>CAWLCU010000601.1:0-1497166 GCA_963855975.1 Andrena chrysosceles
CTCGGTACTTGGGCCACTGCTATTTTGTATTTATGTTAGGGATTTGCCCTCAATCTGTCGCAACTGCCGGGTGTATATGTACGCTGATGATACTCAGCTTGTAAAGGACTTTGGTGTTGGAGAGGCTGACACTGCTAAACGTGAGATGGCTGCTGACTTGCAACGCCTCACATCTTGGGCAGACTCTCATGGTTTGCGGTTAAATCCCTCTAAATCATCATTATTGGTTGCGGGCTCTCCTGCGCTGCGTCAACAGCTATCGTCTTTTGACATTTCTTGGGGCTCTGCATCTCTTTCTATGCAATCCTCAGTCAAAATCCTTGGTGTTACTTTAGATCCTCTGTGGTGTTTCGACCAACATGTTGCTGTCTTGTGCCGTTCTGCGTTTGCTCGTCTCCGGTTCCTGTATCCTTCTCGTCGTATTCTCTCTACCCACGCTAAGCTATCGCTTTGTCAGTCTATTGTTATTTCTCTGTTTGATTATGCCGATGTTGTGTATGGCCCTTGTCTTACTACCCGTCTTTCGTCTATAGTGCAACGTATTCAGAATTCGTGTCTTCGTTATTCCTATAATGTCCGTAAGTTTGACCATATTTCGCCGTGTTTCCTTCGCTCCGGTTGGCTCAATCTCAGACAGCGGTGGATCCTTCACCTGTGCTGCTCTGTTTATAAGACTTTGAAATCGGAGACGCCTATTTATCTGAGTGAAATTTTACAAACTAACTCTTCTATGCACTCTGTTTTTGCGCCAACTACTAGGCGTGGTGATGAACTGGCTGTGCCTGCTCATCGGACGGTCAAATTTATGGGATCTTTCTCCTACTTATCCTCCTTCTATTATAATTCTCTTCCTTTGGAAATTCGTTCTTTGTCTTCTTTTCCTGCTTTTAAATGTGCTGCCCGCTCCTTTATCCTTGTCCACTATGCGTAGCTCTCCTTGTCTCTTGTCCTTCCCATGTTTGTTTTTTTCCTTGTTTCTCTCGCTATTCTGTTTTATATAGCTAACTTCATTTCTAATATTTCCTGCTTTGGGGTTAGGTTGCGAAACAGCAGGTATGCTGAACCTCGCCCTTTTATCCCTTAATTCATGTGAATTTGTGATAAATAATGACGAATTATTATTATTATTATTATTATTATTATTATTAATATACGGGAAAACCCATATTATACAAATTAAATTACACTAAACATTAAACATTAAACATTACAGAGTCTGAGCACTTATTTTTATAGACATGACAGGCAGCACAGCTCCAATTGCACCCAGGTATTATTTACTCGATACTCCTAAGTACCGACGTCCTTATCGAGTTTAGAGACCCCAAAAAAGGGTCAACGCCGCTGAAAATTTCATTAGCTACAGTCATCGCTCTATTAATAGGGTCTACTGCATAGTGGTAATATTTTGGAGTCCTCGGAAAGAAGAGCGGCCTTGTTCGCATATGCCTTGCTGGAAGATCAGGGCAATCAATGTAGCTATTGATAACCTTGACCAGAAAGATCATATCCGTACTATGTCTACGTCCCTCTAGAGTGGCGATGTTGAATATTCTCAATCCCGGTCGATAATCATGATCATCCCTGTCCATTGGGCTGCCAAGAGTACGCGAAGCGAACCTTAAGAATTTATGCTGCACCCTTTCAATAGAACTGACATACTTTTCGTGCCTTGGGCTCCAGATGACCGAGGCATATTCAACATGGGGCCTAACGAGGGCTACATATAGCAGCCTTAATGACTCCTTATTTTTAAAGTCCCTACAGAATCGAGAGATAAATCCTAAGGTCCGCATTGCCTTCCCAGTACAATGTGCATAGTGAGGTCTAAAGTCAAAACACGGCGTTATACAGACACCTAGATCCATAACCTCAGGGATATCATTAAGGGTGACATCATTAAGCTTATAAGGGTACTTCTCGCAAAACCTACTACGCGTGGCCCTAAGTACAACACATTTCGCAGTATTGAGCCTCATGTTATTCATTGAACACCACTGCTGCAGCCTATTCAGGTCTCTTTGCATATCAATCGAATCCCCGACGCAGCGGATAACTCTGAAGATTTTCAAATCATCTGCATACAGCAGAAAGTTAGTGTTAGAGAGAATATCCGCAAGGTCGTCAATAAATAAGTTAAATAACAGGGGACCAAGATGCGAGCCCTGAGGAACACCCGAGGTGACACGTATTGAGGAAGAAAGAGAATTTGATACCGCAACCATCTGCTCGCGCCCCGATAAATAACTTTGAACCCAAATTAAAAGGGACCCACAAAAACCCCAAGACGATAGTTTTCGAAGCAGCACAGAATGGTCTACAGTATCAAAGGCCTTCTGGAAATCAGTATACACGGTGTCAACCTGCAGACCCCCATCTAGGGCCCCAGAAACGTAACTATGATACACGGCTAGATTCGTAGCCGTTGACCGTTTCGGAATGAAGCCATGTTGTTCAACACAGAGGAAACTTGTGAGCTGCGAAGATAACAAGTCGGTGACAATCTCCTCAAAAACTTTAGGGATCACGGAAAGTTTACTAATGGGGCGGTAGTTGCGAACGTCTGAACGATCCCCAGCCTTAAATACTGGGGTTACAAGGCTTGCTTTCCAAACAGAGGGAAAGACACCACTTGTTAACGAGGCATTAAAAATGTTCCACAGGGGCCTTGAAAGAATATAACTACAATGCTTGAGGAGCATAGGAGGAATGCCATCAGCCCCCGGTCCCTTATTGATGTCGAGGGCATTAAGTTTGGAGAAAATATCACCAATAGTGATAGAGAGAGACTCTAAGTGGAGGTTATTAAAAGAAGCGTGTAAAGTACTCAAGGCTGGGGACTGTCCCGTCGGAGATGTATATACGGACCCAAAGTAGGTCGCAAAGAGATCGGCAATCGCAGAGCTTGATGATGCCGAAGAGCTCCCATATTGCATATTACAAGGCAATCCATGGTTACCACGCTTGGCATTCACAAAGTTCCAAAAACTTTTCACATTGTTACGTACATTACATTCAACGGTGTCGATATAAGCGCTATAGTCCTGTTTCGATAGAAACTTACACTGGGCTCGGAGATTGGATAAATACATATAGTCGCCACGAGAGTTAGAGGTTTTATAGGTCTTGTGAGCAATCTTTTTATCGTAAATAAGTTTCCTGAGTCGCGCCGAAATCCAACGTGGATAGGACGAGCGTTTAAACAATTTAACTGGAATAAAGGCGTCGATTGCCGCATGAAGGTACGCATAAAGGTGTTCCACAGCTGCCTCCGGGTGTATCCCCCCAGTCACAGAGTCCCAGTCCACGGCGTTTAAGTAATTTACCATTCCACGATAATCACCATTTTTGAAGTCCTTGTATGTAATCTCATCTTGGCTGTGAGTTGTAGACGGGAGTAAATACCGTAAACAGACTTTTAAAGGCGGATGATACGGATCGGGAGAAATGATATAATCGGTCACATTATTTACAACTACGTCGATGTCACTAACGAAGATTAAATCCAGCATATTATCATATGCATTTACAATAGTGTTAACCTGTGCAAAATTACAGAGATTATAACCATCTTGCAAGAGGTCGATGGAAGTTGACTCTAGGGAAGAAGTCCCGGGTTTTTTGAAACACTGCGAATAAGGAACACCTGACCAGTCAGCATGGGGGAGATTATAATCACCCAGTATGCAGAACCCAACGTTACTATAAGAGTGAAGAATCTCAGCAACACAACTCACGTGGTTGTCATAAAGCAACGGCTGCGATGCCGGCGGGAGGTATAACGCACCGACAATTAGATATCCTGTTTGGAAACGCACACGTACAAAAACCTGTTCAAGGTCAGACCGGTTGGGAGTGATTAGCGAGCTGGTCAATGTGTTCCTTATTGCTACTAAAACCCCGCCCCTCTTGAGAAACTACTAGTGAGGGGAGATCTATCGACGCGAAAAATATTAAAGTCGTCCAGACCAAGCTCCGAAGACGAGATAGATGCATTCAGCCAGGTTTCAACGAAAACAATGATGTCATACCGAGTAGAAGAACACAGAATGGCAGATTTTAAATCAAAAAGTTTTGTTCTCAACCCCCGAACATTTTGATAATAAACTTCGGGATAAGTTATTAGTTTTTTGAGACAGGGTCCCTAGTTCTCCTAATCGGCACGATGTTCGGAACGCCATGGATGTAACGGATCGTCTTGCTGGTGTCCCCTCCGTCCTGAAGCTCACGTAATTTGGCTCTGAGGTTAGTGAGAGTCTGCCGCTGAATCCTAGTCAAATCATCCGTGATTTTACACGACCCAGAATACCGGGCCTTATTCTTGAGAATAGTCTTGACAGCATAAGGAGACTTGAGTTCCACGCAGAGTGGTCTGGATAAAGATGATGAAAGTGACTCCTTTCGCTTGCCTAGCCTCCGCACCCTAATGTTGATATAATCCATGGGCTGGATCTGAGTTAATATTTCCCTGACCCTCTCAGAGTCAGTATTCGGCTCGGCATTGGGGAGTTCAGGCAAACCGTGGACGATGATATTCCCAGCTCTTGCTTGTCTATCACTCGTCTCAGCGATGATTTCTTCCATCCCCCCTGGAGTGGATGTCGACCGATCACCCGTGGACACAGCGTTCTCCTCAAGAATCCGGACACGATTAGAGAGATCACCCGTGGACACAGCGTTCTCCTCAAGAATACTGACTCGATTGGAGAGATCACTCATAGTAGCTCGCATTTCACCTAGCTCCGATCTTATACTTGCTACAATCTCATTATGAAATTCGTTAAATTTCTTGTCCATTAGGGCACTCATGACAACACTAATCTCATCGATCGTTGGATAGGAAGGAGCTGATATAGCCGACGGAGACTTCGTGACGTCAACAACAACAGCTGATCCAGGCGATACACGGCCACAATTTAAAAGTTTCCCGTTATCGCTGAGGTGACCCGTGCGGGCAATACACGATGGGCCAGCGTGGGATATAATACCACAATCAGCACAGGTCACAGGATGCACTACAGTTGTACTGCAGCCCTTGCATTTCTTCGCCTTCGTCGCCTTCGTCGCCTTCGTCGTCTTCGTCGTCTTCGTCGTCGTCGTCGTCGTCGTCGTCGTTATAATATGGAAGGTTATTCAGACGTTCCTTGGATGTATACTGAGTAACGGGTCGAAGTCTCTTCGATGATTGTTGTTGATCGTATTCATGTTTCCTCTTCACTGGCCACGATCGAGGTGTAGAGGGCGTTTTCAACGTGGACGAATTTTCGATCAATCGGTTCAACGGTTCGACGATGGGACGAGTGCTCGTCTCCACAGCTGTATCCGTAGTCATTTTACCAATTGTCAAAGCTAAACACTTTTTACGTATAACGTCGCTGACTTTAGCGATTTCCACCTTTGCATGCACCTTTGCGTCCATACCTTGACGCTTCGTTCTTTTCTGGTGTTTCGTTCCTTTTTGATGTTTCGTCCCTTTTTGTTGATGAAGTCGACGATGTTTTCGCGTATGCTTCGCGTCGACGTTGTTTGAGGTTATCGAAGTCGTCATCGTTGTCGTTGGTTCGCTGGACATTTCGTGTTGCTCGATGAATGACTTATGGTTTACTGATGTCAGCGAGCTACGACGAACTCGTTAAATCCTCTTCGATATCGACCTTCATACATAGAACTATCCTTATCGATCACCACGAAATCGTATCGTCGACGCCAACATCTCGCGCACAAGTCGTTGAACGGCTCGAACGTCATGTCTGTATTCACGTGATCGGTGTACACATGACGCAAGTTCATGCCGTCTTGTTTGAACAGCATGAGAAAATTCGTGTTATCCCTGATTAAATGTTTACGTATTCTAGCGTACGACTGACACAAATAAAAGCAATCCACGTTCGCATGGCGACCCATGGAGAAGTATTCGCGTATCGCGTTCTGTTCGCCGCATGCCACGTCGTCGAACACGAAGATCGAATCGGGTCGAGCGTCTCTAGGTGGAACGATCTCAGCGTTGTCCGAGTAGGGAAAGTATTCGATTCCATCGACGAGTGAGAACACCTGGTCGAGATATCGATACTTTGGCTGATGCAACGATTTCGAGTATACGTATACGTTCTCGAAGCGTAAATCGTTCGGACTCTCTAGCATGCTCAGAAGCACGTTCGTTTTTCCACACCCGGACGGGCCGCAAATCACGCCTCGCACGCTGTTCGGTAACAACGGGCCGTGTCTGTTCGATCGACTCGCATCGCTATCATCCTCGAGCATTCTGTTCGCGGTCACGCGAATAACGTCCGACTGTTTCGCGAATCGCATGTTGTCGGTGTTTCTCAGGTACTCGCGAGCGTGTGACGAAGCACGACTATTTATATTCGTGGCACGCGTCACCCAGGTCACTATCACTGTGATCGGCTAAGCGCGGGTACGCGTTTATTATTGCAGTAGCTATTGTGACTATTCTAACGTATATGGTAGCATCAACGACTGCGACGTCTCACGGACTAGGCAAGAATCAGAAGAGGAAGAAGAATCTTAAGAAGAATAAGAAAAAGACTGGATCGGGTCTCGTGAACGGTATCATAAACCGTCTACCGTTCGAACTTCACGTTCCGGGTTATCAGTTCTGCGGACCGGGGACGCGTTTGCTAAAGCGATTGGCTCGTGGCGACGAAGGTGTGAATCCCTTGGACGCAGCGTGTCGCGACCACGATATCGCGTACTCTCGTCGAAAGGATTTAGAGGGGCGACACGAGGCGGATCGTGCGCTAGCCGAACGAGCGCGAGAACGAGTTTTCGCGAACGACGCGACCTTTGGTGAAAAAGCAGCCGCGACTGGAGTGTGGGCAACGATGAAGGCTAAGACTAAACTCGGCATGGGTATGAGAAGGACGAAACGTAAACAGAGAAAGTCTGGAAGGAAACATCCTCAACGGCGACGACGACATCGTAGTCTACGAGTGGCGAAACGCGGCGGCTTTCTTCAATTAATTCCGTTCGTGCTACCTGCTTTATCGGCTATCGGGGCATTGGCCGGTGGAGCGGCTGGTATAACCAAAGCGGTCAACGATTCGAAGGCCTCGCGAAAACAGCTGGAAGAGACATTGCGTCATAATCGGGCGATGGAAGGGCGAGGGATGCATCTGACACCGTACAAGCGAGATGCGGGCTTGAATCCTAGACGTCAAAGCCAACGACGACTGAGATCAAAGAAAAAAAAACGCCGATCGAGTAGGCGCGTGGCTACGGTTGCGGCGATAACGCAACAACCTATGACGAACCTGCAATTAGAACGCGAATGCGCCAGCATCCCGTTCTTTCGAGGGGTGTTTATGCGCGACACACTTCCCACGCGCGTACGAAGCAACGAATGTGGCATCGCGAATCTGGACGAGAATCGAGGCGTCGGTACGCACTGGGTCGCGTACGCGAAACGCGGGCCGCGAGTACAGTACTTTGATAGTTTTGGGAATCTGCGACCTCCCGCGGAATTGATCTACTATTTCGGACATGGTACAACAATCACGTATAATCACAATCGTTTTCAACGTTTCGACGAGATGAATTGCGGTCGCTTGTGCATGCAATTTTTACAGCAAAAGTCTATCGAATTATGGCCTATATACTAATAATATCGGTATGTGTACTAAGATTATGTTGGATCCATGCGTAATGACAATTCACACCTCCTATAATAATAAAGACTCATAATATCGATAAAATGCCGAGTATTCGTACGCGCGCATCACTTACCCCCTCTCCGTCTCGCGAGTGTAATCTATGATATGTCGTTCACGCTTATGTTAACGGGTCGCAGTAGCATGCTCACGGTAAACTATTTCCCTTCGATAGATTTGAGTGATGGTCAATACGAATTAGGACTCGCGGACTTGGAGACATTTCACACGATATCGAACATCGACTCGAGCAACGATAAATTCTATTTCGTCGTGAATTATGACATCGAAAACAACACCATCGCTGACACCGAAAACAACACCATCGCTGACACCATTCATGGATGCATTACGATCCCCCACGGCTCCTACGAATTAGACGCTATCGCCGAGTATCTGAAGCAACGATTACTCGATCGATATCCTCGAAGACGCGAAAACAACTATATCAACGATGACGACAACTAGCCTCTAATGCTACGAGCTAACAACAACACCATGAAAAGTGAGCTGTACTGCTCGTTCTTTGTAGACTTTACGAAACCGAACAATGTGGGCTGGTTGCTAGGATTTTCTCCGAATCGCATCTTATTACCGAGAATCTGGCACGAGTCCGACGAACCCGTGAATATTATAAACGTTAACGTGATCAGAGTAACGTGCAACGTCACTACCGGCGCCTACAGCAACGATAAACCGGTACACACGATTCATGAATTTTCACCTCGCGAACCACCGGGATATAAGATATCGGAAACTCCGCGACACGTCATTTACCTGCCGATCGTCGCACGAGCAATACACGATCTAACGTTGTGCATCGTCGATCAACACGATCGTCCTATAGATTTCCGCGGAGAAGAAATAACTATTCGTTTGCACGTTCAACGACGTCCACGCGATAGGCTAGCGTGACTGCACGCGTATTCGCGGGTGTGTAGTATGTTAGTGTTAGATCACGCGTACGAATCATCAATCGTCACTGCCGCTGCTACTCCTGCTGCCTCTGTCTCGCGTCATCGGCGCAATCCTTTATCGGAAGGCGAAAGTAGAAGAATAAAGGTTGGTGGAGCGATAAGAAGAGGATCCATAAGGAGGAGAAAGCCGTTGACTCGTCCGAACGTACGTTTCTTACGATCGTTAGGTTTCATCGTCGCCTATTAGACACGCAACGACGATGTCGATTATTCTGGACGTGGCGAATACGCCAAGCTTCGACAATCGTATCACAAAGATCGAGTTACACACGTACAATCCGTACGCCAACACGACGTTCGACAACAGCGACGAGATAAGAATCCCCATACAGCAGCAAGATCTAAACACGCTTCCATGCGAAAGTTTTCTCTACATCGAAGGTTGTGGCACGTTGACGGCGCAGGATGCGAAAGGTCCGGCAACGTCCGCGACCGCTGTTCTCGACAATAATTGCGTTGCGTTCATGTTCGATGAGATTCGATACGAATTGAACGGTGCCGAGATCGATCGTTGCCGAAATCCAGGAATCACTACCACATTGAAAAATTACGTTCCTTGTCGGTCGAGAGGAGCAAAGTGCTTGCGAATGCCGGTTGGAATTATGCCATCGATTACAATAAAGACATTTTTCATTCGGGTGCTTTCAATTTCAGCGTACCCCTGAACATGTTATTAGGATTCTGCGAGGATTACAAACCCATCGTGATGAACGCGCGGCACGAGCTAATACTTATACGATCGCGAGTAGATTCGAACGCGATGCACTGCACCTCCGCCACTGCGATACCGAAACTAGAGATACGCAAGGTGCAGTGGCGTATGCCCCACGTTGTTTTGGAGGAAGTGAATAAGTTATCGATGCTGCGTATCCTGGAAAGCGGTCGGCCGATCGCGATGAGTTTCCATTCGTGGAGCCTGCATGAGTACCCGTTACTGCAAGAGACAACGAAACACACGTGGACCGTGAAAGCTACCTCGCAAATTGAGAAACGTCGATTCGTGATATTCGCCATGCAAACCAATCGAAAGAATCGTCCCGATAAATGCGCGGGTGTATTCGACCCGAATCGTCTTACGAACGTTCGACTGTATCTAAATTCCGAGACGTATCCGTACGATGACTTGAACTTAGATTTTGATAAGTATAAATACGCGCTCCTATACGATATGTACGCGAAATTCGGCAGATCGTACTACGGTCACGGAGAACCGTTGCTGAACGCGATCGAATTCTTACAATACGCACCTATCGCGGTCATAGATTGTTCCAGGCAAAACGAGTCGTTGAAGAGTGCTACGGTGGATGTGCGAATAGATTTCGAATGTAAAGAAAATATCCCCGCTAATACTACCGCTTTCTGTTTGATAATACACGATCGTGTAGTCGAATACGGCCCTTTAACCAACGTGGTACGCAACTAATATAGCGTGCGTACATATATTATTACTACTACTACTACTAATACTACTACTACTGCGGATACTGCTACTGTTTTAAAACGTCGATGTCGAAGACCTCAGTTACTGTTCCGACTCCGTCACCGCCGGTGCTACCTAAACGAATAATAATGTTCGCCATTGTCGATCTGCAAGGTTTCAATATCGAACGTGAGTTCGTCGCCAAAGAGATCGCGATTCGCGCAAACAGCAACAATGATAAAACGTCGACAACTACGACGATAATCAGCCATTGGATCTTCAAACCACCATACTTCTTGAAACATCTGAATTCGTGGGATAACCGTCAAGCGTCCTGGCTGGCGAAGCATCATCACGGACTTCGCTGGTCTGACGGCTATGTTCCATACTCCAAACTTCCGGGGCTCCTCACCAGCGTACTCGCGAACATTGACTTCGTCATCGTGAAAGGTGCGGAAAAGAAAACGTGGATGCTGCAACTACTACCTAACATAATCGTGGAGGATGTATGCAATTTGTACGAACTGACAGCGCGAAAGATCAACACCAACAACAGCAATGACAACGCTCGAACTGTCGAAGACGACGGCGGCTACGACGTTGACTATGATTATTGCGGGATCATGCCTGACGTCCCTAATCTGAAGTCTATGTCTTCAACGAATGCTATTCGATGTGCATTTCACAAAAACGATGGTGTTTGCGCGCTAGAGAATGTCGAGAAAATATGGAATTATATACGTAGCGTCACCTAATGTAAGTCCCACACACGCATTGCATCTACTTTACGCGTCATATGCAGAGAAACGAATATGTAAGAGAAAGAACACAACGGCGGCGGTGATGAGAACAATGACAACGGCGACTGATTCCTCTACCCACGAGCATGAATATCCCTCCCATACGAATGTTACTTTTACGCAAATACTGATTTTATAATTTAAGTACGCATGGATAGCTTTACATTGTACATGAATAAACAGATACACTGCTTTTTTTGAAAAATATATATATATATAATTTATTTAAAAAAAATTGTTGTACATTTATTATTAAACATATATATATATATATGCACGTACTATAGTGGTACATGGTTTACATCACGTAGCATAGATTGTAATCCTAACGCTAACAATTCACAATCGATCAATGAATGCTGCTCAAAGTGCTCGCTTTCGGAAATTAATTTCACATAATTCGTTGGTACGGAAGCGGTACGTAGAACTTCCACGAAGGTGGTATATTTACTACTTACAGAGTACGTATTTTCAGTTAGCCAGGTGAACATATGTTCAATGCAATGTTTATACGCGAATAGTTTACGTATCGTGGCTTCAGTCATATATATGGCAGCGCGATTATCAGTGATTTTAATAAGTTGATCATCATTCATACGCGTGAATTCGAGTCGCAAATGATCAATTACGATGTGGGTTTGGGGCGATGTTACGTTGCTGCAGTAGGAGCTTCCACATTGACATTGAAAAGCATACCTCACAGCCTTTATTGTCGGCTATGGCGATCTCGACGTGGCACGAATCCATACCAATGCGAATTCCAATAGTTAGCCGTTTATAAGCTGTTACGGTCAGTGGGTAATCACGCCCCAGGATCCGTACGATTGATGGTTTTGGTGTTCTCAACGTTTTTGACGTTGTGGATCCAGAACTGTAAGAAACATGTACACGAAATTAATACTTCGGTCGTTTCCGTTTACAGTGAAAGAAGTAAGCGAATGAAGTAAGTGAAAACTGTATAGTAACGTATACATACCTCATACTGGACTGTTGATGATGTTGTTGTTTACGTTTATTTGGAAACCCACCATTGTTGTCGGACGCGCAAGATGAATCGTTTAAGCTGCGCTTGTACATTTTTATATGCACTATGTATGATTCTCATCGGCGGAAAAAATGATGCGAGCGATACTTGTTAGCACTCGAACGTACGTGGTGTAATGAAGTCCCCATGACTGACCCACGTCATTTTATACTGATTCACGCACACGTACATGTCAATGTGTGGAAGTATATTGCATCACGTGGTACAGTGTCATACTTACTCCATGGGCTACGGCGACGATATTTACTGAAATCACCGATAATGCATTCTTTACGAACGATATCGACGATGCTATATTCAACGATGATGTTGTCGAGTGGGATAACTAAGATAAATTACCAAAATCATGAAAATCTATGTACGAATTCTTTTTCGCCCTTACACGCTCCCACGACGCTTGACTTACAGCTCCTCGAGAAAGATCGGCGTGAGACGTCACTCTCGATCGTGAAAATACTTGGAACTCTACCCCGAATAATTATCGCTCTATGTTTACAATGGTTGCTTACGCGAACGTACCGCATAGTTCATTTCTTCATTACACGTGCGCCGTATCGGTCCCACGGTTCAAATATCAAAACACGTTCAATCCTGCTCAGATATAAACACACGGTATGACGCGGTGCAATGTTGTGTTTACTCCATGGGTTATCGCAACGATTGACTTCCAGCCTCCTCGATCGTGAAAATACTCGGAACTCTTCCCCGAATTATTCTAGCTATATGTATACATCATTGCACGTGCGCTGTATCGGTCCCACGGTTAAAATATAAACACACGGCATAGTGCGGTTCGCTCTATGATTTCTCAGAAATTATGTACCACCCTTTTTCTTAGAAATCATCATGGAATGCAATGTCGTGTTTATTCCATGGGCTATCGCGATGATTGATTTACAATAATTATCGTTCTATGTTTACATCATTGCACGTGCGCTGTATCGGTCCCACGATTCAAATATTTCCTCAGAAAAAAATCTTTTCTCCTGGTCCACCCTCTTTCTCAGAAATCATCGTCGAAGACGTGATTTGAATTTCCACGAATCGGTCGCGGTCGCGCCTGCGCACCGATCCCTGCACGCGTACGGAGATTGCGCGGCAGCGACACGTGCCCAAAGTACCTTAAACATCCAGCATGTGGCGCCAATACGAAATGTATGAAAAACCTGAAAAATTTACCAAGGCGGGCCCAAATACCGACGCGGACCCAAAGTACCTTAAACATCCAATAGGTGGCGCCAATACGAAATGCGCGCGACGCCATTTTAAAATTTTGAAAATCCACCCCCTCCCCTGTGACGTCAACCCCCTCGCCCACGAACTCCACCTGCGCGCGCGGCGCCATTTTGAAAATTTTGAAATCCCCCTTCCCCTGTGACGTCATCCCCCTCTCACCAACGAACGCGGTCGACGCCCTTTTGGAATCCCCTCCCCTGTGACGTCATCCCCCTCACCAACGAACTCGGTACCCCCCTCCCCGCCTCACCCCCGCGCCCATCTCGCCGAAGAGCGCGGTACCCCCCGCCCCGCCTCACTCCCTCACCACCCGGTCCCAGAATCGGCATACTATACCTACTGTCCACTAATAACAATATATACATATGTACACGCATCTGGTGCTCATCATTACATTTAGCGATATTTACAAGAAGAAAATTACATAACTAATAAATTTGTACACGTAACAATGTACGGGGAATTAACGAAAATGTATGGTCCACTAATAACAATATATACATATGTACAGAACGTGCTCATGATTGCACATAGTAATAGTCTTATATACACTGAACAATACACGAAAACAGCTCCTTGTGGAGCCCTGGTTTAGGTATTAGCGCGCCATGCTGCTGGTAACTGTTTTTGCTGTACTAAATATTCAATTCGTGGTGTGAGAGAACTCGTGTTTAAAAGAAGGGAACATTTTAAATTATAATCTGTTATGCCATTCCGGTATGATGATTTTGTTTTTTCATCGGTGAGAATAATTGTTCACAGCAATATGTTGACCCGAAAATTGCGAATAATTTAGATACTGACCGGTATAAATGTGGATACTTGTTCTGATCCAGATTTTGATAAAAATGAAGAATATTTTTTTCAGTCAGAAATCTTTCCGCATTATTTCATCTGTTCTTAAATTGCTCAGATCTGTCTCTAATTGTAAGTGAGGTGATACTGTTCCTAAATCGATTACAAATGGTGAAATAACTGTATTGATCTCATTTTCTAGTTCATACAGGTCCTGGTATCTTTTCGCAAACTCGTCACCCATATTACGTAATGCAGTTTCATACCGATCAAAGTTGGTATCCTGTGTGACCAGGGATTCTAAGTTCGGAAAGTGGCTTACGTTTTTCACGGATAATTCTATTTTCCACAATTCAATTTTTATTTTAAAGTCCCGAATGGAACTATAATAGTGAAAAATTGCTAGATCTTTTCCTTGGAGCTGAATATTTAGAATGTTCAAATGGTGTACTATATCTGAAAAAAATCCCAAATCACACAGCCAATCTGCATTACGTAATTCGGGTGCAGAGTATCCCAGCATATCCAAAAAAAGGAAAATATCATCTCGCAGTTGAAAAAACCTATCTAAGGTTTTTCCACGGCTAAGCCAGCGCACTTCTGCATATAAAGGTATCTCACCGTGTTCCGAGTTTAAATCTCTTAAAAATACTCTAAATTGTCGCCGTCTCAAACTATTCATACGAATATAATTCGTAATTTTTGAAACTACACACATGACGTGTTCCATGCCGATACTCTTCGCACATAGGTTTTGTTGGTGGATTGTGCAGTGCATTATGCTAATTTCTTGAGGAATTGCTAGAGTTTTCAATTTTTGTTGGAGGCGACCAACAAGACCTGTGTATTTTCCGCTCATGGCAGGAGCACCATCGGTGGTGACGGACACCAATTTGGTCCAATCTAAATTCATATTGTTCACCGCCTCCTCCACACACGACAATATATCTTTCCCTGTCGTGGTTTCTTTTAGTGAACAAAAATCTAGCAGTTCCTCACTCACTGTTAAATTTTCATTAACTCCTCGTATAAAAATGGACATTTGCGCGGTGCCGGAGATGTCCGTGGATTCGTCCAGGGCTAAACTATAAACTACAAATGTTTTTGCTAACTCCCGTAATTGGTGCCTTAAATCTGCAGCCATCTCTTTTATACGCCGCATTATGGTCATTCGCGAGAGATTAATTGCTTTGAATTTTTTGCGCTCCTCCGGATTTTCATTGGCTGTCGCCAATAAACAGCTCCTTACGAATTCACCATCTGTAAAGGGGCGGGATGCTCTCGCTATCTCCAGCGCGATTTGATAAGATGATTTAATTGCATCTACAATCGTAATGGGAGTATTTTCCTACGATCAAAACAATGAATTACTACAATGCATCTTAAAACAATGATTGATCATCGGAAAAAAATTGGCAAAGCAAAGTAGGATTAAAGTAACTATCAAAAGTTGAGTTTCGAATATTAGTTTCTGCATTGAAAGTAAAGAAATTGTATTGCTCATATTGGAAGAAAGGATTCCATCAGTTTTAAAATTATTATAAACACTTACTTTGTCTGAGATGTCTTCCTCCTCCTCCTCCTTCTGTAGCGCTCATTCCTTTAAAAGTTCAATTTGTCTAATACGTTCCTCACGCGTGAACTGTTTGTAGCCAGTTGCATGCTGTTGAATGTAGTGCCGCTTTAGATTGAACTGATTGGCATGTTTAAATATTGTGTAACACACCAGACATTTCGCACCTCCGCCGTGCTCTATGACGAGGAAGTCTTCCTCTCACGACGTCTTAAAACCGACGAGTGCACTTGCACCCTTCCTTTTCGATGTTGACGCCATCGTGCTCTATATTTTGCAGACTTATGTATATTTCGTAAAATGATATTTCGGTATATAGTGGAATGTAGATACTTACCGATTGATAGGTTACTGCAGGAAATTTCGTCTGTGTCGAAACGCAATTCATAAAAAAAAACATAGGTGAAACGATACCAGCCCGATGTCTATTTATTGATTTTCATTTCGCCTATGTTTTTTTTTATTACGCACCAGATGCGTGTACATATGTATATATTGTTATTAGTGGAGCATACATTTTCGTTAATTCCCCGTACATTGTTACGTGTACATATCTATTAGTTATGTAATTTTCTTCTAAATATCGCTAAATGTAATGATGAGCACCAGATGCGTGTACACATGTATATATTGTTATTAGTGGACCATACATTTTCGTTAATTCCCCGTACATTGTTACGTGTACATATTTATTAGTTATGTAATATTTTTCTTGTAAATATCGCTAAATGTAATGATGAGCACCAGATGCGTGTACATATCTATATATTTATTTATATATAACTTTCTGACTTGTAAGTGATATATATCCTTACAGTGATATATATCCTCCACATAATATATTTAGAAAGTTAATACTATACAAATAAATAACTCGGACTCAAAGAAAACCAAATTTTAATTGTGTCGGATGAAAAGATAAGTAATATTAGCAATAAATGTGTCATTATCAGTAAAATTGAACCTTCAAGTCATTCCAAATGCCGGCAGTAGCAAATGTTTTGGAAATTTCATGACCCCCCCGAATTTTATTACGGGACCTGTTCTGCACTGGAGCCCCTACAAGGAACCCAGTCATATATCCCTATGCTACGAGCCTACGAACACGCACATACACTACTGCAGTTCTCCTCACCGATTCTAACCTTAGCAACAGGAAAGGTGGGTTGCTCGCCGCTAGGCGCCGAAAACAGCTCCTTGTGCAGCGCTGCGTTAGGAAATATCCAGCTGTTTACTGTTCTCGCAGACATCTGCGGATTAATGAAAAGTCGCGCTTTTGTTCACAGCGAATAATCTCTAAATTCTTAAAGACGGCGATATAGGTATGTTCTTGATTGCCCTATGGAAATCTGGCAACCAGATGTTGTCGAAGCCGTCCTCGAAAATACGGAATTGCCAACCATAAACGATAGGTAAATGAATTGTCGCACCGCTCTCAACTGTTACCGCCCAAAGGACCCTTCGTTTAGGATAATTAAGGACACAATATAAAGGCAAAATATAGAACACAATATAAAGGCCCAAAACATAATAAAATTTGAAAATATAATAAAAAGCGGCCGTTTCGTTGACCGTGCACAGTGACTCGCACCCGTACGCAGTGTTGGCCGCCGTCGAAGTGCGGGACAATAGATTGTAAACCGCGACTTCGATGAGAGGGTCGGGCCGATCGACCTGGCTAGTTTTTCGGAAACAACTGATTCCATTAAGCCCAAAATATACTAAAAGTTTATACCCGAGGTTCCCGTTCCCTACGAGTAACGCGAGTTCAATCCTAGTGTATGTAGTTTTCACTAAAAAGTCGAAATCGAAGAATTCCACGTACCCGTATTTCACAGTTTGGTCTGTAGTTTACGTTGACAAATTTACGCCATAATGGATCAACAATTTATAAGAAGAGGGAGTAAAACGTTACTACTTTTAAATAAATTGTTTAAACAATTTGACGTATTACGAATCTGATTGTGTTGCTGAATTCGTTTTAAAAGAATACATCAGTTTTGCATAACAGATTATTCTCTATGGTGTATACTTTCCGAGGGCAAATTATTGGGGCAAATGTGTTTTTCACCACCAGATATGGATGATTGCCAATGAAAGAAAATACGTGTCAAATACTTTTTGAAGACTATCATCTACGCGAATCTCATCAAAATCGGCATTAATTATCATGGTATTGCTTTTTTTAATTTTCAAAGTAATATCTATTGTTAGACAGTAAGTACACATATGCAAGTGATATGTATATCTAAAGGCAGTGTCCCACTTGTGCAAATGCGCGCTGCGCACGTGTCAGATTTACAAGTTTCTACGATTTTCGACCAATTTGGAGCATTTGAAAGGGTCGACTTTTACGACGACGCGCGCGTCGAAAGTGATCGTGTGCGCGCTACCTATGCGGGGATTTCTCTGACACGCGCGTACGCGAATGCCCGCTGCGCATCGTCGAAAAGACTGAAAAAAAAACAAATAAAAAAAATGTATGTTTTTCACCGCAAATGTACTCTTTACTCATACATATCACTTGCATATGTGTATTTATGGCGTATTATTTACTTTATACATTAAAGCAAGCAGTAGCATGATAATTATTACTGTAAATAACAACAATTATACTGTTGCGATATGTATATTTGTTCCTGGATATTGCATAATTGTAATACACTATGTATGCAGATATGTGACACTGAATTGTAGTTGTCTATCTTTATCAGATTCAAATTATTCTATTTCTCAAACACAATTAACCCTCGTAGGTACAACGAATGCAGGGCCATTTTGACCCAACTCTGACAAAGTCTATCACGATGTTAAATTTGTGTTGGCAATGGCAAAATATAGTATATGATGCCTAAATTGCAGTAACATTATTTGTAAAAATCATAAGGGAGATACAACTGTATCCACTATCCATTTCCACTATCTTCGACGTGCGCGCCAAGCATCCGCGTGCGCGCCTGGCAGAGCATCGGCCCATTTCTTGCGCGGGGTCTCATAAATTAGACCCTTTCAAGTGGACGAAAACGTCGTGCGCGGCGCGCCGTTGCACTAGTGGGACCCTACCTTTAGTTGCAAGAAAATATAGGCCACTGAAAATTAATCCTAAAGACTGTCCTGCAGTACTACAAGTTATTTGGTAAATGTTTTTTAAGTACTTTATAGCGTGTTGGAGCCCAAACGGCTAGTGTCGTAAAACGGTAGTAAACCGTGACCCGCTAACAATCCGTTTTAGGGCTTCGTGCAGATGGCTACATCATGGAAGTCACACCCGGGGAAAACACAGAAAATCCCTTTCTTATTGTATAGGTATATTTTTCCACCTCCACGCGTACGATTTGCAAGGGTGGAATGTCTCGCGACCAATAAGATTTCGCCCTCAAAAGGACGTACCCTGAAGGAAATACTATTTAAACTGCGACTCACAGCGATAGCTGGTTAGTACAGAAAACATTTCTGTATACTTAGTATGCACGGGAAGTGTTTGACAGTTTAACGTCTCACAGTGTTGTGTTAGTGTACCTACGATGCCCACCTTGAAGGTAAAATTTTCAACTCTGGAGGACGAGACGCTGATACATTGTGTATCAGCTTATCCAGCCATTTACAATGCTGGGGACGAAGCTCACAAGGACTATGGGTTGAAAGATAACGTGTGGGAAGACGTATCCACCACAGTAAAAAGAACATGTAAAGTATTCTTTCATTATATTTATATGCATCAACCATCAACTAGGGGCTATTGATACCATCGAAGAGGGGAGACCATTGCAAAATCGGGACATTCAGAATTAATTCTCATAACTTTGACATTATTAAGTAAAAAAAGTAATTGCAATTAGGATTCATTGGAATAAACTCTTTTTTAAATAATAGTAGAGATCCAATTTTTTTAATAGGAGGAAAAATTCAAATAAATAACACAGCACCACAAAATTGTTTTTCTAAAATACACAAACTCGACCATCTGTCCTATACGTATTTTGGGTCGCTGAATTCGAATCCGTTGCCCGTTTTGGCCCATCACGTGTAGTTTTTCAGTAAATTGCAAACAACTGTTGTAAACCAGTAAAATGCCATATAAATACAACATATCCTATTTTCATAAACTTATAACGTCAAACTCTCTAATCTACTAATCCCAAGACCATAAAACATCTAATTCTATATTTCGTTAACGCTGTAAACCCTTAAAGCCGTATTTACACATATCCCCACAACCCACTACGGGGCGTTTATATCTCAAACGCTGAAATAAATATTTTCAAATTTGCTCAACCTTCAAACTCGTATAACTTCGCTAAAATTCATCCAACGTTGATGAAACGAAGATCATTTTAAAGTTTGAACTTTCTACTTTTCGACGGTTTAAATCGCTTTTATCGAAATGGATATCCAGGGGGTAAAATCCGCCCTTAAAGGGAAGTGTGCAAACTGCAATAATTTCTTCGCGTTTGTCAAGTGCTACGGAGTACAGACAATATTTTTTGCACTTTCTATGTATTCTGACGGAAACTGTGATCCTTTTTCTGTAGGATAAGCTAAACCTCATCGGAAAAGGGTGGTTTTTAAGAAAGATACAGCCATTTAAAGAAAACCTGCTAAAATCATACGACTTGAAATCGTAGAACGTCTTTAGAGCGGACCATCCGGTCAACCAAAAAGTTATAAGAAGTTATCTTTTTTTTCCTATGTGAAAATACTTCAATGCCTTGAATTCTACTTGCAAAAAAGTTGTTTTCCCAGAAATAAGTTTGTTCGTTTTGTTCTTACAGGTACCGCATGAATTTTTCCTTTCCAGAAGTGGACCAAAAGTGGTCTATGTAAAAGCTTAGGCCTTATGCTTTAAAATGAACTAAATGACTAG
Organism: Andrena chrysosceles; assembly: GCA_963855975.1. NCBI lineage: Eukaryota > Metazoa > Arthropoda > Insecta > Hymenoptera > Andrenidae > Andrena > Andrena chrysosceles. The sequence continues at coordinate 20,378 of CAWLCU010000601.1, forward strand.
AAAGATCACTGAGAAATACTGAGAACTTTTTGTAACAAAGAATCAAAACGGAACATTTTCAAAAAGCCATAAGTCCAAAATGGTCAGGGGTATCAAAGTGTAATTTAGCAAAATTAAAATACGTACCAAGTTCACTGAATTCCATCACATATCATTTAAAGTAAAAGAAAACAACGGAATCACAAATGATATTTTCTATTTTCGATGATCACATTTGGCCCACTTCCAGGAACGAAAAATTCATGCGGTACCTGTAAGAACAAAACGAACAAACTTATTTCTGGGAAAACAACTTTTTTGCAAGTAGAATTCAAGGCATTGAAGTATTTTCACATAGGAAAAAAAGATAACTTCTTGTAACTTTTTGGTTGACCGGATGGTCCGCTCTAAAGACGTTCTACGATTTCAAGTCGTATGATTTTAGCAGGTTTTCTTTAAATGGCTGTATCTTTCTTAAAAACCACCCTTTTCCTAATATACTTATACTACGGAATGTTTTGTTAATTTACATGCAATTATCTCTGTTATTAAGGCCCAATGGCAGAAACGCACGGAAATGTATTTACTTATTTTCGATATAGATTCATCGTGCCAAGGCTCATCAAAATCGATGACTACCTCACTGTGGACTCCCCTTGTTAGTTCTTGTTGGCTCTTAGCCGTGTATCCTTGGATAATTTATTGTATATGACTCTTTAGTTAATTCCTTTGTTTTGTCTCTTGTAAACCATGGGTATTTCCCGTATAATCATTTAAATAAATAAATAAATAAAATAAATATAGTTGAAACATACTTTACCTGTTCTGTTTAATTTAATTGACACTTCTCTCCACACATTTCCTTTCACTTCTTGCAATCATAAAGGACACAATATTTAATTGGATATATCCTCTATCAATGTTTTGTCCTCCGCAGACGAAAGCTGGAACTTCGTCGACAATTCAGACGCGCGTCACTAAAGGGTGATTCTCCAGATTCAATTTATATCATTTCAAGTTGTCTTCGTTCATAATAGTCCGATTTTCATGAAATTTCATATGATTTACATCGGAAAAACACAAGGAATCCATTGGTGTCACTTACATATCGAAACAATAAAGAATAAAAAATTATTTTGTTCCTGAAGCAGGTATGAATCCTTGGCCGTAGACCCTTTCAAGTGCGCTTGAACAAAAGTGGGACCCCGAACGCCGCGCGGCCGGATGCTGGCCACCGGCCGCGCCATAGAGACTCCACCTTTACCTGCCTATTACAATTTTCTGTGCTGTCTCATGACTCCGGCTATACAAGATATTTGCGTCACACATCGAATAATTGAATCATTTCTTCCGGATATATCTTAATTACATCTTTTTGCTTTTTACTTTTCGAAACGATGAGATGTAAGGGTCCGAAGATATCAAAAGCATATTCATCAGGTCTTGATTCTGTGCACTTCGAGAAATTTTTCGACTGTTATGGTAACGGAAATATTTATATTCTTTATTTTTCGTTTCCTGCGCTTCTTCTGACAGCTCGCCAACTGGCAGTAAGTGGTGAAGAATGATATTTTTTCCATGCCTTAAAACCTTGTGTACTGTGGCTGTTAATTTTCGCCAAGGATAATTCTGAGTTAACAATTTTTCTGCTTCTTCTGCATATATTCCGAATTTTTCAGCATTCACTGGCAGACCACAAGAAAGGACATTTAATATTGTCCTAAATTTTTTTAAAATATATACATCTATTCCTGTAATTGCTGATGTTATATCGGGATATTACAAAAATCTGCGTGCAGTGTTGCCATCATTGGTGTGCCCAAATCCTTGTTTAGGTATGTCAATGATTAATCCAAGCTGATTCTTGAATTCTTTATGATCCTTGACTTTTCCTCTTGCCTCTTCTGTTTACTGTCAGAATTATTTCTAACTCCTTCACCCTTAAAGCTTAAATCGTAGTTTACATGTAAAACGAACTCCATAGATCGTATCCTTGCATGTAGGGGTGAAAGGCCTAATTGGTAATTCTCTTCTATATCTTTCCCTCCAGGAGTAACAAAATTTTTTGGACTTTTTTGGCAAATGATACACGTGGAACTCGATTTAGTATCTGTTAAATGTAAGCAACTTTTCCATCTACCATTGTCAAGTGTAGTTTATGAAACACTCATATTTCTTTTCCATGGACTAAGCGTTTTGTAAGCACTAATGAATTAATTTGATTTTTTATAAAGTCGACTTCAGTTTTAATTAATTCTTTTGTTTCTTTTAAGTATTGAAACTTAATAGGCCTACAAAAGTGGGCGGACGAAGGACGAGGATTTTTCCACAGGAGGCTGTCCGTAACACTGCATTGTAAACGTAGCGGAACCATTGACGTTATAAACATATTATTATCCGTTAAGTTTGAACTATTGTCCTCACTAATCTTGTATTCGCTTTGTCCTGACGAACCATCACATCCCCATTTGCTCACTAAAACTAGATGGGTATCACTCAAGGCTTCGATTTCATCCTGTGTTTTTAATTGTAAAATTCTGTCCGTTGTGGAATCAAGCCACTTTTGAAGAGAAACTGAAGCAGAAACGTTGGTGACCTCCATTTCTGGCAAGCATTTTTTTTCGCTTGAATAATTTTATTATAGCTAGGTAAAACGTAGTGCTTTCTCTTCTGTAACTCATTTCGAAGCACAATATATTTATCTTTCGACAGTCCCAAGTCCAAAAACAAAGAAAAAGCATCTTCCGGTGTAAATTTCTGCAGCTCATCTTTTGGAGTTAAAATACTATCCTTAATTTTTTCCAAATCATCTGGACTACCTTTATCAACAGCTTCTACAATGAACGCCTTTTGGTGTTGTTTTTCGTATTTATAGCTTTGGCAAAGTGATTGTTTCACCAAATCAGTTGACAGATTTTCGTTGTATTCTCTCAGCTTCTATCTTTTGGTGACTTCTGAACAATTGTCAAAAGATTTAACTGGCCTGCCTCTGTTGGATGAAGTTAAATGTTCATGTGTTTCTAAAATTGTAGATATTTTTGTGGTTTTCAAGGTCATTAGTATATCCAGCCATGACTTATATTTATATTCAAATTTTTCCACAATTCTGCCAGAAAATCCCCACTTTTCTTTAAAAATTCGAAAAAAATGCCGGATAGGTGTTTCGTCCACAATTTCTACATCATAGGTTCTTGAAATATAGCCCGACAGTTCTTGATATTTATTCAATTTGTTTTCATGAATTATTTTGTAAAGTTTCCGGTACGAGATTTCCATATTAATGTCTTGGCGATACTTAGTGATTTTGGTTATATAAATCAGAATTTCACAAAACACAAAAGATAACGAAGCACAATGCAAAAAATACGTTTATAACACTTCTGTAACGATCGGGGACCGCGTCTGGCCAGCTACGTTTCAATCAATATAAATTTGCCGATCGCGTTTTTGATTTTTTCAACTGTTGTTATCCTGTCACTTGTTTTCCTCTGCATACTCACAGATTCAGGCCCTCATACATTAGCAATTAATTAAAACTGAAGTCGACTTTATAAAAAATCAAATTAATTCATTAGTGCTTACAAAACGATTAGTCCATGGAAAAAAAATACCAGTGTTTCATAAACTACACTTGACAATGGTAGATGGAAAAGTTGCTCAACATTTAACAGATTTTACTTCAATTATCATGTTCTTGGAAAGTAGCACAAAGTAGCACCTAATTCTTTTTGTTTCTAAGAGAGAGGTTCATTCTTTCACATGATATCAGTTAAACCCATTGCATATGGTTGCAACTTTTTAAAATTGAAAAAAAGTTTGTTATTAACATTTTACCCTAATGAATGGCCTTAATAGAATATATAGCTATGTAATTAACTTTGTAACTAACTCAAATTGCACCTCTTAAAGAAAAATTTTTCAGAATCGTGAATAAAAACTGTGGGAAACATAAAAGTTTTTGATAAGCGATACTTTTGCGGTTTTGGCAAATTTTGAGCACCGACCGCATGAAAACAATAACAAATATTAAGAAACTGGGTTTACTACAATAAAATATAGTAATGTTAATAAAATGTGTATTGTAATTGGCCTGTAGCCCCACTTTTCGCAAACATGGATCTAAATTCACGGGCCCAGCACGGGCCTCCGAGGGTTAATATCAATTATATTAATACAGCTTAAAGGCCGTAAATTTGCGGTTAAAATACGCCCAGTTACATTAAAATATCTTGACTAGAACCAAAGTTATAGTACCGCGCGAAAAATAGTGGGATATCACACCTTCCCCCTTATATGAAGAAATGCGTGCATTTCTTAACAATAAGGTGTGGGGTGGATTTATTTAACTATGCGATGGAGTGGATTTGATTATGAACTGTGATCTTCTCTCTCTGACAAAAGAGAGAGAGAGAGAGAGAGCAAAATAAAAGCAAAATTTTGTAAACATAAAAGGAATTTTCTGCCCAATGGGCTTAATAAGAAAAGAAAACTAACCTAATTAATCTAATAGAACTTTGGATACTGGGGTGTGAATGTGAAATGAGTCACCATATATACGCAACAATAACAACATATATTCAACGATTAACAAAGTGAATACAAATAGCTTATAAAAATGAAAGGTTTAAGGAGCACGAAGCGTTCGGTACAGAGTCCCGTGAGGTTCTGCCCTTTCTCGCCGGCGTTTCACGAACGCCCGAAAATTCACGGACGGGGAAAACAAATTTCCCACGCGCCCCAAGGTTGCGGAAGAGGACACGCTGTCCTTACCACTTCACCAGGGCTCTGGCAACCATAATTTTATTGCCCTAGTCCTTAAGGGGGGAGACCACTGTCTCAAATCTGAAAAAATTTTTTTTTTCTTTTTACATTTTCTGAAAGACGTGTGTTTCAAGAATGTTTGCTCCAAATTTTATGAAGAAATTCGCAAACTTGATGGAAATATGGTGTTTTTCGTGAAGCGGTGTCAAACGCACGATTGAGCCACGCGGAACTTTGAACGCGATTTCCTCAGAATGACATCGAAAAAATCGATTATTTTTTACATTTTCTGAAAGACGTATGTTTCAAGAATGTTCTCTCCAAATTTTCTGAAGAAATTCGCAAAATTGACGGAGATATGGTGTTTTTCATGAAGCGGTGTCAAACGCGCGACTGAGCCACGCGGAACATTGGACGCGTTTTCCACAGAATGACATTTTTCAACCGCGTTGACAGTCTACAGAAAAAACTATACGTCCAATTGGCATGATCATGGACATTTATTGTACGGAAAACCCGTCGCTATTACGTGACGATCAGACATTTTCAATTTTCGACCTGCTTCTATTTTTTTTTAGCAACATTTCCCCAATTTTGTACCCCGAAAACATGACTTTTTTCTTCAGTTGTCCGCCATTTTGTTATTTTTTACAATTTTGACATTTTTCGATCGTCACGTAATAGAGGCAAGCTTCTAGTTTCTAAATATTATTGTTTTTTTGAATTTCGATGAACCATATGGCCTGGGAACTGTCAACGCGACTAGCATATTTTTGCCGGAGCGCAAATTTTGACGAAGAGTATACACGAAACGGATTTATGAATTTGATTGAAAAAAATTTTTTCGTACCCTTCGATATGTACACTATTAACTATACTAAGCAATAAATTGATTTCCTTGCGTTGTTTGGTTGAAATAAATTCCCGAAAACACCCTTACATTTCGGACCGAGACAGTGGTCTCCCCCCTTAAGCTCGACCACCCGCAGTAGGCACTCGAGCAACCGACCGTTTTAGGCCTAGGAAGTAAATAAAACTTTCTCCCGGCCTACAGTCCGCTACAGAACTATATACAAGGAACTATGTACAAGGGAAGAAGGATTAAAGGAAGGATTTTCGGTGGGATTAAAAAGGGGAATAGGAATAATCAAGGGTTTCGAAAGTTGAATCGTCCAGGATGAACGTGAGGTCATAACCTCCCTGATAGAGGTCATTCAACCATCTGAAAAACTCGGGCGTCAGCTCTGTATGGTCAGGGACCCTGGTGGCTGACCCCGTGTCCAGGATTTCCACATCTCGACGAGGAGGGATGGTGGAGGGAACTGAAATTTCGGGAAAGAGATTTGGAGAGTGGGGAGGAGGTGGGGAGGGACGGGTGAGTTTCCCCTCGTCTACCCACATACATAGGGGCGGCGGGGTCACCGCGTCCTGGAGCGTCTCCCAGTTGATGGGTATTGGCGGGAGGGATGATGGGGGAGAGTCCTCTATGGTGACGACCTCGGGGATCTGGTCAGCCTCCCTGATGACCAATGTGGAGGTGACCTTTGGGAGGAGGGGCGAGATGTTTCCTCCTTCCCGCTCTGCCACCCTGCGTCGCCACCTTATACGGGAGAGCCTCCTCCTAACTCCCCCTCCACTTGATTTTGGCCTGTTGGGCTTATGGGCCCTTTTCTGTGGCATTGTGATCTAGGAAATGAAATGATGAGTATGTGTTATAAAGCGTACTAGCGGATCGGTGCGATCGAGTGAAAAGTATTGCGAGACACTAAGAAGAAATTAGAGTTTATTAAGGAACACAAAGACAGTTATGTTTAAACGTTCACGAGCTAACTCTACACTTACAATTCAAATTTCTGTACCACGGTCACAATAAACATACACTATTTACAAAAAATGTATAAAATGGTTTGCCACTATGAATAATAATTTAAGTTGGCGAAGCTACACAATTAAGCAAGCGCAGAAGTGAGCGAAAGTAAAGCACGAATATAAGAGAAGCGTAGCGTAAGCAAAGATAGAGGTGCAGCGTAACTGAGTCGCGAAACGAGTGAGTGATCCAGGAAACCGTCGTCGATTTCCTGGAAGGAATAGCCTCCCCCTTCCATCGATCGCGAGTCGAGGGAAGGGGCCGTGAGCGCGGTTCCACCTGAGTCAGCGGTTCGAGCCACTGATTGCCTAATTGCTGGCGGTTCGGGAAGATGGCGTGAACATGCAGAATATCGTGAACATTTTCTCCCCGGTATTCATCGACCGATGAATAAACTGAAGCTCCCTGGCAATCGATAGCCTGGTCGATTGCGTGATCAGAACGCGAGACGGTGGCGCCGTTGACTCAGGTGGAGGCGTCGGGCAATGCAGGTGGGAGCTGAAGTGATCAAGTGTGTCTTGGTTCCGGGACCTGTGCAGATGGGAGAAATATCAATATATGAATGGGTCGTACAAATTCGGAACGCGCAGTTTTAACAGTGACGACGCGGGTTAACCCATCAGTGCCCGGGTGGAGTTTAGTGATCCGAGCAAGTGGCCACTGGGCAGGTGAGGTTAGCTCATTTTTAACGAGGCACAGATCACCGATTTGAGGCTGTGGATGTTCTTGTGCCCATTTGTTGCGTGCCTGAAGAGACTGTAAATATTCCCTAGACCAGCGTCGCCAGAACTGCAACCGCATTTGTTGTAGTAGGTGCCACCGTGAAAGCCGATTAGACGGAACATTATCGACGTCTGGATCGGGTAGACTTAGCAGCGCCTCGCCGATCAAAAAATGCCCTGGTGTCAGCGTGCGCAGGTCCCCAGGATCGTCGGACATCGCTTGCAGTGGTTGGGAGTTCAAGCAGGCCTCAATCTGATGAAGTAGTGTAGTGAGTTCTTCATAGGTGAGGTGCTGTTCTCCGATGACCCTCCGTAGGTGGTATTTGGTGGATTTGACGGCAGCTTCCCATAGCCCTCCGAAATGAGGTGCAGCAGGGGGTTAAACCTCCACTCAATACCATCCTTCAATAGAGTCGAGCTGATGAGGTCGTGTCCGCTGTCTAGGTGGACCAACATTTCCCGAAGCTCTCGGGCGGCTCCTATGAAGTTGGTCCCTCGGTCACTCTGAATCACGGCGCAGAGTCCTCGACGGGACGTGAATCGCCGTAGGGCAGCGAGGAAGGCTTCCGTGCTACAATCAGAAACGAGCTCTAAATGAACCGCGCGAGTACTAAGGCAAACGAATAACGCCACATAGCCTTTATATGTGCGTTGACCTCTGCCCCGACACATTAGAAGAGTTAAGGGTCCTGCGTAGTCCAACCCCACGTGCAGGAAGGGCCGAGTTGGTGTCACCCGGGTAGCTGGCAAATCACCCATCAGTTGGGTCCCTGTTGCAGCTCGCCAGCGTAGGCAGGTTGGGCAGCGATGTAGAAGGGCCTTGACGCGGTGTCGGCCATGGGGAATCCAGTATCTCTGACGTAGTGTGGCCAATGTGACCTGTGTCCCACCATGCAGTGTTCGATGGTGAGCCTCGGCCACCAGCAGCTCCGTCAACCGATGGTCGTGTGGTAGCAGCACCTGGTGCTGGGCGTCCAGTGCCAGAGCAGAATGGCGCAGACGCCCTCCAACACGGAGAAGGCCTTGCTCGTCCAGGTACGGGTTCATACGTAGTAACCGGCTTCAGTTAGGCAGTGGCCTCCAGTTGCTGTATTTCCGGAGTGAAGGCCTGTCGTTGAGTGATGCGTAGCCACCGTATCCGGGCGGCTTCTAGTTCGGCTGGTGTTAGGCGACATCCTCTCGTACAGGTGGGTCTCCGTGGCAACCACCGCAAACACCAGGCGGTGACTCTAAATAATAAATGTATAGATGAGAATCGTGACAGCAAGTTTTCCCCCGGTGCATGTACACCCGACGTCGCCGTGGTATGGATTCGGGCTTCCAGGTCGGTCATGGGCAGTGGCGGTGGTTGCACGGTGCTCCAGCTCCCCGGTGTGGTCAGCCAGGCAGGTCCATTCCACCACAGGGTGAATTCAGGTAGCTGGCTGGGAGATAGACCTCTGGATGCGCAGTCAGCAGGGTTGTCCTGACTGGGAACGTGGTTCCAGTGTGCGTCAGGCAACGTGAGTTGGATTTCCGACACCCTATTAGCCACGTAAGTCTTCCAGCGGGAAGGGTGTCCTTGTATCCAGGCTAGCGTGATGGTGGAGTCGCTCCATAGATGAACGGGGGTTTCGCTCAATCCCAAACTCTCGCAAGTGATAGACACTAGCCTGGTCAGCAGGACGGCAGCACACAGTTCGAGTCGTGGCAGCGAGATTCGTTTCAAAGGTGCCACCTTGGTTTTGGCAGTGATTAAGTGGGTATCGGCGATGTCTTCGCTGTTAACGACTCGGAGGTACACCACTGCTGCGTAGGCTCGTTCCGAAGCGTCTGCGAAGCCATGGATCTCCAGTAGCTGAGGTGATTGTTGCACTCCAAGCCAGCGAGGGACAGAGACACGGTCGAGGTCAGGCAGCTCTTCGAGGAACTGCTTCCAGGATTCGGCATCAGTAGTCGGCAGAGGTGAGTCCCAGTCTAATTGTAATAACCAGAGAGACTGCATGAATATCTTAGCGTTAATAGTAACCGGGGAAACTAATCCCAGCGGGTCAAAGATCCTAGCAATTGAAGATAGGACAGAGCGACGAGTGATACTGTTGTTCGTTACTGTAGGATGCACTTGGACCCGGAAACAGTCGTCAGTCAAGCTCCAGTGGACACCCAACGCTGTGTGTATTTCACCGTTCTGCCACTTGCATTCTGGAATGGTGTCACCGGTAGGTAATTGCTCCATCAGAGTGGGTTCGTTGGAGGCCCATTTCCGTAGGTTGAAGCCCCCCGCCTTACAGAGTTGGCATAGTTCGCGCTGTAGCTCAAGGGCTTCCTGCGTCGAGTCGGCACCGGTCACGACGTCGTCCATATAAACGTCTCGTTGCAGGATGGCCGCCGCTCGAAGATGACGTGACTGCTCATCTATTGCGAGTTGGCGTAGCGTGCGGATGGCAAGATAAGGGGCACAGGCTAGACCATACGTGACTGTGTTGAGCTCGTAGTCCTTTATGGTGCTGTCTTCGGGATCCCTCCATAGGATTTTTTGGTAACCGCGGTCGTCAGGATGGATCAAGATCTGACGATACATCTTTTCTATGTCGGCAGTGAGGCAGACACGGAAGAGATGCCAGCGGAGCAGCAATTGGTGGAGGCTCGGCAGCAGATTCGGCCCCACCATCAGCGTGTCATTCAAGGATTGTCCCGACGTCGTTACGTGCGACCCGTTGAATACCACTCGCAGCTTGGTGGTGGTGCTGCTCTCCTTCAGGACTCCGTGATGAGGTAGGTAGTAGGAAGGTCCTGAGATATCATCACGCGCTTGAGACATGTGATTAAGTTGACAATACTCACGCATGAAGTCCTGGTAGGCCTGAGCGAACGTCGGTTCCTTGTTGAATTTGGTTTCCATTCTATGTAGCATGCGTAGAGCCCCGTGACGTGACTCGCCGAGCTCCCGCAGGTCACGAAATGGCAATCGGACCATGTAGCGGCCGGAAGGCAACCGCTGGTGGGTCGTACGGAAGTGGTCCTCGCAGGCTTGCTCTTCAGTGGTATAGGAGTTTGATACCACGATTTCCTCTTGTTCCCAGAAACGACGCACCAGGGGCAGGAGTTCCTCGGCGGCAGTGCATGGAAGGGACGAGTACTCGCGGCTGTCAGCTAATTCGCGCCCCGTTTCTGCCGTCACTGGCCCGGACACAATCCAACCCAGAGTGGTGTTCTGAGCTATGGGCTCTCCAGTACGACCCTTGACAATGCCGTGAAGCAGGGCGTCGGCCCCCAACAGCATTTCAATCGGCCCTTCGGATTCAAAACTGGGATCGGGCAAAGTAAGATCACCCAGGTGAGACCAGTTGGTTGTTCGGCTGTCTAGCCGTGGCTGGTAAGAAGTTATTTTTGGCAGGACCAGGGCGACTATCGCGTGGCGCGTTGCAGAGTTAAAGTGAGCGGTGAACTCCAACTGGACTTTGCCCCGGATTCGTTGCGGGAGATGGTTACCGACACCGACGAGACGAATGTTTGATGGCCTCCGGGGGAGACGTAGCTGCTGGGCCAGCGCCTCGGTGAGCAGTGACACTTTGCTACCTTGGTCAATGAGGGCACGCACGATCCTGGAGCCTCCGTCGGGTTGCAGTACTCTCAAGCGAGCAGTGGCCAGAGGCACGACAGGCAAGGAGTTCGCCAAGCAGCAAAAGGTATTAGCGGTAGCCTCTATGACGTTGCTGGAGGCCGTGCTGTCTTGGTGTATGGTGGTGTGGTGCTTCCCGTTACACAGCTGGCACCGTTTTTCCGAACCGCAGTCCTGCACCTGATGACGTCCGAGGCAATTGTAGCACAAATTGGCCGTCAGTAATGCTTCACGACGTTCACGCACAGTCTTTGATCTATAAAGGCCACAGAAGAGTATGAAATGGTTAGCTCCACATAATCCGCACTGCTCTTGAGAACGGTTGGTCTTGGTGATCCTGCAACACCTTGGCTTACCTCTGGCTTCCGGCAGCTTTAGTCATGCGTCCTTCGGCTTGGCATTTGGCTTTGACCCCTCCAGCGCTCCGACGGTGGTAATACGGTTTTTAATAAACGCCCTGAGGTCCGCGAAAGTAGGAGGGGTAGTCTGGGTGCCGAGCTGGGTTTCCCACTCTCTTCGCGACTGCTGGTCTAGCTTCTCTACCAACAAGTAGACCAGCCAGTCTCCTGAGGCATCAAACGGACGTTCCATTGCAGCCAGGGCCTCGACGCAGTCGCAAAAGGTGAAATAAAAAGCCTTGAGCTCCGTGGCCGACTCATGAGTGAGCGTCGGCAATCCAAATAGGGTTTCCATTTGCGTTTGCACCAGTAGTCTGTCATTCTCGTAGTGATCCTGTAACAAGTCCCAAGCGCAGGCGAATGTCGCAGCTCTCACAGGGAGATTTCGGAGGGCCAGGAGAGCGTCGCCCTTGATGCAGCCTCGGAGGTAATGGAGGCGTTCTATGTCGGTAAGGCTCCCGTCGCGAATAACGTGGGATCGGAAGAGATCCCGAAATCCTGCCCAAGATGCGTAATTCCCGTCAAACTCTGGCAGGGGTAGTCGAGGTAACGAAGTTTTGGAATGTACGGCCGCTGACGGGCCGCTGCTAGACATTCCTGATTCGTTATGATCAGCGGCGAATGTCTGTTGCTTGTCGCCGAATAGCGCTTCCTGGACAAGAAACAGCTCCTCAGTCACATCGTAGCGGGCTTCTCGGAAATAAGGTGCTTCTCTCCTATCTGGAGCCGCCAGGGCAAGCAGTTGATCATGCTGCTGGTCAAATTTCTCCCAGTTTCTCCGGAGCATCCCCAAACGTGATTCGACGGCTCCCGGAGTGATTTTAGCAGAGCCTAGCTTCTTTAAGTTTTCGTAAGCGCGCGCGATTTTGCCAGAAAGCTCGTTCTGACTCTCGATTAATTTATCCATTGTTCTTCGGATTTAAAAATGCTAGCGAGATTCGGCCGTTAAGGTCACGCTGACTCTTTATGTTATGGCGCACTGTTTGCAGGTTGGAGGTCGCGCGCGACGGTTGGACCGCACTACCGAACGTTCGTGAACTGTTTCACAGGCACCGGATCCGGCTCGAAGGACCAAAATGTTATAAAGCGTACTAGCGGATCGGTGCGATCGAGTGAAAAGTATTGCGAGACACTAAGAAGAAATTAGAGTTTATTAAGGAACACAAAGACAGTTATGTTTAAACGTTCACGAGCTAACTCTACACTTACAATTCAAATTTCTGTACCACGGTCACAATAAACATACACTATTTACAAAAAATGTATAAAATGGTTTGCCACTATGAATAATAATTTAAGTTAGCGAAGCTACACAATTAAGCAAGCGCAGAAGTGAGCGAAAGTAAAGCACGAATAAAAGAGAAGCGTAGAGTAAGCAAAGATAGAGGTGCAGCGTAACTGAGTCGCGATCCAGGAAACCGTCGTCGATTTCCTGGAAGGAATAGCCTCCCCCTTCCATCGATCGCGAGTCGAGGGAAGGGGCCGTGAGCGCGGTTCCACCTGAGTCAGCGGTTCGAGCCACTGATTGCCTAATTGCTGGCGGTTCGGGAAGATGGCGTGAGCATGCAGAATTTCGTGAACAGTATGTCTTTTATATTTTGTGACTACGGTCAACCGGGATCCTCGCGTATTTGACCAATACGCGCCTTATTCGCGTGTATTATTTTAATTTTGCCCTTCCACGATATTTTTATGTTCTGCGAAGGGATTACCTCCAATATCGTGTGAGCACCAGAGTACTGATCTCCGAATTTTCCTTTTCGCGTTTTTTTTTGGTGACAGCGGTGGGATTCGCCAACTGTTGATATGAATAAATTCTAACATACGGTACCCACAGTTGCCTATTTAGCATGTACACAGAATACGTTAGTCCGTGGAAACCAGCTTACAGGAGCCGCCAATTACAAAATTTGACGGCATGTATACAGTGGATGGTCTGTGTTTCCGGGACCATAGTAGCAAATAACGAAGACGATGAAATTAGCTTAAATTTCTCCTAACTAGATCCAACAAATACGGTGAAAACGTATCAAATCCATTTTTTACATACGCCTTATACATTCCCTAATTGCCCTCGGTGCAACACGGTCTTGCTACAAACGCGTCCCGCAACCAATTGTGCCGTGTGCACACAGTGGTACTTCCTTTCAAATAGAGATTAGAATCAATTAAATATTATATACCCACGTACTGAAGACCCCAAAGTCCAAACAAACTGCTTGACGCGACATAATCTTGGTCACCCAAGGTGTTTTTTTTCCTCTACCGTCAAAAAGAATTTCTAGACTTTCTAACATACGGTATTAGTAATACCCGATATTTAACATGAGCAAAACCCGTCAAAGTCAAAGCATATTATACTACCCAAGCCGTAGACTACGGGGCGTATTGTCAGATTCGAATACATTGATTTGTGTTTCTGGAGGCGTAGCAACGACCACGGAAGGCGTAGATATTTGCTTAAATTGCTTTAATTCAGACCCGGTGGAAGTAGACGAAATATACCAAGAGCACTACCATCAACCTAACGATATATTCCCCGAGTGCTCTCGTTGCAGAAACCTTTTGCTTAAAGTGTGCCCCATAAATAGTAGCGCCGAGTGCACCGACCGAGAACGCCTCTTAAGTAGAAGCTACAACGGATTTGATATTAACTATCCGGGTAGAGAGCACGGTAGGTTTTGAATAACGGCTACCGTGCGCCCAAATTAAGAAAACCCGAAACCTTTTCCCAAAAAAATTAAAATCGAGAGAAATCAAACATGTCCGTGTACGGGGAAACCGACGATTCTTGCGTAGTGGACCAAGAGACAGGCCCTTCCACTAGCGCCATAGACGTCGCGACCGCCGAATTAATGGAACGGGTGCAATTATTACAGGAAAAACAAGCCGAAATAGAAAGCTTACACGCGAAATATGTCGTAAGCCCACAATCCAATACGCGTTCGGGCGTAGTTACCGGATCGGGCGGCCCCACGTTGGAAGGTCTTTCCAGTCAGATAGAAACCCTGCGCGAAAAAATGAAAAAACTTCTTGCACCCCCGCCGTTTGCAAATAATTTTGCCACACCGGGTTTCTCCCGTTTCGACAGAAAACCAGTATTAAATCGTAATGAGTTTCCGGAAATAGTAAATCGTAACAATGTTCCGGACCAGAATCCGTCGCCCCAGATCACGTTAAAGGACGCCATAGAGACGGTTCCAAATTTTAACGGGCATAATATACCTATAGAACAATTCGCAAGAGCCTGCAATAGGGCTAAGGCTCTGGTTCCCCCGCAAGCCGAACCCCAGCTGGCGAGGTTGTTGCGAAACAAGCTGCAAGACCATGCATGCTTGGCCGTTGAAGATAGGGTCCTTGACTCCGTAAACGACCTAATTAAACAACTCAAACGCATCTTTTCTCCTGCCAAAACATCTGACCACTATCGTGGAGAACTTGCAAACGTTATTAAAGGAACCAATGAACACATATTGGAATACATTTCACGCGTTAAAGATCTCCGGTTCGCAATATTGGAAGAGGATAGAGAATATTACCGCGACTTCGCACGGAATCACCCCGCAAACTTAGATCGCCTTACATTAGATTCATTCGTCGACGGTCTTCCACCCCACATAAGGACAAGGTTACTCCAACATCCCTTCGAAACGATCGACGAAGCTTTCGATCTGGCTGTACTCGTGGACAAAAAGATTGATAGAGACCGCCTTAGGTTTTCCGAACAAAGAGCCCCGAAATTAACGTGTCAACTCTGCAACAAGACAGGACACGACACACGGTCTTGCCGAAGCAATCAAAGTATCGTTTCACAACCCTTCGAGAAATACCCTCCAAACCGCGTTGCAGAATATGGAAACCAGGCACCCAATCCTCTGCTCCTCTACTGGGACAGAACTCGACCTCCTCCTTCTAGACCTACAGAAATACGTATCTGCTCATACTGCAGAAAACCTGGACACCTGATCTCAGAATGCAGGAAACGTTTATTTAACCGAAATGAAAGAAACCCTGGAACCTTCCAGGAACGAGATTCGGGAAACGCTCCGCCCCTACGGTCAACCATGGATGCGTACCGTGGAACTGGCCAAACGGGAGCGCATCCAATAACAATACAAACGAAACCGCGAATATCGAAACTAGAATCGCAACAGCATGGTTAAACACTGCTGATGAAGCTCCGTCTGTAATAATTCCCTCCCCCGACTTCGAAACTACATCTATATTGATGATTGATACTGGGTCACAGGTGAACTTATTGAAAATTCAAGCCATAAAGCTACCGCAAGAGATAAACACGAAAAATGAACTAATACTCAAGGGCATCTCTCCGGGCCCCATCACCACGCTTGGCACAGTAAGGATAACCCTTTTTGGCGACAACGTCACGTTCCACGTAGTCGAAAACGATTTCCCAATTAAGCCACAAGGAATATTAGGCACGGAATTCTTTATAAAACAGAATGTCTCGATACACTATTCCAAGAGGGAGTTGGACTTCCACGGGAACTCTATCCCATTCGTAAACAGGAACCAAGTCGTGCTACCCGCAAGGTCAAAAACCACTTTCTTTCTGCACTCACTCTCATTCCCAGAGCATTATGCCAAACCAACCCTCCACCCAAATTTCCGTGAGTCTCTTGCTGCCGCTTCGGGTAAGGAAGTATCGACAAATTCTATAGTAACCCCTTCACGGGAGGAACAAATATTGAAGCTAATTTCAACGGAACATATGAGTCTAGAGGGAAAATGCCATGTCCAAGGAATTATAAACAAAAATCACGACCTTTTCCACTTGCCAAATGAGAAATTAGGTCATACAAACGCCGTACAGCATGGGATCCAGACAATGGACCCAGTGGCTGTCAATACGAAGCAATATCGGTTCCCTCCAGTACATAAGAAGGAAATCGACAAACAAGTACGCAAGTTACTGGGAGATGAAATCATAAAGCCGTTATTATCGCCCTACAATTCACCCATCTGGATCGTCTCGAAAAAGCCAGGACCCAATGGGGAACCTTTGTGGCGAATGGTAATAGATTTTAAGGAACTAAACAAAAACAGCGTTCACGACGCATACCCACTTCCAAATATCAATGAGATATTGGACCAATTAGGAGGAGCCAAGTATTTTTCCGTGTTCGATCTCGCCTCTGGTTTCCATCAAATACCCATGAAACCTGAGGATGTACCTAAAACTGCATTTTCTACGCCACATGGACACTACGAATTTGTAAGAATGCCATTTGGGCTTCGTAATGCACCTGCGACTTTCCAACGTTTAATGGATCACGCGCTTACGGGGCTTCAGGGCACTGAAATGTTTGTTTACTTGGACGATATCGTTCTTTACGCAAGTTCCCTCACGGAACATTTAATTAAATTTAAAAAACTCGCTCACAGCCTACGAGAGGCAAACCTTAAGCTCCAACCTTCCAAATGTAAGTTCCTGCACAAGGAAGTCGCATATTTGTGGCAAATAATCACCGAGGAAGGGGTGAAACCTGACAAACAGAAAATTCAAGCTGTCCAGAACTACCCTGTACCTCGCACACCGAAAGGAATTAAGGAATTCCTTGGATTAACCGGATACTATAGAAGGTTTATCCCAGAATTTTCTAAAACCGCTCGCCCACTAACCCATTTATTAAAGAAAGACACAACATTTGACTGGGGAGTGTCCCAGCAAATAGCTTTCGATCATTTAAGATCTGCATTGCAGAAGGAACCTATCCTGCAATATCCGGATTTTTAGCTAGAATTCCACGTCACTACTGACGCTTCTGATTACGCTATAGGAGGAATATTAAGTCAGGCTGCCGATGGAAAGGAACTACCGATCGCTTATGCCTCCCGCCTCCTAAACAAAGCGGAAATAAATTATTCGATAATAGAAAAGGAACTACTAGCCATTGTATATTGTGTTAGACACTTCCGACCTTACCTGTATGGAAGGAAGTTTATTTTATTCACTGACCATCAACCCTTAAGGGGGGAGACCACTGTCTCGGCCCGCAATGTAAGGGTATATTGGGGAATTTATTTCAACCAAACAACGCAAGTAAATCAATTTATTGCTTAGTATAGTCAATAGTGTATACATCGAAGGGTAAGAAATTTTTTTTTTTAATCAAATTCATAAATCCGTTTTCAGTATTGTGACGTCCTGGCCCCACCACGGTATCGCGACTTAGTGTCGACGAGCGCCACCAGATGTCTCAAATCTTTCCCGCTAGTCCTAACTCTCAATGGCAAATTTTCCTCTTTTTGGTTCTACCAAAACACGTACCACATCTCCTATTTTTCCTTTGAAGGGACGGGCGTTCCTATCATAATACAATTTTGACCTTTGTTTTGCCTGAACCAAATTTTGTCCTGCTATTATTTGCATTTCCGAAAGTCGCGTTATTAAATCATGTAAATATGAATTGTATGTGACCAAATTCTCGTCGCTCATGAAGGAGCTTGGACAACGCGCAAGTTTACCGAAGACCAGTTCATACGGGGTAAAATTTGTGGCTTCATGGACAGATGTATTATAAGAAAACATAGCAAAGGGTACTAATCTATCCCAATCGTCAAAATCATTCATGTAATGGCTAATGTATTCGGTTAACACTATGTGACTTCTTTCTAATGCGCCATTGGTTTGGGGTCTATACCCAGAAGTAGTGACATGTTGAATTTTGAAGATTTTAGCTAAGTTCTGAATTATCTTATTAATGAAACTAGTCCCTTTATCCGTTAATATTGCACGCGGCGTTCCATACTGTAATATAAGATTAGTTACCAATGCATGAGCTATAGTTTCAGCTTTTATATCTGGAACAGGGACAGCTATGCAATATTTTGTCAAATTATCTTGTATAGTTAGAATATGTTTATTTCCGCTGGGAGTAGTGGGCAAGGGACCCACAGTATCCAATGATACTTTGGAAAATGGCTCCAATGGAGTGACAGTAATTAACATTGGTTCGCGAGTTTTAGTTCGTACTAATTTTTGATTCTGGCAACTATTGCAAGTACGGATATAATTTTGGATATTGTTACGCATACCTGGCCAATAAAATCGTTCTCGAATTCTGCAATATGTTTTTGTTAAACCCTTGTGTCCTCCTACCAAACTTTCATGTAACTCTGAAATGATTTTCAGGCGAAGTTCTTCCGGAGGTACCTGAGTATTTCCGTAACAAAGGGCTATTTCGATATTGCTGTCCTCAAATGTATTCCTTAATATTTCTATTAACGTACCTTGAGGTAATTCGTCTGTAAAGTCCCCATTCTGTGAGATTCTTAGACCCTTTATATCTAAATCTGAAAGAATTTTTCTTAGATTCTGTAGGCCAAGTTCCAAATCCCGAGTAGAAATTTTATCAAAATGTTTCCTTTTTATGACTACGCTAAATATTCTATGTTTACCCCGTTTTGTAATTAGTATCTGTCCTACTCTGGGCTTTGCCTCCCTCAAATCATTAACATTGATAATACCTAGGTCGGAGAGCAATATACTCACTGGTGTAACAAGTTCGCAATCAGACGAAATGAAATGTACATAATTTGATCTGTAATACGTTAGATTTTGTCTCGTGGAAGTTACGATGTCTTTACTTTTGTAGCGAAATTCTGATTCTATATCCGGAGGTATGTAATCAGCATCCGGGATATATATGGATGATGGATTCGAAATTTGTGGGAAAAGTTGTCTAGGAGTAGATTTTTGAGCGATATATTCTTTACCTCTCTCCTCGGGAGTTCGATCAACCGTTGAATTTGGAAATGGTGTTGAAAGTGCTATAGGGTTTGGATCTACGGTCGGAGTAGGTAAGATTGAACTATATCTCGGCCTGTTCACGATTGTGCTATCAGGCACTCCTGTTGCAGTTATTTCTAATTCTGATTCTTCCGGAATATTTTTCAGATTAGGTGCTTTACTGGCCATTTCCTCACGCCATGGATTTGAAATTTGACTATCCTTTTCGGAATTCCTAGCTTGTTGTAATAATTTTTCTATTCGTCTATTTAATTCCTCGTCCCCAGTATCGTCATCATATGGATCCAAATCTTGTAATATTTCCTGTCTAGTTTCATCTAAAGTGTCTCCCTCCGAAAGGGCATCCAATAAAACAACTTCCTCCTCGGGTTCCTGTAATTGACCGCTTCTATCCAATAATGACTTTTCAAATCTACTGAATGACTCTTGTAGCTCTTCTAAATCTATAAATGTGGATTTCTGTTTGTTCCGATCATCTGTATCACTATCGCGAGCTTCGGGTAAATTAATGGCTATAGTTTTATCTATTTCGGACTCGCTCCCTTTTTCCCGCAATGCCGTACCGGCCACTGCACCCTGTGAATCTGGAATTTTAGGATTCTCCACCATCTGTTTAGGATGAAATTCCAGATTCGGCAGCGTAATCCTACGTTGGCGGAATATAGGCGGATCTGACTGTTCGTCATCGGAATCGTCGTCCTCTATCAGAGAAAGTTCTTTTGATCTACCTAATTCTTGTGTTTTTGATGGTCCCGGAGCTTCAGTAGCTTGAATCTTTGCTCGCGTTCTAGTTGCTATTGCACTGGTATCTAAAGGTACAGGTTTCCTTGGTTTAGATATTGAACTTACTGGTTTAGATATTTTTGATTTTCCCGGTAAACTAGCTATTCTTTCTTTGGGTTTGGAAGCTTCAGATTCCGAAGATGTCGGTTTTCGTTTGGATGTTGTTGAGGATTTATTTATTGGTAATAATTTTGGACAATCAGGTGCTAACTCCGAATTTACATTATCAGAGGAATCTGATAAACTGAAATCATCAGACGAACACAGTTCATTTACTATGACTGGATTCCTTGATAAGGCATCAGCATTTGTGTTTAATTTTCCTGCCTTATGAATAAATTCGTACTCATAATCTCGCAATTTTAGTCGCCAGCGGATCAATCTTTGTCCTGGATCTTTTATTGAATTAATCCATCTTAACGGTTCATGATCACTGACGAGAGTAAATTTTCGGCCGTATAAATATGGTCTGAAGTGTAAAATTGCATAAAGAACTGCCAAACATTCCTTTTCTGTAGTGAAGTAATTTTGTTCTGGTTTAGTTAAAATCCTAGAAAGATATGCAACTGGTAGATCTTAACCATCAATTTCCTGACTGAGTACAGCGCCTATAGCATAGTCTGACGCATCTGTAGTTAAAGTGAATTGACTATTGAAATTTGGATATTGAAGTATGGGGCTTTTACAAAGTGCTTTCCGTAATTCCAAAAATCCTTTCTTTTGCTCATTTCCCCAAGTGTAAGTAGAATTTTTCTTCAACAAGTCTGACAACGGTTTAGCCTTTTCTGCGAAGTTTTTAATAAAGCGTCTATAATATCCTGCTAGACCTAGAAATTGCCTAATGTTTTTCTGATTTTTCGGGCGAGGAAAATTCTTTACTGCACTAATCTTTTTGGGATCCGGTTTTACACCTGCTCGACTAATAACATGTCCTAGGTACGCAACTTCTATTTTGAGGAACTCGCACTTATCCGGTTGTAAAGTTAATTTAGTATCGGCTAAACGCGTGAATAAACGACGAATTTTCTTTTCATGTTCTTCCAAATTTTTGGCATATACCACAATATCATCTAAATAAACAAAAACTTCTACACCCTGTAACCCGCGTAGAACTTGATCCATTAATCTTTGAAAAGTCGCTGGAGCATTTTTGAGACCTTCCGGCATTCGGATATATTCATAATGACCATTTGGGGTTGTGAAGGCTGTTTTTGTCTATCTTTAGGATCCATTTCAATTTGTTGAAATCCGCTTGCTAAGTCAAACGTTGAGAAATATCGGGCTTCACCTAAGTGATCCAATATATCGGTAATGTTCGGTAATGGATATGCATCGCCAATGGTTTTTTCGTTAAGATTACGGAAATCTATGACTATTCTCCATCTCAGATTGCCTTTAGAATCCGGTTTTTCAGGAACAATCCAAATGGGCGAATTATACGGTGAATTTGAAGGTGCTATTATTCCGTTATTTAATTTACTACGGACCTGTTTTTCTATTTCATCTTTATGAACCGGAGGAAAACGATATTGTCGCGTGTTCACAGGAACATCATCTACTGTGGAGATTCTATGTTTAATGTATGAAGTACATGGTAATTTATCACAAGGCAAGTGAAATCGTTCTGGAAATTCTTTAATGATTTTAATTACATGATCCCGTTCTTCTTCATTCAAATGATCGAGTCGTAATTTTTTAATGATTTCTAAAACTCTATCTTCCGCGATTGGCAAAGCCTCATCCTCCGTATCAGAATCGAAATAATTTTGTTCCTCTTCAGAGAAGTTATGATACTCGAATGGTATTAATTCTTGTGGCGGAATTTCAACTTCGACATCCTTATCCGTCGTATTAACGGCAAAGACGTGACATGCACCTCGGTCATTTACAGACACAACAGCTTCGCCAATGTACAAGCCATCTATAGTTTCAATTTTAGGTAAATATCCCTCTTTTAAATCATTATTCGTAACGTCAATGGCAACTGCTTGTCTAGTACGTGCTTTTAAATACAAAAGTCGGGGTCCTACACTACGAGGTACTGGATCATGGCCAATAAAAGGTATGGGTTTAATAGGATCGCTTCGTGTTACCAATGTGTTATGATTGAAGGAGATTTCAGCTTGTTTGTTAGAAAGCTTATTAGAGGATCGGCGCAAGAAACTAAAGTTTATTAAGGAGCACTAACAAGGGGACCCCACAGCTGACCCCCCGGGGATTTTAATGAAACTTTAGGAGATGAATGTGGAGGTCATCTGGATGACTTTCTGCAAAATATCTTTTGCCAATGAGCATTATTTATAAACAATCCAAATGTGTCCCGTAAAAGGACTTCACTTTAAACATATCTAAAGTAAGTGAGTTGGGTGAGTGCGCATAGCACTTGCTTCCCAACCAGAAGGCTCGGGTTCAAATCCCTATCTTCCTAATTTATTTTTTCCTTTTTTTAACTTTTATTTTGAATAATTAAATTTCATACTGCTTTGTTTCATAAATGATGTAATTTTTTAATTCCTCCACATTGTACCCCATATTGCCAACCGTGCGACGTGTATTTCTTCCGGCAAGTAAAGAATTTTATAAAAAAAATTCAGAATAGTGTAGAAGTTTTACAAAATGACGAACATATGCCCAGTAAACGCGAAGATGGAATCAAAATTCACTCACTCATCCACCATCAATTGTGTGCCCCTATATTTAAACCTATGATACTCTACGCTTGGTTTTCATCAAAATTAATATCAAAAAAAGAAGAATTTGTAAATGTTAATCAATTGTGTTTTCCTAATGATACTAGAAGCGAAAAATGCGATTGTCAAAAAGCATCCTTCATCCGATGTGCACATTGCAAAAAATTTTTATGCTTCTGGTGCTTTTATGAAAAATATCACGCTTGTAATTAAATTAATATAATGTATCCATATATGCCCGTATGTATGCATGTAATTATGGTTATATTTATGTTTGTGTGCATGTATGCATGTGTGTATATATATATATATATATTGTAAATATTATTCATATATTTCTCTTCATGTATATATTTATGTATCTCGACATGCTTGAGCGTACATATGTGCGTATATATATATATATATATATATATACACACACACACATATATACACACGTATATATATATATATATACACACACACACATATATACACACGTATATATATATATATATATATATATATATATATATACACATAATAATAG
The DNA here is from genome assembly GCA_963855975.1 of Andrena chrysosceles. Lineage (NCBI taxonomy): Eukaryota > Metazoa > Arthropoda > Insecta > Hymenoptera > Andrenidae > Andrena > Andrena chrysosceles. Next base: position 43,485 of record CAWLCU010000601.1, read on the forward strand.
GATAGATAGGGAGATAAATAGTTGTAAAGTTACATAGACGTGTATATATGCATTGTAAAAAAATTTCATATTAAATATATAATTTACAGTGTCTTTATAGTCTAATAATGTACCAGTTATGTTTGTACGTATATAAAAAGTTATGTATTTTTGTCATGTTTATATATAATATTTATGTTAAAAAATTACATCATTTATGAAACAAAGCAGTATGAAATTTAATTATTCAAAATAAAAGTTAAAAAAAGGAAAAAAATAAATTAGGAAGACAGGGATTTGAACCCGAGCCTTCTGGTTGGAAAGCAAGTGCTATGCGCACTCACCCAACTCACTTACTTGAGATATGTTTAAAGTGAAGTCCTTTTACGGGACACATTTGGATTGTTTATAAATAATGCTCATTGGCAAAAGATATTTTGCAGAAAGTCATCCACATGACCTCCACATTCATCTCCTAAAGTTTCATTAAAATCCCCGGGGGGTCAGCTGTGGGGTCCCCTTGTAAGACAATTATATTTACAGCGTTCACGAACTAAAATACACTTATAAGTGTGAAATTCTGTACAAAGGTCACACAGTTAAATTAACAGTTATTTTACACAACACGTCTGACTAGATATTACACAAAACAAGTAACACTTAGAAATTAGTATTCAGCTCAAACGTAGCGATTATTAGCTGGCGAAGCAAGGTCGCGAAGCGTAAAGATTCGAAGCAGTATCGAATAAAGCGCAAGCAAGGTGCGATAGAGCGAAAAGTGCGTATTGTGATTAAAACCGTGTTTACTTTAGCAAAGTCGCGAACAGAGTCAAAGATCCAGGAAACCGCGCTCGATTTCCTGGAAGGAAGAGAGTCCCCCTTCCATCGATCGCAAGTTGATGGAAGGGGCAGTGATCGACGCTCCACATGAGTCAGCTGGGCCGTTGCCATTGCCTAATTACCGGTGGGCCTAGAAGATGGCGCAAGAATGCAGAATTTCTTGAACATTCTCCCCGGCATTCATCGCCCGATGAATAATTTAGCTGGCGTTTTGGGCGCGGACATGGCATAGGCCGATGGTGCAGCAGTTGCGCAGCTGGGCTCATGTGGAGGCGTCGGTCAATCCGGCGGAGTTGAAGCAGCTTGTCTCGAGGCAGCAACTGAACGCGAGGCGCGGTATTCATGCTCGCAATCCAGCACGCGGTTGTGAACGAAGCGAGTAATGCACTCGTTTAGCGACGCGAAACCCCGTATTTATTCGCCCAAAGCAGGGAGGGCGAATAAAGGTTTTAGCGGTCCTAGCCCAAGCAAATAGGGCTAAATTCTGCGATAACTAATTAAGCGCGTTCGCGGTCTAGCAGCGACGACGAACGAACCCGTTTAGCCAACGGCGAATAGCACAACGCAAAATGTCAGCGGTCCTAGCCCAAGCAAGTAGGGCTAGTTTTAGCGATAAACAAGCTAAAGCGTGTTCGCGGTCTAGCAGCGACGTCGAACGAGCGAGTTTACACTAGCCGCGTAACATTAGCGTAAGCGCGGTACCAGCATTACTCGTCCAAAGCAAATAGGGCGAGTCCCTTAAGCGAGTTCGCGTTTATTTGCTCACAGTATGGAAGGCGAATCAAGCGTTTAGCGTCCCTAGCCCAAAGCAGATAGGGCTAGGTTTAGCGATAAACTAGCTAAAGCTTGTTCGCGGTCTAGCAGCGACGTTGAACGAGCTAGTTTAGACAAGCCGCGTAACATTAGCGTAAGCGCGTTACCAGTTTCACTCGTCCAAAGCAAGTAGGGCGAGTCACTAAGCGAATTCGCGATTTAGCACGTGATCGCGAATAGCAAAAAACGCAAGATGTACAACAAGTGATTCCGAGACAGATACTTTAAGCGCGTTCTCGTATAAGCAAGCTGATCGCGAGTGCGCTATGGTTGTCAGCTGTGCTTCGAAGTAGTGGTCCGGTGGATAGATGGGGAGGACCCTGGTCACGGTCCCTGCTAACCCTTTGCAGCGGGCCTGTAGGGATGGCAGATATCCCGTGGGCCAGCTGCGCCAAAATTGCGGTCGCCTCGAAGCCAGCAAGTGGACGAAGTGGCCGCGGGATGTAGTCGAACGGTGAACAGGAACGGCCTGAAGAGCGTCGCCGGTTATGCAGAGCGCGCTGATCGAGGAGGACATCCCTCCGTGCCCGGACGTTGTTGTCGAACGGTGAGCAGGAACGGCCAGAAAAGCGTAGCCAGTTATGCGGTGTGTGCCGGTCGGGGAGGAGGTCTATCCTGGCACTTTAAGCTCTCCTGCAGTGACTCCACGGTGATGAGTCGCGCATCCAAGAATTCCCTCTTCTTGGTGAAGGTCGGAGGTGTCTTCGCCTTGGCAACTTGGGTCTCCCATTCTTGCCTCGATTCGGGATACAGCCGCTCAGCCACCCAGTAGACGGGCCTCTTCAGTGTAGCCAGAGCCTCGACGGAGTTGCACAGCGTGGAAAACATCTGTTTAAGCTCAGACCCCGACTCCTGCGTAAGCGTAGGTACGTCAAAGATGTTCGGCATTATCCTTAACCGCCAGTCGGTGGTTGTCATAGCGATTCTGGAGCAATTTCCACGCAGCGTCAAAACTCTCTTTCACAGGCAGGTTGCGAAGTAGCAGAGCAGCATCGCCCCTAAGGGTACGCAGCAGGTAATGGACGCGCTCCTCGTCCGTCAGCGTCGTATTCTGAGTAACGATTGACCGGATGAGTCCTTGGAAGTACGGCCAATCCTTATGGCGGCCGTCGAAGGTAAGCAGTGGTATTCGCGGCAGTGAGGCCATTGAACGAACGGTTTGAGCACTGGCGGCGATTGTAGAATCGTCCATTGACATACGCTCAATTGTTTGAGCGGCAACTCTCTCCAATTTTATAATGTTCTCTGAATTTTCCACCAGACGGGCCTCCTGCACAAGGAAAGCCTCTTCCGTTGCGGATGGCTCGTCCTCCTTCCAATAAGGGTCGTCCGCAACGTCTGGTTCGGCAGCCATGACCCAACTCTTCTAAGGACCTCTAAGCGATTAGATATATTGAGCTTTGTCCAGTTATTAGCGTCCAGCTCCTTCAAATTCGCGAAGGCACGCGAGATTTGGCCGTTAAAGTCGCGTTGACTTGTAATGAGGTGACTCATTGTTTTCAGATGGAGGTCACGCGCGACGGTTGGACGGCACTACCGAACGTTCGCGAACTGTTTCACAGGCACCAGATCCGGCTCGAAGGACCAAAAATGTTAGAAAGCTTATTAGAGGATCGGCGCAAGAAACTAAAGTTTATTAAGGAGCACTAAGACAATTATATTTACAGCGTTCACGAACTAAAATACACTTATAAGTGTCAAATTCTGTACAAAGGTCACACAGTTAAATTAACAGTTATTTTACACAACACGTGTGACTAGATATTACACAAAACAAGTAACACTTAGAAATTAGTATTCAGCTCAAACGTAGCGATTATTAGCTGGCGAAGCAAGGTCGCGAAGCGTAAAGATTCGAAGCAGTATCGAATAAAGCGCAAGCAAGGTGCGATAGAGCGAAAAGTGCGTATTGTGATTAAAACCGTGTTTACTTTAGCAAAGTCGCGAACAGAGTCAAAGATCCAGGAAACCGCGCTCGATTTCCTGGAAGGAAGAGAGTCCCCCTTCCATCGATCGCAAGTTGATGGAAGGGGCAGTGATCGACGCTCCACATGAGTCAGCTGGGCCGTTGCCATTGCCTAATTACCGGTGGGCCTAGAAGATGGCGCAAGAATGCAGAATTTCTTGAACACTGTTCTTGTGTGAGATACTCTTTACCTAATATACCATCACAACGCAGTATAAATGAAGATCTTACGACATGAAATTTTACAGGTTTGCCTAATAAAGTAATTATTGTGGTACCTAATGTCTCTGTCGTATCCGGAGTTATTCCTGAGATAGCAACCGATTCGTGAAGCGCGACTGAAACATTTTCGTCAAGGGCGCTTAATTTGATTACATTTATATCCGCTCCTGTATCTACGAGGAAATATCCACAACCCATATTTAACTCCTCACCCATCATTTTTACTAGTGGGGATTCGGAATTTTCTACCGTTGTGATTTTTCTTGGTTTACTAGAAATTTTACTGTTGCATGACGCTCCTTTTCCGGATGACTCGACGTCGCGTCCGTCCGTCGGGTCATTTGTGCGTTTAAATGCTCGGTTCTATCTTCGGGTTTAGTATTTCTATTATATGGAGAACCCGGTCTTGTTGATGAAGGAATGGGAGATGGAGATCTTGGTCTAGGCCCTTGCGAATATCCATCTCTTGCTGAACGTGATGGCTCATTATTATTTGTATTATAATGATGGTAAGGGTAGTAGTTAGGATATGGCATTGGCGGATAGAAATAAGGCGAGTAGTACGGATGTGGAGGAAATCCCGGTGGATTGTAATAATGGTTGCGTGATGGAGGTTTCAAAATTCCTATTGGGGATCCACTTACGTCTGGACTGGGACTCGGAGAACGTGTACGATTCTCTTCTTCGTTTCGAATTGCATAATTGTGATAGCGAGGGGGATTCATGGATTGGCGGTTAGCGTAATCCTGATAGTAAGAGTTCGATGATCGAGAATAGCTATTGTTCTGATTAAATGATACTTTTTGAGTTTCATTCGAAGGCAATATTCCGGATTTCATTCGCGTTTCTATACGTACTGCAAATTTTCTCGCATCGTCTAAAGTTTTAGGATCACGCGCATCTACTGAGCGCGCAATTTCATCTGGAAGTCCGCGAATATAAGCTTCCAATCCGCATTCTTTTAATGGTAATAACATTTGTTCTGCATTATCCCCATAACTATCTTCTAACGCAACTCGAGCTCCGCTAATTAATATGTTTAATCTGTCATAGAAATCACTAACTGATTCCTCCTTTTTCATCCGAATATTTTCTATTTCGTTTTGATAGTAAGGATAATTTTTACCCGGTGCAAATATACCCTTTAAGTGTTTAATTAGTTCATTAACGGTATTAAATGTTTTTCCATAAGTGCTATCGCGGGCTGGACCCTTCAATTTTCCTAATACCGATTTTAGAAATAATCCCTCTAATGCAGGAGGCACTAAACTTGCGCTATTTTGCACATCCTGTACAAAATCTTTCAGAGGAACGCCCTTCCCATCAAAGTAAGGGATATTTAAAGTACTATTTTGAATAGTCAAACTCTCCGCCATGGAGGTCATCATTGCGCTTGCGTCTTGAGACATGGTTAAATATTGGAATATAAATATATGTGCAGAACTAGTCAATAAATAGCATATAATGAACCAGCGTTACCGCGACCACACTGATAAATTAGTAAAATAAAGAAGTTTCATAAATTCTATCCGATTTCGATGAATATGAGCACCCATGATAACGATGGCGAGTTCTCCACGATAGTGGTCCGACGTTTTTGCAGGGGAGAAGGTACGTTTAAGTCGTTTGATTAAATCGTTTACGGAGTCAAAGACCCGATCCTCTACTGCCAAGTAAGCATGATCTTGCAGCTTATTTATCAACAACCTCGCTAGCTGGGGTTCGGCTTGCGAGGGAACCAGAGCCTTAGCCCTATTGCAGGCTCTCGCGAATTGCAAAACAGACATGTTGTGACCGTTGAAATTTGGGACTGTTTCTATAGCGTCCTTTAATTTGATCTGGGGCGATGGATCCTGGTCCGGAACATTGTTATAATTAAATACTGGTTTCCTATCGAAACGGGAGGAACCTGGAGTAGCGAAATTGTTTGCCGTTGGCGGGGGTGCAATATGTTTTTCCATCATTTCGCGGATAGCTTGCATCTGACTGGAAAGACCTTCCAACGTGGGGCCGTCTGAACCGGTGGCTACGCCCGAACGCGTATTGGATTGCGGGCTTACAACATATTTCGCGTACAAGCTCTCTATTTCGAGTTGTTTTTGCCGTAATAATTGCACCCGCTCTATTAATTCGGCGGTCGCGGTGTCTGCAACGTTAGGGGAAGGACCCGCGTATTGGTCCATTACGCAAGAGTCGTCGGTTTCGCCGTACACGGACATGTTTAATTTGTTCGTTTATACTTTTCAGAAGTGAGTTTAGAAGTGGTTTGATATTTTCGGCGTCCGGCAGCTGTTATTTAAAAATCGAAACATCAAAATTATGTCACGTCCCGGGTGAGGTCTTTAGGAACGATGACTATTGGGGGAAGGAAAGTTAGGCGCGAATCTTACATCCAGCACACTGAGGATTTTTGAGGGAGATCAGGCGCGAATCTTACATCCAGCACACTGAGGATTGAAAGGGAGGTCAGGCGCGAATCTTGCATCCAGCACACTGAGGATTTTGAAGGAGATCAGGCGCGAATCTTGCATCCAGCACACTGAGGATTTTAAGGGAGATCAGGCGCGAATCTTACATCCAGCACACTGAGGATTGAAAGGGAGGTCAGGCGCGAATCTTGCATCCAGCACACTGAGGATTTTGAAGGAGATCAGGCGCGAATCTTACATCCAGCACACTGAGGATTGAAAGGGAGGTCAGGCGCGAATCTTGCATCCAGCACACTGAGGATTTTGAAGGAGATCAGGCGCGAATCTCAAATCCAACACTCTAATCGACCAGGGAAGGTTTAAAAGGTGAATACACACCCGGGGAACATCCGTTAGAGCACCTTATGTTTGTTTTCATTTTGGTAAGAGGATATGCCGTTGCATTTATGTAAAAAAAACACACGTAATATTTCCGTGAATTGCACGGCTCATGCAAAAGTATATTTGTAAACAGTGTAAGCGCTCTCGCGTTCACAAAGAGAAATCAGCTGTTGCGGCAGCCTGTCTTGGTTTGGAATCTTTGTAACCAAAGGATGCACACAATAATTCGAAGCATGATTTAAAAATAAAGAGGTTTATTTACTTTAAGCACGAGTACGTTTTTACTGTTTAACGGCAATTAACCACAATATATGAATATGGACATGAAACACAATATGCGATAATTAAGTAAAATGATATAAGCAATAAGCATTGGTATAGAAAGTAATAATATGAATAGTAGTACAAACAATAAATGATCGCAATAAGCGTTGATATAGAAAGCAAAATAAATGATCGCAATAAGCGTTGATATAGAAAGCAAAATAAATGATCGCAATAAGCGTTGATATAGAAAATAATATGAATTGTAATACAAAATAATAGATGTTCGCAATAAGCGTTAATATGCAAGATAATATGAACGACAATAAGCGTTGATAATGCAAATAATATAAATGAAGAATAAGCGTTAATAATATAAAGATAATGAAAATAATACGAATAATAATACAAGAATGACATACGCAATAAGCGTTAATAAGACACAATAATATAGAAAAGCAATAGAATTGATAATACAAAATATAAATGATGGTGGTGATGTACAATACTATAAATGGTAATTGTAATATCTTACAATGATTGACGAATGGTGATTGTTGGTCACTGAATTTAAATAATGATACTTTTTAATGTTCGGTAGCACAGAAATTGAACGATAATGAATTCTAGTAATGATACTTTGTTTGGTACCACAGCGTACTGAATGTTTATAATGATCTTTCGAATAATCAATCTGCGGCCTCTCGGGACCTCATACTTATGTATCCTTACAGGAGTGTTGCGGGGGTACGCGCGGTAGGAACCTTGACATATTTAAGAAATAAGTCGCAGTAGGACATTCGGCGTTTTTATGAACGGTACGTCTATTATTAGACATATCAAGAGACACGGTAGTGTCTCGCGCCAAGTATATATATATGCGCAGCGCAAGACGCGGGGTGCGTTCCGATTCACGCATACTGCGCATGAAGTGCAGAGACAACCGTTCCGTTTTAGTTACTGCGCGCAGTGGTGGTGCAGAGAATTCCCTAGAATCCTTTCACTTCCGGTGCAGCGAGCATGCAGCAAACGCAGATATTCCGAGGTGAAGCAGTCACTGCGCGCATGCGTATTTGTTTCTGTAATTCAAACTTGCAAGCAAAACACATGTGAAAACCCATAGCCAAATCTCAAATGTCTCCGGCAACATTCTAACATAGAGAAATTCAACAATTTAATGAAAAGTAATAAAAATAATTAATTCTCTAATGATCACAGCTGCCACTTTTCTAGGTTATCATTTCGAAGAAACATTATTTCACGTTATTTTTTTTTAATACAAACATATAATTATGTAGATATTACTTACCGAAAATGTAGCTTGAATAATGATTTAGAATATCCTGGAATAACACGTTCTACATAACCCGTTAACTTTTCTGCTACCACCTCCCCGCGTGTTTTTTTGTTTATAATTAAGAAAGTGTATAATATTTCTAATTCTAAATTATCAGTTAATAAACTATCTTCATTTTCACTTTCCTCAGACGAATCACTGCTGCTGCTAATTTCAGTATCACTGTTACTTAATATTAATATCGAGGATATTGTAACCAACATTTCTTTATTCATTGTAGCGTCCATCTTGATTTCGCATGAAACGCAGGGAAAAGCGTTCCGTTTTCAAGAACGCATGAACCGCAGTAACGAAACGGAACGATATTGTTACGTATTCCTGCGGTGATTTTGAGCCGAGACGTGGGTTGGTGCCCGTGGGGTGCTAAGGCACCCTGCTCGTGAAGTGTTCTAGAGGTTTTTGAAATAAAAAGCAGAGACACGGAACGATTACAAGTCAAGGTTTGAAATTTATTTTCAACTACTCCAGAAGCTGGTTAGGGACAGAGTGATGGGACGTTTTTTGGAGAGCTCCGAGCTGGTCGACGAAGTCGCTGCCAAGATTCTCTTAGTCCACCCTTAGAGCCTTCTTGTCCAATCAGGACGATGACATCCCTCCAGCTTCGTCAGTGGGTTGTCCTTGGCCATCTCTCCGTCCTTGCCCCCTTCCTTCGCACTTTCCTCCACCCTCAGCTGGTGGTGGAGGCGCGCTTTCGAGTACATAGTGTACATAGGCTACATACAGTATATACATATCTAACAGGTAAGCGCGACCCCGAAGGTCAAGATGACGTCGCTCGGACAAGATTTATGCGTTTATGACTTACAACCGTTTCTTCCCCTACAGGACGTTGGCAATTGGAAAAAGGTAAAGCGGAGTTTTAAATGTTTTTACGAGACGGGCCGCTGCCCGCTCGACGAAGTTTGGCACGCAGATGTACAAGAAAAGGTTAAGCTATTTATTATCCTAGCTTGGCCTAACTGTAGTTTTGTAAATTACAGAATGTATTTTAAGGCTTTCATGCGCCTTCCGAGTTCAAACATCTATTGCTCGTTTCGAACTCGCATGCCTACAATAAATCTTCCCTTACAAAGGAACTTGAATCCCGCTCTACGTACTCTACATATCTATTGTACCTAATTCCCTAGCTAACTTCAAGCGATAGCGTAACACCTTCCCCCTTATACAAAAGGTGTTTCCATGAAACAGCTTTTTAGTACTAAATTAATAGTAATAATTATAATTACGCCTCCTCTTCCCTTGCCAGCCCCGCGGTAAATGAGCTACTCGGTCCACCCATTGTCCCACGGGAAACACGAGTTGAAGATTGATAATTATATCGCAACATCTTACGGTAATAAGCTATCATTATTCTATTACTAGGTAATATTAAGTCGATTATAGAACAACACATAACTAATATCTGATAATAATTGAACACCCTAACTAAATTTGTCTAAATATTACATTCAAAAACGCTATTATCCTTATTCAATATAAAATAGTCATAACTCGTAACCTAATAATCATTCTTATAAAATGAAAATTTTAAATTACATACACATAAAGCAAACCACACATAGAATCAATAGAATATTATATAATAACTAATTATATTAACTCTCCGAAACGGAAATATCTGGTCTTATACATGCTAATTTCAACTTATTGGTATGTACTATTTTATACTTATTAATTCCTATTACTAATTCTACATTTAGATCATCAAACACTCGACTAATCTTATAGGGACCTAACCAATTACAGTCAAACTTAGAAGTTTTTGGTTCCTTAAGTAAGTATACATCGTCATCTACCTTAAATCCACGAGGATTACGATTTCTATCATAATACATTTTACTTCTCTCCTTAGCCTTATCGAGATTTTCTGCCGCTTTAGCCTGTGTGGTGGTAATCTTAGTAAATAACTCATCTAAATGCTGCACAAAAGTTCGTGATATCTGCTCCTTTACAAATTCAGAAGGTATGAGAGCCCTAACGCCAAAAACCAATTCATGTGGTGTAAAGCCTGTAGCCTCATGTACAGAGGTATTATACGAGAACATACCAAACCTAATCCAATCGTCCCAATCAGCCTTTGTGCAATAATGCTTTAAATAATCAACAAAAACACGATGTGCCCTTTCTAGTGACCCCAAAGACTGTGGATGAAAAGCGGTGGAGGTTATCCTCTGGATTTTAAAAATTCTACAGAAATTCTTCATCACTTGACTAATGAAGTTCCTTCCCTGGTCAGTATGAATAGTTCGTGGGCAGCCAAATCTGCTAATAAACTGTTCTGCTAAAGCAAGAGCTACTGTTATTGAATCTATGGTAGGTATTGGAATTGCATCAGAATACTTTGTTAAATTATCCTGCAATGTCAATAAATATTTATTACCCTTCTTTGTTACAGGCAAAGGCCCAACAATGTCCATTTGCACCTTCTCAAAGGCATGTTTTGGGGTATCAGTGATACGCATTGGTTGCCTGGTCCTTGCGGAGTAAATTTTATTCCTCTGACAAGTAACACAAGATCTAACAAATTCAGCAATTTCTTTCCCCATCCCAGGCCAATAAAAATGCTCCCGAATATGATCATAGAGTTTAGACATGCCTCTATGCCCTCCAACAGCAGATTCGTGACATTCCTGGATAATTTGAAGACGTCCTGTTTTCGATGGAGTTACAATTTCACCGGTACACACCGTAATTGTGTATTGGGAGTCACTAAAAATTTGCTTAAACAAATCCTCTACGCAATTCCACTCAGGAATACTGAAGCTATCTAAATCCTTTGAAATGCTAAAAGCCCTAAGACTTAAAGAATCGATAAGAGCTTTTAGAGATTTTAATGAGGATTCTACATGAACAAAATTCAAATTTTCCTGAAATGTACCTTTGCAAAACAGTAGGAAGATATAACACTTATCATTTAGAAATGCCATAGCATCACCAATATTAACTTGATATTGCTTTATTCGTTCCAGTGAGAATTTATTTCGATCTAAAAGATCCTTGCTAGTTTGAGAAATAATATCACTATTAAGTGGCATAAAATGAACAAGATGACCCTTGCGCATAAAAAGGTGATCTTTTGTACTAAGGATGGTGGGGAGTGGAGAAGGGTAAGTTATCCTGTCTGAATTTACATTATTAACAAGGACTCTACTTTCATTAGCATTACAACCTGTTAAACTTAATTGATCTTTTACAGATTCTAATGAGGTCACTTTATTGAGGATCCCTCGTGCAGTCTTGGTCGCAATATCATCAGGCTTCACCGCCTCCGCCATAACACCAGGCGCAACAACACTAAGCTCATCAGCCTCTGCCACGACAACAGTCGCAATTGAAATAGGCTCCCCACACCTCTGCCACGAACCAAGATACTGCGCGCCCTGCGATATTCCCTCAAGGGCCGAACAGAGCGCAGGGTCACTTGTCGAGCACAGAATACCTCTCACGGCTCCTGAAGCGGGTTCCCGGGGTCGAGAATTACCGTATGTCAACAGGCGACCGAGTCGAAGCATCGTGCCCGACTGAGGAGATCCTCCAAAACTTCTGTTTCCCACAGGTGAAAGAAGAACATTCGAACGTATTTGCAAACCACTTACGACCTCATTATTTTCGGCTACTGCTTTCCCGCGCGCTAGGAAAACAGATGCCACGTTACTCTCAATTTCCAAACATAGGACCTTATCATCCACCTTTTCCACTTCGGAACCCACAATTGGTGCCTTATCTGCGCAGATAAGTACCCTTTCCAGGTCCCTCGAATCAGGATTGGAATCCGTGTCCATTGATACAGGTTGTGATTGGGAATCAGGGTTCGGATTTGAATCAACGGGATTTCGTGAAAGTGCATCAGCACTAGCATTGATTTTACCAGGTTTGTAGACTATGTTGTAATCATATTCATTTAATCTAATTCGCCATCTCATTATTTTAGATGTAGGATCCTTGGCATTATGTAACCATACTAATGGGCGATGATCTGTGACCAAAGTGAACTGTTGTCCGTATAAATAAGGCCGGAAATGCTCTACAGCAAATAAGACAGCTAATAGTTCCTTTTCTATAGTGGAATAATTAATCTCGGCGTCATTCAGAGTCCTAGAAGCATACGCTATAGGCAAATCCTTCCCAATCGACCCTTGACTTAAGATAGCTCCCACAGCGAAATTGGAGGCATCAGTGGTAACAAGAAATGGTTGTGAAAAATTTGGAAATTGTAATAAAGGCTCTAAGCAAATGATATCCCTTAAAGTTTCAAATGCAACCTGAGCTCCTGAAGTCCAGCAAAAAGGAATATCCTGTTTTAAAAGTCTTGTCAAAGGTTTCGCAATTTTTGCCATGTTCGGAATAAACCTCCTATAATAACCCACAAGTCCCAGAAATTGCTTTATATTTTTTTTTATTTTCGGTATCGGAAACTGCTTTACAGCTCGAATCTTGTTAGGATCAGGTTTCACTCCTTCTTTTGTAATAACATGTCCCAAATAGGATATCTCCCGTTGCAAAAAGTGGCACTTCTCAGGCTGAAGAGTTAAACCAGAATTCTGTAAACGCGCTAAGAGTGTTTTTAATTTACGAGCATGTTCCTCAAGTGAATCAGCATAAACGACAATATCGTCCATATAAACAAAAAGTTCTATTCCTTGCAACCCAGTTAATGCCAAATCCATTACTCTCTGAAAAGTTGCCGGAGCATTTTTGAGGCCAAAGGGCATCCGATTAAACTCGTAATGGCCATGGGGAGTAGAAAAAGCTGTTTTTGCCTTAGTTGTAGGATCTAACGGAATCTGGTGAAATCCAGAAGCCAAATCTAAAGTACTAAAATACTTGGCTCCTCCCAATTGGTCTAGTATCTCGGTTATATTAGGAAGAGGGTACGCGTCCCCTACAGTCTTTTCATTTAATTTCCTATAGTCAATGACCATTCGCCACCGTGGCTCTCCAGAAAAATTTGATTTCTTTGGAACAATCCATACAGGAGAATTATACGGAGATGCAGATGGCTGAATTATGTTACTATTGAGTAAAGAATTTACTTGTGTTTCTATTTCATTTTTATGAATCTGAGGAAACCTATACTGTTTGGTATTTATGGGGATTTCATCAGTAGTAATAATAGTGTGTTTGATAACGTTCGAGGAACCTAACCTGTCCGCGGAAAGATGAAATTGATATGAAAACTCATTAACTATTTCCAGAATACTGGTTCTCTCACCCTCATTCAAATGATTCAAATCTAGCACCTTAATTAATTGAGCAAGCCTTTGAGCACGGTCCATAGATGAATCAACGTCAGGATTTCCTGTCCGACATGATCGAGAAGCAGGAGGCCCAATGTCAAATTCTTCCAACTCAATTGAAGGTATGGTGAGAACGACATGATCGGCAGTAGTGTTTATGGCGTATAATTTTGCCAAACCATTTTTTTGACTCACTAGAGCTTCACCCACAAAAATACCAGGACCAGCATCTATTCTTCCGACATAACCTGTTGCATTAGTACTACTAGTTGGTACCGTAATCAAGACTTTGGTTCGAGGAGGTAAATCATGAGATGACGATGCACAAGAAAGAATTTCTCCTTTGCCAAACTGTAAGCTATCCGGTAAAGCATCCCTAAACTTTAGAGTTATTTCCTGTTTCTTTAAGAACGATAGTCCTACAATTCCGGTTTCCTTAATAGGGAAATCATTATCTACCACTTGGAAATGAACAGGAACGCCATGAATGAAAACCCTAACATCGCCCTGGGTGCGAATCATTCCCGAACCAATCCCAGTAAGGTCGTAAACTATATTAGTATTGATTGGAAGATCCGAAATTAACCCCTGTCGTTTTACTAAATTTAGCTGTGAACCAGTGTCTATAAGGAAACTAGTTGTTTCATGGCAGAAATAATCATGTTCAAGAGGAATAACCAGAGGCTGTATGGCATTAATTACTTCGAGGTTATAGCAGACACGATGGATCCGTCGCGTGCAATCAGGGGCTCGTTCTGCGTGGGATCCGACTGCAGAACCCCCTTTGAGTTTAAATCCTGTGAGTTTGCAGAAGTTGTTTTAACCTGGGGTTGCGAATTCTTCCAGGTAAAACGAGCGTTTTTTTTAAAGCATCGAGATTCTATATGGCCTGTCTTTTTACAATAATTACATCTAACCCTATCACGATTTGGTTGATTTAACTTATTATTTAGAGAGGGACAATTTGCACGTAAATGTCCAAGTTCCTTACAGTTGAAACATCTACGCTCATCTACATTCACAGTAAACACCCCTGACTGGTTGGCTGTAATTCTCGAATTTATGGGCTCTTTCCTACGGTTTAATTTATGCTCCAATTTAGAGGCTAGCTTAATGGCTGTTGTTAAACTACTTATATCATCTTTAGAAAGTAATAGCATAATGGTATCATTGCTTAATCCATTCAAAAACCCATCTACTGCTTCGTCCGTAAGTAAACCTTTCATTACTTCAAGTTTTTCAGGATTATATTTTTCCTGTGCAATTTCTACTCCCTGATCTAAAATTTCATGCACCCGAGTTCCGAACTCCTCAATGGTTTCCTGACTTTTCTGCTGTAAAATTTTTAACTCATTTCGTACTATTTTAATATCAAAACATTGTTCGTAAGTGGCTTTTATTAAACTAATCAACTCCTCTACGGACTTAGGTTCCTGCCCATCGATTATTCTGCAATAATCACGTTTTTGCATTCTATTACGTATCAAGGCCAATAAGTACGATTTATCCTCAGGTCCAACCAACGAATCAGCGAGCCTACACTGACTAACAAAGTTAGTGATAGAATTTGGTTTCCCATCAAAATGCGGAATGAAGCCCGCGATGAAATCAAACGACATTCGTAATCTAGCTTTAGGAGCTCCAGAAGATGACCCTGACCCATCTGCAACCATTGTACTACTGGATGGAACGGATCTATTATCCGGAAGTGACATACTAAATCCTGTAAAAGGAGTAGATAGTGCCGGCACCAAGTGTAACTCATCCGGTTGAACTTCAGAAGTGGGCGCCGATTCACTAATTGTGTCTACTATTAACTCTTCTGTCTCAGAGCTACTACCACCACTCAGACTAGAGTCCTGCATTTCATTGCCTAATTTGTATTTCTTAGTAAACGGCGGCATTTTTACAGGTAGTAAGCGTGTACCTCTTATGAATAATATGACCCTTTATATTAAAACTAGGTGCTTACAGACAAGACTTACAATTAATCTGATAAATACGAACAGTTCGGAAATAAAAGCACTGATGAATCGTCACTTCTATCATCCGTCTGCTTCCTCAGATGTTGTGATGAACGATCCACGAAGTCCAGGTCCAGTTGACTCTCCAATAGGAACCAGTCCGGCAATGCAGCAATGACGATCGGTACCTGTGTTTTTCAGGGTAGCAAGCACGGCCACTGAAAACACCCGTCTCCGGTATTCACCCTTTCGCTCCCGTGGAAAAACCGTGCCAAAACCAGGGAGAGAGAGGTGGTACTTCCTTAATCACCAACGATGCACACAACGTCTAATTTAAGTTAAGCGTCTTTTCGCGCACACTATGTATATATATATTAAATTTAAATTAAGCGTCCAATTGCACTAGTAGTCTCTGTTATCACCAATGATGCACTCGCGAGCCGGCAAAGTTAATTGGCAAAATAGTCTTTCAATTAATTTTGATTATCCCACCGCTGTCACCAAATTTGTTACGTATTCCTGCGGTGATTTTGAGCCGAGACGTGGGTTGGTGCCCGTGGGGTGCTAAGGCACCCTGCTCGTGAAGTGTTCTAGAGGTTTTTGAAATAAAAAGCAGAGACACGGAACGATTACAAGTCAAGGTTTGAAATTTATTTTCAACTACTCCAGAAGCTGGTTAGGGACAGAGTGATGGGACGTTTTTTGGAGAGCTCCGAGCTGGTCGACGAAGTCGCTGCCAAGATTCTCTTAGTCCACCCTTAGAGCCTTCTTGTCCAATCAGGACGATGACATCCCTCCAGCTTCGTCAGTGGGTTGTCCTTGGCCATCTCTCCGTCCTTGCCCCCTTCCTTCGCACTTTCCTCCACCCTCAGCTGGTGGTGGAGGCGCGCTTTCGAGTACATAGTGTACATAGGCTACATACAGTATATACATATCTAACAGGTAAGCGCGACCCCGAAGGTCAAGATGACGTCGCTCGGACAAGATTTATGCGTTTATGACTTACAACCGTTTCTTCCCCTACAGGACGTTGGCAATTGGAAAAAGGTAAAGCGGAGTTTTAAATGTTTTTACGAGACGGGCCGCTGCCCGCTCGACGAAGTTTGGCACGCAGATGTACAAGAAAAGGTTAAGCTATTTATTATCCTAGCTTGGCCTAACTGTAGTTTTGTAAATTACAGAATGTATTTTAAGGCTTTCATGCGCCTTCCGAGTTCAAACATCTATTGCTCGTTTCGAACTCGCATGCCTACAATAAATCTTCCCTTACAAAGGAACTTGAATCCCGCTCTACGTACTCTACATATCTATTGTACCTAATTCCCTAGCTAACTTCAAGCGATAGCGTAA
This sequence comes from Andrena chrysosceles, assembly GCA_963855975.1. Taxonomy (NCBI): domain Eukaryota; kingdom Metazoa; phylum Arthropoda; class Insecta; order Hymenoptera; family Andrenidae; genus Andrena; species Andrena chrysosceles. The sequence goes on from CAWLCU010000601.1 coordinate 60,287, forward strand.
CAATATGAATGCGCGCAGTGACTGCGCTGCGATCTCTGCACTCACTGCGTGAATCGGACCGCACCCACGGAGTGACTCTATTACGCGACGACTCGCTATCAAGAACCCTGAGATTTCCGAATCTCAATAACGGCTGATCCGATTAGATTTTGAATGGTCTTAATGGATAGCTTGGGTTTAATTTACATAAGAAAAGTGTCTTCGTTTTGTTCCTACGGGCCTTATGAGCTGAGATATTTCGATGTAAAGTTGCAATTTGCTGAATTTTATGTTCTTAAAATTCAGCATCGTCATAGTCATCGTCCTACACTTCTAGGCAAGAGGGGAGTATGAAAGGGTGAGGAAATGTCTCTCAGGCACGTTGTTCATTGGATGTGGGCATCGGCCAATCGCGTAACAAATTGTTGTCACATGATCGCGTGACACATTGATGTAATCTGACAGCTAGGCAGAGATATTATAACCTACCAAGTGCTAAGTGTCAAATAAAGTAAATTGTCCGAATTTGAAATGTCACGAGTTTTTACACTAAATAGGAGACTGAATAAATGTCTTAATTAACAAGGTAAGTCGCCAAAATTTTTTAAATCGATTTCTTACGTAGAGTCGCAGACTTGGAAGTTGTGCGGAGAAGGTTCGACAGAGAAGCATCTTCTTTCGCACAAGTTTCAGGAAATTTGTACCATGCATGTATAAAATAATAATATATTGTAACAAATTGTATTGCATTTAAACTGCCAGATATTTTTTGAATAACAGCAATATAGAGTTTTTATGTAAAGTTTATATTATAGAAATGAAGGGGACGCACAGGACTTGGATAACAATGAAGGGGACGCACAAGCTTGGATGGATCGCACAAGTTTCTGGGAATTTGTCAAATAAGGTAAACAAGAAAATAGATTATGGTGGACTGCTTGATGAAATGTAGAGCAAGTCACATTAGTGATTAGTGAAGAAAGTACGGTGAAAACACATCTCTTTTGATGCTTTTCAATCGTTTGTGAAAGACATATATACGTAATTACTTTAAGATAATAATATAAAATACACAGTAGTTGCCACGCTATTCATTAATTCATTTCAATTCACCAATAAACAAACTAAATTATTAATTTTATTCCAACACCAATAAATTGTGCGTTAAAAATATTGGATCTATTCGTTCATTTTCGCTGAATTATTACTATTATCATTTAAATTTCCTGCAACAAGATTTCTGCCATACGCTCTCACCTCCTTCTGACATATTTTGTAATCTTTACACTTACTATATTAAAATGCCACTCTATTTCTATATAAGTAAGTTTTACGTTAAGTTGTATATATTATAATTAAAAAATAAAATATTAAAATGCCACTCTATTTCTATATAAGTAAGTTTTACGTTAAGTTGTATATATTATAATTAAAAAATAAAATGCGGCTTTTATATATTTACAGATAATAGAAGCAGAAGGTGATGCACTGTGATCTACGTGACTATCTATTTTACAAAAGGTACAAGAAAGAGCGCCAAGTATATATATATAATAACCACATCAAAAAGAATCCCATTTAAAAACATTGTCGTAAATTAGTATACCACATCAAAAAGAATCCCATTTAAAAACATTGTCGTAAATTAATACCCATTTAAAAACATTATCGTAAATTTTAATCACACACAAGAAAACTACAAAATGTGTGAAATCCCCACAAAATTACCTTTTTACAAAAGGTACAAGAAAGAGCGCCAAGTATATATATAATAAGCACATCAAAAAGAATCCCATTTAAAAACATTGTCGTAAATTAGTACCCATCAAAAAGAATCCCATTTAAAAACATTGTCGTAAATTAATATCCCATAAAAAAGAATCCCATTTAAAAACATTGTCGTAAATTAATACCCGTAAAAAAGAATCCCATTTAAAAACATTGTCGTAAATTAATATAAATGTATTAATGTTCTATATTTATCTTTACAAAAATAATGATATCCAACAATTGCGCCAATTATCACAATGGCTATTTATACAAAGAAAAAATCACAATGGTACAATGGAAAAATGTATTAAATAATATTAAGCAGATATATTTTTATACAAATAAATATTTTAATACGAATGAATCACAAAAAAATAGAAGAAAATATACAATATAAAAAAATATATGAAATCAAAATGAGCTGCAAGTACATAAAGGTGCTTTCCAACTGCGCTTAAGATGACACAACTACATATACACAGCTAAAATGCTGTGTTCATATATTGCATTACTCATATCGCGGACATTTTATTGCGCCAATTATCACAATGGCTATTTATACAAAGAAAAAATCACAATGGTACAATGAAAAATGTATTAAATAATATTAAGCAAATATATTTTTATACAAATAAATATTTTAGTACGAATAAATATTTTATTCAAAATACTTGGCGCTGCGCCCCGAATTGGTGTTGCTAAACTGAATAAATATGTATAAATTGCATTTATCTTTTTCTCTCTTTTTTTCTGCGTTTCTAGTATGTATATATACATTATGTATTTTAGATTGTAAGGGAGTTATTGTATTTATGTCACGTACGCCAAATATTCATCGTAATTAGACTCCTGGGGTTTTATGAACGGTAAAAGGAGATACTCAACCCGTCGAATGGATTTTGGGTGTTTTAATAGGAAAGGGGTTAGAATGGCTTGGACTCAGTGAGTCGTAAAGAGGGGAGTGAGACGTGGTCTCGATTTAAGAAGGTTTTTGGGGCGAGGGACTTGTTTAGATTTAGTATGAGGAAGGGAATTCGTGCCTCGTAGGGCGAATAGTTAGAAGGAGGTTTCGTGCCGACCATCTTGAGATGGGGACCGCTAAGGTACATCGTCAAGGTGATTGGGGAAAAGGGGTAATAGTTGAGCTTGAAGAACTTTGGTGGAGTGATTTTGAGATATATGGGAAAGTATTTAGAATAGTAGCGCGCGAAAAATAGTGGGATATCACAAAAAATACAATAAAATAATAAATATAATATAAAAGTAAAAAATAAAAAAAGAATATAAAAAGAATATAAAAATATAAAATAAAAAAATATAAAAATTCATTATACGAAAAGAATATAATATAATAAAGAAAATATATAAAAATAGAATATAAATAGAATATAAAAATAATAGAATATAAAAATTCAGTATACAAATAAAAATATAAAAATATAAAAATATAAAAATACAATATAAGAATAAAAGATATAATAATTTAATTTACTGCCCACTTTTGTGTTACAATTTAACGATCATATACTCTTTCCATTTCATTCCCGTGATTGTGTCAGCGTAACTCCTATCCTTCTAATGTATGCGGCTGTCATAACAATTTTTTTTTATTTTACAAGTGTTTCCTAATGTTGCATAATTATCTTTTATCACTTTCCTGTTCTTCCCATCTTTTCCTTCTCCCTATTATCTCCCATAGAATAGCCAAGTTTTTTCCCTTCTCCTCTAATTACCTCTTTCCAATTTCTAAATACAACACAATGTAAAAACACAATATAAATATAAAAGAAAATAAAATAATAATAAAATAAAAGAAAATACAATTAAATACGAAAATAAAATACAGTACAATACAATATAAGAAAACAATATAAATATAAAAGAGTGTTAGAAAGCTTAAAATGAATATACACTAGAAACTAGAGATTACTTATGGACACTAACTGTTAGATTTTAATTGGTTTTGTAGCACAAGAACATGTATTTACAGTCGTCACGAGAACACAATTACAGGTACCGTTAAATATATGTACAAAGTTACTTAATGTTTAACCACACTTAATTTAGGATAGCATTAATTATTAAGCGAGCGTGTAAGCGTTAAGTAAGCAGGAAAGCAGTGGTTACTCAGTAGGTGAGTAACTTCACGTGAATTAGAGCGAGAGCAAGGCGTATAGCGAAAGCAAAAGCGTGTTAACTGTAGCCCTGTCGCGAACAGAGAGAGCGATCCAGGAAATCTCGGTCGATTTCCTGGAACGTAGAGCCTTCCCCTTCCATTGACCGCGCATCGATGGAAGGGGCCCTGATCGCCGCCCCACATGAGCAAGCAGGCCGTTGCCAGTGCTTAATTGACGGTGGGCCTAGAAGATGTCGCCCAAATGCTACTTTCTTCAACAAAGAGAATAAAATAATAAAATAAAATAAAAGAAAATACAATTAAATACGAAAATAAAATACAGTACAGTACAATATAAAAAAAACAATATAAATATAAAAGAGAATAAAATAATAAAATAATAAAATAAAATAAAAGAAAATACAATTAAATAAGAAAATAAAATACAATACAATATAAAAAACAATATAAATATAAAAGAAAATACAATTAAATAAGAACTATAAAAAAAAGAATATAATTGTGACGTCCCACTATTTTTCGCCCGGTCCTAAGTAGCATCCTCCATATAAATTCCCCCACAACTACACAATTATTTACGAAACCTCAATGCTTAACCCTTTCCCCAACCTCCGGGTTGTTTGGACGATGTAGCTTAGCGGTCCCCATTTCCAGATGATCAAATTTCAAATCCCCTTCCCCTTTTCGGTATTAGAGGCGCGAACTCCTTCCACGTTTAAACCTTAGACAAGTCCCTCACTAAACCTCGCTCATCTCGAGACCATGTCTCACACCCCCCCCCCTCCTTTTACGGCAAACGTATTCAAACCTCCACTTTTCAAACCCCAATCAAAACCTTCCAAACCCATCCAACGGGTGGAGTACCCCCTTTTCAAGGCCCCGAAGGAATCGCCGAAATACGCAATAACGGCACATATTTTACGCATGAATCGTCAATACACGCCGATTACATGACACATATTTTAAGGATGAATCGCCACACATACCGCAAACCCCCCGCAAACCAACATTCCATTGTTTTGTATAAATACCGGCACCGCAGGGGCCACACGGACCAGTTCGGCAACAATCGTTACCAAAGTATCACCTTACTAAATCTTTACCTTCAAATTGTTATTACTAAGTAGTGTTAGAAGTAGCTTCAGTGCATCATCTCCTAAAAGGGACCCCGAGTCTTCGACATCACAGTAAGCCCTTAATATTCTAATTTTCGTTTATATTATTTTCTTTTGCTTATTTGCATCGATATTAATTAGTTCTTTACGTTTTCATTTTATATTGCCTTGTATTGTTGTGCTTATTGCTTTACATTATTTTCTTTGATTTCGCTTATTACTTTACCCAAAAAAATTTAAAAAGTAAAAAATACGCCAAGTACATGAAAATGTCGAGGACAAAAAAAGTATTAACAAAAATCACAAAAAAAAGAAAATAGAATACATGAAAAAGTCGAGGAAAAAAAAGTATTATCAAAAAATAAATTGAAAAAAAAACAAAAAAAGACAAAGAAACATGAAAAAGTCAAGGACGAATAAAGTATAACAATATAAAAAAAGGTGTGAAATCAAAATGAGCTGCAAGTACATAAAGGTGCTTTCCAACTGCGCTTAAGATGACACAACTACATATACACAGCTAAAATGCTGTGTTATTCCATTACTCATATCACGGACATTTTAATTAACCCATCAAAAGAAAATAATAAAATCACCCAAAAAAAGAAAAGTCAATGCCTGTATATGCCTGTCGCTGCCGTGTATCTTTACTCGAAGCACAGCTATTCCAACCTAACCTGAAACTTATTTCATTAATATCTCATCACGCCTGCAATATTTTCTAAATTTAAAGGCATTTTTCTCATGTAAACTACATATAAGCTTTCGAATAAGACCAAATTCAATAAAATCGGTCCACGCATGACAGAGATATCGTAATATCATGTCATGGATCTGTCAGAAACGGAAAGAAAAAGAAACGAACGAAAAGATTTTTCTTCTGATTCTTCTTCCCTGGAAGTCAAATACTTGGCGTGGCCAGGCAAGGTATTCTCAGAACATCAATCAATACCCATACCTTTCCCCTCGCAGGCTTTCGGATAATTTGTCCATTTAAAACTCAGACAATATGAGTACATTTTCTTTATATTGCGTTTTAAAAAAATTCTTATTCAGCGACACCTTGACCTTGCCTGGCCACGCCAAGTATTTGGCTTCCAGGGAAGAAGAATCAGAAGAAAAATCTTTTCGTTCGTTTCTTTTTCTTTCCGTTTCTGACAGATCCATGACATGATCTTACGATATCTCTGTCATGCGTGGACCGATTTTATTGAATTTGGTCTTATTCGAAAGCTTATATGTGGTTTACATGAGAAAAATGCCTTTAAATTTAGAAAATATTGCAGGCGTGATGAGATATTAATGAAATAAGTTTCAGGTTAGGTTGGAATAGCTGTGCTTCGAGTAAAGATACACGGCAGCGACAGGCATATACAGGCATTGACTTTTCTTTTTTTGGGTGATTTTATTATTTTCTTTTGATGGGTTAATTAAAATGTCCGTGATATGAGTAATGGAATAACACAGCATTTTAGCTGTGTATATGTAGCTGAGTGTATAGTATGAGTATGAGTATGAGTATGAGTATGAGTATGAGTATGAGTGTGAGTGCGAATGTGAGTATGAGTATGAGTATGAGTTTGAGTATGAGTATGAGTATGAGTATGAGTATGAGTATAAGTATGAGTATGAGTATGAGTGTAAGTATGAGTATGAGTATGAGTATGAGTATGAGAATGAGTATGAGTATGAGTATGAGTATGAGTATGAGTATGAGCATGAGCATGAGCATGAGTATGAGTATGAGTATGAGTGTGAGTATGAGTATGAGTATGAATATGAGTATGAGTATGAGTATGAGTTTAAGTATGAGTATGAGTATGAGTATGTGCATGAGTATGAGTATGTGTATGAGTATGAGTATGAGTATGAGTATGAGTATGAGTATGAGTATGAGTATGAGTATGAGTATGAGTATGAGTATGAGTATGAGTATGAGTATGAGTATGAGTATAAGTATGAGTATGAGTATGAGTATGAGTATGAGTATGAGTATGAGTATAAGTATTAGTATGAGTATGAGTTAGAGTATGAGTATGTTTATGAGTATGAGTATGAGTGTGAGTGTGAGTGCGAATGTGAGTATGAGTATGAGTATGAGTATGAGTATGTGTATGAGTATGAGTATGAGTATGACTATGAGTATGAGTATGAGTATGAGTATGAGTATGAGTATGAGTATGACTATGAGTATGAGTATGACTATGACTATGACTATGAGAATGAGTATGAGTATGAGTATGAGTATGAGTATGAGTATGAGTATGAGTGTGAGTATGAGTATGAGTATGAGTTTGAGTATGAGTATGAGTATGAGTATGAGTATGAGTATGAGTATGAGTATGAGTTTAAGTATGAGTATGAGTTTAAGTATGAGTATGAGTTTAAGTATGAGTATGAGTATGAGTATGAGTATGAGTATGAGTATGAGTATGAGTATGAGTATGAGTATAAGTATGAGTATGAGTATGAGTATGAGTATGAGTATGAGTATGAGTATGAGTATGAGTATGAGTATGAGTATGAGTTAGAGTATGAGTATGTGTATGTGTATGAGTATGAGTATGAGTATGAGTGTGAGTGTGAGTGCGAATGTGAGTATGAGTATGAGTATGTGTATGAGTATGAGTATGAGTATGAGTGTGAGTATGAGTATGAGTATGAGTTTGAGTATGAGTATGAGTATGAGTATGAGTATGAGTATGAGTATGAGTATGAGTATGAGTATGAGTATGAGTATGAGTATGAGTATGAGTATGAGTATGAGTATGAGTGTGAGTGCGAATGTGAGTATGAGTATGAGTATGAGTTTGAGTATGAGTATGAGTATGAGTATGAGTATGAGTATGAGTATAAGTATGAGTATGAGTATGAGTATGAGTATGAGTATGAGTATGAGTATGAGTATAAGTATGAGTATGAGTATGAGTATGAGTATGAGTATGAGTATGAGTATGAGTATGAGTATAAGTATGAGTATGAGTATGAGTATGAGTATGAGTATGAGTATGAGTATGAGTATGAGTATGAGTATGAGTATGAGTATGAGTATGAGTATGAGTATGAGTGTGAGTGCGAATGTGAGTATGAGTATGAGTATGAGCTTGAGTATGAGTATGAGTATGAGTATGAGTATAAGTATGAGTATGAGTATGAGTATGAGTATGAGTGTGAGTATGAGTATGAGTATGAGTATGAGAATGAGTATGAGTATGAGTATGAGTATGAGTATGAGTATGAGTATGAGTATGAGTATAAGTATTAGTATGAGTATGAGTTTGAGTATGAGTATGTTTATGAGTATGAGTATGAGTATGAGTATGAGTATGAGTGTGAGTGTGAGTGCGAATGTGAGTATGAGTATGAGTATGAGTATGTGTATGAGTATGAGTATGAGTATGACTATGAGTATGAGTATGAGTATGAGTATGAGTATGAGTATGACTATGAGTATGAGTATGACTATGACTATGACTATGAGAATGAGTATGAGTATGAGTATGAGTATGAGTATGAGTATGAGTATGAGTGTGAGTATGAGTATGAGTATGAGTATGAGTATGTGTATGAGTATGAGTATGAGTATGAGTATGAGTATGAGTATGAGTATGAGTATGAGTATGAGTATGAGTATGAGTATGAGTATAAGTATTAGTATGAGTATGAGTTTGAGTATGAGTATGTTTATGAGTATGAGTATGAGTATGAGTATGAGTGTGAGTGTGAGTGCGAATGTGAGTATGAGTATGAGTATGAGTATGAGTATGAGTATGTGTATGAGTATGAGTATGACTATGAGTATGAGTATGAGTATGAGTATGAGTATGAGTATGAGTATGACTATGAGTATGAGTATGACTATGACTATGACTATGAGAATGAGTATGAGTATGAGTATGAGTATGAGTATGAGTATGAGTGTGAGTATGAGTATGAGTATGAGTATGTGTATGAGTATGAGTATGAGTATGAGTATGAGTATGAGTATGAGTATGAGTATGAGTTAGTGTATGAGTATGTGTATGAGTATGAGTATGAGTATGAGTATGAGTGTGAGTGTGAGTGCGAATGTGAGTATGAGTATGAGTATGAGTATGTGTATGTGTATGAGTATGACTATGAGTATGAGTATGAGTATGAGTATGAGTATGAGTATGAGTATGAGTATGAGTATGAGTATGAGTATGAGTATGACTATGACTATGAGTATGAGTATGACTATGGCAATGACTATGAGAATGAGTATGAGTATGAGTATGAGTATGAGTATGAGTATGAGTATAAGTATGAGTATGAGTATGAGTGTGAGTATGAGTATGAGTATGAGTATGGGCATGAGAATGAGTATGAGTATGAGTATGAGTATGAGTATGAGTATGAGCATGAGCATGAGCATGAGTATGAGTATGAGTATGAGTGTGAGTATGAGTATGAGTATGAGTATGAATATGAGTATGAGTATGAGTATGAGTATGAGTATGAGTATGAGTATGAGTATGAGTATGAGTATGAGTATGAGTATGAGTATGAGTATGAGTATGAGTATGAGTATGAGTATGAGTGTGAGTGCGAATGTGAGTATGAGTATGAGTATGAGTTTGAGTATGAGTATGAGTATGAGTATGAGTATGAGTATGAGTATGAGTATGAGTATGAGCATGAGCATGAGCATGAGTATGAGTATGAGTATGAGTGTGAGTATGAGTATGAGTATGAATATGAGTATGAGTATGAGTATGAATATGAGTTTAAGTATGAGTATGAGTATGAGTATGTGCATGAGTATGAGTATGTGTATGAGTATGAGTATGAGTATGAGTATGAGTATGAGTATGAGTATGAGTATGAGTATGAGTATGAGTATGAGTATGAGTATGAGTATGAGTATGAGTATAAGTATGAGTATGAGTATGAGTATGAGTATGAGTATGAGTATGAGTATAAGTATTAGTATGAGTATGAGTTAGAGTATGAGTATGTTTATGAGTATGAGTATGAGTGTGAGTGTGAGTGCGAATGTGAGTATGAGTTCATACTCATACTCATGTATGAGTATGAGTATGAGTATGTGTATGAGTATGAGTATGAGTATGACTATGAGTATGAGTATGAGTATGAGTATGAGTATGAGTATGAGTATGACTATGAGTATGAGTATGACTATGACTATGACTATGAGAATGAGTATGAGTATGAGTATGAGTATGAGTATGAGTATAAGTATTAGTATGAGTATGAGTTTGAGTATGAGTATGTTTATGAGTATGAGTATGAGTATGAGTATGAGTGTGAGTGTGAGTGCGAATGTGAGTATGAGTATGAGTATGAGTATGAGTATGAGTATGTGTATGAGTATGAGTATGACTATGAGTATGAGTATGAGTATGAGTATGAGTATGAGTATGAGTATGACTATGAGTATGAGTATGACTATGACTATGACTATGAGAATGAGTATGAGTATGAGTATGAGTATGAGTATGAGTATGAGTGTGAGTATGAGTATGAGTATGAGTATGTGTATGAGTATGAGTATGAGTATGAGTATGAGTATGAGTATGAGTATGAGTATGAGTATGAGTATGAGTTTAAGTATGAGTATGAGTTTAAGTATGAGTATGAGTTTAAGTATGAGTATGAGTATGAGTATGAGTATGAGTATGAGTATGAGTATGAGTATGAGTATGAGTATGAGTATAAGTATGAGTATGAGTATGAGTATGAGTATGAGTATGAGTATGAGTATGAGTATGAGTATGAGTATGAGTATGAGTGTGAATGCGAATGTGAGTATGAGTATGAGTATGAGTTTGAGTATGAGTATGAGTATGAGTATGAGTATGAGTATAAGTATGAGTATGAGTATGAGTGTGAGTATGAGTATGAGTATGAGTATGGGCATGAGAATGAGTATGAGTATGAGTATGAGTATGAGTATGAGTATGAGCATGAGCATGAGCATGAGTATGAGTATGAGTATGAGTGTGAGTATGAGTATGAGTATGAGTATGAATATGAGTATGAGTATGAGTATGAGTATGAGTATGAGTATGAGTATGAGTATGAGTATGAGTATGAGTATGAGTATGAGTATGAGTATGAGTATGAGTATGAGTATGAGTGTGAGTGCGAATGTGAGTATGAGTATGAGTATGAGTTTGAGTATGAGTATGAGTATGAGTATGAGTATGAGTATGAGTATGAGTATGAGTATGAGCATGAGCATGAGCATGAGTATGAGTATGAGTATGAGTGTGAGTATGAGTATGAGTATGAATATGAGTATGAGTATGAGTATGAATATGAGTTTAAGTATGAGTATGAGTATGAGTATGTGCATGAGTATGAGTATGTGTATGAGTATGAGTATGAGTATGAGTATGAGTATGAGTATGAGTATGAGTATGAGTATGAGTATGAGTATGAGTATGAGTATGAGTATGAGTATGAGTATAAGTATGAGTATGAGTATGAGTATGAGTATGAGTATGAGTATGAGTATAAGTATTAGTATGAGTATGAGTTAGAGTATGAGTATGTTTATGAGTATGAGTATGAGTGTGAGTGTGAGTGCGAATGTGAGTATGAGTTCATACTCATACTCATGTATGAGTATGAGTATGAGTATGTGTATGAGTATGAGTATGAGTATGACTATGAGTATGAGTATGAGTATGAGTATGAGTATGAGTATGAGTATGACTATGAGTATGAGTATGACTATGACTATGACTATGAGAATGAGTATGAGTATGAGTATGAGTATGAGTATGAGTATGAGTTTAAGTATGAGTATGAGTATGAGTATGAGTTTGAGTATGAGTATGAGTATGAGTATGAGTATGAGTATGAGTATGAGTATGAGTTTAAGTATGAGTATGAGTTTAAGTATGAGTATGAGTTTAAGTATGACTATGAGTATGAGTATGAGTATGAGTATGAGTATGAGTATGAGTATGAGTATGAGTATGAGTGTGAGTATGAGTATGAATATGAGTGTGAGTATGAGTATGAGTATGAGTTTAAGTATGAGTATGAGTATGAGTATGAGTATGTGCATGAGTATGAGTATGTGTATGAGTATGAGTATGAGTATGAGTATGAGTATGAGTATGAGTATGAGTATGAGTATGAGTATGAGTATGAGTATGAGTATGAGTATGAGTATGAGTATGAGTATGAGTATAAGTATGAGTATGAGTATGAGTATGAGTATGAGTATGAGTATGAGTATGAGTATGAGTATAAGTATTAGTATGAGTATGAGTTTGAGTATGAGTATGTTTATGAGTATGAGTATGAGTATGAGTATGAGTATGAGTGTGAGTGTGAGTGCGAATGTGAGTATGAGTATGAGTATGAGTATGTGTATGAGTATGAGTATGAGTATGACTATGAGTATGAGTATGAGTATGAGTATGAGTATGAGTATGACTATGAGTATGAGTATGACTATGACTATGACTATGAGAATGAGTATGAGTATGAGTATGAGTATGAGTATGAGTATGAGTGTGAGTATGAGTATGAGTATGAGTGTGTGTATGAGTATGAGTATGAGTATGAGTATGAGTATGAGTATGAGTATGAGTATAAGTATTAGTATGAGTATGAGTTTGAGTATGAGTATGTTTATGAGTATGAGTATGAGTATGAGTATGAGTGTGAGTGTGAGTGCGAATGTGAGTATGAGTATGAGTATGAGTATGAGTATGAGTATGTGTATGAGTATGAGTATGACTATGAGTATGAGTATGAGTATGAGTATGAATATGAGTATGAGTATGAGTATGAATATGAGTTTAAGTATGAGTATGAGTATGAGTATGTGCATGAGTATGAGTATGTGTATGAGTATGAGTATGAGTATGAGTATGAGTATGAGTATGAGTATGAGTATGAGTATGAGTATGAGTATGAGTATGAGTATGAGTATGAGTATAAGTATGAGTATGAGTATGAGTATGAGTATGAGTATGAGTATAAGTATTAGTATGAGTATGAGTTAGAGTATGAGTATGAGTATGAGTTTAAGTATGAGTATGAGTATGAGTATGAGTTTGAGTATGAGTATGAGTATGAGTATGAGTATGAGTATGAGTATGAGTATGAGTTTAAGTATGAGTATGAGTTTAAGTATGAGTATGAGTTTAAGTATGACTATGAGTATGAGTATGAGTATGAGTATGAGTATGAGTATGAGTATGAGTATGAGTATGAGTGTGAGTATGAGTATGAATATGAGTGTGAGTATGAGTATGAGTATGAGTTTAAGTATGAGTATGAGTATGAGTATGAGTATGTGCATGAGTATGAGTATGTGTATGAGTATGAGTATGAGTATGAGTATGAGTATGAGTATGAGTATGAGTATGAGTATGAGTATGAGTATGAGTATGAGTATGAGTATGAGTATGAGTATGAGTATGAGTATAAGTATGAGTATGAGTATGAGTATGAGTATGAGTATGAGTATGAGTATGAGTATGAGTATAAGTATTAGTATGAGTATGAGTTTGAGTATGAGTATGTTTATGAGTATGAGTATGAGTATGAGTATGAGTATGAGTGTGAGTGTGAGTGCGAATGTGAGTATGAGTATGAGTATGAGTATGTGTATGAGTATGAGTATGAGTATGACTATGAGTATGAGTATGAGTATGAGTATGAGTATGAGTATGACTATGAGTATGAGTATGACTATGACTATGACTATGAGAATGAGTATGAGTATGAGTATGAGTATGAGTATGAGTATGAGTGTGAGTATGAGTATGAGTATGAGTGTGTGTATGAGTATGAGTATGAGTATGAGTATGAGTATGAGTATGAGTATGAGTATAAGTATTAGTATGAGTATGAGTTTGAGTATGAGTATGTTTATGAGTATGAGTATGAGTATGAGTATGAGTGTGAGTGTGAGTGCGAATGTGAGTATGAGTATGAGTATGAGTATGAGTATGAGTATGTGTATGAGTATGAGTATGACTATGAGTATGAGTATGAGTATGAGTATGAATATGAGTATGAGTATGAGTATGAATATGAGTTTAAGTATGAGTATGAGTATGAGTATGTGCATGAGTATGAGTATGTGTATGAGTATGAGTATGAGTATGAGTATGAGTATGAGTATGAGTATGAGTATGAGTATGAGTATGAGTATGAGTATGAGTATGAGTATGAGTATAAGTATGAGTATGAGTATGAGTATGAGTATGAGTATGAGTATAAGTATTAGTATGAGTATGAGTTAGAGTATGAGTATGTTTATGAGTATGAGTATGAGTGTGAGTGTGAGTGCGAATGTGAGTATGAGTATGAGTATGAGTATGAGTATGAGTATGTGTATGAGTATGAGTATGAGTATGACTATGAGTATGAGTATGAGTATGAGTATGAGTATGAGTATGAGTATGACTATGAGTATGAGTATGACTATGACTATGACTATGAGAATGAGTATGAGTATGAGTATGAGTATGAGTATGAGTATGAGTATGAGTATGAGTATGAGTGTGAGTATGAGTATGAGTATGAGTTTGAGTATGAGTATGAGTATGAGTATGAGTATGAGTATGAGTATGAGTATGAGTATGAGTTTAAGTATGAGTATGAGTTTAAGTATGAGTATGAGTTTAAGTATGAGTATGAGTATGAGTATGAGTATGAGTATGAGTATGAGTATGAGTATGAGTATAAGTATGAGTATGAGTATGAGTATGAGTATGAGTATGAGTATGAGTATGAGTATGAGTTAGAGTATGAGTATGTGTATGTGTATGAGTATGAGTATGAGTATGAGTGTGAGTGTGAGTGCGAATGTGAGTATGAGTATGAGTATGTGTATGTGTATGAGTATGAGTATGACTATGAGTATGTGTATGAGTATGAGTATGAGTATGAGTATGAGTATGAGTATGAGTATGAGTATGAGTATGACTATGACTATGAGTATGAGTATGACTATGACAATGACTATGAGAATGAGTATGAGTATGAGTATGAGTATGAGTATAAGTATTAGTATGAGTATGAGTACGAGTATTAGTATGAGTATGAGTATGAGTTTAAGTATGAGTATGAGTATGAGTATGAGTATAAGTATGAGTATGAGTATGAGTATGAGTATGAGTATGAGTATGAGTATGAGTATGAGTATGAGTATGAGTATAAGTATTAGTATGTGTATGAGTACGAGTATTAGTATGAGTATGAGTATGAGTTTAAGTATGAGTATGAGTATGAGTATAAGTATGAGTATGAGTATGAGTATGAGTATGAGTATGAGTATGAGTATGAGTATGAGTATGAGTATGAGTATGAGTATGAGTATGAGTATGAGTATGAGTATGAGTATGAGTGTGAGTGCGAATGTGAGTATGAGTATGAGTATGAGTTTGAGTATGAGTATGAGTATGAGTATGAGTATAAGTATGTGTATGAGTATGAGTATGAGTATGAGTGTGAGTATGAGTATGAGTATGAGTATGAGAATGAGTATGAGTATGAGTATGAGTATGAGTATGAGTATGAGTATGAGCATGAGCATGAGCATGAGTATGAGTATGAGTATGAGTGTGAGTATGAGTATGAGTATGAGTATGAATATGAGTGTGAGTATGAGTATGAGTATGAGTTTAAGTATGAGTATGAGTATGAGTATGAGTATGTGCATGAGTATGAGTATGTGTATGAGTATGAGTATGAGTATGAGTATGAGTATGAGTATGAGTATGAGTATGAGTATGAGTATGAGTATGAGTATGAGTATGAGTATGAGTATGAGTATGAGTATGAGTATAAGTATGAGTATGAGTATGAGTATGAGTATGAGTATGAGTATGAGTATGAGTATGAGTATAAGTATTAGTATGAGTATGAGTTTGAGTATGAGTATGTTTATGAGTATGAGTATGAGTATGAGTATGAGTATGAGTATGAGTATGAGTGTGAGTATGAGTATGAGTATGAGTATGAATATGAGTATGAGTATGAGTATGAGTATGAGTATGAGTATGAGTATGAGTATGAGTATGAGTATGAGTATGAGTATGAGTATGAGTATGAGTATGAGTATGAGTATGAGTATGAGTATGAGTGTGAGTGCGAATGTGAGTATGAGTATGAGTATGAGTTTGAGTATGAGTATGAGTATGAGTATGAGTATGAGTATGAGTATGAGTATGAGCATGAGCATGAGCATGAGTATGAGTATGAGTATGAGTGTGAGTATGAGTATGAGTATGAATATGAGTATGAGTATGAGTATAAGTATTAGTATGAGTATGAGTTAGAGTATGAGTATGTTTATGAGTATGAGTATGAGTGTGAGTGTGAGTGCGAATGTGAGTATGAGTATGAGTATGAGTATGAGTATGAGTATGTGTATGAGTATGAGTATGAGTATGACTATGAGTATGAGTATGAGTATGAGTATGAGTATGAGTATGAGTATGACTATGAGTATGAGTATGACTATGACTATGACTATGAGAATGAGTATGAGTATGAGTATGAGTATGAGTATGAGTATGAGTATGAGTATGAGTATGAGTGTGAGTATGAGTATGAGTATGAGTTTGAGTATGAGTATGAGTATGAGTATGAGTATGAGTATGAGTATGAGTATGAGTATGAGTATGAGTTTAAGTATGAGTATGAGTTTAAGTATGAGTATGAGTTTAAGTATGAGTATGAGTATGAGTATGAGTATGAGTATGAGTATGAGTATGAGTATGAGTATAAGTATGAGTATGAGTATGAGTATGAGTATGAGTATGAGTATGAGTATGAGTATGAGTATGAGTATGAGTTAGAGTATGAGTATGTGTATGTGTATGAGTATGAGTATGAGTATGAGTGTGAGTGTGAGTGCGAATGTGAGTATGAGTATGAGTATGTGTATGTGTATGAGTATGAGTATGACTATGAGTATGTGTATGAGTATGAGTATGAGTATGAGTATGAGTATGAGTATGAGTATGAGTATGAGTATGACTATGACTATGAGTATGAGTATGACTATGACAATGACTATGAGAATGAGTATGAGTATGAGTATGAGTATGAGTATAAGTATTAGTATGAGTATGAGTACGAGTATTAGTATGAGTATGAGTATGAGTTTAAGTATGAGTATGAGTATGAGTATGAGTATAAGTATGAGTATGAGTATGAGTATGAGTATGAGTATGAGTATGAGTATGAGTATGAGTATGAGTATGAGTATAAGTATTAGTATGTGTATGAGTACGAGTATTAGTATGAGTATGAGTATGAGTTTAAGTATGAGTATGAGTATGAGTATAAGTATGAGTATGAGTATGAGTATGAGTATGAGTATGAGTATGAGTATGAGTATGAGTATGAGTATGAGTATGAGTATGAGTATGAGTATGAGTATGAGTATGAGTATGAGTATGAGTGTGAGTGCGAATGTGAGTATGAGTATGAGTATGAGTTTGAGTATGAGTATGAGTATGAGTATGAGTATAAGTATGTGTATGAGTATGAGTATGAGTATGAGTGTGAGTATGAGTATGAGTATGAGTATGAGAATGAGTATGAGTATGAGTATGAGTATGAGTATGAGTATGAGTATGAGCATGAGCATGAGCATGAGTATGAGTATGAGTATGAGTGTGAGTATGAGTATGAGTATGAGTATGAATATGAGTGTGAGTATGAGTATGAGTATGAGTTTAAGTATGAGTATGAGTATGAGTATGAGTATGTGCATGAGTATGAGTATGTGTATGAGTATGAGTATGAGTATGAGTATGAGTATGAGTATGAGTATGAGTATGAGTATGAGTATGAGTATGAGTATGAGTATGAGTATGAGTATGAGTATGAGTATGAGTATAAGTATGAGTATGAGTATGAGTATGAGTATGAGTATGAGTATGAGTATGAGTATGAGTATAAGTATTAGTATGAGTATGAGTTTGAGTATGAGTATGTTTATGAGTATGAGTATGAGTATGAGTATGAGTATGAGTATGAGTATGAGTGTGAGTATGAGTATGAGTATGAGTATGAATATGAGTATGAGTATGAGTATGAGTATGAGTATGAGTATGAGTATGAGTATGAGTATGAGTATGAGTATGAGTATGAGTATGAGTATGAGTATGAGTATGAGTATGAGTATGAGTATGAGTGTGAGTGCGAATGTGAGTATGAGTATGAGTATGAGTTTGAGTATGAGTATGAGTATGAGTATGAGTATGAGTATGAGTATGAGTATGAGCATGAGCATGAGCATGAGTATGAGTATGAGTATGAGTGTGAGTATGAGTATGAGTATGAATATGAGTATGAGTATGAGTATGAATATGAGTTTAAGTATGAGTATGAGTATGAGTATGTGCATGAGTATGAGTATGTGTATGAGTATGAGTATGAGTATGAGTATGAGTATGAGTATGAGTATGAGTATGAGTATGAGTATGAGTATGAGTATGAGTATGAGTATGAGTATGAGTATAAGTATGAGTATGAGTATGAGTATGAGTATGAGTATGAGTATGAGTATGAGTATAAGTATTAGTATGAGTATGAGTTAGAGTATGAGTATGTTTATGAGTATGAGTATGAGTGTGAGTGTGAGTGCGAATGTGAGTATGAGTATGAGTATGAGTATGAGTATGAGTATGTGTATGAGTATGAGTATGAGTATGACTATGAGTATGAGTATGAGTATGAGTATGAGTATGAGTATGAGTATGACTATGAGTATGAGTATGACTATGACTATGACTATGAGAATGAGTATGAGTATGAGTATGAGTATGAGTATGAGTATGAGTATGAGTGTGAGTATGAGTTAGAGTATGAGTATGTGTATGTGTATGAGTATGAGTATGAGTATGAGTGTGAGTGTGAGTGCGAATGTGAGTATGAGTATGAGTATGTGTATGTGTATGAGTATGAGTATGACTATGAGTATGTGTATGAGTATGAGTATGAGTATGAGTATGACTATGAGTATGAGTATGACTATGACTATGACTATGAGAATGAGTATGAGTGTGAGTATGAGTATGAGTATGAGTATGAGAATGAGTATGAGTATGAGTATGAGTATGAGTATGAGTATGAGTATGAGCATGAGCATGAGCATGAGTATGAGTATGAGTATGAGTATAAGTATGTGTATGAGTATGAGTATGAGTATGAGTGTGAGTATGAGTATGAGTATGAGTATGAGAATGAGTATGAGTATGAGTATGAGTATGAGTATGAGTATGAGTATGAGCATGAGCATGAGCATGAGTATGAGTATGAGTATGAGTGTGAGTATGAGTATGAGTATGAGTATGAATATGAGTGTGAGTATGAGTATGAGTATGAGTTTAAGTATGAGTATGAGTATGAGTATGAGTATGTGCATGAGTATGAGTATGTGTATGAGTATGAGTATGAGTATGAGTATGAGTATGAGTATGAGTATGAGTATGAGTATGAGTATGAGTATGAGTATGAGTATGAGTATGAGTATGAGTATAAGTATGAGTATGAGTATGAGTATGAGTATGAGTATGAGTATGAGTATGAGTATGACTATGACTATGAGTATGAGTATGACTATGACAATGACTATGAGAATGAGTATGAGTATGAGTATGAGTATGAGTATAAGTATTAGTATGAGTATGAGTACGAGTATTAGTATGAGTATGAGTATGAGTTTAAGTATGAGTATGAGTATGAGTATGAGTATGAGTATAAGTATGAGTATGAGTATGAGTATGAGTATGAGTATGAGTATGAGTATGAGTATGAGTATGAGTATGAGTATAAGTATTAGTATGTGTATGAGTACGAGTATTAGTATGAGTATGAGTATGAGTTTAAGTATGAGTATGAGTATGAGTATAAGTATGAGTATGAGTATGAGTATGAGTATGAGTATGAGTATGAGTATGAGTATGAGTATGAGTATGAGTATGAGTATGAGTATGAGTATGAGTATGAGTATGAGTGTGAGTGCGAATGTGAGTATGAGTATGAGTATGAGTTTGAGTATGAGTATGAGTATGAGTATGAGTATAAGTATGTGTATGAGTATGAGTATGAGTATGAGTGTGAGTATGAGTATGAGTATGAGTATGAGAATGAGTATGAGTATGAGTATGAGTATGAGTATGAGTATGAGTATGAGCATGAGCATGAGCATGAGTATGAGTATGAGTATGAGTGTGAGTATGAGTATGAGTATGAGTATGAATATGAGTGTGAGTATGAGTATGAGTATGAGTTTAAGTATGAGTATGAGTATGAGTATGAGTATGTGCATGAGTATGAGTATGTGTATGAGTATGAGTATGAGTATGAGTATGAGTATGAGTATGAGTATGAGTATGAGTATGAGTATGAGTATGAGTATGAGTATGAGTATGAGTATGAGTATGAGTATGAGTATGAGTATAAGTATGAGTATGAGTATGAGTATGAGTATGAGTATGAGTATGAGTATGAGTATGAGTATAAGTATTAGTATGAGTATGAGTTTGAGTATGAGTATGTTTATGAGTATGAGTATGAGTATGAGTATGAGTATGAGTATGAGTATGAGTGTGAGTATGAGTATGAGTATGAGTATGAATATGAGTATGAGTATGAGTATGAGTATGAGTATGAGTATGAGTATGAGTATGAGTATGAGTATGAGTATGATTATGAGTATGAGTATGAGTATGAGTATGAGTATGAGTATGAGTGTGAGTGCGAATGTGAGTATGAGTATGAGTATGAGTTTGAGTATGAGTATGAGTATGAGTATGAGTATGAGTATGAGTATGAGTATGAGTATGAGCATGAGCATGAGTATGAGTATGAGTATGAGTGTGAGTATGAGTATGAGTATGAATATGAGTATGAGTATGAGTATGAATATGAGTTTAAGTATGAGTATGAGTATGAGTATGTGCATGAGTATGAGTATGTGTATGAGTATGAGTATGAGTATGAGTATGAGTATGAGTATGAGTATGAGTATGAGTATGAGTATGAGTATGAGTATGAGTATGAGTATAAGTATGAGTATGAGTATGAGTATGAGTATGAGTATGAGTATGAGTATAAGTATTAGTATGAGTATGAGTTAGAGTATGAGTATGTTTATGAGTATGAGTATGAGTGTGAGTGTGAGTGCGAATGTGAGTATGAGTATGAGTATGAGTATGAGTATGAGTATGTGTATGAGTATGAGTATGAGTATGACTATGAGTATGAGTATGAGTATGAGTATGAGTATGAGTATGAGTATGACTATGAGTATGAGTATGACTATGACTATGACTATGAGAATGAGTATGAGTATGAGTATGAGTATGAGTATGAGTATGAGTATGAGTGTGAGTATGAGTATGAGTATGAGTTTGAGTATGAGTATGAGTATGAGTATGAGTATGAGTATGAGTATGAGTATGAGTATGAGTTTAAGTATGAGTATGAGTTTAAGTATGAGTATGAGTTTAAGTATGAGTATGAGTATGAGTATGAGTATGAGTATGAGTATGAGTATGAGTATGAGTATAAGTATGAGTATGAGTATGAGTATGAGTATGAGTATGAGTATGAGTATGAGTATGAGTATGAGTATGAGTTAGAGTATGAGTATGTGTATGTGTATGAGTATGAGTATGAGTATGAGTGTGAGTGTGAGTGCGAATGTGAGTATGAGTATGAGTATGTGTATGTGTATGAGTATGAGTATGACTATGAGTATGAGTATGAGTATGAGTATGAGTATGAGTATGAGTATGAGTATGAGTATGAGTATGAGTATGAGTGTGAGTATGAGTATGAGTATGAGTATGAGTATGAGCATGAGCATGAGCATGAGTATGAGTATGAGTATGAGTGTGAGTATGAGTATGAGTATGAGTATGAATATGAGTGTGAGTATGAGTATGAGTATGAGTTTAAGTATGAGTATGAGTATGAGTATGAGTATGTGCATGAGTATGAGTATGTGTATGAGTATGAGTATGAGTATGAGTATGAGTATGAGTATGAGTATGAGTATGAGTATGAGTATGAGTATGAGTATGAGTATGAGTATGAGTATGAGTATAAGTATGAGTATGAGTATGAGTATGAGTATGAGTATGAGTATGAGTATGAGTATGACTATGACTATGAGTATGAGTATGACTATGACAATGACTATGAGAATGAGTATGAGTATGAGTATGAGTATGAGTATAAGTATTAGTATGAGTATGAGTACGAGTATTAGTATGAGTATGAGTATGAGTTTAAGTATGAGTATGAGTATGAGTATGAGTATAAGTATGAGTATGAGTATGAGTATGAGTATGAGTATGAGTATGAGTATGAGTATGAGTATGAGTATGAGTATAAGTATTAGTATGTGTATGAGTACGAGTATTAGTATGAGTATGAGTATGAGTTTAAGTATGAGTATGAGTATGAGTATAAGTATGAGTATGAGTATGAGTATGAGTATGAGTATGAGTATGAGTATGAGTATGAGTATGAGTATGAGTATGAGTATGAGTATGAGTATGAGTATGAGTATGAGTGTGAGTGCGAATGTGAGTATGAGTATGAGTATGAGTTTGAGTATGAGTATGAGTATGAGTATGAGTATAAGTATGTGTATGAGTATGAGTATGAGTATGAGTGTGAGTATGAGTATGAGTATGAGTATGAGAATGAGTATGAGTATGAGTATGAGTATGAGTATGAGTATGAGTATGAGCATGAGCATGAGCATGAGTATGAGTATGAGTATGAGTGTGAGTATGAGTATGAGTATGAGTATGAATATGAGTGTGAGTATGAGTATGAGTATGAGTTTAAGTATGAGTATGAGTATGAGTATGAGTATGTGCATGAGTATGAGTATGTGTATGAGTATGAGTATGAGTATGAGTATGAGTATGAGTATGAGTATGAGTATGAGTATGAGTATGAGTATGAGTATGAGTATGAGTATGAGTATGAGTATGAGTATGAGTATGAGTATAAGTATGAGTATGAGTATGAGTATGAGTATGAGTATGAGTATGAGTATGAGTATGAGTATAAGTATTAGTATGAGTATGAGTTTGAGTATGAGTATGTTTATGAGTATGAGTATGAGTATGAGTATGAGTATGAGTATGAGTATGAGTGTGAGTATGAGTATGAGTATGAGTATGAATATGAGTATGAGTATGAGTATGAGTATGAGTATGAGTATGAGTATGAGTATGAGTATGAGTATGAGTATGATTATGAGTATGAGTATGAGTATGAGTATGAGTATGAGTATGAGTGTGAGTGCGAATGTGAGTATGAGTATGAGTATGAGTTTGAGTATGAGTATGAGTATGAGTATGAGTATGAGTATGAGTATGAGTATGAGTATGAGCATGAGCATGAGTATGAGTATGAGTATGAGTGTGAGTATGAGTATGAGTATGAATATGAGTATGAGTATGAGTATGAATATGAGTTTAAGTATGAGTATGAGTATGAGTATGTGCATGAGTATGAGTATGTGTATGAGTATGAGTATGAGTATGAGTATGAGTATGAGTATGAGTATGAGTATGAGTATGAGTATGAGTATGAGTATGAGTATGAGTATAAGTATGAGTATGAGTATGAGTATGAGTATGAGTATGAGTATGAGTATAAGTATTAGTATGAGTATGAGTTAGAGTATGAGTATGTTTATGAGTATGAGTATGAGTGTGAGTGTGAGTGCGAATGTGAGTATGAGTATGAGTATGAGTATGAGTATGAGTATGTGTATGAGTATGAGTATGAGTATGACTATGAGTATGAGTATGAGTATGAGTATGAGTATGAGTATGAGTATGACTATGAGTATGAGTATGACTATGACTATGACTATGAGAATGAGTATGAGTATGAGTATGAGTATGAGTATGAGTATGAGTATGAGTGTGAGTATGAGTATGAGTATGAGTTTGAGTATGAGTATGAGTATGAGTATGAGTATGAGTATGAGTATGAGTATGAGTATGAGTTTAAGTATGAGTATGAGTTTAAGTATGAGTATGAGTTTAAGTATGAGTATGAGTATGAGTATGAGTATGAGTATGAGTATGAGTATGAGTATGAGTATAAGTATGAGTATGAGTATGAGTATGAGTATGAGTATGAGTATGAGTATGAGTATGAGTATGAGTATGAGTTAGAGTATGAGTATGTGTATGTGTATGAGTATGAGTATGAGTATGAGTGTGAGTGTGAGTGCGAATGTGAGTATGAGTATGAGTATGTGTATGTGTATGAGTATGAGTATGACTATGAGTATGTGTATGAGTATGAGTATGAGTATGAGTATGAGTATGAGTATGAGTATGAGTATGAGTATGACTATGACTATGAGTATGAGTATGACTATGACAATGACTATGAGAATGAGTATGAGTATGAGTATGAGTATGAGTATGAGTATAAGTATTAGTATGAGTATGAGTACGAGTATTAGTATGAGTATGAGTATGAGTTTAAGTATGAGTATGAGTATGAGTATGAGTATAAGTATGAGTATGAGTATGAGTATGAGTATGAGTATGAGTATGAGTATGAGTATGAGTATGAGTATGAGTATGAGTATGAGTATGAGTATGAGTATGAGTATGAGTATGAGTATGAGTATGAGTGTGAGTATGAGTATGAGTATGAGTATGAATATGAGTATGAGTATGAGTATGAGTATGAGTATGAGTATGAGTATGAGTATGAGTATGAGTATGAGTATGAGTATGAGTATGAGTATGAGTATGAGTATGAGTATGAGTGTGAGTGCGAATGTGAGTATGAGTATGAGTATGAGTTTGAGTATGAGTATGAGTATGAGTATGAGTATGAGTATGAGTATGAGTATGAGTATGAGCATGAGCATGAGCATGAGTATGAGTATGAGTATGAGTGTGAGTATGAGTATGAGTATGAATATGAGTATGAGTATGAGTATGAATATGAGTTTAAGTATGAGTATGAGTATGAGTATGTGCATGAGTATGAGTATGTGTATGAGTATGAGTATGAGTATGAGTATGAGTATGAGTATGAGTATGAGTATGAGTATGAGTATGAGTATGAGTATGAGTATGAGTATGAGTATGAGTATAAGTATGAGTATGAGTATGTGTATGAGTATGAGTATGAGTATGAGTATAAGTATTAGTATGAGTATGAGTTAGAGTATGAGTATGTTTATGAGTATGAGTATGAGTGTGAGTGTGAGTGCGAATGTGAGTATGAGTTCATACTCATACTCATGTATGAGTATGAGTATGAGTATGTGTATGAGTATGAGTATGAGTATGACTATGAGTATGAGTATGAGTATGAGTATGAGTATGAGTATGAGTATGACTATGAGTATGAGTATGACTATGACTATGACTATGAGAATGAGTATGAGTATGAGTATGAGTATGAGTATGAGTATGAGTTTAAGTATGAGTATGAGTATGAGTATGAGTTTGAGTATGAGTATGAGTATGAGTATGAGTATGAGTATGAGTATGAGTATGAGTTTAAGTATGAGTATGAGTTTAAGTATGAGTATGAGTTTAAGTATGACTATGAGTATGAGTATGAGTATGAGTATGAGTATGAGTATGAGTATGAGTATGAGTATGTGTATGAGTGTGAGTATGAGTATGAATATGAGTGTGAGTATGAGTATGAGTATGAGTTTAAGTATGAGTATGAGTATGAGTATGAGTATGTGCATGAGTATGAGTATGTGTATGAGTATGAGTATGAGTATGAGTATGAGTATGAGTATGAGTTTGAGTATGAGTATGAGTATGAGTATGAGTATGAGTATGAGTATGAGTATGAGCATGAGCATGAGCATGAGTATGAGTATGAGTATGAGTGTGAGTATGAGTATGAGTATGAATATGAGTATGAGTATGAGTATGAATATGAGTTTAAGTATGAGTATGAGTATGAGTATGTGCATGAGTATGAGTATGTGTATGAGTATGAGTATGAGTATGAGTATGAGTATGAGTATGAGTATGAGTATGAGTATGAGTATGAGTATGAGTATGAGTATGAGTATGAGTATGAGTATAAGTATGAGTATGAGTATGAGTATGAGTATGAGTATGAGTATGAGTATGAGTATAAGTATTAGTATGAGTATGAGTTAGAGTATGAGTATGTTTATGAGTATGAGTATGAGTGTGAGTGTGAGTGCGAATGTGAGTATGAGTATGAGTATGAGTATGAGTATGAGTATGTGTATGAGTATGAGTATGAGTATGACTATGAGTATGAGTATGAGTATGAGTATGAGTATGAGTATGAGTATGACTATGAGTATGAGTATGACTATGACTATGACTATGAGAATGAGTATGAGTATGAGTATGAGTATGAGTATGAGTATGAGTATGAGTGTGAGTATGAGTTAGAGTATGAGTATGTGTATGTGTATGAGTATGAGTATGAGTATGAGTGTGAGTGTGAGTGCGAATGTGAGTATGAGTATGAGTATGTGTATGTGTATGAGTATGAGTATGACTATGAGTATGTGTATGAGTATGAGTATGAGTATGAGTATGACTATGAGTATGAGTATGACTATGACTATGACTATGAGAATGAGTATGAGTGTGAGTATGAGTATGAGTATGAGTATGAGAATGAGTATGAGTATGAGTATGAGTATGAGTATGAGTATGAGTATGAGCATGAGCATGAGCATGAGTATGAGTATGAGTATGAGTATAAGTATGTGTATGAGTATGAGTATGAGTATGAGTGTGAGTATGAGTATGAGTATGAGTATGAGAATGAGTATGAGTATGAGTATGAGTATGAGTATGAGTATGAGTATGAGCATGAGCATGAGCATGAGTATGAGTATGAGTATGAGTGTGAGTATGAGTATGAGTATGAGTATGAATATGAGTGTGAGTATGAGTATGAGTATGAGTTTAAGTATGAGTATGAGTATGAGTATGAGTATGTGCATGAGTATGAGTATGTGTATGAGTATGAGTATGAGTATGAGTATGAGTATGAGTATGAGTATGAGTATGAGTATGAGTATGAGTATGAGTATGAGTATGAGTATGAGTATGAGTATGAGTATAAGTATGAGTATGAGTATGAGTATGAGTATGAGTATGAGTATGAGTATGAGTATGACTATGACTATGAGTATGAGTATGACTATGACAATGACTATGAGAATGAGTATGAGTATGAGTATGAGTATGAGTATAAGTATTAGTATGAGTATGAGTACGAGTATTAGTATGAGTATGAGTATGAGTTTAAGTATGAGTATGAGTATGAGTATGAGTATGAGTATAAGTATGAGTATGAGTATGAGTATGAGTATGAGTATGAGTATGAGTATGAGTATGAGTATGAGTATGAGTATAAGTATTAGTATGTGTATGAGTACGAGTATTAGTATGAGTATGAGTATGAGTTTAAGTATGAGTATGAGTATGAGTATAAGTATGAGTATGAGTATGAGTATGAGTATGAGTATGAGTATGAGTATGAGTATGAGTATGAGTATGAGTATGAGTATGAGTATGAGTATGAGTATGAGTATGAGTGTGAGTGCGAATGTGAGTATGAGTATGAGTATGAGTTTGAGTATGAGTATGAGTATGAGTATGAGTATAAGTATGTGTATGAGTATGAGTATGAGTATGAGTGTGAGTATGAGTATGAGTATGAGTATGAGAATGAGTATGAGTATGAGTATGAGTATGAGTATGAGTATGAGTATGAGCATGAGCATGAGCATGAGTATGAGTATGAGTATGAGTGTGAGTATGAGTATGAGTATGAGTATGAATATGAGTGTGAGTATGAGTATGAGTATGAGTTTAAGTATGAGTATGAGTATGAGTATGAGTATGTGCATGAGTATGAGTATGTGTATGAGTATGAGTATGAGTATGAGTATGAGTATGAGTATGAGTATGAGTATGAGTATGAGTATGAGTATGAGTATGAGTATGAGTATGAGTATGAGTATGAGTATGAGTATAAGTATGAGTATGAGTATGAGTATGAGTATGAGTATGAGTATGAGTATGAGTATGAGTATAAGTATTAGTATGAGTATGAGTTTGAGTATGAGTATGTTTATGAGTATGAGTATGAGTATGAGTATGAGTATGAGTATGAGTATGAGTGTGAGTATGAGTATGAGTATGAGTATGAATATGAGTATGAGTATGATTATGAGTATGAGTATGAGTATGAGTATGAGTATGAGTATGAGTATGAGTATGATTATGAGTATGAGTATGAGTATGAGTATGAGTATGAGTATGAGTGTGAGTGCGAATGTGAGTATGAGTATGAGTATGAGTTTGAGTATGAGTATGAGTATGAGTATGAGTATGAGTATGAGTATGAGTATGAGCATGAGCATGAGCATGAGTATGAGTATGAGTATGAGTGTGAGTATGAGTATGAGTATGAATATGAGTATGAGTATGAGTATGAATATGAGTTTAAGTATGAGTATGAGTATGAGTATGTGCATGAGTATGAGTATGTGTATGAGTATGAGTATGAGTATGAGTATGAGTATGAGTATGAGTATGAGTATGAGTATGAGTATGAGTATGAGTATGAGTATGAGTATAAGTATGAGTATGAGTATGAGTATGAGTATGAGTATGAGTATGAGTATAAGTATTAGTATGAGTATGAGTTAGAGTATGAGTATGTTTATGAGTATGAGTATGAGTGTGAGTGTGAGTGCGAATGTGAGTATGAGTATGAGTATGAGTATGAGTATGAGTATGTGTATGAGTATGAGTATGAGTATGACTATGAGTATGAGTATGAGTATGAGTATGAGTATGAGTATGAGTATGACTATGAGTATGAGTATGACTATGACTATGACTATGAGAATGAGTATGAGTATGAGTATGAGTATGAGTATGAGTATGAGTATGAGTGTGAGTATGAGTATGAGTATGAGTTTGAGTATGAGTATGAGTATGAGTATGAGTATGAGTATGAGTATGAGTATGAGTATGAGTTTAAGTATGAGTATGAGTTTAAGTATGAGTATGAGTTTAAGTATGAGTATGAGTATGAGTATGAGTATGAGTATGAGTATGAGTATGAGTATAAGTATGAGTATGAGTATGAGTATGAGTATGAGTATGAGTATGAGTATGAGTATGAGTATGAGTATGAGTTAGAGTATGAGTATGTGTATGTGTATGAGTATGAGTATGAGTATGAGTGTGAGTGTGAGTGCGAATGTGAGTATGAGTATGAGTATGTGTATGTGTATGAGTATGAGTATGACTATGAGTATGTGTATGAGTATGAGTATGAGTATGAGTATGAGTATGAGTATGAGTATGAGTATGACTATGACTATGAGTATGAGTATGACTATGACAATGACTATGAGAATGAGTATGAGTATGAGTATGAGTATGAGTATGAGTATAAGTATTAGTATGAGTATGAGTACGAGTATTAGTATGAGTATGAGTATGAGTTTAAGTATGAGTATGAGTATGAGTATGAGTATAAGTATGAGTATGAGTATGAGTATGAGTATGAGTATGAGTATGAGTATGAGTATGAGTATGAGTATGAGTATGAGTATGAGTATGAGTATGAGTATGAGTATGAGTATGAGTATGAGTATGAGTGTGAGTATGAGTATGAGTATGAGTATGAATATGAGTATGAGTATGAGTATGAGTATGAGTATGAGTATGAGTATGAGTATGAGTATGAGTATGAGTATGAGTATGAGTATGAGTATGAGTATGAGTGTGAGTGCGAATGTGAGTATGAGTATGAGTATGAGTTTGAGTATGAGTATGAGTATGAGTATGAGTATGAGTATGAGTATGAGTATGAGTATGAGCATGAGCATGAGCATGAGTATGAGTATGAGTATGAGTGTGAGTATGAGTATGAGTATGAATATGAGTATGAGTATGAGTATGAATATGAGTTTAAGTATGAGTATGAGTATGTGCATGAGTATGAGTATGTGTATGAGTATGAGTATGAGTATGAGTATGAGTATGAGTATGAGTATGAGTATGAGTATGAGTATGAGTATGAGTATGAGTATGAGTATGAGTATGAGTATGAGTATAAGTATGAGTATGAGTATGTGTATGAGTATGAGTATGAGTATGAGTATAAGTATTAGTATGAGTATGAGTTAGAGTATGAGTATGTTTATGAGTATGAGTATGAGTGTGAGTGTGAGTGCGAATGTGAGTATGAGTTCATACTCATACTCATGTATGAGTATGAGTATGAGTAGGTGTATGAGTATGAGTATGAGTATGACTATGAGTATGAGTATGAGTATGAGTATGAGTATGAGTATGAGTATGACTATGAGTATGAGTATGACTATGACTATGACTATGAGAATGAGTATGAGTATGAGTATGAGTATGAGTATGAGTATGAGTTTAAGTATGAGTATGAGTATGAGTATGAGTTTGAGTATGAGTATGAGTATGAGTATGAGTATGAGTATGAGTATGAGTATGAGTTTAAGTATGAGTATGAGTTTAAGTATGAGTATGAGTTTAAGTATGACTATGAGTATGAGTATGAGTATGAGTATGAGTATGAGTATGAGTATGAGTATGAGTATGTGTATGAGTGTGAGTATGAGTATGAATATGAGTGTGAGTATGAGTATGAGTATGAGTTTAAGTATGAGTATGAGTATGAGTATGAGTATGTGCATGAGTATGAGTATGTGTATGAGTATGAGTATGAGTATGAGTATGAGTATGAGTATGAGTATGAGTATGAGTATGAGTATGAGTATGAGTATGAGTATGAGTATGAGTATGAGTATGAGTATGAGTATAAGTATGAGTATGAGTATGAGTATGAGTATGAGTATGAGTATGAGTATGAGTATGAGTATAAGTATTAGTATGAGTATGAGTTTGAGTATGAGTATGTTTATGAGTATGAGTATGAGTATGAGTATGAGTATGAGTGTGAGTGTGAGTGCGAATGTGAGTATGAGTATGAGTATGAGTATGTGTATGAGTATGAGTATGAGTATGACTATGAGTATGAGTATGAGTATGAGTATGAGTATGAGTATGACTATGAGTATGAGTATGACTATGACTATGACTATGAGAATGAGTATGAGTATGAGTATGAGTATGAGTATGAGTATGAGTGTGAGTATGAGTATGAGTATGAGTGTGTGTATGAGTATGAGTATGAGTATGAGTATGAGTATGAGTATGAGTATGAGTATGAGTATGAGTATAAGTATTAGTATGAGTATGAGTTTGAGTATGAGTATGTTTATGAGTATGAGTATGAGTATGAGTATGAGTGTGAGTGTGAGTGCGAATGTGAGTATGAGTATGAGTATGAGTATGAGTATGAGTATGTGTATGAGTATGAGTATGACTATGAGTATGAGTATGAGTATGAGTATGAGTATGAGTATGAATATGAGTATGAGTATGAGTATGAATATGAGTTTAAGTATGAGTATGAGTATGAGTATGTGCATGAGTATGAGTATGTGTATGAGTATGAGTATGAGTATGAGTATGAGTATGAGTATGAGTATGAGTATGAGTATGAGTATGAGTATGAGTATGAGTATGAGTATGAGTATAAGTATGAGTATGAGTATGAGTATGAGTATGAGTATGAGTATAAGTATTAGTATGAGTATGAGTTAGAGTATGAGTATGTTTATGAGTATGAGTATGAGTGTGAGTGTGAGTGCGAATGTGAGTATGAGTATGAGTATGAGTATGAGTATGAGTATGTGTATGAGTATGAGTATGAGTATGACTATGAGTATGAGTATGAGTATGAGTATGAGTATGAGTATGAGTATGACTATGAGTATGAGTATGACTATGACTATGACTATGAGAATGAGTATGAGTATGAGTATGAGTATGAGTATGAGTATGAGTATGAGTATGAGTATGAGTGTGAGTATGAGTATGAGTATGAGTTTGAGTATGAGTATGAGTATGAGTATGAGTATGAGTATGAGTATGAGTATGAGTATGAGTTTAAGTATGAGTATGATTTTAAGTATGAGTATGAGTTTAAGTATGAGTATGAGTATGAGTATGAGTATGAGTATGAGTATGAGTATGAGTATAAGTATGAGTATGAGTATGAGTATGAGTATGAGTATGAGTATGAGTATGAGTATGAGTATGAGTATGAGTTAGAGTATGAGTATGTGTATGTGTATGAGTATGAGTATGAGTATGAGTGTGAGTGTGAGTGCGAATGTGAGTATGAGTATGAGTATGTGTATGTGTATGAGTATGAGTATGACTATGAGTATGTGTATGAGTATGAGTATGAGTATGAGTATGAGTATGAGTATGAGTATGAGTATGAGTATGACTATGACTATGAGTATGAGTATGACTATGACAATGACTATGAGAATGAGTATGAGTATGAGTATGAGTATGAGTATAAGTATTAGTATGAGTATGAGTACGAGTATTAGTATGAGTATGAGTATGAGTTTAAGTATGAGTATGAGTATGAGTATGAGTATAAGTATGAGTATGAGTATGAGTATGAGTATGAGTATGAGTATGAGTATGAGTATGAGTATGAGTATGAGTATGAGTATAAGTATTAGTATGTGTATGAGTACGAGTATTAGTATGAGTATGAGTATGAGTTTAAGTATGAGTATGAGTATGAGTATAAGTATGAGTATGAGTATGAGTATGAGTATGAGTATGAGTATGAGTATGAGTATGAGTATGAGTATGAGTATGAGTATGAGTATGAGTATGAGTATGAGTATGAGTATGAGTGTGAGTGCGAATGTGAGTATGAGTATGAGTATGAGTTTGAGTATGAGTATGAGTATGAGTATGAGTATAAGTATGTGTATGAGTATGAGTATGAGTATGAGTGTGAGTATGAGTATGAGTATGAGTATGAGAATGAGTATGAGTATGAGTATGAGTATGAGTATGAGTATGAGTATGAGCATGAGCATGAGCATGAGTATGAGTATGAGTATGAGTGTGAGTATGAGTATGAGTATGAGTATGAATATGAGTGTGAGTATGAGTATGAGTATGAGTTTAAGTATGAGTATGAGTATGAGTATGAGTATGTGCATGAGTATGAGTATGTGTATGAGTATGAGTATGAGTATGAGTATGAGTATGAGTATGAGTATGAGTATGAGTATGAGTATGAGTATGAGTATGAGTATGAGTATGAGTATGAGTATGAGTATAAGTATGAGTATGAGTATGAGTATGAGTATGAGTATGAGTATGAGTATGAGTATGAGTATAAGTATTAGTATGAGTATGAGTTTGAGTATGAGTATGTTTATGAGTATGAGTATGAGTATGAGTATGAGTATGAGTATGAGTATGAGTGTGAGTATGAGTATGAGTATGAGTATGAATATGAGTATGAGTATGAGTATGAGTATGAGTATGAGTATGAGTATGAGTATGAGTATGAGTATGAGTATGAGTATGAGTATGAGTATGAGTATGAGCATGAGCATGAGCATGAGTATGAGTATGAGTATGAGTGTGAGTATGAGTATGAGTATGAATATGAGTATGAGTATGAGTATGAATATGAGTTTAAGTATGAGTATGAGTATGAGTATGTGCATGAGTATGAGTATGTGTATGAGTATGAGTATGAGTATGAGTATGAGTATGAGTATGAGTATGAGTATGAGTATGAGTATGAGTATGAGTATGAGTATGAGTATGAGTATGAGTATGAGTATAAGTATGAGTATGAGTATGAGTATGAGTATGAGTATGAGTATGAGTATGAGTATAAGTATTAGTATGAGTATGAGTTAGAGTATGAGTATGTTTATGAGTATGAGTATGAGTGTGAGTGTGAGTGCGAATGTGAGTATGAGTATGAGTATGAGTATGAGTATGAGTATGTGTATGAGTATGAGTATGAGTATGACTATGAGTATGAGTATGAGTATGAGTATGAGTATGAGTATGAGTATGACTATGAGTATGAGTATGACTATGACTATGACTATGAGAATGAGTATGAGTATGAGTATG
Organism: Andrena chrysosceles; assembly: GCA_963855975.1. Taxonomy (NCBI): domain Eukaryota; kingdom Metazoa; phylum Arthropoda; class Insecta; order Hymenoptera; family Andrenidae; genus Andrena; species Andrena chrysosceles. The sequence goes on from CAWLCU010000601.1 coordinate 94,375, forward strand.
AGTATGAGTATGAGTATGAGTATGAGTGTGAGTATGAGTTAGAGTATGAGTATGTGTATGTGTATGAGTATGAGTATGAGTATGAGTGTGAGTGTGAGTGCGAATGTGAGTATGAGTATGAGTATGTGTATGTGTATGAGTATGAGTATGACTATGAGTATGTGTATGAGTATGAGTATGAGTATGAGTATGACTATGAGTATGAGTATGACTATGACTATGACTATGAGAATGAGTATGAGTGTGAGTATGAGTATGAGTATGAGTATGAGAATGAGTATGAGTATGAGTATGAGTATGAGTATGAGTATGAGTATGAGCATGAGCATGAGCATGAGTATGAGTATGAGTATGAGTATAAGTATGTGTATGAGTATGAGTATGAGTATGAGTGTGAGTATGAGTATGAGTATGAGTATGAGAATGAGTATGAGTATGAGTATGAGTATGAGTATGAGTATGAGTATGAGCATGAGCATGAGCATGAGTATGAGTATGAGTATGAGTGTGAGTATGAGTATGAGTATGAGTATGAATATGAGTGTGAGTATGAGTATGAGTATGAGTTTAAGTATGAGTATGAGTATGAGTATGAGTATGTGCATGAGTATGAGTATGTGTATGAGTATGAGTATGAGTATGAGTATGAGTATGAGTATGAGTATGAGTATGAGTATGAGTATGAGTATGAGTATGAGTATGAGTATGAGTATGAGTATGAGTATAAGTATGAGTATGAGTATGAGTATGAGTATGAGTATGAGTATGAGTATGAGTATGACTATGACTATGAGTATGAGTATGACTATGACAATGACTATGAGAATGAGTATGAGTATGAGTATGAGTATGAGTATAAGTATTAGTATGAGTATGAGTACGAGTATTAGTATGAGTATGAGTATGAGTTTAAGTATGAGTATGAGTATGAGTATGAGTATGAGTATAAGTATGAGTATGAGTATGAGTATGAGTATGAGTATGAGTATGAGTATGAGTATGAGTATGAGTATGAGTATAAGTATGTGTATGAGTATGAGTATGAGTATGAGTATGAGTATGAGTATGAGTATGAGTATGAGCATGAGCATGAGCATGAGTATGAGTATGAGTATGAGTGTGAGTATGAGTATGAGTATGAGTATGAATATGAGTGTGAGTATGTGTATGAGTATGAGTATGAGTATGAGTATGAGTATGAGTATGAGTATGAGTATGAGCATGAGCATGAGCATGAGTATGAGTATGAGTATGAGTGTGAGTATGAGTATGAGTATGAGTATGAATATGAGTGTGAGTATGAGTATGAGTATGAGTTTAAGTATGAGTATGAGTATGAGTATGAGTATGTGCATGAGTATGAGTATGTGTATGAGTATGAGTATGAGTATAAGTATGAGTATGAGTATGAGTATGAGTATGAGTATGAGTATGAGTATGAGTATGAGTATGAGTATGAGTATGAGTATGAGTATGAGTATGAGTATGAGTATGAGTATGAGTGTGAGTGCGAATGTGAGTATGAGTATGAGTATGAGTTTGAGTATGAGTATGAGTATGAGTATGAGTATAAGTATGTGTATGAGTATGAGTATGAGTATGAGTGTGAGTATGAGTATGAGTATGAGTATGAGAATGAGTATGAGTATGAGTATGAGTATGAGTATGAGTATGAGTATGAGCATGAGCATGAGCATGAGTATGAGTATGAGTATGAGTGTGAGTATGAGTATGAGTATGAGTATGAGTATGAGTATGAGTATGAGCATGAGCATGAGCATGAGTATGAGTATGAGTATGAGTGTGAGTATGAGTATGAGTATGAGTATGAATATGAGTGTGAGTATGAGTATGAGTATGAGTTTAAGTATGAGTATGAGTATGAGTATGAGTATGTGCATGAGTATGAGTATGTGTATGAGTATGAGTATGAGTATGAGTATGAGTATGAGTATGAGTATGAGTATGAGTATGAGTATGAGTATGAGTATGAGTATGAGTATGAGTATGAGTATGAGTATAAGTATGAGTATGAGTATGAGTATGAGTATGAGTATGAGTATGAGTATGAGTATGACTATGACTATGAGTATGAGTATGACTATGACAATGACTATGAGAATGAGTATGAGTATGAGTATGAGTATGAGTATAAGTATTAGTATGAGTATGAGTACGAGTATTAGTATGAGTATGAGTATGAGTTTAAGTATGAGTATGAGTATGAGTATGAGTATGAGTATAAGTATGAGTATGAGTATGAGTATGAGTATGAGTATGAGTATGAGTATGAGTATGAGTATGAGTATAAGTATTAGTATGTGTATGAGTACGAGTATTAGTATGAGTATGAGTATGAGTTTAAGTATGAGTATGAGTATGAGTATAAGTATGAGTATGAGTATGAGTATGAGTATGAGTATGAGTATGAGTATGAGTATGAGTATGAGTATGAGTATGAGTATGAGTATGAGTATGAGTATGAGTATGAGTGTGAGTGCGAATGTGAGTATGAGTATGAGTATGAGTTTGAGTATGAGTATGAGTATGAGTATGAGTATAAGTATGTGTATGAGTATGAGTATGAGTATGAGTGTGAGTATGAGTATGAGTATGAGTATGAGAATGAGTATGAGTATGAGTATGAGTATGAGTATGAGTATGAGTATGAGCATGAGCATGAGCATGAGTATGAGTATGAGTATGAGTGTGAGTATGAGTATGAGTATGAGTATGAATATGAGTGTGAGTATGAGTATGAGTATGAGTTTAAGTATGAGTATGAGTATGAGTATGAGTATGTGCATGAGTATGAGTATGTGTATGAGTATGAGTATGAGTATGAGTATGAGTATGAGTATGAGTATGAGTATGAGTATGAGTATGAGTATGAGTATGAGTATGAGTATGAGTATGAGTATGAGTATAAGTATGAGTATGAGTATGAGTATGAGTATGAGTATGAGTATGAGTATGAGTATGAGTATAAGTATTAGTATGAGTATGAGTTTGAGTATGAGTATGTTTATGAGTATGAGTATGAGTATGAGTATGAGTATGAGTATGAGTATGAGTATGAGTGTGAGTATGAGTATGAGTATGAGTATGAATATGAGTATGAGTATGAGTATGAGTATGAGTATGAGTATGAGTATGAGTATGAGTATGAGTATGAGTATGATTATGAGTATGAGTATGAGTATGAGTATGAGTATGAGTATGAGTGTGAGTGCGAATGTGAGTATGAGTATGAGTATGAGTTTGAGTATGAGTATGAGTATGAGTATGAGTATGAGTATGAGTATGAGTATGAGCATGAGCATGAGCATGAGTATGAGTATGAGTATGAGTGTGAGTATGAGTATGAGTATGAATATGAGTATGAGTATGAGTATGAATATGAGTTTAAGTATGAGTATGAGTATGAGTATGTGCATGAGTATGAGTATGTGTATGAGTATGAGTATGAGTATGAGTATGAGTATGAGTATGAGTATGAGTATGAGTATGAGTATGAGTATGAGTATGAGTATGAGTATAAGTATGAGTATGAGTATGAGTATGAGTATGAGTATGAGTATGAGTATAAGTATTAGTATGAGTATGAGTTAGAGTATGAGTATGTTTATGAGTATGAGTATGAGTGTGAGTGTGAGTGCGAATGTGAGTATGAGTATGAGTATGAGTATGAGTATGAGTATGTGTATGAGTATGAGTATGAGTATGACTATGAGTATGAGTATGAGTATGAGTATGAGTATGAGTATGAGTATGACTATGAGTATGAGTATGACTATGACTATGACTATGAGAATGAGTATGAGTATGAGTATGAGTATGAGTATGAGTATGAGTATGAGTGTGAGTATGAGTATGAGTATGAGTTTGAGTATGAGTATGAGTATGAGTATGAGTATGAGTATGAGTATGAGTATGAGTATGAGTATGAGTTTAAGTATGAGTATGAGTTTAAGTATGAGTATGAGTTTAAGTATGAGTATGAGTAAGAGTATGAGTATGAGTATGAGTATGAGTATGAGTATGAGTATAAGTATGAGTATGAGTATGAGTATGAGTATGAGTATGAGTATGAGTATGAGTATGAGTATGAGTATGAGTTAGAGTATGAGTATGTGTATGTGTATGAGTATGAGTATGAGTATGAGTGTGAGTGTGAGTGCGAATGTGAGTATGAGTATGAGTATGTGTATGTGTATGAGTATGAGTATGACTATGAGTATGTGTATGAGTATGAGTATGAGTATGAGTATGAGTATGAGTATGAGTATGAGTATGAGTATGACTATGACTATGAGTATGAGTATGACTATGACAATGACTATGAGAATGAGTATGAGTATGAGTATGAGTATGAGTATGAGTATAAGTATTAGTATGAGTATGAGTACGAGTATTAGTATGAGTATGAGTATGAGTTTAAGTATGAGTATGAGTATGAGTATGAGTATAAGTATGAGTATGAGTATGAGTATGAGTATGAGTATGAGTATGAGTATGAGTATGAGTATGAGTATGAGTATGAGTATGAGTATGAGTATGAGTATGAGTATGAGTATGAGTATGAGTATGAGTATGAGTGTGAGTGTGAGTGCGAATGTGAGTATGAGTATGAGTATGAGTTTGAGTATGAGTATGAGTATGAGTATGAGTATGAGTATGAGTATAAGTATGAGTATGAGTATGAGTATGAGTATGAGTATGAGTATGAGTATGAGTATGAGTATGAGTATGTGTATGAGTATGAGTATGACTATGAGTATGAGTATGAGTATGAGTATGAGTATGAGTATGACTATGAGTATGAGTATGACTATGAGAATGAGTATGAGTATGAGTATGAGTATGAGTATGAGTATGAGTTTAAGTATGAGTATGAGTCTGAGTATGAGTATGAGTATGTGCATGAGTATGAGTATGTGTATGAGTATGAGTATGAGTATGAGTATGAGTATGAGTATGAGTATGAGTATGAGTATGAGTATGAGTATAAGTATTAGTATGTGTATGAGTACGAGTATTAGTATGAGTATGAGTATGAGTTTAAGTATGAGTATGAGTATGAGTATAAGTATGAGTATGAGTATGAGTATGAGTATGAGTATGAGTATGAGTATGAGTATGAGTATGAGTATGAGTGTGAGTGCGAATGTGAGTATGAGTATGAGTATGAGTATGAGTATGAGTATGTGTATGAGTATGAGTATGACTATGAGTATGAGTATGAGTATGAGTATGAGTATGAGTATGAATATGAGTATGAGTATGAGTATGAATATGAGTTTAAGTATGAGTATGAGTATGAGTATGTGCATGGGTATGAGTATGTGTATGAGTATGAGTATGAGTATGAGTATGAGTATGAGTATGAGTATGAGTATGAGTATGAGTATGAGTATGAGTATGAGTATGAGTATGAGTATAAGTATGAGTATGAGTATGAGTATGAGTATGAGTATGAGTATAAGTATTAGTATGAGTATGAGTTAGAGTATGAGTATGAGTATGAGTATGAGTATGAGTGTGAGTATGAGTATGAGTATGAGTTTGAGTATGAGTATGAGTATGAGTATGAGTATGAGTATGAGTATGAGTATGAGTATGAGTTTAAGTATGAGTATGATTTTAAGTATGAGTATGAGTTTAAGTATGAGTATGAGTATGAGTATGAGTATGAGTATGAGTATGAGTATGAGTATAAGTATGAGTATGAGTATGAGTATGAGTATGAGTATGAGTATGAGTATGAGTATGAGTATGAGTATGAGTTAGAGTATGAGTATGTGTATGTGTATGAGTATGAGTATGAGTATGAGTGTGAGTGTGAGTGCGAATGTGAGTATGAGTATGAGTATGTGTATGTGTATGAGTATGAGTATGACTATGAGTATGTGTATGAGTATGAGTATGAGTATGAGTATGAGTATGAGTATGAGTATGAGTATGAGTATGACTATGACTATGAGTATGAGTATGACTATGACAATGACTATGAGAATGAGTATGAGTATGAGTATGAGTATGAGTATAAGTATTAGTATGAGTATGAGTACGAGTATTAGTATGAGTATGAGTATGAGTTTAAGTATGAGTATGAGTATGAGTATGAGTATAAGTATGAGTATGAGTATGAGTATGAGTATGAGTATGAGTATGAGTATGAGTATGAGTATGAGTATGAGTATAAGTATTAGTATGTGTATGAGTACGAGTATTAGTATGAGTATGAGTATGAGTTTAAGTATGAGTATGAGTATGAGTATAAGTATGAGTATGAGTATGAGTATGAGTATGAGTATGAGTATGAGTATGAGTATGAGTATGAGTATGAGTATGAGTATGAGTATGAGTATGAGTATGAGTATGAGTATGAGTGTGAGTGCGAATGTGAGTATGAGTATGAGTATGAGTTTGAGTATGAGTATGAGTATGAGTATGAGTATAAGTATGTGTATGAGTATGAGTATGAGTATGAGTGTGAGTATGAGTATGAGTATGAGTATGAGAATGAGTATGAGTATGAGTATGAGTATGAGTATGAGTATGAGTATGAGCATGAGCATGAGCATGAGTATGAGTATGAGTATGAGTGTGAGTATGAGTATGAGTATGAGTATGAATATGAGTGTGAGTATGAGTATGAGTATGAGTTTAAGTATGAGTATGAGTATGAGTATGAGTATGTGCATGAGTATGAGTATGTGTATGAGTATGAGTATGAGTATGAGTATGAGTATGAGTATGAGTATGAGTATGAGTATGAGTATGAGTATGAGTATGAGTATGAGTATGAGTATGAGTATGAGTATGAGTATAAGTATGAGTATGAGTATGAGTATGAGTATGAGTATGAGTATGAGTATGAGTATGAGTATAAGTATTAGTATGAGTATGAGTTTGAGTATGAGTATGTTTATGAGTATGAGTATGAGTATGAGTATGAGTATGAGTATGAGTATGAGTGTGAGTATGAGTATGAGTATGAGTATGAATATGAGTATGAGTATGAGTATGAGTATGAGTATGAGTATGAGTATGAGTATGAGTATGAGTATGAGTATGAGTATGAGTATGAGTATGAGTATGAGCATGAGCATGAGCATGAGTATGAGTATGAGTATGAGTGTGAGTATTAGTATGAGTATGAATATGAGTATGAGTATGAGTATGAATATGAGTTTAAGTATGAGTATGAGTATGAGTATGTGCATGAGTATGAGTATGTGTATGAGTATGAGTATGAGTATGAGTATGAGTATGAGTATGAGTATGAGTATGAGTATGAGTATGAGTATGAGTATGAGTATGAGTATGAGTATGAGTATAAGTATGAGTATGAGTATGAGTATGAGTATGAGTATGAGTATGAGTATAAGTATTAGTATGAGTATGAGTTAGAGTATGAGTATGTTTATGAGTATGAGTATGAGTGTGAGTGTGAGTGCGAATGTGAGTATGAGTATGAGTATGAGTATGAGTATGTGTATGAGTATGAGTATGAGTATGACTATGAGTATGAGTATGAGTATGAGTATGAGTATGAGTATGAGTATGACTATGAGTATGAGTATGACTATGACTATGACTATGAGAATGAGTATGAGTATGAGTATGAGTATGAGTATGAGTATGAGTATGAGTGTGAGTATGAGTTAGAGTATGAGTATGTGTATGTGTATGAGTATGAGTATGAGTATGAGTGTGAGTGTGAGTGCGAATGTGAGTATGAGTATGAGTATGTGTATGTGTATGAGTATGAGTATGACTATGAGTATGTGTATGAGTATGAGTATGAGTATGAGTATGACTATGAGTATGAGTATGACTATGACTATGACTATGAGAATGAGTATGAGTGTGAGTATGAGTATGAGTATGAGTATGAGAATGAGTATGAGTATGAGTATGAGTATGAGTATGAGTATGAGTATGAGCATGAGCATGAGCATGAGTATGAGTATGAGTATGAGTATAAGTATGTGTATGAGTATGAGTATGAGTATGAGTGTGAGTATGAGTATGAGTATGAGTATGAGAATGAGTATGAGTATGAGTATGAGTATGAGTATGAGTATGAGTATGAGCATGAGCATGAGCATGAGTATGAGTATGAGTATGAGTGTGAGTATGAGTATGAGTATGAGTATGAATATGAGTGTGAGTATGAGTATGAGTATGAGTTTAAGTATGAGTATGAGTATGAGTATGAGTATGTGCATGAGTATGAGTATGTGTATGAGTATGAGTATGAGTATGAGTATGAGTATGAGTATGAGTATGAGTATGAGTATGAGTATGAGTATGAGTATGAGTATGAGTATGAGTATGAGTATGAGTATAAGTATGAGTATGAGTATGAGTATGAGTATGAGTATGAGTATGAGTATGAGTATGACTATGACTATGAGTATGAGTATGACTATGACAATGACTATGAGAATGAGTATGAGTATGAGTATGAGTATGAGTATAAGTATTAGTATGAGTATGAGTACGAGTATTAGTATGAGTATGAGTATGAGTTTAAGTATGAGTATGAGTATGAGTATGAGTATGAGTATAAGTATGAGTATGAGTATGAGTATGAGTATGAGTATGAGTATGAGTATGAGTATGAGTATGAGTATGAGTATAAGTATTAGTATGTGTATGAGTACGAGTATTAGTATGAGTATGAGTATGAGTTTAAGTATGAGTATGAGTATGAGTATAAGTATGAGTATGAGTATGAGTATGAGTATGAGTATGAGTATGAGTATGAGTATGAGTATGAGTATGAGTATGAGTATGAGTATGAGTATGAGTATGAGTATGAGTGTGAGTGCGAATGTGAGTATGAGTATGAGTATGAGTTTGAGTATGAGTATGAGTATGAGTATGAGTATAAGTATGTGTATGAGTATGAGTATGAGTATGAGTGTGAGTATGAGTATGAGTATGAGTATGAGAATGAGTATGAGTATGAGTATGAGTATGAGTATGAGTATGAGTATGAGCATGAGCATGAGCATGAGTATGAGTATGAGTATGAGTGTGAGTATGAGTATGAGTATGAGTATGAATATGAGTGTGAGTATGAGTATGAGTATGAGTTTAAGTATGAGTATGAGTATGAGTATGAGTATGTGCATGAGTATGAGTATGTGTATGAGTATGAGTATGAGTATGAGTATGAGTATGAGTATGAGTATGAGTATGAGTATGAGTATGAGTATGAGTATGAGTATGAGTATGAGTATGAGTATGAGTATGAGTATGAGTATGAGTATGAGTATGAGTATGAGTATGAGTATGAGTATGAGTATGAGTATGAGTATAAGTATTAGTATGAGTATGAGTTTGAGTATGAGTATGTTTATGAGTATGAGTATGAGTATGAGTATGAGTATGAGTATGAGTATGAGTGTGAGTATGAGTATGAGTATGAGTATGAATATGAGTATGAGTATGAGTATGAGTATGAGTATGAGTATGAGTATGAGTATGAGTATGAGTATGAGTATGATTATGAGTATGAGTATGAGTATGAGTATGAGTATGAGTATGAGTGTGAGTGCGAATGTGAGTATGAGTATGAGTATGAGTTTGAGTATGAGTATGAGTATGAGTATGAGTATGAGTATGAGTATGAGTATGAGCATGAGCATGAGCATGAGTATGAGTATGAGTATGAGTGTGAGTATGAGTATGAGTATGAATATGAGTATGAGTATGAGTATGAATATGAGTTTAAGTATGAGTATGAGTATGAGTATGTGCATGAGTATGAGTATGTGTATGAGTATGAGTATGAGTATGAGTATGAGTATGAGTATGAGTATGAGTATGAGTATGAGTATGAGTATGAGTATGAGTATGAGTATAAGTATGAGTATGAGTATGAGTATGAGTATGAGTATGAGTATGAGTATAAGTATTAGTATGAGTATGAGTTAGAGTATGAGTATGTTTATGAGTATGAGTATGAGTGTGAGTGTGAGTGCGAATGTGAGTATGAGTATGAGTATGAGTATGAGTATGAGTATGTGTATGAGTATGAGTATGAGTATGACTATGAGTATGAGTATGAGTATGAGTATGAGTATGAGTATGAGTATGACTATGAGTATGAGTATGACTATGACTATGACTATGAGAATGAGTATGAGTATGAGTATGAGTATGAGTATGAGTATGAGTATGAGTGTGAGTATGAGTATGAGTATGAGTTTGAGTATGAGTATGAGTATGAGTATGAGTATGAGTATGAGTATGAGTATGAGTATGAGTTTAAGTATGAGTATGAGTTTAAGTATGAGTATGAGTTTAAGTATGAGTATGAGTATGAGTATGAGTATGAGTATGAGTATGAGTATGAGTATGAGTATAAGTATGAGTATGAGTATGAGTATGAGTATGAGTATGAGTATGAGTATGAGTATGAGTATGAGTATGAGTTAGAGTATGAGTATGTGTATGTGTATGAGTATGAGTATGAGTGTGAGTGTGAGTGCGAATGTGAGTATGAGTATGAGTATGTGTATGTGTATGAGTATGAGTATGACTATGAGTATGTGTATGAGTATGAGTATGAGTATGAGTATGAGTATGAGTATGAGTATGAGTATGAGTATGACTATGACTATGAGTATGAGTATGACTATGACAATGACTATGAGAATGAGTATGAGTATGAGTATGAGTATGAGTATGAGTATAAGTATTAGTATGAGTATGAGTACGAGTATTAGTATGAGTATGAGTATGAGTTTAAGTATGAGTATGAGTATGAGTATGAGTATAAGTATGAGTATGAGTATGAGTATGAGTATGAGTATGAGTATGAGTATGAGTATGAGTATGAGTATGAGTATGAGTATGAGTATGAGTATGAGTATGAGTATGAGTATGAGTATGAGTGTGAGTGTGAGTGCGAATGTGAGTATGAGTATGAGTATGAGTTTGAGTATGAGTATGAGTATGAGTATGAGTATGAGTATGAGTATAAGTATGAGTATGAGTATGAGTATGAGTATGAGTATGAGTATGAGTATGAGTATGAGTATGAGTATGTGTATGAGTATGAGTATGACTATGAGTATGAGTATGAGTATGAGTATGAGTATGAGTATGACTATGAGTATGAGTATGACTATGAGAATGAGTATGAGTATGAGTATGAGTATGAGTATGAGTATGAGTTTAAGTATGAGTATGAGTCTGAGTATGAGTATGAGTATGTGCATGAGTATGAGTATGTGTATGAGTATGAGTATGAGTATGAGTATGAGTATGAGTATGAGTATGAGTATGAGTATGAGTATGAGTATAAGTATTAGTATGTGTATGAGTACGAGTATTAGTATGAGTATGAGTATGAGTTTAAGTATGAGTATGAGTATGAGTATAAGTATGAGTATGAGTATGAGTATGAGTATGAGTATGAGTATGAGTATGAGTATGAGTATGAGTATGAGTATGAGTATGAGTATGAGTATGAGTATGAGTATGAGTATGAGTGTGAGTGCGAATGTGAGTATGAGTATGAGTATGAGTTTGAGTATGAGTATGAGTATGAGTATGAGTATAAGTATGAGTATGAGTATGAGTATGAGTATGAGTGTGAGTATGAGTATGAGTATGAGTATGAGAATGAGTATGAGTATGAGTATGAGTATGAGTATGAGTATGAGTATGAGCATGAGCATGAGTATGAGTATGAGTATGAGTGTGAGTATGAGTATGAGTATGAGTATGAATATGAGTGTGAGTATGAGTATGAGTATGAGTTTAAGTATGAGTATGAGTATGAGTATGAGTATGTGCATGAGTATGAGTATGTGTATGAGTATGAGTATGAGTATGAGTATGAGTATGAGTATGAGTATGAGTATGAGTATGAGTATGAGTATGAGTATGAGTATGAGTATGAGTATGAGTATGAGTATAAGTATGAGTATGAGTATGAGTATGAGTATGAGTATGAGTATGAGTATGAGTATGAGTATGAGTATAAGTATTAGTATGAGTATGAGTTTGAGTATGAGTATGTTTATGAGTATGAGTATGAGTATGAGTATGAGTATGAGTGTGAGTGTGAGTGCGAATGTGAGTATGAGTATGAGTATGAGTATGTGTATGAGTATGAGTATGAGTATGACTATGAGTATGAGTATGAGTATGAGTATGAGTATGAGTATGACTATGAGTATGAGTATGACTATGACTATGACTATGAGAATGAGTATGAGTATGAGTATGAGTATGAGTATGAGTATGAGTGTGAGTATGAGTATGAGTATGAGTGTGTGTATGAGTATGAGTATGAGTATGAGTATGAGTATGAGTATGAGTATGAGTATGAGTATGAGTATAAGTATTAGTATGAGTATGAGTTTGAGTATGAGTATGTTTATGAGTATGAGTATGAGTATGAGTATGAGTGTGAGTGTGAGTGCGAATGTGAGTATGAGTATGAGTATGAGTATGAGTATGAGTATGTGTATGAGTATGAGTATGACTATGAGTATGAGTATGAGTATGAGTATGAGTATGAGTATGAATATGAGTATGAGTATGAGTATGAATATGAGTTTAAGTATGAGTATGAGTATGAGTATGTGCATGAGTATGAGTATGTGTATGAGTATGAGTATGAGTATGAGTATGAGTATGAGTATGAGTATGAGTATGAGTATGAGTATGAGTATGAGTATGAGTATGAGTATGAGTATGAGTATAAGTATGAGTATGAGTATGAGTATGAGTATGAGTATGAGTATAAGTATTAGTATGAGTATGAGTATGAGTATGAGTATGAGTATGAGTATAAGTATGAGTATGAGTATGAGTATGAGTATGAGTATGAGTATAAGTATTAGTATGAGTATGAGTTAGAGTATGAGTATGTTTATGAGTATGAGTATGAGTGTGAGTGTGAGTGCGAATGTGAGTATGAGTATGAGTATGAGTATGAGTATGAGTATGTGTATGAGTATGAGTATGAGTATGACTATGAGTATGAGTATGAGTATGAGTATGAGTATGAGTATGAGTATGACTATGAGTATGAGTATGACTATGACTATGACTATGAGAATGAGTATGAGTATGAGTATGAGTATGAGTATGAGTATGAGTATGAGTGTGAGTATGAGTATGAGTATGAGTTTGAGTATGAGTATGAGTATGAGTATGAGTATGAGTATGAGTATGAGTATGAGTATGAGTTTAAGTATGAGTATGAGTTTAAGTATGAGTATGAGTTTAAGTATGAGTATGAGTATGAGTATGAGTATGAGTATGAGTATGAGTATGAGTATGAGTATAAGTATGAGTATGAGTATGAGTATGAGTATGAGTATGAGTATGAGTATGAGTATGAGTATGAGTATGAGTTAGAGTATGAGTATGTGTATGTGTATGAGTATGAGTATGAGTATGAGTGTGAGTGTGAGTGCGAATGTGAGTATGAGTATGAGTATGTGTATGTGTATGAGTATGAGTATGACTATGAGTATGTGTATGAGTATGAGTATGAGTATGAGTATGAGTATGAGTATGAGTATGAGTATGAGTATGACTATGACTATGAGTATGAGTATGACTATGACAATGACTATGAGAATGAGTATGAGTATGAGTATGAGTATGAGTATGAGTATAAGTATTAGTATGAGTATGAGTACGAGTATTAGTATGAGTATGAGTATGAGTATGTGTATGAGTATGAGTATGAGTATGAGTATGAGTGTGAGTGCGAATGTGAGTATGAGTATGAGTATGAGTTTGAGTATGAGTATGAGTATGAGTATGAGTATAAGTATGAGTATGAGTATGAGTATGAGTATGAGTGTGAGTATGAGTATGAGTATGAGTATGAGAATGAGTATGAGTATGAGTATGAGTATGAGTATGAGTATGAGTATGAGTATGAGCATGAGCATGAGCATGAGTATGAGTATGAGTATGAGTGTGAGTATGAGTATGAGTATGAGTATGAATATGAGTGTGAGTATGAGTATGAGTATGAGTTTAAGTATGAGTATGAGTATGAGTATGAGTATGTGCATGAGTATGAGTATGTGTATGAGTATGAGTATGAGTATGAGTATGAGTATGAGTATGAGTATGAGTATGAGTATGAGTATGAGTATGAGTATGAGTATGAGTATGAGTATGAGTATGAGTATGAGTATAAGTATGAGTATGAGTATGAGTATGAGTATGAGTATGAGTATGAGTATGAGTATGAGTATAAGTATTAGTATGAGTATGAGTTTGAGTATGAGTATGTTTATGAGTATGAGTATGAGTATGAGTATGAGTATGAGTGTGAGTGTGAGTGCGAATGTGAGTATGAGTATGAGTATGAGTATGTGTATGAGTATGAGTATGAGTATGACTATGAGTATGAGTATGAGTATGAGTATGAGTATGAGTATGACTATGAGTATGAGTATGACTATGACTATGACTATGAGAATGAGTATGAGTATGAGTATGAGTATGAGTATGAGTATGAGTGTGAGTATGAGTATGAGTATGAGTGTGTGTATGAGTATGAGTATGAGTATGAGTATGAGTATGAGTATGAGTATGAGTATGAGTATGAGTATAAGTATTAGTATGAGTATGAGTTTGAGTATGAGTATGTTTATGAGTATGAGTATGAGTATGAGTATGAGTGTGAGTGTGAGTGCGAATGTGAGTATGAGTATGAGTATGAGTATGAGTATGAGTATGTGTATGAGTATGAGTATGACTATGAGTATGAGTATGAGTATGAGTATGAGTATGAGTATGAGTATGACTATGAGTATGAGTATGACTATGACTATGACTATGAGAATGAGTATGAGTATGAGTATGAGTATGAGTATGAGTATGAGTATGAGTGTGAGTATGAGTATGAGTATGAGTATGTGTATGAGTATGAGTATGAGTATGAGTATGAGTATGAGTATGAGTTAGAGTATGAGTATGTGTATGAGTATGAGTATGAGTATGAGTATGAGTGTGAGTGTGAGTGCGAATGTGAGTATGAGTATGAGTATGAGTATGTGTATGTGTATGAGTATGACTATGAGTATGAGTATGAGTATGAGTATGAGTATGAGTATGAGTATGAGTATGAGTATGAGTATGAGTATGACTATGACTATGAGTATGAGTATGACTATGGCAATGACTATGAGAATGAGTATGAGTATGAGTATGAGTATGAGTATGAGTATGAGTATGAGTATGAGTATGAGTGTGAGTATGAGTATGAGTATGAGTTTGAGTATGAGTATGAGTATGAGTATGAGTATGAGTATGAGTATGAGTATGAGTATGAGTATGAGTATGAGTATGAGTATGAGTATGAGTTTAAGTATGAGTATGAGTTTAAGTATGAGTATGAGTTTAAGTATGAGTATGAGTATGAGTATGAGTATGAGTATGAGTATGAGTATGATTATGAGTATGAGTATGAGTATGAGTATAAGTATGAGTATGAGTATGAGTATGAGTATGAGTATGAGTATGAGTATGAGTATGAGTATGAGTGTGAGTGCGAATGTGAGTATGAGTATGAGTATGAGTTTGAGTATGAGTATGAGTATGAGTATGAGTATGAGTATAAGTATGAGTATGAGTATGAGTGTGAGTATGAGTATGAGTATGAGTATGGGCATGAGAATGAGTATGAGTATGAGTATGAGTATGTGTATGAGTATGAGTATGAGTATGAGTATGAGCATGAGCATGAGCATGAGTATGAGTATGAGTATGAGTGTGAGTATGAGTATGAGTATGAGTATGAATATGAGTATGAGTATGAGTATGAGTATGAGTATGAGTATGAGTATGAGTATGAGTATGAGTATGAGTATGAGTATGAGTATGAGTATGAGTATGAGTATGAGTATGAGTATGAGTATGAGTGTGAGTGCGAATGTGAGTATGAGTATGAGTATTAGTTTGAGTATGAGTATGAGTATGAGTATGAGTATAAGTATGAGTATGAGTATGAGTATGAGTATGAGTGTGAGTATGAGTATGAGTATGAGTATGAGAATGAGTATGAGTATGAGTATGAGTATGAGTATGAGCATGAGCATGAGCATGAGTATGAGTATGAGTGTGAGTATGAGTATGAGTATGAGTATGAATATGAGTATGAGTATGAGTATGAGTTTAAGTATGAGTATGAGTATGAGTATGAGTATGTGCATGAGTATGAGTATGTGTATGAGTATGAGTATGAGTATGAGTATGAGTATGAGTATGAGTATGAGTATGAGTATGAGTATGAGTATGAGTATGAGTATGAGTATGAGTATGAGTATGAGTATGAGTATAAGTATGAGTATGAGTATGAGTATGAGTATGAGTATGAGTATGAGTATAAGTATTAGTATGAGTATGAGTTTGAGTATGAGTATGTTTATGAGTATGAGTATGAGTATGAGTATGAGTATGAGTGTGAGTGTGAGTGCGAATGTGAGTATGAGTATGAGTATGAGTATGAGTATGTGTATGAGTATGAGTATGAGTATGACTATGAGTATGAGTATGAGTATGAGTATGAGTATGAGTATGAGTATGACTATGAGTATGAGTATGACTATGACTATGACTATGAGAATGAGTATGAGTATGAGTATGAGTATGAGTATGAGTATGAGTATGAGTGTGAGTATGAGTATGAGTATGAGTATGAGTATGTGTATGAGTATGAGTATGAGTATGAGTATGAGTATGAGTATGAGTATGAGTATGAGTATGAGTATGAGTATGAGTATAAGTATTAGTATGAGTATGAGTTTGAGTATGAGTATGTTTATGAGTATGAGTATGAGTATGAGTATGAGTGTGAGTGTGAGTGCGAATGTGAGTATGAGTATGAGTATGAGTATGAGTATGAGTATGTGTATGAGTATGAGTATGACTATGAGTATGAGTATGAGTATGAGTATGAGTATGAGTATGAGTATGAGTATGACTATGAGTATGAGTATGACTATGACTATGACTATGAGAATGAGTATGAGTATGAGTATGAGTATGAGTATGAGTGTGAGTATGAGTATGAGTATGAGTATGTGTATGAGTATGAGTATGAGTATGAGTATGAGTATAAGTATGAGTATGAGTTAGAGTATGAGTATGTGTATGAGTATGAGTATGAGTATGAGTGTGAGTGTGAGTGCGAATGTGAGTATGAGTATGAGTATGAGTATGTGTATGTGTATGAGTATGACTATGAGTATGAGTATGAGTATGAGTATCAGTATGAGTATGAGTGTGAGTATGAGTATGAGTATGAGTTTGAGTATGAGTATGAGTATGAGTATGAGTATGAGTATGAGTATGAGTATGAGTATGAGTATGAGTTTAAGTATGAGTATGAGTTTAAGTATGAGTATGAGTTTAAGTATGAGTATGAGTATGAGTATGAGTATGAGTATGAGTATGAGTTTAAGTATGAGTATGAGTTTAAGTATGAGTATGAGTTTAAGTATGAGTATGAGTATGAGTATGAGTATGAGTATGAGTATGAGTATGAGTATGAGTATGAGTATGAGTATGAGTATGAGTATGAGTATGAGTATGAGTATGAGTATGAGTATGAGTATGAGTATGAGTATGAGTATGAGTATGAGTTAGAGTATGTGTATGAGTATGAGTATGAGTATGAGTATGAGTGTGAGTGTGAGTGCGAATGTGAGTATGAGTATGAGTATGAGTATGAGTATGAGTATGAGTATGAGTATAAGTATGAGTATGAGTATAAGTATGAGTATGAGTATGAGTATGAGTATGAGTATGAGTATGAGTATGAGTATGAGTATGTGTATGAGTATGAGTATGAGTATGAGTATGAGTGTGAGTGCGAATGTGAGTATGAGTATGAGTATGAGTTTGAGTATGAGTATGAGTATGAGTATGAGTATAAGTATGAGTATGAGTATGAGTATGAGTATGAGTGTGAGTATGAGTATGAGTATGAGTATGAGAATGAGTATGAGTATGAGTATGAGTATGAGTATGAGTATGAGTATGAGCATGAGCATGAGCATGAGTATGAGTATGAGTATGAGTGTGAGTATGAGTATGAGTATGAGTATGAATATGAGTGTGAGTATGAGTATGAGTATGAGTTTAAGTATGAGTATGAGTATGAGTATGAGTATGTGCATGAGTATGAGTATGTGTATGAGTATGAGTATGAGTATGAGTATGAGTATGAGTATGAGTATGAGTATGAGTATGAGTATGAGTATGAGTATGAGTATGAGTATGAGTATGAGTATGAGTATGAGTATGAGTATAAGTATGAGTATGAGTATGAGTATGAGTATGAGTATGAGTATGAGTATGAGTATGAGTATAAGTATTAGTATGAGTATGAGTTTGAGTATGAGTATGTTTATGAGTATGAGTATGAGTATGAGTATGAGTATGAGTGTGAGTGTGAGTGCGAATGTGAGTATGAGTATGAGTATGAGTATGTGTATGAGTATGAGTATGAGTATGACTATGAGTATGAGTATGAGTATGAGTATGAGTATGAGTATGACTATGAGTATGAGTATGACTATGACTATGACTATGAGAATGAGTATGAGTATGAGTATGAGTATGAGTATGAGTATGAGTGTGAGTATGAGTATGAGTATGAGTGTGTGTATGAGTATGAGTATGAGTATGAGTATGAGTATGAGTATGAGTATGAGTATGAGTATGAGTATAAGTATTAGTATGAGTATGAGTTTGAGTATGAGTATGTTTATGAGTATGAGTATGAGTATGAGTATGAGTGTGAGTGTGAGTGCGAATGTGAGTATGAGTATGAGTATGAGTATGAGTATGTGTATGAGTATGAGTATGACTATGAGTATGAGAATGAGTATGAGTATGAGTATGAGTATGAGTATGAGTATGAGTGTGAGTATGAGTATGAGTATGAGTGTGTGTATGAGTATGAGTATGAGTATGAGTATGAGTATGACTATGAGTATGAGTATGACTATGACTATGACTATGAGAATGAGTATGAGTATGAGTATGAGTATGAGTATGAGTGTGAGTATGAGTATGAGTATGAGTATGAGTATGAGTATGAGTATGAGTATGAGTATGAGTATGAGTATAAGTATTAGTATGAGTATGAGTTTGAGTATGAGTATGTTTATGAGTATGAGTATGAGTATGAGTATGAGTGTGAGTGTGAGTGCGAATGTGAGTATGAGTATGAGTATGAGTATGAGTATGAGTATGTGTATGAGTATGAGTATGACTATGAGTATGAGTATGAGTATGAGTATGAGTATGAGTATGAGTATGAGTATGACTATGAGTATGAGTATGACTATGACTATGACTATGAGAATGAGTATGAGTATGAGTATGAGTATGAGTATGAGTGTGAGTATGAGTATGAGTATGAGTATGTGTATGAGTATGAGTATGAGTATGAGTATGAGTATAAGTATGAGTATGAGTTAGAGTATGAGTATGTGTATGAGTATGAGTATGAGTATGAGTGTGAGTGTGAGTGCGAATGTGAGTATGAGTATGAGTATGAGTATGTGTATGTGTATGAGTATGACTATGAGTATGAGTATGAGTATGAGTATCAGTATGAGTATGAGTGTGAGTATGAGTATGAGTATGAGTTTGAGTATGAGTATGAGTATGAGTATGAGTATGAGTATGAGTATGAGTATGAGTATGAGTATGAGTTTAAGTATGAGTATGAGTTTAAGTATGAGTATGAGTTTAAGTATGAGTATGAGTATGAGTATGAGTATGAGTATGAGTATGAGTTTAAGTATGAGTATGAGTTTAAGTATGAGTATGAGTTTAAGTATGAGTATGAGTATGAGTATGAGTATGAGTATGAGTATGAGTATGAGTATGAGTATGAGTATGAGTATGAGTATGAGTATGAGTATGAGTATGAGTATGAGTATGAGTATGAGTATGAGTATGAGTATGAGTATGAGTATGAGTTAGAGTATGTGTATGAGTATGAGTATGAGTATGAGTATGAGTGTGAGTGTGAGTGCGAATGTGAGTATGAGTATGAGTATGAGTATGAGTATGAGTATGAGTATGAGTATAAGTATGAGTATGAGTATAAGTATGAGTATGAGTATGAGTATGAGTATGAGTATGAGTATGAGTATGAGTATGAGTATGTGTATGAGTATGAGTATGAGTATGAGTATGAGTGTGAGTGCGAATGTGAGTATGAGTATGAGTATGAGTTTGAGTATGAGTATGAGTATGAGTATGAGTATAAGTATGAGTATGAGTATGAGTATGAGTATGAGTGTGAGTATGAGTATGAGTATGAGTATGAGAATGAGTATGAGTATGAGTATGAGTATGAGTATGAGTATGAGTATGAGCATGAGCATGAGCATGAGTATGAGTATGAGTATGAGTGTGAGTATGAGTATGAGTATGAGTATGAATATGAGTGTGAGTATGAGTATGAGTATGAGTTTAAGTATGAGTATGAGTATGAGTATGAGTATGTGCATGAGTATGAGTATGTGTATGAGTATGAGTATGAGTATGAGTATGAGTATGAGTATGAGTATGAGTATGAGTATGAGTATGAGTATGAGTATGAGTATGAGTATGAGTATGAGTATGAGTATGAGTATAAGTATGAGTATGAGTATGAGTATGAGTATGAGTATGAGTATGAGTATGAGTATGAGTATAAGTATTAGTATGAGTATGAGTTTGAGTATGAGTATGTTTATGAGTATGAGTATGAGTATGAGTATGAGTATGAGTGTGAGTGTGAGTGCGAATGTGAGTATGAGTATGAGTATGAGTATGTGTATGAGTATGAGTATGAGTATGACTATGAGTATGAGTATGAGTATGAGTATGAGTATGAGTATGACTATGAGTATGAGTATGACTATGACTATGACTATGAGAATGAGTATGAGTATGAGTATGAGTATGAGTATGAGTATGAGTGTGAGTATGAGTATGAGTATGAGTGTGTGTATGAGTATGAGTATGAGTATGAGTATGAGTATGAGTATGAGTATGAGTATGAGTATGAGTATAAGTATTAGTATGAGTATGAGTTTGAGTATGAGTATGTTTATGAGTATGAGTATGAGTATGAGTATGAGTGTGAGTGTGAGTGCGAATGTGAGTATGAGTATGAGTATGAGTATGAGTATGAGTATGTGTATGAGTATGAGTATGACTATGAGTATGAGTATGAGTATGAGTATGAGTATGAGTATGAGTATGACTATGAGTATGAGTATGACTATGACTATGACTATGAGAATGAGTATGAGTATGAGTATGAGTATGAGTATGAGTATGAGTATGAGTGTGAGTATGAGTATGAGTATGAGTATGTGTATGAGTATGAGTATGAGTATGAGTATGAGTATGAGTATGAGTATGAGTTAGAGTATGAGTATGTGTATGAGTATGAGTATGAGTATGAGTATGAGTGTGAGTGTGAGTGCGAATGTGAGTATGAGTATGAGTATGAGTATGTGTATGTGTATGAGTATGACTATGAGTATGAGTATGAGTATGAGTATGAGTATGAGTATGAGTATGAGTATGAGTATGAGTATGAGTATGAGTATGAGTATGACTATGACTATGAGTATGAGTATGACTATGGCAATGACTATGAGAATGAGTATGAGTATGAGTATGAGTATGAGTATGAGTATGAGTATGAGTATGAGTGTGAGTATGAGTATGAGTATGAGTATGGGCATGAGAATGAGTATGAGTATGAGTATGAGTATGTGTATGAGTATGAGTATGAGTATGAGTATGAGCATGAGCATGAGCATGAGTATGAGTATGAGTATGAGTGTGAGTATGAGTATGAGTATGAGTATGAATATGAGTATGAGTATGAGTATGAGTATGAGTATGAGTATGAGTATGAGTATGAGTATGAGTATGAGTATGAGTATGAGTATGAGTATGAGTATGAGTATGAGTATGAGTATGAGTATGAGTATGAGTGTGAGTGCGAATGTGAGTATGAGTATGAGTATTAGTTTGAGTATGAGTATGAGTATGAGTATGAGTATAAGTATGAGTATGAGTATGAGTATGAGTATGAGTGTGAGTATGAGTATGAGTATGAGTATGAGAATGAGTATGAGTATGAGTATGAGTATGAGTATGAGCATGAGCATGAGCATGAGTATGAGTATGAGTGTGAGTATGAGTATGAGTATGAGTATGAATATGAGTATGAGTATGAGTATGAGTTTAAGTATGAGTATGAGTATGAGTATGAGTATGTGCATGAGTATGAGTATGTGTATGAGTATGAGTATGAGTATGAGTATGAGTATGAGTATGAGTATGAGTATGAGTATGAGTATGAGTATGAGTATGAGTATGAGTATGAGTATGAGTATGAGTATGAGTATGAGTATGAGTATAAGTATGAGTATGAGTATGAGTATGAGTATGAGTATGAGTATGAGTATGAGTATAAGTATTAGTATGAGTATGAGTTTGAGTATGAGTATGTTTATGAGTATGAGTATGAGTATGAGTATGAGTATGAGTGTGAGTGTGAGTGCGAATGTGAGTATGAGTATGAGTATGAGTATGAGTATGTGTATGAGTATGAGTATGAGTATGACTATGAGTATGAGTATGAGTATGAGTATGAGTATGAGTATGAGTATGACTATGAGTATGAGTATGACTATGACTATGACTATGAGAATGAGTATGAGTATGAGTATGAGTATGAGTATGAGTATGAGTATGAGTGTGAGTATGAGTATGAGTATGAGTATGAGTATGTGTATGAGTATGAGTATGAGTATGAGTATGAGTATGAGTATGAGTATGAGTATGAGTATGAGTATGAGTATGAGTATAAGTATTAGTATGAGTATGAGTTTGAGTATGAGTATGTTTATGAGTATGAGTATGAGTATGAGTATGAGTGTGAGTGTGAGTGCGAATGTGAGTATGAGTATGAGTATGAGTATGAGTATGAGTATGTGTATGAGTATGAGTATGACTATGAGTATGAGTATGAGTATGAGTATGAGTATGAGTATGAGTATGACTATGAGTATGAGTATGACTATGACTATGACTATGAGAATGAGTATGAGTATGAGTATGAGTATGAGTATGAGTGTGAGTATGAGTATGAGTATGAGTATGTGTATGAGTATGAGTATGAGTATGAGTATGAGTATAAGTATGAGTATGAGTTAGAGTATGAGTATGTGTATGAGTATGAGTATGAGTATGAGTGTGAGTGTGAGTGCGAATGTGAGTATGAGTATGAGTATGAGTATGTGTATGTGTATGAGTATGACTATGAGTATGAGTATGAGTATGAGTATCAGTATGAGTATGAGTGTGAGTATGAGTATGAGTATGAGTTTGAGTATGAGTATGAGTATGAGTATGAGTATGAGTATGAGTATGAGTATGAGTATGAGTATGAGTTTAAGTATGAGTATGAGTTTAAGTATGAGTATGAGTTTAAGTATGAGTATGAGTATGAGTATGAGTATGAGTATGAGTATGAGTTTAAGTATGAGTATGAGTTTAAGTATGAGTATGAGTTTAAGTATGAGTATGAGTATGAGTATGAGTATGAGTATGAGTATGAGTATGAGTATGAGTATGAGTATGAGTATGAGTATGAGTATGAGTATGAGTATGAGTATGAGTATGAGTATGAGTATGAGTATGAGTTAGAGTATGTGTATGAGTATGAGTATGAGTATGAGTATGAGTGTGAGTGTGAGTGCGAATGTGAGTATGAGTATGAGTATGAGTATGAGTATGAGTATGAGTATGAGTATGAGTATAAGTATGAGTATGAGTATAAGTATGAGTATGAGTATGAGTATGAGTATGAGTATGAGTATGAGTATGAGTATGAGTATGTGTATGAGTATGAGTATGAGTATGAGTATGAGTGTGAGTGCGAATGTGAGTATGAGTATGAGTATGAGTTTGAGTATGAGTATGAGTATGAGTATGAGTATAAGTATGAGTATGAGTATGAGTATGAGTATGAGTGTGAGTATGAGTATGAGTATGAGTATGAGAATGAGTATGAGTATGAGTATGAGTATGAGTATGAGTATGAGTATGAGCATGAGCATGAGCATGAGTATGAGTATGAGTATGAGTGTGAGTATGAGTATGAGTATGAGTATGAATATGAGTGTGAGTATGAGTATGAGTATGAGTTTAAGTATGAGTATGAGTATGAGTATGAGTATGTGCATGAGTATGAGTATGTGTATGAGTATGAGTATGAGTATGAGTATGAGTATGAGTATGAGTATGAGTATGAGTATGAGTATGAGTATGAGTATGAGTATGAGTATGAGTATGAGTATGAGTATGAGTATGAGTATAAGTATGAGTATGAGTATGAGTATGAGTATGAGTATGAGTATGAGTATGAGTATGAGTATAAGTATTAGTATGAGTATGAGTTTGAGTATGAGTATGTTTATGAGTATGAGTATGAGTATGAGTATGAGTATGAGTGTGAGTGTGAGTGCGAATGTGAGTATGAGTATGAGTATGAGTATGTGTATGAGTATGAGTATGAGTATGACTATGAGTATGAGTATGAGTATGAGTATGAGTATGAGTATGACTATGAGTATGAGTATGACTATGACTATGACTATGAGAATGAGTATGAGTATGAGTATGAGTATGAGTATGAGTATGAGTGTGAGTATGAGTATGAGTATGAGTGTGTGTATGAGTATGAGTATGAGTATGAGTATGAGTATGAGTATGAGTATGAGTATGAGTATGAGTATAAGTATTAGTATGAGTATGAGTTTGAGTATGAGTATGTTTATGAGTATGAGTATGAGTATGAGTATGAGTGTGAGTGTGAGTGCGAATGTGAGTATGAGTATGAGTATGAGTATGAGTATGAGTATGTGTATGAGTATGAGTATGACTATGAGTATGAGTATGAGTATGAGTATGAGTATGAGTATGAGTATGACTATGAGTATGAGTATGACTATGACTATGACTATGAGAATGAGTATGAGTATGAGTATGAGTATGAGTATGAGTATGAGTATGAGTGTGAGTATGAGTATGAGTATGAGTATGTGTATGAGTATGAGTATGAGTATGAGTATGAGTATGAGTATGAGTATGAGTTAGAGTATGAGTATGTGTATGAGTATGAGTATGAGTATGAGTATGAGTGTGAGTGTGAGTGCGAATGTGAGTATGAGTATGAGTATGAGTATGTGTATGTGTATGAGTATGACTATGAGTATGAGTATGAGTATGAGTATGAGTATGAGTATGAGTATGAGTATGAGTATGAGTATGAGTATGAGTATGACTATGACTATGAGTATGAGTATGACTATGGCAATGACTATGAGAATGAGTATGAGTATGAGTATGAGTATGAGTATGAGTATGAGTATGAGTATGAGTGTGAGTATGAGTATGAGTATGAGTTTGAGTATGAGTATGAGTATGAGTATGAGTATGAGTATGAGTATGAGTATGAGTATGAGTATGAGTATGAGTATGAGTATGAGTATGAGTTTAAGTATGAGTATGAGTTTAAGTATGAGTATGAGTTTAAGTATGAGTATGAGTATGAGTATGAGTATGAGTATGAGTATGAGTATGATTATGAGTATGAGTATGAGTATGAGTATAAGTATGAGTATGAGTATGAGTATGAGTATGAGTATGAGTATGAGTATGAGTATGAGTATGAGTGTGAGTGCGAATGTGAGTATGAGTATGAGTATGAGTTTGAGTATGAGTATGAGTATGAGTATGAGTATGAGTATAAGTATGAGTATGAGTATGAGTGTGAGTATGAGTATGAGTATGAGTATGGGCATGAGAATGAGTATGAGTATGAGTATGAGTATGTGTATGAGTATGAGTATGAGTATGAGTATGAGCATGAGCATGAGCATGAGTATGAGTATGAGTATGAGTGTGAGTATGAGTATGAGTATGAGTATGAATATGAGTATGAGTATGAGTATGAGTATGAGTATGAGTATGAGTATGAGTATGAGTATGAGTATGAGTATGAGTATGAGTATGAGTATGAGTATGAGTATGAGTATGAGTATGAGTGTGAGTGCGAATGTGAGTATGAGTATGAGTATTAGTTTGAGTATGAGTATGAGTATGAGTATGAGTATAAGTATGAGTATGAGTATGAGTATGAGTATGAGTGTGAGTATGAGTATGAGTATGAGTATGAGAATGAGTATGAGTATGAGTATGAGTATGAGTATGAGCATGAGCATGAGCATGAGTATGAGTATGAGTGTGAGTATGAGTATGAGTATGAGTATGAATATGAGTATGAGTATGAGTATGAGTTTAAGTATGAGTATGAGTATGAGTATGAGTATGTGCATGAGTATGAGTATGTGTATGAGTATGAGTATGAGTATGAGTATGAGTATGAGTATGAGTATGAGTATGAGTATGAGTATGAGTATGAGTATGAGTATGAGTATGAGTATGAGTATGAGTATGAGTATGAGTATAAGTATGAGTATGAGTATGAGTATGAGTATGAGTATGAGTATGAGTATGAGTATAAGTATTAGTATGAGTATGAGTTTGAGTATGAGTATGTTTATGAGTATGAGTATGAGTATGAGTATGAGTATGAGTGTGAGTGTGAGTGCGAATGTGAGTATGAGTATGAGTATGAGTATGAGTATGTGTATGAGTATGAGTATGAGTATGACTATGAGTATGAGTATGAGTATGAGTATGAGTATGAGTATGAGTATGACTATGAGTATGAGTATGACTATGACTATGACTATGAGAATGAGTATGAGTATGAGTATGAGTATGAGTATGAGTATGAGTATGAGTGTGAGTATGAGTATGAGTATGAGTATGAGTATGTGTATGAGTATGAGTATGAGTATGAGTATGAGTATGAGTATGAGTATGAGTATGAGTATGAGTATGAGTATGAGTTAGAGTATGTGTATGAGTATGAGTATGAGTATGAGTATGAGTGTGAGTGTGAGTGCGAATGTGAGTATGAGTATGAGTATGAGTATGAGTATGAGTATGAGTATGAGTATGAGTATAAGTATGAGTATGAGTATGAGTATGAGTATGAGTATGAGTATGAGTATGAGTTAGAGTATGTGTATGAGTATGAGTATGAGTATGAGTATGAGTATGAGTATGAGTATGAGTATGAGTATGAGTATGAGTATGAGTATGAGTATGAGTATGAGTATGAGTATGAGTATGAGTATGAGTATAAGTATGAGTATGAGTATGAGTATGAGTATGAGTATGAGTATGAGTATGACTATGACTATGAGTATGAGTATGAGTATGACTATGACAATGACTATGAGAATGAGTATGAGTATGAGTATGAGTATGAGTATGAGTATGAGTATGAGTATAAGTATTAGTATGAGTACGAGTATTAGTATGAGTATGAGTATGAGTTTAAGTATGAGTATGAGTATGAGTATGAGTATAAGTATGAGTATGAGTATGAGTATGAGTATGAGTATGAGTATGAGTATGAGTATGAGTATGAGTATGAGAATGAGTATGAGTATGAGTATGAGTATGGTATGAGTGTGAGTGCGAATGTGAGTATGAGTATGAGTATGAGTTTGAGTATGAGTATGAGTATGAGTATGAGTATGAGTATAAGTATGAGTATGAGTATGAGTATGAGTATGAGTATGAGTATGAGTATGAGTATGAGTATGAGTATGAGTATGACTATGAGTATGAGTATGAGTATGAGTATGAGTATGAGTATGAGTATGACTATGAGTATGAGTATGACTATGACTATGAGAATGAGTATGAGTATGAGTATGAGTATGAGTATGAGTATGAGTTTAAGTATGAGTATGAGTATGAGTATGTGCATGAGTATGAGTATGTGTATGAGTATGAGTATGAGTATGAGTATGAGTATGAGTATGAGTATGAGTATGAGTATGAGTATGAGTATGAGTATAAGTATTAGTATGAGTATGAGTACGAGTATTAGTATGAGTATGAGTATGAGTTTAAGTATGAGTATGAGTATGAGTATGAGTATAAGTATGAGTATGAGTATGAGTATGAGTATGAGTATGAGTATGAGTATGAGTATGAGTATGAGTATGAGTATGAGTATGAGTATGAGTATGAGTATGAGTATGAGTATGAGTATGAGTATGAGTATGAGTATGAGTTAGAGTATGTGTATGAGTATGAGTATGAGTATGAGTATGAGTATGAGTATGAGTATGAGTATGAGTATGAGTATGAGTATGAGTATGAGTATGAGTATGAGTATGAGTATGAGTATGAGTATGAGTATGAGTATGAGTATGAGTTTAAGTATGAGTATGAGTTTAAGTATGAGTATGAGTTTAAGTATGAGTATGAGTATGAGTATGAGTATGAGTATGAGTATGAGTATGAGTATGAGTATGAGTATGAGTATGAGTATGAGTATGAGTATGAGTATGAGTATGAGTATGAGTATGAGTTAGAGTATGTGTATGAGTATGAGTATGAGTATGAGTATGAGTGTGAGTGTGAGTGCGAATGTGAGTATGAGTATGAGTATGAGTATGAGTATGAGTATGAGTATGAGTATGAGTATAAGTATGAGTATGAGTATGAGTATGAGTATGAGTATGAGTATGAGTATGAGTTAGAGTATGTGTATGAGTATGAGTATGAGTATGAGTATGAGTATGAGTATGAGTATGAGTATGAGTATGAGTATGAGTATGAGTATGAGTATGAGTATGAGTATGAGTATGAGTATGAGTATGAGTATAAGTATGAGTATGAGTATGAGTATGAGTATGAGTATGAGTATGAGTATGACTATGACTATGAGTATGAGTATGAGTATGACTATGACAATGACTATGAGAATGAGTATGAGTATGAGTATGAGTATGAGTATGAGTATGAGTATGAGTATAAGTATTAGTATGAGTACGAGTATTAGTATGAGTATGAGTATGAGTTTAAGTATGAGTATGAGTATGAGTATGAGTATAAGTATGAGTATGAGTATGAGTATGAGTATGAGTATGAGTATGAGTATGAGTATGAGTATGAGTATGAGAATGAGTATGAGTATGAGTATGAGTATGGTATGAGTGTGAGTGCGAATGTGAGTATGAGTATGAGTATGAGTTTGAGTATGAGTATGAGTATGAGTATGAGTATGAGTATAAGTATGAGTATGAGTATGAGTATGAGTATGAGTATGAGTATGAGTATGAGTATGAGTATGAGTATGAGTATGACTATGAGTATGAGTATGAGTATGAGTATGAGTATGAGTATGAGTATGACTATGAGTATGAGTATGACTATGACTATGAGAATGAGTATGAGTATGAGTATGAGTATGAGTATGAGTATGAGTTTAAGTATGAGTATGAGTATGAGTATGTGCATGAGTATGAGTATGTGTATGAGTATGAGTATGAGTATGAGTATGAGTATGAGTATGAGTATGAGTATGAGTATGAGTATGAGTATGAGTATAAGTATTAGTATGAGTATGAGTACGAGTATTAGTATGAGTATGAGTATGAGTTTAAGTATGAGTATGAGTATGAGTATGAGTATAAGTATGAGTATGAGTATGAGTATGAGTATGAGTATGAGTATGAGTATGAGTATGAGTATGAGTATGAGTATGAGTATGAGTATGAGTATGAGTATGAGTATGAGTATGAGTATGAGTATGAGTGTGAGTGCGAATGTGAGTATGAGTATGAGTATGAGTTTGAGTATGAGTATGAGTATGAGTATGAGTATGTGTATAAGTATGAGTATGAGTATGAGTATGAGTATGAGTGTGAGTATGAGTATGAGTATGAGTATGAGTATAAGTATGAGTATGAGTATGAGTATGAGTATGAGTGTGAGTATGAGTATGAGTATGAGTATGAGTATGAGAATGAGTATGAATATGAGTATGAGTATGAGTATGAGCATGAGCATGAACATGAGTATGAGTATGAGTATGAGTGTGAGTATGAGTATGAGTATGAATATGAGTATGAGTATGAGTATGAGTATGAGTTTAAGTATGAGTATGAGTATGAGTATGAGTATGAGTATGAGTATGTGCATGAGTATGAGTATGTGTATGAGTATGAGTATGAGTATGAGTATGAGTATGAGTATGAGTATGAGTATGAGTATGAGTATGAGTATGAGTATGAGTTTGAGTATGAGTATGAGTATGAGTATAAGTATGAGTATGAGTATGAGTATGAGTATGAGTATGAGTATGAGTATGAGTATGAGTATGAGTATGAGTATGAGTATGAGTATAAGTATTAGTATGAGTATGAGTTTGAGTATGAGTATGTTTATGAGTATGAGTATGAGTATGAGTATGAGTATGAGTATGAGTGTGAGTGTGAGTGCGAATGTGAGTATGAGTATGAGTATGAGTATGAGTATGAGTATGAGTATGAGTATGAGTATGACTATGAGTATGAGTATGAGTATGAGTATGAGTATGAGTATGAGTATGACTATGAGTATGAGTATGACTATGACTATGACTATGAGAATGAGTATGAGTATGAGTATGAATATGAGTATGAGTATGAGTATGAGTATGAGTGTGAGTATGAGTATGAGTATGAGTATGAGTATGAGTATGAGTATAAGTATTAGTATGAGTATGAGTTTGAGTATGAGTATGTTTATGAGTATGAGTATGAGTATGAGTATGAGTGTGAGTGTGAGTGCGAATGTGAGTATGAGTATGAGTATGAGTATGAGTATGAGTATGAGTATGTGTATGAGTATGAGTATGAGTATGACTATGAGTATGAGTATGAGTATGAGTATGAGTATGAGTATGAGTATGAGTATGAGTATGAGTATGAGTATGAGCATGAGCATGAGCATGAGTATGAGTATGAGTATGAGTGTGAGTATGAGTATGAGTGTGAGTATGAGTATGAATATGAGTATGAGTATGAGTATGAGTATGAGTTTATGTATGAGTATGAGTATGAGTATGTGCATGAGTATGAGTATGTGTATGAGTATGAGTATGAGTATGAGTATGAGTATGAGTATGAGTATGAGTATGAGTATGAGTATGAGTATGAGTATGAGTATGAGTATGAGTATGAGTATGAGTATGAGTATGAGTATAAGTATGAGTATGAGTATGAGTATGAGTATGAGTATGAGTATAAGTATTAGTATGAGTATGAGTTAGAGTATGAGTATGTTTATGAGTATGAGTATGAGTGTGAGTGTGAGTGCGAATGTGAGTATGAGTATGAGTATGAGTATGAGTATGTGTATGAGTATGAGTATGAGTATGACTATGAGTATGAGTATGAGTATGAGTATGAGTATGAGTATGAGTATGAGTATGACTATGAGTATGAGTATGACTATGACTATGACTATGAGAATGAGTATGAGTATGAGTATGAGTATGAGTATGAGTATGAGTATGAGTATGAGTGTGAGTATGAGTATGAGTATGAGTTTGAGTATGAGTATGAGTATGAGTATGAGTATGAGTATGAGTATGAGTATGAGTATGAGTTTAAGTATGAGTATGAGTTTAAGTATGAGTATGAGTTTAAGTATGAGTATGAGTATGAGTATGAGTATGAGTATGAGTATGAGTATGAGTATGAGTATAAGTATGAGTATGAGTATGAGTATGAGTATGAGTATGAGTATGAGTATGAGTATGAGTATGAGTATGAGTATGAGTTAGAGTATGAGTATGTGTATGTGTATGAGTATGAGTATGAGTATGAGTATGAGTGTGAGTGTGAGTGCGAATGTGAGTATGAGTATGAGTATGTGTATGTGTATGAGTATGAGTATGACTATGAGTATGTGTATGAGTATGAGTATGAGTATGAGTATGAGTATGAGTATGAGTATGAGTATGAGTATGAGTATGACTATGACTATGAGTATGAGTATGACTATGACAATGACTATGAGAATGAGTATGAGTATGAGTATGAGTATGAGTATGAGTATGAGTATGAGTATAAGTATTAGTATGAGTATGAGTACGAGTATTAGTATGAGTATGAGTATGAGTTTAAGTATGAGTATGAGTATGAGTATGAGTATAAGTATGAGTATGAGTATGAGTATGAGTATGAGTATGAGTATGAGTATGAGTATGAGTATGAGTATGAGTATGAGTATGAGTATGAGTATGAGTATGAGTATGAGTATGAGTATGAGTGTGAGTGCGAATGTGAGTATGAGTATGAGTATGAGTTTGAGTATGAGTATGAGTATGAGTATGAGTATGAGTATGAGTATGAGTGTGAGTGCGAATGTGAGTATGAGTATGAGTATGAGTTTGAGTATGAGTATGAGTATGAGTATGAGTATAAGTATGAGTATGAGTATGAGTATGAGTATGAGTATGAGTATGAGTATGAGTATGAGTATGAGTATGAGTATGAGTGTGAGTATGAGTATGAGTATGAGTATGAGTATGAGAATGAGTATGAGTATGAGTATGAGTATGAGTATGAGTATGAGTATGAGTATGAGTATGAGTATGAGTATGAGTATGAGTGTGAGTGCGAAAGTGAGTATGAGTATGAGTATGAGTTTGAGTATGAGTATGAGTATGAGAATGAGTATGAGTATGAGTATGAGTATGAGTATGAGTATGAGTATGAGTATGAGTATGAGTATGAGTATGAGTATGAGTGTGAGTGCGAAAGTGAGTATGAGTATGAGTATGAGTTTGAGTATGAGTATGAGTATGAGTATGAGTATAAGTATGAGTATGAGTATGAGTATGAGTATGAGTGTGAGTATGAGTATGAGTATGAGTATGAGTATGAGAATGAGTATGAGTATGAGTATGAGTATGAGCATGAGCATGAGCATGAGTATGAGTATGAGTATGAGTGTGAGTATGAGTATGAGTATGAGTATGAGTATGAGTATGACTATGAGTATGAGTATGACTATGAGAATGAGTATGAGTATGAGTATGAGTATGAGTATGAGTATGAGTTTAAGTATGAGTATGAGTATGAGTATGAGTATGAGTATGAGTATGAGTATGAGTATGAGTATGAGTATGAGTATGAGTATGAGTATGTGCATGAGTATGAGTATGTGTATGAGTATGAGTATGAGTATGAGTATGAGTATGAGTATGAGTATGAGTATGAGTATGAGTATGAGTATGAGTTTGAGTATGAGTATGAGTATGAGTATAAGTATGAGTATGAGTATGAGTATGAGTATGAGTATGAGTATGAGTATGAGTATGAGTATGAGTATGAGTATGAGTATGAGTATAAGTATTAGTATGAGTATGAGTTTGAGTATGAGTATGTTTATGAGTATGAGTATGAGTATGAGTATGAGTATGAGTATGAGTGTGAGTGTGAGTGCGAATGTGAGTATGAGTATGAGTATGAGTATGAGTATGAGTATGAGTATGAGTATGAGTATGACTATGAGTATGAGTATGAGTATGAGTATGAGTATGAGTATGAGTATGACTATGAGTATGAGTATGACTATGACTATGACTATGAGAATGAGTATGAGTATGAGTATGAATATGAGTATGAGTATGAGTATGAGTATGAGTGTGAGTATGAGTATGAGTATGAGTATGAGTATGAGTATGAGTATAAGTATTAGTATGAGTATGAGTTTGAGTATGAGTATGTTTATGAGTATGAGTATGAGTATGAGTATGAGTGTGAGTGTGAGTGCGAATGTGAGTATGAGTATGAGTATGAGTATGAGTATGAGTATGAGTATGTGTATGAGTATGAGTATGAGTATGACTATGAGTATGAGTATGAGTATGAGTATGAGTATGAGTATGAGTATGAGTATGAGTATGAGTATGAGTATGAGCATGAGCATGAGCATGAGTATGAGTATGAGTATGAGTGTGAGTATGAGTATGAGTGTGAGTATGAGTATGAATATGAGTATGAGTATGAGTATGAGTATGAGTATGAGTATGAGTATAAGTATTAGTATGAGTATGAGTTAGAGTATGAGTATGTTTATGAGTATGAGTATGAGTGTGAGTGTGAGTGCGAATGTGAGTATGAGTATGAGTATGAGTATGAGTATGTGTATGAGTATGAGTATGAGTATGACTATGAGTATGAGTATGAGTATGAGTATGAGTATGAGTATGAGTATGACTATGAGTATGAGTATGACTATGACTATGACTATGAGAATGAGTATGAGTATGAGTATGAGTATGAGTATGAGTATGAGTATGAGTGTGAGTATGAGTATGAGTATGAGTTTGAGTATGAGTATGAGTATGAGTATGAGTATGAGTATGAGTATGAGTATGAGTATGAGTTTAAGTATGAGTATGAGTTTAAGTATGAGTATGAGTTTAAGTATGAGTATGAGTATGAGTATGAGTATGAGTATGAGTATGAGTATGAGTATGAGTATAAGTATGAGTATGAGTATGAGTATGAGTATGAGTATGAGTATGAGTATGAGTATGAGTATGAGTATGAGTATGAGTTAGAGTATGAGTATGTGTATGTGTATGAGTATGAGTATGAGTATGAGTATGAGTGTGAGTGTGAGTGCGAATGTGAGTATGAGTATGAGTATGTGTATGTGTATGAGTATGAGTATGACTATGAGTATGTGTATGAGTATGAGTATGAGTATGAGTATGAGTATGAGTATGAGTATGAGTATGAGTATGAGTATGACTATGACTATGAGTATGAGTATGACTATGACAATGACTATGAGAATGAGTATGAGTATGAGTATGAGTATGAGTATGAGTATGAGTATGAGTATAAGTATTAGTATGAGTATGAGTACGAGTATTAGTATGAGTATGAGTATGAGTTTAAGTATGAGTATGAGTATGAGTATGAGTATAAGTATGAGTATGAGTATGAGTATGAGTATGAGTATGAGTATGAGTATGAGTATGAGTATGAGTATGAGTATGAGTATGAGTATGAGTATGAGTATGAGTATGAGTATGAGTGTGAGTGCGAATGTGAGTATGAGTATGAGTATGAGTTTGAGTATGAGTATGAGTATGAGTATGAGTATGAGTATGAGTATGAGTGTGAGTGCGAATGTGAGTATGAGTATGAGTATGAGTTTGAGTATGAGTATGAGTATGAGTATGAGTATAAGTATGAGTATGAGTATGAGTATGAGTATGAGTATGAGTATGAGTATGAGTATGAGTGTGAGTGCGAATGTGAGTATGAGTATGAGTATGAGTTTGAGTATGAGTATGAGTATGAGTATGAGTATAAGTATGAGTATGAGTATGAGTATGAGTATGAGTATGAGTATGAGTATGAGTATGAGTTAGAGTATGTGTATGAGTATGAGTATGAGTATGAGTATGAGTATGAGTATGAGTATGAGTATGAGTATGAGTATGAGTATGAGTATGAGTATGAGTATGAGTATGAGTATGAGTATGAGTATGAGTATAAGTATGAGTATGAGTATGAGTATGAGTATGAGTATGAGTATGACTATGACTATGAGTATGAGTATGAGTATGACTATGACAATGACTATGAGAATGAGTATGAGTATGAGTATGAGTATGAGTATGAGTATGAGTATGAGTATAAGTATTAGTATGAGTACGAGTATTAGTATGAGTATGAGTATGAGTTTAAGTATGAGTATGAGTATGAGTATGAGTATAAGTATGAGTATGAGTATGAGTATGAGTATGAGTATGAGTATGAGTATGAGTATGAGTATGAGTATGAGAATGAGTATGAGTATGAGTATGAGTATGGTATGAGTGTGAGTGCGAATGTGAGTATGAGTATGAGTATGAGTTTGAGTATGAGTATGAGTATGAGTATGAGTATGAGTATAAGTATGAGTATGAGTATGAGTATGAGTATGAGTATGAGTATGAGTATGAGTATGAGTATGAGTATGAGTATGACTATGAGTATGAGTATGAGTATGAGTATGAGTATGAGTATGAGTATGACTATGAGTATGAGTATGACTATGACTATGAGAATGAGTATGAGTATGAGTATGAGTATGAGTATGAGTATGAGTATAAGTATTAGTATGAGTATGAGTACGAGTATTAGTATGAGTATGAGTATGAGTTTAAGTATGAGTATGAGTATGAGTATGAGTATAAGTATGAGTATGAGTATGAGTATGAGTATGAGTATGAGTATGAGTATGAGTATGAGTATGAGTATGAGTATGAGTATGAGTATGAGTATGAGTATGAGTATGAGTATGAGTATGAGTATGAGTGTGAGTGCGAATGTGAGTATGAGTATGAGTATGAGTTTGAGTATGAGTATGAGTATGAGTATGAGTATGAGTATGTGTATAAGTATGAGTATGAGTATGAGTATGAGTATGAGTGTGAGTATGAGTATGAGTATGAGTATGAGTATAAGTATGAGTATGAGTATGAGTATGAGTATGAGTGTGAGTATGAGTATGAGTATGAGTATGAGTATGAGAATGAGTATGAATATGAGTATGAGTATGAGTATGAGCATGAGCATGAACATGAGTATGAGTATGAGTATGAGTGTGAGTATGAGTATGGGTATGAGTATGAGTATGAGTATGTGCATGAGTATGAGTATGTGTATGAGTATGAGTATGAGTATGAGTATGAGTATGTGTATGAGTATGAGTATGAGTATGAGTATGAGTATGAGTATGAGTATGAGGATGAGTATGAGTATAAGTATGAGTATGTGTATGAGTATGAGTATGAGTATGAGTATGAGTATGAGTACGAGTTAGAGTATGAGTATGTGTATGAGTATGAGTATGACTATGAGTATGAGTATGAGTTTAAGTATGAGTATGAGTATGAGTATGAGTATGAGTATGAGTATGAGTATGAGTTTGAGTATGAGTATGAGTATGAGTGTGAGTGTGAGTTCGAATGTGAGTATGAGTATGAGTATGAGTATGTGTATGTGTATGAGTATGAGTATGACTATGAGTATGAGTATGAGTATGAGTATGAGTATGAGTATGAGTATGACTATGACTATGAGTATGAGTATGAGTATGACCATGACTATGAGAATGAGTATGAGTATGAGTATGAGTATGAGTATGAGTATGAGTTTAAGTATGAGTATGAGTATGGGTATGTGCATGAGTATGAGTATGTGTATGAGTATGAGTATGAGTATGAGTATAAGTATGAGAATGAGTATGAGTGTGAGTATGAGAATGAGTATGAGTATGTGTATGAGTATGAGTATGAGTATGAGTATGAGTATGAGTATGAGTATGAGTATGAGTATGAGGATGAGTATGAGTATAAGTATGAGTATGTGTATGAGTATGAGTATGAGTATGAGTATGAGTATGAGTATGAGTATGAGTTAGAGTATGAGTATGTGTATGAGTATGAGTATCAGTATGAGTATGAGTGTGAGTGTGAGTGCGAATGTGAGTATGAGTATGAGTATGAGTATGAGAATAAGTATTAGTATGAGTATGAGAATGGGTATGAGTATGAGTATGAGTATGAGTATGAGTATGAGTATGAGCATGAGCATGAGCATGAGTATGAGTATGAGTATGAGTGTGAGTATGAGTATGAGTATGAGTATGAGTATGAATATGAGTATGAGTATGATTATAAGTATTAGTATGAGTATGAGTACGAGTATTAGTATGAGTATGAGTATGAGTATGACTATGAGTATGAGTATGACTATGACTATGACTATGAGAATGAGTATGAGTATGAGTATGAATATGAGTATGAGTATGAGTATGAGTATGAGTGTGAGTATGAGTATGAGTATGAGTATGAGTATGAGTATGAGTATGAGTATGAGTATGAGTATGAGGATGAGTATGAGTATAAGTATGAGTATGTGTATGAGTATGAGTATGAGTATGAGTATGAGTATGAGTATGAGTACGAGTTAGAGTATGAGTATGTGTATGAGTATGAGTATGACTATGAGTATGAGTATGAGTTTAAGTATGAGTATGAGTATGAGTATGAGTATGAGTATGAGTATGAGTATGAGTTTGAGTATGAGTATGAGTATGAGTGTGAGTGTGAGTTCGAATGTGAGTATGAGTATGAGTATGAGTATGTGTATGTGTATGAGTATGAGTATGACTATGAGTATGAGTATGAGTATGAGTATGAGTATGAGTATGAGTATGAGTATGAGTATGAGTATGAGTATGAGCATGAGCATGAGCATGAGTATGAGTATGAGTATGAGTGTGAGTATGAGTATGAGTGTGAGTATGAGTATGAATATGAGTATGAGTATGAGTATGAGTATGAGTATGAGTATGAGTATAAGTATTAGTATGAGTATGAGTTAGAGTATGAGTATGTTTATGAGTATGAGTATGAGTGTGAGTGTGAGTGCGAATGTGAGTATGAGTATGAGTATGAGTATGAGTATGAGTATGAGTATGTGTATGAGTATGAGTATGAGTATGACTATGAGTATGAGTATGAGTATGAGTATGAGTATGAGTATGAGTATGAGTATGAGTATGAGTATGAGTATGAGCATGAGCATGAGCATGAGTATGAGTATGAGTATGAGTGTGAGTATGAGTATGAGTGTGAGTATGAGTATGAATATGAGTATGAGTATGAGTATGAGTATGAGTATGAGTATGAGTATAAGTATTAGTATGAGTATGAGTTAGAGTATGAGTATGTTTATGAGTATGAGTATGAGTGTGAGTGTGAGTGCGAATGTGAGTATGAGTATGAGTATGAGTATGAGTATGTGTATGAGTATGAGTATGAGTATGACTATGAGTATGAGTATGAGTATGAGTATGAGTATGAGTATGAGTATGACTATGAGTATGAGTATGACTATGACTATGACTATGAGAATGAGTATGAGTATGAGTATGAGTATGAGTATGAGTATGAGTATGAGTGTGAGTATGAGTATGAGTATGAGTTTGAGTATGAGTATGAGTATGAGTATGAGTATGAGTATGAGTATGAGTATGAGTATGAGTTTAAGTATGAGTATGAGTTTAAGTATGAGTATGAGTTTAAGTATGAGTATGAGTATGAGTATGAGTATGAGTATGAGTATGAGTATGAGTATAAGTATGAGTATGAGTATGAGTATGAGTATGAGTATGAGTATGAGTATGAGTATGAGTATGAGTATGAGTATGAGTTAGAGTATGAGTATGTGTATGTGTATGAGTATGAGTATGAGTATGAGTATGAGTGTGAGTGTGAGTGCGAATGTGAGTATGAGTATGAGTATGTGTATGTGTATGAGTATGAGTATGACTATGAGTATGTGTATGAGTATGAGTATGAGTATGAGTATGAGTATGAGTATGAGTATGAGTATGAGTATGAGTATGACTATGACTATGAGTATGAGTATGACTATGACAATGACTATGAGAATGAGTATGAGTATGAGTATGAGTATGAGTATGAGTATGAGTATGAGTATAAGTATTAGTATGAGTATGAGTACGAGTATTAGTATGAGTATGAGTATGAGTTTAAGTATGAGTATGAGTATGAGTATGAGTATAAGTATGAGTATGAGTATGAGTATGAGTATGAGTATGAGTATGAGTATGAGTATGAGTATGAGTATGAGTATGAGTATGAGTATGAGTATGAGTATGAGTATGAGTATGAGTATGAGTGTGAGTGCGAATGTGAGTATGAGTATGAGTATGAGTTTGAGTATGAGTATGAGTATGAGTATGAGTATGAGTATGAGTATGAGTGTGAGTGCGAATGTGAGTATGAGTATGAGTATGAGTTTGAGTATGAGTATGAGTATGAGTATGAGTATAAGTATGAGTATGAGTATGAGTATGAGTATGAGTATGAGTATGAGTATGAGTATGAGTGTGAGTGCGAATGTGAGTATGAGTATGAGTATGAGTTTGAGTATGAGTATGAGTATGAGTATGAGTATAAGTATGAGTATGAGTATGAGTATGAGTATGAGTATGAGTATGAGTATGAGTATGAGTTAGAGTATGTGTATGAGTATGAGTATGAGTATGAGTATGAGTATGAGTATGAGTATGAGTATGAGTATGAGTATGAGTATGAGTATGAGTATGAGTATGAGTATGAGTATGAGTATGAGTATGAGTATAAGTATGAGTATGAGTATGAGTATGAGTATGAGTATGAGTATGACTATGACTATGAGTATGAGTATGAGTATGACTATGACAATGACTATGAGAATGAGTATGAGTATGAGTATGAGTATGAGTATGAGTATGAGTATGAGTATAAGTATTAGTATGAGTACGAGTATTAGTATGAGTATGAGTATGAGTTTAAGTATGAGTATGAGTATGAGTATGAGTATAAGTATGAGTATGAGTATGAGTATGAGTATGAGTATGAGTATGAGTATGAGTATGAGTATGAGTATGAGAATGAGTATGAGTATGAGTATGAGTATGGTATGAGTGTGAGTGCGAATGTGAGTATGAGTATGAGTATGAGTTTGAGTATGAGTATGAGTATGAGTATGAGTATGAGTATAAGTATGAGTATGAGTATGAGTATGAGTATGAGTATGAGTATGAGTATGAGTATGAGTATGAGTATGAGTATGACTATGAGTATGAGTATGAGTATGAGTATGAGTATGAGTATGAGTATGACTATGAGTATGAGTATGACTATGACTATGAGAATGAGTATGAGTATGAGTATGAGTATGAGTATGAGTATGAGTATAAGTATTAGTATGAGTATGAGTACGAGTATTAGTATGAGTATGAGTATGAGTTTAAGTATGAGTATGAGTATGAGTATGAGTATAAGTATGAGTATGAGTATGAGTATGAGTATGAGTATGAGTATGAGTATGAGTATGAGTATGAGTATGAGTATGAGTATGAGTATGAGTATGAGTATGAGTATGAGTATGAGTATGAGTATGAGTGTGAGTGCGAATGTGAGTATGAGTATGAGTATGAGTTTGAGTATGAGTATGAGTATGAGTATGAGTATGTGTATAAGTATGAGTATGAGTATGAGTATGAGTATGAGTGTGAGTATGAGTATGAGTATGAGTATGAGTATAAGTATGAGTATGAGTATGAGTATGAGTATGAGTGTGAGTATGAGTATGAGTATGAGTATGAGTATGAGAATGAGTATGAATATGAGTATGAGTATGAGTATGAGCATGAGCATGAACATGAGTATGAGTATGAGTATGAGTGTGAGTATGAGTATGGGTATGAGTATGAGTATGAGTATGTGCATGAGTATGAGTATGTGTATGAGTATGAGTATGAGTATGAGTATGAGTATGTGTATGAGTATGAGTATGAGTATGAGTATGAGTATGAGTATGAGTATGAGGATGAGTATGAGTATAAGTATGAGTATGTGTATGAGTATGAGTATGAGTATGAGTATGAGTATGAGTATGAGTACGAGTTAGAGTATGAGTATGTGTATGAGTATGAGTATGACTATGAGTATGAGTATGAGTTTAAGTATGAGTATGAGTATGAGTATGAGTATGAGTATGAGTATGAGTATGAGTTTGAGTATGAGTATGAGTATGAGTGTGAGTGTGAGTTCGAATGTGAGTATGAGTATGAGTATGAGTATGTGTATGTGTATGAGTATGAGTATGACTATGAGTATGAGTATGAGTATGAGTATGAGTATGAGTATGAGTATGACTATGACTATGAGTATGAGTATGAGTATGACCATGACTATGAGAATGAGTATGAGTATGAGTATGAGTATGAGTATGAGTATGAGTTTAAGTATGAGTATGAGTATGGGTATGTGCATGAGTATGAGTATGTGTATGAGTATGAGTATGAGTATGAGTATAAGTATGAGAATGAGTATGAGTGTGAGTATGAGAATGAGTATGAGTATGTGTATGAGTATGAGTATGAGTATGAGTATGAGTATGAGTATGAGTATGAGTATGAGTATGAGGATGAGTATGAGTATAAGTATGAGTATGTGTATGAGTATGAGTATGAGTATGAGTATGAGTATGAGTATGAGTATGAGTTAGAGTATGAGTATGTGTATGAGTATGAGTATCAGTATGAGTATGAGTGTGAGTGTGAGTGCGAATGTGAGTATGAGTATGAGTATGAGTATGAGAATAAGTATTAGTATGAGTATGAGAATGGGTATGAGTATGAGTATGAGTATGAGTATGAGTATGAGTATGAGCATGAGCATGAGCATGAGTATGAGTATGAGTATGAGTGTGAGTATGAGTATGAGTATGAGTATGAGTATGAATATGAGTATGAGTATGATTATAAGTATTAGTATGAGTATGAGTACGAGTATTAGTATGAGTATGAGTATGAGTTTAAGTATGAGTATGAGTATGAGTATGTGCATGAGTATGAGTATGTGAATGAGTATGAGTATGAGTATGAGTATAAGTATGAGAATGAGTATGAGTGTGAGTATGAGAATGAGTATGAGTATGTGTATGAGTATGAGTATGAGTATGAGTATGAGTATGAGTATGAGTATGAGTATGAGTATGAGTATGAGTATGAGTATGAGTATGAGTATGAGTATGAGTATGAGTATGAGTATGAGTATGAGTATGTGTATGAGTATGAGTATGAGTACGAGTATTAGTATGAGTATGAGTATGAGTTTAAGTATGAGTATGAGTATGAGTATGTGCATGAGTATGAGTATGTGTATGAGTATGAGTATGAGTATGAGTATGAGTATGAGTATGAGTATGAGTATGAGTATGAGTATGAGTATGAGTATGAGTATGAGTATGAGTATGAGTATGAGTATGAGTATGAGTATAAGTATTAGTATGAGTATGAGTAGGAGTATGAGTTAGAGTATGAGTATGAGTATGTGTATGAGTATGAG
The DNA here is from genome assembly GCA_963855975.1 of Andrena chrysosceles. Classification (NCBI taxonomy): domain Eukaryota; kingdom Metazoa; phylum Arthropoda; class Insecta; order Hymenoptera; family Andrenidae; genus Andrena; species Andrena chrysosceles. The sequence continues at coordinate 137,333 of CAWLCU010000601.1, forward strand.
TATGAGTATGAGTATGAGTATGAGTATGAGTGTGAGTGTGAGTGTGAGTGTGAGTGCGAATGTGAGTATGAGCATGTGTATGAGTATGAGTATGAGTATGACTATGAGTATGAGTATGAGTATGAGCATGAGCATGAGCATGAGCGTGAGCGTGAGAATAAGCATGAGTATGAGTTTAACTATGAGTATGAGTACGAGTATGCGTATGAATATGAGTATGAGTATGAGTATGAGTATGAGTATGAGTATGAGTATAAGTATGAGTATGAGTATGAGTATGAGTATGAGTATGAGTATGAGTATGAGTATGAGTATGAGTATGAGTATGAGTATGAGTATAAGTATGAGTATGAGTATGAGTATGAGTATGAGTATGAGTATGAGTATGAGTATGAGTATGAGTATGTGCATGAGTATGAGTATGTGTATGAGTATGAGTATGAGTATGAGTATGAGTATGAGTATGAGTATGTGTATGAGTATGAGTATGAGTATGAGTATGAGTATGAGTATGAGTATGAGTATGAGTATGAGTATGAGTATGAGTTAGAGTATGAGTATGAGTATGTGTATGAGTATGAGTATGAGTATGAGTATGAGTATGAGTATGAGTGTGAGTGTGAGTGCGAATGTGAGTATGAGCATGTGTATGAGTATGAGTATGAGTATGACTATGAGTATGAGTATGAGTATGAGCATGAGCATGAGCATGAGCGTGAGCGTGAGAATAAGCATGAGTATGAGTTTAACTATGAGTATGAGTACGAGTATGCGTATGAATATGAGTATGAGTATGAGTATGAGTATGAGTATGGGTATGAGTATGAGTATGAGTATGAGTATGAGTATAAGAATGAGCATGAGCATGAGTATGAGTATGAGTATGAGTATGAGCATGAGCATGAGCATGAGCATGAGCGTGAGCGTGAGAATAAGCATGAGTAAGAGTTTAACTATGAGTATGAGTACGAGTATGCGTATGAATATGAGTATGAGTATGAGTATGAGTATGAGTATAAGTATGAGTATGAGTATGAGTATGAGTATGAGTATGAGTATGAGTATGAGTATAAGTATTAGTATGAGTATGAGTACGAGCATTAGTATGAGTATGAGTATGAGTATGAGTTTAAGTGTGAGTATGAGTATGAGCATGAGTATGAGTATGAGTATGAGTATGAGTATGAGTATGAGTGTAAGTATTAGTATGAGTATGAGTACGAGTATTAGTATGAGTATGAGTATGAGTATGAGTTAAAGTATGAGTATGAGTATGAGTATGTGCATGAGTATGAGTATGTGTATGAGTATGTGCATGAGTATGAGTATGTGTATGAGTATGAGTATGAGTATGAGTATGAGTATGAGTATAAGTATGAGTATGAGTATGAGTATGAGTATGAGTATGAGTATGAGTATGAGTATAAGTATTAGTATGAGTATGAGTACGAGTATTAGTATGAGTATGAGTATGAGTATGAGTTTAAGTGTGAGTATGAGTATGAGCATGAGTATGAGTATGAGTATGAGTATGAGTATAAGTATTAGTATGAGTATGAGTACGAGTATTAGTATGAGTATGAGTATGAGTATGAGTTAAAGTATGAGTATGAGTATGAGTATGTGCATGAGTATGAGTATGTGTATGAGTATGAGTATGAGTATGAGTATGTGTATGAGTATGAGTATGAGTACGAGTATTAGTATGAGTATGAGTATGAGTTTAAGTATGAGTATGAGTATGAGTATGTGCATGAGTATGAGTATGTGTATGAGTATGAGTATGAGTATGAGTATGAGTATGAGTATGAGTATGAGTATGAGTATGAGTATGAGTATGAGTATGAGTATGAGTATGAGTATGAGTATGAGTATGAGTATGAGTATAAGTATTAGTATGAGTATGAGTAGGAGTACGAGTAGGAGTACGAGTATGCGTATGAGTATGAGTATGAGTGTGAGTGTGAGTGCGAATGTGAGTATGAGCATGTGTATGAGTATGAGTATGAGTATGACTATGAGTATGAGTATGAGTATGAGCATGAGCATGAGCATGAGCGTGAGCGTGAGAATAAGCATGAGTATGAGTTTAACTATGAGTATGAGTACGAGTATGCGTATGAATATGAGTATGAGTATGAGTATGAGTATGAGTATGAGTATGAGTATAAGTATGAGTATGAGTATGAGTATGAGTATGAGTATGAGTATGAGTATGAGTATGAGTATGAGTATAAGTATGAGTATGAGTATGAGTATGAGTATGAGTATGAGTATGAGTATGAGTATGAGTATGAGTATGTGCATGAGTATGAGTATGTGTATGAGTATGAGTATGAGTATGAGTATGAGTATGAGTATGTGTATGAGTATGAGTATGAGTATGAGTATGAGTATGAGTATGAGTATGAGTATGAGTATGAGTTAGAGTATGAGTATGAGTATGTGTATGAGTATGAGTATGAGTATGAGTATGAGTATGAGTATGAGTGTGAGTGTGAGTGCGAATGTGAGTATGAGCATGTGTATGAGTATGAGTATGAGTATGACTATGAGTATGAGTATGAGTATGAGCATGAGCATGAGCATGAGCGTGAGCGTGAGAATAAGCATGAGTATGAGTTTAACTATGAGTATGAGTACGAGTATGCGTATGAATATGAGTATGAGTATGAGTATGAGTATGAGTATGAGTATGAGTATGAGTATAAGTATGAGTATGAGTATGAGTATGAGTATGAGTATGAGTATGAGTATGAGTATGAGTATGAGTATAAGTATGAGTATGAGTATGAGTATAAGTATGAGAATGAGTATGAGTGTGAGTATGAGAATGAGTATGAGTATGTGTATGAGTATGAGTATGATTATGAGTATGAGTATGAGTATGAGTATGAGTATGAGTATGACTATGAGTATGAGTATGAGTATGAGTATGAGTATGAGTTTAAGTATGAGTATGAGTATGAGTATGTGCATGAGTATGAGTATGTGTATGAGTATGAGTATGAGTATGAGTTTAAGTGTGAGTATGAGTATGAGTATGAGTATGAGTATGAGTATAAGTATTAGTATTAGTATGAGTATGAGTACGAGTATGAGTATGAGTATGAGTATGAGTATGAGTATGAGTATATGTATGAGAATGAGTATAAGTATGAGAATGAGTATTAGTATGAGTATGAGTACGAGTATTAGTATGAGTATGAGTATGAGTATGAGTATGAGTATGAGTATGAGTATGAGTTTAAGTATGAGTATGAGTATGAGTATGTGCATGAGTATGAGTATGTGTATGAGTATGAGTATGAGTATGAGTATGAGTATGAGTATGAGTATGAGTATGAGTATGAGTATAAGTATGAGAATGAGTATGAGTGTGAGTATGAGAATGAGTATGAGTATGTGTATGAGTATGAGTTTGAGTATGAGTATGAGTATGAGTATGAGTATAAGTATTAGTATGAGTATGAGTACGAGTATTAGTATGAGTATGAGTATGAGTATGAGTATGAGTATGAGTATGAGTTTAAGTATGAGTATGAGTATGAGTATGTGCATGAGTATGAGTATGTGTATGAGTATGAGTATGAGTATGAGTATGAGTATCAGTATGAGTATGAGTATGAGTATGAGTATAAGTATGAGAATGAGTATAAGTATGAGAATGAGTATGAGTGTGAGTATGAGAATGAGTATGAGTATGTGTATGAGTATGATTATGAGTATGAGTATGAGTATGAGTATGAGTATGAGTATGAGTATGAGTATGAGTATGACTATGAGTATGAGTATGAGTATGAGTATGAGTTTAAGTATGAGGATGAGTATGAGTATGTGCATGAGTATGAGTATGTGTATGAGTATGAGTATGAGTATGAGTATGAGTATGAGTATGAGTATGTGCATGAGTATGAGTATGTGTATGAGTATGAGTATGAGTATGAGTATGAGTATGAGTATGAGTATGTGTATGAGTATGAGTATGAGTATGAGTATGAGTATGAGTATGAGTATGAGTATGAGTTAGAGTATGAGTATGTGTATGAGTATGAGTATGAGTATGAGTATGAGTATGAGTATGAGTGTGAGTGTGAGTGCGAATGTGAGTATGAGCATGTGTATGAGTATGAGTATGAGTATGACTATGAGTATGAGTATGAGTATGAGCATGAGCATGAGCATGAGCGTGAGCGTGAGAATAAGCATGAGTATGAGTTTAACTATGAGTATGAGTACGAGTATGCGTATGAATATGAGTATGAGTATGAGTATGAGTATGAGTATGAGTATGAGTATGAGTATAAGTATGAGTATGAGTATGAGTATGAGTATGAGTATGAGTATGAGTATGAGTATAAGTATGAGTATGAGTATAAGTATGAGTATGAGTATGAGTATAAGTATGAGAATGAGTATGAGTGTGAGTATGAGAATGAGTATGAGTATGTGTATGAGTATGAGTATAATTATGAGTATGAGTATGAGTATGAGTATGAGTATGAGTATGAGTATGAGTATGACTATGAGTATGAGTATGAGTATGAGTATGAGTTTAAGTATGAGTATGAGTATGAGTATGTGCATGAGTATGAGTATGTGTATGAGTATGAGTATGAGTATGAGTTTAAGTGTGAGTATGAGTATGAGTATGAGTATGAGTATAAGTATTAGTATTAGTATGAGTATGAGTACGAGTATTAGTATGAGTATGAGTATGAGTATGAGTTTAAGTATGAGTATGAGTATGAGTATGTGCATGAGTATGAGTATGAGTATGAGTATGAGTATGAGTATGAGTATGAGTATGAGTATGAGTATGAGTATGAGTATGAGTATGAGTATGAGTATGAGTATAAGTATTAGTATGAGTATGAGTAGGAGTACGAGTAGGAGTACGAGTATGCGTATGAGTATGAGTATGAGTATGAGTATGAGTGTGAGTGTGAGTGCGAATGTGAGTACGAGTATGCGTATGAGTATGAGTATGAGTATGAGTATGAGTGTGAGTGTGAGTGCGAATGTGAGTATGAGCATGTGTATGAGTATGAGTATGAGTATGACTATGAGTATGAGTATGAGTATGAGCATGAGCATGAGCATGAGCATGAGCGTGAGCGTGAGAATAAGCATGAGTATGAGTTTAACTATGAGTATGAGTACGAGTATGCGTATGAATATGAGTATGAGTATGAGTATGAGTATGAGTATGAGTATGAGTATGAGTATGAGTACGAGCATTAGTATGAGTATGAGTATGAGTATGAGTTTAAGTGTGAGTATGAGTATGAGCATGAGTATGAGTATGAGTATGAGTATGAGTATGAGTATAAGTATTAGTATGAGTATGAGTACGAGTATTAGTATGAGTATGAGTATGAGTATGAGTTAAAGTATGAGTATGAGTATGTGCATGAGTATGAGTATGTGTATGAGTATGTGCATGAGTATGAGTATGTGTATGAGTATGAGTATGAGTATGAGTATGAGTATGAGTATGAGTATAAGTATGAGTATGAGTATGAGTATGAGTATGAGTATGAGTATGAGTATGAGTATAAGTATTAGTATGAGTATGAGTACGAGTATTAGTATGAGTATGAGTATGAGTATGAGTTTAAGTGTGAGTATGAGTATGAGCATGAGTATGAGTATGAGTATGAGTATGAGTATAAGTATTAGTATGAGTATGAGTATGAGTATGAGTATGAGTTAGAGTATGAGTATGTGTATGAGTATGAGTATGAGTATGAGTATGAGTATGAGTATGAGTGTGAGTGTGAGTGCGAATGTGAGTATGAGCATGTGTATGAGTATGAGTATGAGTATGACTATGAGTATGAGTATGAGTATGAGCATGAGCATGAGCATGAGCATGAGCGTGAGCGTGAGAATAAGCATGAGTATGAGTTTAACTATGAGTATGAGTACGAGTATGCGTATGAATATGAGTATGAGTATGAGTATGAGTATGAGTATGGGTATGAGTATGAGTATGAGTATGAGTATGAGTATGAGTATGAGTATGAGTATGAGTATAAGTATGAGTATGAGTATGAGTATAAGTATGAGAATGAGTATGAGTGTGAGTATGAGAATGAGTATGAGTATGTGTATGAGTATGAGTATGATTATGAGTATGAGTATGAGTATGAGTATGAGTATGACTATGAGTATGAGTATGAGTATGAGTATGAGTATGAGTATGAGTTTAAGTATGAGTATGAGTATGAGTATGTGCATGAGTATGAGTATGTGTATGAGTATGAGTATGAGTATGAGTTTAAGTGTGAGTATGAGTATGAGTATGAGTATGAGTATAAGTATTAGTATTAGTATGAGTATGAGTACGAGTATGAGTATGAGTATGAGTATGAGTATGAGTATGAGTATAAGTATGAGAATGAGTATAAGTATGAGAATGAGTATTAGTATGAGTATGAGTACGAGTATTAGTATGAGTATGAGTATGAGTATGAGTATGAGTATGAGTTTAAGTATGAGTATGAGTATGAGTATGTGCATGAGTATGAGTATGTGTATGAGTATGAGTATGAGTATGAGTATGAGTATGAGTATGAGTATGAGTATGAGTATGAGTATAAGTATGAGAATGAGTATGAGTGTGAGTATGAGAATGAGTATGAGTATGTGTATGAGTATGAGTTTGAGTATGAGTATGAGTATGAGTATGAGTATGAGTATGAGTATGAGTATAAGTATTAGTATGAGTATGAGTACGAGTATTAGTATGAGTATGAGTATGAGTATGAGTATGAGTATGAGTATGAGTTTAAGTATGAGTATGAGTATGAGTATGTGCATGAGTATGAGTATGTGTATGAGTATGAGTATGAGTATGAGTATGAGTATGAGTATGAGTATGAGTATGAGTATGAGTATGAGTATAAGTATGGGAATGAGTATAAGTATGAGAATGAGTATGAGTGTGAGTATGAGAATGAGTATGAGTATGTGTATGAGTATGATTATGAGTATGAGTATGAGTATGAGTATGAGTATGAGTATGAGTATGAGTATGACTATGAGTATGAGTATGAGTATGAGTATGAGTATGAGTTTAAGTATGAGGATGAGTATGAGTATGTGCATGAGTATGAGTATGTGTATGAGTATGAGTATGAGTATGAGTATGAGTATGAGTATGAGTATGAGTATGAGTATGAGTATGTGCATGAGTATGAGTATGTGTATGAGTATGAGTATGAGTATGAGTATGAGTATGAGTATGAGTATGAGTATGAGTATGAGTATGAGTATGAGTATGAGTATGAGTATGAGTATGAGTATGACTATGAGTATGAGTATGAGTATGAGTATGAGTTTAAGTATGAGTATGAGTGTGAGTATGAGAATGAGTATGAGTATGTGTATGAGTATGAGTATGATTATGAGTATGAGTATGAGTATGAGTATGAGTATGAGTATGACTATGAGTATGAGTATGAGTATGAGTATGAGTATGAGTTTAAGTATGAGTATGAGTATGAGTATGTGCATGAGTATGAGTATGTGTATGAGTATGAGTATGAGTATGTGTTTAAGTGTGAGTATGAGTATGAGTATGAGTATGAGTACGAGTATGCGTATGAATATGAGTATGAGTATGAGTATGAGTATGAGTATGAGTATGAGTATGAGTATAAGTATGAGTATGAGTATGAGTATGAGTATGTGCATGAGTATGAGTATGTGTATGAGTATGAGTATGAGTATGAGTTTAAGTGTGAGTATGAGTATGAGTATGAGTATGAGTATGAGTATAAGTATTAGTATTAGTATGAGTATGAGTACGAGTATGAGTATGAGTATGAGTATGAGTGTGAGTGTGAGTGCGAATGTGAGTATGAGCATGTGTATGAGTATGAGTATGAGTATGACTATGAGTATGAGTATGAGTATGAGCATGAGCATGAGCATGAGCGTGAGCGTGAGAATAAGCATGAGTATGAGTTTAACTATGAGTATGAGTACGAGTATGCGTATGAATATGAGTATGAGTATGAGTATGAGTATGAGTATGAGTATGAGTATGAGTATAAGTATGAGTATGAGTATGAGTATGAGTATGAGTATGAGTATGAGTATGAGTATAAGTATGAGTATGAGTATAAGTATGAGTATGAGTATGAGTATAAGTATGAGAATGAGTATGAGTGTGAGTATGAGAATGAGTATGAGTATGTGTATGAGTATGAGTATAATTATGAGTATGAGTATGAGTATGAGTATGAGTATGAGTATGAGTATGAGTATGACTATGAGTATGAGTATGAGTATGAGTATGAGTTTAAGTATGAGTATGAGTATGAGTATGTGCATGAGTATGAGTATGTGTATGAGTATGAGTATGAGTATGAGTTTAAGTGTGAGTATGAGTATGAGTATGAGTATGAGTATAAGTATTAGTATTAGTATGAGTATGAGTACGAGTATTAGTATGAGTATGAGTATGAGTATGAGTTTAAGTATGAGTATGAGTATGAGTATGTGCATGAGTATGAGTATGAGTATGAGTATGAGTATGAGTATGAGTATGAGTATGAGTATGAGTATGAGTATGAGTATGAGTATGAGTATGAGTATGAGTATAAGTATTAGTATGAGTATGAGTAGGAGTACGAGTAGGAGTACGAGTATGCGTATGAGTATGAGTATGAGTATGAGTATGAGTGTGAGTGTGAGTGCGAATGTGAGTACGAGTATGCGTATGAGTATGAGTATGAGTATGAGTATGAGTGTGAGTGTGAGTGCGAATGTGAGTATGAGCATGTGTATGAGTATGAGTATGAGTATGACTATGAGTATGAGTATGAGTATGAGCATGAGCATGAGCATGAGCATGAGCGTGAGCGTGAGAATAAGCATGAGTATGAGTTTAACTATGAGTATGAGTACGAGTATGCGTATGAATATGAGTATGAGTATGAGTATGAGTATGAGTATGAGTATGAGTATGAGTATGAGTACGAGCATTAGTATGAGTATGAGTATGAGTATGAGTTTAAGTGTGAGTATGAGTATGAGCATGAGTATGAGTATGAGTATGAGTATGAGTATGAGTATAAGTATTAGTATGAGTATGAGTACGAGTATTAGTATGAGTATGAGTATGAGTATGAGTTAAAGTATGAGTATGAGTATGTGCATGAGTATGAGTATGTGTATGAGTATGTGCATGAGTATGAGTATGTGTATGAGTATGAGTATGAGTATGAGTATGAGTATGAGTATGAGTATAAGTATGAGTATGAGTATGAGTATGAGTATGAGTATGAGTATGAGTATGAGTATAAGTATTAGTATGAGTATGAGTACGAGTATTAGTATGAGTATGAGTATGAGTATGAGTTTAAGTGTGAGTATGAGTATGAGCATGAGTATGAGTATGAGTATGAGTATGAGTATAAGTATTAGTATGAGTATGAGTATGAGTATGAGTATGAGTTAGAGTATGAGTATGTGTATGAGTATGAGTATGAGTATGAGTATGAGTATGAGTATGAGTGTGAGTGTGAGTGCGAATGTGAGTATGAGCATGTGTATGAGTATGAGTATGAGTATGACTATGAGTATGAGTATGAGTATGAGCATGAGCATGAGCATGAGCATGAGCGTGAGCGTGAGAATAAGCATGAGTATGAGTTTAACTATGAGTATGAGTACGAGTATGCGTATGAATATGAGTATGAGTATGAGTATGAGTATGAGTATGGGTATGAGTATGAGTATGAGTATGAGTATGAGTATGAGTATGAGTATGAGTATGAGTATAAGTATGAGTATGAGTATGAGTATAAGTATGAGAATGAGTATGAGTGTGAGTATGAGAATGAGTATGAGTATGTGTATGAGTATGAGTATGATTATGAGTATGAGTATGAGTATGAGTATGAGTATGACTATGAGTATGAGTATGAGTATGAGTATGAGTATGAGTATGAGTTTAAGTATGAGTATGAGTATGAGTATGTGCATGAGTATGAGTATGTGTATGAGTATGAGTATGAGTATGAGTTTAAGTGTGAGTATGAGTATGAGTATGAGTATGAGTATAAGTATTAGTATTAGTATGAGTATGAGTACGAGTATGAGTATGAGTATGAGTATGAGTATGAGTATGAGTATAAGTATGAGAATGAGTATAAGTATGAGAATGAGTATTAGTATGAGTATGAGTACGAGTATTAGTATGAGTATGAGTATGAGTATGAGTATGAGTATGAGTTTAAGTATGAGTATGAGTATGAGTATGTGCATGAGTATGAGTATGTGTATGAGTATGAGTATGAGTATGAGTATGAGTATGAGTATGAGTATGAGTATGAGTATGAGTATAAGTATGAGAATGAGTATGAGTGTGAGTATGAGAATGAGTATGAGTATGTGTATGAGTATGAGTTTGAGTATGAGTATGAGTATGAGTATGAGTATGAGTATGAGTATGAGTATAAGTATTAGTATGAGTATGAGTACGAGTATTAGTATGAGTATGAGTATGAGTATGAGTATGAGTATGAGTATGAGTTTAAGTATGAGTATGAGTATGAGTATGTGCATGAGTATGAGTATGTGTATGAGTATGAGTATGAGTATGAGTATGAGTATGAGTATGAGTATGAGTATGAGTATGAGTATGAGTATAAGTATGGGAATGAGTATAAGTATGAGAATGAGTATGAGTGTGAGTATGAGAATGAGTATGAGTATGTGTATGAGTATGATTATGAGTATGAGTATGAGTATGAGTATGAGTATGAGTATGAGTATGAGTATGACTATGAGTATGAGTATGAGTATGAGTATGAGTATGAGTTTAAGTATGAGGATGAGTATGAGTATGTGCATGAGTATGAGTATGTGTATGAGTATGAGTATGAGTATGAGTATGAGTATGAGTATGAGTATGAGTATGAGTATGAGTATGTGCATGAGTATGAGTATGTGTATGAGTATGAGTATGAGTATGAGTATGAGTATGAGTATGAGTATGAGTATGAGTATGAGTATGAGTATGAGTATGAGTATGAGTATGAGTATGAGTATGACTATGAGTATGAGTATGAGTATGAGTATGAGTTTAAGTATGAGTATGAGTGTGAGTATGAGAATGAGTATGAGTATGTGTATGAGTATGAGTATGATTATGAGTATGAGTATGAGTATGAGTATGAGTATGAGTATGACTATGAGTATGAGTATGAGTATGAGTATGAGTATGAGTTTAAGTATGAGTATGAGTATGAGTATGTGCATGAGTATGAGTATGTGTATGAGTATGAGTATGAGTATGTGTTTAAGTGTGAGTATGAGTATGAGTATGAGTATGAGTACGAGTATGCGTATGAATATGAGTATGAGTATGAGTATGAGTATGAGTATGAGTATGAGTATGAGTATAAGTATGAGTATGAGTATGAGTATGAGTATGTGCATGAGTATGAGTATGTGTATGAGTATGAGTATGAGTATGAGTTTAAGTGTGAGTATGAGTATGAGTATGAGTATGAGTATGAGTATAAGTATTAGTATTAGTATGAGTATGAGTACGAGTATGAGTATGAGTATGAGTATGAGTATGAGTATGAGTATATGTATGAGAATGAGTATAAGTATGAGAATGAGTATTAGTATGAGTATGAGTACGAGTATTAGTATGAGTATGAGTATGAGTATGAGTATGAGTATGAGTATGAGTTTAAGTATGAGTATGAGTGTGAGTATGAGAATGAGTATGAGTATGTGTATGAGTATGAGTTTGAGTATGAGTATGAGTATGAGTATGAGTATAAGTATTAGTATGAGTATGAGTACGAGTATTAGTATGAGTATGAGTATGAGTATGAGTATGAGTATGAGTATGAGTTTAAGTATGAGTATGAGTATGAGTATGTGCATGAGTATGAGTATGTGTATGAGTATGAGTATGAGTATGAGTATGAGTATCAGTATGAGTATGAGTATGAGTATGAGTATAAGTATGAGAATGAGTATAAGTATGAGAATGAGTATGAGTGTGAGTATGAGAATGAGTATGAGTATGTGTATGAGTATGATTATGAGTATGAGTATGAGTATGAGTATGAGTATGAGTATGAGTATGAGTATGAGTATGACTATGAGTATGAGTATGAGTATGAGTATGAGTTTAAGTATGAGGATGAGTATGAGTATGTGCATGAGTATGAGTATGTGTATGAGTATGAGTATGAGTATGAGTATGAGTATGAGTATGAGTATGTGCATGAGTATGAGTATGTGTATGAGTATGAGTATGAGTATGAGTATGAGTATGAGTATGAGTATGTGTATGAGTATGAGTATGAGTATGAGTATGAGTATGAGTATGAGTATGAGTATGAGTTAGAGTATGAGTATGTGTATGAGTATGAGTATGAGTATGAGTATGAGTATGAGTATGAGTGTGAGTGTGAGTGCGAATGTGAGTATGAGCATGTGTATGAGTATGAGTATGAGTATGACTATGAGTATGAGTATGAGTATGAGCATGAGCATGAGCATGAGCGTGAGCGTGAGAATAAGCATGAGTATGAGTTTAACTATGAGTATGAGTACGAGTATGCGTATGAATATGAGTATGAGTATGAGTATGAGTATGAGTATGAGTATGAGTATAAGTATGAGTATGAGTATGAGTATGAGTATGAGTATGAGTATGAGTATGAGTATAAGTATGAGTATGAGTATAAGTATGAGTATGAGTATGAGTATAAGTATGAGAATGAGTATGAGTGTGAGTATGAGAATGAGTATGAGTATGTGTATGAGTATGAGTATAATTATGAGTATGAGTATGAGTATGAGTATGAGTATGAGTATGAGTATGAGTATGACTATGAGTATGAGTATGAGTATGAGTATGAGTTTAAGTATGAGTATGAGTATGAGTATGTGCATGAGTATGAGTATGTGTATGAGTATGAGTATGAGTATGAGTTTAAGTGTGAGTATGAGTATGAGTATGAGTATGAGTATAAGTATTAGTATTAGTATGAGTATGAGTACGAGTATTAGTATGAGTATGAGTATGAGTATGAGTTTAAGTATGAGTATGAGTATGAGTATGTGCATGAGTATGAGTATGTGTATGAGTATGAGTATGAGTATGAGTATGAGTATGAGTATGAGTATGAGTATGAGTATGAGTATGAGTATGAGTATGAGTATGAGTATAAGTATTAGTATGAGTATGAGTAGGAGTACGAGTAGGAGTACGAGTATGCGTATGAGTATGAGTATGAGTATGAGTATGAGTGTGAGTGTGAGTGCGAATGTGAGTACGAGTATGCGTATGAGTATGAGTATGAGTATGAGTATGAGTGTGAGTGTGAGTGCGAATGTGAGTATGAGCATGTGTATGAGTATGAGTATGAGTATGACTATGAGTATGAGTATGAGTATGAGCATGAGCATGAGCATGAGCATGAGCGTGAGCGTGAGAATAAGCATGAGTATGAGTTTAACTATGAGTATGAGTACGAGTATGCGTATGAATATGAGTATGAGTATGAGTATGAGTATGAGTATGAGTATGAGTATGAGTATGAGTACGAGCATTAGTATGAGTATGAGTATGAGTATGAGTTTAAGTGTGAGTATGAGTATGAGCATGAGTATGAGTATGAGTATGAGTATGAGTATGAGTATAAGTATTAGTATGAGTATGAGTACGAGTATTAGTATGAGTATGAGTATGAGTATGAGTTAAAGTATGAGTATGAGTATGTGCATGAGTGTGAGTATGTGTATGAGTATGTGCATGAGTATGAGTATGTGTATGAGTATGAGTATGAGTATGAGTATGAGTATGAGTATGAGTATAAGTATGAGTATGAGTATGAGTATGAGTATGAGTATGAGTATGAGTATGAGTATAAGTATTAGTATGAGTATGAGTACGAGTATTAGTATGAGTATGAGTATGAGTATGAGTTTAAGTGTGAGTATGAGTATGAGCATGAGTATGAGTATGAGTATGAGTATGAGTATAAGTATTAGTATGAGTATGAGTATGAGTATGAGTATGAGTTAGAGTATGAGTATGTGTATGAGTATGAGTATGAGTATGAGCATGAGTATGAGTATGTGTATGAGTATGAGTATGAGTATGAGTATGAGTATGAGTATGAGTATAAGTATGAGTATGAGTATGAGTATGAGTATGAGTATGAGTATGAGTATGAGTATAAGTATTAGTATGAGTATGAGTATGAGTGTGAGTATGAGAATGAGTATGAGTATGTGTATGAGTATGAGTATGATTATGAGTATGAGTATGAGTATGAGTATGAGTATGACTATGAGTATGAGTATGAGTATGAGTATGAGTATGAGTATGAGTTTAAGTATGAGTATGAGTATGAGTATGTGCATGAGTATGAGTATGTGTATGAGTATGAGTATGAGTATGAGTTTAAGTGTGAGTATGAGTATGAGTATGAGTATGAGTATAAGTATTAGTATTAGTATGAGTATGAGTACGAGTATGAGTATGAGTATGAGTATGAGTATGAGTATGAGTATGAGTATAAGTATGAGAATGAGTATAAGTATGAGAATGAGTATTAGTATGAGTATGAGTACGAGTATTAGTATGAGTATGAGTATGAGTATGAGTATGAGTATGAGTTTAAGTATGAGTATGAGTATGAGTATGTGCATGAGTATGAGTATGTGTATGAGTATGAGTATGAGTATGAGTATGAGTATGAGTATGAGTATGAGTATGAGTATGAGTATAAGTATGAGAATGAGTATGAGTGTGAGTATGAGAATGAGTATGAGTATGTGTATGAGTATGAGTTTGAGTATGAGTATGAGTATGAGTATGAGTATGAGTATGAGTATAAGTATTAGTATGAGTATGAGTACGAGTATTAGTATGAGTATGAGTATGAGTATGAGTATGAGTATGAGTATGAGTTTAAGTATGAGTATGAGTATGAGTATGTGCATGAGTATGAGTATGTGTATGAGTATGAGTATGAGTATGAGTATGAGTATGTGTATGAGTATGAGTATGAGTATAAGTATGGGAATGAGTATAAGTATGAGAATGAGTATGAGTGTGAGTATGAGAATGAGTATGAGTATGTGTATGAGTATGATTATGAGTATGAGTATGAGTATGAGTATGAGTATGAGTATGAGTATGAGTATGAGTATGACTATGAGTATGAGTATGAGTATGAGTATGAGTATGAGTTTAAGTATGAGGATGAGTATGAGTATGTGCATGAGTATGAGTATGTGTATGAGTATGAGTATGAGTATGAGTATGAGTATGAGTATGAGTATGAGTATGAGTATGAGTATGTGCATGAGTGTGAGTATGTGTATGAGTATGAGTATGAGTATGAGTATGAGTATGAGTATGAGTATGAGTATGAGTATGAGTATGAGTATGAGTATGAGTATGAGTATGAGTATGACTATGAGTATGAGTATGAGTATGAGTATGAGTTTAAGTATGAGTATGAGTGTGAGTATGAGAATGAGTATGAGTATGTGTATGAGTATGAGTATGATTATGAGTATGAGTATGAGTATGAGTATGAGTATGAGTATGACTATGAGTATGAGTATGAGTATGAGTATGAGTATGAGTTTAAGTATGAGTATGAGTATGAGTATGTGCATGAGTATGAGTATGTGTATGAGTATGAGTATGAGTATGAGTTTAAGTGTGAGTATGAGTATGAGTATGAGTATGAGTATGTGTATGAGTATGTGCATGAGTATGAGTATGTGTATGAGTATGAGTATGAGTATGAGTATGAGTATGAGTATGAGTATAAGTATGAGTATGAGTATGAGTATGAGTATGAGTATGAGTATGAGTATGAGTATAAGTATTAGTATGAGTATGAGTACGAGTATTAGTATGAGTATGAGTATGACTATGAGTATGAGTATGAGTATGAGTATGAGTTTAAGTATGAGTATGAGTGTGAGTATGAGAATGAGTATGAGTATGAGTATGAGTATGAGTATGAGTATGAGTATGAGTTAGAGTATGAGTATGTGTATGAGTATGAGTATGAGTATGAGTATGAGTATGAGTGTGAGTGTGAGTGCGAATGTGAGTATGAGCATGTGTATGAGTATGAGTATGAGTATGACTATGAGTATGAGTATGAGTATGAGCATGAGCATGAGCATGAGCATGAGCGTGAGCGTGAGAATAAGCATGAGTATGAGTTTAACTATGAGTATGAGTACGAGTATGCGTATGAATATGAGTATGAGTATGAGTATGAGTATGAGTATGGGTATGAGTATGAGTATGAGTATGAGTATGAGTATGAGTATGAGTATGAGTATAAGTATGAGTATGAGTATGAGTATAAGTATGAGAATGAGTATGAGTGTGAGTATGAGAATGAGTATGAGTATGTGTATGAGTATGAGTATGATTATGAGTATGAGTATGAGTATGAGTATGAGTATGAGTATGACTATGAGTATGAGTATGAGTATGAGTATGAGTTTAAGTATGAGTATGAGTATGAGTATGTGCATGAGTATGAGTATGTGTATGAGTATGAGTATGAGTATGAGTTTAAGTGTGAGTATGAGTATGAGTATGAGTATGAGTATGAGTATAAGTATTAGTATTAGTATGAGTATGAGTATGAGTATGAGTATGAGTATGAGTATGAGTATGAGTATGAGTATAAGTATGAGAATGAGTATAAGTATGAGAATGAGTATTAGTATGAGTATGAGTACGAGTATTAGTATGAGTATGAGTATGAGTATGAGTATGAGTATGAGTTTAAGTATGAGTATGAGTATGAGTATGTGCATGAGTATGAGTATGTGTATGAGTATGAGTATGAGTATGAGTATGAGTATGAGTATGAGTATGAGTATGAGTATGAGTATAAGTATGAGAATGAGTATGAGTGTGAGTATGAGAATGAGTATGAGTATGTGTATGAGTATGAGTTTGAGTATGAGTATGAGTATGAGTATGAGTATGAGTATAAGTATTAGTATGAGTATGAGTACGAGTATTAGTATGAGTATGAGTATGAGTATGAGTATGAGTATGAGAATGAGTATGAGTGTGAGTATGAGAATGAGTATGAGTATGTGTATGAGTATGAGTTTGAGTATGAGTATGAGTATGAGTATGAGTATGAGTATAAGTATTAGTATGAGTATGAGTACGAGTATTAGTATGAGTATGAGTATGAGTATGAGTTTAAGTATGAGTATGAGTATGAGTATGTGCATGAGTATGAGTATGTGTATGAGTATGAGTATGAGTATGAGTATGAGTATGAGTATGAGTATGAGTATGAGTATGAGTATAAGTATGAGAATGAGTATAAGTATGAGAATGAGTATGAGTGTGAGTATGAGAATGAGTATGAGTATGTGTATGAGTATGATTATGAGTATGAGTATGAGTATGAGTATGAGTATGAGTATGAGTATGAGTATGAGTATGACTATGAGTATGAGTATGAGTATGAGTATGAGTTTAAGTATGAGGATGAGTATGAGTATGTGCATGAGTATGAGTATGTGTATGAGTATGAGTATGAGTATGAGTATGAGTATGAGTATGAGTATGTGCATGAGTATGAGTATGTGTATGAGTATGAGTATGAGTATGAGTATGAGTATGAGTATGAGTATGTGTATGAGTATGAGTATGAGTATGAGTATGAGTATGAGTATGAGTATGAGTATGAGTTAGAGTATGAGTATGTGTATGAGTATGAGTATGAGTATGAGTATGAGTATGAGTATGAGTATGAGTGTGAGTGCGAGTGCGAATGTGAGTATGAGCATGTGTATGAGTATGAGTATGAGTATGACTATGAGTATGAGTATGAGTATGAGCATGAGCATGAGCATGAGCGTGAGCGTGAGAATAAGCATGAGTATGAGTTTAACTATGAGTATGAGTACGAGTATGCGTATGAATATGAGTATGAGTATGAGTATGAGTATGAGTATGAGTATGAGTA
This sequence comes from Andrena chrysosceles, assembly GCA_963855975.1. Classification (NCBI taxonomy): domain Eukaryota; kingdom Metazoa; phylum Arthropoda; class Insecta; order Hymenoptera; family Andrenidae; genus Andrena; species Andrena chrysosceles. Next base: position 155,359 of record CAWLCU010000601.1, read on the forward strand.
TGAGTATAAGTATGAGTATGAGTATGAGTATGAGTATGAGTATGAGTATGAGTATGAGTATGAGTATGAGTATAAGTATGAGTATGAGTATGAGTATAAGTATGAGAATGAGTATGAGTGTGAGTATGAGAATGAGTATGAGTATAAGTATTAGTATTAGTATGAGTATGAGTACGAGTATTAGTATGAGTATGAGTATGAGTATGAGTTTAAGTATGAGTATGAGTATGAGTATGTGCATGAGTATGAGTATGTGTATGAGTATGAGTATGAGTATGAGTATGAGTATGAGTATGAGTATGAGTATGAGTATGAGTATGAGTATGAGTATGAGTATAAGTATTAGTATGAGTATGAGTAGGAGTACGAGTAGGAGTACGAGTATGCGTATGAGTATGAGTATGAGTATGAGTATGAGTGTGAGTGTGAGTGCGAATGTGAGTACGAGTATGCGTATGAGTATGAGTATGAGTATGAGTATGAGTGTGAGTGTGAGTGCGAATGTGAGTATGAGCATGTGTATGAGTATGAGTATGAGTATGACTATGAGTATGAGTATGAGTATGAGCATGAGCATGAGCATGAGCATGAGCGTGAGCGTGAGAATAAGCATGAGTATGAGTTTAACTATGAGTATGAGTACGAGTATGCGTATGAATATGAGTATGAGTATGAGTATGAGTATGAGTATGAGTATGAGTATGAGTATGAGTACGAGCATTAGTATGAGTATGAGTATGAGTATGAGTTTAAGTGTGAGTATGAGTATGAGCATGAGTATGAGTATGAGTATGAGTATGAGTATGAGTATGAGTATAAGTATTAGTATGAGTATGAGTACGAGTATTAGTATGAGTATGAGTATGAGTATGAGTTAAAGTATGAGTATGAGTATGTGCATGAGTATGAGTATGTGTATGAGTATGTGCATGAGTATGAGTATGTGTATGAGTATGAGTATGAGTATGAGTATGAGTATGAGTATGAGTATAAGTATGAGTATGAGTATGAGTATGAGTATGAGTATGAGTATGAGTATGAGTATAAGTATTAGTATGAGTATGAGTACGAGTATTAGTATGAGTATGAGTATGAGTATGAGTTTAAGTGTGAGTATGAGTATGAGCATGAGTATGAGTATGAGTATGAGTATGAGTATAAGTATTAGTATGAGTATGAGTATGAGTATGAGTATGAGTTAGAGTATGAGTATGTGTATGAGTATGAGTATGAGTATGAGTATGAGTATGAGTGTGAGTGTGAGTGCGAATGTGAGTATGAGCATGTGTATGAGTATGAGTATGAGCATGAGCATGAGCATGAGCATGAGCGTGAGCGTGAGAATAAGCATGAGTATGAGTTTAACTATGAGTATGAGTACGAGTATGCGTATGAATATGAGTATGAGTATGAGTATGAGTATGAGTATGGGTATGAGTATGAGTATGAGTATGAGTATGAGTATGAGTATGAGTATGAGTATAAGTATGAGTATGAGTATGAGTATAAGTATGAGAATGAGTATGAGTGTGAGTATGAGAATGAGTATGAGTATGTGTATGAGTATGAGTATGATTATGAGTATGAGTATGAGTATGAGTATGAGTATGAGTATGACTATGAGTATGAGTATGAGTATGAGTATGAGTATGAGTTTAAGTATGAGTATGAGTATGAGTATGTGCATGAGTATGAGTATGTGTATGAGTATGAGTATGAGTATGAGTTTAAGTGTGAGTATGAGTATGAGTATGAGTATGAGTATGAGTATAAGTATTAGTATTAGTATGAGTATGAGTACGAGTATGAGTATGAGTATGAGTATGAGTATGAGTATGAGTATAAGTATGAGAATGAGTATAAGTATGAGAATGAGTATTAGTATGAGTATGAGTACGAGTATTAGTATGAGTATGAGTATGAGTATGAGTATGAGTATGAGTTTAAGTATGAGTATGAGTATGAGTATGTGCATGAGTATGAGTATGTGTATGAGTATGAGTATGAGTATGAGTATGAGTATGAGTATGAGTATGAGTATGAGTATGAGTATAAGTATGAGAATGAGTATGAGTGTGAGTATGAGAATGAGTATGAGTATGTGTATGAGTATGAGTTTGAGTATGAGTATGAGTATGAGTATGAGTATGAGTATAAGTATTAGTATGAGTATGAGTACGAGTATTAGTATGAGTATGAGTATGAGTATGAGTATGAGTATGAGTATGAGTTTAAGTATGAGTATGAGTATGAGTATGTGCATGAGTATGAGTATGTGTATGAGTATGAGTATGAGTATGAGTATGAGTATGAGTATGAGTATGAGTATGAGTATGAGTATAAGTATGAGAATGAGTATAAGTATGAGAATGAGTATGAGTGTGAGTATGAGAATGAGTATGAGTATGTGTATGAGTATGATTATGAGTATGAGTATGAGTATGAGTATGAGTATGAGTATGAGTATGAGTATGAGTATGACTATGAGTATGAGTATGAGTATGAGTTTAAGTATGAGGATGAGTATGAGTATGTGCATGAGTATGAGTATGTGTATGAGTATGAGTATGAGTATGAGTATGAGTATGAGTATGAGTATGAGTATGAGTATGTGCATGAGTATGAGTATGAGTATGTGTATGAGTATGAGTATGAGTATGAGTATGAGTATGAGTATGAGTATGAGTATGTGTATGAGTATGAGTATGAGTATGAGTATGAGTATGAGTATGAGTATGAGTATGAGTATGAGTATGAGTTAGAGTATGAGTATGTGTATGAGTATGAGTATGAGTATGAGTATGAGTATGAGTATGAGTGTGAGTGTGAGTGCGAATGTGAGTATGAGCATGTGTATGAGTATGAGTATGAGTATGACTATGAGTATGAGTATGAGTATGAGCATGAGCATGAGCATGAGCGTGAGCGTGAGAATAAGCATGAGTATGAGTTTAACTATGAGTATGAGTACGAGTATGCGTATGAATATGAGTATGAGTATGAGTATGAGTATGAGTATGAGTATGAGTATGAGTATGAGTATGAGTATGAGTATGAGTATAAGTATGAGTATGAGTATGAGTATGAGTATGAGTATGAGTATGAGTATGAGTATGAGTATGAGTATGAGTATGAGTATGAGTATAAGTATGAGTATGAGTATGAGTATAAGTATGAGAATGAGTATGAGTGTGAGTATGAGAATGAGTATGAGTATGTGTATGAGTATGAGTATGATTATGAGTATGAGTATGAGTATGAGTATGAGTATGAGTATGAGTATGAGTATGACTATGAGTATGAGTATGAGTATGAGTATGAGTTTAAGTATGAGTATGAGTATGAGTATGTGCATGAGTATGAGTATGTGTATGAGTATGAGTATGAGTATGAGTTTAAGTGTGAGTATGAGTATGAGTATGAGTATGAGTATAAGTATTAGTATTAGTATGAGTATGAGTACGAGTATTAGTATGAGTATGAGTATGAGTATGAGTTTAAGTATGAGTATGAGTATGAGTATGTGCATGAGTATGAGTATGTGTATGAGTATGAGTATGAGTATGAGTATGAGTATGAGTATGAGTATGAGTATGAGTATGAGTATGAGTATGAGTATGAGTATGAGTATGAGTATGAGTATAAGTATTAGTATGAGTATGAGTAGGAGTACGAGTAGGAGTACGAGTATGCGTATGAGTATGAGTATGAGTATGAGTATGAGTGTGAGTGTGAGTGCGAATGTGAGTACGAGTATGCGTATGAGTATGAGTATGAGTATGAGTATGAGTGTGGGTGTGAGTGCGAATGTGAGTATGAGCATGTGTATGAGTATGAGTATGAGTATGACTATGAGTATGAGTATGAGTATGAGCATGAGCATGAGCATGAGCATGAGCGTGAGCGTGAGAATAAGCATGAGTATGAGTTTAACTATGAGTATGAGTACGAGTATGCGTATGAATATGAGTATGAGTATGAGTATGAGTATGAGTATGAGTATGAGTATGAGTATGAGTATGAGTACGAGCATTAGTATGAGTATGAGTATGAGTATGAGTTTAAGTGTGAGTATGAGTATGAGCATGAGTATGAGTATGAGTATGAGTATGAGTATGAGTATAAGTATTAGTATGAGTATGAGTACGAGTATTAGTATGAGTATGAGTATGAGTATGAGTTAAAGTATGAGTATGAGTATGAGTATGTGCATGAGTATGAGTATGTGTATGAGTATGTGCATGAGTATGAGTATGAGTATGAGTATGAGTATGAGTATGAGTATGAGTATGAGTATAAGTATGAGTATGAGTATGAGTATGAGTATGAGTATGAGTATGAGTATGAGTATGAGTATAAGTATTAGTATGAGTATGAGTACGAGTATTAGTATGAGTATGAGTATGAGTATGAGTTTAAGTGTGAGTATGAGTATGAGCATGAGTATGAGTATGAGTATGAGTATGAGTATAAGTATTAGTATTAGTATGAGTATGAGTATGAGTATGAGTATGAGTTAGAGTATGAGTATGTGTATGAGTATGAGTATGAGTATGAGTATGAGTGTGAGTGTGAGTGCGAATGTGAGTATGAGCATGTGTATGAGTATGAGTATGAGTATGACTATGAGTATGAGTATGAGTATGAGCATGAGCATGAGCATGAGCATGAGCGTGAGCGTGAGAATAAGCATGAGTATGAGTTTAACTATGAGTATGAGTACGAGTATGCGTATGAATATGAGTATGAGTATGAGTATGAGTATGAGTATGGGTATGAGTATGAGTATAAGTATTAGTATGAGTATGAGTACGAGTATTAGTATGAGTATGAGTATGAGTATGAGTTAAAGTATGAGTATGAGTATGTGCATGAGTATGAGTATGTGTATGAGTATGAGTATGAGTATGAGTATAAGTATTAGTATGTGTATGAGTACGAGCATTAGTATGAGTATGAGTATGAGTATGAGTTTAAGTGTGAGTATGAGTATGAGCATGAGTATGAGTATGAGTATGAGTATGAGTATGAGTATGAGTATGAGTATAAGTATTAGTATGAGTATGAGTACGAGTATTAGTATGAGTATGAGTATGAGTATGAGTTAAAGTATGAGTATGAGTATGAGTATGTGCATGAGTATGAGTATGTGTATGAGTATGTGCATGAGTATGAGTATGTGTATGAGTATGAGTATGAGTATGAGTATGAGTACGAGCATTAGTATGAGTATGAGTATGAGTATGAGTTTAAGTGTGAGTATGAGTATGAGCATGAGTATGAGTATGAGTATGAGTATGAGTATGAGTATAAGTATTAGTATGAGTATGAGTACGAGTATTAGTATGAGTATGAGTATGAGTATGAGTTAAAGTATGAGTATGAGTATGTGCATGAGTATGAGTATGTGTATGAGTATGTGCATGAGTATGAGTATGTGTATGAGTATGAGTATGAGTATGAGTATGAGTATGAGTATGAGTATAAGTATGAGTATGAGTATGAGTATGAGTATGAGTATGAGTATGAGTATGAGTATAAGTATTAGTATGAGTATGAGTACGAGTATTAGTATGAGTATGAGTATGAGTATGAGTATGAGTTTAAGTGTGAGTATGAGTATGAGCATGAGTATGAGTATGAGTATGAGTATGAGTATAAGTATTAGTATGAGTATGAGTATGAGTATGAGTATGAGTTAGAGTATGAGTATGTGTATGAGTATGAGTATGAGTATGAGTATGAGTATGAGTGTGAGTGTGAGTGCGAATGTGAGTATGAGCATGTGTATGAGTATGAGTATGAGTATGACTATGAGTATGAGTATGAGTATGAGCATGAGCATGAGCATGAGCATGAGCGTGAGCGTGAGAATAAGCATGAGTATGAGTTTAACTATGAGTATGAGTACGAGTATGCGTATGAATATGAGTATGAGTATGAGTATGAGTATGAGTATGGGTATGAGTATGAGTATGAGTATGAGTATGAGTATGAGTATGAGTATGAGTATAAGTATGAGTATGAGTATGAGTATAAGTATGAGAATGAGTATGAGTGTGAGTATGAGAATGAGTATGAGTATGTGTATGAGTATGAGTATGATTATGAGTATGAGTATGAGTATGAGTATGAGTATGAGTATGACTATGAGTATGAGTATGAGTATGAGTATGAGTTTAAGTATGAGTATGAGTATGAGTATGTGCATGAGTATGAGTATGTGTACGAGTATTAGTATGAGTATGAGTATGAGTATGAGTTAAAGTATGAGTATGAGTATGAGTATGTGCATGAGTATGAGTATGTGTATGAGTATGAGTATGAGTATGAGTATGTGTATGAGTATGAGTATGAGTACGAGTATTAGTATGAGTATGAGTATGAGTATGAGTTTAAGTATGAGTATGAGTATGAGTATGTGCATGAGTATGAGTATGTGTATGAGTATGAGTATGAGTATGAGTATGAGTATGAGTATGAGTATGAGTATGAGTATGAGTATGAGTATGAGTATGAGTATGAGTATGAGTATGAGTATGAGTATGAGTATGAGTATGAGTATGAGTATGAGTATAAGTATGAGAATGAGTATGAGTGTGAGTATGAGAATGAGTATGAGTATGTGTATGAGTATGAGTTTGAGTATGAGTATGAGTATGAGTATGAGTATGAGTATAAGTATTAGTATGAGTATGAGTACGAGTATTAGTATGAGTATGAGTATGAGTATGAGTATGAGTATGAGTATGAGTTTAAGTATGAGTATGAGTATGAGTATGTGCATGAGTATGAGTATGTGTATGAGTATGAGTATGAGTATGAGTATGAGTATGAGTATGAGTATGAGTATGAGTATAAGTATGAGAATGAGTATAAGTATGAGAATGAGTATGAGTGTGAGTATGAGAATGAGTATGAGTATGTGTATGAGTATGATTATGAGTATGAGTATGAGTATGAGTATGAGTATGAGTATGAGTATGAGTATGAGTATGACTATGAGTATGAGTATGAGTATGAGTATGAGTTTAAGTATGAGGATGAGTATGAGTATGTGCATGAGTATGAGTATGTGTATGAGTATGAGTATGAGTATGAGTATGAGTATGAGTATGAGTATGAGTATGAGTATGTGCATGAGTATGAGTATGAGTATGTGTATGAGTATGAGTATGAGTATGAGTATGAGTATGAGTATGAGTATGAGTATGTGTATGAGTATGAGTATGAGTATGAGTATGAGTATGAGTATGAGTATGAGTATGAGTATGAGTTAGAGTATGAGTATGTGTATGAGTATGAGTATGAGTATGAGTATGAGTATGAGTATGAGTGTGAGTGTGAGTGCGAATGTGAGTATGAGCATGTGTATGAGTATGAGTATGAGTATGACTATGAGTATGAGTATGAGTATGAGCATGAGCATGAGCATGAGCGTGAGCGTGAGAATAAGCATGAGTATGAGTTTAACTATGAGTATGAGTACGAGTATGCGTATGAATATGAGTATGAGTATGAGTATGAGTATGAGTATGAGTATGAGTATGAGTATGAGTATGAGTATAAGTATGAGTATGAGTATGAGTATGAGTATGAGTATGAGTATGAGTATGAGTATGAGTATGAGTATGAGTATGAGTATGAGTATAAGTATGAGTATGAGTATGAGTATAAGTATGAGAATGAGTATGAGTGTGAGTATGAGAATGAGTATGAGTATGTGTATGAGTATGAGTATGATTATGAGTATGAGTATGAGTATGAGTATGAGTATGAGTATGAGTATGAGTATGACTATGAGTATGAGTATGAGTATGAGTATGAGTTTAAGTATGAGTATGAGTATGAGTATGTGCATGAGTATGAGTATGTGTATGAGTATGAGTATGAGTATGAGTTTAAGTGTGAGTATGAGTATGAGTATGAGTATGAGTATAAGTATTAGTATTAGTATGAGTATGAGTACGAGTATTAGTATGAGTATGAGTATGAGTATGAGTTTAAGTATGAGTATGAGTATGAGTATGTGCATGAGTATGAGTATGTGTATGAGTATGAGTATGAGTATGAGTATGAGTATGAGTATGAGTATGAGTATGAGTATGAGTATGAGTATGAGTATGAGTATGAGTATGAGTATAAGTATTAGTATGAGTATGAGTAGGAGTACGAGTAGGAGTACGAGTATGCGTATGAGTATGAGTATGAGTATGAGTATGAGTGTGAGTGTGAGTGCGAATGTGAGTACGAGTATGCGTATGAGTATGAGTATGAGTATGAGTATGAGTGTGAGTGTGAGTGCGAATGTGAGTATGAGCATGTGTATGAGTATGAGTATGAGTATGACTATGAGTATGAGTATGAGTATGAGCATGAGCATGAGCATGAGCATGAGCGTGAGCGTGAGAATAAGCATGAGTATGAGTTTAACTATGAGTATGAGTACGAGTATGCGTATGAATATGAGTATGAGTATGAGTATGAGTATGAGTATGAGTATGAGTATGAGTATGAGTATGAGTACGAGCATTAGTATGAGTATGAGTATGAGTATGAGTTTAAGTGTGAGTATGAGTATGAGCATGAGTATGAGTATGAGTATGAGTATGAGTATGAGTATAAGTATTAGTATGAGTATGAGTACGAGTATTAGTATGAGTATGAGTATGAGTATGAGTTAAAGTATGAGTATGAGTATGAGTATGTGCATGAGTATGAGTATGTGTATGAGTATGTGCATGAGTATGAGTATGTGTATGAGTATGAGTATGAGTATGAGTATGAGTATGAGTATGAGTATAAGTATGAGTATGAGTATGAGTATGAGTATGAGTATGAGTATGAGTATGAGTATAAGTATTAGTATGAGTATGAGTACGAGTATTAGTATGAGTATGAGTATGAGTATGAGTTTAAGTGTGAGTATGAGTATGAGCATGAGTATGAGTATGAGTATGAGTATGAGTATAAGTATTAGTATTAGTATGAGTATGAGTATGAGTATGAGTATGAGTTAGAGTATGAGTATGTGTATGAGTATGAGTATGAGTATGAGTATGAGTATGAGTGTGAGTGTGAGTGCGAATGTGAGTATGAGCATGTGTATGAGTATGAGTATGAGTATGACTATGAGTATGAGTATGAGTATGAGCATGAGCATGAGCATGAGCATGAGCGTGAGCGTGAGAATAAGCATGAGTATGAGTTTAACTATGAGTATGAGTACGAGTATGCGTATGAATATGAGTATGAGTATGAGTATGAGTATGGGTATGAGTATGAGTATGAGTATGAGTATGAGTATAAGAATGAGCATGAGCATGAGTATGAGTATGAGTATGAGTATGAGCATGAGCATGAGCATGAGCATGAGCGTGAGCGTGAGAATAAGCATGAGTATGAGTTTAACTATGAGTATGAGTACGAGTATGCGTATGAATATGAGTATGAGTATGAGTATGAGTATAAGTATGAGTATGAGTATGAGTATGAGTATGAGTATGAGTATGAGTATGAGTATAAGTATTAGTATGAGTATGAGTACGAGCATTAGTATGAGTATGAGTATGAGTATGAGTTTAAGTGTGAGTATGAGTATGAGCATGAGTATGAGTATGAGTATGAGTATGAGTATGAGTATGAGTATGAGTATAAGTATTAGTATGAGTATGAGTACGAGTATTAGTATGAGTATGAGTATGAGTATGAGTTAAAGTATGAGTATGAGTATGAGTATGAGTATGAGTATGAGTATGAGTATAAGTATTACTATGAGTATGAGTACGAGTATTAGTATGAGTATGAGTATGAGTATGAGTTTAAGTGTGAGTATGAGTATGAGCATGAGTATGAGTATGAGTATGAGTATGAGTATGAGTATAAGTATTAGTATGAGTATGAGTACGAGTATTAGTATGAGTATGAGTATGAGTATGAGTTAAAGTATGAGTATGAGTATGAGTATGTGCATGAGTATGAGTATGTGTATGAGTATGAGTATGAGTATGAGTATGTGTATGAGTATGAGTATGAGTACGAGTATTAGTATGAGTATGAGTATGAGTATGAGTTTAAGTATGAGTATGAGTATGAGTATGTGCATGAGTATGAGTATGTGTATGAGTATGAGTATGAGTATGAGTATGAGTATGAGTATGAGTATGAGTATGAGTATGAGTATGAGTATGAGTATGAGTATGAGTATGAGTATGAGTATGAGTATGAGTATGAGTATGAGTATGAGTATAAGTATTAGTATGAGTATGAGTAGGAGTACGAGTAGGAGTACGAGTATGCGTATGAGTATGAGTATGAGTGTGAGTGTGAGTGCGAATGTGAGTATGAGCATGTGTATGAGTATGAGTATGAGTATGACTATGAGTATGAGTATGAGTATGAGCATGAGCATGAGCATGAGCGTGAGCGTGAGAATAAGCATGAGTATGAGTTTAACTATGAGTATGAGTACGAGTATGCGTATGAATATGAGTATGAGTATGAGTATGAGTATGAGTATGAGTATGAGTATAAGTATGAGTATGAGTATGAGTATGAGTATGAGTATGAGTATGAGTATGAGTATGAGTATGAGTATGAGTATAAGTATGAGTATGAGTATGAGTATGAGTATGAGTATGAGTATGAGTATGAGTATGAGTATGAGTATGTGCATGAGTATGAGTATGTGTATGAGTATGAGTATGAGTATGAGTATGAGTATGAGTATGAGTATGTGTATGAGTATGAGTATGAGTATGAGTATGAGTATGAGTATGAGTATGAGTATGAGTTAGAGTATGAGTATGAGTATGTGTATGAGTATGAGTATGAGTATGAGTATGAGTATGAGTATGAGTATGAGTGTGAGTGTGAGTGCGAATGTGAGTATGAGCATGTGTATGAGTATGAGTATGACTATGAGTATGAGTATGAGTATGAGCATGAGCATGAGCATGAGCGTGAGCGTGAGAATAAGCATGAGTATGAGTTTAACTATGAGTATGAGTACGAGTATGCGTATGAATATGAGTATGAGTATGAGTATGAGTATGAGTATGAGTATGAGTATGAGTATGAGTATAAGTATGAGTATGAGTATGAGTATGAGTATGAGTATGAGTATGAGTATGAGTATGAGTATAAGTATGAGTATGAGTATGAGTATAAGTATGAGAATGAGTATGAGTGTGAGTATGAGAATGAGTATGAGTATGTGTATGAGTATGAGTATGATTATGAGTATGAGTATGAGTATGAGTATGAGTATGAGTATGACTATGAGTATGAGTATGAGTATGAGTATGAGTATGAGTTTAAGTATGAGTATGAGTATGAGTATGTGCATGAGTATGAGTATGTGTATGAGTATGAGTATGAGTATGAGTTTAAGTGTGAGTATGAGTATGAGTATGAGTATGAGTATGAGTATAAGTATTAGTATTAGTATGAGTATGAGTACGAGTATTAGTATGAGTATGAGTATGAGTATGAGTTTAAGTATGAGTATGAGTATGAGTATGTGCATGAGTATGAGTATGTGTATGAGTATGAGTATGAGTATGAGTATGAGTATGAGTATGAGTATGAGTATGAGTATGAGTATGAGTATGAGTATGAGTATGAGTATGAGTATAAGTATTAGTATGAGTATGAGTAGGAGTACGAGTAGGAGTACGAGTATGCGTATGAGTATGAGTATGAGTATGAGTATGAGTGTGAGTGTGAGTGCGAATGTGAGTACGAGTATGCGTATGAGTATGAGTATGAGTATGAGTATGAGTGTGAGTGTGAGTGCGAATGTGAGTATGAGCATGTGTATGAGTATGAGTATGAGTATGACTATGAGTATGAGTATGAGTATGAGCATGAGCATGAGCATGAGCATGAGCGTGAGCGTGAGAATAAGCATGAGTATGAGTTTAACTATGAGTATGAGTACGAGTATGCGTATGAATATGAGTATGAGTATGAGTATGAGTATGAGTATGAGTATGAGTATGAGTATGAGTATGAGTATGAGTATGAGTATGAGTATGAGTTTAAGTATGAGGATGAGTATGAGTATGTGCATGAGTATGAGTATGTGTATGAGTATGAGTATGAGTATGAGTATGAGTATGAGTATGAGTATGAGTATGTGCATGAGTATGAGTATGTGTATGAGTATGAGTATGAGTATGAGTATGAGTATGAGTATGTGTATGAGTATGAGTATGAGTATGAGTATGAGTATGAGTATGAGTATGAGTTAGAGTATGAGTATGTGTATGAGTATGAGTATGAGTATGAGTATGAGTATGAGTATGAGTATGAGTGTGAGTGTGAGTGCGAATGTGAGTATGAGCATGTGTATGAGTATGAGTATGAGTATGACTATGAGTATGAGTATGAGTATGAGCATGAGCATGAGCATGAGCGTGAGCGTGAGAATAAGCATGAGTATGAGTTTAACTATGAGTATGAGTACGAGTATGCGTATGAATATGAGTATGAGTATGAGTATGAGTATGAGTATGAGTATGAGTATGAGTATGAGTATAAGTATGAGTATGAGTATGAGTATGAGTATGAGTATGAGTATGAGTATGAGTATAAGTATGAGAATGAGTATGAGTGTGAGTATGAGAATGAGTATGAGTATGTGTATGAGTATGAGTATGAGTATGAGTATGAGTATGAGTATGAGTATGAGTATGAGTATGAGTATGAGTATGAGTATGAGTATGAGTATAAGTATGAGTATGAGTATAAGTATTAGTATGAGTATGAGTACGAGTATTAGTATGAGTATGAGTATGAGTATGAGTTTAAGTATGAGTATGAGTATGAGTATGAGTATGTGCATGAGTATGAGTATATGTATGTGTATGAGTATGAGTTTAAGTATGAGTATGAGTATGAGTATGAGTATAAGTATTAGTATGAGTATGAGTACGAGTATTAGTATGAGTATGAGTATGAGTATGAGTATGAGTATGAGTTTAAGTATGAGTATGAGTATGAGTATGTGCATGAGTATGAGTATGTGTATGAGTATGAGTATGAGTATGAGTATGAGTATGAGTATGAGTATGAGTATAAGTATGAGAATGAGTATGAGTGTGAGTATGAGAATGAGTATGAGTATGTGTATGAGTATGAGTTTGAGTATGAGTATGAGTATGAGTATGAGTATGAGTATGATTATGAGTATGAGTATAAGTATTAGTATGAGTATGAGTACGAGTATTAGTATGAGTATGAGTATGAGTATGAGTATGAGTATGAGTTTAAGTATGAGTATGAGTATGAGTATGTGCATGAGTATGAGTATGTGTATGAGTATGAGTATGAGTATGAGTATGAGTATGAGTATGAGTATGAGTATGAGTGTGAGTATGAGTATGAGTATGAGTATGAGTATGAGTATGAGTATAAGTATGAGTATGAGTATGAGTATGAGTATGAGTATGAGTATGAGTATGAGTATGTGCATGAGTATGAGTATGTGTATGAGTATGAGTATGAGTATGAGTATGAGTATGAGTATGAGTATGTGTATGAGTATGAGTATGAGTATGAGTATGAGTATGAGTATGAGTATGAGTATGAGTATGAGTTAGAGTATGAGTATGAGTATGTGTATGAGTATGAGTATGAGTATGAGTATGAGTATGAGTATGAGTATGAGTATGTGCATGAGTATGAGTATGTGTATGAGTATGAGTATGAGTATGAGTATGAGTATGAGTATGAGTATGTGTATGAGTATGAGTATGAGTATGAGTATGAGTATGAGTATGAGTATGAGTATGAGTTAGAGTATGAGTATGTGTATGAGTATGAGTATGAGTATGAGTATGAGTATGAGTGTGAGTGTGAGTGCGAATGTGAGTATGAGCATGTGTATGAGTATGAGTATGAGTATGACTATGAGTATGAGTATGAGTATGAGCATGAGCATGAGCATGAGCGTGAGCGTGAGAATAAGCATGAGTATGAGTTTAACTATGAGTATGAGTACGAGTATGCGTATGAATATGAGTATGAGTATGAGTATGAGTATGAGTATGAGTATGAGTATGAGTATGAGTATAAGTATGAGTATGAGTATGAGTATGAGTATGAGTATGAGTGTGAGTATGAGTATGAGTATGAGTATGAGTATGAGTATGAGTATAAGTATGAGTATGAGTATGAGTATGAGTATGAGTATGAGTATGAGTATGAGTATGTGCATGAGTATGAGTATGTGTATGAGTATGAGTATGAGTATGAGTATGAGTATGAGTATGAGTATGTGTATGAGTATGAGTATGAGTATGAGTATGAGTATGAGTATGAGTATGAGTTAGAGTATGAGTATGAGTATGTGTATGAGTATGAGTATGAGTATGAGTATGAGTATGAGTATGAGTATGAGTATGAGTATGAGTATGAGTATGAGTATGAGTATGAGTATGAGTATAAGTATGAGTATGAGTATGAGTATGAGTATGAGTATGAGTTTAAGTATGAGTATGAGTTTAAGTATGAGTATGAGTTTAAGTATGAGTATGAGTATGAGTATGAGTATGAGTATGAGTATGAGTATGAGTATGAGTATGAGTATGAGTATGAGTGTGAGTGTGAGTTCGAATGTGAGTATGAGTATGAGTATGAGTATGTGTATGTGTATGAGTATGAGTATGACTATGAGTATGAGTATGAGTATGAGTATGAGTATGAGTATGAGTATGAGTATGAGTATGATTATGAGTATGAGCATGAGCATGAGCATGAGTATGAGTATGAGTGTGAGTATGAGTATGAGTATGAGTATGAATATGAGTATGAGTATGATTATAAGTATTAGTATGAGTATGAGTATGAATATGAGTATGAGTATGATTATAAGTATTAGTATGAGTATGAGTACGAGTATTAGTATGAGTATGAGTATGAGTTTAAGTATGAGTATGAGTATGAGTATGTGCATGAGTATGAGTATGTGTATGAGTATGAGTATGAGTATGAGTATAAGTATGAGAATGAGTATGAGTGTGAGTATGAGAATGAGTATGAGTATGTGTATGAGTATGAGTATGAGTATGAGTATGAGTATGAGTATGAGTATGAGTATGAGTATGAGTATGAGTATGAGTATGAGTATGAGTATAAGTATGAGTATGAGTATGAGTATGAGTATGAGTATGAGTATAAGTATTAGTATGAGTATGAGTACGAGTATTAGTATGAGTATGAGTATGAGTATGAGTTTAAGTATGAGTATGAGTATGAGTATGAGTATGTGCATGAGTATGAGTATATGTATGTGTATGAGTATGAGTTTAAGTATGAGTATGAGTATGAGTATGAGTATAAGTATTAGTATGAGTATGAGTACGAGTATTAGTATGAGTATGAGTATGAGTATGAGTATGAGTATGAGTTTAAGTATGAGTATGAGTATGAGTATGTGCATGAGTATGAGTATGTGTATGAGTATGAGTATGAGTATGAGTATGAGTATGAGTATGAGTATGAGTATAAGTATGAGAATGAGTATGAGTGTGAGTATGAGAATGAGTATGAGTATGTGTATGAGTATGAGTTTGAGTATGAGTATGAGTATGAGTATGAGTATGAGTATGATTATGAGTATGAGTATAAGTATTAGTATGAGTATGAGTACGAGTATTAGTATGAGTATGAGTATGAGTATGAGTATGAGTATGAGTTTAAGTATGAGTATGAGTATGAGTATGTGCATGAGTATGAGTATGTGTATGAGTATGAGTATGAGTATGAGTATGAGTATGAGTATGAGTATGAGTATGAGTGTGAGTATGAGTATGAGTATGAGTATGAGTATGAGTATGAGTATAAGTATGAGTATGAGTATGAGTATGAGTATGAGTATGAGTATGAGTATGAGTATGTGCATGAGTATGAGTATGTGTATGAGTATGAGTATGAGTATGAGTATGAGTATGAGTATGAGTATGTGTATGAGTATGAGTATGAGTATGAGTATGAGTATGAGTATGAGTATGAGTATGAGTATGAGTTAGAGTATGAGTATGAGTATGTGTATGAGTATGAGTATGAGTATGAGTATGAGTATGAGTATGAGTATGAGTATGTGCATGAGTATGAGTATGTGTATGAGTATGAGTATGAGTATGAGTATGAGTATGAGTATGAGTATGTGTATGAGTATGAGTATGAGTATGAGTATGAGTATGAGTATGAGTATGAGTATGAGTTAGAGTATGAGTATGTGTATGAGTATGAGTATGAGTATGAGTATGAGTATGAGTGTGAGTGTGAGTGCGAATGTGAGTATGAGCATGTGTATGAGTATGAGTATGAGTATGACTATGAGTATGAGTATGAGTATGAGCATGAGCATGAGCATGAGCGTGAGCGTGAGAATAAGCATGAGTATGAGTTTAACTATGAGTATGAGTACGAGTATGCGTATGAATATGAGTATGAGTATGAGTATGAGTATGAGTATGAGTATGAGTATGAGTATGAGTATAAGTATGAGTATGAGTATGAGTATGAGTATGAGTATGAGTGTGAGTATGAGTATGAGTATGAGTATGAGTATGAGTATGAGTATAAGTATGAGTATGAGTATGAGTATGAGTATGAGTATGAGTATGAGTATGAGTATGTGCATGAGTATGAGTATGTGTATGAGTATGAGTATGAGTATGAGTATGAGTATGAGTATGAGTATGTGTATGAGTATGAGTATGAGTATGAGTATGAGTATGAGTATGAGTATGAGTTAGAGTATGAGTATGAGTATGTGTATGAGTATGAGTATGAGTATGAGTATGAGTATGAGTATGAGTATGAGTATGAGTATGAGTGTGAGTGTGAGTGCGAATGTGAGTATGAGCATGTGTATGAGTATGAGTATGAGTATGACTATGAGTATGAGTATGAGTATGAGCATGAGCATGAGCATGAGCGTGAGCGTGAGAATAAGCATGAGTATGAGTTTAACTATGAGTATGAGTACGAGTATGCGTATGAATATGAGTATGAGTATGAGTATGAGTATGAGTATGAGTATGAGTATGAGTATAAGTATGAGTATGAGTATGAGTATGAGTATGAGTATGAGTATGAGTATGAGTATGAGTATGAGTATAAGTATGAGTATGAGTATGAGTATAAGTATGAGAATGAGTATGAGTGTGAGTATGAGAATGAGTATGAGTATGTGTATGAGTATGAGTATGATTATGAGTATGAGTATGAGTATGAGTATGAGTATGAGTATGACTATGAGTATGAGTATGAGTATGAGTATGAGTATGAGTTTAAGTATGAGTATGAGTATGAGTATGTGCATGAGTATGAGTATGTGTATGAGTATGAGTATGAGTATGAGTTTAAGTGTGAGTATGAGTATGAGTATGAGTATGAGTATGAGTATAAGTATTAGTATTAGTATGAGTATGAGTACGAGTATTAGTATGAGTATGAGTATGAGTATGAGTTTAAGTATGAGTATGAGTATGAGTATGTGCATGAGTATGAGTATGTGTATGAGTATGAGTATGAGTATGAGTATGAGTATGAGTATGAGTATGAGTATGAGTATGAGTATAAGTATTAGTATGAGTAGGAGTAGGAGTACGAGTAGGAGTACGAGTATGCGTATGAGTATGAGTATGAGTATGAGTATGAGTGTGAGTGTGAGTGTGAGTGCGAATGTGAGTACGAGTATGCGTATGAGTATGAGTATGAGTATGAGTATGAGTGTGAGTGTGAGTGCGAATGTGAGTATGAGCATGTGTATGAGTATGAGTATGAGTATGACTATGAGTATGAGTATGAGTATGAGCATGAGCATGAGCATGAGCATGAGCGTGAGCGTGAGAATAAGCATGAGTATGAGTTTAACTATGAGTATGAGTACGAGTATGCGTATGAATATGAGTATGAGTATGAGTATGAGTATGAGTATGAGTATGAGTATGAGTATGAGTATAAGTATGAGTATGAGTATGAGTATGAGTATGAGTATGAGTATGAGTATGAGTATGAGTATGAGTATAAGTATGAGTATGAGTATGAGTATAAGTATGAGAATGAGTATGAGTGTGAGTATGAGAATGAGTATGAGTATGTGTATGAGTATGAGTATGATTATGAGTATGAGTATGAGTATGAGTATGAGTATGAGTATGACTATGAGTATGAGTATGAGTATGAGTTTAAGTATGAGTATGAGTATGAGTATGTGCATGAGTATGAGTATGTGTATGAGTATGAGTATGAGTATGAGTTTAAGTGTGAGTATGAGTATGAGTATGAGTATGAGTATAAGTATTAGTATTAGTATGAGTATGAGTACGAGTATTAGTATGAGTATGAGTATGAGTATGAGTTTAAGTATGAGTATGAGTATGAGTATGTGCATGAGTATGAGTATGTGTATGAGTATGAGTATGAGTATGAGTATGAGTATGAGTATGAGTATGAGTATGAGTATGAGTATGAGTATGAGTATGAGTATGAGTATGAGTATAAGTATTAGTATGAGTATGAGTAGGAGTACGAGTAGGAGTACGAGTATGCGTATGAGTATGAGTATGAGTATGAGTATGAGTGTGAGTGTGAGTGCGAATGTGAGTACGAGTATGCGTATGAGTATGAGTATGAGTATGAGTATGAGTGTGAGTGTGAGTGCGAATGTGAGTATGAGCATGTGTATGAGTATGAGTATGAGTATGACTATGAGTATGAGTATGAGTATGAGCATGAGCATGAGCATGAGCATGAGCGTGAGCGTGAGAATAAGCATGAGTATGAGTTTAACTATGAGTATGAGTACGAGTATGCGTATGAATATGAGTATGAGTATGAGTATGAGTATGAGTATGAGTATGAGTATGAGTATGAGTATGAGTATGAGTATGAGTTTAAGTATGAGGATGAGTATGAGTATGTGCATGAGTATGAGTATGTGTATGAGTATGAGTATGAGTATGAGTATGAGTATGAGTATGAGTATGAGTATGTGCATGAGTATGAGTATGTGTATGAGTATGAGTATGAGTATGAGTATGAGTATGAGTATGAGCATGTGTATGAGTATGAGTATGAGTATGAGTATGAGTATGAGTATGAGTATGAGTTAGAGTATGAGTATGTGTATGAGTATGAGTATGAGTATGAGTATGAGTATGAGTATGAGTATGAGTGTGAGTGTGAGTGCGAATGTGAGTATGAGCATGTGTATGAGTATGAGTATGAGTATGACTATGAGTATGAGTATGAGTATGAGCATGAGCATGAGCATGAGCGTGAGCGTGAGAATAAGCATGAGTATGAGTTTAACTATGAGTATGAGTACGAGTATGCGTATGAATATGAGTATGAGTATGAGTATGAGTATGAGTATGAGTATGAGTATGAGTATGAGTATAAGTATGAGTATGAGTATGAGTATGAGTATGAGTAGGAGTATGAGTATGAGTATGAGTATGAGTATGTGCATGAGTATGAGTATGTGTATGAGTATGAGTATGAGTATGAGTTTAAGTGTGAGTATGAGTATGAGTATGAGTATGAGTATAAGTATTAGTATTAGTATGAGTATGAGTACGAGTATTAGTATGAGTATGAGTATGAGTATGAGTTTAAGTATGAGTATGAGTATGAGTATGTGCATGAGTATGAGTATGTGTATGAGTATGAGTATGAGTATGAGTATGAGTATGAGTATGAGTATGAGTATGAGTATGAGTATGAGTATGAGTATGAGTATGAGTATGAGTATAAGTATTAGTATGAGTATGAGTAGGAGTACGAGTAGGAGTACGAGTATGCGTATGAGTATGAGTATGAGTATGAGTATGAGTGTGAGTGTGAGTGCGAATGTGAGTACGAGTATGCGTATGAGTATGAGTATGAGTATGAGTATGAGTGTGAGTGTGAGTGCGAATGTGAGTATGAGCATGTGTATGAGTATGAGTATGAGTATGACTATGAGTATGAGTATGAGTATGAGCATGAGCATGAGCATGAGCATGAGCGTGAGCGTGAGAATAAGCATGAGTATGAGTTTAACTATGAGTATGAGTACGAGTATGCGTATGAATATGAGTATGAGTATGAGTATGAGTATGAGTATGAGTATGAGTATGAGTATGAGTATGAGTATGAGTATGAGTTTAAGTATGAGGATGAGTATGAGTATGTGCATGAGTATGAGTATGTGTATGAGTATGAGTATGAGTATGAGTATGAGTATGAGTATGAGTATGAGTATGTGCATGAGTATGAGTATGTGTATGAGTATGAGTATGAGTATGAGTATGAGTATGAGTATGAGCATGTGTATGAGTATGAGTATGAGTATGAGTATGAGTATGAGTATGAGTATGAGTTAGAGTATGAGTATGTGTATGAGTATGAGTATGAGTATGAGTATGAGTATGAGTATGAGTATGAGTGTGAGTGTGAGTGCGAATGTGAGTATGAGCATGTGTATGAGTATGAGTATGAGTATGACTATGAGTATGAGTATGAGTATGAGCATGAGCATGAGCATGAGCGTGAGCGTGAGAATAAGCATGAGTATGAGTTTAACTATGAGTATGAGTACGAGTATGCGTATGAATATGAGTATGAGTATGAGTATGAGTATGAGTATGAGTATGAGTATGAGTATGAGTATAAGTATGAGTATGAGTATGAGTATGAGTATGAGTAGGAGTATGAGTATGAGTATGAGTATGAGTATAAGTATGAGAATGAGTATAAGTATGAGAATGAGTATTAGTATGAGTATGAGTACGAGTATTAGTATGAGTATGAGTATGAGTATGAGGATGAGTATGAGTATGTGCATGAGTATGAGTATGTGTATGAGTATGAGTATGAGTATGAGTATGAGTATGAGTATGAGTATGAGTATGTGCATGAGTATGAGTATGTGTATGAGTATGAGTATGAGTATGAGTATGAGTATGAGTATGAGTATGAGTATGAGTATGAGTATGAGTATGAGTTTAAGTATGAGTATGAGTATGAGTATGTGCATGAGTATGAGTATGTGTATGAGTATGAGTATGAGTATGAGTATGAGTATGAGTATGAGTATGAGTATGAGTATAAGTATGAGAATGAGTATGAGTGTGAGTATGAGAATGAGTATGAGTATGTGTATGAGTATGAGTTTGAGTATGAGTATGAGTATGAGTATGAGTATAAGTATTAGTATGAGTATGAGTACGAGTATTAGTATGAGTATGAGTATGAGTATGAGTATGAGTATGAGTATGAGTTTAAGTATGAGTATGAGTATGAGTATGTGCATGAGTATGAGTATGTGTATGAGTATGAGTATGAGTATGAGTATGAGTATGAGTATGAGTATGAGTATGAGAATGAGTATTAGTATGAGTATGAGTACGAGTATTAGTATGAGTATGAGTATGAGTATGAGGATGAGTATGAGTATGTGCATGAGTATGAGTATGTGTATGAGTATGAGTATGAGTATGAGTATGAGTATGAGTATGAGTATGAGTATGTGCATGAGTATGAGTATGTGTATGAGTATGAGTATGAGTATGAGTATGAGTATGAGTATGAGTATGAGTATGAGTATGAGTATGAGTATGAGTTTAAGTATGAGTATGAGTATGAGTATGTGCATGAGTATGAGTATGTGTATGAGTATGAGTATGAGTATGAGTATGAGTATGAGTATGAGTATGAGTATGAGTATAAGTATGAGAATGAGTATGAGTGTGAGTATGAGAATGAGTATGAGTATGTGTATGAGTATGAGTATGAGTTTGAGTATGAGTATGAGTATGAGTATGAGTATGAGTATAAGTATTAGTATGAGTATGAGTACGAGTATTAGTATGAGTATGAGTATGAGTATGAGTATGAGTATGAGTATGAGTTTAAGTATGAGTATGAGTATGAGTATGTGCATGAGTATGAGTATGTGTATGAGTATGAGTATGACTATGAGTATGAGTATGAGTATGAGTATGAGTTTAAGTATGAGGATGAGTATGAGTATGTGCATGAGTATGAGTATGTGTATGAGTATGAGTATGAGTATGAGTATGAGTATGAGTATGAGTATGAGTATGTGCATGAGTATGAGTATGTGTATGAGTATGAGTATGAGTATGAGTATGAGTATGAGTATGAGTATGAGTATGTGTATGAGTATGAGTATGAGTATGAGTATGAGTATGAGTATGAGTATGAGTATGAGTTAGAGTATGAGTATGTGTATGAGTATGAGTATGAGTATGAGTATGAGTATGAGTGTGAGTGTGAGTGCGAATGTGAGTATGAGCATGTGTATGAGTATGAGTATGAGTATGACTATGAGTATGAGTATGAGTATGAGCATGAGCATGAGCATGAGCGTGAGCGTGAGAATAAGCATGAGTATGAGTTTAACTATGAGTATGAGTACGAGTATGCGTATGAATATGAGTATGAGTATGAGTATGAGTATGAGTATGAGTATGAGTATGAGTATAAGTATGAGTATGAGTATGAGTATGAGTATGAGTATGAGTGTGAGTATGAGTATGAGTATGAGTATGAGTATGAGTATGAGTATAAGTATGAGTATGAGTATGAGTATGAGTATGAGTATGAGTATGAGTATGTGCATGAGTATGAGTATGTGTATGAGTATGAGTATGAGTATGAGTATGAGTATGAGTATGAGTATGTGTATGAGTATGAGTATGAGTATGAGTATGAGTATGAGTATGAGTATGAGTATGAGTTAGAGTATGAGTATGAGTATGTGTATGAGTATGAGTATGAGTATGACTATGAGTATGACTATGAGTATGAGTGTGAGTGTGAGTGCGAATGTGAGTATGAGCATGTGTATGAGTATGAGTATGAGTATGACTATGAGTATGAGTATGAGTATGAGCATGAGCATGAGCATGAGCGTGAGCGTGAGAATAAGCATGAGTATGAGTTTAACTATGAGTATGAGTACGAGTATGCGTATGAATATGAGTATGAGTATGAGTATGAGTATGAGTATGAGTATGAGTATGAGTATAAGTATGAGTATGAGTATGAGTATGAGTATGAGTATGAGTATGAGTATGAGTATGAGTATAAGTATGAGTATGAGTATGAGTATAAGTATGAGAATGAGTATGAGTGTGAGTATGAGAATGAGTATGAGTATGTGTATGAGTATGAGTATGATTATGAGTATGAGTATGAGTATGAGTATGAGTATGAGTATGACTATGAGTATGAGTATGAGTATGAGTATGAGTATGAGTTTAAGTATGAGTATGAGTATGAGTATGTGCATGAGTATGAGTATGTGTATGAGTATGAGTATGAGTATGAGTATGAGTATGAGTATGAGTATGAGTATGAGTATGAGTATGAGTATGAGTATGAGTATAAGTATTAGTATGAGTATGAGTAGGAGTACGAGTAGGAGTACGAGTATGCGTATGAGTATGAGTATGAGTATGAGTATGAGTGTGAGTGTGAGTGCGAATGTGAGTACGAGTATGCGTATGAGTATGAGTATGAGTATGAGTATGAGTGTGAGTGTGAGTGCGAATGTGAGTATGAGCATGTGTATGAGTATGAGTATGAGTATGACTATGAGTATGAGTATGAGTATGAGCATGAGCATGAGCATGAGCATGAGCGTGAGCGTGAGAATAAGCATGAGTATGAGTTTAACTATGAGTATGAGTACGAGTATGCGTATGAATATGAGTATGAGTATGAGTATGAGTATGAGTATGAGTATGAGTATGAGTATGAGTATGAGTATGAATATGAGTATGAGTATGAGTATGAGTATGAGTATGAGTATGAGTATGAGTATGACTATGAGTATGAGTATGACTATGAGTATGAGTATGAGTATGAGTATGAGTATGAGTTTAAGTATGAGTATGAGTATGAGTATGTGCATGAGTATGAGTATGTGTATGAGTATGAGTATGAGTATGAGTATGAGTATGAGTATGAGTATGAGTATGAGTATGAGTATGAGTATGAGTATAAGTATTAGTATGAGTATGAGTAGGAGTACGAGTAGGAGTACGAGTATGCGTATGAGTATGAGTATGAGTATGAGTATGAGTGTGAGTGTGAGTGCGAATGTGAGTACGAATATGCGTATGAGTATGAGTATGAGTATGAGTATGAGTGTGAGTGTGAGTGCGAATGTGAGTATGAGCATGTGTATGAGTATGAGTATGAGTATGACTATGAGTATGAGTATGAGTATGAGCATGAGCATGAGCATGAGCATGAGCGTGAGCGTGAGAATAAGCATGAGTATGAGTTTAACTATGAGTATGAGTACGAGTATGCGTATGAATATGAGTATGAGTATGAGTATGAGTATGAGTATGAGTATGAGTATGAGTATGAGTATGAGTATGAGTATGAGTATGAGTATGAGTATGAGTATGAGTATGAGTATGAGTATGAGTATGAGTATGAGTATGAGTATGAGTATAAGTATGAGTATGAGTATGAGTATGAGTATAAGTATGAGTATGAGTATGAGTATAAGTATGAGAATGAGTATGAGTGTGAGTATGAGAATGAGTATGAGTATGTGTATGAGTATGAGTATGATTATGAGTATGAGTGCGAATGTGAGTATGAGCATGTGTATGAGTATGAGTATGAGTATGACTATGAGTATGAGTATGAGTATGAGCATGAGCATGAGCATGAGCGTGAGCGTGAGAATAAGCATGAGTATGAGTTTAACTATGAGTATGAGTACGAGTATGCGTATGAATATGAGTATGAGTATGAGTATGAGTATGAGTATGAGTATGAGTATGAGTATGAGTATGAGTATAAGTATGAGTATGAGTATGAGTATGAGTATGAGTATGAGTATGAGTATGAGTATGAGAATAAGTATTAGTATGAGTATGAGAATGAGTATGAGTATGAGTATGAGTATGAGTATGAGTATGAGTATGAGCATGAGCATGAGCATGAGTATGAGTATGAGTGTGAGTATGAGTATGAGTATGAGTATGAATATGAGTATGAGTATGAGTATGAGTTTAAGTATGAGTATGAGTTTAAGTATGAGTATGAGTTTAAGTATGAGTATGAGTATGAGTATGAGTATGAGTATGAGTATGAGTATGAGTGTGAGTGTGAGTTCGAATGTGAGTATGAGTATGAGTATGAGTATGTGTATGAGAATAAGTATTAGTATGAGTATGAGAATGAGTATGAGTATGAGTATGAGTATGAGTATGAGTATGAGTATGAGCATGAGCATGAGCATGAGTATGAGTATGAGTATGAGTGTGAGTATGAGTATGAGTATGAATATGAGTATGAGTATGATTATAAGTATTAGTATGAGTATGAGTACGAGTATTAGTATGAGTATGAGTATGAGTTTAAGTATGAGTATGAGTATGAGTATGTGCATGAGTATGAGTATGTGTATGAGTATGTGTATGAGTATGAGTATAAGTATGAGAATGAGTATGAGTGTGAGTATGAGAATGAGTATGAGTATGTGTATGAGTATGAGTATGAGTATGAGTATGAGTATGAGTATGAGTATGAGTATGAGTATGAGTATGAGTATGAGTATGAGTATGAGTATGAGTATGAGTATAAGTATGAGTATGAGTATGAGTATGAGTATGAGTATAAGTATTAGTATGAGTATGAGTACGAGTATTAGTATGAGTATGAGTATGAGTATGAGTTTAAGTATGAGTATGAGTATGAGTATGTGCATGAGTATGAGTATGTGTATGAGTATGAGTATGAGTATGAGTATGAGTATGAGTATGAGTATGAGTATGAGTATGAGTATGAGTATGAGTATGAGGATGAGTATGAGTATAAGTATGAGTATGTGTATGAGTATGAGTATGAGTATGAGTATGAGTATGAGTATAAGTATGAGTATGAGTATGAGTATGAGTATGAGTATGAGTATGAGTATGAGTATGAGTATAAGTATGAGTATGAGTATGAGTATAAGTATGAGAATTAGTATGAGTGTGAGTATGAGAATGAGTATGAGTATGTGTATGAGTATGAGTATGATTATGAGTATGAGTATGAGTATGAGTATGAGTATGAGTATGACTATGAGTATGAGTATGAGTATGAGTATGAGTATGAGTTTAAGTATGAGTATGAGTTTAAGTATGAGTATGAGTTTAAGTATGAGTATGAGTATGAGTATGAGTATGAGTATGAGTATGAGTATGAGTATGAGTATGAGTATGAGTATGAGTATGAGTGTGAGTGTGAGTTCGAATGTGAGTATGAGTATGAGTATGAGTATGTGTATGTGTATGTGTATGAGTATGAGTATGACTATGAGTATGAGTATGAGTATGAGTATGAGAATGAGTATGAGTGTGAGTTTAAGTATGAGTATGAGTATGAGTATGTGCATGAGTATGAGTATGTGTATGAGTATGTGTATGAGTATGAGTATAAGTATGAGAATGAGTATGAGTGTGAGTATGAGAATGAGTATGAGTATGTGTATGAGTATGAGTATGAGTATGAGTATGAGTATGAGTATGAGTATGAGTATGAGTATGAGTATGAGTATGAGTATGAGTATGAGTATGAGTATGAGTATAAGTATGAGTATGAGTATGAGTATGAGTATGAGTATAAGTATTAGTATGAGTATGAGTACGAGTATTAGTATGAGTATGAGTATGAGTATGAGTTTAAGTATGAGTATGAGTATGAGTATGTGCATGAGTATGAGTATGTGTATGAGTATGAGTATGAGTATGAGTATGAGTATGAGTATGATTATGAGTATGAGCATGAGCATGAGCATGAGTATGAGTATGAGTATGAGTGTGAGTATGAGTATGAGTATGAGTATGAATATGAGTATGAGTATGATTATAAGTATTAGTATGAGTATGAGTATGAATATGAGTATGAGTATGATTATAAGTATTAGTATGAGTATGAGTACGAGTATTAGTATGAGTATGAGTATGAGTTTAAGTATGAGTATGAGTATGAGTATGTGCATGAGTATGAGCATGTGTATGAGTATGAGTATGAGTATGAGTATGAGTATGAGTATGAGTATGAGTATGAGTATGAGTATAAGTATGAGAATGAGTATGAGTGTGAGTATGAGAATGAGTATGAGTATGTGTATGAGTATGAGTTTGAGTATGAGTATGAGTATGAGTATGAGTATGAGTATAAGTATTAGTATGAGTATGAGTACGAGTATTAGTATGAGTATGAGTATGAGTATGAGTATGAGTATGAGTATGAGTTTAAGTATGAGTATGAGTATGAGTATGTGCATGAGTATGAGTATGTGTATGAGTATGAGTATGAGTATGAGTATGAGTATGAGTATGAGTATGAGTATGAGTATAAGTATGAGAATGAGTATAAGTATGAGAATGAGTATGAGTGTGAGTATGAGAATGAGTATGAGTATGTGTATGAGTATGATTATGAGTATGAGTATGAGTATGAGTATGAGTATGAGTATGAGTATGAGTATGAGTATGAGTATGACTATGAGTATGAGTATGAGTATGAGTATGAGTTTAAGTATGAGGATGAGTATGAGTATGTGCATGAGTATGAGTATGTGTATGAGTATGAGTATGAGTATGAGTATGAGTATGAGTATGAGTATGAGTATGTGCATGAGTATGAGTATGTGTATGAGTATGAGTATGAGTATGAGTATGAGTATGAGTATGAGTATGCGTATGTGTATGAGTATGAGTATGAGTATGAGTATGAGTATGAGTATGAGTATGAGTATGAGTTAGAGTATGAGTATGTGTATGAGTATGAGTATGAGTATGAGTATGAGTATGAGTGTGAGTGTGAGTGCGAATGTGAGTATGAGCATGTGTATGAGTATGAGTATGAGTATGACTATGAGTATGAGTATGAGTATGAGCATGAGCATGAGCATGAGCGTGAGCGTGAGAATAAGCATGAGTATGAGTTTAACTATGAGTATGAGTACGAGTATGCGTATGAATATGAGTATGAGTATGAGTATGAGTATGAGTATGAGTATGAGTATGAGTATAAGTATGAGTATGAGTATGAGTATGAGTATGAGTATGAGTATGAGTATAAGTATGAGAATGAGTATGAGTGTGAGTATGAGAATGAGTATGAGTATGTGTATGAGTATGAGTTTGAGTATGAGTATGAGTATGAGTATGAGTATGAGTATAAGTATTAGTATGAGTATGAGTACGAGTATTAGTATGAGTATGAGTATGAGTATGAGTATGAGTATGAGTATGAGTTTAAGTATGAGTATGAGTATGAGTATGTGCATGAGTATGAGTATGTGTATGAGTATGAGTATGAGTATGAGTATGAGTATGAGTATGAGTATGATTATAAGTATTAGTATGAGTATGAGTATGAATATGAGTATGAGTATGATTATAAGTATTAGTATGAGTATGAGTACGAGTATTAGTATGAGTATGAGTATGAGTTTAAGTATGAGTATGAGTATGAGTATGTGCATGAGTATGAGTATGTGTATGAGTATGAGTATGAGTATGAGTATGAGTATGAGTATGAGTATGAGTATGAGTATGAGTATAAGTATGAGAATGAGTATGAGTGTGAGTATGAGAATGAGTATGAGTATGTGTATGAGTATGAGTTTGAGTATGAGTATGAGTATGAGTATGAGTATGAGTATAAGTATTAGTATGAGTATGAGTACGAGTATTAGTATGAGTATGAGTATGAGTATGAGTATGAGTATGAGTATGAGTTTAAGTATGAGTATGAGTATGAGTATGTGCATGAGTATGAGTATGTGTATGAGTATGAGTATGAGTATGAGTATGAGTATGAGTATGAGTATGAGTATGAGTATAAGTATGAGAATGAGTATAAGTATGAGAATGAGTATGAGTGTGAGTATGAGAATGAGTATGAGTATGTGTATGAGTATGAGTATGAGTATGAGTATGAGTATGAGTATGAGTATGAGTATGAGTTAGAGTATGAGTATGTGTATGAGTATGAGTATGAGTATGAGTATGAGTGTGAGTGTGAGTGCGAATGTGAGTATGAGTATGAGTATGAGTATGAGTATGAGAATAAGTATTAGTATGAGTATGAGAATGAGTATGAGTATGAGTATGAGTATGAGTATGAGTATGAGTATGAGCATGAGCATGAGCATGAGTATGAGTATGAGTATGAGTGTGAGTATGAGTATGAGTATGAATATGAGTATGAGTATGATTATAAGTATTAGTATGAGTATGAGTACGAGTATTAGTATGAGTATGAGTATGAGTTTAAGTATGAGTATGAGTATGAGTATGTGCATGAGTATGAGTATGTGTATGAGTATGAGTATGAGTATGAGTATAAGTATGAGAATGAGTATGAGTGTGAGTATGAGAATGAGTATGAGTATGTGTATGAGTATGAGTATGAGTATGAGTATGAGTATGAGTATGAGTATGAGTATGAGTATGAGTATGAGTATGAGTATGAGTATGAGTATAAGTATGAGTATGAGTATGAGTATGAGTATGAGTATAAGTATTAGTATGAGTATGAGTACGAGTATTAGTATGAGTATGAGTATGAGTATGAGTTTAAGTATGAGTATGAGTATGAGTATGTGCATGAGTATGAGTATGTGTATGAGTATGAGTATGAGTATGAGTATGAGTATGAGTATGAGTATGAGTATGAGTATGAGTATGAGTATGAGTATGAGGATGAGTATGAGTATAAGTATGAGTATGTGTATGAGTATGAGTATGAGTATGAGTATGAGTATGAGTATGAGTATGAGTATGAGTATGAGTATGAGTATGAGTATGAGTATGAGTATGAGTATGAGTGTGAGTGTGAGTTCGAATGTGAGTATGAGTATGAGTATGAGTATGTGTATGTGTATGAGTATGAGTATGACTATGAGTATGAGTATGAGTATGAGTATGAGTATGAGCATGAGCATGAGTATGAGTATGAGTATGAGTATGAGTATGAGTATGAGTGTGAGTATGAGTATGAGTATGAGTATGAGTATGAATATGAGTATGAGTAAGATTATAAGTATTAGTATGAGTATGAGTACGAGTATGAGTATGAGTATGAGTATGAGTATGAGTATGAGTATGAGTATGAGTATGAGTATGAGTATGAGTATGAGTATGAGTATGAGTATGAGTATGAGTATGAGTATGAGTATGAGTATGAGTATGAGTATAAGTATGAGTATGAGTATGAGTATGAGTATGAGTATGAGTTTAAGTATGAGTATGAGTTTAAGTATGAGTATGAGTTTAAGTATGAGTATGAGTATGAGTATGAGTATGAGTATGAGTATGAGTATGAGTATGAGTATGAGTATGAGTATGAGTATGAGTGTGAGTGTGAGTTCGAATGTGAGTATGAGTATGAGTATGAGTATGTGTATGTGTATGAGTATGAGTATGACTATGAGTATGAGTATGAGTATGAGTATGAGTATGAGTATGAGTATGAGTATGATTATGAGTATGAGCATGAGCATGAGCATGAGTATGAGTATGAGTATGAGTGTGAGTATGAGTATGAGTATGAGTATGAATATGAGTATGAGTATGATTATAAGTATTAGTATGAGTATGAGTATGAATATGAGTATGAGTATGATTATAAGTATTAGTATGAGTATGAGTACGAGTATTAGTATGAGTATGAGTATGAGTTTAAGTATGAGTATGAGTATGAGTATGTGCATGAGTATGAGTATGTGTATGAGAATGAGTATGAGTATGAGTATAAGTATGAGAATGAGTATGAGTGTGAGTATGAGAATGAGTATGAGTATGTGTATGAGTATGAGTATGAGTATGAGTATGAGTATGAGTATGAGTATGAGTATGAGTATGAGTATGAGTATGAGTATGAGTATGAGTATGAGTATAAGTATGAGTATGAGTATGAGTATGAGTATGAGTATAAGTATTAGTATGAGTATGAGTACGAGTATTAGTATGAGTATGAGTATGAGTATGAGTTTAAGTATGAGTATGAGTATGAGTATGAGTATGAGTTAGAGTATGAGTATGTGTATGAATATGAGTATGAGTATGAGTATGAGCATGAGCGTGAGCATGAGTATGAGTATGAGTATGAGTGTGAGTATGAGTATGAGTATGAGTATGAGTGTGAGTGTGAGTGCGAATGTGAGTATGAGTATGAGTATGAGTATGAGTATGAGAATAAGTATTAGTATGAGTATGAGTATGAGTATGAGTATGAGTATGAGTATAAGTATGAGAATGAGTATAAGTATGAGAATGAGTATGAGTGTGAGTATGAGAATGAGTATGAGTATGTGTATGAGTATGAGTATGAGTATGAGTATGAGTATGAGTATGAGTATGAGTTAGAGTATGAGTATGTGTATGAGTATGAGTATGAGTATGAGTATGAGTGTGAGTGTGAGTGCGAATGTGAGTATGAGTATGAGTATGAGTATGAGTATGAGAATAAGTATTAGTATGAGTATGAGAATGAGTATGAGTATGAGTATGAGTATGAGTATGAGTATGAGTATGAGCATGAGCATGAGCATGAGTATGAGTATGAGTATGAGTGTGAGTATGAGTATGAGTATGAATATGAGTATGAGTATGAGTATGAGTATGAGTATGAGTATGAGTATGAGTATGAGTATGAGTATGAGTATGAGTATGAGTATGAGTATAAGTATGAGTATGAGTATGAGTATGAGTATGAGTATGAGTTTAAGTATGAGTATGAGTTTAAGTATGAGTATGAGTTTAAGTATGAGTATGAGTATGAGTATGAGTATGAGTATGAGTATGAGTATAAGTATTAGTATGAGTATGAGTACGAGTATTAGTATGAGTATGAGTATGAGTATGAGTATAAGTATTAGTATGAGTATGAGTACGAGTATTAGTATGAGTATGAGTATGAGTATGAGTATGAGTATGAGTATGAGTTTAAGTATGAGTATGAGTATGAGTATGTGCATGAGTATGAGTATGTGTATGAGTATGAGTATGAGTATGAGTATGAGTATGAGTATGAGTATGAGTATGAGTATAAGTATGAGAATGAGTATAAGTATGAGAATGAGTATGAGTGTGAGTATGAGAATGAGTATGAGTATGTGTATGAGTATGAGTATGAGTATGAGTATGAGTATGAGTATGAGTATGAGTTAGAGTATGAGTATGTGTATGAGTATGAGTATGAGTATGAGTATGAGTGTGAGTGTGAGTGCGAATGTGAGTATGAGTATGAGTATGAGTATGAGTATGAGAATAAGTATTAGTATGAGTATGAGAATGAGTATGAGTATGAGTATGAGTATGAGTATGAGTATGAGTATGAGCATGAGCATGAGCATGAGTATGAGTATGAGTATGAGTGTGAGTATGAGTATGAGTATGAATATGAGTATGAGTATGATTATAAGTATTAGTATGAGTATGAGTACGAGTATTAGTATGAGTATGAGTATGAGTTTAAGTATGAGTATGAGTATGAGTATGTGCATGAGTATGAGTATGTGTATGGGTATGAGTATGAGTATGAGTATAAGTATGAGAATGAGTATGAGTGTGAGTATGAGAATGAGTATGAGTATGTGTATGAGTATGAGTATGAGTATGAGTATGAGTATGAGTATGAGTATGAGTATGAGTATGAGTATGAGTATGAGTATGAGTATGAGTATGAGTATAAGTATGAGTATGAGTATGAGTATGAGTATGAGTATAAGTATTAGTATGAGTATGAGTACGAGTATTAGTATGAGTATGAGTATGAGTATGAGTTTAAGTATGAGTATGAGTATGAGTATGTGCATGAGTATGAGTATGTGTATGAGTATGAGTATGAGTATGAGTATGAGTATGAGTATGAGTATGAGTATGAGTATGAGTATGAGTATGAGTATGAGGATGAGTATGAGTATAAGTATGAGTATGTGTATGAGTATGAGTATGAGTATGAGTATGAGTATGAGTATGAGTATGAGTATGAGTATGAGTATGAGTATGAGTATGAGTATGAGTATGAGTATGAGTGTGAGTGTGAGTTCGAATGTGAGTATGAGTATGAGTATGAGTATGTGTATGTGTATGAGTATGAGTATGACTATGAGTATGAGTATGAGTATGAGTATGAGTATGAGCATGAGCATGAGTATGAGTATGAGTATGAGTATGAGTATGAGTATGAGTGTGAGTATGAGTATGAGTATGAGTATGAGTATGAATATGAGTATGAGTAAGATTATAAGTATTAGTATGAGTATGAGTACGAGTATGAGTATGAGTATGAGTATGAGTATGAGTATGAGTATGAGTATGAGTATGAGTATGAGTATGAGTATGAGTATGAGTATGAGTATGAGTATGAGTATGAGTATGAGTATGAGTATGAGTATGAGTATAAGTATGAGTATGAGTATGAGTATGAGTATGAGTATGAGTTTAAGTATGAGTATGAGTTTAAGTATGAGTATGAGTTTAAGTATGAGTATGAGTATGAGTATGAGTATGAGTATGAGTATGAGTATGAGTATGAGTATGAGTATGAGTATGAGTATGAGTGTGAGTGTGAGTTCGAATGTGAGTATGAGTATGAGTATGAGTATGTGTATGTGTATGAGTATGAGTATGAGTATGAGTATGAGTATGAGTATAAGTATGAGTATGAGTATGAGTATGAGTATGAGTATAAGTATTAGTATGAGTATGAGTACGAGTATTAGTATGAGTATGAGTATGAGTATGAGTTTAAGTATGAGTATGAGTATGAGTATGTGCATGAGTATGAGTATGTGTATGAGTATGAGTATGAGTATGAGTATGAGTATGAGTATGAGTATGAGTATGAGTATGAGTATGAGTATGAGTATGAGGATGAGTATGAGTATAAGTATGAGTATGTGTATGAGTATGAGTATGAGTATGAGTATGAGTATGAGTATGAGTATGAGTATGAGTATGAGTATGAGTATGAGTATGAGTATGAGTATGAGTATGAGTGTGAGTGTGAGTTCGAATGTGAGTATGAGTATGAGTATGAGTATGTGTATGTGTATGAGTATGAGTATGACTATGAGTATGAGTATGAGTATGAGTATGAGTATGAGCATGAGCATGAGTATGAGTATGAGTATGAGTATGAGTATGAGTATGAGTGTGAGTATGAGTATGAGTATGAGTATGAGTATGAATATGAGTATGAGTAAGATTATAAGTATTAGTATGAGTATGAGTACGAGTATGAGTATGAGTATGAGTATGAGTATGAGTATGAGTATGAGTATGAGTATGAGTATGAGTATGAGTATGAGTATGAGTATGAGTATGAGTATGAGTATGAGTATGAGTATGAGTATGAGTATGAGTATAAGTATGAGTATGAGTATGAGTATGAGTATGAGTATGAGTTTAAGTATGAGTATGAGTTTAAGTATGAGTATGAGTTTAAGTATGAGTATGAGTATGAGTATGAGTATGAGTATGAGTATGAGTATGAGTATGAGTATGAGTATGAGTATGAGTATGAGTGTGAGTGTGAGTTCGAATGTGAGTATGAGTATGAGTATGAGTATGTGTATGTGTATGAGTATGAGTATGACTATGAGTATGAGTATGAGTATGAGTATGAGTATGAGTATGAGTATGAGTATGATTATGAGTATGAGCATGAGCATGAGCATGAGTATGAGTATGAGTATGAGTGTGAGTATGAGTATGAGTATGAGTATGAATATGAGTATGAGTATGATTATAAGTATTAGTATGAGTATGAGTATGAATATGAGTATGAGTATGATTATAAGTATTAGTATGAGTATGAGTACGAGTATTAGTATGAGTATGAGTATGAGTTTAAGTATGAGTATGAGTATGAGTATGTGCATGAGTATGAGTATGTGTATGAGAATGAGTATGAGTATGAGTATAAGTATGAGAATGAGTATGAGTGTGAGTATGAGAATGAGTATGAGTATGTGTATGAGTATGAGTATGAGTATGAGTATGAGTATGAGTATGAGTATGAGTATGAGTATGAGTATGAGTATGAGTATGAGTATGAGTATGAGTATAAGTATGAGTATGAGTATGAGTATGAGTATGAGTATAAGTATTAGTATGAGTATGAGTACGAGTATTAGTATGAGTATGAGTATGAGTATGAGTTTAAGTATGAGTATGAGTATGAGTATGAGTATGAGTTAGAGTATGAGTATGTGTATGAATATGAGTATGAGTATGAGTATGAGCATGAGCGTGAGCATGAGTATGAGTATGAGTATGAGTGTGAGTATGAGTATGAGTATGAGTATGAGTATGAATATGAGTATGAGTAAGATTATAAGTATTAGTATGAGTATGAGTACGAGTATGAGTATGAGTATGAGTATGAGTATGAGTATGAGTATGAGTATGAGTATGAGTATGAGTATGAGTATGAGTATGAGTATGAGTATGAGTATGAGTATGAGTATGAGTATGAGTATGAGTATGAGTATGAGTATAAGTATGAGTATGAGTATGAGTATGAGTATGAGTATGAGTTTAAGTATGAGTATGAGTTTAAGTATGAGTATGAGTATGAGTATGAGTATGAGTATGAGTATGAGTATGAGTATGAGTATGAGTATGAGTATGAGTATGAGTATGAGTATGAGTATGAGTATGAGTATGAGTATGAGTATGAGTATGAGTATGAGTATGAGTATAAGTATGAGTATGAGTATGAGTATGAGTATGAGTATGAGTATAAGTATTAGTATGAGTATGAGTACGAGTATTAGTATGAGTATGAGTATGAGTATGAGTATAAGTATTAGTATGAGTATGAGTACGAGTATTAGTATGAGTATGAGTATGAGTATGAGTATGAGTATGAGTATGAGTTTAAGTATGAGTATGAGTATGAGTATGTGCATGAGTATGAGTATGTGTATGAGTATGAGTATGAGTATGAGTATGAGTATGAGTATGAGTATGAGTATGAGTATAAGTATGAGAATGAGTATAAGTATGAGAATGAGTATGAGTGTGAGTATGAGAATGAGTATGAGTATGTGTATGAGTATGAGTATGAGTATGAGTATGAGTATGAGTATGAGTATGAGTTAGAGTATGAGTATGTGTATGAGTATGAGTATGAGTATGAGTATGAGTGTGAGTGTGAGTGCGAATGTGAGTATGAGTATGAGTATGAGTATGAGTATGAGAATAAGTATTAGTATGAGTATGAGAATGAGTATGAGTATGAGTATGAGTATGAGTATGAGTATGAGTATGAGCATGAGCATGAGCATGAGTATGAGTATGAGTATGAGTGTGAGTATGAGTATGAGTATGAATATGAGTATGAGTATGATTATAAGTATTAGTATGAGTATGAGTACGAGTATTAGTATGAGTATGAGTATGAGTTTAAGTATGAGTATGAGTATGAGTATGTGCATGAGTATGAGTATGTGTATGGGTATGAGTATGAGTATGAGTATAAGTATGAGAATGAGTATGAGTGTGAGTATGAGAATGAGTATGAGTATGTGTATGAGTATGAGTATGAGTATGAGTATGAGTATGAGTATGAGTATGAGTATGAGTATGAGTATGAGTATGAGTATGAGTATGAGTATGAGTATAAGTATGAGTATGAGTATGAGTATGAGTATGAGTATAAGTATTAGTATGAGTATGAGTACGAGTATTAGTATGAGTATGAGTATGAGTATGAGTTTAAGTATGAGTATGAGTATGAGTATGTGCATGAGTATGAGTATGTGTATGAGTATGAGTATGAGTATGAGTATGAGTATGAGTATGAGTATGAGTATGAGTATGAGTATGAGTATGAGTATGAGGATGAGTATGAGTATAAGTATGAGTATGTGTATGAGTATGAGTATGAGTATGAGTATGAGTATGAGTATGAGTATGAGTATGAGTATGAGTATGAGTATGAGTATGAGTATGAGTATGAGTATGAGTGTGAGTGTGAGTTCGAATGTGAGTATGAGTATGAGTATGAGTATGTGTATGTGTATGAGTATGAGTATGACTATGAGTATGAGTATGAGTATGAGTATGAGTATGAGCATGAGCATGAGTATGAGTATGAGTATGAGTATGAGTATGAGTATGAGTGTGAGTATGAGTATGAGTATGAGTATGAGTATGAATATGAGTATGAGTAAGATTATAAGTATTAGTATGAGTATGAGTACGAGTATGAGTATGAGTATGAGTATGAGTATGAGTATGAGTATGAGTATGAGTATGAGTATGAGTATGAGTATGAGTATGAGTATGAGTATGAGTATGAGTATGAGTATGAGTATGAGTATGAGTATGAGTATAAGTATGAGTATGAGTATGAGTATGAGTATGAGTATGAGTTTAAGTATGAGTATGAGTTTAAGTATGAGTATGAGTTTAAGTATGAGTATGAGTATGAGTATGAGTATGAGTATGAGTATGAGTATGAGTATGAGTATGAGTATGAGTATGAGTATGAGTGTGAGTGTGAGTTCGAATGTGAGTATGAGTATGAGTATGAGTATGTGTATGTGTATGAGTATGAGTATGACTATGAGTATGAGTATGAGTATGAGTATGAGTATGAGTATGAGTATGAGTATGATTATGAGTATGAGCATGAGCATGAGCATGAGTATGAGTATGAGTATGAGTGTGAGTATGAGTATGAGTATGAGTATGAATATGAGTATGAGTATGATTATAAGTATTAGTATGAGTATGAGTATGAATATGAGTATGAGTATGATTATAAGTATTAGTATGAGTATGAGTACGAGTATTAGTATGAGTATGAGTATGAGTTTAAGTATGAGTATGAGTATGAGTATGAGTATGAGTATAAGTATGAGAATGAGTATAAGTATGAGAATGAGTATTAGTATGAGTATGAGTACGAGTATTAGTATGAGTATGAGTATGAGTATGAGTATGAGTATGAGTTTAAGTATGAGTATGAGTATGAGTATGTGCATGAGTATGAGTATGTGTATGAGTATGAGTATGAGTATGAGTATGAGTATGAGTATGAGTATGAGTATGAGTATGAGTATAAGTATGAGAATGAGTATGAGTGTGAGTATGAGAATGAGTATGAGTATGTGTATGAGTATGAGTTTGAGTATGAGTATGAGTATGAGTATGAGTATGAGTATAAGTATTAGTATGAGTATGAGTACGAGTATTAGTATGAGTATGAGTATGAGTATGAGTATGAGTATGAGTATGAGTTTAAGTATGAGTATGAGTATGAGTATGTGCATGAGTATGAGTATGTGTATGAGTATGAGTATGAGTATGAGTATGAGTATGAGTATGAGTATGAGTATGAGTATAAGTATGAGAATGAGTATAAGTATGAGAATGAGTATGAGTGTGAGTATGAGAATGAGTATGAGTATGTGTATGAGTATGATTATGAGTATGAGTATGAGTATGAGTATGAGTATGAGTATGAGTATGAGTATGAGTATGAGTATGACTATGAGTATGAGTATGAGTATGAGTTTAAGTATGAGGATGAGTATGAGTATGTGCATGAGTATGAGTATGTGTATGAGTATGAGTATGAGTATGAGTATGAGTATGAGTATGAGTATAAGTATGAGTATGAGTATGAGTATGAGTATGAGTATGAGTGTGAGTATGAGTATGAGTATGAGTATGAGTATGAGTATGAGTATAAGTATGAGTATGAGTATGAGTATGAGTATGAGTATGAGTATGAGTATGTGCATGAGTATGAGTATGTGTATGAGTATGAGTATGAGTATGAGTATGAGTATGAGTATGAGTATGAGTATGTGTATGAGTATGAGTATGAGTATGAGTATGAGTATGAGTATGAGTATGAGTATGAGTTAGAGTATGAGTATGAGTATGTGTATGAGTATGAGTATGAGTATGAGTATGAGTATGAGTATGAGTATGAGTATGAGTGTGAGTGTGAGTGCGAATGTGAGTATGAGCATGTGTATGAGTATGAGTATGAGTATGACTATGAGTATGAGTATGAGTATGAGCATGAGCATGAGCATGAGCGTGAGCGTGAGAATAAGCATGAGTATGAGTTTAACTATGAGTATGAGTACGAGTATGCGTATGAATATGAGTATGAGTATGAGTATGTGTATGAGTATGAGTATGAGTATGAGTATGAGTATGAGTATGAGTATGAGTATGAGTATGAGTATGAGTATGAGTATGAGTATAAGTATTAGTATGAGTATGAGTAGGAGTACGAGTAGGAGTACGAGTATGCGTATGAGTATGAGTATGAGTATGAGTGTGAGTGTGAGTGCGAATGTGAGTACGAGTATGCGTATGAGTATGAGTATGAGTATGAGTATGAGTGTGAGTGTGAGTGCGAATGTGAGTATGAGCATGTGTATGAGTATGCGTATGAGTATGACTATGAGTATGAGTATGAGTATGAGCATGAGCATGAGCATGAGCATGAGCGTGAGCGTGAGAATAAGCATGAGTATGAGTTTAACTATGAGTATGAGTACGAGTATGCGTATGAATATGAGTATGAGTATGAGTATGAGTATGAGTATGAGTATGAGTATGAGTATGAGTATGAGTATGAGTATGAGTATGAGTATGAGTATGAGTATGAGTATGAGTATGAGTATGAGTATGAGTATGAGTATAAGTATGAGTATGAGTATGAGTATGAGTATAAGTATGAGTATGAGTATGAGTATAAGTATGAGAATGAGTATGAGTGTGAGTATGAGAATGAGTATGAGTATGTGTATGAGTATGAGTATGATTATGAGTATGAGTGCGAATGTGAGTATGAGTATGAGTATGAGTATGTGTATGTGTATGAGTATGAGTATGACTATGAGTATGAGTATGAGTATGAGTATGAGTATGAGTATGAGTATGAGTATGAGTATGAGTATGAGTATGTGTATGTGTATGAGTATGAGTATGACTATGAGTATGAGTATGAGTATGAGTATGAGTATGAGTATGAGTATGAGTATGAGTATGAGTATGAGTATGAGTATGACTATGACTATGAGTATGAGTATGACTATGACCATGACTATGAGAATGAGTATGAGTATGAGTATGAGTATGAGTATGAGTATGAGTTTAAGTATGAGTATGAGTATGGGTATGAGCATGAGTATGAGTATGAGTGTGAGTATGAGTATGAGTATGAGTATAAGTATGAGAATGGGTATGAGTGTGAGTATGAGAATGAGTATGAGTATGTGTATGAGTATGAGTATGAGTATGAGTATGAGTATGAGTATGAGTATGAGTATGAGTATGAGGATGAGTATGAGTATAAGTATGAGTATGTGTATGAGTATGAGTATGAGTATGAGTATGAGTATGAGTATGAGTATGAGTTAGAGTATGAGTATGTGTATGAGTATGAGTATGAGTATGAGTATGAGTGTGAGTGTGAGTGCGAATGTGAGTATGAGTATGAGTATGAGTATGAGTATGAGAATAAGTATTAGTATGAGTATGAGTATGTGTATGAGTATGAGTATGAGTATGAGTATGAGTATGAGTATGAGCATGAGTATGAGTATGAGTATGAGTATGAGTATGAGTATGAGTATGAGTGTGAGTGTGAGTTCGAATGTGAGTATGAGTATGAGTATGAGTATGTGTATGTGTATGAGTATGAGTATGACTATGAGTATGAGTATGAGTCTGAGTATGAGTATGAGCATGAGCATGAGTATGAGTATGAGTATGAGTATGAGTATGAGTGTGAGTATGAGTATGAGTATGAGTATGAGTATGAATATGAGTATGAGTAAGATTATAAGTATTAGTATGAGTATGAGTTCGAGTATGAGTATGATTATGAGTATGAGTATGAGTATGAGTACGAGTATGAGTATGAGTATGAGTATGAGTATGAGTATGAGTATGAGTATGAGTATGAGTATGAGTATGAGTATGAGTATAAGTATGAGTATGAGTATGAGTATGAGTATGAGTATGAGTTTAAGTATGAGTTTGAGTTTAAGTATGAGTATGAGTTTAAGTATGAGTATGAGTATGAGTATGAGTATGAGTATGAGTATGAGTATGAGTATGAGTATGAGTATGAGTGTGAGTGTGAGTTCGAATGTGAGTATGAGTATGAGTATGAGTATGTGTATGTGTATGAGTATGAGTATGACTATGAGTATGAGTATGAGTATGAGTATGAGTATGAGTATGAGTATGATTATGAGTATGAGCATGAGCATGAGCATGAGTATGAGTATGAGTATGAGTATGAGTATGAGTATGAGTATGTGCATGAGTATGAGTATGTGTATGAGTATGAGTATGAGTATGAGTATGAGTATGAGTATGAGTATGTGTATGAGTATGAGTATGAGTATGAGTATGAGTATGAGTATGAGTATGAGTATGAGTTAGAGTATGAGTATGAGTATGTGTATGAGTATGAGTATGAGTATGAGTATGAGTATGAGTATGAGTGTGAGTGTGAGTGCGAATGTGAGTATGAGCATGTGTATGAGTATGAGTATGAGTATGACTATGAGTATGAGTATGAGTATGAGCATGAGCATGAGCATGAGCGTGAGCGTGAGAATAAGCATGAGTATGAGTTTAACTATGAGTATGAGTACGAGTATGCGTATGAATATGAGTATGAGTATGAGTATGAGTATGAGTATGAGTATGAGTATAAGTATGAGTATGAGTATGAGTATGAGTATGAGTATGAGTATGAGTATGAGTATGAGTATGAGTATGAGTATAAGTATGAGTATGAGTATGAGTATAAGTATGAGAATGAGTATGAGTGTGAGTATGAGAATGAGTATGAGTATGTGTATGAGTATGAGTATGATTATGAGTATGAGTATGAGTATGAGTATGAGTATGAGTATGACTATGAGTATGAGTATGAGTATGAGTATGAGTATGAGTTTAAGTATGAGTATGAGTATGAGTATGTGCATGAGTATGAGTATGTGTATGAGTATGAGTATGAGTATGAGTATGAGTATGAGTATGAGTATGAGTATGAGT
The DNA here is from genome assembly GCA_963855975.1 of Andrena chrysosceles. NCBI lineage: Eukaryota > Metazoa > Arthropoda > Insecta > Hymenoptera > Andrenidae > Andrena > Andrena chrysosceles. The sequence continues at coordinate 197,466 of CAWLCU010000601.1, forward strand.
ATGAGTATGAGTATGAGTATGAGTATGAGTATAAGTATTAGTATGAGTATGAGTAGGAGTACGAGTAGGAGTACGAGTATGCGTATGAGTATGAGTATGAGTATGAGTGTGAGTGTGAGTGCGAATGTGAGTACGAGTATGCGTATGAGTATGAGTATGAGTATGAGTATGAGTGTGAGTGTGAGTGCGAATGTGAGTATGAGCATGTGTATGAGTATGCGTATGAGTATGACTATGAGTATGAGTATGAGTATGAGCATGAGCATGAGCATGAGCATGAGCGTGAGCGTGAGAATAAGCATGAGTATGAGTTTAACTATGAGTATGAGTACGAGTATGCGTATGAATATGAGTATGAGTATGAGTATGAGTATGAGTATGAGTATGAGTATGAGTATGAGTATGAGTATGAGTATGAGTATGAGTATGAGTATGAGTATGAGTATGAGTATGAGTATGAGTATGAGTATGAGTATAAGTATGAGTATGAGTATGAGTATGAGTATAAGTATGAGTATGAGTATGAGTATAAGTATGAGAATGAGTATGAGTGTGAGTATGAGAATGAGTATGAGTATGTGTATGAGTATGAGTATGATTATGAGTATGAGTGCGAATGTGAGTATGAGTATGAGTATGAGTATGTGTATGTGTATGAGTATGAGTATGACTATGAGTATGAGTATGAGTATGAGTATGAGTATGAGTATGAGTATGAGTATGAGTATGAGTATGAGTATGTGTATGTGTATGAGTATGAGTATGACTATGAGTATGAGTATGAGTATGAGTATGAGTATGAGTATGAGTATGAGTATGAGTATGAGTATGAGTATGAGTATGACTATGACTATGAGTATGAGTATGACTATGACCATGACTATGAGAATGAGTATGAGTATGAGTATGAGTATGAGTATGAGTATGAGTTTAAGTATGAGTATGAGTATGGGTATGAGCATGAGTATGAGTATGAGTGTGAGTATGAGTATGAGTATGAGTATAAGTATGAGAATGGGTATGAGTGTGAGTATGAGAATGAGTATGAGTATGTGTATGAGTATGAGTATGAGTATGAGTATGAGTATGAGTATGAGTATGAGTATGAGTATGAGGATGAGTATGAGTATAAGTATGAGTATGTGTATGAGTATGAGTATGAGTATGAGTATGAGTATGAGTATGAGTATGAGTTAGAGTATGAGTATGTGTATGAGTATGAGTATGAGTATGAGTATGAGTGTGAGTGTGAGTGCGAATGTGAGTATGAGTATGAGTATGAGTATGAGTATGAGAATAAGTATTAGTATGAGTATGAGTATGTGTATGAGTATGAGTATGAGTATGAGTATGAGTATGAGTATGAGCATGAGTATGAGTATGAGTATGAGTATGAGTATGAGTATGAGTATGAGTGTGAGTGTGAGTTCGAATGTGAGTATGAGTATGAGTATGAGTATGTGTATGTGTATGAGTATGAGTATGACTATGAGTATGAGTATGAGTCTGAGTATGAGTATGAGCATGAGCATGAGTATGAGTATGAGTATGAGTATGAGTATGAGTGTGAGTATGAGTATGAGTATGAGTATGAGTATGAATATGAGTATGAGTAAGATTATAAGTATTAGTATGAGTATGAGTTCGAGTATGAGTATGATTATGAGTATGAGTATGAGTATGAGTACGAGTATGAGTATGAGTATGAGTATGAGTATGAGTATGAGTATGAGTATGAGTATGAGTATGAGTATGAGTATGAGTATAAGTATGAGTATGAGTATGAGTATGAGTATGAGTATGAGTTTAAGTATGAGTTTGAGTTTAAGTATGAGTATGAGTTTAAGTATGAGTATGAGTATGAGTATGAGTATGAGTATGAGTATGAGTATGAGTATGAGTATGAGTATGAGTGTGAGTGTGAGTTCGAATGTGAGTATGAGTATGAGTATGAGTATGTGTATGTGTATGAGTATGAGTATGACTATGAGTATGAGTATGAGTATGAGTATGAGTATGAGTATGAGTATGATTATGAGTATGAGCATGAGCATGAGCATGAGTATGAGTATGAGTATGAGTATGAGTATGAGTATGAGTATGTGCATGAGTATGAGTATGTGTATGAGTATGAGTATGAGTATGAGTATGAGTATGAGTATGAGTATGTGTATGAGTATGAGTATGAGTATGAGTATGAGTATGAGTATGAGTATGAGTATGAGTTAGAGTATGAGTATGAGTATGTGTATGAGTATGAGTATGAGTATGAGTATGAGTATGAGTATGAGTATGAGTGTGAGTGTGAGTGCGAATGTGAGTATGAGCATGTGTATGAGTATGAGTATGAGTATGACTATGAGTATGAGTATGAGTATGAGCATGAGCATGAGCATGAGCGTGAGCGTGAGAATAAGCATGAGTATGAGTTTAACTATGAGTATGAGTACGAGTATGCGTATGAATATGAGTATGAGTATGAGTATGAGTATGAGTATGAGTATGAGTATAAGTATGAGTATGAGTATGAGTATGAGTATGAGTATGAGTATGAGTATGAGTATGAGTATGAGTATGAGTATAAGTATGAGTATGAGTATGAGTATAAGTATGAGAATGAGTATGAGTGTGAGTATGAGAATGAGTATGAGTATGTGTATGAGTATGAGTATGATTATGAGTATGAGTATGAGTATGAGTATGAGTATGAGTATGACTATGAGTATGAGTATGAGTATGAGTATGAGTATGAGTTTAAGTATGAGTATGAGTATGAGTATGTGCATGAGTATGAGTATGTGTATGAGTATGAGTATGAGTATGAGTATGAGTATGAGTATGAGTATGAGTATGAGTATGAGTATGAGTATGAGTATGAGTATGAGTATAAGTATTAGTATGAGTATGAGTAGGAGTACGAGTAGGAGTACGAGTATGCGTATGAGTATGAGTATGAGTATGAGTGTGAGTGTGAGTGCGAATGTGAGTACGAGTATGCGTATGAGTATGAGTATGAGTATGAGTATGAGTGTGAGTGTGAGTGCGAATGTGAGTATGAGCATGTGTATGAGTATGCGTATGAGTATGACTATGAGTATGAGTATGAGTATGAGCATGAGCATGAGCATGAGCATGAGCGTGAGCGTGAGAATAAGCATGAGTATGAGTTTAACTATGAGTATGAGTACGAGTATGCGTATGAATATGAGTATGAGTATGAGTATGAGTATGAGTATGAGTATGAGTATGAGTATGAGTATGAGTATGAGTATGAGTATGAGTATGAGTATGAGTATGAGTATGAGTATGAGTATGAGTATGAGTATGAGTATGAGTATGAGTATGAGTGTGAGTGTGAGTTCGAATGTGAGTATGAGTATGAGTATGAGTATGTGTATGTGTATGAGTATGAGTATGACTATGAGTATGAGTATGAGTATGAGTATGAGTATGAGCATGAGCATGAGTATGAGTATGAGTATGAGTATGAGTATGAGTATGAGTGTGAGTATGAGTATGAGTATGAGTATGAGTATGAATATGAGTATGAGTAAGATTATAAGTATTAGTATGAGTATGAGTACGAGTATGAGTATGAGTATGAGTATGAGTATGAGTATGAGTACGAGTATGAGTATGAGTATGAGTATGAGTATGAGTATGAGTATGAGTATGAGTATGAGTATGAGTATGAGTATGAGTATAAGTATGAGTATGAGTATGAGTATGAGTATGAGTATGAGTTTAAGTATGAGTATGAGTTTAAGTATGAGTATGAGTTTAAGTATGAGTATGAGTATGAGTATGAGTATGAGTATGAGTATGAGTATGAGTATGAGTATGAGTATGAGTATGAGTGTGAGTGTGAGTTCGAATGTGAGTATGAGTATGAGTATGAGTATGTGTATGTGTATGAGTATGAGTATGACTATGAGTATGAGTATGAGTATGAGTATGAGTATGAGTATGAGTATGATTATGAGTATGAGCATGAGCATGAGCATGAGTATGAGTATGAGTATGAGTAGGAGTATGAGTATGAGTATGTGCATGAGTATGAGTATGTGTATGAGTATGAGTATGAGTATGAGTATGAGTATGAGTATGAGTATGTGTATGAGTATGAGTATGAGTATGAGTATGAGTATGAGTATGAGTATGAGTATGAGTTAGAGTATGAGTATGAGTATGTGTATGAGTATGAGTATGAGTATGAGTATGAGTATGAGTATGAGTATGAGTGTGAGTGTGAGTGCGAATGTGAGTATGAGCATGTGTATGAGTATGAGTATGAGTATGACTATGAGTATGAGTATGAGTATGAGCATGAGCATGAGCATGAGCGTGAGCGTGAGAATAAGCATGAGTATGAGTTTAACTATGAGTATGAGTACGAGTATGCGTATGAATATGAGTATGAGTATGAGTATGAGTATGAGTATGAGTATGAGTATAAGTATGAGTATGAGTATGAGTATGAGTATGAGTATGAGTATGAGTATGAGTATGAGTATAAGTATGAGTATGAGTATGAGTATAAGTATGAGAATGAGTATGAGTGTGAGTATGAGAATGAGTATGAGTATGTGTATGAGTATGAGTATGATTATGAGTATGAGTATGAGTATGAGTATGAGTATGAGTATGACTATGAGTATGAGTATGAGTATGAGTATGAGTATGAGTTTAAGTATGAGTATGAGTATGAGTATGTGCATGAGTATGAGTATGTGTATGAGTATGAGTATGAGTATGAGTATGAGTATGAGTATGAGTATGAGTATGAGTATGAGTATGAGTATGAGTATGAGTATAAGTATTAGTATGAGTATGAGTAGGAGTACGAGTAGGAGTACGAGTATGCGTATGAGTATGAGTATGAGTATGAGTGTGAGTGTGAGTGCGAATGTGAGTACGAGTATGCGTATGAGTATGAGTATGAGTATGAGTATGAGTGTGAGTGTGAGTGCGAATGTGAGTATGAGCATGTGTATGAGTATGCGTATGAGTATGACTATGAGTATGAGTATGAGTATGAGCATGAGCATGAGCATGAGCATGAGCGTGAGCGTGAGAATAAGCATGAGTATGAGTTTAACTATGAGTATGAGTACGAGTATGCGTATGAATATGAGTATGAGTATGAGTATGAGTATGAGTATGAGTATGAGTATGAGTATGAGTATGAGTATGAGTATGAGTATGAGTATGAGTATGAGTATGAGTATGAGTATGAGTATGAGTATAAGTATGAGTATGAGTATGAGTATGAGTATAAGTATGAGTATGAGTATGAGTATAAGTATGAGAATGAGTATGAGTGTGAGTATGAGAATGAGTATGAGTATGTGTATGAGTATGAGTATGATTATGAGTATGAGTGCGAATGTGAGTATGAGCATGTGTATGAGTATGAGTATGAGTATGACTATGAGTATGAGTATGAGTATGAGCATGAGCATGAGCATGAGCGTGAGCGTGAGAATAAGCATGAGTATGAGTTTAACTATGAGTATGAGTACGAGTATGCGTATGAATATGAGTATGAGTATGAGTATGAGTATGAGTATGAGTATGAGTATGAGTATGAGTATAAGTATGAGTATGAGTTTAAGTATGAGTATGAGTTTAAGTATGAGTATGAGTATGAGTATGAGTATGAGTATGAGTATGAGTATGAGTATGAGTATGAGTATGAGTGTGAGTGTGAGTTCGAATGTGAGTATGAGTATGAGTATGAGTATGTGTATGTGTATGAGTATGAGTATGACTATGAGTATGAGTATGAGTATGAGTATGAGTATGAGTATGAGTATGAGTATGAGTATGAGTATGAGTATGTGTATGTGTATGAGTATGAGTATGACTATGAGTATGAGTATGAGTATGAGTATGAGTATGAGTATGAGTATGAGTATGAGTATGAGTATGAGTATGAGTATGACTATGACTATGAGTATGAGTATGACTATGACCATGACTATGAGAATGAGTATGAGTATGAGTATGAGTATGAGTATGAGTATGAGTTTAAGTATGAGTATGAGTATGGGTATGTGCATGAGTATGAGTATGTGTATGAGTATGAGTATGAGTATGAGTATAAGTATGAGAATGGGTATGAGTGTGAGTATGAGAATGAGTATGAGTATGTGTATGAGTATGAGTATGAGTATGAGTATGAGTATGAGTATGAGTATGAGTATGAGTATGAGTATGAGGATGAGTATGAGTATAAGTATGAGTATGTGTATGAGTATGAGTATGAGTATGAGTATGAGTATGAGTATGAGTATGAGTTAGAGTATGAGTATGTGTATGAGTATGAGTATGAGTATGAGTATGAGTGTGAGTGTGAGTGCGAATGTGAGTATGAGTATGAGTATGAGTATGAGTATGAGAATAAGTATTAGTATGAGTATGAGAATGAGTATGAGTATGAGTATGAGTATGAGTATGAGTATGAGTATGAGCATGAGCATGAGCATGAGTATGAGTATGAGTATGAGTGTGAGTATGAGTATGAGTATGAATATGAGTATGAGTATGATTATAAGTATTAGTATGAGTATGAGTACGAGTATTAGTATGAGTATGAGTATGAGTTTAAGTATGAGTATGAGTATGAGTATGTGCATGAGTATGAGTATGTGTATGAGTATGAGTATGAGTATGAGTATAAGTATGAGAATGAGTATGAGTGTGAGTATGAGAATGAGTATGAGTATGTGTATGAGTATGAGTATGAGTATGAGTATGAGTATGAGTATGAGTATGAGTATGAGTATGAGTATGAGTATGAGTATGAGTATGAGTATGAGTATGAGTATAAGTATGAGTATGAGTATGAGTATGAGTATGAGTATAAGTATTAGTATGAGTATGAGTACGAGTATTAGTATGAGTATGAGTATGAGTATGAGTTTAAGTATGAGTATGAGTATGAGTATGTGCATGAGTATGAGTATGTGTATGAGTATGAGTATGAGTATGAGTATGAGTATGAGTATGAGTATGAGTATGAGTATGAGTATGAGTATGAGTATGAGGATGAGTATGAGTATAAGTATGAGTATGTGTAAGAGTATGAGTATGAGTATGAGTATGAGTATGAGTATGAGTATGAGTATGAGTATGAGTATGAGTATGAGTATGAGTATGAGTATGAGTGTGAGTGTGAGTTCGAATGTGAGTATGAGTATGAGTATGAGTATGTGTATGTGTATGAGTATGAGTATGACTATGAGTATGAGTATGAGTATGAGTATGAGTATGAGTATGAGCATGAGCATGAGTATGAGTATGAGTATGAGTATGAGTATGAGTATGAGTGTGAGTATGAGTATGAGTATGAGTATGAGTATGAATATGAGTATGAGTAAGATTATAAGTATTAGTATGAGTATGAGTACGAGTATGAGTATGAGTATGAGTATGAGTATGAGTATGAGTACGAGTATGAGTATGAGTATGAGTATGAGTATGAGTATGAGTATGAGTATGAGTATGAGTATGAGTATGAGTATGAGTATAAGTATGAGTATGAGTATGAGTATGAGTATGAGTATGAGTTTAAGTATGAGTATGAGTTTAAGTATGAGTATGAGTTTAAGTATGAGTATGAGTATGAGTATGAGTATGAGTATGAGTATGAGTATGAGTATGAGTATGAGTATGAGTATGAGTATGAGTGTGAGTGTGAGTTCGAATGTGAGTATGAGTATGAGTATGAGTATGTGTATGTGTATGAGTATGAGTATGACTATGAGTATGAGTATGAGTATGAGTATGAGTATGAGTATGAGTATGAGTATGATTATGATTATGAGTATGAGCATGAGCATGAGCATGAGTATGAGTATGAGTATGAGTGTGAGTATGAGTATGAGTATGAGTATGAATATGAGTATGAGTATGATTATAAGTATTAGTATGAGTATGAGTATGAATATGAGTATGAGTATGATTATAAGTATTAGTATGAGTATGAGTACGAGTATTAGTATGAGTATGAGTATGAGTTTAAGTATGAGTATGAGTATGAGTATGTGCATGAGTATGAGTATGTGTATGAGTATGAGTATGAGTATGAGTATAAGTATGAGAATGAGTATGAGTGTGAGTATGAGAATGAGTATGAGTATGTGTATGAGTATGAGTATGAGTATGAGTATGAGTATGAGTATGAGTATGAGTATGAGTATGAGTATGAGTATGAGTATGAGTATGAGTATGAGTATAAGTATGAGTATGAGTATGAGTATGAGTATGAGTATAAGTATTAGTATGAGTATGAGTACGAGTATTAGTATGAGTATGAGTATGAGTATGAGTTTAAGTATGAGTATGAGTATGAGTATGAGTATGAGTTAGAGTATGAGTATGTGTATGAATATGAGTATGAGTATGAGTATGAGCATGAGCGTGAGCATGAGTATGAGTATGAGTATGAGTGTGAGTATGAGTATGAGTATGAGTATGAATATGAGTATGAGTAAGATTATAAGTATTAGTATGAGTATGAGTACGAGTATGAGTATGAGTATGAGTATGAGTATGAGTATGAGTATGAGTATGAGTATGAGTATGAGTATGAGTATGAGTATGAGTATGAGTATGAGTATGAGTATGAGTATGAGTATGAGTATAAGTATGAGTATGAGTATGAGTATGAGTATGAGTATGAGTTTAAGTATGAGTATGAGTTTAAGTATGAGTATGAGTTTAAGTATGAGTATGAGTATGAGTATGAGTATGAGTATGAGTATGAGTATGAGTATGAGTATGAGTATGAGTGTGAGTGTGAGTTCGAATGTGAGTATGAGTATGAGTATGAGTATGTGTATGTGTATGTGTATGAGTATGAGTATGACTATGAGTATGAGTATGAGTATGAGTATGAGTATGAGTATGAGTATGATTATGAGTATGAGCATGAGCATGAGCATGAGTATGAGTATGAGTATGAGTGTGAGTATGAGTATGAGTATGAGTATGAATATGAGTATGAGTATGATTATAAGTATTAGTATGAGTATGAGTATGAATATGAGTATGAGTATGATTATAAGTATTAGTATGAGTATGAGTACGAGTATTAGTATGAGTATGAGTATGAGTTTAAGTATGAGTATGAGTATGAGTATGTGCATGAGTATGAGTATGTGTATGAGTATGAGTATGAGTATGAGTATAAGTATGAGAATGAGTATGAGTGTGAGTATGAGAATGAGTATGAGTATGTGTATGAGTATGAGTATGAGTATGAGTATGAGTATGAGTATGAGTATGAGTATGAGTATGAGTATGAGTATGAGTATGAGTATAAGTATGAGTATGAGTATGAGTATGAGTATGAGTATAAGTATTAGTATGAGTATGAGTACGAGTATTAGTATGAGTATGAGTATGAGTATGAGTTTAAGTATGAGTATGAGTATGAGTATGAGTATGTGCATGAGTATGAGTATGTGTATGTGTATGAGTATGAGTTTAAGTATGAGTATGAGTATGAGTATGAGTATAAGTATTAGTATGAGTATGAGTACGAGTATTAGTATGAGTATGAGTATGAGTATGAGTATGAGTATGAGTTTAAGTATGAGTATGAGTATGAGTATGTGCATGAGTATGAGTATGTGTATGAGTATGAGTATGAGTATGAGTATGAGTATGAGTATGAGTATGAGTATGAGTATAAGTATGAGAATGAGTATGAGTGTGAGTATGAGAATGAGTATGAGTATGTGTATGAGTATGAGTTTGAGTATGAGTATGAGTATGAGTATGAGTATGAGTATGAGTATGATTATAAGTATTAGTATGAGTATGAGTACGAGTATTAGTATGAGTATGAGTATGAGTATGAGTATGAGTATGAGTTTAAGTATGAGTATGAGTATGAGTATGTGCATGAGTATGAGTATGTGTATGAGTATGAGTATGAGTATGAGTATGAGTATGAGTATGAGTATGAGTATGAGTATGAGTATGAGTATGAGTATGAGTATGAGTATGAGTATGAGTGTGAGTGTGAGTTCGAATGTGAGTATGAGTATGAGTATGAGTATGTGTATGTGTATGTGTATGAGTATGAGTATGACTATGAGTATGAGTATGAGTATGAGTATGAGTATGAGTATGAGTATGATTATGAGTATGAGTATGAGTATGAGTATGAGTATGAGTATGAGTATAAGTATGAGTATGAGTATGAGTATGAGTATGAGTATAAGTATTAGTATGAGTATGAGTACGAGTATTAGTATGAGTATGAGTATGAGTATGAGTTTAAGTATGAGTATGAGTATGAGTATGAGTATGTGCATGAGTATGAGTATGTGTATGTGTATGAGTATGAGTTTAAGTATGAGTATGAGTATGAGTATGAGTATAAGTATTAGTATGAGTATGAGTACGAGTATTAGTATGAGTATGAGTATGAGTATGAGTATGAGTATGAGTTTAAGTATGAGTATGAGTATGAGTATGTGCATGAGTATGAGTATGTGTATGAGTATGAGTATGAGTATGAGTATGAGTATGAGTATGAGTATGAGTATGAGTATAAGTATGAGAATGAGTATGAGTGTGAGTATGAGAATGAGTATGAGTATGTGTATGAGTATGAGTTTGAGTATGAGTATGAGTATGAGTATGAGTATGAGTATGAGTATGATTATAAGTATTAGTATGAGTATGAGTACGAGTATTAGTATGAGTATGAGTATGAGTATGAGTATGAGTATGAGTTTAAGTATGAGTATGAGTATGAGTATGTGCATGAGTATGAGTATGTGTATGAGTATGAGTATGAGTATGAGTATGAGTATGAGTATGAGTATGAGTATGAGTATGAGTATGAGTATGAGTATAAGTATGAGAATGAGTATAAGTATGAGAATGAGTATTAGTATGAGTATGAGTACGAGTATTAGTATGAGTATGAGTATGAGTATGAGTATGAGTATGAGTATGAGTTTAAGTATGAGTATGAGTATGAGTATGTGCATGAGTATGAGTATGTGTATGAGTATGAGTATGAGTATGAGTATGAGTATGAGTATGAGTATGAGTATGAGTATAAGTATGAGAATGAGTATGAGTGTGAGTATGAGAATGAGTATGAGTATGTGTATGAGTATGAGTTTGAGTATGAGTATGAGTATGAGTATGAGTATGAGTATAAGTATTAGTATGAGTATGAGTACGAGTATTAGTATGAGTATGAGTATGAGTATGAGTATGAGTATGAGTATGAGTTTAAGTATGAGTATGAGTATGAGTATGTGCATGAGTATGAGTATGTGTATGAGTATGAGTATGAGTATGAGTATGAGTATGAGTATGAGTATGAGTATGAGTATGAGTATAAGTATGAGAATGAGTATAAGTATGAGAATGAGTATGAGTGTGAGTATGAGAATGAGTATGAGTATGTGTATGAGTATGATTATGAGTATGAGTATGAGTATGAGTATGAGTATGAGTATGAGTATGAGTATGAGTATGAGTATGACTATGAGTATGAGTATGAGTATGAGTTTAAGTATGAGGATGAGTATGAGTATGTGCATGAGTATGAGTATGTGTATGAGTATGAGTATGAGTATGAGTATGAGTATGAGTATGAGTATGAGTATGTGCATGAGTATGAGTATGTGTATGAGTATGAGTATGAGTATGAGTATGAGTATGAGTATGTGTATGAGTATGAGTATGAGTATGAGTATGAGTATGAGTATGAGTATGAGTATGAGTTAGAGTATGAGTATGTGTATGAGTATGAGTATGTGTATGAGTATGAGTATGAGTATGAGTATAAGTATGAGTGTGAGTGTGAGTGCGAATGTGAGTATGAGCATGTGTATGAGTATGAGTATGAGTATGACTATGAGTATGAGTATGAGTATGAGCATGAGCATGAGCATGAGCATGAGCGTGAGCGTGAGAATAAGCATGAGTATGAGTTTAACTATGAGTATGAGTACGAGTATGCGTATGAATATGAGTATGAGTATGAGTATGAGTATGAGTATGGGTATGAGTATGAGTATGAGTATGAGTATGAGTATAAGAATGAGCATCAGCATGAGTATGAGTATGAGTATGAGTATGAGCATGAGCATGAGCATGAGCATGAGCGTGAGCGTGAGAATAAGCATGAGTATGAGTTTAACTATGAGTATGAGTACGAGTATGCGTATGAATATGAGTATGAGTATGAGTATGAGTATGAGTATAAGTATGAGTATGAGTATGAGTATGAGTATGAGTATGAGTATGAGTATGAGTATAAGTATTAGTATGAGTATGAGTACGAGCATTAGTATGAGTATGAGTATGAGTATGAGTTTAAGTGTGAGTATGAGTATGAGCATGAGTATGAGTATGAGTATGAGTATGAGTATGAGTATAAGTATTAGTATGAGTATGAGTACGAGTATTAGTATGAGTATGAGTATGAGTATGAGTTAAAGTATGAGTATGAGTATGAGTATGTGCATGAGTATGAGTATGTGTATGAGTATGTGCATGAGTATGAGTATGTGTATGAGTATGAGTATGAGTATGAGTATGAGTATAAGTATGAGTATGAGTATGAGTATGAGTATGAGTATGAGTATGAGTATAAGTATTAGTATGAGTATGAGTACGAGTATTAGTATGAGTATGAGTATGAGTATGAGTTTAAGTGTGAGTATGAGTATGAGCATGAGTATGAGTATGAGTATGAGTATGAGTATAAGTATTAGTATGAGTATGAGTACGAGTATTAGTATGAGTATGAGTATGAGCATGAGTATGAGTATGAGTATGAGTATGAGTATGAGTATAAGTATTAGTATGAGTATGAGTACGAGTATTAGTATGAGTATGACTATGAGTATGAGTATGAGCATGAGCATGAGCATGAGCGTGAGCGTGAGAATAAGCATGAGTATGAGTTTAACTATGAGTATGAGTACGAGTATGCGTATGAATATGAGTATGAGTATGAGTATGAGTATGAGTATGAGTATGAGTATGAGTATAAGTATGAGTATGAGTATGAGTATGAGTATGAGTATGAGTATGAGTATGAGTATGAGTATGAGTATAAGTATGAGTATGAGTATGAGTATGAGTATGAGTATGAGTATGAGTATGAGAATGAGTATAAGTATGAGAATGAGTATTAGTATGAGTATGAGTACGAGTATTAGTATGAGTATGAGTATGAGTATGAGTATGAGTATGAGTATGAGTTTAAGTATGAGTATGAGTTAAAGTATGAGTATGAGTATGAGTATGTGCATGAGTATGAGTATGTGTATGAGTATGAGTATGAGTATGAGGATGTGTATGAGTATGAGTATGAGTACGAGTATTAGTATGAGTATGAGTATGAGTATGAGTTTAAGTATGAGTATGAGTATGAGTATGTGCATGAGTATGAGTATGTGTATGAGTATGAGTATGAGTATGAGTATGAGTATGAGTATGAGTATGAGTATGAGTATGAGTATGAGTATGAGTATGAGTATGAGTATGAGTATGAGTATGAGTATGAGTATGAGTATGAGTATAAGTATTAGTATGAGTATGAGTAGGAGTACGAGTAGGAGTACGAGTATGCGTATGAGTATGAGTATGAGTGTGAGTGTGAGTGCGAATGTGAGTATGAGCATGTGTATGAGTATGAGTATGAGTATGACTATGAGTATGAGTATGAGCATGAGCATGAGCATGAGCGTGAGCGTGAGAATAAGCATGAGTATGAGTTTAACTATGAGTATGAGTACGAGTATGCGTATGAATATGAGTATGAGTATGAGTATGAGTATGAGTATGAGTATGAGTATGAGTATAAGTATGAGTATGAGTATGAGTATGAGTATGAGTATGAGTATGAGTATGAGTATGAGTATGAGTATGAGTATAAGTATGAGTATGAGTATGAGTATGAGTATGAGTATGAGTATGAGTATGAGTATGAGTATGAGTATGTGCATGAGTATGAGTATGTGTATGAGTATGAGTATGAGTATGAGTATGAGTATGAGTATGAGTATGTGTATGAGTATGAGTATGAGTATGAGTATGAGTATGAGTATGAGTATGAGTATGAGTATGAGTATGAGTTAGAGAATGAGTATGAGTATGTGTATGAGTATGAGTATGAGTATGAGTATGAGTATGAGTATGAGTGTGAGTGTGAGTGCGAATGTGAGTATGAGCATGTGTATGAGTATGAGTATGAGTATGACTATGAGTATGAGTATGAGTATGAGCATGAGCATGAGCATGAGCGTGAGCGTGAGAATAAGCATGAGTATGAGTTTAACTATGAGTATGAGTACGAGTATGCGTATGAATATGAGTATGAGTATGAGTATGAGTATGAGTATGAGTATGAGTATGAGTATGAGTATGAGTATGAGTATGAGTATGAGTATGAGTATGAGTATAAGTATGAGTATGAGTATGAGTATGAGTATGAGTATAAGTATGAGAATGAGTATGAGTGTGAGTATGAGAATGAGTATGAGTATGTGTATGAGTTTGAGTATGAGTATGAGTATGAGTATGAGTATGAGTATAAGTATTAGTATGAGTATGAGTACGAGTATTAGTATGAGTATGAGTATGAGTATGAGTATGAGTATGAGTATGAGTTTAAGTATGAGTATGAGTATGAGTATGTGCATGAGTATGAGTATGTGTATGAGTATGAGTATGAGTATGAGTATGAGTATGAGTATGAGTATGAGTATGAGTATAAGTATGAGAGTGAGTATAAGTATGAGAATGAGTATGAGTGTGAGTATGAGAATGAGTATGAGTATGTGTATGAGTATGATTATGAGTATGAGTATGAGTATGAGTATGAGTATGAGTATGAGTATGAGTATGAGTATGAGTATGACTATGAGTATGAGTATGAGTATGAGTATGAGTTTAAGTATGAGGATGAGTATGAGTATGTGCATGAGTATGAGTATGTGTATGAGTATGAGTATGAGTATGAGTATGAGTATGAGTATGAGTATGAGTATGTGCATGAGTATGAGTATGTGTATGAGTATGAGTATGAGTATGAGTATGAGTATGAGTATGAGTATGTGCATGAGTATGAGTATGTGTATGAGTATGAGTATGAGTATGAGTATGAGTATGAGTATGAGTATGTGTATGAGTATGAGTATGAGTATGAGTATGAGTATGAGTATGAGTATGAGTATGAGTTAGAGTATGAGTATGTGTATGAGTATGTGTATGAGTATGTGCATGAGTATGAGTATGTGTATGAGTATGAGTATGAGTATGAGTATGAGTATGAGTATAAGTATGAGTATGAGTATGAGTATGAGTATGAGTATGAGTATGAGTATGAGTATAAGTATTAGTATGAGTATGAGTACGAGTATTAGTATGAGTATGAGTATGAGTATGAGTATGAGTATGAGTATGAGTTTAAGTATGAGTATGAGTATGAGTATGTGCATGAGTATGAGTATGTGTATGAGTATGAGTATGAGTATGAGTATGAGTATGAGTATGAGTATGAGTATGAGTATGAGTATAAGTATGAGAATGAGTATAAGTATGAGAATGAGTATGAGTGTGAGTATGAGAATGAGTATGAGTATGTGTATGAGTATGATTATGAGTATGAGTATGAGTATGAGTATGAGTATGAGTATGAGTATGAGTATGAGTATGAGTATGACTATGAGTATGAGTATGAGTATGAGTTTAAGTATGAGGATGAGTATGAGTATGTGCATGAGTATGAGTATGTGTATGAGTATGAGTATGAGTATGAGTATGAGTATGAGTATGAGTATGAGTATGTGCATGAGTATGAGTATGTGTATGAGTATGAGTATGAGTATGAGTATGAGTATGAGTATGTGTATGAGTATGAGTATGAGTATGAGTATGAGTATGAGTATGAGTATGAGTATGAGTTAGAGTATGAGTATGTGTATGAGTATGAGTATGTGTATGAGTATGAGTATGAGTATGAGTATAAGTATGAGTGTGAGTGTGAGTGCGAATGTGAGTATGAGCATGTGTATGAGTATGAGTATGAGTATGACTATGAGTATGAGTATGAGTATGAGCATGAGCATGAGCATGAGCATGAGCGTGAGCGTGAGAATAAGCATGAGTATGAGTTTAACTATGAGTATGAGTACGAGTATGCGTATGAATATGAGTATGAGTATGAGTATGAGTATGAGTATGGGTATGAGTATGAGTATGAGTATGAGTATGAGTATAAGAATGAGCATCAGCATGAGTATGAGTATGAGTATGAGTATGAGCATGAGCATGAGCATGAGCATGAGCGTGAGCGTGAGAATAAGCATGAGTATGAGTTTAACTATGAGTATGAGTACGAGTATGCGTATGAATATGAGTATGAGTATGAGTATGAGTATGAGTATAAGTATGAGTATGAGTATGAGTATGAGTATGAGTATGAGTATGAGTATGAGTATAAGTATTAGTATGAGTATGAGTACGAGCATTAGTATGAGTATGAGTATGAGTATGAGTTTAAGTGTGAGTATGAGTATGAGCATGAGTATGAGTATGAGTATGAGTATGAGTATGAGTATAAGTATTAGTATGAGTATGAGTACGAGTATTAGTATGAGTATGAGTATGAGTATGAGTTAAAGTATGAGTATGAGTATGAGTATGTGCATGAGTATGAGTATGTGTATGAGTATGTGCATGAGTATGAGTATGTGTATGAGTATGAGTATGAGTATGAGTATGAGTATAAGTATGAGTATGAGTATGAGTATGAGTATGAGTATGAGTATGAGTATAAGTATTAGTATGAGTATGAGTACGAGTATTAGTATGAGTATGAGTATGAGTATGAGTTTAAGTGTGAGTATGAGTATGAGCATGAGTATGAGTATGAGTATGAGTATGAGTATAAGTATTAGTATGAGTATGAGTACGAGTATTAGTATGAGTATGAGTATGAGCATGAGTATGAGTATGAGTATGAGTATGAGTATGAGTATAAGTATTAGTATGAGTATGAGTACGAGTATTAGTATGAGTATGACTATGAGTATGAGTATGAGCATGAGCATGAGCATGAGCGTGAGCGTGAGAATAAGCATGAGTATGAGTTTAACTATGAGTATGAGTACGAGTATGCGTATGAATATGAGTATGAGTATGAGTATGAGTATGAGTATGAGTATGAGTATGAGTATAAGTATGAGTATGAGTATGAGTATGAGTATGAGTATGAGTATGAGTATGAGTATGAGTATGAGTATAAGTATGAGTATGAGTATGAGTATGAGTATGAGTATGAGTATGAGTATGAGAATGAGTATAAGTATGAGAATGAGTATTAGTATGAGTATGAGTACGAGTATTAGTATGAGTATGAGTATGAGTATGAGTATGAGTATGAGTATGAGTTTAAGTATGAGTATGAGTATGAGTATGTGCATGAGTATGAGTATGTGTATGAGTATGAGTATGAGTATGAGTATGAGTATGAGTATGAGTATGAGTATGAGTACGAGTATAAGTATGAGAATGAGTATGAGTATGAGGTTAAGTGTGAGTATGAGTATGAGCATGAGTATGAGTATGAGTATGAGTATGAGTATAAGTATTAGTATGAGTATGAGTACGAGTATTAGTATGAGTATGAGTATGAGTATGAGTTAAAGTATGAGTATGAGTATGAGTATGTGCATGAGTATGAGTATGTGTATGAGTATGAGTATGAGTATGAGGATGTGTATGAGTATGAGTATGAGTACGAGTATTAGTATGAGTATGAGTATGAGTATGAGTTTAAGTATGAGTATGAGTATGAGTATGTGCATGAGTATGAGTATGTGTATGAGTATGAGTATGAGTATGAGTATGAGTATGAGTATGAGTATGAGTATGAGTATGAGTATGAGTATGAGTATGAGTATGAGTATGAGTATGAGTATGAGTATGAGTATGAGTATGAGTATAAGTATTAGTATGAGTATGAGTAGGAGTACGAGTAGGAGTACGAGTATGCGTATGAGTATGAGTATGAGTGTGAGTGTGAGTGCGAATGTGAGTATGAGCATGTGTATGAGTATGAGTATGAGTATGACTATGAGTATGAGTATGAGCATGAGCATGAGCATGAGCGTGAGCGTGAGAATAAGCATGAGTATGAGTTTAACTATGAGTATGAGTACGAGTATGCGTATGAATATGAGTATGAGTATGAGTATGAGTATGAGTATGAGTATGAGTATGAGTATAAGTATGAGTATGAGTATGAGTATGAGTATGAGTATGAGTATGAGTATGAGTATGAGTATGAGTATGAGTATAAGTATGAGTATGAGTATGAGTATGAGTATGAGTATGAGTATGAGTATGAGTATGAGTATGAGTATGTGCATGAGTATGAGTATGTGTATGAGTATGAGTATGAGTATGAGTATGAGTATGAGTATGAGTATGTGTATGAGTATGAGTATGAGTATGAGTATGAGTATGAGTATGAGTATGAGTATGAGTATGAGTATGAGTTAGAGAATGAGTATGAGTATGTGTATGAGTATGAGTATGAGTATGAGTATGAGTATGAGTATGAGTGTGAGTGTGAGTGCGAATGTGAGTATGAGCATGTGTATGAGTATGAGTATGAGTATGACTATGAGTATGAGTATGAGTATGAGCATGAGCATGAGCATGAGCGTGAGCGTGAGAATAAGCATGAGTATGAGTTTAACTATGAGTATGAGTACGAGTATGCGTATGAATATGAGTATGAGTATGAGTATGAGTATGAGTATGAGTATGAGTATGAGTATGAGTATGAGTATGAGTATGAGTATGAGTATGAGTATGAGTATGAGTATAAGTATGAGTATGAGTATGAGTATGAGTATGAGTATAAGTATGAGAATGAGTATGAGTGTGAGTATGAGAATGAGTATGAGTATGTGTATGAGTTTGAGTATGAGTATGAGTATGAGTATGAGTATGAGTATAAGTATTAGTATGAGTATGAGTACGAGTATTAGTATGAGTATGAGTATGAGTATGAGTATGAGTATGAGTATGAGTTTAAGTATGAGTATGAGTATGAGTATGTGCATGAGTATGAGTATGTGTATGAGTATGAGTATGAGTATGAGTATGAGTATGAGTATGAGTATGAGTATGAGTATAAGTATGAGAGTGAGTATAAGTATGAGAATGAGTATGAGTGTGAGTATGAGAATGAGTATGAGTATGTGTATGAGTATGATTATGAGTATGAGTATGAGTATGAGTATGAGTATGAGTATGAGTATGAGTATGAGTATGAGTATGAGTATGAGTATGACTATGAGTATGAGTATGAGTATGAGTATGAGTTTAAGTATGAGGATGAGTATGAGTATGTGCATGAGTATGAGTATGTGTATGAGTATGAGTATGAGTATGAGTATGAGTATGAGTATGAGTATGAGTATGTGCATGAGTATGAGTATGTGTATGAGTATGAGTATGAGTATGAGTATGAGTATGAGTATGAGTATGTGCATGAGTATGAGTATGTGTATGAGTATGAGTATGAGTATGAGTATGAGTATGAGTATGAGTATGTGTATGAGTATGAGTATGAGTATGAGTATGAGTATGAGTATGAGTATGAGTATGAGTTAGAGTATGAGTATGTGTATGAGTATGTGTATGAGTATGTGCATGAGTATGAGTATGTGTATGAGTATGAGTATGAGTATGAGTATGAGTATGAGTATAAGTATGAGTATGAGTATGAGTATGAGTATGAGTATGAGTATGAGTATAAGTATTAGTATGAGTATGAGTACGAGTATTAGTATGAGTATGAGTATGAGTATGAGTTTAAGTGTGAGTATGAGTATGAGCATGAGTATGAGTATGAGTATGAGTATGAGTATAAGTATTAGTATGAGTATGAGTACGAGTATTAGTATGAGTATGAGTATGAGTATGAGTTAAAGTATGAGTATGAGTATGAGTATGTGCATGAGTATGAGTATGTGTATGAGTATGAGTATGAGTACGAGTATTAGTATGAGTATGAGTATGAGTATGAGTTTAAGTATGAGTATGAGTATGAGTATGTGCATGAGTATGAGTATGTGTATGAGTATGAGTATGAGTATGAGTATGAGTATGAGTATGAGTATGAGTATGAGTATGAGTATGAGTATGAGTATGAGTATGAGTATGAGTATGAGTATGAGTATGAGTATGAGTATGAGTATGAGTATAAGTATTAGTATGAGTATGAGTAGGAGTACGATTAGGAGTACGAGTATGCGTATGAGTATGAGTATGAGTGTGAGTGTGAGTGCGAATGTGAGTATGAGCATGTGTATGAGTATGAGTATGAGTATGACTATGAGTATGAGTATGAGCATGAGCATGAGCATGAGCGTGAGCGTGAGAATAAGCATGAGTATGAGTTTAACTATGAGTATGAGTACGAGTATGCGTATGAATATGAGTATGAGTATGAGTATGAGTATGAGTATGAGTATGAGTATGAGTATAAGTATGAGTATGAGTATGAGTATGAGTATGAGTATGAGTATGAGTATGAGTATGAGTATGAGTATGAGTATGAGTATGAGTATAAGTATGAGTATGAGTATGAGTATGAGTATGAGTATGAGTATGAGTATGAGTATGAGTATGTGCATGAGTATGAGTATGTGTATGAGTATGAGTATGAGTATGAGTATGAGTATGAGTATGAGTATGAGTATGTGTATGAGTATGAGTATGAGTATGAGTATGAGTATGAGTATGAGTATGAGTATGAGTTAGAGAATGAGTATGAGTATGTGTATGAGTATGAGTATGAGTATGAGTATGAGTATGAGTATGAGTGTGAGTGTGAGTGCGAATGTGAGTATGAGCATGTGTATGAGTATGAGTATGAGTATGACTATGAGTATGAGTATGAGTATGAGCATGAGCATGAGCATGAGCGTGAGCGTGAGAATAAGCATGAGTATGAGTTTAACTATGAGTATGAGTACGAGTATGCGTATGAATATGAGTATGAGTATGAGTATGAGTATGAGTATGAGTATGAGTATGAGTATGAGTATGAGTATGAGTATGAGTATGAGTATGAGTATGAGTATAAGTATGAGTATGAGTATGAGTATGAGTATGAGTATGAGTATCAGTATGAGTATGAGTATGAGTATAAGTATGAGTATGAGTATGAGTATAAGTATGAGAATGAGTATGAGTGTGAGTATGAGAATGAGTATGAGTATGTGTATGAGTATGAGTATGATTATGAGTATGAGTATGAGTATGAGTATGAGTATGAGTATGAGTATGACTATGAGTATGAGTATGAGTATGAGTATGAGTATGAGTTTAAGTATGAGTATGAGTATGAGTATGTGCATGAGTATGAGTATGTGTATGAGTATGAGTATGAGTATGAGTTTAAGTGTGAGTATGAGTATGAGTATGAGTATGAGTATGAGTATAAGTATTAGTATTAGTATGAGTATGAGTACGAGTATTAGTATGAGTATGAGTATGAGTATGAGTTTAAGTATGAGTATGAGTATGAGTATGTGCATGAGTATGAGTATGTGTATGAGTATGAGTATGAGTATGAGTATGAGTATGAGAATGAGTATAAGTATGAGAATGAGTATTAGTATGAGTATGAGTACGAGTATTAGTATGAGTATGAGTATGAGTATGAGTATGAGTATGAGTATGAGTATGAGTTTAAGTATGAGTATGAGTATGAGTATGTGCATGAGTATGAGTATGTGTATGAGTATGAGTATGAGTATGAGTATGAGTATGAGTATGAGTATGAGTATGAGTATAAGTATGAGAATGAGTATGAGTGTGAGTATGAGAATGAGTATGAGTATGTGTATGAGTTTGAGTATGAGTATGAGTATGAGTATGAGTATGAGTATAAGTATTAGTATGAGTATGAGTACGAGTATTAGTATGAGTATGAGTATGAGTATGAGTATGAGTATGAGTTTAAGTATGAGTATGAGTATGAGTATGTGCATGAGTATGAGTATGTGTATGAGTATGAGTATGAGTATGAGTATGAGTATGAGTATGAGTATGAGTATGAGTATAAGTATGAGAATGAGTATAAGTATGAGAATGAGTATGAGTGTGAGTATGAGAATGAGTATGAGTATGTGTATGAGTATGATTATGAGTATGAGTATGAGTATGAGTATGAGTATGAGTATGAGTATGAGTATGAGTATGAGTATGACTATGAGTATGAGTATGAGTATGAGTATGAGTTTAAGTATGAGGATGAGTATGAGTATGTGCATGAGTATGAGTATGTGTATGAGTATGAGTATGAGTATGAGTATGAGTATGAGTATGAGTATGAGTATGTGCATGAGTATGAGTATGTGTATGAGTATGAGTATGAGTATGAGTATGAGTATGAGTATGAGTATGTGCATGAGTATGAGTATGTGTATGAGTATGAGTATGAGTATGAGTATGAGTATGAGTATGAGTATGAGTATGTGTATGAGTATGAGTATGAGTATGAGTATGAGTATGAGTATGAGTATGAGTATGAGTTAGAGTATGAGTATGTGTATGAGTATGAGTATGAGTATGAGTATGAGTATGAGTATGAGTGTGAGTGTGAGTGCGAATGTGAGTATGAGCATGTGTATGAGTATGAGTATGAGTATGACTATGACTATGAGTATGAGTATGAGTATGAGCATGAGCATGAGCATGAGCGTGAGCGTGAGAATAAGCATGAGTATGAGTTTAACTATGAGTATGAGTACGAGTATGCGTATGAATATGAGTATGAGTATGAGTATGAGTATGAGTATGAGTATGAGTATGAGTATGAGTATAAGTATGAGTATGAGTATGAGTATGAGTATGAGTATGAGTGTGAGTATGAGTATGAGTATGAGTATGAGTATGAGTATGAGTATAAGTATGAGTATGAGTATGAGTATGAGTATGAGTATGAGTATGAGTATGTGCATGAGTATGAGTATGTGTATGAGTATGAGTATGAGTATGAGTATGAGTATGAGTATGAGTATGTGTATGAGTATGAGTATGAGTATGAGTATGAGTATGAGTATGAGTATGAGTATGAGTATGAGTTAGAGTATGAGTATGAGTATGTGTATGAGTATGAGTATGAGTATGAGTATGAGTATGAGTATGAGTATGAGTGTGAGTGTGAGTGCGAATGTGAGTATGAGCATGTGTATGAGTATGAGTATGAGTATGACTATGAGTATGAGTATGAGTATGAGCATGAGCATGAGCATGAGCGTGAGCGTGAGAATAAGCATGAGTATGAGTTTAACTATGAGTATGAGTACGAGTATGCGTATGAATATGAGTATGAGTATGAGTATGAGTATGAGTATGAGTATGAGTATGAGTATGAGTATAAGTATGAGTATGAGTATGAGTATGAGTATGAGTATGAGTATGAGTATGAGTATGAGTATGAGTATAAGTATGAGTATGAGTATGAGTATACGTATGAGAATGAGTATGAGTGTGAGTATGAGAATGAGTATGAGTATGTGTATGAGTATGAGTATGATTATGAGTATGAGTATGAGTATGAGTATGAGTATGAGTATGACTATGAGTATGAGTATGAGTATGAGTATGAGTTTAAGTATGAGTATGAGTATGAGTATGTGCATGAGTATGAGTATGTGTATGAGTATGAGTATGAGTATGAGTTTAAGTGTGAGTATGAGTATGAGTATGAGTATGAGTATGAGTATAAGTATTAGTATTAGTATGAGTATGAGTACGAGTATTAGTATGAGTATGAGTATGAGTATGAGTTTAAGTATGAGTATGAGTATGAGTATGTGCATGAGTATGAGTATGTGTATGAGTATGAGTATGAGTATGAGTATGAGTATGAGTATGAGTATGAGTATGAGTATGAGTATGAGTATGAGTATGAGTATGAGTATAAGTATTAGTATGAGTATGAGTAGGAGTACGAGTAGGAGTACGAGTATGCGTATGAGTATGAGTATGAGTATGAGTATGAGTGTGAGTGTGAGTGCGAATGTGAGTACGAGTATGCGTATGAGTATGAGTATGAGTATGAGTGTGAGTGTGAGTGCGAATGTGAGTATGAGCATGTGTATGAGTATGAGTATGAGTATGACTATGAGTATGAGTACGAGTATTAGTATGAGTATGAGTATGAGTATGAGTTTAAGTATGAGTATGAGTATGAGTATGTGCATGAGTATGAGTATGTGTATGAGTATGAGTATGAGTATGAGTATGAGTATGAGTATGAGTATGAGTATGAGTATGAGTATGAGTATGAGTATGAGTATGAGTATGAGTATAAGTATTAGTATGAGTATGAGTAGGAGTACGAGTAGGAGTACGAGTATGCGTATGAGTATGAGTATGAGTATGAGTATGAGTGTGAGTGTGAGTGCGAATGTGAGTACGAGTATGCGTATGAGTATGAGTATGAGTATGAGTATGAGTATGAGTATGAGTTTAAGTATGAGGATGAGTATGAGTATGTGCATGAGTATGAGTATGTGTATGAGTATGAGTATGAGTATGAGTATGAGTATGAGTATGAGTATGAGTATGAGTATGAGTATGTGCATGAGTATGAGTATGTGTATGAGTATGAGTATGAGTATGAGTATGAGTATGAGTATGAGTATGTGTATGAGTATGAGTATGAGTATGAGTATGAGTATGAGTATGAGTATGAGTATGAGTTAGAGTATGAGTATGTGTATGAGTATGAGTATGAGTATGAGTATGAGTATGAGTGTGAGTGTGAGTGCGAATGTGAGTATGAGCATGTGTATGAGTATGAGTATGAGTATGACTATGAGTATGAGTATGAGTATGAGCATGAGCATGAGCATGAGCGTGAGCGTGAGAATAAGCATGAGTATGAGTTTAACTATGAGTATGAGTACGAGTATGCGTATGAATATGAGTATGAGTATGAGTATGAGTATGAGTATGAGTATGAGTATGAGTATGATTATAAGTATGAGTATGAGTATGAGTATGAGTATGAGTATGAGTATGAGTATGAGTATGAGAATAAGTATTAGTATGAGTATGAGAATGAGTATGAGTATGAGTATGAGTATGAGTATGAGTATGAGTATGAGCATGAGCATGAGCATGAGTATGAGTATGAGTTAGAGTATGAGTATGTGTATGAATATGAGTATGAGTATGAGTATGAGCATGAGCGTGAGCATGAGTATGAGTATGAGTTTAAGTATGAGTATGAGTATGAGTATGTGCATGAGTATGAGTATGTGTATGAGTATGAGTATGAGTATGAGTATGAGTATGAGTATGAGTATGAGTATGAGTATAAGTATGAGAATGAGTATGAGTGTGAGTATGAGAATGAGTATGAGTATGTGTATGAGTTTGAGTATGAGTATGAGTATGAGTATGAGTATAAGTATTAGTATGAGTATGAGTACGAGTATTAGTATGAGTATGAGTATGAGTATGAGTATGAGTATGAGTTTAAGTATGAGTATGAGTATGAGTATGTGCATGAGTATGAGTATGTGTATGAGTATGAGTATGAGTATGAGTATGAGTATGAGTATGAGTATGAGTATGAGTATAAGTATGAGAATGAGTATAAGTATGAGAATGAGTATGAGTGTGAGTATGAGAATGAGTATGAGTATGTGTATGAGTATGATTATGAGTATGAGTATGAGTATGAGTATGAGTATGAGTATGAGTATGAGTATGAGTATGAGTATGACTATGAGTATGAGTATGAGTATGAGTATGAGTTTAAGTATGAGGATGAGTATGAGTATGTGCATGAGTATGAGTATGTGTATGAGTATGAGTATGAGTATGAGTATGAGTATGAGTATGAGTATGAGTATGTGCATGAGTATGAGTATGTGTATGAGTATGAGTATGAGTATGAGTATGAGTATGAGTATGAGTATGTGCATGAGTATGAGTATGTGTATGAGTATGAGTATGAGTATGAGTATGAGTATGAGTATGAGTATGTGTATGAGTATGAGTATGAGTATGAGTATGAGTATGAGTATGAGTATGAGTATGAGTTAGAGTATGAGTATGTGTATGAGTATGAGTATGAGTATGAGTATGAGTATGAGTGTGAGTGTGAGTGCGAATGTGAGTATGAGCATGTGTATGAGTATGAGTATGAGTATGACTATGAGTATGAGTATGAGTATGAGCATGAGCATGAGCATGAGCGTGAGCGTGAGAATAAGCATGAGTATGAGTTTAACTATGAGTATGAGTACGAGTATGCGTATGAATATGAGTATGAGTATGAGTATGAGTATGAGTATGAGTATGAGTATGAGTATGAGTATAAGTATGAGTATGAGTATGAGTATGAGTATGAGTATGAGTGTGAGTATGAGTATGAGTATGAGTATGAGTATGAGTATGAGTATAAGTATGAGTATGAGTATGAGTATGAGTATGAGTATGAGTATGAGTATGTGCATGAGTATGAGTATGTGTATGAGTATGAGTATGAGTATGAGTATGAGTATGAGTATGAGTATGTGTATGAGTATGAGTATGAGTATGAGTATGAGTATGAGTATGAGTATGAGTATGAGTTAGAGTATGAGTATGAGTATGTGTATGAGTATGAGTATGAGTATGAGTATGAGTATGAGTATGAGTATGAGTGTGAGTGTGAGTGCGAATGTGAGTATGAGCATGTGTATGAGTATGAGTATGAGTATGACTATGAGTATGAGTATGAGTATGAGCATGAGCATGAGCATGAGCGTGAGCGTGAGAATAAGCATGAGTATGAGTTTAACTATGAGTATGAGTACGAGTATGCGTATGAATATGAGTATGAGTATGAGTATGAGTATGAGTATGAGTATGAGTATGAGTATGAGTATAAGTATGAGTATGAGTATGAGTATGAGTATGAGTATGACTATGAGTATGAGTATGAGTATGAGCATGAGCATGAGCATGAGCGTGAGCGTGAGAATAAGCATGAGTATGAGTTTAACTATGAGTATGAGTACGAGTATGCGTATGAATATGAGTATGAGTATGAGTATGAGTATGAGTATGAGTATGAGTATGAGTATGAGTATAAGTATGAGTATGAGTATGAGTATGAGTATGAGTATGAGTATGAGTATGAGTATGAGTATGAGTATAAGTATGAGTATGAGTATGAGTATACGTATGAGAATGAGTATGAGTGTGAGTATGAGAATGAGTATGAGTATGTGTATGAGTATGAGTATGATTATGAGTATGAGTATGAGTATGAGTATGAGTATGAGTATGACTATGAGTATGAGTATGAGTATGAGTATGAGTTTAAGTATGAGTATGAGTATGAGTATGTGCATGAGTATGAGTATGTGTATGAGTATGAGTATGAGTATGAGTTTAAGTGTGAGTATGAGTATGAGTATGAGTATGAGTATGAGTATAAGTATTAGTATTAGTATGAGTATGAGTACGAGTATTAGTATGAGTATGAGTATGAGTATGAGTTTAAGTATGAGTATGAGTATGAGTATGTGCATGAGTATGAGTATGTGTATGAGTATGAGTATGAGTATGAGTATGAGTATGAGTATGAGTATGAGTATGAGTATGAGTATGAGTATGAGTATGAGTATGAGTATAAGTATTAGTATGAGTATGAGTAGGAGTACGAGTAGGAGTACGAGTATGCGTATGAGTATGAGTATGAGTATGAGTATGAGTGTGAGTGTGAGTGCGAATGTGAGTACGAGTATGCGTATGAGTATGAGTATGAGTATGAGTGTGAGTGTGAGTGCGAATGTGAGTATGAGCATGTGTATGAGTATGAGTATGAGTATGACTATGAGTATGAGTACGAGTATTAGTATGAGTATGAGTATGAGTATGAGTTTAAGTATGAGTATGAGTATGAGTATGTGCATGAGTATGAGTATGTGTATGAGTATGAGTATGAGTATGAGTATGAGTATGAGTATGAGTATGAGTATGAGTATGAGTATGAGTATGAGTATGAGTATGAGTATGAGTATAAGTATTAGTATGAGTATGAGTAGGAGTACGAGTAGGAGTACGAGTATGCGTATGAGTATGAGTATGAGTATGAGTATGAGTGTGAGTGTGAGTGCGAATGTGAGTACGAGTATGCGTATGAGTATGAGTATGAGTATGAGTATGAGTATGAGTATGAGTTTAAGTATGAGGATGAGTATGAGTATGTGCATGAGTATGAGTATGTGTATGAGTATGAGTATGAGTATGAGTATGAGTATGAGTATGAGTATGAGTATGAGTATGAGTATGTGCATGAGTATGAGTATGTGTATGAGTATGAGTATGAGTATGAGTATGAGTATGAGTATGAGTATGTGTATGAGTATGAGTATGAGTATGAGTATGAGTATGAGTATGAGTATGAGTATGAGTTAGAGTATGAGTATGTGTATGAGTATGAGTATGAGTATGAGTATGAGTATGAGTGTGAGTGTGAGTGCGAATGTGAGTATGAGCATGTGTATGAGTATGAGTATGAGTATGACTATGAGTATGAGTATGAGTATGAGCATGAGCATGAGCATGAGCGTGAGCGTGAGAATAAGCATGAGTATGAGTTTAACTATGAGTATGAGTACGAGTATGCGTATGAATATGAGTATGAGTATGAGTATGAGTATGAGTATGAGTATGAGTATGAGTATGATTATAAGTATGAGTATGAGTATGAGTATGAGTATGAGTATGAGTATGAGTATGAGTATGAGAATAAGTATTAGTATGAGTATGAGAATGAGTATGAGTATGAGTATGAGTATGAGTATGAGTATGAGTATGAGCATGAGCATGAGCATGAGTATGAGTATGAGTTAGAGTATGAGTATGTGTATGAATATGAGTATGAGTATGAGTATGAGCATGAGCGTGAGCATGAGTATGAGTATGAGTTTAAGTATGAGTATGAGTATGAGTATGTGCATGAGTATGAGTATGTGTATGAGTATGAGTATGAGTATGAGTATGAGTATGAGTATGAGTATGAGTATGAGTATAAGTATGAGAATGAGTATGAGTGTGAGTATGAGAATGAGTATGAGTATGTGTATGAGTTTGAGTATGAGTATGAGTATGAGTATGAGTATAAGTATTAGTATGAGTATGAGTACGAGTATTAGTATGAGTATGAGTATGAGTATGAGTATGAGTATGAGTTTAAGTATGAGTATGAGTATGAGTATGTGCATGAGTATGAGTATGTGTATGAGTATGAGTATGAGTATGAGTATGAGTATGAGTATGAGTATGAGTATGAGTATAAGTATGAGAATGAGTATAAGTATGAGAATGAGTATGAGTGTGAGTATGAGAATGAGTATGAGTATGTGTATGAGTATGATTATGAGTATGAGTATGAGTATGAGTATGAGTATGAGTATGAGTATGAGTATGAGTATGAGTATGACTATGAGTATGAGTATGAGTATGAGTATGAGTTTAAGTATGAGGATGAGTATGAGTATGTGCATGAGTATGAGTATGTGTATGAGTATGAGTATGAGTATGAGTATGAGTATGAGTATGAGTATGAGTATGTGCATGAGTATGAGTATGTGTATGAGTATGAGTATGAGTATGAGTATGAGTATGAGTATGAGTATGTGCATGAGTATGAGTATGTGTATGAGTATGAGTATGAGTATGAGTATGAGTATGAGTATGAGTATGTGTATGAGTATGAGTATGAGTATGAGTATGAGTATGAGTATGAGTATGAGTATGAGTTAGAGTATGAGTATGTGTATGAGTATGAGTATGAGTATGAGTATGAGTATGAGTGTGAGTGTGAGTGCGAATGTGAGTATGAGCATGTGTATGAGTATGAGTATGAGTATGACTATGAGTATGAGTATGAGTATGAGCATGAGCATGAGCATGAGCGTGAGCGTGAGAATAAGCATGAGTATGAGTTTAACTATGAGTATGAGTACGAGTATGCGTATGAATATGAGTATGAGTATGAGTATGAGTATGAGTATGAGTATGAGTATGAGTATGAGTATAAGTATGAGTATGAGTATGAGTATGAGTATGAGTATGAGTGTGAGTATGAGTATGAGTATGAGTATGAGTATGAGTATGAGTATAAGTATGAGTATGAGTATGAGTATGAGTATGAGTATGAGTATGAGTATGTGCATGAGTATGAGTATGTGTATGAGTATGAGTATGAGTATGAGTATGAGTATGAGTATGAGTATGTGTATGAGTATGAGTATGAGTATGAGTATGAGTATGAGTATGAGTATGAGTATGAGTTAGAGT
Organism: Andrena chrysosceles; assembly: GCA_963855975.1. NCBI lineage: Eukaryota > Metazoa > Arthropoda > Insecta > Hymenoptera > Andrenidae > Andrena > Andrena chrysosceles. Next base: position 227,856 of record CAWLCU010000601.1, read on the forward strand.
ATGAGTATGAGTATGTGTATGAGTATGAGTATGAGTATGAGTATGAGTATGAGTATGAGTATGAGTGTGAGTGTGAGTGCGAATGTGAGTATGAGCATGTGTATGAGTATGAGTATGAGTATGACTATGAGTATGAGTATGAGTATGAGCATGAGCATGAGCATGAGCGTGAGCGTGAGAATAAGCATGAGTATGAGTTTAACTATGAGTATGAGTACGAGTATGCGTATGAATATGAGTATGAGTATGAGTATGAGTATGAGTATGAGTATGAGTATGAGTATGAGTATAAGTATGAGTATGAGTATGAGTATGAGTATGAGTATGACTATGAGTATGAGTATGAGTATGAGCATGAGCATGAGCATGAGCGTGAGCGTGAGAATAAGCATGAGTATGAGTTTAACTATGAGTATGAGTACGAGTATGCGTATGAATATGAGTATGAGTATGAGTATGAGTATGAGTATGAGTATGAGTATGAGTATGAGTATAAGTATGAGTATGAGTATGAGTATGAGTATGAGTATGAGTATGAGTATGAGTATGAGTATGAGTATAAGTATGAGTATGAGTATGAGTATACGTATGAGAATGAGTATGAGTGTGAGTATGAGAATGAGTATGAGTATGTGTATGAGTATGAGTATGATTATGAGTATGAGTATGAGTATGAGTATGAGTATGAGTATGACTATGAGTATGAGTATGAGTATGAGTATGAGTTTAAGTATGAGTATGAGTATGAGTATGTGCATGAGTATGAGTATGTGTATGAGTATGAGTATGAGTATGAGTTTAAGTGTGAGTATGAGTATGAGTATGAGTATGAGTATGAGTATAAGTATTAGTATTAGTATGAGTATGAGTACGAGTATTAGTATGAGTATGAGTATGAGTATGAGTTTAAGTATGAGTATGAGTATGAGTATGTGCATGAGTATGAGTATGTGTATGAGTATGAGTATGAGTATGAGTATGAGTATGAGTATGAGTATGAGTATGAGTATGAGTATGAGTATGAGTATGAGTATGAGTATAAGTATTAGTATGAGTATGAGTAGGAGTACGAGTAGGAGTACGAGTATGCGTATGAGTATGAGTATGAGTATGAGTATGAGTGTGAGTGTGAGTGCGAATGTGAGTACGAGTATGCGTATGAGTATGAGTATGAGTATGAGTGTGAGTGTGAGTGCGAATGTGAGTATGAGCATGTGTATGAGTATGAGTATGAGTATGACTATGAGTATGAGTACGAGTATTAGTATGAGTATGAGTATGAGTATGAGTTTAAGTATGAGTATGAGTATGAGTATGTGCATGAGTATGAGTATGTGTATGAGTATGAGTATGAGTATGAGTATGAGTATGAGTATGAGTATGAGTATGAGTATGAGTATGAGTATGAGTATGAGTATGAGTATGAGTATAAGTATTAGTATGAGTATGAGTAGGAGTACGAGTAGGAGTACGAGTATGCGTATGAGTATGAGTATGAGTATGAGTATGAGTGTGAGTGTGAGTGCGAATGTGAGTACGAGTATGCGTATGAGTATGAGTATGAGTATGAGTATGAGTATGAGTATGAGTTTAAGTATGAGGATGAGTATGAGTATGTGCATGAGTATGAGTATGTGTATGAGTATGAGTATGAGTATGAGTATGAGTATGAGTATGAGTATGAGTATGAGTATGTGCATGAGTATGAGTATGTGTATGAGTATGAGTATGAGTATGAGTATGAGTATGAGTATGAGTATGTGTATGAGTATGAGTATGAGCATGAGTATGAGTATGAGTATGAGTATGAGTATGAGTTAGAGTATGAGTATGTGTATGAGTATGAGTATGAGTATGAGTATGAGTATGAGTGTGAGTGTGAGTGCGAATGTGAGTATGAGCATGTGTATGAGTATGAGTATGAGTATGACTATGAGTATGAGTATGAGTATGAGCATGAGCATGAGCATGAGCGTGAGCGTGAGAATAAGCATGAGTATGAGTTTAACTATGAGTATGAGTACGAGTATGCGTATGAATATGAGTATGAGTATGAGTATGAGTATGAGTATGAGTATGAGTATGAGTATGATTATAAGTATGAGTATGAGTATGAGTATGAGTATGAGTATGAGTATGAGTATGAGTATGAGAATAAGTATTAGTATGAGTATGAGAATGAGTATGAGTATGAGTATGAGTATGAGTATGAGTATGAGTATGAGCATGAGCATGAGCATGAGTATGAGTATGAGTTAGAGTATGAGTATGTGTATGAATATGAGTATGAGTATGAGTATGAGCATGAGCGTGAGCATGAGTATGAGTATGAGTTTAAGTATGAGTATGAGTATGAGTATGTGCATGAGTATGAGTATGTGTATGAGTATGAGTATGAGTATGAGTATGAGTATGAGTATGAGTATGAGTATGAGTATAAGTATGAGAATGAGTATGAGTGTGAGTATGAGAATGAGTATGAGTATGTGTATGAGTTTGAGTATGAGTATGAGTATGAGTATGAGTATAAGTATTAGTATGAGTATGAGTACGAGTATTAGTATGAGTATGAGTATGAGTATGAGTATGAGTATGAGTTTAAGTATGAGTATGAGTATGAGTATGTGCATGAGTATGAGTATGTGTATGAGTATGAGTATGAGTATGAGTATGAGTATGAGTATGAGTATGAGTATGAGTATAAGTATGAGAATGAGTATAAGTATGAGAATGAGTATGAGTGTGAGTATGAGAATGAGTATGAGTATGTGTATGAGTATGATTATGAGTATGAGTATGAGTATGAGTATGAGTATGAGTATGAGTATGAGTATGAGTATGAGTATGACTATGAGTATGAGTATGAGTATGAGTATGAGTTTAAGTATGAGGATGAGTATGAGTATGTGCATGAGTATGAGTATGTGTATGAGTATGAGTATGAGTATGAGTATGAGTATGAGTATGAGTATGAGTATGTGCATGAGTATGAGTATGTGTATGAGTATGAGTATGAGTATGAGTATGAGTATGAGTATGAGTATGTGCATGAGTATGAGTATGTGTATGAGTATGAGTATGAGTATGAGTATGAGTATGAGTATGAGTATGTGTATGAGTATGAGTATGAGTATGAGTATGAGTATGAGTATGAGTATGAGTATGAGTTAGAGTATGAGTATGTGTATGAGTATGAGTATGAGTATGAGTATGAGTATGAGTGTGAGTGTGAGTGCGAATGTGAGTATGAGCATGTGTATGAGTATGAGTATGAGTATGACTATGAGTATGAGTATGAGTATGAGCATGAGCATGAGCATGAGCGTGAGCGTGAGAATAAGCATGAGTATGAGTTTAACTATGAGTATGAGTACGAGTATGCGTATGAATATGAGTATGAGTATGAGTATGAGTATGAGTATGAGTATGAGTATGAGTATGAGTATAAGTATGAGTATGAGTATGAGTATGAGTATGAGTATGAGTGTGAGTATGAGTATGAGTATGAGTATGAGTATGAGTATGAGTATAAGTATGAGTATGAGTATGAGTATGAGTATGAGTATGAGTATGAGTATGTGCATGAGTATGAGTATGTGTATGAGTATGAGTATGAGTATGAGTATGAGTATGAGTATGAGTATGTGTATGAGTATGAGTATGAGTATGAGTATGAGTATGAGTATGAGTATGAGTATGAGTTAGAGTATGAGTATGAGTATGTGTATGAGTATGAGTATGAGTATGAGTATGAGTATGAGTATGAGTATGAGTGTGAGTGTGAGTGCGAATGTGAGTATGAGCATGTGTATGAGTATGAGTATGAGTATGACTATGAGTATGAGTATGAGTATGAGCATGAGCATGAGCATGAGCGTGAGCGTGAGAATAAGCATGAGTATGAGTTTAACTATGAGTATGAGTACGAGTATGCGTATGAATATGAGTATGAGTATGAGTATGAGTATGAGTATGAGTATGAGTATGAGTATGAGTATAAGTATGAGTATGAGTATGAGTATGAGTATGAGTATGAGTATGAGTATGAGTATGAGTATGAGTATAAGTATGAGTATGAGTATGAGTATACGTATGAGAATGAGTATGAGTATGAGTGTGAGTATGAGAATGAGTATGAGTATGTGTATGAGTATGAGTATGATTATGAGTATGAGTATGAGTATGAGTATGAGTATGAGTATGACTATGAGTATGAGTATGAGTATGAGTATGAGTTTAAGTATGAGTATGAGTATGAGTATGTGCATGAGTATGAGTATGTGTATGAGTATGAGTATGAGTATGAGTTTAAGTGTGAGTATGAGTATGAGTATGAGTATGAGTATGAGTATAAGTATTAGTATTAGTATGAGTATGAGTACGAGTATTAGTATGAGTATGAGTATGAGTATGAGTTTAAGTATGAGTATGAGTATGAGTATGTGCATGAGTATGAGTATGTGTATGAGTATGAGTATGAGTATGAGTATGAGTATGAGTATGAGTATGAGTATGAGTATGAGTATGAGTATGAGTATGAGTATGAGTATGAGTATAAGTATTAGTATGAGTATGAGTAGGAGTACGAGTAGGAGTACGAGTATGCGTATGAGTATGAGTATGAGTATGAGTATGAGTGTGAGTGTGAGTGCGAATGTGAGTACGAGTATGCGTATGAGTATGAGTATGAGTATGAGTATGAGTGTGAGTGTGAGTGCGAATGTGAGTATGAGCATGTGTATGAGTATGAGTGTGAGTATGACTATGAGTATGAGTACGAGTATTAGTATGAGTATGAGTATGAGTATGAGTTTAAGTATGAGTATGAGTATGAGTATGTGCTAGAGTATGAGTATGTGTATGAGTATGAGTATGAGTATGAGTATGAGTATGAGTATGAGTATGAGTATGAGTATGAGTATGAGTATGAGTATGAGTATGAGTATGAGTATAAGTATTAGTATGAGTATGAGTAGGAGTACGAGTAGGAGTACGAGTATGCGTATGAGTATGAGTATGAGTATGAGTATGAGTGTGAGTGTGAGTGCGAATGTGAGTACGAGTATGCGTATGAGTATGAGTATGAGTATGAGTATGAGTATGAGTATGAGTTTAAGTATGAGGATGAGTATGAGTATGTGCATGAGTATGAGTATGTGTATGAGTATGAGTATGAGTATGAGTATGAGTATGAGTATGAGTATGAGTATGAGTATGTGCATGAGTATGAGTATGTGTATGAGTATGAGTATGAGTATGAGTATGAGTATGAGTATGAGTATGTGTATGAGTATGAGTATGAGTATGAGTATGAGTATGAGTATGAGTATGAGTATGAGTTAGAGTATGAGTATGTGTATGAGTATGAGTATGAGTATGAGTATGAGTATGAGTGTGAGTGTGAGTGCGAATGTGAGTATGAGCATGTGTATGAGTATGAGTATGAGTATGACTATGAGTATGAGTATGAGTATGAGCATGAGCATGAGCATGAGCGTGAGCGTGAGAATAAGCATGAGTATGAGTTTAACTATGAGTATGAGTACGAGTATGCGTATGAATATGAGTATGAGTATGAGTATGAGTATGAGTATGAGTATGAGTATGAGTATGATTATAAGTATGAGTATGAGTATGAGTATGAGTATGAGTATGAGTATGAGTATGAGTATGAGAATAAGTATTAGTATGAGTATGAGAATGAGTATGAGTATGAGTATGAGTATGAGTATGAGTATGTGTATGAGTATGATTATGAGTATGAGTATGAGTATGAGTATGAGTATGAGTATGAGTATGAGTATGAGTATGAGTATGACTATGAGTATGAGTATGAGTATGAGTATGAGTTTAAGTATGAGGATGAGTATGAGTATGTGCATGAGTATGAGTATGTGTATGAGTATGAGTATGAGTATGAGTATGAGTATGAGTATGAGTATGAGTATGTGCATGAGTATGAGTATGTGTATGAGTATGAGTATGAGTATGAGTATGAGTATGAGTATGAGTATGAGTATGTGCATGAGTATGAGTATGTGTATGAGTATGAGTATGAGTATGAGTATGAGTATGAGTATGAGTATGAGTATGTGTATGAGTATGAGTATGAGTATGAGTATGAGTATGAGTATGAGTATGAGTATGAGTTAGAGTATGAGTATGTGTATGAGTATGAGTATGAGTATGAGTATGAGTATGAGTATGAGTGTGAGTGTGAGTGCGAATGTGAGTATGAGCATGTGTATGAGTATGAGTATGAGTATGACTATGAGTATGAGTATGAGTATGAGCATGAGCATGAGCATGAGCGTGAGCGTGAGAATAAGCATGAGTATGAGTTTAACTATGAGTATGAGTACGAGTATGCGTATGAATATGAGTATGAGTATGAGTATGAGTATGAGTATGAGTATGAGTATGAGTATGAGTATAAGTATGAGTATGAGTATGAGTATGAGTATGAGTATGAGTGTGAGTATGAGTATGAGTATGAGTATGAGTTTAACTATGAGTATGAGTACGAGTATGCGTATGAATATGAGTATGAGTATGAGTATGAGTATGAGTATGAGTATGAGTATGAGTATGAGTATAAGTATGAGTATGAGTATGAGTATGAGTATGAGTATGAGTATGAGTATGAGTATGAGTATGAGTATAAGTATGAGTATGAGTATGAGTATACGTATGAGAATGAGTATGAGTGTGAGTATGAGAATGAGTATGAGTATGTGTATGAGTATGAGTATGATTATGAGTATGAGTATGAGTATGAGTATGAGTATGAGTATGACTATGAGTATGAGTATGAGTATGAGTATGAGTTTAAGTATGAGTATGAGTATGAGTATGTGCATGAGTATGAGTATGTGTATGAGTATGAGTATGAGTATGAGTTTAAGTGTGAGTATGAGTATGAGTATGAGTATGAGTATGAGTATAAGTATTAGTATTAGTATGAGTATGAGTACGAGTATTAGTATGAGTATGAGTATGAGTATGAGTTTAAGTATGAGTATGAGTATGAGTATGTGCATGAGTATGAGTATGTGTATGAGTATGAGTATGAGTATGAGTATGAGTATGAGTATGAGTATGAGTATGAGTATGAGTATGAGTATGAGTATGAGTATGAGTATAAGTATTAGTATGAGTATGAGTAGGAGTACGAGTAGGAGTACGAGTATGCGTATGAGTATGAGTATGAGTATGAGTATGAGTGTGAGTGTGAGTGCGAATGTGAGTACGAGTATGCGTATGAGTATGAGTATGAGTATGAGTGTGAGTGTGAGTGCGAATGTGAGTATGAGCATGTGTATGAGTATGAGTATGAGTATGACTATGAGTATGAGTACGAGTATTAGTATGAGTATGAGTATGAGTTTAAGTATGAGTATGAGTATGAGTATGTGCATGAGTATGAGTATGTGTATGAGTATGAGTATGAGTATGAGTATGAGTATGAGTATGAGTATGAGTATGAGTATGAGTATGAGTATGAGTATGAGTATGAGTATGAGTATAAGTATTAGTATGAGTATGAGTAGGAGTACGAGTAGGAGTACGAGTATGCGTATGAGTATGAGTATGAGTATGAGTATGAGTGTGAGTGTGAGTGCGAATGTGAGTACGAGTATGCGTATGAGTATGAGTATGAGTATGAGTATGAGTATGAGTATGAGTTTAAGTATGAGGATGAGTATGAGTATGTGCATGAGTATGAGTATGTGTATGAGTATGAGTATGAGTATGAGTATGAGTATGAGTATGAGTATGAGTATGAGTATGTGCATGAGTATGAGTATGTGTATGAGTATGAGTATGAGTATGAGTATGAGTATGAGTATGAGTATGTGTATGAGTATGAGTACGAGTATGAGTATGAGTATGAGTATGAGTATGAGTATGAGTTAGAGTATGAGTATGTGTATGAGTATGAGTATGAGTATGAGTATGAGTATGAGTGTGAGTGTGAGTGCGAATGTGAGTATGAGCATGTGTATGAGTATGAGTATGAGTATGACTATGAGTATGAGTATGAGTATGAGCATGAGCATGAGCATGAGCGTGAGCGTGAGAATAAGCATGAGTATGAGTTTAACTATGAGTATGAGTACGAGTATGCGTATGAATATGAGTATGAGTATGAGTATGAGTATGAGTATGAGTATGAGTATGAGTATGATTATAAGTATGAGTATGAGTATGAGTATGAGTATGAGTATGAGTATGAGTATGAGTATGAGAATAAGTATTAGTATGAGTATGAGAATGAGTATGAGTATGAGTATGAGTATGAGTATGAGTATGAGTATGAGCATGAGCATGAGCATGAGTATGAGTATGAGTTAGAGTATGAGTATGTGTATGAATATGAGTATGAGTATGAGTATGAGCATGAGCGTGAGCATGAGTATGAGTATGAGTTTAAGTATGAGTATGAGTATGAGTATGTGCATGAGTATGAGTATGTGTATGAGTATGAGTATGAGTATGAGTATGAGTATGAGTATGAGTATGAGTATGAGTATAAGTATGAGAATGAGTATGAGTGTGAGTATGAGAATGAGTATGAGTATGTGTATGAGTTTGAGTATGAGTATGAGTATGAGTATGAGTATAAGTATTAGTATGAGTATGAGTACGAGTATTAGTATGAGTATGAGTATGAGTATGAGTATGAGTATGAGTTTAAGTATGAGTATGAGTATGAGTATGTGCATGAGTATGAGTATGTGTATGAGTATGAGTATGAGTATGAGTATGAGTATGAGTATGAGTATGAGTATGAGTATAAGTATGAGAATGAGTATAAGTATGAGAATGAGTATGAGTGTGAGTATGAGAATGAGTATGAGTATGTGTATGAGTATGATTATGAGTATGAGTATGAGTATGAGTATGAGTATGAGTATGAGTATGAGTATGAGTATGAGTATGACTATGAGTATGAGTATGAGTATGAGTATGAGTTTAAGTATGAGGATGAGTATGAGTATGTGCATGAGTATGAGTATGTGTATGAGTATGAGTATGAGTATGAGTATGAGTATGAGTATGAGTATGAGTATGTGCATGAGTATGAGTATGTGTATGAGTATGAGTATGAGTATGAGTATGAGTATGAGTATGAGTATGTGCATGAGTATGAGTATGTGTATGAGTATGAGTATGAGTATGAGTATGAGTATGAGTATGTGTATGAGTATGAGTATGAGTATGAGTATGAGTATGAGTATGAGTATGAGTATGAGTTAGAGTATGAGTATGTGTATGAGTATGAGTATGAGTATGAGTATGAGTATGAGTGTGAGTGTGAGTGCGAATGTGAGTATGAGCATGTGTATGAGTATGAGTATGAGTATGACTATGAGTATGAGTATGAGTATGAGCATGAGCATGAGCATGAGCGTGAGCGTGAGAATAAGCATGAGTATGAGTTTAACTATGAGTATGAGTACGAGTATGCGTATGAATATGAGTATGAGTATGAGTATGAGTATGAGTATGAGTATGAGTATGAGTATGAGTATAAGTATGAGTATGAGTATGAGTATGAGTATGAGTATGAGTGTGAGTATGAGTATGAGTATGAGTATGAGTATGAGTATGAGTATAAGTATGAGTATGAGTATGAGTATGAGTATGAGTATGAGTATGAGTATGTGCATGAGTATGAGTATGTGTATGAGTATGAGTATGAGTATGAGTATGAGTATGAGTATGAGTATGTGTATGAGTATGAGTATGAGTATGAGTATGAGTATGAGTATGAGTATGAGTATGAGTTAGAGTATGAGTATGAGTATGTGTATGAGTATGAGTATGAGTATGAGTATGAGTATGAGTATGAGTATGAGTGTGAGTGTGAGTGCGAATGTGAGTATGAGCATGTGTATGAGTATGAGTATGAGTATGACTATGAGTATGAGTATGAGTATGAGCATGAGCATGAGCATGAGCGTGAGCGTGAGAATAAGCATGAGTATGAGTTTAACTATGAGTATGAGTACGAGTATGCGTATGAATATGAGTATGAGTATGAGTATGAGTATGAGTATGAGTATGAGTATGAGTATGAGTATAAGTATGAGTATGAGTATGAGTATGAGTATGAGTATGAGTATGAGTATGAGTATGAGTATGAGTATAAGTATGAGTATGAGTATGAGTATACGTATGAGAATGAGTATGAGTATGAGTGTGAGTATGAGAATGAGTATGAGTATGTGTATGAGTATGAGTATGATTATGAGTATGAGTATGAGTATGAGTATGAGTATGAGTATGACTATGAGTATGAGTATGAGTATGAGTATGAGTTTAAGTATGAGTATGAGTATGAGTATGTGCATGAGTATGAGTATGTGTATGAGTATGAGTATGAGTATGAGTTTAAGTGTGAGTATGAGTATGAGTATGAGTATGAGTATGAGTATAAGTATTAGTATTAGTATGAGTATGAGTACGAGTATTAGTATGAGTATGAGTATGAGTATGAGTTTAAGTATGAGTATGAGTATGAGTATGTGCATGAGTATGAGTATGTGTATGAGTATGAGTATGAGTATGAGTATGAGTATGAGTATGAGTATGAGTATGAGTATGAGTATGAGTATGAGTATGAGTATGAGTATAAGTATTAGTATGAGTATGAGTAGGAGTACGAGTAGGAGTACGAGTATGCGTATGAGTATGAGTATGAGTATGAGTATGAGTGTGAGTGTGAGTGCGAATGTGAGTACGAGTATGCGTATGAGTATGAGTATGAGTATGAGTATGAGTGTGAGTGTGAGTGCGAATGTGAGTATGAGCATGTGTATGAGTATGAGTGTGAGTATGACTATGAGTATGAGTACGAGTATTAGTATGAGTATGAGTATGAGTATGAGTTTAAGTATGAGTATGAGTATGAGTATGTGCATGAGTATGAGTATGTGTATGAGTATGAGTATGAGTATGAGTATGAGTATGAGTATGAGTATGAGTATGAGTATGAGTATGAGTATGAGTATGAGTATGAGTATGAGTATGAGTATAAGTATTAGTATGAGTATGAGTAGGAGTACGAGTAGGAGTACGAGTATGCGTATGAGTATGAGTATGAGTATGAGTATGAGTGTGAGTGTGAGTGCGAATGTGAGTACGAGTATGCGTATGAGTATGAGTATGAGTATGAGTATGAGTATGAGTATGAGTTTAAGTATGAGGATGAGTATGAGTATGTGCATGAGTATGAGTATGTGTATGAGTATGAGTATGAGTATGAGTATGAGTATGAGTATGAGTATGAGTATGAGTATGTGCATGAGTATGAGTATGTGTATGAGTATGAGTATGAGTATGAGTATGAGTATGAGTATGAGTATGTGTATGAGTATGAGTATGAGTATGAGTATGAGTATGAGTATGAGTATGAGTATGAGTTAGAGTATGAGTATGTGTATGAGTATGAGTATGAGTATGAGTATGAGTATGAGTGTGAGTGTGAGTGCGAATGTGAGTATGAGCATGTGTATGAGTATGAGTATGAGTATGACTATGAGTATGAGTATGAGTATGAGCATGAGCATGAGCATGAGCGTGAGCGTGAGAATAAGCATGAGTATGAGTTTAACTATGAGTATGAGTACGAGTATGCGTATGAATATGAGTATGAGTATGAGTATGAGTATGAGTATGAGTATGAGTATGAGTATGATTATAAGTATGAGTATGAGTATGAGTATGAGTATGAGTATGAGTATGAGTATGAGTATGAGAATAAGTATTAGTATGAGTATGAGAATGAGTATGAGTATGAGTATGAGTATGAGTATGAGTATGAGTATGAGCATGAGCATGAGCATGAGTATGAGTATGAGTGTGAGTATGAGTATGAGTATGAGTATGAATATGAGTATGAGTATGAGTATGAGTTTAAGTATGAGTATGAGTTTAAGTATGAGTATGAGTTTAAGTATGAGTATGAGTATGAGTATGAGTATGAGTATGAGTATGAGTATGAGTATGAGTGTGAGTGTGAGTTCGAATGTGAGTATGAGTATGAGTATGAGTATGTGTATGTGTATGAGTATGAGTATGACTATGAGTATGAGTATGAGTATGAGTATGAGTATGAGTATGAGTATGAGTATGAGTATGAGTATGAGTATGTGTATGTGTATGAGTATGAGTATGACTATGAGTATGAGTATGAGTATGAGTATGAGTATGAGTATGAGTATGAGTATGAGTATGAGTATGAGTATGAGTATGAGTATGACTATGACTATGAGTATGAGTATGACTATGACCATGACTATGAGAATGAGTATGAGTATGAGTATGAGTATGAGTATGAGTATGAGTTTAAGTATGAGTATGAGTATGGGTATGTGCATGAGTATGAGTATGTGTATGAGTATGAGTATGAGTATGAGTATAAGTATGAGAATGGGTATGAGTGTGAGTATGAGAATGAGTATGAGTATGTGTATGTGTATGAGTATGAGTATGAGTATGAGTATGAGTATGAGTATGAGTATGAGTATGAGTATGAGGATGAGTATGAGTATAAGTATGAGTATGTGTATGAGTATGAGTATGAGTATGAGTATGAGTATGAGTATGAGTATGAGTTAGAGTATGAGTATGAGTTAGAGTATGAGTATGTGTATGAGTATGAGTATGAGTATGAGTATGAGTGTGAGTGTGAGTGCGAATGTGAGTATGAGTATGAGTATGAGTATGAGTATGAGAATAAGTATTAGTATGAGTATGAGAATGAGTATGAGTATGAGTATGAGTATGAGTATGAGTATGAGTATGAGCATGAGCATGAGCATGAGTATGAGTATGAGTATGAGTGTGAGTATGAGTATGAGTATGAATATGAGTATGAGTATGATTATAAGTATTAGTATGAGTATGAGTACGAGTATTAGTATGAGTATGAGTATGAGTTTAAGTATGAGTATGAGTATGAGTATGTGCATGAGTATGAGTATGTGTATGAGTATGAGTATGAGTATGAGTATAAGTATGAGAATGAGTATGAGTGTGAGTATGAGAATGAGTATGAGTATGTGTATGAGTATGAGTATGAGTATGAGTATGAGTATGAGTATGAGTATGAGTATGAGTATGAGTATGAGTATGAGTATGAGTATGAGTATGAGTATGAGTATGAGTATAAGTATGAGTATGAGTATGAGTATGAGTATGAGTATAAGTATTAGTATGAGTATGAGTACGAGTATTAGTATGAGTATGAGTATGAGTATGAGTTTAAGTATGAGTAGGAGTATGAGTATGTGCATGAGTATGAGTATGTGTATGAGTATGAGTATGAGTATGAGTATGAGTATGAGTATGAGTATGAGTATGAGTATGAGTATGAGTATGAGTATGAGGATGAGTATGAGTATAAGTATAAGTATGTGTATGAGTATGAGTATGAGTATGAGTATGAGTATGAGTATGAGTATGAGTATGAGTATGAGTTAGAGTATGAGTATGTGTATGAATATGAGTATGAGTATGAGTATGAGCATGAGCGTGAGCATGAGTATGAGTATGAGTATGAGTGTGAGTATGAGTATGAGTATGAGTATGAGTATGAATATGAGTATGAGTAAGATTATAAGTATTAGTATGAGTATGAGTACGAGTATGAGTATGAGTATGAGTATGAGTATGAGTATGAGTATGAGTATGAGTATGAGTATGAGTATGAGTATGAGTATGAGTATGAGTATGAGTATGAGTATGAGTATGAGTATGAGTATGAGTATAAGTATGAGTATGAGTATGAGTATGAGTATGAGTATGAGTTTAAGTATGAGTATGAGTTTAAGTATGAGTATGAGTTTAAGTATGAGTATGAGTATGAGTATGAGTATGAGCATGAGCGTGAGCATGAGTATGAGTATGAGTATGAGTGTGAGTATGAGTATGAGTATGAGTATGAGTATGAATATGAGTATGAGTAAGATTATAAGTATTAGTATGAGTATGAGTACGAGTATGAGTATGAGTATGAGTATGAGTATGTGTATGTGTATGAGTATGAGTATGACTATGAGTATGAGTATGAGTATGAGTATGAGTATGAGTATGAGTATGAGTATGATTATGAGTATGAGCATGAGCATGAGCATGAGTATGAGTATGAGTATGAGTGTGAGTATGAGTATGAGTATGAGTATGAATATGAGTATGAGTATGATTATAAGTATTAGTATGAGTATGAGTATGAATATGAGTATGAGTATGATTATAAGTATTAGTATGAGTATGAGTACGAGTATTAGTATGAGTATGAGTATGAGTTTAAGTATGAGTATGAGTATGAGTATGTGCATGAGTATGAGTATGTGTATGAGTATGAGTATGAGTATGAGTATAAGTATGAGAATGAGTATGAGTGTGAGTATGAGAATGAGTATGAGTATGTGTATGAGTATGAGTATGAGTATGAGTATGAGTATGAGTATGAGTATGAGTATGAGTATGAGTATGAGTATGAGTATGAGTATGAGTATGAGTATAAGTATGAGTATGAGTATGAGTATGAGTATGAGTATGAGTATAAGTATTAGTATGAGTATGAGTACGAGTATTAGTATGAGTATGAGTATGAGTATGAGTTTAAGTATGAGTATGAGTATGAGTATGAGTATGTGCATGAGTATGAGTATGTGCATGAGTATGAGTATGTGTATGAGTATGAGTATGAGTATGAGTATAAGTATGAGAATGAGTATGAGTGTGAGTATGAGTATGAGTATGAGTATGAGTATGAGTATGAGTATGAGTGTGAGTGTGAGTTCGAATGTGAGTATGAGTATGAGTATGAGTATGTGTATGTGTATGAGTATGAGTATGACTATGAGTATGAGTATGAGTATGAGTATGAGTATGAGTATGAGTATGAGTATGATTATGAGTATGAGCATGAGCATGAGCATGAGTATGAGTATGAGTATGAGTGTGAGTATGAGTATGAGTATGAGTATGAATATGAGTATGAGTATGATTATAAGTATTAGTATGAGTATGAGTATGAATATGAGTATGAGTATGATTATACGTATTAGTATGATTATGAGTACGAGTATTAGTATGAGTATGAGTATGAGTTTAAGTATGAGTATGAGTATGAGTATGTGCATGAGTATGAGTATGTGTATGAGTATGAGTATGAGTATGAGTATAAGTATGAGAATGAGTATGAGTGTGAGTATGAGAATGAGTATGAGTATGTGTATGAGTATGAGTATGAGTATGAGTATGAGTATGAGTATGAGTATGAGTATGAGTATGAGTATGAGTATGAGTATGAGTATGAGTATGAGTATAAGTATGAGTATGAGTATGAGTATGAGTATGAGTATGAGTATAAGTATTAGTATGAGTATGAGTACGAGTATTATTATGAGTATGAGTATGAGTATGAGTTTAAGTATGAGTATGAGTATGAGTATGAGTATGTGCATGAGTATGAGTATGTGTATGTGTATGAGTATGAGTTTAAGTATGAGTATGAGTATGAGTATAAGTATTAGTATGAGTATGAGTACGAGTATTAGTATGAGTATGAGTATGAGTATGAGTATGAGTATGAGTTTAAGTATGAGTATGAGTATGAGTATGTGCATGAGTATGAGTATGTGTATGAGTATGAGTATGAGTATGAGTATGAGTATGAGTATGAGTATGAGTATGAGTATGAGTATAAGTATGAGAATGAGTATGAGTGTGAGTATGAGAATGAGTATGAGTATGTGTATGAGTATGAGTTTGAGTATGAGTATGAGTATGAGTATGAGTATGAGTATGAGTATGAGTATAAGTATTAGTATGAGTATGAGTACGAGTATTAGTATGAGTATGAGTATGAGTATGAGTATGAGTATGAGTTTAAGTATGAGTATGAGTATGAGTATGTGCATGAGTATGAGTATGTGTATGAGTATGAGTATGAGTATGAGTATGAGTATGAGTATGAGTATGAGTATGAGTATGAGTATGAGTATGAGTATAAGTATGAGAATGAGTATAAGTATGAGAATGAGTATTAGTATGAGTATGAGTACGAGTATTAGTATGAGTATGAGTATGAGTATGAGTATGAGTATGAGTATGAGTTTAAGTATGAGTATGAGTATGAGTATGTGCATGAGTATGAGTATGTGTATGAGTATGAGTATGAGTATGAGTATGAGTATGAGTATGAGTATGAGTATGAGTATGAGTATGAGTATAAGTATGAGAATGAGTATGAGTGTGAGTATGAGAATGAGTATGAGTATGTGTATGAGTATGAGTTTGAGTATGAGTATGAGTATGAGTATGAGTATGAGTATAAGTATTAGTATGAGTATGAGTACGAGTATTAGTATGAGTATGAGTATGAGTATGAGTATGAGTATGAGTATGAGTTTAAGTATGAGTATGAGTATGAGTATGTGCATGAGTATGAGTATGTGTATGAGTATGAGTATGAGTATGAGTATGAGTATGAGTATGAGTATGAGTATGAGTATAAGTATGAGAATGAGTATAAGTATGAGAATGAGTATGAGTGTGAGTATGAGAATGAGTATGAGTATGTGTATGAGTATGATTATGAGTATGAGTATGAGTATGAGTATGAGTATGAGTATGAGTATGAGTATGACTATGAGTATGAGTATGAGTATGAGTTTAAGTATGAGGATGAGTATGAGTATGTGCATGAGTATGAGTATGTGTATGAGTATGAGTATGAGTATGAGTATGAGTATGAGTATGAGTATGAGTATGTGCATGAGTATGAGTATGTGTATGAGTATGAGTATGAGTATGAGTATGAGTATGAGTATGAGTATGTGTATGAGTATGAGTATGAGTATGAGTATGAGTATGAGTATGAGTATGAGTATGAGTTAGAGTATGAGTATGTGTATGAGTATGAGTATGAGTATGAGTATGAGTATGAGTGTGAGTGTGAGTGCGAATGTGAGTATGAGCATGTGTATGAGTATGAGTATGAGTATGACTATGAGTATGAGTATGAGTATGAGCATGAGCATGAGCATGAGCATGAGCGTGAGCGTGAGAATAAGCATGAGTATGAGTTTAACTATGAGTATGAGTACGAGTATGCGTATGAATATGAGTATGAGTATGAGTATGAGTATGAGTATGGGTATGAGTATGAGTATGAGTATGAGTATGAGTATAAGAATGAGCATGAGCATGAGTATGAGTATGAGTATGAGTATGAGCATGAGCATGAGCATGAGCATGAGCGTGAGCGTGAGAATAAGCATGAGTATGAGTTTAACTATGAGTATGAGTACGAGTATGCGTATGAATATGAGTATGAGTATGAGTATGAGTATGAGTATAAGTATGAGTATGAGTATGAGTATGAGTATGAGTATGAGTATGAGTATGAGTATGAGTATAAGTATTAGTATGAGTATGAGTACGAGCATTAGTATGAGTATGAGTATGAGTATGAGTTTAAGTGTGAGTATGAGTATGAGTATGAGTATGAGTTTAAGTATGAGTATGAGTATGAGTATGTGCATGAGTATGAGTATGTGTATGAGTATGAGTATGAGTATGAGTATGAGTATGAGTATGAGTATGAGTATGAGTATGAGTATAAGTATGAGAATGAGTATGAGTGTGAGTATGAGAATGAGTATGAGTATGTGTATGAGTATGACTATGAGTATGAGTATGAGCATGAGCATGAGCATGAGCGTGAGCGTGAGAATAAGCATGAGTATGAGGTTAACTATGAGTATGAGTACGAGTATGCGTATGAATATGAGTATGAGTATGAGTATGAGTATGAGTATGAGTATGAGTATGAGTATAAGTATGAGTATGAGTATGAGTATGAGTATGAGTATGAGTATGAGTATGAGTATGAGTATGAGTATAAGTATGAGTATGAGTATGAGTATGAGTATGAGTATTAGTATGAGTATGAGTACGAGTATTAGTATGAGTATGAGTATGAGTATGAGTATGAGTATGAGTTTAAGTATGAGTATGAGTATGAGTATGTGCATGAGTATGAGTATGTGTATGAGTATGAGTATGAGTATGAGTATGAGTATGAGTATGAGTATGAGTATGAGTATAAGTATGAGAATGAGTATGAGTGTGAGTATGAGAATGAGTATGAGTATGTGTATGAGTATGAGTTTGAGTATGAGTATGAGTATGAGTATGAGTATGAGTATAAGTATTAATATGAGTATGAGTACGAGTATTAGTATGAGTATGAGTATGAGTATGAGTATGAGTATGAGTTTAAGTATGAGTATGAGTATGAGTATGTGCATGAGTATGAGTATGTGTATGAGTATGAGTATGAGTATGAGTATGAGTATGAGTATGAGTATGAGTATGAGTATAAGTATGAGAATGAGTATAAGTATGAGAATGAGTATGAGTGTGAGTATGAGAATGAGTATGAGTATGTGTATGAGTATGATTATGAGTATGAGTATGAGTATGAGTATGAGTATGAGTATGAGAATGAGTATGAGTATGAGTATGAGTATGTGCATGAGTATGAGTATGTGTATGAGAATGAGTATGAGTATGTGTATGAGTATGAGTATGATTATGAGTATGAGTATGAGTATGAGTATGAGTATGAGTATGACTATGAGTATGAGTATGAGTATGAGTATGAGTATGAGTATGAGTTTAAGTATGAGTATGAGTATGAGTATGTGCATGAGTATGAGTATGTGTATGAGTATGAGTATGAGTATGAGTTTAAGTGTGAGTATGAGTATGAGTATGAGTATGAGTATGAGTATAAGTATTAGTATTAGTATGAGTATGAGTACGAGTATTAGTATGAGTATGAGTATGAGTATGAGTTTAAGTATGAGTATGAGTATGAGTATGTGCATGAGTATGAGTATGTGTATGAGTATGAGTATGAGTATGAGTATGAGTATGAGTATGAGTATGAGTATGAGTATGAGTATGAGTATGAGTATGAGTATGAGTATGAGTATAAGTATTAGTATGAGTATGAGTAGGAGTACGAGTAGGAGTACGAGTATGCGTATGAGTATGAGTATGAGTATGAGTATGAGTGTGAGTGTGAGTGCGAATGTGAGTACGAGTATGCGTATGAGTATGAGTATGAGTATGAGTGTGAGTGTGAGTGCGAATGTGAGTATGAGCATGTGTATGAGTATGAGTATGAGTATGACTATGAGTATGAGTATGAGTATGAGCATGAGCATGAGCATGAGCATGAGCGTGAGCGTGAGAATAAGCATGAGTATGAGTTTAACTATGAGTATGAGTACGAGTATGCGTATGAATATGAGTATGAGTATGAGTATGAGTATGAGTATGAGTATGAGTATGAGTATGAGTATGAGTATGAGTATGAGTATGAGTATGAGTATGAGTATGAGTATGAGTATAAGTATGAGTATGAGTATGAGTATGAGTATGAGTATGAGTATGAGTATGAGTATGTGCATGAGTATGAGTATGTGTATGAGTATGAGTATGAGTATGAGTATGAGTATGAGTATGAGTATGTGTATGAGTATGAGTATGAGTATGAGTATAAGTATGAGTATGAGTATGAGTATGAGTATGAGTATGAGTATAAGTATTAGTATGAGTATGAGTACGAGTATTAGTATGAGTATGAGTATGAGTATGAGTATGAGTATGAGTTTAAGTATGAGTATGAGTATGAGTATGTGCATGAGTATGAGTATGTGTATGAGTATGAGTATGAGTATGAGTATGAGTATGAGTATGAGTATGACTATGAGTATGAGTATGAGTATGAGCATGAGCATGAGCATGAGCATGAGCGTGAGCGTGAGAATAAGCATGAGTATGAGTTTAACTATGAGTATGAGTACGAGTATGCGTATGAATATGAGTATGAGTATGAGTATGAGTATGAGTATGAGTATGAGTTTAAGTATGAGTATGAGTATGAGTATGTGCATGAGTATGAGTATGTGTATGAGTATGAGTATGAGTATGAGTATGAGTATGAGTATGAGTATGAGTATGAGTATGAGTATGAGTATAAGTATGAGAATGAGTATGAGTGTGAGTATGAGAATGAGTATGAGTATGTGTATGAGTATGAGTTTGAGTATGAGTATGAGTATGAGTATAAGTATTAGTATGAGTATGAGTACGAGTATTAGTATGAGTATGAGTATGAGTATGAGTTTAAGTGTGAGTATGAGTATGAGCATGAGTATGAGTATGAGTATGAGTATGAGTATGAGTATGAGTATGAGTTTAAGTGTGAGTATGAGTATGAGTATGAGTATGAGTATAAGTGTTAGTATGAGTATGAGTACGAGTATTAGTATGAGTATGAGTATGAGTATGAGTTAAAGTATGAGTATGAGTATGAGTATGTGCATGAGTATGAGTACGTGTATGAGTATGAGTATGAGTATGTGTATGAGTATGAGTATGAGTACGAGTATTAGTATGAGTATGAGTATGAGTATGAGTTTAAGTATGAGTATGAGTATGAGTATGTGCATGAGTATGAGTATGTGTATGAGTATGAGTATGAGTATGAGTATGAGTATGAGTATGAGTATGAGTATGAGTATGAGTATGAGTATGAGTATGAGTATGAGTATGAGTATGAGTATAAGTATTAGTATGAGTATGAGTAGGAGTACGAGTAGGAGTACGAGTATGCGTATGAGTATGAGTATGAGTGTGAGTGTGAGTGCGAATGTGAGTATGAGCATGTGTATGAGTATGAGTATGAGTATGACTATGAGTATGAGTATGAGTATGAGCATGAGCATGAGCATGAGCGTGAGAATAAGCATGAGTATGAGTTTAACTATGAGTATGAGTACGAGTATGCGTATGAATATGAGTATGAGTATGAGTATGAGTATGAGTATGAGTATGAGTATGAGTATGAGTATAAGTATGAGTATGAGTATGAGTATGAGTATGAGTATGAGTATGAGTATGAGTATGAGTATGAGTATGAGTATGAGTATGAGTATAAGTATGAGTATGAGTATGAGTATGAGTATGAGTATGAGTATGAGTATGAGTATGAGTTTAAGTGTGAGTATGAGTATGAGTATGAGTATGAGTATGAGTATGAGTATGAGTATGAGTATGAGTATAAGTATGAGTATGAGTATGAGTATGAGTATGAGTATGAGTATGAGTATGTGTATGAGTATGAGTATTAGTATGAGTATGAGTACGAGTATTAGTATGAGTATGAGTATGAGTATGAGTTAAAGTATGAGTATGAGTATGAGTATGTGCATGAGTATGAGTATGTGTATGAGTATGTGCATGAGTATGAGTATGTGTATGAGTATGAGTATGAGTATGAGTATGAGTATGAGTATGAGTATGAGTATAAGTATGAGTATGAGTATGAGTATGAGTATGAGTATGAGTATGAGTATGAGTTAGAGTATGAGTATGAGTATGAGTATGAGTATGAGTATGTGCATGAGTATGAGTATGTGTATGAGTATGAGTATGAGTATGACTATGAGTATGAGTATGAGCATGAACATGAGCATGAGCGTGAGCGTGAGAATAAGCATGAGTATGAGTTTAACTATGAGTATGAGTACGAGTATGCGTATGAATATGAGTATGAGTATGAGTATGAGTATGAGTATGAGTATGAGTATGAGTATAAGTATGAGTATGAGTATGAGTATGAGTATGAGTATGAGTATGAGTATGAGTATGAGTATGAGTATGAGTATAAGTATGAGTATGAGTATGAGTATGAGTATGAGTATGAGTATGAGTATGAGTATGAGTATGAGTATGTGCATGAGTATGAGTATGTGTATGAGTATGAGTATGAGTATGAGTATGAGTATGAGTATGAGTATGTGTATGAGTATGAGTATGAGTATGAGTATGAGTATGAGTATGAGTATGAGTATGAGTATGAGTATGAGTTAGAGAATGAGTATGAGTATGTGTATGAGTATGAGTATGAGTATGAGTATGAGTATGAGTATGAGTGTGAGTGTGAGTGCGAATGTGAGTATGAGCATGTGTATGAGTATGAGTATGAGTATGACTATGAGTATGAGTATGAGTATGAGCATGAGCATGAGCATGAGCGTGAGCGTGAGAATAAGCATGAGTATGAGTTTAACTATGAGTATGAGTACGAGTATGCGTATGAATATGAGTATGAGTATGAGTATGAGTATGAGTATGAGTATGAGTATAAGTATGACTATGAGTATGAGTATGAGTATGAGTATGAGTATGAGTATGAGTATGAGTATGAGTATAAGTATGAGTATGAGTATGAGTATAAGTATGAGAATGAGTATGAGTGTGAGTATGAGAATGAGTATGAGTATGTGTATGAGTATGAGTATGATTATGAGTATGAGTATGAGTATGAGTATGAGTATGAGTATGACTATGAGTATGAGTATGAGTATGAGTATGAGTATGAGTTTAAGTATGAGTATGAGTATGAGTATGTGCATGAGTATGAGTATGTGTATGAGTATGAGTATGAGTATGAGTTTAAGTGTGAGTATGAGTATGAGTATGAGTATGAGTATAAGTATTAGTATTAGTATGAGTATGAGTACGAGTATTAGTATGAGTATGAGTATGAGTATGAGTTTAAGTATGAGTATGAGTATGAGTATGTGCATGAGTATGAGTATGTGTATGAGTATGAGTATGAGTATGAGTATGAGTATGAGTATGAGTATGAGTATGAGTATGAGTATGAGTATGAGTATGAGTATGAGTATAAGTATTAGTATGAGTATGAGTAGGAGTACGAGTAGGAGTACGAGTATGCGTATGAGTATGAGTATGAGTATGAGTATGAGTGTGAGTGTGAGTGCGAATGTGAGTACGAGTATGCGTATGAGTATGAGTATGAGTATGAGTGTGAGTGTGAGTGCGAATGTGAGTATGAGCATGTGTATGAGTATGAGTATGAGTATGACTATGAGTATGAGTATGAGTATGAGCATGAGCATGAGCATGAGCATGAGCGTGAGCGTGAGAATAAGCATGAGTATGAGTTTAACTATGAGTATGAGTACGAGTATGCGTATGAATATGAGTATGAGTATGAGTATGAGTATGAGTATGAGTATGAGTATGAGTATGAGTATGAGTATGAGTATGAGTATGAGTATGAGTATGAGTATGAGTATGAGTATGAGTATAAGTATGAGTATGAGTATGAGTATGAGTATGAGTATGAGTATGAGTATGAGTATGTGCATGAGTATGAGTATGTGTATGAGTATGAGTATGAGTATGAGTATGAGTATGAGTATGTGTATGAGTATGAGTATGAGTATGAGTATGAGTATGAGTATGAGTATGAGTATGAGTTAGAGTATGAGTATGTGTATGAGTATGAGTATGAGTATGAGTATGAGTATGAGTGTGAGTGTGAGTGCGAATGTGAGTATGAGCATGTGTATGAGTATGAGTATGAGTATGACTATGAGTATGAGTATGAGTATGAGCATGAGCATGAGCATGAGCATGAGCGTGAGCGTGAGAATAAGTATGAGTATGAGTTTAACTATGAGTATGAGTACGAGTATGCGTATGAATATGAGTATGAGTATGAGTATGAGTATGAGTATGAGTATGAGTATGGGTATGAGTATGAGTATGAGTATGAGTATAAGAATGAGCATGAGCATGAGTATGAGTATGAGTATGAGTATGAGTATGAGTATGAGTAAGAGTATGAGTATAAGTATGAGTATGAGTATGAGTATGAGTATGAGTATGAGTATAAGTATTAGTATGAGTATGAGTACGAGTATTAGTATGAGTATGAGTATGAGTATGAGTATGAGTATGAGTTTAAGTATGAGTATGAGTATGAGTATGTGCATGAGTATGAGTATGTGTATGAGTATGAGTATGAGTATGAGTATGAGTATGAGTATGAGTATGACTATGAGTATGAGTATGAGTATGAGCATGAGCATGAGCATGAGCATGAGCGTGAGCGTGAGAATAAGCATGAGTATGAGTTTAACTATGAGTATGAGTACGAGTATGCGTATGAATATGAGTATGAGTATGAGTATGAGTATGAGTATGAGTATGAGTATGAGTATGAGTATGAGTATGAGTATGAGTATGAGTATGAGTATGAGTATGAGTATGAGTATGAGTATGAGTATGAGTATGAGTATGAGTATGAGTATGAGTATAAGTATGAGTATGAGTATGAGTATGAGTATGAGTATGAGTATGAGTATGTGCATGAGTATGAGTATGTGTATGAGTATGAGTATGAGTATGAGTATGAGTATGAGTATGAGTATGAGTATGTGTATGAGTATGAGTATGAGTATGAGTATGAGTATGAGTATGAGTATGAGTATGAGTATGAGTATGAGTATGAGTATGAGTTAGAGTATGAGTATGTGTATGAGTATGAGTATGAGTATGAGTATGAGTATGAGTATGAGTATGAGTGTGAGTGTGAGTGCGAATGTGAGTATGAGCATGTGTATGAGTATGAGTATGAGTATGACTATGAGTATGAGTATGAGTATGAGCATGAGCATGAGCATGAGCGTGAGCGTGAGAATAAGCATGAGTATGAGTTTAACTATGAGTATGAGTACGAGTATGCGTATGAATATGAGTATGAGTATGAGTATGAGTATGAGTATGGGTATGAGTATGAGTATGAGTATAAGAATGAGCATGAGCATGAGTATGAGTATGAGTATGAGTATGAGTATGAGTATGAGTATGAGTAAGAGTATGAGTATAAGTATGAGTATGAGTATGAGTATGAGTATGAGTATAAGTATTAGTATGAGTATGAGTACGAGTATTAGTATGAGTATGAGTATGAGTATGAGTATGAGTATGAGTATGAGTTTAAGTATGAGTATGAGTATGAGTATGTGCATGAGTATGAGTATGTGTATGAGTATGAGTATGAGTATGAGTATGAGTATGAGTATGAGTATGAGTATGAGTATGAGTATAAGTATGAGAATGAGTATGAGTGTGAGTATGAGAATGAGTATGAGTATGTGTATGAGTATGAGTTTGAGTATGAGTATGAGTATGAGTATGAGTATGAGTATGAGTATGAGTATAAGTATTAGTATGAGTATGAGTACGAGTATTAGTATGAGTATGAGTATGAGTATGAGTATGAGTATGAGTTTAAGTATGAGTATGAGTATGAGTATGTGCATGAGTATGAGTATGTGTATGAGTATGAGTATGAGTATGAGTATGAGTATGAGTATGAGTATGAGTATGAGTATGAGTATGAGTATGAGTATGAGTATGAGTATAAGTATGAGAATGAGTATAAGTATGAGAATGAGTATTAGTATGAGTATGAGTATGTGTATGAGTATGAGTTTGAGTATGAGTATGAGTATGAGTATGAGTATGAGTATAAGTATGAGTATGAGTATGAGTATGTGCATGAGTATGAGTATGTGTATGAGTATGAGTATGAGTATGAGTATGAGTATGAGTATGAGTATGAGTATGAGTATGAGTATAAGTATGAGAATGAGTATGAGTGTGAGTATGAGAATGAGTATGTGTATGAGTATGAGTATGAGTATGAGTTTAAGTGTGAGTATGAGTATGAGTATGAGTATGAGTATAAGTATTAGTATTAGTATGAGTATGAGTACGAGTATTAGTATGAGTATGAGTATGAGTATGAGTTTAAGTATGAGTATGAGTATGAGTATGTGCATGAGTATGAGTATGTGTATGAGTATGAGTATGAGTATGAGTATGAGTATGAGTATGAGTATGAGTATGAGTATGAGTATGAGTATGAGTATGAGTATAAGTATTAGTATGAGTATGAGTAGGAGTACGAGTATGAGTATGAGTATGAGCATGAGCATGAGCATGAGCATGAGCGTGAGCGTGAGAATAAGCATGAGTATGAGTTTAACTATGAGTATGAGTACGAGTATGCGTATGAATATGAGTATGAGTATGAGTATGAGTATGAGTATGAGTATGAGTATGAGTATGAGTACGAGCATTAGTATGAGTATGAGTATGAGTATGAGTTTAAGTGTGAGTATGAGTATGAGCATGAGTATGAGTATGAGTATGAGTATGAGTATAAGTATTAGTATGAGTATGAGTACGAGTATTAGTATGAATATGAGTATGAGTATGAGTTAAAGTATGAGTATGAGTATGAGTATGTGCATGAGTATGAGTATGTGTATGAGTATGTGCATGAGTATGAGTACGAGTATGAGTATGTGCATGAGTATGAGTATGAGTATGTGTATGAGTATGAGTATGAGTATGAGTATGAGTATGAGTATGAGTATGAGTATGAGTATGAGTATGAGTATGAGTATGAGTATGAGTATGAGTATAAGTATTAGTATGAGTATGAGTAGGAGTACGAGTAGGAGTACGAGTATGCGTATGAGTATGAGTATGAGTATGAGTGTGAGTGTGAGTGCGAATGTGAGTATGAGCATGTGTATGAGTATGAGTATGAGTATGACTATGAGTATGAGTATGAGTATGAGCATGAGCATGAGCATGAGCGTGAGAATAAGCATGAGTATGAGTTTAACTATGAGTATGAGTACGAGTATGCGTATGAATATGAGTATGAGTATGAGTATGAGTATGAGTATGAGTATGAGTATGAGTATGAGTATAAGTATGAGTATGAGTATGAGTATGAGTATGAGTATGAGTATGAGTATGAGTATGAGTATGAGTATGAGTATGAGTATAAGTATGAGTGTGAGTATGAGTATGAGTATGAGTATGAGTATGAGTATGAGTATGAGTATGAGTATGTGCATGACTATGAGTATGTGTATGAGTATGAGTATGAGTATGAGTATGAGTATGAGTATGAGTATGTGTATGAGTATGAGTATGAGTATGAGTATGAGTATGAGTATGAGTATGAGTATGAGTATGAGTTAGAGTATGAGTATGTGTATGAGTATGAGTATGAGTATGAGTATGAGTATGAGTATGAGTGTGAGTGTGAGTGCGAATGTGAGTATGAGCATGTGTATGAGTATGAGTATGAGTATGACTATGAGTATGAGTATGAGCATGAGCATGAGCATGAGCATGAGCGTGAGCGTGAGAATAAGCATGAGTATGAGTTTAACTATGAGTATGAGTACGAGTATGCGTATGAATATGAGTATGAGTATGAGTATGAGTATGAGTATGGGTATGAGTATGAGTATGAGTATAAGAATGAGCATGAGCATGAGTATGAGTATGAGTATGAGTATGAGTATGAGTATGAGTATGAGTATGAGTAAGAGTATGAGTATAAGTATGAGTATGAGTATGAGTATGAGTATGAGTATAAGTATTAGTATGAGTATGAGTACGAGTATTAGTATGAGTATGAGTATGAGTATGAGTATGAGTATGAGTTTAAGTATGAGTATGAGTATGAGTATGTGCATGAGTATGAGTATGTGTATGAGTATGAGTATGAGTATGAGTATGAGTATGAGTATGAGTATGAGTATGAGTATGAGTATAAGTATGAGAATGAGTATGAGTGTGAGTATGAGAATGAGTATGAGTATGTGTATGAGTATGAGTTTGAGTATGAGTATGAGTATGAGTATGAGTATGAGTATGAGTATAAGTATTAGTATGAGTATGAGTACGAGTATTAGTATGAGTATGAGTATGAGTATGAGTATGAGTATGAGTTTAAGTATGAGTATGAGTATGAGTATGTGCATGAGTATGAGTATGTGTATGAGTATGAGTATGAGTATGAGTATGAGTATGAGTATGAGTATGAGTATGAGTATGAGTATGAGTATGAGTATGAGTATGAGTATGAGTATAAGTATGAGAATGAGTATAAGTATGAGAATGAGTATTAGTATGAGTATGAGTACGAGTATTAGTATGAGTATGAGTATGAGTATGAGTATGAGTATGAGTATGAGTTTAAGTATGAGTATGAGTATGAGTATGTGCATGAGTATGAGTATGTGTATGAGTATGAGTATGAGTATGAGTATGAGTATGAGTATGAGTATGAGTATGAGTATGAGTATAAGTATGAGAATGAGTATGAGTGTGAGTATGAGAATGAGTATGAGTATGTGTATTAGTATGAGTTTGAGTATGAGTATGAGTATGAGTATGAGTATGAGTATAAGTATTAGTATGATTATGAGTATGAGTATGAGTATGAGTATGAGTATGAGTATGAGTATGAGTATGAGTATGACTATGAGTATGAGTATGAGTATGAGTATGAGTTTAAGTATGAGTATGAGTATGAGTATGTGCATGAGTATGAGTATGTGTATGAGTATGAGTATGAGTATGAGTTTAAGTGTGAGTATGAGTATGAGTATGAGTATGAGTATAAGTATTAGTATTAGTATGAGTATGAGTACGAGTATTAGTATGAGTATGAGTATGAGTATGAGTTTAAGTATGAGTATGAGTATGAGTATGTGCATGAGTATGAGTATGTGTATGAGTATGAGTATGAGTATGAGTACGAGTATGAGTATGAGTATGAGTATGAGTATGAGTATGAGTATGAGTATGAGTATGAGTATAAGTATTAGTATGAGTATGAGTAGGAGTACGAGTATGAGTATGAGTATGAGCATGAGCATGAGCATGAGCATGAGCGTGAGCGTGAGAATAAGCATGAGTATGAGTTTAACTATGAGTATGAGTACGAGTATGCGTATGAATATGAGTATGAGTATGAGTATGAGTATGAGTATGAGTATGAGTATGAGTATGAGTATGAGTACGAGCATTAGTATGAGTATGAGTATGAGTATGAGTTTAAGTGTGAGTATGAGTATGAGCATGAGTATGAGTATGAGTATGAGTATGAGTATAAGTATTAGTATGAGTATGAGTACGAGTATTAGTATGAGTATGAGTATGAGTTAAAGTATGAGTATGAGTATGAGTATGTGCATGAGTATGAGTATGTGTATGAGTATGTGCATGAGTATGAGTATGTGTATGAGTATGAGTATGAGTATGAGTATGAGTATGAGTATGAGTATGAGTATAAGTATGAGTATGAGTATGAGTATGAGTATGAGTATGAGTATGAGTATGAGTATAAGTATTAGTATGAGTATGAGTACGAGTATTAGTATGAGTATGAGTATGAGTATGAGTTTAAGTGTGAGTATGAGTATGAGCATGAGTATGAGTATGAGTATGAGTATGAGTATGAGTATGAGTTTAAGTGTGAGTATGAGTATGAGCATGAGTATGAGTATGAGTATGAGTATGAGTATGAGTACGAGTATTAGTATGAGTATGAGTATGAGTATGAGTTTAAGTATGAGTATGAGTATGAGTATGTGCATGAGTATGAGTATGTGTATGAGTATGAGTATGAGTATGAGTATGAGTATGAGTATGAGTATGAGTATGAGTATGAGTATGAGTATGAGTATGAGTATGAGTATGAGTATGAGTATGAGTATGAGTATGAGTATGAGTATAAGTATTAGTATGAGTATGAGTAGGAGTACGAGTAGGAGTACGAGTATGCGTATGAGTATGAGTATGAGTGTGAGTGTGAGTGCGAATGTGAGTATGAGCATGTGTATGAGTATGAGTATGAGTATGACTATGAGTATGAGTATGAGTATGAGCATGAGCATGAGCATGAGCGTGAGAATAAGCATGAGTATGAGTTTAACTATGAGTATGAGTACGAGTATGCGTATGAATATGAGTATGAGTATGAGTATGAGTATGAGTATGAGTATGAGTATGAGTATGAGTATAAGTATGAGTATGAGTATGAGTATGAGTATGAGTATGAGTATGAGTGTGAGTATGAGTATGAGTATGAGTATGAGTATAAGTATGAGTATGAGTATGAGTATGAGTATGAGTATGAGTATGAGTATGAGTATGAGTATGAGTATGTGCATGAGTATGAGTATGTGTATGAGTATGAGTATGAGTATGAGTGTGAGTATGAGTATGAGTATGAGTATGAGTATAAGTATGAGTATGAGTATGAGTATGAGTATGAGTATGAGTATGAGTATGAGTTTAAGTGTGAGTATGAGTATGAGCATGAGTATGAGTATGAGTATGAGTATGAGTATGAGTATGAGTTTAAGTGTGAGTATGAGTATGAGCATGAGTATGAGTATGAGTATGAATATGAGTATAAGTATTAGTATGAGTATGAGTACGAGTATTAGTATGAGTATGAGTATGAGTATGAGTTAAAGTATGAGTATGAGTATGAGTATGTGCATGAGTATGAGTATGTGTATGAGTATGAGTATGAGTATGTGTATGAGTATGAGTATGAGTACGAGTATTAGTAAGAGTATGAGTATGAGTATGAGTTTAAGTATGAGTATGAGTATGAGTATGTGCATGAGTATGAGTATGTGTATGAGTATGAGTATGAGTATGAGTATGAGTATGAGTATGAGTATGAGTATGAGTATGAGTATGAGTATGAGTATGAGTATGAGTATGAGTATGAGTATGAGTATGAGTATGAGTATAAGTATTAGTATGAGTATGAGTAGGAGTACGAGTAGGAGTACGAGTATGCGTATGAGTATGAGTATGAGTGTGAGTGTGAGTGCGAATGTGAGTATGAGCATGTGTATGAGTATGAGTATGAGTATGACTATGAGTATGAGTATGAGTATGAGCATGAGCATGAGCATGAGCGTGAGAATAAGCATGAGTATGAGTTTAACTATGAGTATGAGTACGAGTATGCGTATGAATATGAGTATGAGTATGAGTATGAGTATGAGTATGAGTATGAGTATGAGTATGAGTATAAGTATGAGTATGAGTATGAGTATGAGTATGAGTATGAGTATGAGTATGAGTATGAGTATGAGTATGAGTATGAGTATGAGTATAAGTATGAGTATGAGTATGAGTATGAGTATGAGTATGAGTATGAGTATGAGTATGAGTATGAGTATGTGCATGAGTATGAGTATGTGTATGAGTATGAGTATGAGTATGAGTATGAGTATGAGTATGAGTATGTGTATGAGTATGAGTATTAGTATGAGTATGAGTATGAGTATGAGTATGAGTATGAGTATGAGTATGAGTATGAGTTAGAGTATGAGTATGAGTATGTGTATGAGTATGAGTATGAGTATGAGTATGAGTATGAGTGTGAGTGTGAGTGCGAATATGAGTATGAGCATGTGTATGAGTATGAGTATGAGTATGAGTATGACTATGAGTATGAGTATGAGTATGAGCATGAGCATGAGCATGAGCATGAGCGTGAGCGTGAGAATAAGCATGAGTATGAGTTTAACTATGAGTATGAGTACGAGTATGCGTATGAATATGAGTATGAGTATGAGTATGAGTATGAGTATGAGTATGAGTATGAGTATGAGTATGAGTATGAGTACGAGTATGAGTATGAGTATGAGTATGAGTATGAGTATGAGTATGAGTATGAGTATAAGTATGAGTATGAGTATGAGTATGAGTATGAGTATGAGTTAGAGTATGAGTATGTGTATGAGTATGAGTATGAGTATGAGTATGAGTATGAGTGTGAGTGTGAGTGCGAATGTGAGTATGAGCATGTGTATGAGTATGAGTATGAGTATGACTATGAGTATGAGTATGAGTATGAGCATGAGCATGAGCATGAGCATGAGCGTGAGCGTGAGAATAAGCATGAGTATGAGTTTAACTATGAGTATGAGTACGAGTATGCGTATGAATATGAGTATGAGTATGAGTATGAGTATGAGTATGGGTATGAGTATGAGTATGAGTATGAGTATAAGAATGAGCATGAGCATGAGTATGAGTATGAGTATGAGTATGAGTATGAGTATGAGTAAGAGTATGAGTATAAGTATGAGTATGAGTATGAGTATGAGTATGCGTATGAGTATAAGTATTAGTATGAGTATGAGTACGAGTATTAGTATGAGTATGAGTATGAGTATGAGTATGAGTATGAGTTTAAGTATGAGTATGAGTATGAGTATGTGCATGAGTATGAGTATGTGTATGAGTATGAGTATGAGTATGAGTATGAGTATGAGTATGAGTATGAGTATGACTATGAGTATGAGTATGAGTATGAGCATGAGCATGAGCATGAGCATGAGCGTGAGCGTGAGAATAAGCATGAGTATGAGTTTAACTATGAGTATGAGTACGAGTATGCGTATGAATATGAGTATGAGTATGAGTATGAGTATGAGTATGAGTATGAGTATGAGTATGAGTATGAGTATGAGTATGAGTATGAGTATGAGTATGAGTATGAGTATGAGTATGAGTATAAGTATGAGTATGAGTATGAGTATGAGTATGAGTATGAGTATGAGTATGTGCATGAGTATGAGTATGTGTATGAGTATGAGTATGAGTATGAGTATGAGTATGAGTATGAGTATGTGTATGAGTATGAGTATGAGTATGAGTATGAGTATGAGTATGAGTATGAGTATGAGTATGAGTATGAGTATGAGTATGAGTTAGAGTATGAGTATGTGTATGAGTATGAGTATGAGTATGAGTATGAGTATGAGTATGAGTGTGAGTGTGAGTGCGAATGTGAGTATGAACATGTGTATGAGTATGAGTATGAGTATGACTATGAGTATGAGTATGAGTATGAGTTAGAGTATGAGTATGTGTATGAGTATGAGTATGAGTATGACTATGAGTATGAGTATGAGTATGAGTATGAGTATGAGTTTAAGTATGAGTATGAGTATGAGTATGTGCATGAGTATGAGTATGTGTATGAGTATGAGTATGAGTATGAGTTTAAGTGTGAGTATGAGTATGAGTATGAGTATGAGTATAAGTATTAGTATTAGTATGAGTATGAGTACGAGTATTAGTATGAGTATGAGTATGAGTATGAGTTTAAGTATGAGTATGAGTATGAGTATGTGCATGAGTATGAGTATGTGTATGAGTATGAGTATGAGTATGAGTATGAGTATGAGTATGAGTATGAGTATGAGTATGAGTATGAGTATGAGTATGAGTATAAGTATTGGTATGAGTATGAGTAGGAGTACGAGTATGAGTATGAGTATGAGCATGAGCATGAGCATGAGCATGAGCGTGAGCGTGAGAATAAGCATGAGTATGAGTTTAACTATGAGTATGAGTACGAGTATGCGTATGAATATGAGTATGAGTATGAGTATGAGTATGAGTATGAGTATGAGTATGAGTATGAGTATGAGTACGAGCATTAGTATGAGTATGAGTATGAGTATGAGTTTAAGTGTGAGTATGAGTATGAGCATGAGTATGAGTATGAGTATGAGTATGAGTATGAGTATAAGTATTAGTATGAGTATGAGTACGAGTATTAGTATGAGTATGAGTATGAGTATGAGTTAAAGTATGAGTATGAGTATGAGTATGTGCATGAGTATGAGTATGTGTATGAGTATGTGCATGAGTATGAGTATGTGTATGAGTATGAGTATGAGTATGAGTATGAGTATGAGTATGAGTATGAGTATGAGTATAAGTATGAGTATGAGTATGAGTATGAGTATGAGTATGAGTATGAGTATGAGTATAAGTATTAGTATGAGTATGAGTACGAGTATTAGTATGAGTATGAGTATGAGTATGAGTTTAAGTGTGAGTATGAGTATGAGCATGAGTATGAGTATGAGTATGAGTATGAGTATGAGTATGAGTTTAAGTGTGAGTATGAGTATGAGCATGAGAATGAGTATGAGTATGAGTATGAGTATAAGTATTAGTATGAGTATGAGTACGAGTATTAGTATGAGTATGAGTATGAGTATGAGTTAAAGTATGAGTATGAGTATGAGTATGTGCATGAGTATGAGTATGTGTATGAGTATGAGTATGAGTATGAGTATGTGTATGAGTATGAGTATGAGTACGAGTATTAGTATGAGTATGAGTATGAGTATGAGTTTAAGTATGAGTATGAGTATGAGTATGTGCATGAGTATGAGTATGTGTATGAGTATGAGTATGAGTATGAGTATGAGTATGAGTATGAGTATGAGTATGAGTATGAGTATGAGTATGAGTATGAGTATGAGTATGAGTATGAGTATGAGTATGAGTATGAGTATGAGTATGAGTATGAGTATAAGTATTAGTATGAGTATGAGTAGGAGTACGAGTAGGAGTACGAGTATGCGTATGAGTATGAGTATGAGTGTGAGTGTGAGTGCGAATGTGAGTATGAGCATGTGTATGAGTATGAGTATGAGTATGACTATGAGTATGAGTATGAGTATGAGCATGAGCATGAGCATGAGCGTGAGAATAAGCATGAGTATGAGTTTAACTATGAGTATGAGTACGAGTATGCGTATGAATATGAGTATGAGTATGAGTATGAGTATGAGTATGAGTATGAGTATGAGTATAAGTATGAGTATGAGTATGAGTATGAGTATGAGTATGAGTATGAGTATGAGTATGAGTATGAGTATGAGTATGTGCATGAGTATGAGTATGTGTATGAGTATGAGTATGAGTATGAGTATGAGTATGAGTATGAGTATGAGTATGTGTATGTGTATGAGTATTAGTATGAGTATGAGTATGAGTATGAGTATGAGTATGAGTATGAGTATGAGTTAGAGTATGAGTATGAGTATGTGTATGAGTATGAGTATGAGTATGAGTATGAGTATGAGTATGAGTGTGAGTGTGAGTGCGAATGTGAGTATGAGCATGTGTATGAGTATGAGTATGAGTATGACTATGAGTATGAGTATGAGTATGAGCATGAGCATGAGCATGAGCATGAGCGTGAGCGTGAGAATAAGCATGAGTATGAGTTTAACTATGAGTATGAGTACGAGTATGCGTATGAATATGAGTATGAGTATGAGTATGAGTATGAGTATGAGTATGAGTATGAGTATGAGTATGAGTATGAGTATGAGTATGAGTATGAGTATGAGTATGAGTATGAGTATGAGTATGAGTATGAGTTTAAGTATGAGTATGAGTATGTGCATGAGTATGAGTATGTGTATGAGTATGAGTATGAGTATGAGTATGAGTATGAGTATGAGTATGAGTATGAGTATAAGTATGAGAATGAGTATGAGTGTGAGTATGAGAATGAGTATGAGTATGTGTATGAGTATGAGTTTGAGTATGAGTATGAGTATGAGTATGAGTATGAGTATAAGTATTAGTATGATTATGAGTATGAGTATGAGTATGAGTATGAGTATGAGTATGAGTATGAGTATGACTATGAGTATGAGTATGAGTATGAGTATGAGTATGAGTTTAAGTATGAGTATGAGTATGAGTATGTGCATGAGTATGAGTATGTGTATGAGTATGAGTATGAGTATGAGTTTAAGTGTGAGTATGAGTATGAGTATGAGTATGAGTATAAGTATTAGTATTAGTATGAGTATGAGTACGAGTATTAGTATGAGTATGAGTACGAGTATTAGTATGAGTATGAGTATGAGTATGAGTTAAAGTATGAGTATGAGTATGAGTATGTGCATGAGTATGAGTATGTGTATGAGTATGTGCATGAGTATGAGTATGTGTATGAGTATGAGTATGAGTATGAGTATGAGTATGAGTATGAGTATGAGTATAAGTATGAGTATGAGTATGAGTATGAGTATGAGTATGAGTATGAGTATGAGTATAAGTATTAGTATGAGTATGAGTACGAGTATTAGTATGAGTATGAGTATGAGTATGAGTTTAAGTGTGAGTATGAGTATGAGCATGAGTATGAGTATGAGTATGAGTATGAGTATGAGTATGAGTTTAAGTGTGAGTATGAGTATGAGCATGAGAATGAGTATGAGTATGAGTATGAGTATAAGTATTAGTATGAGTATGAGTACGAGTATTAGTATGAGTATGAGTATGAGTATGAGTTAAAGTATGAGTATGAGTATGAGTATGTGCATGAGTATGAGTATGTGTATGAGTATGAGTATGAGTATGAGTATGTGTATGAGTATGAGTATGAGTACGAGTATTAGTATGAGTATGAGTATGAGTATGAGTTTAAGTATGAGTATGAGTATGAGTATGTGCATGAGTATGAGTATGTGTATGAGTATGAGTATGAGTATGAGTATGAGTATGAGTATGAGTATGAGTATGAGTATGAGTATGAGTATGAGTATGAGTATGAGTATGAGTATGAGTATGAGTATGAGTATGAGTATGAGTATGAGTATAAGTATTAGTATGAGTATGAGTAGGAGTACGAGTAGGAGTACGAGTATGCGTATGAGTATGAGTATGAGTGTGAGTGTGAGTGCGAATGTGAGTATGAGCATGTGTATGAGTATGAGTATGAGTATGACTATGAGTATGAGTATGAGTATGAGCATGAGCATGAGCATGAGCGTGAGAATAAGCATGAGTATGAGTTTAACTATGAGTATGAGTACGAGTATGCGTATGAATATGAGTATGAGTATGAGTATGAGTATGAGTATGAGTATGAGTATGAGTATAAGTATGAGTATGAGTATGAGTATGAGTATGAGTATGAGTATGAGTATGAGTATGAGTATGAGTATGAGTATGAGTATGAGTATAAGTATGAGTATGAGTATGAGTATGAGTATGAGTATGAGTATGAGTATGAGTATGAGTATGAGTATGAGTATGAGTATGTGCATGAGTATGAGTATGTGTATGAGTATGAGTATGAGTATGAGTATGAGTATGAGTATGAGTATGAGTATGTGTATGTGTATGAGTATTAGTATGAGTATGAGTATGAGTATGAGTATGAGTATGAGTATGAGTATGAGTTAGAGTATGAGTATGAGTATGTGTATGAGTATGAGTATGAGTATGAGTATGAGTATGAGTATGAGTATGAGTGTGAGTGTGAGTGCGAATGTGAGTATGAGCATGTGTATGAGTATGAGTATGAGTATGACTATGAGTATGAGTATGAGTATGAGCATGAGCATGAGCATGAGCATGAGCGTGAGCGTGAGAATAAGCATGAGTATGAGTTTAACTATGAGTATGAGTACGAGTATGCGTATGAATATGAGTATGAGTATGAGTATGAGTATGAGTATGAGTATGAGTATGAGTATGAGTATGAGTATGAGTATGAGTATGAGTATGAGTATGAGTATGAGTATGAGTATGAGTATGAGTATGAGTATGAGTATGAGTATGAGTATGAGTATGAGTATGAGTATGAGTATGAGTATGAGTATGAGTATGAGTATGAGTATGAGTATGTGCATGAGTATGAGTATGTGTATGAGTATGAGTATGAGTATGAGTATGAGTATGAGTATGAGTATGAGTATGTGTATGAGTATGAGTATGAGTATGAGTATGAGTATAAGTATTAGTATGAGTATGAGTACGAGTATTAGTATGAGTATGAGTATGAGTATGAGTTTAAGTGTGAGTATGAGTATGAGCATGAGTATGAGTATGAGTATGAGTATGAGTATGAGTATGAGTTTAAGTGTGAGTATGAGTATGAGCATGAGTATGAGTATGAGTATGAGTATGAGTATAAGTATTAGTATGAGTATGAGTACGAGTATTAGTATGAGTATGAGTATGAGTATGAGTTAAGTATGAGTATGAGTATGAGTATGTGCATGAGTATGAGTATGTGTATGAGTATGAGTATGAGTATGAGTATGTGTATGAGTATGAGTATGAGTACGAGTATTAGTATGAGTATGAGTATGAGTATGAGTTTAAGTATGAGTATGAGTATGAGTATGTGCATGAGTATGAGTATGTGTATGAGTATGAGTATGAGTATGAGTATGAGTATAAGAATGAGCATGAGCATGAGTATGAGTATGAGTATGAGTATGAGTATGAGTATGAGTAAGAGTATGAGTATAAGTATGAGTATGAGTATGAGTATGAGTATGCGTATGAGTATAAGTATTAGTATGAGTATGAGTACGAGTATTAGTATGAGTATGAGTATGAGTATGAGTATGAGTATGAGTTTAAGTATGAGTATGAGTATGAGTATGTGCATGAGTATGAGTATGTGTATGAGTATGAGTATGAGTATGAGTATGAGTATGAGTATGAGTATGAGTATGACTATGAGTATGAGTATGAGTATGAGCATGAGCATGAGCATGAGCATGAGCGTGAGCGTGAGAATAAGCATGAGTATGAGTTTAACTATGAGTATGAGTACGAGTATGCGTATGAATATGAGTATGAGTATGAGTATGAGTATGAGTATGAGTATGAGTATGAGTATGAGTATGAGTATGAGTATGAGTATGAGTATGAGTATGAGTATGAGTATGAGTATGAGTATGAGTATGAGTATAAGTATGAGTATGAGTATGAGTATGAGTATGAGTATGAGTATGAGTATGTGCATGAGTATGAGTATGTGTATGAGTATGAGTATGAGTATGAGTATGAGTATGAGTATGAGTATGTGTATGAGTATGAGTATGAGTATGAGTATGAGTATGAGTATGAGTATGAGTATGAGTATGAGTATGAGTATGAGTATGAGTTAGAGTATGAGTATGTGTATGAGTATGAGTATGAGTATGAGTATGAGTATGAGTATGAGTGTGAGTGTGAGTGCGAATGTGAGTATGAACATGTGTATGAGTATGAGTATGAGTATGACTATGAGTATGAGTATGAGTATGAGCATGAGCATGAGCATGAGCATGAGCGTGAGCGTGAGAATAAGCATGAGTATGAGTTTAACTATGAGTATGAGTACGAGTATGCGTATGAATATGAGTATGAGTATGAGTATGAGTATGAGTATGGGTATGAGTATGAGTATAAGTATTAGTATGATTATGAGTATGAGTATGAGTATGAGTATGAGTATGAGTATGAGTATGAGTATGAGTATGACTATGAGTATGAGTATGAGTATGAGTATGAGTATGAGTTTAAGTATGAGTATGAGTATGAGTATGTGCATGAGTATGAGTATGTGTATGAGTATGAGTATGAGTATGAGTTTATGTGTGAGTATGAGTATGAGTATGAGTATAAGTATTAGTATTAGTATGAGTATGAGTACGAGTATTAGTATGAGTATGAGTATGAGTATGAGTTTAAGTATGAGTATGAGTATGAGTATGTGCATGAGTATGAGTATGTGTATGAGTATGAGTATGAGTATGAGTATGAGTATGAGTATGAGTATGAGTTTAAGTATGAGTATGAGTATGAGTATGTGCATGAGTATGAGTATGTGTATGAGTATGAGTATGAGTATGAGTATGAGTATGAGTATGAGTATGAGTATGAGTATGAGTATGAGTATGAGTATGAGTATGAGTATGAGTATAAGTATGAGAATGAGTATAAGTATGAGAATGAGTATTAGTATGAGTATGAGTACGAGTATTAGTATGAGTATGAGTATGAGTATGAGTATGAGTATGAGTTTAAGTATGAGTATGAGTATGTGCATGAGTATGAGTATGTGTATGAGTATGAGTATGAGTATGAGTATGAGTATGAGTATGAGTATGAGTATGAGTATAAGTATGAGAATGAGTATGAGTGTGAGTATGAGAATGAGTATGAGTATGTGTATGAGTATGAGTTTGAGTATGAGTATGAGTATGAGTATGAGTATGAGTATGAGTATGAGTATAAGTATTAGTATGATTATGAGTATGAGTATGAGTATGAGTATGAGTATGAGTATGAGTATGAGTATGAGTATGACTATGAGTATGAGTATGAGTATGAGTATGAGTTTAAGTATGAGTATGAGTATGAGTATGTGCATGAGTATGAGTATGTGTATGAGTATGAGTATGAGTATGAGTTTAAGTGTGAGTATGAGTATGAGTATGAGTATGAGTATAAGTATTAGTATTAGTATGAGTATGAGTACGAGTATTAGTATGAGTATGAGTATGAGTATAAGTTTAAGTATGAGTATGAGTATGAGTATGTGCATGAGTATGAGTATGTGTATGAGTATGAGTATGAGTATGAGTATGAGTATGAGTATGAGTATGAGTATGAGTATGAGTATGAGTATGAGTATGAGTATAAGTATTAGTATGAGTATGAGTAGGAGTA
Source organism: Andrena chrysosceles (assembly GCA_963855975.1). Lineage (NCBI taxonomy): Eukaryota > Metazoa > Arthropoda > Insecta > Hymenoptera > Andrenidae > Andrena > Andrena chrysosceles. The sequence continues at coordinate 267,960 of CAWLCU010000601.1, forward strand.
CGAGTATGAGTATGAGTATGAGCATGAGCATGAGCATGAGCATGAGCGTGAGCGTGAGAATAAGCATGAGTATGAGTTTAACTATGAGTATGAGTACGAGTATGCGTATGAATATGAGTATGAGTATGAGTATGAGTATGAGTATGAGTATGAGTATGAGTATGAGTATGAGTACGAGCATTAGTATGAGTATGAGTATGAGTATGAGTTTAAGTGTGAGTATGAGTATGAGCATGAGTATGAGTATGAGTATGAGTATGAGTATAAGTATTAGTATGAGTATGAGTACGAGTATTAGTATGAGTATGAGTATGAGTATGAGTTAAAGTATGAGTATGAGTATGAGTATGCGCATGAGTATGAGTATGTGTATGAGTATGTGCATGAGTATGAGTATGTGTATGAGTATGAGTATGAGTATGAGTATGAGTATGAGTATGAGTATGAGTATAAGTATGAGTATGAGTATGAGTATGAGTATGAGTATGAGTATGAGTATGAGTATAAGTATTAGTATGAGTATGAGTACGAGTATTAGTATGAGTATGAGTATGAGTATGAGTTTAAGTGTGAGTATGAGTATGAGCATGAGTATGAGTATGAGTATGAGTATGAGTATGAGTTTAAGTGTGAGTATGAGTATGAGCATGAGAATGAGTATGAGTATGAGTATGAGTATAAGTATTAGTATGAGTATGAGTACGAGTATTAGTATGAGTATGAGTATGAGTATGAGTTAAAGTATGAGTATGAGTATGAGTATGTGCATGAGTATGAGTATGTGTATGAGTATGAGTATGAGTATGAGTATGTGTATGAGTATGAGTATGAGTACGAGTAATAGTATGAGTATGAGTATGAGTATGAGTTTAAGTATGAGTATGAGTATGAGTATGTGCATGAGTATGAGTATGTGTATGAATATGAGTATGAGTATGAGTATGAGTATGAGTATGAGTATGAGTATGAGTATGAGTATGAGTATGAGTATGAGTATGAGTATGAGTATGAGTATGAGTATGAGTATGAGTATAAGTATTAGTATGAGTATGAGTATGTGTATGAGTATGAGTATGAGTATGAGTATGAGTATGAGTATGAGTGTGAGTGTGAGTGCGAATGTGAGTATGAGCATGTGTATGAGTATGAGTATGAGTATGACTATGAGTATGAGTATGAGTATGAGCATGAGCATGAGCATGAGCATGAGCGTGAGCGTGAGAATAAGCATGAGTATGAGTTTAACTATGAGTATGAGTACGAGTATGCGTATGAATATGAGTATGAGTATGAGTATGAGTATGAGTATGAGTATGAGTATGAGTATGAGTATGAGTATGAGTATGAGTATGAGTATGAGTATGAGTATGAGTATGAGTATGAGTATGAGTATGAGTATGAGTATAAGTATGAGTATGAGTATGAGTATGAGTATGAGTATGAGTATGAGTATGAGTATGTGCATGAGTATGAGTATGTGTATGAGTATGAGTATGAGTATGAGTATGAGTATGAGTATGAGTATGTGTATGAGTATGAGTATGAGTATGAGTATGAGTATAAGTATGAGAATGAGTATAAGTATGAGAATGAGTATTAGTATGAGTATGAGTACGAGTATTAGTATGAGTATGAGTATGAGTATGAGTATGAGTATGAGTATGAGTATGAGTTTAAGTATGAGTATGAGTATGAGTATGTGCATGAGTATGAGTATGTGTATGAGTATGAGTATGAGTATGAGTATGAGTATGAGTATGAGTATGAGTATGAGTATGAGTATAAGAATGAGCATGAGCATGAGTATGAGTATGAGTATGAGTATGAGTATGAGTATGAGTATGAGTATGAGTAAGAGTATGAGTATAAGTATGAGTATGAGTATGAGTATGAGTATGAGTATAAGTATTAGTATGAGTATGAGTACGAGTATTAGTATGAGTATGAGTATGAGTATGAGTATGAGTATGAGTATGAGTATGAGTTTAAGTATGAGTATGAGTATGAGTATGTGCATGAGTATGAGTATGTGTATGAGTATGAGTATGAGTATGAGTATGAGTATGAGTATGAGTATGAGTATGAGTATGAGTATAAGTATGAGAATGAGTATGAGTGTGAGTATGAGAATGAGTATGAGTATGTGTATGAGTATGAGTTTGAGTATGAGTATGAGTATGAGTATGAGTATGAGTATGAGTATAAGTATTAGTATGAGTATGAGTACGAGTATTAGTATGAGTATGAGTATGAGTATGAGTATGAGTATGAGTTTAAGTATGAGTATGAGTATGAGTATGTGCATGAGTATGAGTATGTGTATGAGTATGAGTATGAGTATGAGTATGAGTATGAGTATGAGTATGAGTATGAGTATGAGTATGAGTATGAGTATGAGTATGAGTATAAGTATGAGAATGAGTATAAGTATGAGAATGAGTATTAGTATGAGTATGAGTACGAGTATTAGTATGAGTATGAGTATGAGTATGAGTATGAGTATGAGTATGAGTTTAAGTATGAGTATGAGTATGAGTATGTGCATGAGTATGAGTATGTGTATGAGTATGAGTATGAGTATGAGTATGAGTATGAGTATGAGTATGAGTATGAGTATGAGTATAAGTATGAGAATGAGTATGAGTGTGAGTATGAGAATGAGTATGAGTATGTGTATTAGTATGAGTTTGAGTATGAGTATGAGTATGAGTATGAGTATGAGTATAAGTATTAGTATGATTATGAGTATGAGTATGAGTATGAGTATGAGTATGAGTATGAGTATGAGTATGAGTATGACTATGAGTATGAGTATGAGTATGAGTATGAGTTTAAGTATGAGTATGAGTATGAGTATGTGCATGAGTATGAGTATGTGTATGAGTATGAGTATGAGTATGAGTTTAAGTGTGAGTATGAGTATGAGTATGAGTATGAGTATAAGTATTAGTATTAGTATGAGTATGAGTACGAGTATTAGTATGAGTATGAGTATGAGTATGAGTTTAAGTATGAGTATGAGTATGAGTATGTGCATGAGTATGAGTATGTGTATGAGTATGAGTATGAGTATGAGTACGAGTATGAGTATGAGTATGAGTATGAGTATGAGTATGAGTATGAGTATGAGTATGAGTATGAGTATGAGTATGAGTATGAGTATGACTATGAGTATGAGTATGAGTATGAGTATGAGTATGAGTTTAAGTATGAGTATGAGTATGAGTATGTGCATGAGTATGAGTATGTGTATGAGTATGAGTATGAGTATGAGTTTATGTGTGAGTATGAGTATGAGTATGAGTATAAGTATTAGTATTAGTATGAGTATGAGTACGAGTATTAGTATGAGTATGAGTATGAGTATGAGTTTAAGTATGAGTATGAGTATGAGTATGTGCATGAGTATGAGTATGTGTATGAGTATGAGTATGAGTATGAGTATGAGTATGAGTATGAGTATGAGTTTAAGTATGAGTATGAGTATGAGTATGTGCATGAGTATGAGTATGTGTATGAGTATGAGTATGAGTATGAGTATGAGTATGAGTATGAGTATGAGTATGAGTATGAGTATGAGTATGAGTATGAGTATGAGTATGAGTATAAGTATGAGAATGAGTATAAGTATGAGAATGAGTATTAGTATGAGTATGAGTACGAGTATTAGTATGAGTATGAGTATGAGTATGAGTATGAGTATGAGTTTAAGTATGAGTATGAGTATGTGCATGAGTATGAGTATGTGTATGAGTATGAGTATGAGTATGAGTATGAGTATGAGTATGAGTATGAGTATGAGTATAAGTATGAGAATGAGTATGAGTGTGAGTATGAGAATGAGTATGAGTATGTGTATGAGTATGAGTTTGAGTATGAGTATGAGTATGAGTATGAGTATGAGTATGAGTATGAGTATAAGTATTAGTATGATTATGAGTATGAGTATGAGTATGAGTATGAGTATGAGTATGAGTATGAGTATGAGTATGACTATGAGTATGAGTATGAGTATGAGTATGAGTTTAAGTATGAGTATGAGTATGAGTATGTGCATGAGTATGAGTATGTGTATGAGTATGAGTATGAGTATGAGTTTAAGTGTGAGTATGAGTATGAGTATGAGTATGAGTATAAGTATTAGTATTAGTATGAGTATGAGTACGAGTATTAGTATGAGTATGAGTATGAGTATAAGTTTAAGTATGAGTATGAGTATGAGTATGTGCATGAGTATGAGTATGTGTATGAGTATGAGTATGAGTATGAGTATGAGTATGAGTATGAGTATGAGTATGAGTATGAGTATGAGTATGAGTATGAGTATAAGTATTAGTATGAGTATGAGTAGGAGTACGAGTATGAGTATGAGTATGAGCATGAGCATGAGCATGAGCATGAGCGTGAGCGTGAGAATAAGCATGAGTATGAGTTTAACTATGAGTATGAGTACGAGTATGCGTATGAATATGAGTATGAGTATGAGTATGAGTATGAGTATGAGTATGAGTATGAGTATGAGTATGAGTACGAGCATTAGTATGAGTATGAGTATGAGTATGAGTTTAAGTGTGAGTATGAGTATGAGCATGAGTATGAGTATGAGTATGAGTATGAGTATAAGTATTAGTATGAGTATGAGTACGAGTATTAGTATGAGTATGAGTATGAGTATGAGTTAAAGTATGAGTATGAGTATGAGTATGCGCATGAGTATGAGTATGTGTATGAGTATGTGCATGAGTATGAGTATGTGTATGAGTATGAGTATGAGTATGAGTATGAGTATGAGTATGAGTATGAGTATAAGTATGAGTATGAGTATGAGTATGAGTATGAGTATGAGTATGAGTATGAGTATAAGTATTAGTATGAGTATGAGTACGAGTATTAGTATGAGTATGAGTATGAGTATGAGTTTAAGTGTGAGTATGAGTATGAGCATGAGTATGAGTATGAGTATGAGTATGAGTATGAGTTTAAGTGTGAGTATGAGTATGAGCATGAGAATGAGTATGAGTATGAGTATGAGTATAAGTATTAGTATGAGTATGAGTACGAGTATTAGTATGAGTATGAGTATGAGTATGAGTTAAAGTATGAGTATGAGTATGAGTATGTGCATGAGTATGAGTATGTGTATGAGTATGAGTATGAGTATGAGTATGTGTATGAGTATGAGTATGAGTACGAGTAATAGTATGAGTATGAGTATGAGTATGAGTTTAAGTATGAGTATGAGTATGAGTATGTGCATGAGTATGAGTATGTGTATGAATATGAGTATGAGTATGAGTATGAGTATGAGTATGAGTATGAGTATGAGTATGAGTATGAGTATGAGTATGAGTATGAGTATGAGTATGAGTATGAGTATGAGTATGAGTATAAGTATTAGTATGAGTATGAGTATGTGTATGAGTATGAGTATGAGTATGAGTATGAGTATGAGTATGAGTGTGAGTGTGAGTGCGAATGTGAGTATGAGCATGTGTATGAGTATGAGTATGAGTATGACTATGAGTATGAGTATGAGTATGAGCATGAGCATGAGCATGAGCATGAGCGTGAGCGTGAGAATAAGCATGAGTATGAGTTTAACTATGAGTATGAGTACGAGTATGCGTATGAATATGAGTATGAGTATGAGTATGAGTATGAGTATGAGTATGAGTATGAGTATGAGTATGAGTATGAGTATGAGTATGAGTATGAGTATGAGTATGAGTATGAGTATGAGTATGAGTATGAGTATGAGTATAAGTATGAGTATGAGTATGAGTATGAGTATGAGTATGAGTATGAGTATGAGTATGTGCATGAGTATGAGTATGTGTATGAGTATGAGTATGAGTATGAGTATGAGTATGAGTATGAGTATGTGTATGAGTATGAGTATGAGTATGAGTATGAGTATAAGTATGAGAATGAGTATAAGTATGAGAATGAGTATTAGTATGAGTATGAGTACGAGTATTAGTATGAGTATGAGTATGAGTATGAGTATGAGTATGAGTATGAGTATGAGTTTAAGTATGAGTATGAGTATGAGTATGTGCATGAGTATGAGTATGTGTATGAGTATGAGTATGAGTATGAGTATGAGTATGAGTATGAGTATGAGTATGAGTATGAGTATAAGAATGAGCATGAGCATGAGTATGAGTATGAGTATGAGTATGAGTATGAGTATGAGTATGAGTATGAGTAAGAGTATGAGTATAAGTATGAGTATGAGTATGAGTATGAGTATGAGTATAAGTATTAGTATGAGTATGAGTACGAGTATTAGTATGAGTATGAGTATGAGTATGAGTATGAGTATGAGTATGAGTATGAGTTTAAGTATGAGTATGAGTATGAGTATGTGCATGAGTATGAGTATGTGTATGAGTATGAGTATGAGTATGAGTATGAGTATGAGTATGAGTATGAGTATGAGTATGAGTATAAGTATGAGAATGAGTATGAGTGTGAGTATGAGAATGAGTATGAGTATGTGTATGAGTATGAGTTTGAGTATGAGTATGAGTATGAGTATGAGTATGAGTATGAGTATAAGTATTAGTATGAGTATGAGTACGAGTATTAGTATGAGTATGAGTATGAGTATGAGTATGAGTATGAGTTTAAGTATGAGTATGAGTATGAGTATGTGCATGAGTATGAGTATGTGTATGAGTATGAGTATGAGTATGAGTATGAGTATGAGTATGAGTATGAGTATGAGTATGAGTATGAGTATGAGTATGAGTATGAGTATAAGTATGAGAATGAGTATAAGTATGAGAATGAGTATTAGTATGAGTATGAGTACGAGTATTAGTATGAGTATGAGTATGAGTATGAGTATGAGTATGAGTATGAGTTTAAGTATGAGTATGAGTATGAGTATGTGCATGAGTATGAGTATGTGTATGAGTATGAGTATGAGTATGAGTATGAGTATGAGTATGAGTATGAGTATGAGTATGAGTATAAGTATGAGAATGAGTATGAGTGTGAGTATGAGAATGAGTATGAGTATGTGTATTAGTATGAGTTTGAGTATGAGTATGAGTATGAGTATGAGTATGAGTATAAGTATTAGTATGATTATGAGTATGAGTATGAGTATGAGTATGAGTATGAGTATGAGTATGAGTATGAGTATGACTATGAGTATGAGTATGAGTATGAGTATGAGTTTAAGTATGAGTATGAGTATGAGTATGTGCATGAGTATGAGTATGTGTATGAGTATGAGTATGAGTATGAGTTTAAGTGTGAGTATGAGTATGAGTATGAGTATGAGTATAAGTATTAGTATTAGTATGAGTATGAGTACGAGTATTAGTATGAGTATGAGTATGAGTATGAGTTTAAGTATGAGTATGAGTATGAGTATGTGCATGAGTATGAGTATGTGTATGAGTATGAGTATGAGTATGAGTACGAGTATGAGTATGAGTATGAGTATGAGTATGAGTATGAGTATGAGTATGAGTATGAGTATAAGTATTAGTATGAGTATGAGTAGGAGTACGAGTATGAGTATGAGTATGAGCATGAGCATGAGCATGAGCATGAGCGTGAGCGTGAGAATAAGCATGAGTATGAGTTTAACTATGAGTATGAGTACGAGTATGCGTATGAATATGAGTATGAGTATGAGTATGAGTATGAGTATGAGTATGAGTATGAGTATGAGTATGAGTACGAGCATTAGTATGAGTATGAGTATAAGTATGAGTTTAAGTGTGAGTATGAGTATGAGCATGAGTATGAGTATGAGTATGAGTATGAGTATAAGTATTAGTATGAGTATGAGTACGAGTATTAGTATGAGTATGAGTATGAGTTAAAGTATGAGTATGAGTATGAGTATGTGCATGAGTATGAGTATGTGTATGAGTATGTGCATGAGTATGAGTATGTGTATGAGTATGAGTATGAGTATGAGTATGAGTATGAGTATGAGTATGAGTATAAGTATGAGTATGAGTATGAGTATGAGTATGAGTATGAGTATGAGTATGAGTATAAGTATTAGTATGAGTATGAGTACGAGTATTAGTATGAGTATGAGTATGAGTATGAGTTTAAGTGTGAGTATGAGTATGAGCATGAGTATGAGTATGAGTATGAGTATGAGTATGAGTTTAAGTGTGAGTATGAGTATGAGCATGAGTATGAGTATGAGTATGAGTATGAGTATGAGTACGAGTATTAGTATGAGTATGAGTATGAGTATGAGTTTAAGTATGAGTATGAGTATGAGTATGTGCATGAGTATGAGTATGTGTATGAGTATGAGTATGAGTATGAGTATGAGTATGAGTATGAGTATGAGTATGAGTATGAGTATGAGTATGAGTATGAGTATGAGTATGAGTATGAGTATGAGTATAAGTATTAGTATGAGTATGAGTAGGAGTACGAGTAGGAGTACGAGTATGCGTATGAGTATGAGTATGAGTGTGAGTGTGAGTGCGAATGTGAGTATGAGCATGTGTATGAGTATGAGTATGAGTATGACTATGAGTATGAGTATGAGTATGAGCATGAGCATGAGCATGAGCGTGAGAATAAGCATGAGTATGAGTTTAACTATGAGTATGAGTACGAGTATGCGTATGAATATGAGTATGAGTATGAGTATGAGTATGAGTATGAGTATGAGTATGAGTATGAGTATAAGTATGAGTATGAGTATGAGTATGAGTATGAGTATGAGTATGAGTGTGAGTATGAGTATGAGTATGAGTATGAGTATAAGTATGAGTATGAGTATGAGTATGAGTATGAGTATGAGTATGAGTATGAGTATGAGTATGTGCATGAGTATGAGTATGTGTATGAGTATGAGTATGAATATGAGTATGAGTATGAGTATGAGTATGTGTATGAGTATGAGTATTAGTATGAGTATGAGTATGAGTATGAGTATGAGTATGAGTATGAGTATGAGTTAGAGTATGAGTATGAGTATGTGTATGAGTATGAGTATGAGTATGAGTATGAGTATGAGTATGAGTGTGAGTGTGAGTGCGAATGTGAGTATGAGCATGTGTATGAGTATGAGTATGAGTATGACTATGAGTATGAGTATGAGTATGAGCATGAGCATGAGCATGAGCATGAGCGTGAGCGTGAGAATAAGCATGAGTATGAGTTTAACTATGAGTATGAGTACGAGTATGCGTATGAATATGAGTATGAGTATGAGTATGAGTATGAGTATGAGTATGAGTATGAGTATGAGTATGAGTATGAGTATGAGTATGAGTATGAGTATGAGTATGAGTATGAGTATGAGTATGAGTATGAGTATGAGTATGAGTATAAGTATGAGTATGAGTATGAGTATGAGTATGAGTATGAGTATGAGTATGAGTATGTGCATGAGTATGAGTATGTGTATGAGTATGAGTATGAGTATGAGTATGAGTATGAGTATGAGTATGTGTATGAGTATGAGTATGAGTATGAGTATGAGTATAAGTATTAGTATGAGTATGAGTACGAGTATTAGTATGAGTATGAGTATGAGTATGAGTTTAAGTGTGAGTATGAGTATGAGCATGAGTATGAGTATGAGTATGAGTATGAGTATGAGTATGAGTTTAAGTGTGAGTATGAGTATGAGCATGAGTATGAGTATGAGTATGAATATGAGTATAAGTATTAGTATGAGTATGAGTACGAGTATTAGTATGAGTATGAGTATGAGTATGAGTTAAAGTATGAGTATGAGTATGAGTATGTGCATGTGTATGAGTATGTGTATGAGTATGAGTATGAGTATGAGTATGTGTATGAGTATGAGTATGAGTACGAGTATTAGTATGAGTATGAGTATGAGTATGAGTTTAAGTATGAGTATGAGTATGAGTATGTGCATGAGTATGAGTATGTGTATGAGTATGAGTATGAGTATGAGTATGAGTATGAGTATGAGTATGAGTATGAGTATGAGTATGAGTATGAGTATGAGTATGAGTATGAGTATGAGTATGAGTATGAGTATGAGTATGAGTATAAGTATTAGTATGAGTATGAGTAGGAGTACGAGTAGGAGTACGAGTATGCGTATGAGTATGAGTATGAGTGTGAGTGTGAGTGCGAATGTGAGTATGAGCATGTGTATGAGTATGAGTATGAGTATGACTATGAGTATGAGTATGAGTATGAGTATGAGCATGAGCATGAGCATGAGCGTGAGAATAAGCATGAGTATGAGTTTAACTATGAGTATGAGTACGAGTATGCGTATGAATATGAGTATGAGTATGAGTATGAGTATGAGTATGAGTATGAGTATGAGTATGAGTATAAGTATGAGTATGAGTATGAGTATGAGTATGAGTATGAGTATGAGTATGAGTATGAGTATGAGTATGAGTATGAGTATGAGTATAAGTATGAGTATGAGTATGAGTATGAGTATGAGTATGAGTATGAGTATGAGTATGAGTATGAGTATGTGCATGAGTATGAGTATGTGTATGAGTATGAGTATGAGTATGAGTATGAGTATGAGTATGAGTATGTGTATGAGTATGAGTATTAGTATGAGTATGAGTATGAGTATGAGTATGAGTATGAGTATGAGTATGAGTATGAGTTAGAGTATGAGTATGAGTATGTGTATGAGTATGAGTATGAGTATGAGTATGAGTATGAGTGTGAGTGTGAGTGCGAATATGAGTATGAGCATGTGTATGAGTATGAGTATGAGTATGAGTATGACTATGAGTATGAGTATGAGTATGAGCATGAGCATGAGCATGAGCATGAGCGTGAGCGTGAGAATAAGCATGAGTATGAGTTTAACTATGAGTATGAGTACGAGTATGCGTATGAATATGAGTATGAGTATGAGTATGAGTATGAGTATGAGTATGAGTATGAGTATGAGTATGAGTATGAGTACGAGTATGAGTATGAGTATGAGTATGAGTATGAGTATGAGTATGAGTATGAGTATAAGTATGAGTATGAGTATGAGTATGAGTATGAGTATGAGTTAGAGTATGAGTATGTGTATGAGTATGAGTATGAGTATGAGTATGAGTATGAGTGTGAGTGTGAGTGCGAATGTGAGTATGAGCATGTGTATGAGTATGAGTATGAGTATGACTATGAGTATGAGTATGAGTATGAGCATGAGCATGAGCATGAGCATGAGCGTGAGCGTGAGAATAAGCATGAGTATGAGTTTAACTATGAGTATGAGTACGAGTATGCGTATGAATATGAGTATGAGTATGAGTATGAGTATGAGTATGGGTATGAGTATGAGTATGAGTATGAGTATAAGAATGAGCATGAGCATGAGTATGAGTATGAGTATGAGTATGAGTATGAGTATGAGTAAGAGTATGAGTATAAGTATGAGTATGAGTATGAGTATGAGTATGCGTATGAGTATAAGTATTAGTATGAGTATGAGTACGAGTATTAGTATGAGTATGAGTATGAGTATGAGTATGAGTATGAGTTTAAGTATGAGTATGAGTATGAGTATGTGCATGAGTATGAGTATGTGTATGAGTATGAGTATGAGTATGAGTATGAGTATGAGTATGAGTATGAGTATGACTATGAGTATGAGTATGAGTATGAGCATGAGCATGAGCATGAGCATGAGCGTGAGCGTGAGAATAAGCATGAGTATGAGTTTAACTATGAGTATGAGTACGAGTATGCGTATGAATATCAGTATGAGTATGAGTATGAGTATGAGTATGAGTATGAGTATGAGTATGAGTATGAGTATGAGTATGAGTATGAGTATGAGTATGAGTATGAGTATGAGTATGAGTATGAGTATAAGTATGAGTATGAGTATGAGTATGAGTATGAGTATGAGTATGAGTATGTGCATGAGTATGAGTATGTGTATGAGTATGAGTATGAGTATGAGTATGAGTATGAGTATGTGTATGAGTATGAGTATGAGTATGAGTATGAGTATGAGTATGAGTATGAGTATGAGTATGAGTATGAGTATGAGTATGAGTTAGAGTATGAGTATGTGTATGAGTATGAGTATGAGTATGAGTATGAGTATGAGTATGAGTGTGAGTGTGAGTGCGAATGTGAGTATGAACATGTGTATGAGTATGAGTATGAGTATGACTATGAGTATGAGTATGAGTATGAGTTAGAGTATGAGTATGTGTATGAGTATGAGTATGAGTATGACTATGAGTATGAGTATGAGTATGAGTATGAGTATGAGTTTAAGTATGAGTATGAGTATGAGTATGTGCATGAGTATGAGTATGTGTATGAGTATGAGTATGAGTATGAGTTTAAGTGTGAGTATGAGTATGAATATGAGTATGAGTATAAGTATTAGTATTAGTATGAGTATGAGTACGAGTATTCGTATGAGTATGAGTATGAGTATGAGTTTAAGTATGAGTATGAGTATGAGTATGTGCATGAGTATGAGTATGTGTATGAGTATGAGTATGAGTATGAGTATGAGTATGAGTATGAGTATGAGTATGAGTATGAGTATGAGTATGAGTATGAGTATAAGTATTGGTATGAGTATGAGTAGGAGTACGAGTATGAGTATGAGTATGAGCATGAGCATGAGCATGAGCATGAGCGTGAGCGTGAGAATAAGCATGAGTATGAGTTTAACTATGAGTATGAGTACGAGTATGCGTATGAATATGAGTATGAGTATGAGTATGAGTATGAGTATGAGTATGAGTATGAGTATGAGTATGAGTACGAGCATTAGTATGAGTATGAGTATGAGTATGAGTTTAAGTGTGAGTATGAGTATGAGCATGAGTATGAGTATGAGTATGAGTATGAGTATAAGTATTAGTATGAGTATGAGTACGAGTATTAGTATGAGTATGAGTATGAGAATGAGTTAAAGTATGAGTATGAGTATGAGTATGTGCATGAGTATGAGTATGTGTATGAGTATGTGCATGAGTATGAGTATGTGTATGAGTATGAGTATGAGTATGAGTATGAGTATGAGTATGAGTATGAGTATAAGTATGAGTATGAGTATGAGTATGAGTATGAGTATGAGTATGAGTATGAGTATAAGTATTAGTATGAGTATGAGTACGAGTATTAGTATGAGTATGAGTATGAGTATGAGTATGAGTTTAAGTGTGAGTATGAGTATGAGTATGAGCATGAGTATGAGTATGAGTATGAGTATGAGTATGAGTATGAGTTTAAGTGTGAGTATGAGTATGAGCATGAGAATGAGTATGAGTATGAGTATGAGTATAAGTATTAGTATGAGTATGAGTACGAGTATTAGTATGAGTATGAGTATGAGTATGAGTTAAAGTATGAGTATGAGTATGAGTATGTGCATGAGTATGAGTATGTGTATGAGTATGAGTATGAGTATGAGTATGTGTATGAGTATGAGTATGAGTACGAGTATTAGTATGAGTATGAGTATGAGTATGAGTTTAAGTATGAGTATGAGTATGAGTATGTGCATGAGTATGAGTATGTGTATGAGTATGAGTATGAGTATGAGTATGAGTATGAGTATGAGTATGAGTATGAGTATGAGTATGAGTATGAGTATGAGTATGAGTATGAGTATGAGTATGAGTATGAGTATGAGTATGAGTATGAGTATAAGTATTAGTATGAGTATGAGTAGGAGTACGAGTAGGAGTACGAGTATGCGTATGAGTATGAGTATGAGTGTGAGTGTGAGTGCGAATGTGAGTATGAGCATGTGTATGAGTATGAGTATGAGTATGACTATGAGTATGAGTATGAGTATGAGCATGAGCATGAGCATGAGCGTGAGAATAAGCATGAGTATGAGTTTAACTATGAGTATGAGTACGAGTATGCGTATGAATATGAGTATGAGTATGAGTATGAGTATGAGTATGAGTATGAGTATGAGTATAAGTATGAGTATGAGTATGAGTATGAGTATGAGTATGAGTATGAGTATGAGTATGAGTATGAGTATGAGTATGAGTATAAGTATGAGTATGAGTATGAGTATGAGTATGAGTATGAGTATGAGTATGAGTATGAGTATGAGTATGTGCATGAGTATGAGTATGTGTATGAGTATGAGTATGAGTATGAGTATGAGTATGAGTATGAGTATGAGTATGTGTATGAGTATGAGTATTAGTATGAGTATGAGTATGAGTATGAGTATGAGTATGAGTATGAGTATGAGTTAGAGTATGAGTATGAGTATGTGTATGAGTATGAGTATGAGTATGAGTATGAGTATGAGTATGAGTGTGAGTGTGAGTGCGAATGTGAGTATGAGCATGTGTATGAGTATGAGTATGAGTATGACTATGAGTATGAGTATGAGTATGAGCATGAGCATGAGCATGAGCATGAGCGTGAGCGTGAGAATAAGCATGAGTATGAGTTTAACTATGAGTATGAGTACGAGTATGCGTATGAATATGAGTATGAGTATGAGTATGAGTATGAGTATGAGTATGAGTATGAGTATGAGTATGAGTATGAGTACGAGTATGAGTATGAGTATGAGTATGAGTATGAGTATGAGTATGAGTATGAGTATAAGTATGAGTATGAGTATGAGTATGAGTATGAGTATGAGTATGAGTATGAGTATGAGTATGTGCATGAGTATGAGTATGTGTATGAGTATGAGTATGAGTATGAGTATGAGTATGAGTATGAGTATGTGTATGAGTATGAGTATGAGTATGAGTATGAGTATGAGATGAGTATGAGTATGAGTATGAGTTAGAGTATGAGTATGTGTATGAGTATGAGTATGAGTATGAGTATGAGTATGAGTGTGAGTGTGAGTGCGAATGTGAGTATGAGCATGTGTATGAGTATGAGTATGAGTATGACTATGAGTATGAGTATGAGTATGAGCATGAGCATGAGCATGAGCATGAGCGTGAGCGTGAGAATAAGCATGAGTATGAGTTTAACTATGAGTATGAGTACGAGTATGCGTATGAATATGAGTATGAGTATGAGTATGAGTATGAGTATGGGTATGAGTATGAGTATGAGTATGAGTATAAGAATGAGCATGAGCATGAGTATGAGTATGAGTATGAGTATGAGTATGAGTATGAGTAAGAGTATGAGTATAAGTATGAGTATGAGTATGAGTATGAGTATGCGTATGAGTATAAGTATTAGTATGAGTATGAGTACGAGTATTAGTATGAGTATGAGTATGAGTATGAGTATGAGTTTAAGTATGAGTATGAGTATGAGTATGTGCATGAGTATGAGTATGTGTATGAGTATGAGTATGAGTATGAGTATGAGTATGAGTATGAGTATGAGTATGACTATGAGTATGAGTATGAGTATGAGCATGAGCATGAGCATGAGCATGAGCGTGAGCGTGAGAATAAGCATGAGTATGAGTTTAACTATGAGTATGAGTACGAGTATGCGTATGAATATGAGTATGAGTATGAGTATGAGTATGAGTATGAGTATGAGTATGAGTATGAGTATGAGTATGAGTATGAGTATGAGTATGAGTATGAGTATGAGTATGAGTATGAGTATGAGTATAAGTATGAGTATGAGTATGAGTATGAGTATGAGTATGAGTATGAGTATGTGCATGAGTATGAGTATGTGTATGAGTATGAGTATGAGTATGAGTATGAGTATGAGTATGAGTATGTGTATGAGTATGAGTATGAGTATGAGTATGAGTATGAGTATGAGTATGAGTATGAGTATGAGTATGAGTTAGAGTATGAGTATGTGTATGAGTATGAGTATGAGTATGAGTATGAGTATGAGTATGAGTGTGAGTGTGAGTGCGAATGTGAGTATGAACATGTGTATGAGTATGAGTATGAGTATGACTATGAGTATGAGTATGAGTATGAGCATGAGCATGAGCATGAGCATGAGCGTGAGCGTGAGAATAAGCATGAGTATGAGTTTAACTATGAGTATGAGTACGAGTATGCGTATGAATATGAGTATGAGTATGAGTATGAGTATGAGTATGGGTATGAGTATGAGTATAAGTATTAGTATGATTATGAGTATGAGTATGAGTATGAGTATGAGTATGAGTATGAGTATGAGTATGACTATGAGTATGAGTATGAGTATGAGTATGAGTATGAGTTTAAGTATGAGTATGAGTATGAGTATGTGCATGAGTATGAGTATGTGTATGAGTATGAGTATGAGTATGAGTTTAAGTGTGAGTATGAGTATGAGTATGAGTATAAGTATTAGTATTAGTATGAGTATGAGTACGAGTATTAGTATGAGTATGAGTATGAGTATGAGTTTAAGTATGAGTATGAGTATGAGTATGTGCATGAGTATGAGTATGTGTATGAGTATGAGTATGAGTATGAGTATGAGTATGAGTATGAGTATGAGTATGAGTTTAAGTATGAGTATGAGTATGAGTATGTGCATGAGTATGAGTATGTGTATGAGTATGAGTATGAGTATGAGTATGAGTATGAGTATGAGTATGAGTATGAGTATGAGTATGAGTATGAGTATGAGTATGAGTATGAGTATGAGTATGAGTATAAGTATGAGAATGAGTATAAGTATGAGAATGAGTATTAGTATGAGTATGAGTACGAGTATTAGTATGAGTATGAGTATGAGTATGAGTATGAGTATGAGTATGAGTATGAGTTTAAGTATGAGTATGAGTATGTGCATGAGTATGAGTATGTGTATGAGTATGAGTATGAGTATGAGTATGAGTATGAGTATGAGTATGAGTATGAGTATAAGTATGAGAATGAGTATGAGTGTGAGTATGAGAATGAGTATGAGTATGTGTATGAGTATGAGTTTGAGTATGAGTATGAGTATGAGTATGAGTATGAGTATAAGCATTAGTATGATTATGAGTATGAGTATGAGTATGAGTATGAGTATGAGTATGAGTATGAGTATGACTATGAGTATGAGTATGAGTATGAGTATGAGTATGAGTTTAAGTATGAGTATGAGTATGAGTATGTGCATGAGTATGAGTATGTGTATGAGTATGAGTATGAGTATGAGTTTAAGTGTGAGTATGAGTATGAGTATGAGTATGAGTATAAGTATTAGTATTAGTATGAGTATGAGTACGAGTATTAGTATGAGTATGAGTACGAGTATTAGTATGAGTATGAGTATGAGTATGAGTTAAAGTATGAGTATGAGTATGAGTATGTGCATGAGTATGAGTATGTGTATGAGTATGTGCATGAGTATGAGTATGTGTATGAGTATGAGTATGAGTATGAGTATGAGTATGAGTATGAGTATGAGTATAAGTATGAGTATGAGTATGAGTATGAGTATGAGTATGAGTATGAGTATGAGTATAAGTATTAGTATGAGTATGAGTACGAGTATTAGTATGAGTATGAGTATGAGTATGAGTTTAAGTGTGAGTATGAGTATGAGCATGAGTATGAGTATGAGTATGAGTATGAGTATGAGTATGAGTTTAAGTGTGAGTATGAGTATGAGCATGAGAATGAGTATGAGTATGAGTATGAGTATAAGTATTAGTATGAGTATGAGTACGAGTATTAGTATGAGTATGAGTATGAGTATGAGTTAAAGTATGAGTATGAGTATGAGTATGTGCATGAGTATGAGTATGTGTATGAGTATGAGTATGAGTATGAGTATGTGTATGAGTATGAGTATGAGTACGAGTATTAGTATGAGTATGAGTATGAGTATGAGTTTAAGTATGAGTATGAGTATGAGTATGTGCATGAGTATGAGTATGTGTATGAGTATGAGTATGAGTATGAGTATGAGTATGAGTACGAGTATGAGTATGAGTATGAGTATGAGTATGAGTATGAGTATGAGTATGAGTATGAGTATGAGTATGAGTATGAGTATGAGTATGAGTATAAGTATTAGTATGAGTATGAGTAGGAGTACGAGTAGGAGTACGAGTATGCGTATGAGTATGAGTATGAGTGTGAGTGTGAGTGCGAATGTGAGTATGAGCATGTGTATGAGTATGAGTATGAGTATGACTATGAGTATGAGTATGAGTATGAGTATGTGTATGTGTATGAGTATTAGTATGAGTATGAGTATGAGTATGAGTATGAGTATGAGTATGAGTATGAGTTAGAGTATGAGTATGAGTATGTGTATGAGTATGAGTATGAGTATGAGTATGAGTATGAGTATGAGTGTGAGTGTGAGTGCGAATGTGAGTATGAGCATGTGTATGAGTATGAGTATGAGTATGACTATGAGTATGAGTATGAGTATGAGCATGAGCATGAGCATGAGCATGAGCGTGAGCGTGAGAATAAGCATGAGTATGAGTTTAACTATGAGTATGAGTACGAGTATGCGTATGAATATGAGTATGAGTATGAGTATGAGTATGAGTATGAGTATGAGTATGAGTATGAGTATGAGTATGAGTATGAGTATGAGTATGAGTATGAGTATGAGTATGAGTATGAGTATGAGTATGAGTATGAGTATGAGTATGAGTATGAGTATGAGTATGAGTATGAGTATGAGTATGTGCATGAGTATGAGTATGTGTATGAGTATGAGTATGAGTATGAGTATGAGTATGAGTATGAGTATGTGTATGAGTATGAGTATGAGTATGAGTATGAGTATAAGTATTAGTATGAGTATGAGTACGAGTATTAGTATGAGTATGAGTATGAGTATGAGTTTAAGTGTGAGTATGAGTATGAGCATGAGTATGAGTATGAGTATGAGTATGAGTATGAGTATGAGTTTAAGTGTGAGTATGAGTATGAGCATGAGTATGAGTATGAGTATGAGTATGAGTATAAGTATTAGTATGAGTATGAGTACGAGTATTAGTATGAGTATGAGTATGAGTATGAGTTAAGTATGAGTATGAGTATGAGTATGTGCATGAGTATGAGTATGTGTATGAGTATGAGTATGAGTATGAGTATGTGTATGAGTATGAGTATGAGTACGAGTATTAGTATGAGTATGAGTATGAGTATGAGTTTAAGTATGAGTATGAGTATGAGTATGTGCATGAGTATGAGTATGTGTATGAGTATGAGTATGAGTATGAGTATGAGTATAAGAATGAGCATGAGCATGAGTATGAGTATGAGTATGAGTATGAGTATGAGTATGAGTAAGAGTATGAGTATAAGTATGAGTATGAGTATGAGTATGAGTATGCGTATGAGTATAAGTATTAGTATGAGTATGAGTACGAGTATTAGTATGAGTATGAGTATGAGTATGAGTATGAGTATGAGTTTAAGTATGAGTATGAGTATGAGTATGTGCATGAGTATGAGTATGTGTATGAGTATGAGTATGAGTATGAGTATGAGTATGAGTATGAGTATGAGTATGACTATGAGTATGAGTATGAGTATGAGCATGAGCATGAGCATGAGCATGAGCGTGAGCGTGAGAATAAGCATGAGTATGAGTTTAACTATGAGTATGAGTACGAGTATGCGTATGAATATGAGTATGAGTATGAGTATGAGTATGAGTATGAGTATGAGTATGAGTATGAGTATGAGTATGAGTATGAGTATGAGTATGAGTACGAGTATGAGTATGAGTATGAGTATGAGTATGAGTATAAGTATGAGTATGAGTATGAGTATGAGTATGAGTATGAGTATGAGTATGTGCATGAGTATGAGTATGTGTATGAGTATGAGTATGAGTATGAGTATGAGTATGAGTATGAGTATGTGTATGAGTATGAGTATGAGTATGAGTATGAGTATGAGTATGAGTATGAGTATGAGTATGAGTATGAGTATGAGTATGAGTTAGAGTATGAGTATGTGTATGAGTATGAGTATGAGTATGAGTATGAGTATGAGTATGAGTGTGAGTGTGAGTGCGAATGTGAGTATGAACATGTGTATGAGTATGAGTATGAGTATGACTATGAGTATGAGTATGAGTATGAGCATGAGCATGAGCATGAGCATGAGCGTGAGCGTGAGAATAAGCATGAGTATGAGTTTAACTATGAGTATGAGTACGAGTATGCGTATGAATATGAGTATGAGTATGAGTATGAGTATGGGTATGAGTATGAGTATAAGTATTAGTATGATTATGAGTATGAGTATGAGTATGAGTATGAGTATGAGTATGAGTATGAGTATGAGTATGACTATGAGTATGAGTATGAGTATGAGTATGAGTATGAGTTTAAGTATGAGTATGAGTATGAGTATGTGCATGAGTATGAGTATGTGTATGAGTATGAGTATGAGTATGAGTTTATGTGTGAGTATGAGTATGAGTATGAGTATAAGTATTAGTATTAGTATGAGTATGAGTACGAGTATTAGTATGAGTATGAGTATGAGAATGAGTTTAAGTATGAGTATGAGTATGAGTATGTGCATGAGTATGAGTATGTGTATGAGTATGAGTATGAGTATGAGTATGAGTATGAGTATGAGTATGAGTATGAGTTTAAGTATGAGTATGAGTATGAGTATGTGCATGAGTATGAGTATGTGTATGAGTATGAGTATGAGTATGAGTATGAGTATGAGTATGAGTATGAGTATGAGTATGAGTATGAGTATGAGTATGAGTATGAGTATGAGTATAAGTATGAGAATGAGTATAAGTATGAGAATGAGTATTAGTATGAGTATGAGTACGAGTATTAGTATGAGTATGAGTATGAGTATGAGTATGAGTATGAGTTTAAGTATGAGTATGAGTATGAGTATGTGCATGAGTATGAGTATGTGTATGAGTATGAGTATGAGTATGAGTATGAGTATGAGTATGAGTATGAGTATGAGTATAAGTATGAGAATGAGTATGAGTGTGAGTATGAGAATGAGTATGAGTATGTGTATGAGTATGAGTTTGAGTATGAGTATGAGTATGAGTATGAGTATGAGTATGAGTATGAGTATAAGTATTAGTATGATTATGAGTATGAGTATGAGTATGAGTATGAGTATGAGTATGAGTATGAGTATGAGTATGACTATGAGTATGAGTATGAGTATGAGTATGAGTTTAAGTATGAGTATGAGTATGAGTATGTGCATGAGTATGAGTATGTGTATGAGTATGAGTATGAGTATGAGTTTAAGTGTGAGTATGAGTATGAGTATGAGTATGAGTATAAGTATTAGTATTAGTATGAGTATGAGTACGAGTATTAGTATGAGTATGAGTATGAGTATGAGTTTAAGTATGAGTATGAGTATGAGTATGTGCATGAGTATGAGTATGTGTATGAGTATGAGTATGAGTATGAGTATGAGTATGAGTATGAGTATGAGTATGAGTATGAGTATGAGTATGAGTATGAGTATAAGTATTAGTATGAGTATGAGTAGGAGTACGAGTATGAGTATGAGTATGAGCATGAGCATGAGCATGAGCATGAGCGTGAGCGTGAGAATAAGCATGAGTATGAGTTTAACTATGAGTATGAGTACGAGTATGCGTATGAATATGAGTATGAGTATGAGTATGAGTATGAGTATGAGTATGAGTATGAGTATGAGTATGAGTACGAGCATTAGTATGAGTATGAGTATGAGTATGAGTTTAAGTGTGAGTATGAGTATGAGCATGAGTATGAGTATGAGTATGAGTATGAGTATAAGTATTAGTATGAGTATGAGTACGAGTATTAGTATGAGTATGAGTATGAGTATGAGTTAAAGTATGAGTATGAGTATGAGTATGTGCATGAGTATGAGTATGTGTATGAGTATGTGCATGTGTATGAGTATGTGTATGAGTATGAGTATGAGTATGAGTATTAGTATGAGTATGAGTATGAGTATAAGTATGAGTATGAGTATGAGTATGAGTATGAGTATGAGTATGAGTATGAGTATGAGTATAAGTATTAGTATGAGTATGAGTACGAGTATTAGTATGAGTATGAGTATGAGTATGAGTTTAAGTGTGAGTATGAGTATGAGCATGAGTATGAGTATGAGTATGAGTATGAGTTTAAGTGGGAGTATGAGTATGAGCATGAGAATGAGTATGAGTATGAGTATGAGTATAAGTATTAGTATGAGTATGAGTACGAGTATTAGTATGAGTATGAGTATGAGTATGAGTTAAAGTATGAGTATGAGTATGAGTATGTGCATGAGTATGAGTATGTGTATGAGTATGAGTATGAGTATGAGTATGTGTATGAGTATGAGTATGAGTACGAGTATTAGTATGAGTATGAGTATGAGTATGAGTTTAAGTATGAGTATGAGTATGAGTATGTGCATGAGTATGAGTATGTGTATGAGTATGAGTATGAGTATGAGTATGAGTATGAGTATGAGTATGAGTATGAGTATGAGTATGAGTATGAGTATGAGTATGAGTATGAGTATGAGTATGAGTATGAGTATGAGTATGAGTATGAGTATAAGTATTAGTATGAGTATGAGTATGTGTATGAGTATGAGTATGAGTATGAGTATGAGTATGAGTATGAGTGTGAGTGTGAGTGCGAATGTGAGTATGAGCATGTGTATGAGTATGAGTATGAGTATGACTATGAGTATGAGTATGAGTATGAGCATGAGCATGAGCATGAGCATGAGCGTGAGCGTGAGAATAAGCATGAGTATGAGTTTAACTATGAGTATGAGTACGAGTATGCGTATGAATATGAGTATGAGTATGAGTATGAGTATGAGTATGAGTATGAGTATGAGTATGAGTATGAGTATGAGTATGAGTATGAGTATGAGTATGAGTATGAGTATGAGTATGAGTATGAGTATGAGTATGAGTATAAGTATGAGTATGAGTATGAGTATGAGTATGAGTATGAGTATGAGTATGTGCATGAGTATGAGTATGTGTATGAGTATGAGTATGAGTATGAGTATGAGTATGAGTATGAGTATGTGTATGAGTATGAGTATGAGTATGAGTATGAGTATAAGTATTAGTATGAGTATGAGTACGAGTATTAGTATGAGTATGAGTATGAGTTTAAGTGTGAGTATGAGTATGAGCATGAGTATGAGTATGAGTATGAGTATGAGTATAAGTATTAGTATGAGTATGAGTACGAGTATTAGTATGAGTATGAGTATGAGTATGAGTTAAAGTATGAGTATGAGTATGAGTATGTGCATGAGTATGAGTATGTGTATGAGTATGAGTATGAGTATGAGTATGTGTATGAGTAAGAGTATGAGTATGAGTATGAGTTTGAGTATGAGTATGAGTATGAGTATGAGTATGAGTATAAGTATTAGTATGATTATGAGTATGAGTATGAGTATGAGTATGAGTATGAGTATGAGTATGAGTATGAGTATGAGTATGAGTATGAGTATAAGTATTAGTATGAGTATGAGTAGGAGTACGAGTATGAGTATGAGTATGAGCATGAGCATGAGCATGAGCATGAGCGTGAGCGTGAGAATAAGCATGAGTATGAGTTTAACTATGAGTATGAGTACGAGTATGCGTATGAATATGAGTATGAGTATGAGTATGAGTATGAGTATGAGTATGAGTATGAGTATGAGTACGAGCATTAGTATGAGTATGAGTATGAGTATGAGTTTAAGTGTGAGTATGAGTATGAGCATGAGTATGAGTATGAGTATGAGTATGAGTATAAGTATTAGTATGAGTATGAGTACGAGTATTAGTATGAGTATGAGTATGAGTATGAGTTAAAGTATGAGTATGAGTATGAGTATGTGCATGAGTATGAGTATGTGTATGAGTATGTGCATGAGTATGAGTATGTGTATGAGTATGAGTATGAGTATGAGTATGAGTATGAGTATGAGTATGAGTATAAGTATGAGTATGAGTATGAGTATGAGTATGAGTATGAGTATGAGTATGAGTATAAGTATTAGTATGAGTATGTGTACGAGTATTAGTATGAGTATGAGTATGAGTATGAGTTTAAGTGTGAGTATGAGTATGAGCATGAGTATGAGTATGAGTATGAGTATGAGTATGAGTATGAGTTTAAGTGTGAGTATGAGTATGAGCATGAGAATGAGTATGAGTATGAGTATGAGTATAAGTATTAGTATGAGTATGAGTACGAGTATTAGTATGAGTATGAGTATGAGTATGAGTTAAAGTATGAGTATGAGTATGAGTATGTGCATGAGTATGAGTATGTGTATGAGTATGAGTATGAGTATGAGTATGTGTATGAGTATGAGTATGAGTACGAGTATTAGTATGAGTATGAGTATGAGTATGAGTTTAAGTATGAGTATGAGTATGAGTATGTGCATGAGTATGAGTATGTGTATGAGTATGAGTATGAGTATGAGTATGAGTATGAGTATGAGTATGAGTATGAGTATGAGTATGAGTATGAGTATGAGTATGAGTATGAGTATGAGTATGAGTATGAGTATGAGTATGAGTATGAGTATGAGTATAAGTATTAGTATGAGTATGAGTATGTGTATGAGTATGAGTATGAGTATGAGTATGAGTATGAGTATGAGTGTGAGTGTGAGTGCGAATGTGAGTATGAGCATGTGTATGAGTATGAGTATGAGTATGACTATGAGTATGAGTATGAGTATGAGCATGAGCATGAGCATGAGCATGAGCGTGTGCGTGAGAATAAGCATGAGTATGAGTTTAACTATGAGTATGAGTACGAGTATGCGTATGAATATGAGTATGAGTATGAGTATGAGTATGAGTATGAGTATGAGTATGAGTATGAGTATGAGCATGAGCATGAGCATGAGCATGAGCGTGAGCGTGAGAATAAGCATGAGTATGAGTTTAACTATGAGTATGAGTACGAGTATGCGTATGAGTATGAGTATGAGTATGAGTATGAGTATGAGTATGAGTATGAGTATGAGTATGAGTATGAGTATGAGTATGAGTATGAGTATGAGTATGAGTATGAGTATGAGTATGAGTATGAGTATGAGTATGAGTATAAGTATGAGTATGAGTATGAGTATGAGTATGAGTATGAGTATGAGTATGAGTATGTGCATGAGTATGAGTATGTGTATGAGTATGAGTATGAGTATGAGTATGAGTATGAGTATGAGTATGTGTATGAGTATGAGTATGAGTATGAGTATGAGTATAAGTATTAGTATGAGTATGAGTACGAGTATTAGTATGAGTATGAGTATGAGTTTAAGTGTGAGTATGAGTATGAGCATGAGTATGAGTATGAGTATGAGTATGAGTATAAGTATTAGTATGAGTATGAGTACGAGTATTAGTATGAGTATGAGTATGAGTATGAGTTAAAGTATGAGTATGAGTATGAGTATGTGCATGAGTATGAGTATGTGTATGAGTATGAGTATGAGTATGAGTATGTGTATGAGTAAGAGTATGAGTATGAGTATGAGTTTGAGTATGAGTATGAGTATGAGTATGAGTATGAGTATAAGTATTAGTATGATTATGAGTATGAGTATGAGTATGAGTATGAGTATGAGTATGAGTATGAGTATGAGTATGAGTATGAGTATGAGTATAAGTATTAGTATGAGTATGAGTAGGAGTACGAGTATGAGTATGAGTATGAGCATGAGCATGAGCATGAGCATGAGCGTGAGCGTGAGAATAAGCATGAGTATGAGTTTAACTATGAGTATGAGTACGAGTATGCGTATGAATATGAGTATGAGTATGAGTATGAGTATGAGTATGAGTATGAGTATGAGTATGAGTACGAGCATTAGTATGAGTATGAGTATGAGTATGAGTTTAAGTGTGAGTATGAGTATGAGCATGAGTATGAGTATGAGTATGAGTATGAGTATAAGTATTAGTATGAGTATGAGTACGAGTATTAGTATGAGTATGAGTATGAGTATGAGTTAAAGTATGAGTATGAGTATGAGTATGTGCATGAGTATGAGTATGTGTATGAGTATGTGCATGAGTATGAGTATGTGTATGAGTATGAGTATGAGTATGAGTATGAGTATGAGTATGAGTATGAGTATAAGTATGAGTATGAGTATGAGTATGAGTATGAGTATGAGTATGAGTATGAGTATAAGTATTAGTATGAGTATGTGTACGAGTATTAGTATGAGTATGAGTATGAGTATGAGTTTAAGTGTGAGTATGAGTATGAGCATGAGTATGAGTATGAGTATGAGTATGAGTATGAGTATGAGTTTAAGTGTGAGTATGAGTATGAGCATGAGAATGAGTATGAGTATGAGTATGAGTATAAGTATTAGTATGAGTATGAGTACGAGTATTAGTATGAGTATGAGTATGAGTATGAGTTAAAGTATGAGTATGAGTATGAGTATGTGCATGAGTATGAGTATGTGTATGAGTATGAGTATGAGTATGAGTATGTGTATGAGTATGAGTATGAGTACGAGTATTAGTATGAGTATGAGTATGAGTATGAGTTTAAGTATGAGTATGAGTATGAGTATGTGCATGAGTATGAGTATGTGTATGAGTATGAGTATGAGTATGAGTATGAGTATGAGTATGAGTATGAGTATGAGTATGAGTATGAGTATGAGTATGAGTATGAGTATGAGTATGAGTATGAGTATGAGTATGAGTATGAGTATGAGTATGAGTATAAGTATTAGTATGAGTATGAGTATGTGTATGAGTATGAGTATGAGTATGAGTATGAGTATGAGTATGAGTGTGAGTGTGAGTGCGAATGTGAGTATGAGCATGTGTATGAGTATGAGTATGAGTATGACTATGAGTATGAGTATGAGTATGAGCATGAGCATGAGCATGAGCATGAGCGTGTGCGTGAGAATAAGCATGAGTATGAGTTTAACTATGAGTATGAGTACGAGTATGCGTATGAATATGAGTATGAGTATGAGTATGAGTATGAGTATGAGTATGAGTATGAGTATGAGTATGAGTATGAGTATGAGTATGAGTATGAGTATGAGTATGAGTATGAGTATGAGTATGAGTATAAGTATGAGTATGAGTATGAGTATGAGTATGAGTATGAGTATGAGTATGAGTATGTGCATGAGTATGAGTATGTGTATGAGTATGAGTATGAGTATGAGTATGAGTATGAGTATGAGTATGTGTATGAGTATGAGTATGAGTATGAGTATGAGTATAAGTATTAGTATGAGTATGAGTACGAGTATTAGTATGAGTATGAGTATGAGTATGAGTTTAAGTGTGAGTATGAGTATGAGCATGAGTATGAGTATGAGTATGAGTATGAGTATGAGTATGAGTTTAAGTGTGAGTATGAGTATGAGCATGAGTATGAGTATGAGTATGAGTATGAGTATAAGTATTAGTATGAGTATGAGTACGAGTATTAGTATGAGTATGAGTATGAGTATGAGTTAAAGTATGAGTATGAGTATGAGTATGTGCATGAGTATGAGTATGTGTATGAGTATGAGTATGAGTATGAGTATGTGTATGAGTATGAGTATGAGTACGAGTATTAGTATGAGTATGAGTATGAGTATGAGTTTAAGTATGAGTATGAGTATGAGTATGTGCATGAGTATGAGTATGTGTATGAGTATGAGTATGAGTATGAGTATGAGTATGAGTATGAGTATGAGTATGAGTATGAGTATGAGTATGAGTATGAGTATGAGTATGAGTATGAGTATGAGTATGAGTATGAGTATGAGTATGAGTATAAGTATTAGTATGAGTATGAGTAGGAGTACGAGTAGGAGTACGAGTATGCGTATGAGTATGAGTATGAGTGTGAGTGTGAGTGCGAATGTGAGTATGAGCATGTGTATGAGTATGAGTATGAGTATGACTATGAGTATGAGTATGAGTATGAGCATGAGCATGAGCATGAGCGTGAGAATAAGCATGAGTATGAGTTTAACTATGAGTATGAGTACGAGTATGCGTATGAATATGAGTATGAGTATGAGTATGAGTATGAGTATGAGTATGAGTATGAGTATGAGTATAAGTATGAGTATGAGTATGAGTATGAGTATGAGTATGAGTATGAGTATGAGTATGAGTATGAGTATGAGTATGAGTATAATTATGAGTATGAGTATGAGTATGAGTATGAGTATGAGTATGAGTATGAGTATGAGTATGAGTATGTGCATGAGTATGAGTATGTGTATGAGTATGAGTATGAGTATGAGTATGAGTATGAGTATGAGTATGAGTATGTGTATGAGTATGAGTATGAGTATGAGTATGAGTATGAGTATGAGTATGAGTATGAGTTAGAGTATGAGTATGTGTATGAGTATGAGTATGAGTATGAGTATGAGTATGAGTATGAGTGTGAGTGTGAGTGCGAATGTGAGTATGAGCATGTGTATGAGTATGAGTATGAGTATGACTATGAGTATGAGTATGAGTATGAGCATGAGCATGAGCATGAGCATGAGCGTGAGCGTGAGAATAAGCATGAGTATGAGTTTAACTATGAGTATGAGTACGAGTATGCGTATGAATATGAGTATGAGTATGAGTATGAGTATGAGTATGGGTATGAGTATGAGTATGAGTATAAGAATGAGCATGAGCATGAGTATGAGTATGAGTATGAGTATGAGTATGAGTATGAGTAAGAGTATGAGTATAAGTATGAGTATGAGTATGAGTATGAGTATGAGTATGAGTATAAGTATTAGTATGAGTATGAGTACGAGTATTAGTATGAGTATGAGTATGAGTATGAGTATGAGTATGAGTATGAGTTTAAGTATGAGTATGAGTATGAGTATGTGCATGAGTATGAGTATGTGTATGAGTATGAGTATGAGTATGAGTATGAGTATGAGTATGAGTATGAGTATGAGTATAAGTATGAGAATGAGTATGAGTGTGAGTATGAGAATGAGTATGAGTATGTGTATGAGTATGAGTTTGAGTATGAGTATGAGTATGAGTATGAGTATGAGTATGAGTATAAGTATTAGTATGAGTATGAGTACGAGTATTAGTATGAGTATGAGTATGAGTATGAGTATGAGTTTAAGTATGAGTATGAGTATGAGTATGTGCATGAGTATGAGTATGTGTATGAGTATGAGTATGAGTATGAGTATGAGTATGAGTATGAGTATGAGTATGAGTATGAGTATGAGTATGAGTATGAGTATGAGTATGAGTATGAGTATAAGTATGAGAATGAGTATAAGTATGAGAATGAGTATTAGTATGAGTATGAGTACGAGTATTAGTATGAGTATGAGTATGAGTATGAGTATGAGTATGAGTATGAGTATGAGTTTAAGTATGAGTATGAGTATGAGTATGTGCATGAGTATGAGTATGTGTATGAGTATGAGTATGAGTATGAGTATGAGTATGAGTATGAGTATGAGTATAAGTATGAGTATGAGTATGAGTATGAGTATGAGTATGAGTATGAGTATGAGTATAAGTATTAGTATGAGTATGAGTACGAGTATTAGTATGAGTATGAGTATGAGTATGAGTTTAAGTGTGAGTATGAGTATGAGCATGAGTATGAGTATGAGTATGAGTATGAGTATGAGTATGAGTTTAAGTGTGAGTATGAGTATGAGCATGAGTATGAGTATGAGTATGAGTATGAGTATGAGTATAAGTATTAGTATGAGTATGAGTACGAGTATTAGTATGAGTATGAGTATGAGTATGAGTTAAAGTATGAGTATGAGTATGAGTATGTGCATGAGTATGAGTATGTGTATGAGTATGAGTATGAGTATGAGTATGAGTATGTGTATGAGTATGAGTATGAGTATGAGTATGTGTATGAGTATGAGTATGAGTACGAGTATTAGTATGAGTATGAGTATGAGTATGAGTTTAAGTATGAGTATGAGTATGAGTATGTGCATGAGTATGAGTATGTGTATGAGTATGAGTATGAGTATGAGTATGAGTATGAGTATGAGTATGAGTATGAGTATGAGTATGAGTATGAGTATGAGTATGAGTATGAGTATGAGTATAAGTATGAGAATGAGTATAAGTATGAGAATGAGTATTAGTATGAGTATGAGTACGAGTATTAGTATGAGTATGAGTATGAGTATGAGTATGAGTATGAGTATGAGTTTAAGTATGAGTATGAGTATGAGTATGTGCATGAGTATGAGTATGTGTATGAGTATGAGTATGAGTATGAGTATGAGTATGAGTATGAGTATGAGTATGAGTATAAGTATGAGAATGAGTATGAGTGTGAGAATGAGTATGAGTATGTGTATGAGTATGAGTTTGAGTATGAGTATGAGTATGAGTATGAGTATGAGTATAAGTATTAGTATGATTATGAGTATGAGTATGAGTATGAGTATGAGTATGAGTATGAGTATGAGTATGAGTATGAGTATGACTATGAGTATGAGTATGAGTATGAGTATGAGTTTAAGTATGAGTATGAGTATGAGTATGTGCATGAGTATGAGTATGTGTATGAGTATGAGTATGAGTATGAGTTTAAGTGTGAGTATGAGTATGAGTATGAGTATGAGTATAAGTATTAGTATTAGTATGAGTATGAGTACGAGTATTAGTATGAGTATGAGTATGAGTATGAGTATGAGTTTAAGTATGAGTATGAGTATGAGTATGTGCATGAGTATGAGTATGTGTATGAGTATGAGTATGAGTATGAGTATGAGTATGAGTATGAGTATGAGTATGAGTATGAGTATGAGTATGAGTATGAGTATGAGTATAAGTATTAGTATGAGTATAAGTAGGAGTACGAGTATGAGTATGAGCATGAGCATGAGCATGAGCATGAGCGTGAGCGTGAGAATAAGCATGAGTATGAGTTTAACTATGAGTATGAGTACGAGTATGCGTATGAATATGAGTATGAGTATGAGTATGAGTATGAGTATGAGTATGAGTATGAGTATGAGTATGAGTATGAGTACGAGCATTAGTATGAGTATGAGTATGAGTATGAGTTTAAGTGTGAGTATGAGTATGAGCATGAGTATGAGTATGAGTATGAGTATGAGTATAAGTATTAGTATGAGTATGAGTACGAGTATTAGTATGAGTATGAGTATGAGTATGAGTTAAAGTATGAGTATGAGTATGAGTATGTGCATGAGTATGAGTATGTGTATGAGTATGTGCATGAGTATGAGTATGTGTATGAGTATGAGTATGAGTATGAGTATGAGTATGAGTATGAGTATGAGTATAAGTATGAGTATGAGTATGAGTATGAGTATGAGTATGAGTATGAGTATGAGTATAAGTATTAGTATGAGTATGAGTACGAGTATTAGTATGAGTATGAGTATGAGTATGAGTTTAAGTGTGAGTATGAGTATGAGCATGAGTATGAGTATGAGTATGAGTATGAGTATGAGTATGAGTTTAAGTGTGAGTATGAGTATGAGCATGAGTATGAGTATGAGTATGAGTATGAGTATAAGTATTAGTATGAGTATGAGTACGAGTATTAGTATGAGTATGAGTATGAGTATGAGTTAAAGTATGAGTATGAGTATGAGTATGTGCATGAGTATGAGTATGTGTATGAGTATGAGTATGAGTATGAGTATGTGTATGAGTATGAGTATGAGTACGAGTATTAGTATGAGTATGAGTATGAGTATGAGTTTAAGTATGAGTATGA
The DNA here is from genome assembly GCA_963855975.1 of Andrena chrysosceles. NCBI lineage: Eukaryota > Metazoa > Arthropoda > Insecta > Hymenoptera > Andrenidae > Andrena > Andrena chrysosceles. The sequence continues at coordinate 299,509 of CAWLCU010000601.1, forward strand.
GTATGAGTATGTGCATGAGTATGAGTATGTGTATGAGTATGAGTATGAGTATGAGTATGAGTATGAGTATGAGTATGAGTATGAGTATGAGTATGAGTATGAGTATGAGTATGAGTATGAGTATGAGTATGAGTATGAGTATGAGTATAAGTATTAGTATGAGTATGAGTAGGAGTACGAGTAGGAGTACGAGTATGCGTATGAGTATGAGTATGAGTGTGAGTGTGAGTGCGAATGTGAGTATGAGCATGTGTATGAGTATGAGTATGAGTATGACTATGAGTATGAGTATGAGTATGAGCATGAGCATGAGCATGAGCGTGAGAATAAGCATGAGTATGAGTTTAACTATGAGTATGAGTACGAGTATGCGTATGAATATGAGTATGAGTATGAGTATGAGTATGAGTATGAGTATGAGTATGAGTATGAGTATAAGTATGAGTATGAGTATGAGTATGAGTATGAGTATGAGTATGAGTATGAGTATGAGTATGAGTATGAGTATGAGTATAAGTATGAGTATGAGTATGAGTATGAGTATGAGTATGAGTATGAGTATGAGTATGAGAATGAGTATGTGCATGAGTATGAGTATGTGTATGAGTATGAGTATGAGTATGAGTATGAGTATGAGTATGTGTATGAGTATGAGTATTAGTATGAGTATGAGTACGAGTATTAGTATGAGTATGAGTATGAGTATGAGTTAAAGTATGAGTATGAGTATGAGTATGTGCATGAGTATGAGTATGTGTATGAGTATGTGCATGAGTATGAGTATGTGTATGAGTATGAGTATGAGTATGAGTATGAGTATGAGTATGAGTATGAGTATAAGTATGAGTATGAGTATGAGTATGAGTATGAGTATGAGTATGAGTATGAGTATGAGTATAAGTATTAGTATGAGTATGAGTACGAGTATTAGTATGAGTATGAGTATGAGTATGAGTTTAAGTGTGAGTATGAGTATGAGCATGAGTATGAGTATGAGTATGAGTATGAGTATGAGTATGAGTTTAAGTGTGAGTATGAGTATGAGCATGAGTATGAGTATGAGTATGAGTATGAGTATAAGTATTAGTATGAGTATGAGTACGAGTATTAGTATGAGTATGAGTATGAGTATGAGTTAAAGTATGAGTATGAGTATGAGTATGAGTATGAGTATGAGTATGAGTATGAGTATAAGTATGAGTATGAGTATGAGTATGAGTATGAGTATGAGTATGAGTATGAGTATGAGTATGAGTATGAGTATAAGTATGAGTATGAGTATGAGTATGAGTATGAGTATGAGTATGAGTATGAGTATGAGTATGAGTATGTGCATGAGTATGAGTATGTGTATGAGTATGAGTATGAGTATGAGTATGAGTATGAGTATGAGTATGTGTATGAGTATGAGTATGAGTATGAGTATGAGTATGAGTATGAGTATGAGTATAAGTATTAGTATGAGTATGAGTATGTGTATGAGTATGAGTATGAGTATGAGTATGAGTATGAGTATGAGTGTGAGTGTGAGTGCGAATGTGAGTATGAGCATGTGTATGAGTATGAGTATGAGTATGACTATGAGTATGAGTATGAGTATGAGCATGAGCATGAGCATGAGCGTGAGAATAAGCATGAGTATGAGTTTAACTATGAGTATGAGTACGAGTATGCGTATGAATATGAGTATGAGTATGAGTATGAGTATGAGTATGAGTATGAGTATGAGTATGAGTATAAGTATGAGTATGAGTATGAGTATGAGTATGAGTATGAGTATGAGTATGAGTATGAGTATGAGTATGAGTATGAGTATGAGTATAAGTATGAGTATGAGTATGAGTATGAGTATGAGTATGAGTATGAGTATGAGTATGAGTATGAGTATGTGCATGAGTATGAGTATGTGTATGAGTATGAGTATGAGTATGAGTATGAGTATGAGTATGAGTATGTGTATGAGTATGAGTATGAGTATGAGTATGAGTATGAGTATGAGTATGAGTATGAGTTAGAGTATGAGTATGTGTATGAGTATGAGTATGAGTATGAGTATGAGTATGAGTATGAGTGTGAGTGTGAGTGCGAATGTGAGTATGAGCATGTGTATGAGTATGAGTATGAGTATGACTATGAGTATGAGTATGAGTATGAGCATGAGCATGAGCATGAGCATGAGCGTGAGCGTGAGAATAAGCATGAGTATGAGTTTAACTATGAGTATGAGTACGAGTATGCGTATGAATATGAGTATGAGTATGAGTATGAGTATGAGTATGGGTATGAGTATGAGTATGAGTATAAGAATGAGCATGAGCATGAGTATGAGTATGAGTATGAGTATGAGTATGAGTATGAGTATGAGTATGAGTAAGAGTATGAGTATAAGTATGAGTATGAGTATGAGTATGAGTATGAGTATGAGTATAAGTATTAGTATGAGTATGAGTACGAGTATTAGTATGAGTATGAGTATGAGTATGAGTATGAGTATGAGTTTAAGTATGAGTATGAGTATGAGTATGTGCATGAGTATGAGTATGTGTATGAGTATGAGTATGAGTATGAGTAAGAGTATGAGTATGAGTATGAGTATGAGTATAAGTATGAGAATGAGTATGAGTGTGAGTATGAGAATGAGTATGAGTATGTGTATGAGTATGAGTTTGAGTATGAGTATGAGTATGAGTATGAGTATGAGTATGAGTATAAGTATTAGTATGAGTATGAGTACGAGTATTAGTATGAGTATGAGTATGAGTATGAGTATGAGTTTAAGTATGAGTATGAGTATGAGTATGTGCATGAGTATGAGTATGTGTATGAGTATGAGTATGAGTATGAGTATGAGTATGAGTATGAGTATGAGTATGAGTATGAGTATGAGTATGAGTATGAGTATGAGTATGAGTATGAGTATGAGTATAAGTATGAGAATGAGTATAAGTATGAGAATGAGTATTAGTATGAGTATGAGTACGAGTATTAGTATGAGTATGAGTATGAGTATGAGTATGAGTATGAGTATGAGTATGAGTTTAAGTATGAGTATGAGTATGAGTATGTGCATGAGTATGAGTATGTGTATGAGTATGAGTATGAGTATGAGTATGAGTATGAGTATGAGTATGAGTATGAGTATAAGTATGAGAATGAGTATGAGTGTGAGAATGAGTATGAGTATGTGTATGAGTATGAGTATGAGTATGAGTATGTGTATGAGTATGTGCATGAGTATGAGTATGTGTATGAGTATGAGTATGAGTATGAGTATGAGTATGAGTATGAGTATGAGTATAAGTATGAGTATCAGTATGAGTATGAGTATGAGTATGAGTATGAGTATAAGTATTAGTATGAGTATGAGTACGAGTATTAGTATGAGTATGAGTATGAGTATGAGTTTAAGTGTGAGTATGAGTATGAGCATGAGTATGAGTATGAGTATGAGTATGAGTATGAGTATGAGTTTAAGTGTGAGTATGAGTATGAGCATGAGTATGAGTATGAGTATGAGTATGAGTATGAGTATAAGTATTAGTATGAGTATGAGTACGAGTATTAGTATGAGTATGAGTATGAGTATGAGTTAAAGTATGAGTATGTGCATGAGTATGAGTATGTGTATGAGTATGAGTATGAGTATGAGTATGTGTATGAGTATGAGTATGAGTATGAGTATGTGTATGAGTATGAGTATGAGTACGAGTATTAGTATGAGTATGAGTATGAGTATGAGTTTAAGTATGAGTATGAGTATGAGTATGTGCATGAGTATGAGTATGTGTATGAGTATGAGTATGAGTATGAGTATGAGTATGAGTATGAGTATGAGTATGAGTATGAGTATGAGTATGAGTATGAGTATGAGTATGAGTATGAGTATGAGTATAAGTATTAGTATGAGTATGAGTACGAGTATTAGTATGAGTATGAGTATGAGTATGAGTATGAGTTTAAGTATGAGTATGAGTATGAGTATGCGCATGAGTATGAGTATGTGTATGAGTATGAGTATGAGTATGAGTATGAGTATGAGTATGAGTATGAGTATGAGTATGAGTATGAGTATGAGTATGAGTATGAGTATAAGTATGAGAATGAGTATAAGTATGAGAATGAGTATTAGTATGAGTATGAGTACGAGTATTAGTATGAGTATGAGTATGAGTATGAGTATGAGTATGAGTATGAGTTTAAGTATGAGTATGAGTATGAGTATGAGTATGTGCATGAGTATGAGTATGTGTATGAGTATGAGTATGAGTATGAGTATGAGTATGAGTATGAGTATGAGTATGAGTATAAGTATGAGAATGAGTATGAGTGTGAGAATGAGTATGAGTATGTGTATGAGTATGAGTTTGAGTATGAGTATGAGTATGAGTATGAGTATAAGTATTAGTATGATTATGAGTATGAGTATGAGTATGAGTATGAGTATGAGTATGAGTATGAGTATGAGTATGAGTATGACTATGAGTATGAGTATGAGTATGAGTATGAGTTTAAGTATGAGTATGAGTATGAGTATGTGCATGAGTATGAGTATGTGTATGAGTATGAGTATGAGTATGAGTTTAAGTGTGAGTATGAGTATGAGTATGAGTATGAGTATAAGTATTAGTATTAGTATGAGTATGAGTACGAGTATTAGTATGAGTATGAGTATGAGTATGAGTATGAGTATGAGTATAAGTATTAGTATGAGTATGAGTACGAGTATTAGTATGAGTATGAGTATGAGTATGAGTTTAAGTGTGAGTATGAGTATGAGCATGAGTATGAGTATGAGTATGAGTATGAGTATGAGTATGAGTTTAAGTGTGAGTATGAGTATGAGCATGAGTATGAGTATGAGTATGAGTATGAGTATAAGTATTAGTATGAGTATGAGTACGAGTATTAGTATGAGTATGAGTATGAGTATGAGTATGAGTATGAGTATGAGTATGAGTATAAGTATGAGTATGAGTATGAGTATGAGTATGAGTATGAGTATGAGTATGAGTATGAGAATGAGTATGAGTATGAGTATGAGTATAAGTATGAGTATGAGTATGAGTATGAGTATGAGTATGAGTATGAGTATGAGTATGAGTATGAGTATTAGTATGAGTATGAGTACGAGTATTAGTATGAGTATGAGTATGAGTATGAGTTAAAGTATGAGTATGAGTATGAGTATGTGCATGAGTATGAGTATGTGTATGAGTATGAGTATGAGTATGAGTATGAGTATGAGTATGAGTATGTGTATGAGTATGAGTATTAGTATGAGTATGAGTACGAGTATTAGTATGAGTATGAGTATGAGTATGAGTTAAAGTATGAGTATGAGTATGAGTATGTGCATGAGTATGAGTATGTGTATGAGTATGTGCATGAGTATGAGTATGTGTATGAGTATGAGTATGAGTATGAGTATGAGTATGAGTATGAGTATGAGTATGAGTATAAGTATGAGTATGAGTATGAGTATGAGTATGAGTATGAGTATGAGTATGAGTATGAGTATAAGTATTAGTATGAGTATGAGTACGAGTATTAGTATGAGTATGAGTATGAGTATGAGTTTAAGTGTGAGTATGAGTATGAGCATGAGTATGAGTATGAGTATGAGTATGAGTATGAGTATGAGTTTAAGTGTGAGTATGAGTATGAGCATGAGTATGAGTATGAGTATGAGTATGAGTATAAGTATTAGTATGAGTATGAGTACGAGTATTAGTATGAGTATGAGTATGAGTATGAGTTAAAGTATGAGTATGAGTATGAGTATGAGTATGAGTATGAGTATGAGTATGAGTATAAGTATGAGTATGAGTATGAGTATGAGTATGAGTATGAGTATGAGTATGAGTATGAGTATGAGTATGAGTATGAGTATAAGTATGAGTATGAGTATGAGTATGAGTATGAGTATGAGTATGAGTATGAGTATGAGTATGAGTATGTGCATGAGTATGAGTATGTGTATGAGTATGAGTATGAGTATGAGTATGAGTATGAGTATGAGTATGTGTATGAGTATGAGTATGAGTATGAGTATGAGTATGAGTATGAGTATGAGTATAAGTATTAGTATGAGTATGAGTATGTGTATGAGTATGAGTATGAGTATGAGTATGAGTATGAGTATGAGTGTGAGTGTGAGTGCGAATGTGAGTATGAGCATGTGTATGAGTATGAGTATGAGTATGACTATGAGTATGAGTATGAGTATGAGCATGAGCATGAGCATGAGCGTGAGAATAAGCATGAGTATGAGTTTAACTATGAGTATGAGTACGAGTATGCGTATGAATATGAGTATGAGTATGAGTATGAGTATGAGTATGAGTATGAGTATGAGTATGAGTATAAGTATGAGTATGAGTATGAGTATGAGTATGAGTATGAGTATGAGTATGAGTATGAGTATGAGTATGAGTATGAGTATGAGTATAAGTATGAGTATGAGTATGAGTATGAGTATGAGTATGAGTATGAGTATGAGTATGAGTATGTGCATGAGTATGAGTATGTGTATGAGTATGAGTATGAGTATGAGTATGAGTATGAGTATGAGTATGTGTATGAGTATGAGTATGAGTATGAGTATGAGTATGAGTATGAGTATGAGTATGAGTTAGAGTATGAGTATGTGTATGAGTATGAGTATGAGTATGAGTATGAGTATGAGTATGAGTATGAGTGTGAGTGTGAGTGCGAATGTGAGTATGAGCATGTGTATGAGTATGAGTATGAGTATGACTATGAGTATGAGTATGAGTATGAGCATGAGCATGAGCATGAGCATGAGCGTGAGCGTGAGAATAAGCATGAGTATGAGTTTAACTATGAGTATGAGTACGAGTATGCGTATGAATATGAGTATGAGTATGAGTATGAGTATGAGTATGGGTATGAGTATGAGTATGAGTATAAGAATGAGCATGAGCATGAGTATGAGTATGAGTATGAGTATGAGTATGAGTATGAGTATGAGTATGAGTAAGAGTATGAGTATAAGTATGAGTATGAGTATGAGTATGAGTATGAGTATGAGTATAAGTATTAGTATGAGTATGAGTACGAGTATTAGTATGAGTATGAGTATGAGTATGAGTATGAGTATGAGTTTAAGTATGAGTATGAGTATGAGTATGTGCATGAGTATGAGTATGTGTATGAGTATGAGTATGAGTATGAGTAAGAGTATGAGTATGAGTATGAGTATGAGTATAAGTATGAGAATGAGTATGAGTGTGAGTATGAGAATGAGTATGAGTATGTGTATGAGTATGAGTTTGAGTATGAGTATGAGTATGAGTATGAGTATGAGTATGAGTATAAGTATTAGTATGAGTATGAGTACGAGTATTAGTATGAGTATGAGTATGAGTATGAGTATGAGTTTAAGTATGAGTATGAGTATGAGTATGTGCATGAGTATGAGTATGTGTATGAGTATGAGTATGAGTATGAGTATGAGTATGAGTATGAGTATGAGTATGAGTATGAGTATGAGTATGAGTATGAGTATGAGTATGAGTATGAGTATGAGTATAAGTATGAGAATGAGTATAAGTATGAGAATGAGTATTAGTATGAGTATGAGTACGAGTATTAGTATGAGTATGAGTATGAGTATGAGTATGAGTATGAGTATGAGTATGAGTTTAAGTATGAGTATGAGTATGAGTATGTGCATGAGTATGAGTATGTGTATGAGTATGAGTATGAGTATGAGTATGAGTATGAGTATGAGTATGAGTATGAGTATAAGTATGAGAATGAGTATGAGTGTGAGAATGAGTATGAGTATGTGTATGAGTATGAGTATGAGTATGAGTATGTGTATGAGTATGTGCATGAGTATGAGTATGTGTATGAGTATGAGTATGAGTATGAGTATGAGTATGAGTATGAGTATGAGTATAAGTATGAGTATCAGTATGAGTATGAGTATGAGTATGAGTATGAGTATAAGTATTAGTATGAGTATGAGTACGAGTATTAGTATGAGTATGAGTATGAGTATGAGTTTAAGTGTGAGTATGAGTATGAGCATGAGTATGAGTATGAGTATGAGTATGAGTATGAGTATGAGTTTAAGTGTGAGTATGAGTATGAGCATGAGTATGAGTATGAGTATGAGTATGAGTATGAGTATAAGTATTAGTATGAGTATGAGTACGAGTATTAGTATGAGTATGAGTATGAGTATGAGTTAAAGTATGAGTATGTGCATGAGTATGAGTATGTGTATGAGTATGAGTATGAGTATGAGTATGTGTATGAGTATGAGTATGAGTATGAGTATGTGCATGAGTATGAGTATGAGTACGAGTATTAGTATGAGTATGAGTATGAGTATGAGTTTAAGTATGAGTATGAGTATGAGTATGTGCATGAGTATGAGTATGTGTATGAGTATGAGTATGAGTATGAGTATGAGTATGAGTATGAGTATGAGTATGAGTATGAGTATGAGTATGAGTATGAGTATGAGTATGAGTATGAGTATGAGTATGAGTATGAGTATAAGTATTAGTATGAGTATGAGTACGAGTATTAGTATGAGTATGAGTATGAGTATGAGTATGAGTTTAAGTATGAGTATGAGTATGAGTATGTGCATGAGTATGAGTATGTGTATGAGTATGAGTATGAGTATGAGTATGAGTATGAGTATGAGTATGAGTATGAGTATGAGTATGAGTATGAGTATGAGTATGAGTATGAGTATAAGTATGAGAATGAGTATAAGTATGAGAATGAGTATTAGTATGAGTATGAGTACGAGTATTAGTATGAGTATGAGTATGAGTATGAGTATGAGTATGAGTATGAGTTTAAGTATGAGTATGAGTATGAGTATGTGCATGAGTATGAGTATGTGTATGAGTATGAGTATGAGTATGAGTATGAGTATGAGTATGAGTATGAGTATGAGTATAAGTATGAGAATGAGTATGAGTGTGAGAATGAGTATGAGTATGTGTATGAGTATGAGTTTGAGTATGAGTATGAGTATGAGTATGAGTATAAGTATTAGTATGATTATGAGTATGAGTATGAGTATGAGTATGAGTATGAGTATGAGTATGAGTATGAGTATGACTATGAGTATGAGTATGAGTATGAGTATGAGTTTAAGTATGAGTATGAGTATGAGTATGTGCATGAGTATGAGTATGTGTATGAGTATGAGTATGAGTATGAGTTTAAGTGTGAGTATGAGTATGAGTATGAGTATGAGTATAAGTATTAGTATTAGTATGAGTATGAGTACGAGTATTAGTATGAGTATGAGTATGAGTATGAGTATGAGTTTAAGTATGAGTATGAGTATGAGTATGTGCATGAGTATGAGTATGTGTATGAGTATGAGTATGAGTATGAGTATGAGTATGAGTATAAGTATGAGTATGAGTATGAGTATGAGTATGAGTATGAGTATGAGTATAAGTATTAGTATGAGTATAAGTAGGAGTACGAGTATGAGTATGAGCATGAGCATGAGCATGAGCGTGAGCGTGAGAATAAGCATGAGTATGAGTTTAACTATGAGTATGAGTACGAGTATGCGTATGAATATGAGTATGAGTATGAGTATGAGTATGAGTATGAGTATGAGTATGAGTATGAGTATGAGTATGAGTACGAGCATTAGTATGAGTATGAGTATGAGTATGAGTTTAAGTGTGAGTATGAGTATGAGCATGAGTATGAGTATGAGTATGAGTATGAGTATAAGTATTAGTATGAGTATGAGTACGAGTATTAGTATGAGTATGAGTATGAGTATGAGTTAAAGTATGAGTATGAGTATGAGTATGTGCATGAGTATGAGTATGTGTATGAGTATGTGCATGAGTATGAGTATGTGTATGAGTATGAGTATGAGTATGAGTATGAGTATGAGTATGAGTATGAGTATAAGTATGAGTATGAGTATGAGTATGAGTATGAGTATGAGTATGAGTATGAGTATAAGTATTAGTATGAGTATGAGTACGAGTATTAGTATGAGTATGAGTATGAGTATGAGTTTAAGTGTGAGTATGAGTATGAGCATGAGTATGAGTATGAGTATGAGTATGAGTATGAGTATGAGTTTAAGTGTGAGTATGAGTATGAGCATGAGTATGAGTATGAGTATGAGTATGAGTATAAGTATTAGTATGAGTATGAGTACGAGTATTAGTATGAGTATGAGTATGAGTATGAGTTAAAGTATGAGTATGAGTATGAGTATGTGCATGAGTATGAGTATGTGTATGAGTATGAGTATGAGTATGAGTATGTGTATGAGTATGAGTATGAGTACGAGTATTAGTATGAGTATGAGTATGAGTATGAGTATGAGTATGAGTTTAAGTATGAGTATGAGTATGAGTATGTGCATGAGTATGAGTATGTGTATGAGTATGAGTATGAGTATGAGTATGAGTATGAGTATGAGTATGAGTATGAGTATGAGTATGAGTATGAGTATGAGTATGAGTATGAGTATGAGTATGAGTATGAGTATGAGTATAAGTATTAGTATGAGTATGAGTAGGAGTACGAGTAGGAGTACGAGTATGCGTATGAGTATGAGTATGAGTGTGAGTGTGAGTGCGAATGTGAGTATGAGCATGTGTATGAGTATGAGTATGAGTATGACTATGAGTATGAGTATGAGTATGAGCATGAGCATGAGCATGAGCGTGAGAATAAGCATGAGTATGAGTTTAACTATGAGTATGAGTACGAGTATGCGTATGAATATGAGTATGAGTATGAGTATGAGTATGAGTATGAGTATGAGTATGAGTATGAGTATAAGTATGAGTATGAGTATGAGTATGAGTATGAGTATGAGTATGAGTATGAGTATGAGTATGAGTATGAGTATGAGTATAAGTATGAGTATGAGTATGAGTATGAGTATGAGTATGAGTATGAGTATGAGTATGAGAATGAGTATGTGCATGAGTATGAGTATGTGTATGAGTATGAGTATGAGTATGAGTATGAGTATGAGTATGAGTATGTGTATGAGTATGAGTATTAGTATGAGTATGAGTACGAGTATTAGTATGAGTATGAGTATGAGTATGAGTTAAAGTATGAGTATGAGTATGAGTATGTGCATGAGTATGAGTATGTGTATGAGTATGTGCATGAGTATGAGTATGTGTATGAGTATGAGTATGAGTATGAGTATGAGTATGAGTATGAGTATGAGTATAAGTATGAGTATGAGTATGAGTATGAGTATGAGTATGAGTATGAGTATGAGTATGAGTATAAGTATTAGTATGAGTATGAGTACGAGTATTAGTATGAGTATGAGTATGAGTATGAGTTTAAGTGTGAGTATGAGTATGAGCATGAGTATGAGTATGAGTATGAGTATGAGTATGAGTATGAGTTTAAGTGTGAGTATGAGTATGAGCATGAGTATGAGTATGAGTATGAGTATGAGTATGAGTATAAGTATTAGTATGAGTATGAGTACGAGTATTAGTATGAGTATGAGTATGAGTATGAGTTAAAGTATGAGTATGAGTATGAGTATGTGCATGAGTATGAGTATGTGTATGAGTATGAGTATGAGTATGAGTATGTGTATGAGTATGAGTATGAGTACGAGTATTAGTATGAGTATGAGTATGAGTATGAGTTTAAGTATGAGTATGAGTATGAGTATGTGCATGAGTATGAGTATGTGTATGAGTATGAGTATGAGTATGAGTATGAGTATGAGTATGAGTATGAGTATGAGTATGAGTATGAGTATGAGTATGAGTATGAGTATGAGTATGAGTATGAGTATGAGTATGAGTATGAGTATGAGTATGAGTATAAGTATTAGTATGGGTATGAGTAGGAGTACGAGTAGGAGTACGAGTATGCGTATGAGTATGAGTATGAGTGTGAGTGTGAGTGCGAATGTGAGTATGAGCATGTGTATGAGTATGAGTATGAGTATGACTATGAGTATGAGTATGAGTATGAGCATGAGCATGAGCATGAGCGTGAGAATAAGCATGAGTATGAGTTTAACTATGAGTATGAGTACGAGTATGCGTATGAATATGAGTATGAGTATGAGTATGAGTATGAGTATGAGTATGAGTATGAGTATGAGTATGAGTATAAGTATGAGTATGAGTATGAGTATGAGTATGAGTATGAGTATGAGTATGAGTATGAGTATGAGTATGAGTATGAGTATGAGTATAAGTATGAGTATGAGTATGAGTATGAGTATGAGTATGAGTATGAGTATGAGTATGAGTATGTGCATGAGTATGAGTATGTGTATGAGTATGAGTATGAGTATGAGTATGAGTATGAGTATGAGTATGTGTATGAGTATGAGTATGAGTATGAGTATGAGTATGAGTATGAGTATGAGTATGAGTATGAGTTAGAGTATGAGTATGTGTATGAGTATGAGTATGAGTATGAGTATGAGTATGAGTATGAGTATGAGTGTGAGTGTGAGTGCGAATGTGAGTATGAGCATGTGTATGAGTATGAGTATGAGTATGACTATGAGTATGAGTATGAGTATGAGCATGAGCATGAGCATGAGCATGAGCGTGAGCGTGAGAATAAGCATGAGTATGAGTTTAACTATGAGTATGAGTACGAGTATGCGTATGAATATGAGTATGAGTATGAGTATGAGTATGAGTATGAGTATGAGTATGGGTATGAGTATGAGTATGAGTATAAGAATGAGCATGAGCATGAGTATGAGTATGAGTATGAGTATGAGTATGAGTATGAGTATGAGTAAGAGTATGAGTATAAGTATGAGTATGAGTATGAGTATGAGTATGAGTATAAGTATTAGTATGAGTATGAGTACGAGTATTAGTATGAGTATGAGTATGAGTATGAGTATGAGTATGAGTATGAGTATGAGTTTAAGTATGAGTATGAGTATGAGTATGAGTATGTGCATGAGTATGAGTATGTGTATGAGTATGAGTATGAGTATGAGTATGAGTATGAGTATGAGTATGAGTATGAGTATGAGTATAAGTATGAGAATGAGTATGAGTGTGAGTATGAGAATGAGTATGAGTATGTGTATGAGTATGAGTTTGAGTATGAGTATGAGTATGAGTATGAGTATGAGTATGAGTATAAGTATTAGTATGAGTATGAGTACGAGTATTAGTATGAGTATGAGTATGAGTATGAGTATGAGTATGAGTTTAAGTATGAGTATGAGTATGAGTATGTGCATGAGTATGAGTATGTGTATGAGTATGAGTATGAGTATGAGTATGAGTATGAGTATGAGTATGAGTATGAGTATGAGTATGAGTATGAGTATGAGTATAAGTATGAGAATGAGTATAAGTATGAGAATGAGTATTAGTATGAGTATGAGTACGAGTATTAGTATGAGTATGAGTATGAGTATGAGTATGAGTATGAGTATGAGTATGAGTTTAAGTATGAGTATGAGTATGAGTATGTGCATGAGTATGAGTATGTGTATGAGTATGAGTATGAGTATGAGTATGAGTATGAGTATGAGTATGAGTATGAGTATGAGTATAAGTATGAGAATGAGTATGAGTGTGAGTATGAGAATGAGTATGAGTATGTGTATTAGTATGAGTTCGAGTATGAGTATGAGTATGAGTATGAGTATGAGTATAAGTATTAGTATGATTATGAGTATGAGTATGAGTATGAGTATGAGTATGAGTATGAGTATGAGTATGAGTACGACTATGAGTATGAGTATGAGTATGAGTATGAGTTTAAGTATGAGTATGAGTATGAGCATGAGTATGAGTATGAGTATGAGTATGAGTATGAGTATGAGTTTAAGTGTGAGTATGAGTATGAGCATGAGTATGAGTATGAGTATGAGTATGAGTATAAGTATTAGTATGAGTATGAGTACGAGTATTAGTATGAGTATGAGTATGAGTATGAGTTAAAGTATGAGTATGAGTATGAGTATGTGCATGAGTATGAGTATGTGTATGAGTATGAGTATGAGTATGAGTATGTGTATGAGTATGAGTATGAGTACGAGTATTAGTATGAGTATGAGTATGAGTATGAGTTTAAGTATGAGTATGAGTATGAGTATGTGCATGAGTATGAGTATGTGTATGAGTATGAGTATGAGTATGAGTATGAGTATGAGTATGAGTATGAGTATGAGTATGAGTATGAGTATGAGTATGAGTATGAGTATGAGTATGAGTATGAGTATGAGTATGAGTATGAGTATGAGTATGAGTATGAGTATGAGTATGAGTATAAGTATTAGTATGAGTATGAGTAGGAGTACGAGTAGGAGTACGAGTATGCGTATGAGTATGAGTATGAGTGTGAGTGTGAGTGCGAATGTGAGTATGAGCATGTGTATGAGTATGAGTATGAGTATGACTATGAGTATGAGTATGAGTATGAGCATGAGCATGAGCATGAGCGTGAGAATAAGCATGAGTATGAGTTTAACTATGAGTATGAGTACGAGTATGCGTATGAATATGAGTATGAGTATGAGTATGAGTATGAGTATGAGTATGAGTATGAGTATGAGTATAAGTATGAGTATGAGTATGAGTATGAGTATGAGTATGAGTATGAGTATGAGTATGAGTATGAGTATGAGTATGAGTATGAGTATAAGTATGAGTATGAGTATGAGTATGAGTATGAGTATGAGTATGAGTATGAGTATGAGTATGAGTATGTGCATGAGTATGAGTATGTGTATGAGTATGAGTATGAGTATGAGTATGAGTATGAGTATGAGTATGTGTATGAGTATGAGTATGAGTATGAGTATGAGTATGAGTATGAGTATGAGTATGAGTTAGAGTATGAGTATGTGTATGAGTATGAGTATGAGTATGAGTATGAGTATGAGTATGAGTGTGAGTGTGAGTGCGAATGTGAGTATGAGCATGTGTATGAGTATGAGTATGAGTATGACTATGAGTATGAGTATGAGTATGAGCATGAGCATGAGCATGAGCATGAGCGTGAGCGTGAGAATAAGCATGAGTATGAGTTTAACTATGAGTATGAGTACGAGTATGCGTATGAATATGAGTATGAGTATGAGTATGAGTATGAGTATGGGTATGAGTATGAGTATGAGTATAAGAATGAGCATGAGCATGAGTATGAGTATGAGTATGAGTATGAGTATGAGTATGAGTAAGAGTATGAGTATAAGTATGAGTATGAGTATGAGTATGAGTATGAGTATGAGTATAAGTATTAGTATGAGTATGAGTACGAGTAGTAGTATGAGTATGAGTATGAGTATGAGTATGAGTATGAGTTTAAGTATGAGTATGAGTATGAGTATGTGCATGAGTATGAGTATGTGTATGAGTATGAGTATGAGTATGAGTATGAGTATGAGTATGAGTATGAGTATGAGTATAAGTATGAGAATGAGTATGAGTGTGAGTATGAGAATGAGTATGAGTATGTGTATGAGTATGAGTTTGAGTATGAGTATGAGTATGAGTATGAGTATGAGTATGAGTATAAGTATTAGTATGAGTATGAGTACGAGTATTAGTATGAGTATGAGTATGAGTATGAGTATGAGTTTAAGTATGAGTATGAGTATGAGTATGTGCATGAGTATGAGTATGTGTATGAGTATGAGTATGAGTATGAGTATGAGTATGAGTATGAGTATGAGTATGAGTATGAGTATGAGTATGAGTATGAGTATGAGTATGAGTATGAGTATAAGTATGAGAATGAGTATAAGTATGAGAATGAGTATTAGTATGAGTATGAGTACGAGTATTAGTATGAGTATGAGTATGAGTATGAGTATGAGTATGAGTATGAGTTTAAGTATGAGTATGAGTATGAGTATGTGCATGAGTATGAGTATGTGTATGAGTATGAGTATGAGTATGAGTATGAGTATGAGTATGAGTATGAGTATGAGTATAAGTATGAGAATGAGTATGAGTGTGAGAATGAGTATGAGTATGTGTATGAGTATGAGTTTGAGTATGAGTATGAGTATGAGTATGAGTATGAGTATAAGTATTAGTATGATTATGAGTATGAGTATGAGTATGAGTATGAGTATGAGTATGAGTATGAGTATGAGTATGACTATGAGTATGAGTATGAGTATGAGTATGAGTTTAAGTATGAGTATGAGTATGAGTATGTGCATGAGTATGAGTATGTGTATGAGTATGAGTATGAGTATGAGTTTAAGTGTGAGTATGAGTATGAGTATGAGTATGAGTATAAGTATTAGTATTAGTATGAGTATGAGTACGAGTATTAGTATGAGTATGAGTATGAGTATGAGTATGAGTTTAAGTATGAGTATGAGTATGAGTATGTGCATGAGTATGAGTATGTGTATGAGTATGAGTATGAGTATGAGTATGAGTATGAGTATGAGTATGAGTATGAGTATGAGTATGAGTATGAGTATATGTATTAGTATGAGTATAAGTAGGAGTACGAGTATGAGTATGAGCATGAGCATGAGCATGAGCATGAGCGTGAGCGTGAGAATAAGCATGAGTATGAGTTTAACTATGAGTATGAGTACGAGTATGCGTATGAATATGAGTATGAGTATGAGTATGAGTATGAGTATGAGTATGAGTATGAGTATGAGTATGAGTATGAGTACGAGCATTAGTATGAGTATGAGTATGAGTATGAGTTTAAGTGTGAGTATGAGTATGAGCATGAGTATGAGTATGAGTATGAGTATGAGTATAAGTATTAGTATGAGTATGAGTACGAGTATTAGTATGAGTATGAGTATGAGTTAAAGTATGAGTATGAGTATGAGTATGTGCATGAGTATGAGTATGTGTATGAGTATGTGCATGAGTATGAGTATGTGTATGAGTATGAGTATGAGTATGAGTATGAGTATGAGTATGAGTATGAGTATGAGTATAAGTATGAGTATGAGTATGAGTATGAGTATGAGTATGAGTATGAGTATGAGTATAAGTATTAGTATGAGTATGAGTACGAGTATTAGTATGAGTATGAGTATGAGTATGAGTTTAAGTGTGAGTATGAGTATGAGCATGAGTATGAGTATGAGTATGAGTATGAGTATGAGTATGAGTTTAAGTGTGAGTATGAGTATGAGCATGAGTATGAGTATGAGTATGAGTATGAGTATAAGTATTAGTATGAGTATGAGTACGAGTATTAGTATGAGTATGAGTATGAGTATGAGTTAAAGTATGAGTATGAGTATGAGTATGTGCATGAGTATGAGTATGTGTATGAGTATGTGCATGAGTATGAGTATGAGTATGAGTATGAGTATGAGTATGAGTATGAGTATGAGTATGAGTACGAGCATTAGTATGAGTATGAGTATGAGTATGAGTTTAAGTGTGAGTATGAGTATGAGCATGAGTATGAGTATGAGTATGAGTATGAGTATAAGTATTAGTATGAGTATGAGTACGAGTATTAGTATGAGTATGAGTATGAGTATGAGTTAAAGTATGAGTATGAGTATGAGTATGAGTATGAGTATGAGTATGAGTATGAGTATGAGTATGAGTATGAGTATGAGTATAAGTATTAGTATGAGTATAAGTAGGAGTACGAGTATGAGTATGAGCATGAGCATGAGCATGAGCATGAGCGTGAGCGTGAGAATAAGCATGAGTATGAGTTTAACTATGAGTATGAGTACGAGTATGCGTATGAATATGAGTATGAGTATGAGTATGAGTATGAGTATGAGTATGAGTATGAGTATGAGTATGAGTATGAGTACGAGCATTAGTATGAGTATGAGTATGAGTATGAGTTTAAGTGTGAGTATGAGTATGAGCATGAGTATGAGTATGAGTATGAGTATGAGTATAAGTATTAGTATGAGTATGAGTACGAGTATTAGTATGAGTATGAGTATGAGTATGAGTTAAAGTATGAGTATGAGTATGAGTATGTGCATGAGTATGAGTATGTGTATGAGTATGTGCATGAGTATGAGTATGTGTATGAGTATGAGTATGAGTATGAGTATGAGTATGAGTATGAGTATGAGTATAAGTATGAGTATGAGTATGAGTATGAGTATGAGTATGAGTATGAGTATGAGTATAAGTATTAGTATGAGTATGAGTACGAGTATTAGTATGAGTATGAGTATGAGTATGAGTTTAAGTGTGAGTATGAGTATGAGCATGAGTATGAGTATGAGTATGAGTATGAGTATGAGTTTAAGTGTGAGTATGAGTATGAGCATGAGTATGAGTATGAGTATGAGTATGAGTATAAGTATTAGTATGAGTATGAGTACGAGTATTAGTATGAGTATGAGTATGAGTATGAGTTAAAGTATGAGTATGAGTATGAGTATGTGCATGAGTATGAGTATGTGTATGAGTATGAGTATGAGTATGAGTATGTGTATGAGTATGAGTATGAGTACGAGTATTAGTATGAGTATGAGTATGAGTATGAGTTTAAGTATGAGTATGAGTATGAGTATGTGCATGAGTATGAGTATGTGTATGAGTATGAGTATGAGTATGAGTATGAGTATGAGTATGAGTATGAGTATGAGTATGAGTATGAGTATGAGTATGAGTATGAGTATGAGTATGAGTATGAGTATGAGTATGAGTATAAGTATTAGTATGAGTATGAGTAGGAGTACGAGTAGGAGTACGAGTATGCGTATGAGTATGAGTATGAGTGTGAGTGTGAGTGCGAATGTGAGTATGAGCATGTGTATGAGTATGAGTATGAGTATGACTATGAGTATGAGTATGAGTATGAGCATGAGCATGAGCATGAGCGTGAGAATAAGCATGAGTATGAGTTTAACTATGAGTATGAGTACGAGTATGCGTATGAATATGAGTATGAGTATGAGTATGAGTATGAGTATGAGTATGAGTATGAGTATGAGTATAAGTATGAGTATGAGTATGAGTATGAGTATGAGTATGAGTATGAGTATGAGTATGAGTATGAGTATGAGTATGAGTATAAGTATGAGTATGAGTATGAGTATGAGTATGAGTATGAGTATGAGTATGAGTATGAGAATGAGTATGTGCATGAGTATGAGTATGTGTATGAGTATGAGTATGAGTATGAGTATGAGTATGAGTATGAGTATGTGTATGAGTATGAGTATTAGTATGAGTATGAGTACGAGTATTAGTATGAGTATGAGTATGAGTATGAGTTAAAGTATGAGTATGAGTATGAGTATGTGCATGAGTATGAGTATGTGTATGAGTATGTGCATGAGTATGAGTATGTGTATGAGTATGAGTATGAGTATGAGTATGAGTATGAGTATGAGTATGAGTATAAGTATGAGTATGAGTATGAGTATGAGTATGAGTATGAGTATGAGTATGAGTATGAGTATAAGTATTAGTATGAGTATGAGTACGAGTATTAGTATGAGTATGAGTATGAGTATGAGTTTAAGTGTGAGTATGAGTATGAGCATGAGTATGAGTATGAGTATGAGTATGAGTATGAGTATGAGTTTAAGTGTGAGTATGAGTATGAGCATGAGTATGAGTATGAGTATGAGTATGAGTATGAGTATAAGTATTAGTATGAGTATGAGTACGAGTATTAGTATGAGTATGAGTATGAGTATGAGTTAAAGTATGAGTATGAGTATGAGTATGTGCATGAGTATGAGTATGTGTATGAGTATGAGTATGAGTATGAGTATGTGTATGAGTATGAGTATGAGTACGAGTATTAGTATGAGTATGAGTATGAGTATGAGTTTAAGTATGAGTATGAGTATGAGTATGTGCATGAGTATGAGTATGTGTATGAGTATGAGTATGAGTATGAGTATGAGTATGAGTATGAGTATGAGTATGAGTATGAGTATGAGTATGAGTATGAGTATGAGTATGAGTATGAGTATGAGTATGAGTAT
The DNA here is from genome assembly GCA_963855975.1 of Andrena chrysosceles. Classification (NCBI taxonomy): domain Eukaryota; kingdom Metazoa; phylum Arthropoda; class Insecta; order Hymenoptera; family Andrenidae; genus Andrena; species Andrena chrysosceles. The sequence goes on from CAWLCU010000601.1 coordinate 319,433, forward strand.
GAGTATGAGTATGAGTATGAGTATAAGTATTAGTATGAGTATGAGTAGGAGTACGAGTAGGAGTACGAGTATGCGTATGAGTATGAGTATGAGTGTGAGTGTGAGTGCGAATGTGAGTATGAGCATGTGTATGAGTATGAGTATGAGTATGACTATGAGTATGAGTATGAGCATGAGCATGAGCATGAGCGTGAGAATAAGCATGAGTATGAGTTTAACTATGAGTATGAGTACGAGTATGCGTATGAATATGAGTATGAGTATGAGTATGAGTATGAGTATGAGTATGAGTATGAGTATGAGTATAAGTATGAGTATGAGTATGAGTATGAGTATGAGTATGAGTATGAGTATGAGTATGAGTATGAGTATGAGTATGAGTATGAGTATAAGTATGAGTATGAGTATGAGTATGAGTATGAGTATGAGTATGAGTATGAGTATGAGTATGAGTATGTGCATGAGTATGAGTATGTGTATGAGTATGAGTATGAGTATGAGTATGAGTATGAGTATGAGTATGTGTATGAGTATGAGTATGAGTATGAGTATGAGTATGAGTATGAGTATGAGTATGAGTATGAGTTAGAGTATGAGTATGTGTATGAGTATGAGTATGAGTATGAGTATGAGTATGAGTATGAGTATGAGTGTGAGTGTGAGTGCGAATGTGAGTATGAGCATGTGTATGAGTATGAGTATGAGTATGACTATGAGTATGAGTATGAGTATGAGCATGAGCATGAGCATGAGCATGAGCGTGAGCGTGAGAATAAGCATGAGTATGAGTTTAACTATGAGTATGAGTACGAGTATGCGTATGAATATGAGTATGAGTATGAGTATGAGTATGAGTATGGGTATGAGTATGAGTATGAGTATAAGAATGAGCATGAGCATGAGTATGAGTATGAGTATGAGTATGAGTATGAGTATGAGTATGAGTAAGAGTATGAGTATAAGTATGAGTATGAGTATGAGTATGAGTATGAGTATAAGTATTAGTATGAGTATGAGTACGAGTATTAGTATGAGTATGAGTATGAGTATGAGTATGAGTATGAGTATGAGTTTAAGTATGAGTATGAGTATGAGTATGTGCATGAGTATGAGTATGTGTATGAGTATGAGTATGAGTATGAGTATGAGTATGAGTATGAGTATGAGTATGAGTATGAGTATAAGTATGAGAATGAGTATGAGTGTGAGTATGAGAATGAGTATGAGTATGTGTATGAGTATGAGTTTGAGTATGAGTATGAGTATGAGTATGAGTATGAGTATGAGTATAAGTATTAGTATGAGTATGAGTACGAGTATTAGTATGAGTATGAGTATGAGTATGAGTATGAGTATGAGTTTAAGTATGAGTATGAGTATGAGTATGTGCATGAGTATGAGTATGTGTATGAGTATGAGTATGAGTATGAGTATGAGTATGAGTATGAGTATGAGTATGAGTATGAGTATGAGTATGAGTATGAGTATAAGTATGAGAATGAGTATAAGTATGAGAATGAGTATTAGTATGAGTATGAGTACGAGTATTAGTATGAGTATGAGTATGAGTATGAGTATGAGTATGAGTATGAGTATGAGTTTAAGTATGAGTATGAGTATGAGTATGTGCATGAGTATGAGTATGTGTATGAGTATGAGTATGAGTATGAGTATGAGTATGAGTATGAGTATGAGTATGAGTATGAGTATAAGTATGAGAATGAGTATGAGTGTGAGTATGAGAATGAGTATGAGTATGTGTATTAGTATGAGTTCGAGTATGAGTATGAGTATGAGTATGAGTATGAGTATAAGTATTAGTATGATTATGAGTATGAGTATGAGTATGAGTATGAGTATGAGTATGAGTATGAGTATGAGTACGACTATGAGTATGAGTATGAGTATGAGTATGAGTTTAAGTATGAGTATGAGTATGAGCATGAGTATGAGTATGAGTATGAGTATGAGTATGAGTATGAGTTTAAGTGTGAGTATGAGTATGAGCATGAGTATGAGTATGAGTATGAGTATGAGTATAAGTATTAGTATGAGTATGAGTACGAGTATTAGTATGAGTATGAGTATGAGTATGAGTTAAAGTATGAGTATGAGTATGAGTATGTGCATGAGTATGAGTATGTGTATGAGTATGAGTATGAGTATGAGTATGTGTATGAGTATGAGTATGAGTACGAGTATTAGTATGAGTATGAGTATGAGTATGAGTTTAAGTATGAGTATGAGTATGAGTATGTGCATGAGTATGAGTATGTGTATGAGTATGAGTATGAGTATGAGTATGAGTATGAGTATGAGTATGAGTATGAGTATGAGTATGAGTATGAGTATGAGTATGAGTATGAGTATGAGTATGAGTATGAGTATGAGTATGAGTATGAGTATGAGTATGAGTATGAGTATGAGTATGAGTATGAGTATGAGTATGAGTATAAGTATTAGTATGAGTATGAGTAGGAGTACGAGTAGGAGTACGAGTATGCGTATGAGTATGAGTATGAGTGTGAGTGTGAGTGCGAATGTGAGTATGAGCATGTGTATGAGTATGAGTATGAGTATGACTATGAGTATGAGTATGAGTATGAGCATGAGCATGAGCATGAGCGTGAGAATAAGCATGAGTATGAGTTTAACTATGAGTATGAGTACGAGTATGCGTATGAATATGAGTATGAGTATGAGTATGAGTATGAGTATGAGTATGAGTATGAGTATGAGTATAAGTATGAGTATGAGTATGAGTATGAGTATGAGTATGAGTATGAGTATGAGTATGAGTATGAGTATGAGTATGAGTATGAGTATAAGTATGAGTATGAGTATGAGTATGAGTATGAGTATGAGTATGAGTATGAGTATGAGTATGAGTATGTGCATGAGTATGAGTATGTGTATGAGTATGAGTATGAGTATGAGTATGAGTATGAGTATGAGTATGTGTATGAGTATGAGTATGAGTATGAGTATGAGTATGAGTATGAGTATGAGTATGAGTTAGAGTATGAGTATGTGTATGAGTATGAGTATGAGTATGAGTATGAGTATGAGTATGAGTGTGAGTGTGAGTGCGAATGTGAGTATGAGCATGTGTATGAGTATGAGTATGAGTATGACTATGAGTATGAGTATGAGTATGAGCATGAGCATGAGCATGAGCATGAGCGTGAGCGTGAGAATAAGCATGAGTATGAGTTTAACTATGAGTATGAGTACGAGTATGCGTATGAATATGAGTATGAGTATGAGTATGAGTATGAGTATGGGTATGAGTATGAGTATGAGTATAAGAATGAGCATGAGCATGAGTATGAGTATGAGTATGAGTATGAGTATGAGTATGAGTAAGAGTATGAGTATAAGTATGAGTATGAGTATGAGTATGAGTATGAGTATGAGTATGAGTATGAGTATAAGTATGAGAATGAGTATGAGTGTGAGTATGAGAATGAGTATGAGTATGTGTATGAGTATGAGTTTGAGTATGAGTATGAGTATGAGTATGAGTATGAGTATGAGTATAAGTATTAGTATGAGTATGAGTACGAGTATTAGTATGAGTATGAGTATGAGTATGAGTATGAGTTTAAGTATGAGTATGAGTATGAGTATGTGCATGAGTATGAGTATGTGTATGAGTATGAGTATGAGTATGAGTATGAGTATGAGTATGAGTATGAGTATGAGTATGAGTATGAGTATGAGTATGAGTATGAGTATGAGTATGAGTATGAGTATAAGTATGAGAATGAGTATAAGTATGAGAATGAGTATTAGTATGAGTATGAGTACGAGTATTAGTATGAGTATGAGTATGAGTATGAGTATGAGTATGAGTATGAGTATGAGTTTAAGTATGAGTATGAGTATGAGTATGTGCATGAGTATGAGTATGTGTATGAGTATGAGTATGAGTATGAGTATGAGTATGAGTATGAGTATGAGTATGAGTATAAGTATGAGAATGAGTATGAGTGTGAGAATGAGTATGAGTATGTGTATGAGTATGAGTTTGAGTATGAGTATGAGTATGAGTATGAGTATGAGTATAAGTATTAGTATGATTATGAGTATGAGTATGAGTATGAGTATGAGTATGAGTATGAGTATGAGTATGAGTATGACTATGAGTATGAGTATGAGTATGAGTATGAGTTTAAGTATGAGTATGAGTATGAGTATGTGCATGAGTATGAGTATGTGTATGAGTATGAGTATGAGTATGAGTTTAAGTGTGAGTATGAGTATGAGTATGAGTATGAGTATAAGTATTAGTATTAGTATGAGTATGAGTACGAGTATTAGTATGAGTATGAGTATGAGTATGAGTTTAAGTATGAGTATGAGTATGAGTATGTGCATGAGTATGAGTATGTGTATGAGTATGAGTATGAGTATGAGTATGAGTATGAGTATGAGTATGAGTATGAGTATGAGTATGAGTATATGTATTAGTATGAGTATAAGTAGGAGTACGAGTATGAGTATGAGCATGAGCATGAGCATGAGCATGAGCGTGAGCGTGAGAATAAGCATGAGTATGAGTTTAACTATGAGTATGAGTACGAGTATGCGTATGAATATGAGTATGAGTATGAGTATGAGTATGAGTATGAGTATGAGTATGAGTATGAGTATGAGTACGAGCATTAGTATGAGTATGAGTATGAGTATGAGTTTAAGTGTGAGTATGAGTATGAGCATGAGTATGAGTATGAGTATGAGTATGAGTATAAGTATTAGTATGAGTATGAGTACGAGTATTAGTATGAGTATGAGTATGAGTATGAGTTAAAGTATGAGTATGAGTATGAGTATGTGCATGAGTATGAGTATGTGTATGAGTATGTGCATGAGTATGAGTATGTGTATGAGTATGAGTATGAGTATGAGTATGAGTATGAGTATGAGTATGAGTATGAGTATAAGTATGAGTATGAGTATGAGTATGAGTATGAGTATGAGTATGAGTATAAGTATTAGTATGAGTATGAGTACGAGTATTAGTATGAGTATGAGTATGAGTATGAGTTTAAGTGTGAGTATGAGTATGAGCATGAGTATGAGTATGAGTATGAGTATGAGTATGAGTTTAAGTGTGAGTATGAGTATGAGCATGAGTATGAGTATGAGTATGAGTATGAGTATGAGTATAAGTATTAGTATGAGTATGAGTACGAGTATTAGTATGAGTATGAGTATGAGTATGAGTTAAAGTATGAGTATGAGTATGAGTATGTGCATGAGTATGAGTATGTGTATGAGTATGAGTATGAGTATGAGTATGAGTTTAAGTATGAGTATGAGTATGAGTATGTGCATGAGTATGAGTATGTGTATGAGTATGAGTATGAGTATGAGTTTAAGTGTGAGTATGAGTATGAGTATGAGTATGAGTATAAGTATTAGTATTAGTATGAGTATGAGTACGAGTATTAGTATGAGTATGAGTATGAGTATGAGTATGAGTTTAAGTATGAGTATGAGTATGAGTATGTGCATGAGTATGAGTATGTGTATGAGTATGAGTATGAGTATGAGTATGAGTATGAGTATGAGTATGAGTATGAGTATGAGTATGAGTATGAGTATGAGTATAAGTATTAGTATGAGTATAAGTAGGAGTACGAGTATGAGTATGAGCATGAGCATGAGCATGAGCATGAGCGTGAGCGTGAGAATAAGCATGAGTATGAGTTTAACTATGAGTATGAGTACGAGTATGCGTATGAATATGAGTATGAGTATGAGTATGAGTATGAGTATGAGTATGAGTATGAGTATGAGTATGAGTATGAGTATGAGTACGAGCATTAGTATGAGTATGAGTATGAGTATGAGTTTAAGTGTGAGTATGAGTATGAGCATGAGTATGAGTATGAGTATGAGTATGAGTATAAGTATTAGTATGAGTATGAGTACGAGTATTAGTATGAGTATGAGTATGAGTATGAGTTAAAGTATGAGTATGAGTATGAGTATGTGCATGGGTATGAGTATGTGTATGAGTATGTGCATGAGTATGAGTATGTGTATGAGTATGAGTATGAGTATGAGTATGAGTATGAGTATGAGTATAAGTATGAGTATGAGTATGAGTATGAGTATGAGTATGAGTATGAGTATGAGTATAAGTATTAGTATGAGTATGAGTACGAGTATTAGTATGAGTATGAGTATGAGTATGAGTTTAAGTGTGAGTATGAGTATGAGCATGAGTATGAGTATGAGTATGAGTATGAGTATGAGTATGAGTTTAAGTGTGAGTATGAGTATGAGCATGAGTATGAGTATGAGTATGAGTATGAGTATAAGTATTAGTATGAGTATGAGTACGAGTATTAGTATGAGTATGAGTATGAGTATGAGTTAAAGTATGAGTATGAGTATGAGTATGTGCATGAGTATGAGTATGTGTATGAGTATGAGTATAAGTATGAGTATGAGTATGAGTATGAGTATGAGTATGAGTATGAGTATGAGTATGAGTATGTGCATGAGTATGAGTATGTGTATGAGTATGAGTATGAGTATGAGTATGAGTATGAGTATGAGTATGTGTATGAGTATGAGTATGAGTATGAGTATGAGTATGAGTATGAGTATGAGTTAGAGTATGAGTATGAGTATGTGTATGAGTATGAGTATGAGTATGAGTATGAGTATGAGTATGAGTGTGAGTGTGAGTGCGAATGTGAGTATGAGCATGTGTATGAGTATGAGTATGAGTATGACTATGAGTATGAGTATGAGTATGAGCATGAGCATGAGCATGAGCGTGAGCGTGAGAATAAGCATGAGTATGAGTTTAACTATGAGTATGAGTACGAGTATGCGTATGAATATGAGTATGAGTATGAGTATGAGTATGAGTATGAGTATGATTATGAGTATGAGTATAAGTATGAGTATGAGTATGAGTATGAGTATGAGTATGAGTATGAGTATGAGTATGAGTATGAGTATGAGTATAAGTATGAGTATGAGTATGAGTATAAGTATGAGAATGAGTATGAGTGTGAGTATGAGAATGAGTATGAGTATGTGTATGAGTATGAGTATGATTATGAGTATGAGTATGAGTATGAGTATGAGTATGAGTATGACTATGAGTATGAGTATGAGTATGAGTATGAGTATGAGTTTAAGTATGAGTATGAGTATGAGTATGTGCATGAGTATGAGTATGTGTATGAGTATGAGTATGAGTATGAGTTTAAGTGTGAGTATGAGTATGAGTATGAGTATGAGTATGAGTATAAGTATTAGTATTAGTATGAGTATGAGTACGAGTATTAGTATGAGTATGAGTATGAGTATGAGTTTAAGTATGAGTATGAGTATGAGTATGTGCATGAGTATGAGTATGTGTATGAGTATGAGTATGAGTATGAGTATGAGTATGAGTATGAGTATGAGTATGAGTATGAGTATGAGTATAAGTATTAGTATGAGTAGGAGTAGGAGTACGAGTAGGAGTACGAGTATGCGTATGAGTATGAGTATGAGTATGAGTATGAGTGTGAGTGTGAGTGCGAATGTGAGTACGAGTATGCGTATGAGTATGAGTATGTGTATGAGTATGAGTATGAGTATGAGTATGAGTATGAGTATGAGTATGAGTATGAGTATAAGTATGAGAATGAGTATGAGTGTGAGAATGAGTATGAGTATGTGTATGAGTATGAGTTTGAGTATGAGTATGAGTATGAGTATGAGTATGAGTATGAGTATAAGTATTAGTATGATTATGAGTATGAGTATGAGTATGAGTATGAGTATGAGTATGAGTATGAGTATGAGTATGACTATGAGTATGAGTATGAGTATGAGTATGAGTTTAAGTATGAGTATGAGTATGAGTATGTGCATGAGTATGAGTATGTGTATGAGTATGAGTATGAGTATGAGTTTAAGTGTGAGTATGAGTATGAGTATGAGTATGAGTATAAGTATTAGTATTAGTATGAGTATGAGTACGAGTATTAGTATGAGTATGAGTATGAGTATGAGTATGAGTTTAAGTATGAGTATGAGTATGAGTATGTGCATGAGTATGAGTATGTGTATGAGTATGAGTATGAGTATGAGTATGAGTATGAGTATGAGTATGAGTATGAGTATGAGTATGAGTATGAGTATATGTATTAGTATGAGTATAAGTAGGAGTACGAGTATGAGTATGAGCATGAGCATGAGCATGAGCATGAGCGTGAGCGTGAGAATAAGCATGAGTATGAGTTTAACTATGAGTATGAGTACGAGTATGCGTATGAATATGAGTATGAGTATGAGTATGAGTATGAGTATGAGTATGAGTATGAGTATGAGTATGAGTATGAGTACGAGCATTAGTATGAGTATGAGTATGAGTATGAGTTTAAGTGTGAGTATGAGTATGAGCATGAGTATGAGTATGAGTATGAGTATGAGTATAAGTATTAGTATGAGTATGAGTACGAGTATTAGTATGAGTATGAGTATGAGTATGAGTTAAAGTATGAGTATGAGTATGAGTATGTGCATGAGTATGAGTATGTGTATGAGTATGTGCATGAGTATGAGTATGTGTATGAGTATGAGTATGAGTATGAGTATGAGTATGAGTATGAGTATGAGTATGAGTATAAGTATGAGTATGAGTATGAGTATGAGTATGAGTATGAGTATGAGTATGAGTATAAGTATTAGTATGAGTATGAGTACGAGTATTAGTATGAGTATGAGTATGAGTATGAGTTTAAGTGTGAGTATGAGTATGAGCATGAGTATGAGTATGAGTATGAGTATGAGTATGAGTATGAGTATGAGTTTAAGTGTGAGTATGAGTATGAGCATGAGTATGAGTATGAGTATGAGTATGAGTATGAGTATAAGTATTAGTATGAGTATGAGTACGAGTATTAGTATGAGTATGAGTATGAGTATGAGTTAAAGTATGAGTATGAGTATGAGTATGTGCATGAGTATGAGTATGTGTATGAGTATGAGTATGAGTATGAGTATGAGTTTAAGTATGAGTATGAGTATGAGTATGTGCATGAGTATGAGTATGTGTATGAGTATGAGTATGAGTATGAGTTTAAGTGTGAGTATGAGTATGAGTATGAGTATGAGTATAAGTATTAGTATTAGTATGAGTATGAGTACGAGTATTAGTATGAGTATGAGTATGAGTATGAGTATGAGTTTAAGTATGAGTATGAGTATGAGTATGTGCATGAGTATGAGTATGTGTATGAGTATGAGTATGAGTATGAGTATGAGTATGAGTATGAGTATGAGTATGAGTATGAGTATGAGTATGAGTATAAGTATTAGTATGAGTATAAGTAGGAGTACGAGTATGAGTATGAGCATGAGCATGAGCATGAGCATGAGCGTGAGCGTGAGAATAAGCATGAGTATGAGTTTAACTATGAGTATGAGTACGAGTATGCGTATGAATATGAGTATGAGTATGAGTATGAGTATGAGTATGAGTATGAGTATGAGTATGAGTATGAGTATGAGTACGAGCATTAGTATGAGTATGAGTATGAGTATGAGTTTAAGTGTGAGTATGAGTATGAGCATGAGTATGAGTATGAGTATGAGTATGAGTATAAGTATTAGTATGAGTATGAGTACGAGTATTAGTATGAGTATGAGTATGAGTATGAGTTAAAGTATGAGTATGAGTATGAGTATGTGCATGAGTATGAGTATGTGTATGAGTATGTGCATGAGTATGAGTATGTGTATGAGTATGAGTATGAGTATGAGTATGAGTATGAGTATGAGTATGAGTATAAGTATGAGTATGAGTATGAGTATGAGTATGAGTATGAGTATGAGTATGAGTATAAGTATTAGTATGAGTATGAGTACGAGTATTAGTATGAGTATGAGTATGAGTATGAGTTTAAGTGTGAGTATGAGTATGAGCATGAGTATGAGTATGAGTATGAGTATGAGTATGAGTATGAGTATGAGTTTAAGTGTGAGTATGAGTATGAGCATGAGTATGAGTATGAGTATGAGTATGAGTATAAGTATTAGTATGAGTATGAGTACGAGTATTAGTATGAGTATGAGTATGAGTATGAGTTAAAGTATGAGTATGAGTATGAGTATGTGCATGAGTATGAGTATGTGTATGAGTATGAGTATAAGTATGAGTATGAGTATGAGTATGAGTATGAGTATGAGTATGAGTATGAGTATGTGCATGAGTATGAGTATGTGTATGAGTATGAGTATGAGTATGAGTATGAGTATGAGTATGAGTATGTGTATGAGTATGAGTATGAGTATGAGTATGAGTATGAGTATGAGTATGAGTTAGAGTATGAGTATGAGTATGTGTATGAGTATGAGTATGAGTATGAGTATGAGTATGAGTATGAGTATGAGTGTGAGTGTGAGTGCGAATGTGAGTATGAGCATGTGTATGAGTATGAGTATGAGTATGACTATGAGTATGAGTATGAGTATGAGCATGAGCATGAGCATGAGCGTGAGCGTGAGAATAAGCATGAGTATGAGTTTAACTATGAGTATGAGTACGAGTATGCGTATGAATATGAGTATGAGTATGAGTATGAGTATGAGTATGAGTATGAGTATGAGTATGAGTATGAGTATAAGTATGAGTATGAGTATGAGTATGAGTATGAGTATGAGTATGAGTATGAGTATGAGTATGAGTATAAGTATGAGTATGAGTATGAGTATAAGTATGAGAATGAGTATGAGTGTGAGTATGAGAATGAGTATGAGTATGTGTATGAGTATGAGTATGATTATGAGTATGAGTATGAGTATGAGTATGAGTATGAGTATGACTATGAGTATGAGTATGAGTATGAGTATGAGTATGAGTTTAAGTATGAGTATGAGTATGTGCATGAGTATGAGTATGTGTATGAGTATGAGTATGAGTATGATTTTAAGTGTGAGTATGAGTATGAGTATGAGTATGAGTATGAGTATAAGTATTAGTATTAGTATGAGTATGAGTACGAGTATTAGTATGAGTATGAGTATGAGTATGAGTTTAAGTATGAGTATGAGTATGAGTATGTGCATGAGTATGAGTATGTGTATGAGTATGAGTATGAGTATGAGTATGAGTATGAGTATGAGTATGAGTATGAGTATGAGTATGAGTATGAGTATAAGTATTAGTATGAGTAGGAGTAGGAGTACGAGTAGGAGTACGAGTATGCGTATGAGTATGAGTATGAGTATGAGTATGAGTGTGAGTGTGAGTGCGAATGTGAGTACGAGTATGCGTATGAGTATGAGTATGAGTATGAGTATGAGTGTGAGTGTGAGTGCGAATGTGAGTATGAGCATGTGTATGAGTATGAGTATGAGTATGACTATGAGTATGAGTATGAGTATGAGCATGAGCATGAGCATGAGCATGAGCGTGAGCGTGAGAATAAGCATGAGTATGAGTTTAACTATGAGTATGAGTACGAGTATGCGTATGAATATGAGTATGAGTATGAGTATGAGTATGAGTATGAGTATGAGTATGAGTATGAGTATAAGTATGAGTATGAGTATGAGTATGAGTATGAGTATGAGTATGAGTATGAGTATGAGTATGAGTATAAGTATGAGTATGAGTATGAGTATAAGTATGAGAATGAGTATGAGTGTGAGTATGAGAATGAGTATGAGTATGTGTATGAGTATGAGTATGATTATGAGTATGAGTATGAGTATGAGTATGAGTATGAGTATGACTATGAGTATGAGTATGAGTATGAGTATGAGTTTAAGTATGAGTATGAGTATGAGTATGTGCATGAGTATGAGTATGTGTATGAGTATGAGTATGAGTATGAGTTTAAGTGTGAGTATGAGTATGAGTATGAGTATGAGTATGAGTATAAGTATTAGTATTAGTATGAGTATGAGTACGAGTACGAGTATTAGTATGAGTATGAGTATGAGTATGAGTTTAAGTATGAGTATGAGTATGAGTATGTGCATGAGTATGAGTATGTGTATGAGTATGAGTATGAGTATGAGTATGAGTATGAGTATGAGTATGAGTATGAGTATGAGTATGAGTATGAGTATGAGTATGAGTATAAGTATTAGTATGAGTATGAGTAGGAGTACGAGTAGGAGTACGAGTATGCGTATGAGTATGAGTATGAGTATGAGTATGAGTGTGAGTGTGAGTGCGAATGTGAGTACGAGTATGCGTATGAGTATGAGTATGAGTATGAGTATGAGTGTGAGTGTGAGTGCGAATGTGAGTATGAGCATGTGTATGAGTATGAGTATGAGTATGACTATGAGTATGAGTATGAGTATGAGCATGAGCATGAGCATGAGCATGAGCGTGAGCGTGAGAATAAGCATGAGTATGAGTTTAACTATGAGTATGAGTACGAGTATGCGTATGAATATGAGTATGAGTATGAGTATGAGTATGAGTATGAGTATGAGTATGAGTATGAGTATGAGTATGAGTATGAGTTTAAGTATGAGGATGAGTATGAGTATGTGCATGAGTATGAGTATGTGTATGAGTATGAGTATGAGTATGAGTATGAGTATGAGTATGAGTATGAGTATGTGCATGAGTATGAGTATGTGTATGAGTATGAGTATGAGTATGAGTATGAGTATGAGTATGAGCATGTGTATGAGTATGAGTATGAGTATGAGTATGAGTATGAGTATGAGTATGAGTTAGAGTATGAGTATGTGTATGAGTATGAGTATGAGTATGAGTATGAGTATGAGTATGAGTATGAGTGTGAGTGTGAGTGCGAATGTGAGTATGAGCATGTGTATGAGTATGAGTATGAGTATGACTATGAGTATGAGTATGAGTATGAGCATGAGCATGAGCATGAGCGTGAGCGTGAGAATAAGCATGAGTATGAGTTTAACTATGAGTATGAGTACGAGTATGCGTATGAATATGAGTATGAGTATGAGTATGAGTATGAGTATGAGTATGAGTATGAGTATGAGTATAAGTATGAGTATGAGTATGAGTATGAGTATGAGTATGAGTATGAGTATGAGTATGAGTATGAGTATGAGTATAAGTATGAGAATGAGTATAAGTATGAGAATGAGTATTAGTATGAGTATGAGTACGAGTATTAGTATGAGTATGAGTATGAGTATGAGGATGAGTATGAGTATGTGCATGAGTATGAGTATGTGTATGAGTATGAGTATGAGTATGAGTATGAGTATGAGTATGAGTATGAGTATGTGCATGAGTATGAGTATGTGTATGAGTATGAGTATGAGTATGAGTATGAGTATGAGTATGAGTATGAGTATGAGTATGAGTATGAGTATGAGTTTAAGTATGAGTATGAGTATGAGTATGTGCATGAGTATGAGTATGTGTATGAGTATGAGTATGAGTATGAGTATGAGTATGAGTATGAGTATGAGTATGAGTATAAGTATGAGAATGAGTATGAGTGTGAGTATGAGAATGAGTATGAGTATGTGTATGAGTATGAGTTTGAGTATGAGTACGAGTATTAGTATGAGTATGAGTATGAGTATGAGTTAAAGTATGAGTATGAGTATGAGTATGTGCATGAGTATGAGTATGTGTATGAGTATGTGCATGAGTATGAGTATGTGTATGAGTATGAGTATGAGTATGAGTATGAGTATGTGTATGAGTATGAGTATGAGTATGAGTATGAGTATGAGTATGAGTATGAGTATGAGTATGAGAATGAGTATTAGTATGAGTATGAGTACGAGTATTAGTATGAGTATGAGTATGAGTATGAGGATGAGTATGAGTATGTGCATGAGTATGAGTATGTGTATGAGTATGAGTATGAGTATGAGTATGAGTATGAGTATGAGTATGAGTATGTGCATGAGTATGAGTATGTGTATGAGTATGAGTATGAGTATGAGTATGAGTATGAGTATGAGTATGAGTATGAGTATGAGTATGAGTATGAGTATGAGTTTAAGTATGAGTATGAGTATGAGTATGTGCATGAGTATGAGTATGTGTATGAGTATGAGTATGAGTATGAGTATGAGTATGAGTATGAGTATGAGTATGAGTATAAGTATGAGAATGAGTATGAGTGTGAGTATGAGAATGAGTATGAGTATGTGTATGAGTATGAGTATGAGTTTGAGTATGAGTATGAGTATGAGTATGAGTATGAGTATAAGTATTAGTATGAGTATGAGTACGAGTATTAGTATGAGTATGAGTATGAGTATGAGTATGAGTATGAGTATGAGTTTAAGTATGAGTATGAGTATGAGTATGTGCATGAGTATGAGTATGTGTATGAGTATGAGTATGACTATGAGTATGAGTATGAGTATGAGTATGAGTTTAAGTATTAGGATGAGTATGAGTATGTGCATGAGTATGAGTATGTGTATGAGTATGAGTATGAGTATGAGTATGAGTATGAGTATGAGTATGAGTATGAGTATGAGTATAAGTATGAGTATGAGTATGAGTATAAGTATGAGAATGAGTATGAGTGTGAGTATGAGAATGAGTATGAGTATGTGTATGAGTATGAGTATGATTATGAGTATGAGTATGAGTATGAGTATGAGTATGAGTATGACTATGAGTATGAGTATGAGTATGAGTATGAGTATGAGTTTAAGTATGAGTATGAGTATGTGCATGAGTATGAGTATGTGTATGAGTATGAGTATGAGTATGATTTTAAGTGTGAGTATGAGTATGAGTATGAGTATGAGTATGAGTATAAGTATTAGTATTAGTATGAGTATGAGTACGAGTATTAGTATGAGTATGAGTATGAGTATGAGTTTAAGTATGAGTATGAGTATGAGTATGTGCATGAGTATGAGTATGTGTATGAGTATGAGTATGAGTATGAGTATGAGTATGAGTATGAGTATGAGTATGAGTATGAGTATGAGTATGAGTATAAGTATTAGTATGAGTAGGAGTAGGAGTACGAGTAGGAGTACGAGTATGCGTATGAGTATGAGTATGAGTATGAGTATGAGTGTGAGTGTGAGTGCGAATGTGAGTACGAGTATGCGTATGAGTATGAGTATGAGTATGAGTATGAGTGTGAGTGTGAGTGCGAATGTGAGTATGAGCATGTGTATGAGTATGAGTATGAGTATGACTATGAGTATGAGTATGAGTATGAGCATGAGCATGAGCATGAGCATGAGCGTGAGCGTGAGAATAAGCATGAGTATGAGTTTAACTATGAGTATGAGTACGAGTATGCGTATGAATATGAGTATGAGTATGAGTATGAGTATGAGTATGAGTATGAGTATGAGTATGAGTATAAGTATGAGTATGAGTATGAGTATGAGTATGAGTATGAGTATGAGTATGAGTATGAGTATGAGTATAAGTATGAGTATGAGTATGAGTATAAGTATGAGAATGAGTATGAGTGTGAGTATGAGAATGAGTATGAGTATGTGTATGAGTATGAGTATGATTATGAGTATGAGTATGAGTATGAGTATGAGTATGAGTATGACTATGAGTATGAGTATGAGTATGAGTATGAGTTTAAGTATGAGTATGAGTATGAGTATGTGCATGAGTATGAGTATGTGTATGAGTATGAGTATGAGTATGAGTTTAAGTGTGAGTATGAGTATGAGTATGAGTATGAGTATGAGTATAAGTATTAGTATTAGTATGAGTATGAGTACGAGTACGAGTATTAGTATGAGTATGAGTATGAGTATGAGTTTAAGTATGAGTATGAGTATGAGTATGTGCATGAGTATGAGTATGTGTATGAGTATGAGTATGAGTATGAGTATGAGTATGAGTATGAGTATGAGTATGAGTATGAGTATGAGTATGAGTATGAGTATGAGTATAAGTATTAGTATGAGTATGAGTAGGAGTACGAGTAGGAGTACGAGTATGCGTATGAGTATGAGTATGAGTATGAGTATGAGTGTGAGTGTGAGTGCGAATGTGAGTACGAGTATGCGTATGAGTATGAGTATGAGTATGAGTATGAGTGTGAGTGTGAGTGCGAATGTGAGTATGAGCATGTGTATGAGTATGAGTATGAGTATGACTATGAGTATGAGTATGAGTATGAGCATGAGCATGAGCATGAGCATGAGCGTGAGCGTGAGAATAAGCATGAGTATGAGTTTAACTATGAGTATGAGTACGAGTATGCGTATGAATATGAGTATGAGTATGAGTATGAGTATGAGTATGAGTATGAGTATGAGTATGAGTATGAGTATGAGTATGAGTTTAAGTATGAGGATGAGTATGAGTATGTGCATGAGTATGAGTATGTGTATGAGTATGAGTATGAGTATGAGTATGAGTATGAGTATGAGTATGAGTATGTGCATGAGTATGAGTATGTGTATGAGTATGAGTATGAGTATGAGTATGAGTATGAGTATGAGCATGTGTATGAGTATGAGTATGAGTATGAGTATGAGTATGAGTATGAGTATGAGTTAGAGTATGAGTATGTGTATGAGTATGAGTATGAGTATGAGTATGAGTATGAGTATGAGTATGAGTGTGAGTGTGAGTGCGAATGTGAGTATGAGCATGTGTATGAGTATGAGTATGAGTATGACTATGAGTATGAGTATGAGTATGAGCATGAGCATGAGCATGAGCGTGAGCGTGAGAATAAGCATGAGTATGAGTTTAACTATGAGTATGAGTACGAGTATGCGTATGAATATGAGTATGAGTATGAGTATGAGTATGAGTATGAGTATGAGTATGAGTATGAGTATAAGTATGAGTATGAGTATGAGTATGAGTATGAGTATGAGTATGAGTATGAGTATGAGTATGAGTATGAGTATAAGTATGAGAATGAGTATAAGTATGAGAATGAGTATTAGTATGAGTATGAGTACGAGTATTAGTATGAGTATGAGTATGAGTATGAGGATGAGTATGAGTATGTGCATGAGTATGAGTATGTGTATGAGTATGAGTATGAGTATGAGTATGAGTATGAGTATGAGTATGAGTATGTGCATGAGTATGAGTATGTGTATGAGTATGAGTATGAGTATGAGTATGAGTATGAGTATGAGTATGAGTATGAGTATGAGTATGAGTATGAGTTTAAGTATGAGTATGAGTATGAGTATGTGCATGAGTATGAGTATGTGTATGAGTATGAGTATGAGTATGAGTATGAGTATGAGTATGAGTATGAGTATGAGTATAAGTATGAGAATGAGTATGAGTGTGAGTATGAGAATGAGTATGAGTATGTGTATGAGTATGAGTTTGAGTATGAGTACGAGTATTAGTATGAGTATGAGTATGAGTATGAGTTAAAGTATGAGTATGAGTATGAGTATGTGCATGAGTATGAGTATGTGTATGAGTATGTGCATGAGTATGAGTATGTGTATGAGTATGAGTATGAGTATGAGTATGAGTATGTGTATGAGTATGAGTATGAGTATGAGTATGAGTATGAGTATGAGTATGAGTATGAGTATGAGAATGAGTATTAGTATGAGTATGAGTACGAGTATTAGTATGAGTATGAGTATGAGTATGAGGATGAGTATGAGTATGTGCATGAGTATGAGTATGTGTATGAGTATGAGTATGAGTATGAGTATGAGTATGAGTATGAGTATGAGTATGTGCATGAGTATGAGTATGTGTATGAGTATGAGTATGAGTATGAGTATGAGTATGAGTATGAGTATGAGTATGAGTATGAGTATGAGTATGAGTATGAGTTTAAGTATGAGTATGAGTATGAGTATGTGCATGAGTATGAGTATGTGTATGAGTATGAGTATGAGTATGAGTATGAGTATGAGTATGAGTATGAGTATGAGTATAAGTATGAGAATGAGTATGAGTGTGAGTATGAGAATGAGTATGAGTATGTGTATGAGTATGAGTATGAGTTTGAGTATGAGTATGAGTATGAGTATGAGTATGAGTATAAGTATTAGTATGAGTATGAGTACGAGTATTAGTATGAGTATGAGTATGAGTATGAGTATGAGTATGAGTATGAGTTTAAGTATGAGTATGAGTATGAGTATGTGCATGAGTATGAGTATGTGTATGAGTATGAGTATGACTATGAGTATGAGTATGAGTATGAGTATGAGTTTAAGTATTAGGATGAGTATGAGTATGTGCATGAGTATGAGTATGTGTATGAGTATGAGTATGAGTATGAGTATGAGTATGAGTATGAGTATGAGTATGTGCATGAGTATGAGTATGTGTATGAGTATGAGTATGAGTATGAGTATGAGTATGAGTATGAGTATGAGTATGTGTATGAGTATGAGTATGAGTATGAGTATGAGTATGAGTATGAGTATGAGTATGAGTTAGAGTATGAGTATGTGTATGAGTATGAGTATGAGTATGAGTATGAGTGTGAGTGTGAGTGCGAATGTGAGTATGAGCATGTGTATGAGTATGAGTATGAGTATGACTATGAGTATGAGTATGAGTATGAGCATGAGCATGAGCATGAGCGTGAGCGTGAGAATAAGCATGAGTATGAGTTTAACTATGAGTATGAGTACGAGTATGCGTATGAATATGAGTATGAGTATGAGTATGAGTATGAGTATGAGTATGAGTATGAGTATAAGTATGAGTATGAGTATGAGTATGAGTATGAGTATGAGTGTGAGTATGAGTATGAGTATGAGTATGAGTATGAGTATGAGTATAAGTATGAGTATGAGTATGAGTATGAGTATGAGTATGAGTATGAGTATGTGCATGAGTATGAGTATGTGTATGAGTATGAGTATGAGTATGAGTATGAGTATGAGTATGAGTATGTGTATGAGTATGAGTATGAGTATGAGTATGAGTATGAGTATGAGTATGAGTATGAGTATGAGTTAGAGTATGAGTATGAGTATGTGTATGAGTATGAGTATGAGTATGACTATGAGTATGAGTATGAGTATGAGTGTGAGTGTGAGTGCGAATGTGAGTATGAGCATGTGTATGAGTATGAGTATGAGTATGACTATGAGTATGAGTATGAGTATGAGCATGAGCATGAGCATGAGCGTGAGCGTGAGAATAAGCATGAGTATGAGTTTAACTATGAGTATGAGTACGAGTATGCGTATGAATATGAGTTTGAGTGTGAGTATGAGTATGAGTATGAGTATGAGTATGAGTATAAGTATGAGTATGAGTATGAGTATGAGTATGAGTATGAGTATGAGTATGAGTATGAGTATAAGTATGAGTATGAGTATGAGTATAAGTATGAGAATGAGTATGAGTGTGAGTATGAGAATGAGTATGAGTATGTGTATGAGTATGAGTATGATTATGAGTATGAGTATGAGTATGAGTATGAGTATGAGTATGAGTATGACTATGAGTATGAGTATGAGTATGAGTATGAGTATGAGTTTAAGTATGAGTATGAGTATGAGTATGTGCATGAGTATGAGTATGTGTATGAGTATGAGTATGAGTATGAGTATGAGTATGAGTATGAGTATGAGTATGAGTATGAGTATGAGTATGAGTATAAGTATTAGTATGAGTATGAGTAGGAGTACGAGTAGGAGTACGAGTATGCGTATGAGTATGAGTATGAGTATGAGTATGAGTGTGAGTGTGAGTGCGAATGTGAGTACGAGTATGCGTATGAGTATGAGTATGAGTATGAGTATGAGTGTGAGTGTGAGTGCGAATGTGAGTATGAGCATGTGTATGAGTATGAGTATGAGTATGACTATGAGTATGAGTATGAGTATGAGCATGAGCATGAGCATGAGCATGAGCGTGAGCGTGAGAATAAGCATGAGTATGAGTTTAACTATGAGTATGAGTACGAGTATGCGTATGAATATGAGTATGAGTATGAGTATGAGTATGAGTATGAGTATGAGTATGAGTATGAGTATGAGTATGAGTATGAGTATGAGTATGAGTATGAGTATGAGTATGAGTATGAGTATGAGTATGAGTATGAGTATGAGCATGTGTATGAGTATGAGTATGAGTATGACTATGAGTATGAGTATGAGTATGAGCATGAGCATGAGCATGAGCGTGAGCGTGAGAATAAGCATGAGTATGAGTTTAACTATGAGTATGAGTACGAGTATGCGTATGAATATGAGTATGAGTATGAGTATGAGTATGAGTATGAGTATGAGTATGAGTATGAGTATAAGTATGAGTATGAGTATGAGTATGAGTATGAGTATGAGTATGAGTATGAGTATGAGTATGAGAATAAGTATTAGTATGAGTATGAGAATGAGTATGAGTATGAGTATGAGTATGAGTATGAGTATGAGTATGAGCATGAGCATGAGCATGAGTATGAGTATGAGTGTGAGTATGAGTATGAGTATGAGTATGAATATGAGTATGAGTATGAGTATGAGTTTAAGTATGAGTATGAGTTTAAGTATGAGTATGAGTTTAAGTATGAGTATGAGTATGAGTATGAGTATGAGTATGAGTATGAGTATGAGTGTGAGTGTGAGTTCGAATGTGAGTATGAGTATGAGTATGAGTATGTGTATGTGTATGAGTATGAGTATGACTATGAGTATGAGTATGAGTATGAGTATGAGTATGAGTATGAGTATGAGTATGAGTATGAGTATGAGTATGTGTATGTGTATGAGTATGAGTATGACTATGAGTATGAGTATGAGTATGAGTATGAGTATGAGTATGAGTATGAGTATGAGTATGAGTATGAGTATGACTATGACTATGAGTATGAGTATGACTATGACCATGACTATGAGAATGAGTATGAGTATGAGTATGAGTATGAGTATGAGTATGAGTTTAAGTATGAGTATGAGTATGGGTATGTGCATGAGTATGAGTATGTGTATGAGTATGAGTATGAGTATGAGTATAAGTATGAGAATGGGTATGAGTGTGAGTATGAGAATGAGTATGAGTATGTGTATGAGTATGAGTATGAGTATGAGTATGAGTATGAGTATGAGTATGAGTATGAGGATGAGTATGAGTATAAGTATGAGTATGTGTATGAGTATGAGTATGAGTATGAGTATGAGTATGAGTATGAGTATGAGTTAGAGTATGAGTATGTGTATGAGTATGAGTATGAGTATGAGTATGAGTGTGAGTGTGAGTGCGAATGTGAGTATGAGTATGAGTATGAGTATGAGTATGAGAATAAGTATTAGTATGAGTATGAGAATGAGTATGAGTATGAGTATGAGTATGAGTATGAGTATGAGCATGAGCATGAGCATGAGTATGAGTATGAGTATGAGTGTGAGTATGAGTATGAGTATGAATATGAGTATGAGTATGATTATAAGTATTAGTATGAGTATGAGTACGAGTATTAGTATGAGTATGAGTATGAGTTTAAGTATGAGTATGAGTATGAGTATGTGCATGAGTATGAGTATGTGTATGAGTATGTGTATGAGTATGAGTATAAGTATGAGAATGAGTTTGAGTGTGAGTATGAGAATGAGTATGAGTATGTGTATGAGTATGAGTATGAGTATGAGTATGAGTATGAGTATGAGTATGAGTATGAGTATGAGTATGAGTATGAGTATGAGTATGAGTATGAGTATGAGTATAAGTATGAGTATGAGTATGAGTATGAGTATGAGTATAAGTATTAGTATGAGTATGAGTACGAGTATTAGTATGAGTATGAGTATGAGTATGAGTTTAAGTATGAGTATGAGTATGAGTATGTGCATGAGTATGAGTATGTGTATGAGTATGAGTATGAGTATGAGTATGAGTATGAGTATGAGTATGAGTATGAGTATGAGTATGAGTATGAGTATGAGTATGAGTATGAGGATGAGTATGAGTATAAGTATGAGTATGTGTATGAGTATGAGTATGAGTATGAGTATGAGTATGAGTATGAGTATGAGTATGAGTATGAGTATGAGTATGAGTATGAGTATGAGTATGAGTATGAGTATGAGTATGAGTGTGAGTGTGAGTTCGAATGTGAGTATGAGTATGAGTATGAGTATGAGTATGTGTATGTGTATGAGTATGAGTATGACTATGAGTATGAGTATGAGTATGAGTATGAGTATGAGCATGAGCATGAGTATGAGTATGAGTATGAGTATGAGTATGAGTATGAGTGTGAGTATGAGTATGAGTATGAGTATGAGTATGAATATGAGTATGAGTAAGATTATAAGTATTAGTATGAGTATGAGTACGAGTATGAGTATGAGTATGAGTATGAGTATGAGTATGAGTATGAGTATGAGTATGAGTATGAGTATGAGTATGAGTATGAGTATGAGTATGAGTATGAGTATGAGTATGAGTATGAGTATGAGTATGAGTATAAGTATGAGTATGAGTATGAGTATGAGTATGAGTATGAGTTTAAGTATGAGTATGAGTTTAAGTATGAGTATGAGTTTAAGTATGAGTATGAGTATGAGTATGAGTATGAGTATGAGTATGAGTATGAGTATGAGTATGAGTATGAGTATGAGTATGAGTATGAGTATGAGTATGAGTATGAGTATGAGTTTAAGTATGAGTATGAGTATGGGTATGTGCATGAGTATGAGTATGTGTATGAGTATGAGTATGAGTATGAGTATAAGTATGAGAATGGGTATGAGTGTGAGTATGAGAATGAGTATGAGTATGTGTATGAGTATGAGTATGAGTATGAGTATGAGTATGAGTATGAGTATGAGTATGAGGATGAGTATGAGTATAAGTATGAGTATGTGTATGAGTATGAGTATGAGTATGAGTATGAGTATGAGTATGAGTATGAGTTAGAGTATGAGTATGTGTATGAGTATGAGTATGAGTATGAGTATGAGTGTGAGTGTGAGTGCGAATGTGAGTATGAGTATGAGTATGAGTATGAGTATGAGAATAAGTATTAGTATGAGTATGAGAATGAGTATGAGTATGAGTATGAGTATGAGTATGAGTATGAGTATGAGCATGAGCATGAGCATGAGTATGAGTATGAGTATGAGTGTGAGTATGAGTATGAGTATGAATATGAGTATGAGTATGATTATAAGTATTAGTATGAGTATGAGTACGAGTATTAGTATGAGTATGAGTATGAGTTTAAGTATGAGTATGAGTATGAGTATGTGCATGAGTATGAGTATGTGTATGAGTATGTGTATGAGTATGAGTATAAGTATGAGAATGAGTTTGAGTGTGAGTATGAGAATGAGTATGAGTATGTGTATGAGTATGAGTATGAGTATGAGTATGAGTATGAGTATGAGTATGAGTATGAGTATGAGTATGAGTATGAGTATGAGTATGAGTATGAGTATGAGTATAAGTATGAGTATGAGTATGAGTATGAGTATGAGTATAAGTATTAGTATGAGTATGAGTACGAGTATTAGTATGAGTATGAGTATGAGTATGAGTTTAAGTATGAGTATGAGTATGAGTATGTGCATGAGTATGAGTATGTGTATGAGTATGAGTATGAGTATGAGTATGAGTATGAGTATGAGTATGAGTATGAGTATGAGTATGAGTATGAGTATGAGTATGAGGATGAGTATGAGTATAAGTATGAGTATGTGTATGAGTATGAGTATGAGTATGAGTATGAGTATGAGTATGAGTATGAGTATGAGTATGAGTATGAGTATGAGTATGAGTATGAGTATGAGTATGAGTATGAGTATGAGTGTGAGTGTGAGTTCGAATGTGAGTATGAGTATGAGTATGAGTATGAGTATGTGTATGTGTATGAGTATGAGTATGACTATGAGTATGAGTATGAGTATGAGTATGAGTATGAGCATGAGCATGAGTATGAGTATGAGTATGAGTATGAGTATGAGTATGAGTGTGAGTATGAGTATGAGTATGAGTATGAGTATGAATATGAGTATGAGTAAGATTATAAGTATTAGTATGAGTATGAGTACGAGTATGAGTATGAGTATGAGTATGAGTATGAGTATGAGTATGAGTATGAGTATGAGTATGAGTATGAGTATGAGTATGAGTATGAGTATGAGTATGAGTATGAGTATGAGTATGAGTATGAGTATAAGTATGAGTATGAGTATGAGTATGAGTATGAGTATGAGTTTAAGTATGAGTATGAGTTTAAGTATGAGTATGAGTTTAAGTATGAGTATGAGTATGAGTATGAGTATGAGTATGAGTATGAGTATGAGTATGAGTATGAGTATGAGTATGAGTATGAGTATGAGTATGAGTATGAGTATGAGTATAAGTATGAGTATGAGTATGAGTATGAGTATGAGTATAAGTATTAGTATGAGTATGAGTACGAGTATTAGTATGAGTATGAGTATGAGTATGAGTTTAAGTATGAGTATGAGTATGAGTATGTGCATGAGTATGAGTATGTGTATGAGTATGAGTATGAGTATGAGTATGAGTATGAGTATGAGTATGAGTATGAGTATGAGTATGAGTATGAGTATGAGTATGAGGATGAGTATGAGTATAAGTATGAGTATGTGTATGAGTATGAGTATGAGTATGAGTATGAGTATGAGTATGAGTATGAGTATGAGTATGAGTATGAGTATGAGTATGAGTATGAGTATGAGTATGAGTATGAGTGTGAGTGTGAGTTCGAATGTGAGTATGAGTATGAGTATGAGTATGTGTATGTGTATGAGTATGAGTATGACTATGAGTATGAGTATGAGTATGAGTATGAGTATGAGCATGAGCATGAGTATGAGTATGAGTATGAGTATGAGTATGAGTATGAGTGTGAGTATGAGTATGAGTATGAGTATGAGTATGAATATGAGTATGAGTAAGATTATAAGTATTAGTATGAGTATGAGTACGAGTATGAGTATGAGTATGAGTATGAGTATGAGTATGAGTATGAGTATGAGTATGAGTATGAGTATGAGTATGAGTATGAGTATGAGTATGAGTATGAGTATGAGTATGAGTATGAGTATGAGTATAAGTATGAGTATGAGTATGAGTATGAGTATGAGTATGAGTTTAAGTATGAGTATGAGTTTAAGTATGAGTATGAGTTTAAGTATGAGTATGAGTATGAGTATGAGTATGAGTATGAGTATGAGTATGAGTATGAGTATGAGTATGAGTATGAGTATGAGTATGAGTGTGAGTGTGAGTTCGAATGTGAGTATGAGTATGAGTATGAGTATGTGTATGTGTATGAGTATGAGTATGACTATGAGTATGAGTATGAGTATGAGTATGAGTATGAGTATGAGTATGAGTATGATTATGAGTATGAGCATGAGCATGAGCATGAGTATGAGTATGAGTATGAGTGTGAGTATGAGTATGAGTATGAGTATGAATATGAGTATGAGTATGATTATAAGTATTAGTATGAGTATGAGTATGAATATGAGTATGAGTATGATTATAAGTATTAGTATGAGTATGAGTACGAGTATTAGTATGAGTATGAGTATGAGTTTAAGTATGAGTATGAGTATGAGTATGTGCATGAGTATGAGTATGTGTATGAGTATGAGTATGAGTATGAGTATAAGTATGAGAATGAGTATGAGTGTGAGTATGAGAATGAGTATGAGTATGTGTATGAGTATGAGTATGAGTATGAGTATGAGTATGAGTATGAGTATGAGTATGAGTATGAGTATGAGTATGAGTATGAGTATGAGTATAAGTATGAGTATGAGTATGAGTATGAGTATGAGTATAAGTATTAGTATGAGTATGAGTACGAGTATTAGTATGAGTATGAGTATGAGTATGAGTTTAAGTATGAGTATGAGTATGAGTATGAGTATGAGTTAGAGTATGAGTATGTGTATGAATATGAGTATGAGTATGAGTATGAGCATGAGCGTGAGCATGAGTATGAGTATGAGTATGAGTG
The DNA here is from genome assembly GCA_963855975.1 of Andrena chrysosceles. Classification (NCBI taxonomy): domain Eukaryota; kingdom Metazoa; phylum Arthropoda; class Insecta; order Hymenoptera; family Andrenidae; genus Andrena; species Andrena chrysosceles. The sequence goes on from CAWLCU010000601.1 coordinate 345,316, forward strand.
TGAGTATGAGTATGAGTATGAGTATGAGTATGAATATGAGTATGAGTAAGATTATAAGTATTAGTATGAGTATGAGTACGAGTATGAGTATGAGTATGAGTATGAGTATGAGTATGAGTATGAGTATGAGTATGAGTATGAGTATGAGTATGAGTATGAGTATGAGTATGAGTATGAGTATGAGTATGAGTATGAGTATGAGTATAAGTATGAGTATGAGTATGAGTATGAGTATGAGTATGAGTTTAAGTATGAGTATGAGTTTAAGTATGAGTATGAGTATGAGTATGAGTATGAGTATGAGTATGAGTATGAGTATGAGTATGAGTATGAGTATGAGTATGAGTGTGAGTGTGAGTTCGAATGTGAGTATGAGTATGAGTATGAGTATGTGTATGTGTATGTGTATGAGTATGAGTATGACTATGAGTATGAGTATGAGTATGAGTATGAGTATGAGTATGAGTATGATTATGAGTATGAGCATGAGCATGAGCATGAGTATGAGTATGAGTATGAGTGTGAGTATGAGTATGAGTATGAGTATGAATATGAGTATGAGTATGATTATAAGTATTAGTATGAGTATGAGTATGAATATGAGTATGAGTATGATTATAAGTATTAGTATGAGTATGAGTACGAGTATTAGTATGAGTATGAGTATGAGTTTAAGTATGAGTATGAGTATGAGTATGTGCATGAGTATGAGTATGTGTATGAGTATGAGTATGAGTATGAGTATAAGTATGAGAATGAGTATGAGTGTGAGTATGAGAATGAGTATGAGTATGTGTATGAGTATGAGTATGAGTATGAGTATGAGTATGAGTATGAGTATGAGTATGAGTATGAGTATGAGTATGAGTATGAGTATAAGTATGAGTATGAGTATGAGTATGAGTATGAGTATGAGTATAAGTATTAGTATGAGTATGAGTGCGAGTATTAGTATGAGTATGAGTATGAGTATGAGTTTAAGTATGAGTATGAGTATGAGTATGAGTATGTGCATGAGTATGAGTATGTGTATGTGTATGAGTATGAGTTTAAGTATGAGTATGAGTATGAGTATGAGTATAAGTATTAGTATGAGTATGAGTACGAGTATTAGTATGAGTATGAGTATGAGTATGAGTATGAGTATGAGTATGAGTATGAGTTTAAGTATGAGTATGAGTATGAGTATGTGCATGAGTATGAGTATGTGTATGAGTATGAGTATGAGTATGAGTATGAGTATGAGTATGAGTATGAGTATGAGTATAAGTATGAGAATGAGTATGAGTGTGAGTATGAGAATGAGTATGAGTATGTGTATGAGTATGAGTTTGAGTATGAGTATGAGTATGAGTATGAGTATGAGTATGAGTATGAGTATAAGTATTAGTATGAGTATGAGTACGAGTATTAGTATGAGTATGAGTATGAGTATGAGTATGAGTATGAGTTTAAGTATGAGTATGAGTATGAGTATGTGCATGAGTATGAGTATGTGTATGAGTATGAGTATGAGTATGAGTATGAGTATGAGTATGAGTATGAGTATGAGTATGAGTATGAGTATGAGTATGAGTATGAGTATAAGTATGAGAATGAGTATAAGTATGAGAATGAGTATTAGTATGAGTATGAGTACGAGTATTAGTATGAGTATGAGTATGAGTATGAGTATGAGTATGAGTTTAAGTATGAGTATGAGTATGAGTATGTGCATGAGTATGAGTATGTGTATGAGTATGAGTATGAGTATGAGTATGAGTATGAGTATGAGTATGAGTATGAGTATAAGTATGAGAATGAGTATGAGTGTGAGTATGAGAATGAGTATGAGTATGTGTATGAGTATGAGTTTGAGTATGAGTATGAGTATGAGTATGAGTATGAGTATAAGTATTAGTATGAGTATGAGTACGAGTATTAGTATGAGTATGAGTATGAGTATGAGTATGAGTATGAGTATGAGTTTAAGTATGAGTATGAGTATGAGTATGTGCATGAGTATGAGTATGTGTATGAGTATGAGTATGAGTATGAGTATGAGTATGAGTATGAGTATGAGTATGAGTATAAGTATGAGAATGAGTATAAGTATGAGAATGAGTATGAGTGTGAGTATGAGAATGAGTATGAGTATGTGTATGAGTATGATTATGAGTATGAGTATGAGTATGAGTATGAGTATGAGTATGAGTATGAGTATGAGTATGAGTATGACTATGAGTATGAGTATGAGTATGAGTTTAAGTATGAGGATGAGTATGAGTATGTGCATGAGTATGAGTATGTGTATGAGTATGAGTATGAGTATGAGTATGAGTATGAGTATGAGTATAAGTATGAGTATGAGTATGAGTATGAGTATGAGTATGAGTGTGAGTATGAGTATGAGTATGAGTATGAGTATGAGTATGAGTATAAGTATGAGTATGAGTATGAGTATGAGTATGAGTATGAGTATGAGTATGAGTATGTGCATGAGTATGAGTATGTGTATGAGTATGAGTATGAGTATGAGTATGAGTATGAGTATGAGTATGTGTATGAGTATGAGTATTTGTATGAGTATGAGTATGAGTATGAGTATGAGTATGAGTTAGAGTATGAGTATGAGTATGTGTATGAGTATGAGTATGAGTATGAGTATGAGTATGAGTATGAGTATGAGTATGAGTGTGAGTGTGAGTGCGAATGTGAGTATGAGCATGTGTATGAGTATGAGTATGAGTATGACTATGAGTATGAGTATGAGTATGAGCATGAGCATGAGCATGAGCGTGAGCGTGAGAATAAGCATGAGTATGAGTTTAACTATGAGTATGAGTACGAGTATGCGTATGAATATGAGTATGAGTATGAGTATGAGTATGAGTATGAGTATGAGTATGAGTATAAGTATGAGTATGAGTATGAGTATGAGTATGAGTATGAGTATGAGTATGAGTATGAGTATAAGTATGAGTATGAGTATGAGTATAAGTATGAGAATGAGTATGAGTGTGAGTATGAGAATGAGTATGAGTATGTGTATGAGTATGAGTATGATTATGAGTATGAGTATGAGTATGAGTATGAGTATGAGTATGACTATGAGTATGAGTATGAGTATGAGTATGAGTATGAGTATGAGTTTAAGTATGAGTATGAGTATGAGTATGTGCATGAGTATGAGTATGTGTATGAGTATGAGTATGAGTATGAGTATGAGTATGAGTATGAGTATGAGTATGAGTATGAGTATGAGTATGAGTATGAGTATAAGTATTAGTATGAGTATGAGTAGGAGTACGAGTAGGAGTACGAGTATGCGTATGAGTATGAGTATGAGTATGAGTGTGAGTGTGAGTGCGAATGTGAGTACGAGTATGCGTATGAGTATGAGTATGAGTATGAGTATGAGTGTGAGTGTGAGTGCGAATGTGAGTATGAGCATGTGTATGAGTATGCGTATGAGTATGACTATGAGTATGAGTATGAGTATGAGCATGAGCATGAGCATGAGCATGAGCGTGAGCGTGAGAATAAGCATGAGTATGAGTTTAACTATGAGTATGAGTACGAGTATGCGTATGAATATGAGTATGAGTATGAGTATGAGTATGAGTATGAGTATGAGTATGAGTATGAGTATGAGTATGAGTATGAGTATGAGTATGAGTATGAGTATGAGTATGAGTATGAGTATGAGTATGAGTATGAGTATGAGTATAAGTATGAGTATGAGTATGAGTATGAGTATAAGTATGAGTATGAGTATGAGTATAAGTATGAGAATGAGTATGATTGTGAGTATGAGAATGAGTATGAGTATGTGTATGAGTATGAGTATGATTATGAGTATGAGTGCGAATGTGAGTATGAGCATGTGTATGAGTATGAGTATGAGTATGACTATGAGTATGAGTATGAGTATGAGCATGAGCATGAGCATGAGCGTGAGCGTGAGAATAAGCATGAGTATGAGTTTAACTATGAGTATGAGTACGAGTATGCGTATGAATATGAGTATGAGTATGAGTATGAGTATGAGTATGAGTATGAGTATGAGTATGAGTATGAGTATAAGTATGAGTATGAGTATGAGTATGAGTATGAGTATGAGTATGAGTATGAGAATAAGTATTAGTATGAGTATGAGAATGAGTATGAGTATGAGTATGAGTATGAGTATGAGTATGAGTATGAGCATGAGCATGAGCATGAGTATGAGTATGAGTGTGAGTATGAGTATGAGTATGAGTATGAATATGAGTATGAGTATGAGTATGAGTTTAAGTATGAGTATGAGTTTAAGTATGAGTATGAGTTTAAGTATGAGTATGAGTATGAGTATGAGTATGAGTATGAGTATGAGTATGAGTATGAGTGTGAGTGTGAGTTCGAATGTGAGTATGAGTATGAGTATGAGTATGTGTATGTGTATGAGTATGAGTATGAGTATGAGTATGAGTATGAGTATGAGTATGAGTATGAGTATGAGTATGAGTATGAGTATGAGTATGTGTATGTGTATGAGTATGAGTATGACTATGAGTATGAGTATGAGTATGAGTATGAGTATGAGTATGAGTATGAGTATGAGTATGAGTATGAGTATGAGTATGACTATGACTATGAGTATGAGTATGACTATGACCATGACTATGAGAATGAGTATGAGTATGAGTATGAGTATGAGTATGAGTATGAGTTTAAGTATGAGTATGAGTATGGGTATGTGCATGAGTATGAGTATGTGTATGAGTATGAGTATGAGTATGAGTATAAGTATGAGAATGGGTATGAGTGTGAGTATGAGAATGAGTATGAGTATGTGTATGAGTATGAGTATGAGTATGAGTATGAGTATGAGTATGAGTATGAGTATGATTATGAGGATGAGTATGAGTATAAGTATGAGTATGTGTATGAGTATGAGTATGAGTATGAGTATGAGTATGAGTATGAGTATGAGTATGAGTTAGAGTATGAGTATGTGTATGAGTATGAGTATGAGTATGAGTATGAGTGTGAGTGTGAGTGCGAATGTGAGTATGAGTATGAGTATGAGTATGAGTATGAGAATAAGTATTAGTATGAGTATGAGAATGAGTATGAGTATGAGTATGAGTATGAGTATGAGTATGAGTATGAGCATGAGCATGAGCATGAGTATGAGTATGAGTATGAGTGTGAGTATGAGTATGAGTATGAATATGAGTATGAGTATGATTATAAGTATTAGTATGAGTATGAGTACGAGTATTAGTATGAGTATGAGTATGAGTTTAAGTATGAGTATGAGTATGAGTATGTGCATGAGTATGAGTATGTGTATGAGTATGAGTATGAGTATGAGTATAAGTATGAGAATGAGTATGAGTGTGAGTATGAGAATGAGTATGAGTATGTGTATGAGTATGAGTATGAGTATGAGTATGAGTATGAGTATGAGTATGAGTATGAGTATGAGTATGAGTATGAGTATGAGTATGAGTATGAGTATGAGTATGAGTATAAGTATGAGTATGAGTATGAGTATGAGTATGAGTATGAGTATAAGTATTAGTATGAGTATGAGTACGAGTATTAGTATGAGTATGAGTATGAGTATGAGTTTAAGTATGAGTATGAGTATGAGTATGTGCATGAGTATGAGTATGTGTATGAGTATGAGTATGAGTATGAGTATGAGTATGAGTATGAGTATGAGTATGAGTATGAGTATGAGTATGAGTATGAGGATGAGTATGAGTATAAGTATGAGTATGTGTATGAGTATGAGTATGAGTATGAGTATGAGTATGAGTATGAGTATGAGTATGAGTATGAGTATGAGTATGAGTATGAGTATGAGTGTGAGTGTGAGTTCGAATGTGAGTATGAGTATGAGTATGAGTATGTGTATGTGTATGAGTATGAGTATGACTATGAGTATGAGTATGAGTATGAGTATGAGTATGAGTATGAGCATGAGCATGAGTATGAGTATGAGTATGAGTATGAGTATGAGTATGAGTGTGAGTATGAGTATGAGTATGAGTATGAGTATGAATATGAGTATGAGTAAGATTATAAGTATTAGTATGAGTATGAGTACGAGTATGAGTATGAGTATGAGTATGAGTATGAGTATGAGTACGAGTATGAGTATGAGTATGAGTATGAGTATGAGTATGAGTATGAGTATGAGTATGAGTATGAGTATGAGTATGAGTATAAGTATGAGTATGAGTATGAGTATGAGTATGAGTATGAGTTTAAGTATGAGTATGAGTTTAAGTATGAGTATGAGTTTAAGTATGAGTATGAGTATGAGTATGAGTATGAGTATGAGTATGAGTATGAGTATGAGTATGAGTATGAGTATGAGTGTGAGTGTGAGTTCGAATGTGAGTATGAGTATGAGTATGAGTATGTGTATGTGTATGAGTATGAGTATGACTATGAGTATGAGTATGAGTATGAGTATGAGTATGAGTATGATTATGAGTATGAGCATGAGCATGAGCATGAGTATGAGTATGAGTATGAGTATGAGTATGAGTATGAGTATGTGCATGAGTATGAGTATGTGTATGAGTATGAGTATGAGTATGAGTATGAGTATGAGTATGAGTATGTGTATGAGTATGAGTATGAGTATGAGTATGAGTATGAGTATGAGTATGAGTATGAGTTAGAGTATGAGTATGAGTATGTGTATGAGTATGAGTATGAGTATGAGTATGAGTATGAGTATGAGTATGAGTGTGAGTGTGAGTGCGAATGTGAGTATGAGCATGTGTATGAGTATGAGTATGAGTATGACTATGAGTATGAGTATGAGTATGAGCATGAGCATGAGCATGAGCGTGAGCGTGAGAATAAGCATGAGTATGAGTTTAACTATGAGTATGAGTACGAGTATGCGTATGAATATGAGTATGAGTATGAGTATGAGTATGAGTATGAGTATGAGTATAAGTATGAGTATGAGTATGAGTATGAGTATGAGTATGAGTATGAGTATGAGTATGAGTATAAGTATGAGTATGAGTATGAGTATAAGTATGAGAATGAGTATGAGTGTGAGTATGAGAATGAGTATGAGTATGTGTATGAGTATGAGTATGATTATGAGTATGAGTATGAGTATGAGTATGAGTATGAGTATGACTATGAGTATGAGTATGAGTATGAGTATGAGTATGAGTATGAGTTTAAGTATGAGTATGAGTATGAGTATGTGCATGAGTATGAGTATGTGTATGAGTATGAGTATGAGTATGAGTATGAGTATGAGTATGAGTATGAGTATGAGTATGAGTATGAGTATGAGTATGAGTATGAGTATAAGTATTAGTATGAGTATGAGTAGGAGTACGAGTAGGAGTACGAGTATGCGTATGAGTATGAGTATGAGTATGAGTGTGAGTGTGAGTGCGAATGTGAGTACGAGTATGCGTATGAGTATGAGTATGAGTATGAGTATGAGTGTGAGTGTGAGTGCGAATGTGAGTATGAGCATGTGTATGAGTATGCGTATGAGTATGACTATGAGTATGAGTATGAGTATGAGCATGAGCATGAGCATGAGCATGAGCGTGAGCGTGAGAATAAGCATGAGTATGAGTTTAACTATGAGTATGAGTACGAGTATGCGTATGAATATGAGTATGAGTATGAGTATGAGTATGAGTATGAGTATGAGTATGAGTATGAGTATGAGTATGAGTATGAGTATGAGTATGAGTATGAGTATGAGTATGAGTATGAGTATGAGTATGAGTATGAGTATGAGTATGAGTATAAGTATGAGTATGAGTATGAGTATGAGTATAAGTATGAGTATGAGTATGAGTATAAGTATGAGAATGAGTATGAGTGTGAGTATGAGAATGAGTATGAGTATGTGTATGAGTATGAGTATGATTATGAGTATGAGTGCGAATGTGAGTATGAGCATGTGTATGAGTATGAGTATGAGTATGACTATGAGTATGAGTATGAGTATGAGCATGAGCATGAGCATGAGCGTGAGCGTGAGAATAAGCATGAGTATGAGTTTAACTATGAGTATGAGTACGAGTATGCGTATGAATATGAGTATGAGTATGAGTATGAGTATGAGTATGAGTATGAGTATGAGTATAAGTATGAGTATGAGTATGAGTATGAGTATGAGTATGAGTATGAGTATGAGTATGAGTATGAGAATAAGTATTAGTATGAGTATGAGAATGAGTATGAGTATGAGTATGAGTATGAGTATGAGTATGAGTATGAGCATGAGCATGAGCATGAGTATGAGTATGAGTGTGAGTATGAGTATGAGTATGAGTATGAATATGAGTATGAGTATGAGTATGAGTTTAAGTATGAGTATGAGTTTAAGTATGAGTATGAGTTTAAGTATGAGTATGAGTATGAGTATGAGTATGAGTATGAGTATGAGTATGAGTATGAGTGTGAGTGTGAGTTCGAATGTGAGTATGAGTATGAGTATGAGTATGTGTATGTGTATGAGTATGAGTATGACTATGAGTATGAGTATGAGTATGAGTATGAGTATGAGTATGAGTATGAGTATGAGTATGTGTATGTGTATGAGTATGAGTATGACTATGAGTATGAGTATGAGTATGAGTATGAGTATGAGTATGAGTATGAGTATGAGTATGAGTATGAGTATGAGTATGACTATGACTATGAGTATGAGTATGACTATGACCATGACTATGAGAATGAGTATGAGTATGAGTATGAGTATGAGTATGAGTATGAGTTTAAGTATGAGTATGAGTATGGGTATGTGCATGAGTATGAGTATGTGTATGAGTATGAGTATGAGTATGAGTATAAGTATGAGAATGGGTATGAGTGTGAGTATGAGAATGAGTATGAGTATGTGTATGAGTATGAGTATGAGTATGAGTATGAGTATGAGTATGAGTATGAGTATGAGTATGAGTATGAGGATGAGTATGAGTATAAGTATGAGTATGTGTATGAGTATGAGTATGAGTATGAGTATGAGTATGAGTATGAGTATGAGTTAGAGTATGAGTATGTGTATGAGTATGAGTATGAGTATGAGTATGAGTGTGAGTGTGAGTGCGAATGTGAGTATGAGTATGAGTATGAGTATGAGTATGAGAATAAGTATTAGTATGAGTATGAGAATGAGTATGAGTATGAGTATGAGTATGAGTATGAGTATGAGTATAAGTATGAGAATGAGTATGAGTGTGAGTATGAGAATGAGTATGAGTATGTGTATGAGTATGAGTATGATTATGAGTATGAGTGCGAATGTGAGTATGAGCATGTGTATGAGTATGAGTATGAGTATGACTATGAGTATGAGTATGAGTATGAGCATGAGCATGAGCATGAGCGTGAGCGTGAGAATAAGCATGAGTATGAGTTTAACTATGAGTATGAGTACGAGTATGCGTATGAATATGAGTATGAGTATGAGTATGAGTATGAGTATGAGTATGAGTATGAGTATAAGTATGAGTATGAGTATGAGTATGAGTATGAGTATGAGTATGAGTATGAGTATGAGAATAAGTATTAGTATGAGTATGAGAACGAGTATGAGTATGAGTATGAGTATGAGTATGAGTATGAGCATGAGCATGAGCATGAGTATGAGTATGAGTGTGAGTATGAGTATGAGTATGAGTATGAATATGAGTATGAGTATGAGTATGAGTTTAAGTATGAGTATGAGTTTAAGTATGAGTATGAGTTTAAGTATGAGTATGAGTATGAGTATGAGTATGAGTATGAGTATGAGTATGAGTATGAGTGTGAGTGTGAGTTCGAATGTGAGTATGAGTATGAGTATGAGTATGTGTATGTGTATGAGTATGAGTATGACTATGAGTATGAGTATGAGTATGAGTATGAGTATGAGTATGAGTATGAGTATGAGTATGTGTATGTGTATGAGTATGAGTATGACTATGAGTATGAGTATGAGTATGAGTATGAGTATGAGTATGAGTATGAGTATGAGTATGAGTATGAGTATGAGTATGACTATGACTATGAGTATGAGTATGACTATGACCATGACTATGAGAATGAGTATGAGTATGAGTATGAGTATGAGTATGAGTATGAGTTTAAGTATGAGTATGAGTATGGGTATGTGCATGAGTATGAGTATGTGTATGAGTATGAGTATGAGTATAAGTATGAGAATGGGTATGAGTGTGAGTATGAGAATGAGTATGAGTATGTGTATGAGTATGAGTATGAGTATGAGTATGAGTATGAGTATGAGTATGAGTATGAGTATGAGTATGAGGATGAGTATGAGTATAAGTATGAGTATGTGTATGAGTATGAGTATGAGTATGAGTATGAGTATGAGTATGAGTATGAGTTAGAGTATGAGTATGTGTATGAGTATGAGTATGAGTATGAGTATGAGTGTGAGTGTGAGTGCGAATGTGAGTATGAGTATGAGTATGAGTATGAGTATGAGAATAAGTATTAGTATGAGTATGAGAATGAGTATGAGTATGAGTATGAGTATGAGTATGAGTATGAGCATGAGCATGAGCATGAGTATGAGTATGAGTATGAGTGTGAGTATGAGTATGAGTATGAATATGAGTATGAGTATGATTATAAGTATTAGTATGAGTATGAGTACGAGTATTAGTATGAGTATGAGTATGAGTTTAAGTATGAGTATGAGTATGAGTATGTGCATGAGTATGAGTATGTGTATGAGTATGAGTATGAGTATGAGTATAAGTATGAGAATGAGTATGAGTGTGAGTATGAGAATGAGTATGAGTATGTGTATGAGTATGAGTATGAGTATGAGTATGAGTATGAGTATGAGTATGAGTATGAGTATGAGTATGAGTATGAGTATGAGTATGAGTATGAGTATGAGTATAAGTATGAGTATGAGTATGAGTATGAGTATGAGTATAAGTATTAGTATGAGTATGAGTACGAGTATTAGTATGAGTATGAGTATGAGTATGAGTTTAAGTATGAGTATGAGTATGAGTATGTGCATGAGTATGAGTATGTGTATGAGTATGAGTATGAGTATGAGTATGAGTATGAGTATGAGTATGAGTATGAGTATGAGTATGAGTATGAGGATGAGTATGAGTATAAGTATGAGTATGTGTAAGAGTATGAGTATGAGTATGAGTATGAGTATGAGTATGAGTATGAGTATGAGTATGAGTATGAGTATGAGTATGAGTATGAGTATGAGTGTGAGTGTGAGTTCGAATGTGAGTATGAGTATGAGTATGAGTATGTGTATGTGTATGAGTATGAGTATGACTATGAGTATGAGTATGAGTATGAGTATGAGTATGAGTATGAGCATGAGCATGAGTATGAGTATGAGTATGAGTATGAGTATGAGTATGAGTGTGAGTATGAGTATGAGTATGAGTATGAGTATGAATATGAGTATGAGTAAGATTATAAGTATTAGTATGAGTATGAGTACGAGTATGAGTATGAGTATGAGTATGAGTATGAGTATGAGTACGAGTATGAGTATGAGTATGAGTATGAGTATGAGTATGAGTATGAGTATGAGTATGAGTATGAGTATGAGTATAAGTATGAGTATGAGTATGAGTATGAGTATGAGTATGAGTTTAAGTATGAGTATGAGTTTAAGTATGAGTATGAGTTTAAGTATGAGTATGAGTATGAGTATGAGTATGAGTATGAGTATGAGTATGAGTATGAGTATGAGTATGAGTATGAGTATGAGTGTGAGTGTGAGTTCGAATGTGAGTATGAGTATGAGTATGAGTATGTGTATGTGTATGAGTATGAGTATGACTATGAGTATGAGTATGAGTATGAGTATGAGTATGAGTATGAGTATGATTATGATTATGAGTATGAGCATGAGCATGAGCATGAGTATGAGTATGAGTATGAGTGTGAGTATGAGTATGAGTATGAGTATGAATATGAGTATGAGTATGATTATAAGTATTAGTATGAGTATGAGTATGAATATGAGTATGAGTATGATTATAAGTATTAGTATGAGTATGAGTACGAGTATTAGTATGAGTATGAGTATGAGTTTAAGTATGAGTATGAGTATGAGTATGTGCATGAGTATGAGTATGTGTATGAGTATGAGTATGAGTATGAGTATAAGTATGAGAATGAGTATGAGTGTGAGTATGAGAATGAGTATGAGTATGTGTATGAGTATGAGTATGACTATGACCATGACTATGAGAATGAGTATGAGTATGAGTATGAGTATGAGTATGAGTATGAGTTTAAGTATGAGTATGAGTATGGGTATGTGCATGAGTATGAGTATGTGTATGAGTATGAGTATGAGTATGAGTATAAGTATGAGAATGGGTATGAGTGTGAGTATGAGAATGAGTATGAGTATGTGTATGAGTATGAGTATGAGTATGAGTATGAGTATGAGTATGAGTATGAGTATGAGTATGAGTATGAGGATGAGTATGAGTATAAGTATGAGTATGTGTATGAGTATGAGTATGAGTATGAGTATGAGTATGAGTATGAGTATGAGTTAGAGTATGAGTATGTGTATGAGTATGAGTATGAGTATGAGTATGAGTGTGAGTGTGAGTGCGAATGTGAGTATGAGTATGAGTATGAGTATGAGTATGAGAATAAGTATTAGTATGAGTATGAGAATGAGTATGAGTATGAGTATGAGTATGAGTATGAGTATAAGTATGAGAATGAGTATGAGTGTGAGTATGAGAATGAGTATGAGTATGTGTATGAGTATGAGTATGATTATGAGTATGAGTGCGAATGTGAGTATGAGCATGTGTATGAGTATGAGTATGAGTATGACTATGAGTATGAGTATGAGTATGAGCATGAGCATGAGCATGAGCGTGAGCGTGAGAATAAGCATGAGTATGAGTTTAACTATGAGTATGAGTACGAGTATGCGTATGAATATGAGTATGAGTATGAGTATGAGTATGAGTATGAGTATGAGTATGAGTATAAGTATGAGTATGAGTATGAGTATGAGTATGAGTATGAGTATGAGTATGAGTATGAGAATAAGTATTAGTATGAGTATGAGAATGAGTATGAGTATGAGTATGAGTATGAGTATGAGTATGAGCATGAGCATGAGCATGAGTATGAGTATGAGTGTGAGTATGAGTATGAGTATGAGTATGAATATGAGTATGAGTATGAGTATGAGTTTAAGTATGAGTATGAGTTTAAGTATGAGTATGAGTTTAAGTATGAGTATGAGTATGAGTATGAGTATGAGTATGAGTATGAGTATGAGTGTGAGTGTGAGTTCGAATGTGAGTATGAGTATGAGTATGAGTATGTGTATGTGTATGAGTATGAGTATGACTATGAGTATGAGTATGAGTATGAGTATGAGTATGAGTATGAGTATGAGTATGAGTATGTGTATGTGTATGAGTATGAGTATGACTATGAGTATGAGTATGAGTATGAGTATGAGTATGAGTATGAGTATGAGTATGAGTATGAGTATGAGTATGAGTATGACTATGACTATGAGTATGAGTATGACTATGACCATGACTATGAGAATGAGTATGAGTATGAGTATGAGTATGAGTATGAGTATGAGTTTAAGTATGAGTATGAGTATGGGTATGTGCATGAGTATGAGTATGTGTATGAGTATGAGTATGAGTATAAGTATGAGAATGGGTATGAGTGTGAGTATGAGAATGAGTATGAGTATGTGTATGAGTATGAGTATGAGTATGAGTATGAGTATGAGTATGAGTATGTGTATGAGTATGAGTATGAGTATGAGTATGAGTATGAGTATGAGTATGAGTTAGAGTATGAGTATGTGTATGAGTATGAGTATGAGTATGAGTATGAGTGTGAGTGTGAGTGCGAATGTGAGTATGAGTATGAGTATGAGTATGAGTATGAGTATGAGAATAAGTATTAGTATGAGTATGAGAATGAGTATGAGTATGAGTATGAGTATGAGTATGAGTATGAGCATGAGCATGAGCATGAGTATGAGTATGAGTATGAGTGTGAGTATGAGTATGAGTATGAATATGAGTATGAGTATGATTATAAGTATTAGTATGAGTATGAGTACGAGTATTAGTATGAGTATGAGTATGAGTTTAAGTATGAGTATGAGTATGAGTATGTGCATGAGTATGAGTATGTGTATGAGTATGAGTATGAGTATGAGTATAAGTATGAGAATGAGTATGAGTGTGAGTATGAGAATGAGTATGAGTATGTGTATGAGTATGAGTATGAGTATGAGTATGAGTATGAGTATGAGTATGAGTATGAGTATGAGTATGAGTATGAGTGTGAGTGTGAGTTCGAATGTGAGTATGAGTATGAGTATGAGTATGTGTATGTGTATGAGTATGAGTATGACTATGAGTATGAGTATGAGTATGAGTATGAGTATGAGTATGAGCATGAGCATGAGTATGAGTATGAGTATGAGTATGAGTATGAGTATGAGTGTGAGTATGAGTATGAGTATGAGTATGAGTATGAATATGAGTATGAGTAAGATTATAAGTATTAGTATGAGTATGAGTACGAGTATGAGTATGAGTATGAGTATGAGTATGAGTATGAGTACGAGTATGAGTATGAGTATGAGTATGAGTATGAGTATGAGTATGAGTATGAGTATGAGTATGAGTATGAGTATAAGTATGAGTATGAGTATGAGTATGAGTATGAGTATGAGTTTAAGTATGAGTATGAGTTTAAGTATGAGTATGAGTTTAAGTATGAGTATGAGTATGAGTATGAGTATGAGTATGAGTATGAGTATGAGTATGAGTATGAGTATGAGTATGAGTATGAGTGTGAGTGTGAGTTCGAATGTGAGTATGAGTATGAGTATGAGTATGTGTATGTGTATGAGTATGAGTATGACTATGAGTATGAGTATGAGTATGAGTATGAGTATGAGTATGAGTATGATTATGATTATGAGTATGAGCATGAGCATGAGCATGAGTATGAGTATGAGTATGAGTGTGAGTATGAGTATGAGTATGAGTATGAATATGAGTATGAGTATGATTATAAGTATTAGTATGAGTATGAGTATGAATATGAGTATGAGTATGATTATAAGTATTAGTATGAGTATGAGTACGAGTATTAGTATGAGTATGAGTATGAGTTTAAGTATGAGTATGAGTATGAGTATGTGCATGAGTATGAGTATGTGTATGAGTATGAGTATGAGTATGAGTATAAGTATGAGAATGAGTATGAGTGTGAGTATGAGAATGAGTATGAGTATGTGTATGAGTATGAGTATGACTATGACCATGACTATGAGAATGAGTATGAGTATGAGTATGAGTATGAGTATGAGTTTAAGTATGAGTATGAGTATGGGTATGTGCATGAGTATGAGTATGTGTATGAGTATGAGTATGAGTATGAGTATAAGTATGAGAATGGGTATGAGTGTGAGTATGAGAATGAGTATGAGTATGTGTATGAGTATGAGTATGAGTATGAGTATGAGTATGAGTATGAGTATGAGTATGAGTATGAGTATGAGGATGAGTATGAGTATAAGTATGAGTATGTGTATGAGTATGAGTATGAGTATGAGTATGAGTATGAGTATGAGTATGAGTTAGAGTATGAGTATGTGTATGAGTATGAGTATGAGTATGAGTATGAGTGTGAGTGTGAGTGCGAATGTGAGTATGAGTATGAGTATGAGTATGAGTATGAGAATAAGTATTAGTATGAGTATGAGAATGAGTATGAGTATGAGTATGAGTATGAGTATGAGTATGAGTATAAGTATGAGAATGAGTATGAGTGTGAGTATGAGAATGAGTATGAGTATGTGTATGAGTATGAGTATGATTATGAGTATGAGTGCGAATGTGAGTATGAGCATGTGTATGAGTATGAGTATGAGTATGACTATGAGTATGAGTATGAGTATGAGCATGAGCATGAGCATGAGCGTGAGCGTGAGAATAAGCATGAGTATGAGTTTAACTATGAGTATGAGTACGAGTATTCGTATGAATATGAGTATGAGTATGAGTATGAGTATGAGTATGAGTATGAGTATGAGTATAAGTATGAGTATGAGTATGAGTATGAGTATGAGTATGAGTATGAGTATGAGTATGAGAATAAGTATTAGTATGAGTATGAGAATGAGTATGAGTATGAGTATGAGTATGAGTATGAGTATGAGTATGAGCATGAGCATGAGCATGAGTATGAGTATGAGTGTGAGTATGAGTATGAGTATGAGTATGAATATGAGTATGAGTATGAGTATGAGTTTAAGTATGAGTATGAGTTTAAGTATGAGTATGAGTTTAAGTATGAGTATGAGTATGAGTATGAGTATGAGTATGAGTATGAGTATGAGTATGAGTGTGAGTGTGAGTTCGAATGTGAGTATGAGTATGAGTATGAGTATGTGTATGTGTATGAGTATGAGTATGACTATGAGTATGAGTATGAGTATGAGTATGAGTATGAGTATGAGTATGAGTATGAGTATGAGTATGTGTATGTGTATGAGTATGAGTATGACTATGAGTATGAGTATGAGTATGAGTATGAGTATGAGTATGAGTATGAGTATGAGTATGAGTATGAGTATGAGTATGACTATGACTATGAGTATGAGTATGACTATGACCATGACTATGAGAATGAGTATGAGTATGAGTATGAGTATGAGTATGAGTATGAGTTTAAGTATGAGTATGAGTATGGGTATGTGCATGAGTATGAGTATGTGTATGAGTATGAGTATGAGTATAAGTATGAGAATGGGTATGAGTGTGAGTATGAGAATGAGTATGAGTATGTGTATGAGTATGAGTATGAGTATGAGTATGAGTATGAGTATGAGTATGAGTATGAGTATGAGTATGAGTATGAGGATGAGTATGAGTATAAGTATGAGTATGTGTATGAGTATGAGTATGAGTATGAGTATGAGTATGAGTATGAGTATGAGTTAGAGTATGAGTATGTGTATGAGTATGAGTATGAGTATGAGTATGAGTGTGAGTGTGAGTGCGAATGTGAGTATGAGTATGAGTATGAGTATGAGTATGAGAATAAGTATTAGTATGAGTATGAGAATGAGTATGAGTATGAGTATGAGTATGAGTATGAGTATGAGCATGAGCATGAGCATGAGTATGAGTATGAGTATGAGTGTGAGTATGAGTATGAGTATGAATATGAGTATGAGTATGATTATAAGTATTAGTATGAGTATGAGTACGAGTATTAGTATGAGTATGAGTATGAGTTTAAGTATGAGTATGAGTATGAGTATGTGCATGAGTATGAGTATGTGTATGAGTATGAGTATGAGTATGAGTATAAGTATGAGAATGAGTATGAGTGTGAGTATGAGAATGAGTATGAGTATGTGTATGAGTATGAGTATGAGTATGAGTATGAGTATGAGTATGAGTATGAGTATGAGTATGAGTATGAGTATGAGTATGAGTATGAGTATGAGTATGAGTATAAGTATGAGTATGAGTATGAGTATGAGTATGAGTATAAGTATTAGTATGAGTATGAGTACGAGTATTAGTATGAGTATGAGTATGAGTATGAGTTTAAGTATGAGTATGAGTATGAGTATGTGCATGAGTATGAGTATGTGTATGAGTATGAGTATGAGTATGAGTATGAGTATGAGTATGAGTATGAGTATGAGTATGAGTATGAGTATGAGTATGAGTATGAGGATGAGTATGAGTATAAGTATGAGTATGTGTAAGAGTATGAGTATGAGTATGAGTATGAGTATGAGTATGAGTATGAGTATGAGTATGAGTATGAGTATGAGTATGAGTATGAGTATGAGTATGAGTGTGAGTGTGAGTTCGAATGTGAGTATGAGTATGAGTATGAGTATGTGTATGTGTATGAGTATGAGTATGACTATGAGTATGAGTATGAGTATGAGTATGAGTATGAGTATGAGCATGAGCATGAGTATGAGTATGAGTATGAGTATGAGTATGAGTATGAGTGTGAGTATGAGTATGAGTATGAGTATGAGTATGAATATGAGTATGAGTAAGATTATAAGTATTAGTATGAGTATGAGTACGAGTATGAGTATGAGTATGAGTATGAGTATGAGTATGAGTACGAGTATGAGTATGAGTATGAGTATGAGTATGAGTATGAGTATGAGTATGAGTATGAGTATGAGTATGAGTATAAGTATGAGTATGAGTATGAGTATGAGTATGAGTATGAGTTTAAGTATGAGTATGAGTTTAAGTATGAGTATGAGTTTAAGTATGAGTATGAGTATGAGTATGAGTATGAGTATGAGTATGAGTATGAGTATGAGTATGAGTATGAGTATGAGTATGAGTATGAGTGTGAGTGTGAGTTCGAATGTGAGTATGAGTATGAGTATGAGTATGTGTATGTGTATGAGTATGAGTATGACTATGAGTATGAGTATGAGTATGAGTATGAGTATGAGTATGAGTATGATTATGATTATGAGTATGAGCATGAGCATGAGCATGAGTATGAGTATGAGTATGAGTGTGAGTATGAGTATGAGTATGAGTATGAATATGAGTATGAGTATGATTATAAGTATTAGTATGAGTATGAGTATGAATATGAGTATGAGTATGATTATAAGTATTAGTATGAGTATGAGTACGAGTATTAGTATGAGTATGAGTATGAGTTTAAGTATGAGTATGAGTATGAGTATGTGCATGAGTATGAGTATGTGTATGAGTATGAGTATGAGTATGAGTATAAGTATGAGAATGAGTATGAGTGTGAGTATGAGAATGAGTATGAGTATGTGTATGAGTATGAGTATGAGTATGAGTATGAGTATGAGTATGAGTATGAGTATGAGTATGAGTATGAGTATGAGTATGAGTATGAGTATAAGTATGAGTATGAGTATGAGTATGAGTATGAGTATAAGTATTAGTATGAGTATGAGTACGAGTATTAGTATGAGTATGAGTATGAGTATGAGTTTAAGTATGAGTATGAGTATGAGTATGAGTATGAGTTAGAGTATGAGTATGTGTATGAATATGAGTATGAGTATGAGTATGAGCATGAGCGTGAGCATGAGTATGAGTATGAGTATGAGTGTGAGTATGAGTATGAGTATGAGTATGAGTATGAATATGAGTATGAGTAAGATTATAAGTATTAGTATGAGTATGAGTACGAGTATGAGTATGAGTATGAGTATGAGTATGAGTATGAGTATGAGTATGAGTATGAGTATGAGTATGAGTATGAGTATGAGTATGAGTATGAGTATGAGTATGAGTATGAGTATGAGTATAAGTATGAGTATGAGTATGAGTATGAGTATGAGTTTAAGTATGAGTATGAGTTTAAGTATGAGTATGAGTTTAAGTATGAGTATGAGTATGAGTATGAGTATGAGTATGAGTATGAGTATGAGTATGAGTATGAGTATGAGTATGAGTGTGAGTGTGAGTTCGAATGTGAGTATGAGTATGAGTATGAGTATGTGTATGTGTATGTGTATGAGTATGAGTATGACTATGAGTATGAGTATGAGTATGAGTATGAGTATGAGTATGAGTATGATTATGAGTATGAGCATGAGCATGAGCATGAGTATGAGTATGAGTATGAGTGTGAGTATGAGTATGAGTATGAGTATGAATATGAGTATGAGTATGATTATAAGTATTAGTATGAGTATGAGTATGAATATGAGTATGAGTATGATTATAAGTATTAGTATGAGTATGAGTACGAGTATTAGTATGAGTATGAGTATGAGTTAAAGTATGAGTATGAGTATGAGTATGTGCATGAGTATGAGTATGTGTATGAGTATGAGTATGAGTATGAGTATAAGTATGAGAATGAGTATGAGTGTGAGTATGAGAATGAGTATGAGTATGTGTATGAGTATGAGTATGAGTATGAGTATGAGTATGAGTATGAGTATGAGTATGAGTATGAGTATGAGTATGAGTATGAGTATGAGTATAAGTATGAGTATGAGTATGAGTATGAGTATGAGTATAAGTATTAGTATGAGTATGAGTACGAGTATTAGTATGAGTATGAGTATGAGTATGAGTTTAAGTATGAGTATGAGTATGAGTATGAGTATGAGTATGTGCATGAGTATGAGTATGTGTATGTGTATGAGTATGAGTTTAAGTATGAGTATGAGTATGAGTATGAGTATAAGTATTAGTATGAGTATGAGTACGAGTATTAGTATGAGTATGAGTATGAGTATGAGTATGAGTATGAGTTTAAGTATGAGTATGAGTATGAGTATGTGCATGAGTATGAGTATGTGTATGAGTATGAGTATGAGTATGAGTATGAGTATGAGTATGAGTATGAGTATGAGTATGAGTATAAGTATGAGAATGAGTATGAGTGTGAGTATGAGAATGAGTATGAGTATGTGTATGAGTATGAGTTTGAGTATGAGTATGAGTATGAGTATGAGTATGAGTATGAGTATGATTATAAGTATTAGTATGAGTATGAGTACGAGTATTAGTATGAGTATGAGTATGAGTATGAGTATGAGTATGAGTTTAAGTATGAGTATGAGTATGAGTATGTGCATGAGTATGAGTATGTGTATGAGTATGAGTATGAGTATGAGTATGAGTATGAGTATGAGTATGAGTATGAGTATGAGTATGAGTATAAGTATGAGAATGAGTATAAGTATGAGAATGAGTATTAGTATGAGTATGAGTACGAGTATTAGTATGAGTATGAGTATGAGTATGAGTATGAGTATGAGTATGAGTTTAAGTATGAGTATGAGTATGAGTATGTGCATGAGTATGAGTATGTGTATGAGTATGAGTATGAGTATGAGTATGAGTATGAGTATGAGTATGAGTATGAGTATGAGTATAAGTATGAGAATGAGTATGAGTGTGAGTATGAGAATGAGTATGAGTATGTGTATGAGTATGAGTTTGAGTATGAGTATGAGTATGAGTATGAGTATGAGTATAAGTATTAGTATGAGTATGAGTACGAGTATTAGTATGAGTATGAGTATGAGTATGAGTATGAGTATGAGTATGAGTTTAAGTATGAGTATGAGTATGAGTATGTGCATGAGTATGAGTATGTGTATGAGTATGAGTATGAGTATGAGTATGAGTATGAGTATGAGTATGAGTATGAGTATAAGTATGAGAATGAGTATAAGTATGAGAATGAGTATGAGTGTGAGTATGAGAATGAGTATGAGTATGTGTATGAGTATGATTATGAGTATGAGTATGAGTATGAGTATGAGTATGAGTATGAGTATGAGTATGAGTATGAGTATGACTATGAGTATGAGTATGAGTATGAGTTTAAGTGTGAGGATGAGTATGAGTATGTGCATGAGTATGAGTATGTGTATGAGTATGAGTATGAGTATGAGTATGAGTATGAGTATGAGTATGAGTATGAGTATGTGCATGAGTATGAGTATGTGTATGAGTATGAGTATGAGTATGAGTATGAGTATGAGTATGAGTATGTGTATGAGTATGAGTATGAGTATGAGTATGAGTATGAGTATGAGTATGAGTATGAGTTAGAGTATGAGTATGTGTATGAGTATGAGTATGTGTATGAGTATGAGTATGAGTATGAGTATGAGTATGAGTATGAGTGTGAGTGTGAGTGCGAATGTGAGTATGAGCATGTGTATGAGTATGAGTATGAGTATGACTATGAGTATGAGTATGAGTATGAGCATGAGCATGAGCATGAGCATGAGCGTGAGCGTGAGAATAAGCATGAGTATGAGTTTAACTATGAGTATGAGTACGAGTATGCGTATGAATATGAGTATGAGTATGAGTATGAGTATGAGTATGGGTATGAGTATGAGTATGAGTATGAGTATGAGTATAAGAATGAGCATGAGCATGAGTATGAGTATGAGTATGAGTATGAGCATGAGCATGAGCATGAGCATGAGCGTGAGCGTGAGAATAAGCATGAGTATGAGTTTAACTATGAGTATGAGTACGAGTATGCGTATGAATATGAGTATGAGTATGAGTATGAGTATGAGTATAAGTATGAGTATGAGTATGAGTATGAGTATGAGTATGAGTATGAGTATGAGTATAAGTATTAGTATGAGTATGAGTACGAGCATTAGTATGAGTATGAGTATGAGTATGAGTTTAAGTGTGAGTATGAGTATGAGCATGAGTATGAGTATGAGTATGAGTATGAGTATGAGTATAAGTATTAGTATGAGTATGAGTACGAGTATTAGTATGAGTATGAGTATGAGTATGAGTTAAAGTATGAGTATGAGTATGAGTATGTGCATGAGTATGAGTATGTGTATGAGTATGTGCATGAGTATGAGTATGTGAATGAGTATGAGTATGAGTATGAGTATGAGTATGAGTATAAGTATGAGTATGAGTATGAGTATGAGTATGAGTATGAGTATGAGTATAAGTATTAGTATGAGTATGAGTACGAGTATTAGTATGAGTATGAGTATGAGTATGAGTTTAAGTGTGAGTATGAGTATGAGCATGAGTATGAGTATGAGTATGAGTATGAGTATAAGTATTAGTATGAGTATGAGTACGAGTATTAGTATGAGTATGAGTATGAGTATGAGTTAAAGTATGAGTATGAGTATGAGTATGTGCATGAGTATGAGTATGTGTATGAGTATGAGTATGAGTATGAGTATGTGTATGAGTATGAGTATGAGTACGAGTATTAGTATGAGTATGAGTATGAGTATGAGTTTAAGTATGAGTATGAGTATGAGTATGTGCATGAGTATGAGTATGTGTATGAGTATGAGTATGAGTATGAGTATGAGTATGAGTATGAGTATGAGTATGAGTATGAGTATGAGTATGAGTATGAGTATGAGTATGAGTATGAGTATGAGTATGAGTATGAGTATGAGTATGAGTATGAGTATAAGTATTAGTATGAGTATGAGTAGGAGTACGAGTAGGAGTACGAGTATGCGTATGAGTATGAGTATGAGTGTGAGTGTGAGTGCGAATGTGAGTATGAGCATGTGTATGAGTATGAGTATGAGTATGACTATGAGTATGAGTATGAGCATGAGCATGAGCATGAGCGTGAGCGTGAGAATAAGCATGAGTATGAGTTTAACTATGAGTATGAGTACGAGTATGCGTATGAATATGAGTATGAGTATGAGTATGAGTATGAGTATGAGTATGAGTATGAGTATGAGTATAAGTATGAGTATGAGTATGAGTATGAGTATGAGTATGAGTATGAGTGTGAGTATGAGAATGAGTATGAGTATGTGTATGAGTATGATTATGAGTATGAGTATGAGTATGAGTATGAGTATGAGTATGAGTATGAGTATGAGTATGAGTATGAGTATGACTATGAGTATGAGTATGAGTATGAGTTTAAGTATGAGGATGAGTATGAGTATGTGTATGAGTATGAGTATGAGTATGAGTATGAGTATGAGTATGAGTATGAGTATGTGCATGAGTATGAGTATGTGTACGAGTATGCGTATGAATATGAGTATGAGTATGAGTATGAGTATGAGTATGGGTATGAGAATGAGTATGAGTATGAGTATGAGTATAAGAATGAGCATGAGCATGAGTATGAGTATGAGTATGAGTATGAGCATGAGCATGAGCATGAGCATGAGCGTGAGCGTGAGAATAAGCATGAGTATGAGTTTAACTATGAGTATGAGTACGAGTATGCGTATGAATATGAGTATGAGTATGAGTATGAGTATGAGTATA
Organism: Andrena chrysosceles; assembly: GCA_963855975.1. Lineage (NCBI taxonomy): Eukaryota > Metazoa > Arthropoda > Insecta > Hymenoptera > Andrenidae > Andrena > Andrena chrysosceles. Next base: position 369,120 of record CAWLCU010000601.1, read on the forward strand.
AGTATGAGTATGAGTATGAGTATGAGTATGAGTATGAGTATGAGTATGAGTATGAGTATAAGTATTAGTATGAGTATGAGTACGAGCATTAGTATGAGTATGAGTATGAGTATGAGTTTAAGTGTGAGTATGAGTATGAGCATGAGTATGAGTATGAGTATGAGTATGAGTATGAGTATGAGTATAAGTATTAGTATGAGTATGAGTACGAGTATTAGTATGAGTATGAGTATGAGTATGAGTTAAAGTATGAGTATGAGTATGAGTATGTGCATGAGTATGAGTATGTGTATGAGTATGTGCATGAGTATGAGTATGTGTATGAGTATGAGTATGAGTATGAGTATGAGTATGAGTATAAGTATGAGTATGAGTATGAGTATGAGTATGAGTATAAGTATTAGTATGAGTATGAGTACGAGTATTAGTATGAGTATGAGTATGAGTATGAGGTTAAGTGTGAGTATGAGTATGAGCATGAGTATGAGTATGAGTATGAGTATGAGTATAAGTATTAGTATGAGTATGAGTACGAGTATTAGTATGAGTATGAGTATGAGTATGAGTTAAAGTATGAGTATGAGTATGAGTATGTGCATGAGTATGAGTATGTGTATGAGTATGAGTATGAGTATGAGGATGTGTATGAGTATGAGTATGAGTACGAGTATTAGTATGAGTATGAGTATGAGTATGAGTTTAAGTATGAGTATGAGTATGAGTATGTGCATGAGTATGAGTATGTGTATGAGTATGAGTATGAGTATGAGTATGAGTATGAGTATGAGTATGAGTATGAGTATGAGTATGAGTATGAGTATGAGTATGAGTATGAGTATGAGTATGAGTATGAGTATGAGTATGAGTATGAGTATAAGTATTAGTATGAGTATGAGTAGGAGTACGAGTAGGAGTACGAGTATGCGTATGAGTATGAGTATGAGTGTGAGTGTGAGTGCGAATGTGAGTATGAGCATGTGTATGAGTATGAGTATGAGTATGACTATGAGTATGAGTATGAGCATGAGCATGAGCATGAGCGTGAGCGTGAGAATAAGCATGAGTATGAGTTTAACTATGAGTATGAGTACGAGTATGCGTATGAATATGAGTATGAGTATGAGTATGAGTATGAGTATGAGTATGAGTATGAGTATAAGTATGAGTATGAGTATGAGTATGAGTATGAGTATGAGTATGAGTATGAGTATGAGTATGAGTATGAGTATGAGTATAAGTATGAGTATGAGTATGAGTATGAGTATGAGTATGAGTATGAGTATGAGTATGAGTATGAGTATGTGCATGAGTATGAGTATGTGTATGAGTATGAGTATGAGTATGAGTATGAGTATGAGTATGAGTATGTGTATGAGTATGAGTATGAGTATGAGTATGAGTATGAGTATGAGTATGAGTATGAGTATGAGTATGAGTTAGAGAATGAGTATGAGTATGTGTATGAGTATGAGTATGAGTATGAGTATGAGTATGAGTATGAGTATGAGTGTGAGTGTGAGTGCGAATGTGAGTATGAGCATGTGTATGAGTATGAGTATGAGTATGACTATGAGTATGAGTATGAGTATGAGCATGAGCATGATCATGAGCGTGAGCGTGAGAATAAGCATGAGTATGAGTTTAACTATGAGTATGAGTACGAGTATGCGTATGAATATGAGTATGAGTATGAGTATGAGTATGAGTATGAGTATGAGTATGAGTATGAGTATGAGTATGAGTATGAGTATGAGTATGAGTATGAGTATAAGTATGAGTATGAGTATGAGTATGAGTATGAGTATGAGTATCAGTATGAGTATGAGTATGAGTATAAGTATGAGTATGAGTATGAGTATAAGTATGAGAATGAGTATGAGTGTGAGTATGAGAATGAGTATGAGTATGTGTATGAGTATGAGTATGATTATGAGTATGAGTATGAGTATGAGTATGAGTATGAGTATGAGTATGACTATGAGTATGAGTATGAGTATGAGTATGAGTATGAGTTTAAGTATGAGTATGAGTATGAGTATGTGCATGAGTATGAGTATGTGTATGAGTATGAGTATGAGTATGAGTTTAAGTGTGAGTATGAGTATGAGTATGAGTATGAGTATGAGTATAAGTATTAGTATTAGTATGAGTATGAGTACGAGTATTAGTATGAGTATGAGTATGAGTATGAGTTTAAGTATGAGTATGAGTATGAGTATGTGCATGAGTATGAGTATGTGTATGAGTATGAGTATGAGTATGAGTATGAGTATGAGAATGAGTATAAGTATGAGAATGAGTATTAGTATGAGTATGAGTACGAGTATTAGTATGAGTATGAGTATGAGTATGAGTATGAGTATGAGTATGAGTATGAGTATGAGTTTAAGTATGAGTATGAGTATGAGTATGTGCATGAGTATGAGTATGTGTATGAGTATGAGTATGAGTATGAGTATGAGTATGAGTATGAGTATGAGTATGAGTATAAGTATGAGAATGAGTATGAGTGTGAGTATGAGAATGAGTATGAGTATGTGTATGAGTTTGAGTATGAGTATGAGTATGAGTATGAGTATGAGTATAAGTATTAGTATGAGTATGAGTACGAGTATTAGTATGAGTATGAGTATGACTATGAGTATGAGTATGAGTTTAAGTATGAGTATGAGTATGAGTATGTGCATGAGTATGAGTATGTGTATGAGTATGAGTATGAGTATGAGTATGAGTATGAGTATGAGAATGAGTATGAGTATAAGTATGAGAATGAGTATAAGTATGAGAATGAGTATGAGTGTGAGTATGAGAATGAGTATGAGTATGTGTATGAGTATGATTATGAGTATGAGTATGAGTATGAGTATGAGTATGAGTATGAGTATGAGTATGAGTATGACTATGAGTATGAGTATGAGTATGAGTATGAGTTTAAGTATGAGGATGAGTATGAGTATGTGCATGAGTATGAGTATGTGTATGAGTATGAGTATGAGTATGAGTATGAGTATGAGTATGAGTATGAGTATGAGTATGAGTATGTGCATGAGTATGAGTATGTGTATGAGTATGAGTATGAGTATGAGTATGAGTATGAGTATGAGTATGTGCATGAGTATGAGTATGTGTATGAGTATGAGTATGAGTATGAGTATGAGTATGAGTATGAGTATGAGTATGTGTATGAGTATGAGTATGAGTATGAGTATGAGTATGAGTATGAGTATGAGTATGAGTTAGAGTATGAGTATGTGTATGAGTATGAGTATGAGTATGAGTATGAGTATGAGTGTGAGTGTGAGTGCGAATGTGAGTATGAGCATGTGTATGAGTATGAGTATGAGTATGACTATGAGTATGAGTATGAGTATGAGCATGAGCATGAGCATGAGCGTGAGCGTGAGAATAAGCATGAGTATGAGTTTAACTATGAGTATGAGTACGAGTATGAGTATGAGTATGAGTATAAGTATGAGTATGAGTATGAGTATGAGTATGAGTATGAGTGTGAGTATGAGTATGAGTATGAGTATGAGTATGAGTATGAGTATAAGTATGAGTATGAGTATGAGTATGAGTATGAGTATGAGTATGAGTATGAGTATGTGCATGAGTATGAGTATGTGTATGAGTATGAGTATGAGTATGAGTATGAGTATGAGTATGAGTATGTGTATGAGTATGAGTATGAGTATGAGTATGAGTATGAGTATGAGTATGAGTATGAGTATGAGTTAGAGTATGAGTATGAGTATGTGTATGAGTATGAGTATGAGTATGAGTATGAGTATGAGTATGAGTATGAGTGTGAGTGTGAGTGCGAATGTGAGTATGAGCATGTGTATGAGTATGAGTATGAGTATGACTATGAGTATGAGTATGAGTATGAGCATGTGCATGAGTATGAGTATGTGTATGAGTATGAGTATGAGTATGAGTATGAGTATGAGTATGAGTATGTGTATGAGTATGAGTATGAGTATGAGTATGAGTATGAGTATGAGTATGAGTATGAGTATGAGTTAGAGTATGAGTATGAGTATGTGTATGAGTATGAGTATGAGTATGAGTATGAGTATGAGTATGAGTATGAGTGTGAGTGTGAGTGCGAATGTGAGTATGAGCATGTGTATGAGTATGAGTATGAGTATGACTATGAGTATGAGTATGAGTATGAGCATGAGCATGAGCATGAGCGTGAGCGTGAGAATAAGCATGAGTATGAGTTTAACTATGAGTATGAGTACGAGTATGCGTATGAATATGAGTATGAGTATGAGTATGAGTATGAGTATGAGTATGAGTATGAGTATGAGTATAAGTATGAGTATGAGTATGAGTATGAGTATGAGTATGAGTATGAGTATGAGTATGAGTATGAGTATAAGTATGAGTATGAGTATGAGTATACGTATGAGAATGAGTATGAGTGTGAGTATGAGAATGAGTATGAGTATGTGTATGAGTATGAGTATGATTATGAGTATGAGTATGAGTATGAGTATGAGTATGAGTATGACTATGAGTATGAGTATGAGTATGAGTATGAGTTTAAGTATGAGTATGAGTATGAGTATGTGCATGAGTATGAGTATGTGTATGAGTATGAGTATGAGTATGAGTTTAAGTGTGAGTATGAGTATGAGTATGAGTATGAGTATGAGTATAAGTATTAGTATTAGTATGAGTATGAGTACGAGTATTAGTATGAGTATGAGTATGAGTATGAGTTTAAGTATGAGTATGAGTATGAGTATGTGCATGAGTATGAGTATGTGTATGAGTATGAGTATGAGTATGAGTATGAGTATGAGTATGAGTATGAGTATGAGTATGAGTATGAGTATGAGTATGAGTATGAGTATAAGTATTAGTATGAGTATGAGTAGGAGTACGAGTAGGAGTACGAGTATGCGTATGAGTATGAGTATGAGTATGAGTATGAGTGTGAGTGTGAGTGCGAATGTGAGTACGAGTATGCGTATGAGTATGAGTATGAGTATGAGTATGAGTGTGAGTGTGAGTGCGAATGTGAGTATGAGCATGTGTATGAGTATGAGTATGAGTATGACTATGAGTATGAGTACGAGTATTAGTATGAGTATGAGTATGAGTATGAGTTTAAGTATGAGTATGAGTATGAGTATGTGCATGAGTATGAGTATGTGTATGAGTATGAGTATGAGTATGAGTATGAGTATGAGTATGAGTATGAGTATGAGTATGAGTATGAGTATGAGTATGAGTATGAGTATGAGTATGAGTATGAGTATAAGTAATAGTATGAGTATGAGTAGGAGTACGAGTAGGAGTACGAGTATGCGTATGAGTATGAGTATGAGTATGAGTATGAGTGTGAGTGTGAGTGCGAATGTGAGTACGAGTATGCGTATGAGTATGAGTATGAGTATGAGTATGAGTATGAGTATGAGTTTAAGTATGAGGATGAGTATGAGTATGTGCATGAGTATGAGTATGTGTATGAGTATGAGTATGAGTATGAGTATGAGTATGAGTATGAGTATGAGTATGAGTATGTGCATGAGTATGAGTATGTGTATGAGTATGAGTATGAGTATGAGTATGAGTATGAGTATGAGTATGTGTATGAGTATGAGTATGAGTATGAGTATGAGTATGAGTATGAGTATGAGTATGAGTTAGAGTATGAGTATGTGTATGAGTATGAGTATGAGTATGAGTATGAGTATGAGTGTGAGTGTGAGTGCGAATGTGAGTATGAGCATGTGTATGAGTATGAGTATGAGTATGACTATGAGTATGAGTATGAGTATGAGCATGAGCATGAGCATGAGCGTGAGCGTGAGAATAAGCATGAGTATGAGTTTAACTATGAGTATGAGTACGAGTATGCGTATGAATATGAGTATGAGTATGAGTATGAGTATGAGTATGAGTATGAGTATGAGTATGATTATAAGTATGAGTATGAGTATGAGTATGAGTATGAGTATGAGTATGAGTATGAGTATGAGAATAAGTATTAGTATGAGTATGAGAATGAGTATGAGTATGAGTATGAGTATGAGTATGAGTATGAGTATGAGCATGAGCATGAGCATGAGTATGAGTATGAGTGTGAGTATGAGTATGAGTATGAGTATGAATATGAGTATGAGTATGAGTATGAGTTTAAGTATGAGTATGAGTTTAAGTATGAGTATGAGTTTAAGTATGAGTATGAGTATGAGTATGAGTATGAGTATGAGTATGAGTATGAGTATGAGTGTGAGTGTGAGTTCGAATGTGAGTATGAGTATGAGTATGAGTATGTGTATGTGTATGAGTATGAGTATGACTATGAGTATGAGTATGAGTATGAGTATGAGTATGAGTATGAGTATGAGTATGAGTTTAAGTATGAGTATGAGTTTAAGTATGAGTATGAGTTTAAGTATGAGTATGAGTATGAGTATGAGTATGAGTATGAGTATGAGTATGAGTATGAGTGTGAGTGTGAGTTCGAATGTGAGTATGAGTATGAGTATGAGTATGTGTATGTGTATGAGTATGAGTATGACTATGAGTATGAGTATGAGTATGAGTATGAGTATGAGTATGAGTATGAGTATGAGTATGAGTATGAGTATGTGTATGTGTATGAGTATGAGTATGACTATGAGTATGAGTATGAGTATGAGTATGAGTATGAGTATGAGTATGAGTATGAGTATGAGTATGAGTATGAGTATGAGTATGACTATGACTATGAGTATGAGTATGACTATGACCATGACTATGAGAATGAGTATGAGTATGAGTATGAGTATGAGTATGAGTATGAGTTTAAGTATGAGTATGAGTATGGGTATGTGCATGAGTATGAGTATGTGTATGAGTATGAGTATGAGTATGAGTATAAGTATGAGAATGGGTATGAGTGTGAGTATGAGAATGAGTATGAGTATGTGTATGAGTATGAGTATGAGTATGAGTATGAGTATGAGTATGAGTATGAGTATGAGTATGAGGATGAGTATGAGTATAAGTATGAGTATGTGTATGAGTATGAGTATGAGTATGAGTATGAGTATGAGTATGAGTATGAGTTAGAGTATGAGTATGTGTATGAGTATGAGTATGAGTATGAGTATGAGTGTGAGTGTGAGTGCGAATGTGAGTATGAGTATGAGTATGAGTATGAGTATGAGAATAAGTATTAGTATGAGTATGAGAATGAGTATGAGTATGAGTATGAGTATGAGTATGAGTATGAGTATGAGCATGAGCATGAGCATGAGTATGAGTATGAGTATGAGTGTGAGTATGAGTATGAGTATGAATATGAGTATGAGTATGATTATAAGTATTAGTATGAGTATGAGTACGAGTATTAGTATGAGTATGAGTATGAGTTTAAGTATGAGTATGAGTATGAGTATGTGCATGAGTATGAGTATGTGTATGAGTATGAGTATGAGTATGAGTATAAGTATGAGAATGAGTATGAGTGTGAGTATGAGAATGAGTATGAGTATGTGTATGAGTATGAGTATGAGTATGAGTATGAGTATGAGTATGAGTATGAGTATGAGTATGAGTATGAGTATGAGTATGAGTATGAGTATGAGTATGAGTATGAGTATGAGTATGAGTATAAGTATGAGTATGAGTATGAGTATGAGTATGAGTATAAGTATTAGTATGAGTATGAGTACGAGTATTAGTATGAGTATGAGTATGAGTATGAGTATGATTATAAGTATGAGTATGAGTATGAGTATGAGTGTGAGTATGAGAATGAGTATGAGTATGTGTATGAGTATGAGTATGAGTATGAGTATGAGTATGAGTATGAGTATGAGTATGAGTATGAGTATGAGTATGAGTATGAGTATGAGTATGAGTATGAGTATAAGTATGAGTATGAGTATGAGTATGAGTATGAGTATGAGTATAAGTATTAGTATGAGTATGAGTACGAGTATTAGTTTGAGTATGAGTATGAGTATGAGTTTAAGTATGAGTATGAGTATGAGTATGAGTATGTGCATGAGTATGAGTATGTGCATGAGTATGAGTATGTGTATGAGTATGAGTATGAGTATGAGTATAAGTATGAGAATGAGTATGAGTGTGAGTATGAGTATGAGTATGAGTATGAGTATGAGTATGAGTATGAGTATGAGTGTGAGTGTGAGTTCGAATGTGAGTATGAGTATGAGTATGAGTATGTGTATGTGTATGAGTATGAGTATGACTATGAGTATGAGTATGAGTATGAGTATGAGTATGAGTATGAGTATGAGTATGATTATGAGTATGAGCATGAGCATGAGCATGAGTATGAGTATGAGTATGAGTGTGAGTATGAGTATGAGTATGAGTATGAATATGAGTATGAGTATGATTATAAGTATTAGTATGAGTATGAGTATGAATATGAGTATGAGTATGATTATACGTATTAGTATGATTATGAGTACGAGTATTAGTATGAGTATGAGTATGAGTTTAAGTATGAGTATGAGTATGAGTATGTGCATGAGTATGAGTATGTGTATGAGTATGAGTATGAGTATGAGTATAAGTATGAGAATGAGTATGAGTGTGAGTATGAGAATGAGTATGAGTATGTGTATGAGTATGAGTATGAGTATGAGTATGAGTATGAGTATGAGTATGAGTATGAGTATGAGTATGAGTATGAGTATGAGTATGAGTATGAGTATAAGTATGAGTATGAGTATGAGTATGAGTATGAGTATGAGTATAAGTATTAGTATGAGTATGAGTACGAGTATTATTATGAGTATGAGTATGAGTATGAGTTTAAGTATGAGTATGAGTATGAGTATGAGTATGTGCATGAGTATGAGTATGTGTATGTGTATGAGTATGAGTTTAAGTATGAGTATGAGTATGAGTATAAGTATTAGTATGAGTATGAGTACGAGTATTAGTATGAGTATGAGTATGAGTATGAGTATGAGTATGAGTTTAAGTATGAGTATGAGTATGAGTATGTGCATGAGTATGAGTATGTGTATGAGTATGAGTATGAGTATGAGTATGAGTATGAGTATGAGTATGAGTATGAGTATAAGTATGAGAATGAGTATGAGTGTGAGTATGAGAATGAGTATGAGTATGTGTATGAGTATGAGTTTGAGTATGAGTATGAGTATGAGTATGAGTATGAGTATGAGTATGAGTATAAGTATTAGTATGAGTATGAGTACGAGTATTAGTATGAGTATGAGTATGAGTATGAGTATGAGTATGAGTTTAAGTATGAGTATGAGTATGAGTATGTGCATGAGTATGAGTATGTGTATGAGTATGAGTATGAGTATGAGTATGAGTATGAGTATGAGTATGAGTATGAGTATGAGTATGAGTATGAGTATAAGTATGAGAATGAGTATAAGTATGAGAATGAGTATTAGTATGAGTATGAGTACGAGTATTAGTATGAGTATGAGTATGAGTATGAGTATGAGTTTAAGTATGAGGATGAGTATGAGTATGTGCATGAGTATGAGTATGTGTATGAGTATGAGTATGAGTATGAGTATGAGTATGAGTATGAGTATGAGTATGAGTATGAGTATGTGCATGAGTATGAGTATGAGTATGAGTATGAGTATAAGTATTAGTATGAGTATGAGTACGAGTATTAGTATGAGTATGAGTATGAGTATGAGTATGAGTATGAGTTTAAGTATGAGTATGAGTATGAGTATGTGCATGAGTATGAGTATGAGTATGAGTATGAGTATGAGTATGAGTATGAGTATGAGTATGAGTATGACTATGAGTATGAGTATGAGTATGAGTATGAGTTTAAGTATGAGGATGAGTATGAGTATGTGCATGAGTATGAGTATGTGTATGAGTATGAGTATGAGTATGAGTATGAGTATGAGTATGAGTATGAGTATGAGTATGTGCATGAGTATGAGTATGTGTATGAGTATGAGTATGAGTATGAGTATGAGTATGAGTATGTGCATGAGTATGAGTATGTGTATGAGTATGAGTATGAGTATGAGTATGAGTATGAGTATGAGTATGTGTATGAGTATGAGTATGAGTATGAGTATGAGTATGAGTATGAGTATGAGTATGAGTATGAGTTAGAGTATGAGTATGTGTATGAGTATGAGTATGAGTATGAGTATGAGTATGAGTGTGAGTGTGAGTGCGAATGTGAGTATGAGCATGTGTATGAGTATGAGTATGAGTATGACTATGAGTATGAGTATGAGTATGAGCATGAGCATGAGCATGAGCGTGAGCGTGAGAATAAGCATGAGTATGAGTTTAACTATGAGTATGAGTACGAGTATGCGTATGAATATGAGTATGAGTATGAGTATGAGTATGAGTATGAGTATGAGTATGAGTATGAGTATAAGTATGAGTATGAGTATGAGTATGAGTATGAGTATGAGTGTGAGTATGAGTATGAGTATGAGTATGAGTGTGAGTATGAGTATAAGTATGAGTATGAGTATGAGTATGAGTATGAGTATGAGTATGAGTATGTGCATGAGTATGAGTATGTGTATGAGTATGAGTATGAGTATGAGTATGAGTATGAGTATGAGTATGTGTATGAGTATGAGTATGAGTATGAGTATGAGTATGAGTATGAGTATGAGTATGAGTTAGAGTATGAGTATGAGTATATGTATGAGTATGAGTATGAGTATGAGTATGAGTATGAGTATGAGTATGAGTGTGAGTGTGAGTGCGAATGTGAGTATGAGCATGTGTATGAGTATGAGTATGAGTATGACTATGAGTATGAGTATGAGTATGAGCATGAGCATGAGCATGAGCGTGAGCGTGAGAATAAGCATGAGTATGAGTTTAACTATGAGTATGAGTACGAGTATGCGTATGAATATGAGTATGAGTATGAGTATGAGTATGAGTATGAGTATGAGTATGAGTATGAGTATAAGTATGAGTATGAGTATGAGTATGAGTATGAGTATGAGTATGAGTATGAGTATGAGTATGAGTATAAGTATGAGTATGAGTATGAGTATACGTATGAGAATGAGTATGAGTGTGAGTATGAGAATGAGTATGAGTATGTGTATGAGTATGAGTATGATTATGAGTATGAGTATGAGTATGAGTATGAGTATGAGTATGACTATGAGTATGAGTATGAGTATGAGTATGAGTTTAAGTATGAGTATGAGTATGAGTATGTGCATGAGTATGAGTATGTGTATGAGTATGAGTATGAGTATGAGTTTAAGTGTGAGTATGAGTATGAGTATGAGTATGAGTATGAGTATGAGTATGAGTATGAGTATGAGTATGAGTATGAGTATGAGTATGAGTATGAGTATGACTATGACTATGAGTATGAGTATGACTATGACCATGACTATGAGAATGAGTATGAGTATGAGTATGAGTATGAGTATGAGTATGAGTTTAAGTATGAGTATGAGTATGGGTATGTGCATGAGTATGAGTATGTGTATGAGTATGAGTATGAGTATGAGTATAAGTATGAGAATGGGTATGAGTGTGAGTATGAGAATGAGTATGAGTATGTGTATGAGTATGAGTATGAGTATGAGTATGAGTATGAGTATGAGTATGAGTATGAGTATGAGGATGAGTATGAGTATAAGTATGAGTATGTGTATGAGTATGAGTATGAGTATGAGTATGAGTATGAGTATGAGTATGAGTTAGAGTATGAGTATGTGTATGAGTATGAGTATGAGTATGAGTATGAGTGTGAGTGTGAGTGCGAATGTGAGTATGAGTATGAGTATGAGTATGAGTATGAGAATAAGTATTAGTATGAGTATGAGAATGAGTATGAGTATGAGTATGAGTATGAGTATGAGTATGAGTATGAGCATGAGCATGAGCATGAGTATGAGTATGAGTATGAGTGTGAGTATGAGTATGAGTATGAATATGAGTATGAGTATGATTATAAGTATTAGTATGAGTATGAGTACGAGTATTAGTATGAGTATGAGTATGAGTTTAAGTATGAGTATGAGTATGAGTATGTGCATGAGTATGAGTATGTGTATGAGTATGAGTATGAGTATGAGTATAAGTATGAGAATGAGTATGAGTGTGAGTATGAGAATGAGTATGAGTATGTGTATGAGTATGAGTATGAGTATGAGTATGAGTATGAGTATGAGTATGAGTATAAGTATGAGTATGAGTATGAGTATGAGTATGAGTATAAGTATTAGTATGAGTATGAGTACGAGTATTAGTATGAGTATGAGTATGAGTATGAGTTTAAGTATGAGTATGAGTATGAGTATGTGCATGAGTATGAGTATGTGTATGAGTATGAGTATGAGTATGAGTATGAGTATGAGTATGAGTATGAGTATGAGTATGAGTATGAGTATGAGTATGAGGATGAGTATGAGTATAAGTATGAGTATGTGTATGAGTATGAGTATGAGTATGAGTATGAGTATGAGTATGAGTATGAGTATGAGTATGAGTTAGAGTATGAGTATGTGTATGAATATGAGTATGAGTATGAGTATGAGCATGAGCGTCAGCATGAGTATGAGTATGAGTATGAGTGTGAGTATGAGTATGAGTATGAGTATGAGTATGAATATGAGTATGAGTAAGATTATAAGTATTAGTATGAGTATGAGTACGAGTATGAGTATGAGTATGAGTATGAGTATGAGTATGAGTATGAGTATGAGTATGAGTATGAGTATGAGTATGAGTATGAGTATGAGTATGAGTATGAGTATGAGTATGAGTATGAGTATGAGTATGAGTATGAGTATGAGTATAAGTATGAGTATGAGTATGAGTATGAGTATGAGTATGAGTATGAGTTTAAGTATGAGTATGAGTTTAAGTATGAGTATGAGTTTAAGTATGAGTATGAGTATGAGTATGAGTATGAGTATGAGTATGAGTATGAGTATGAGTATGAGTATGAGTATGAGTATGAGTGTGAGTGTGAGTTCGAATGTGAGTATGAGTATGAGTATGAGTATGTGTATGTGTATGAGTATGAGTATGACTATGAGTATGAGTATGAGTATGAGTATGAGTATGAGTATGAGTATGAGTATGATTATGAGTATGAGCATGAGCATGAGCATGAGTATGAGTATGAGTATGAGTGTGAGTATGAGTATGAGTATGAGTATGAATATGAGTATGAGTATGATTATAAGTATTAGTATGAGTATGAGTATGAATATGAGTATGAGTATGATTATAAGTATTAGTATGAGTATGAGTACGAGTATTAGTATGAGTATGAGTATGAGTTTAAGTATGAGTATGAGTATGAGTATGTGCATGAGTATGAGTATGTGTATGAGTATGAGTATGAGTATGAGTATAAGTATGAGAATGAGTATGAGTGTGAGTATGAGAATGAGTATGAGTATGTGTATGAGTATGAGTATGAGTATGAGTATGAGTATGAGTATGAGTATGAGTATGAGTATGAGTATGAGTATGAGTATGAGTATGAGTATGAGTATAAGTATGAGTATGAGTATGAGTATGAGTATGAGTATGAGTATAAGTATTAGTATGAGTATGAGTACGAGTATTAGTATGAGTATGAGTATGAGTATGAGTTTAAGTATGAGTATGAGTATGAGTATGAGTATGTGCATGAGTATGAGTATGTGCATGAGTATGAGTATGTGTATGAGTATGAGTATGAGTATGAGTATAAGTATGAGAATGAGTATGAGTGTGAGTATGAGTATGAGTATGAGTATGAGTATGAGTATGAGTATGAGTGTGAGTGTGAGTTCGAATGTGAGTATGAGTATGAGTATGAGTATGTGTATGTGTATGAGTATGAGTATGACTATGAGTATGAGTATGAGTATGAGTATGAGTATGAGTATGAGTATGAGTATGATTATGAGTATGAGCATGAGCATGAGCATGAGTATGAGTATGAGTATGAGTGTGAGTATGAGTATGAGTATGAGTATGAATATGAGTATGAGTATGATTATAAGTATTAGTATGAGTATGAGTATGAATATGAGTATGAGTATGATTATACGTATTAGTATGATTATGAGTACGAGTATTAGTATGAGTATGAGTATGAGTTTAAGTATGAGTATGAGTATGAGTATGTGCATGAGTATGAGTATGTGTATGAGTATGAGTATGAGTATGAGTATAAGTATGAGAATGAGTATGAGTGTGAGTATGAGAATGAGTATGAGTATGTGTATGAGTATGAGTATGAGTATGAGTATGAGTATGAGTATGAGTATGAGTATGAGTATGAGTATGAGTATGAGTATGAGTATAAGTATGAGTATGAGTATGAGTATGAGTATGAGTATGAGTATAAGTATTAGTATGAGTATGAGTACGAGTATTATTATGAGTATGAGTATGAGTATGAGTTTAAGTATGAGTATGAGTATGAGTATGAGTATGTGCATGAGTATGAGTATGTGTATGTGTATGAGTATGAGTTTAAGTATGAGTATGAGTATGAGTATAAGTATTAGTATGAGTATGAGTACGAGTATTAGTATGAGTATGAGTATGAGTATGAGTATGAGTATGAGTTTAAGTATGAGTATGAGTATGAGTATGTGCATGAGTATGAGTATGTGTATGAGTATGAGTATGAGTATGAGTATGAGTATGAGTATGAGTATGAGTATGAGTATGAGTATAAGTATGAGAATGAGTATGAGTGTGAGTATGAGAATGAGTATGAGTATGTGTATGAGTATGAGTTTGAGTATGAGTATGAGTATGAGTATGAGTATGAGTATGAGTATGAGTATGAGTATAAGTATTAGTATGAGTATGAGTACGAGTATTAGTATGAGTATGAGTATGAGTATGAGTATGAGTATGAGTTTAAGTATGAGTATGAGTATGAGTATGTGCATGAGTATGAGTATGTGTATGAGTATGAGTATGAGTATGAGTATGAGTATGAGTATGAGTATGAGTATGAGTATGAGTATGAGTATAAGTATGAGAATGAGTATAAGTATGAGAATGAGTATTAGTATGAGTATGAGTACGAGTATTAGTATGAGTATGAGTATGAGTATGAGTATGAGTATGAGTATGAGTTTAAGTATGAGTATGAGTATGAGTATGTGCATGAGTATGAGTATGTGTATGAGTATGAGTATGAGTATGAGTATGAGTATGAGTATGAGTATGAGTATGAGTATGAGTATAAGTATGAGAATGAGTATGAGTGTGAGTATGAGAATGAGTATGAGTATGTGTATGAGTATGAGTTTGAGTATGAGTATGAGTATGAGTATGAGTATGAGTATAAGTATTAGTATGAGTATGAGTACGAGTATTAGTATGAGTATGAGTATGAGTATGAGTATGAGTATGAGTATGAGTTTAAGTATGAGTATGAGTATGAGTATGTGCATGAGTATGAGTATGTGTATGAGTATGAGTATGAGTATGAGTATGAGTATGAGTATGAGTATGAGTATGAGTATAAGTATGAGAATGAGTATAAGTATGAGAATGAGTATGAGTGTGAGTATGAGAATGAGTATGAGTATGTGTATGAGTATGATTATGAGTATGAGTATGAGTATGAGTATGAGTATGAGTATGAGTATGAGTATGACTATGAGTATGAGTATGAGTATGAGTTTAAGTATGAGGATGAGTATGAGTATGTGCATGAGTATGAGTATGTGTATGAGTATGAGTATGAGTATGAGTATGAGTATGAGTATGAGTATGTGCATGAGTATGAGTATGTGTATGAGTATGAGTATAAGTATGAGTATGAGTATGAGTATGAGTATGTGTATGAGTATGAGTATGAGTATGAGTATGAGTATGAGTATGAGTATGAGTATGAGTTAGAGTATGAGTATGTGTATGAGTATGAGTATGAGTATGAGTATGAGTATGAGTGTGAGTGTGAGTGCGAATGTGAGTATGAGCATGTGTATGAGTATGAGTATGAGTATGACTATGAGTATGAGTATGAGTATGAGCATGAGCATGAGCATGAGCATGAGCGTGAGCGTGAGAATAAGCATGAGTATGAGTTTAACTATGAGTATGAGTACGAGTATGCGTATGAATATGAGTATGAGTATGAGTATGAGTATGAGTATGGGTATGAGTATGAGTATGAGTATGAGTATGAGTATAAGAATGAGCATGAGCATGAGTATGAGTATGAGTATGAGTATGAGCATGAGCATGAGCATGAGCATGAGCGTGAGCGTGAGAATAAGCATGAGTATGAGTTTAACTATGAGTATGAGTACGAGTATGCGTATGAATATGAGTATGAGTATGAGTATGAGTATGAGTATAAGTATGAGTATGAGTATGAGTATGAGTATGAGTATGAGTATGAGTATGAGTATGAGTATGAGTATGAGTATAAGTATTAGTATGAGTATGAGTACGAGCATTAGTATGAGTATGAGTATGAGTATGAGTTTAAGTGTGAGTATGAGTATGAGTATGAGTATGAGAATGAGTATAAGTATGAGAATGAGTATTAGTATGAGTATGAGTACGAGTATTAGTATGAGTATGAGTATGAGTATGAGTATGAGTATGAGTTTAAGTATGAGTATGAGTATGAGTATGTGCATGAGTATGAGTATGTGTATGAGTATGAGTATGAGTATGAGTATGAGTATGAGTATGAGTATGAGTATGAGTATAAGTATGAGAATGAGTATGAGTGTGAGTATGAGAATGAGTATGAGTATGTGTATGAGTATGACTATGAGTATGAGTATGAGCATGAGCATGAGCATGAGCGTGAGCGTGAGAATAAGCATGAGTATGAGGTTAACTATGAGTATGAGTACGAGTATGCGTATGAATATGAGTATGAGTATGAGTATGAGTATGAGTATGAGTATGAGTATGAGTATGAGTATAAGTATGAGTATGAGTATGAGTATGAGTATGAGTATGAGTATGAGTATGAGTATGAGTATGAGTATGAGTATGAGTATAAGTATGAGTATGAGTATGAGTATGAGTATGAGTATGAGTATGAGTATGAGAATGAGTATAAGTATGAGAATGAGTATTAGTATGAGTATGAGTACGAGTATTAGTATGAGTATGAGTATGAGTATGAGTATGAGTATGAGTTTAAGTATGAGTATGAGTATGAGTATGTGCATGAGTATGAGTATGTGTATGAGTATGAGTATGAGTATGAGTATGAGTATGAGTATGAGTATGAGTATGAGTATAAGTATGAGAATGAGTATGAGTGTGAGTATGAGAATGAGTATGAGTATGTGTATGAGTATGAGTTTGAGTATGAGTATGAGTATGAGTATGAGTATGAGTATAAGTATTAATATGAGTATGAGTACGAGTATTAGTATGAGTATGAGTATGAGTATGAGTATGAGTATGAGTTTAAGTATGAGTATGAGTATGAGTATGTGCATGAGTATGAGTATGTGTATGAGTATGAGTATGAGTATGAGTATGAGTATGAGTATGAGTATGAGTATGAGTATAAGTATGAGAATGAGTATAAGTATGAGAATGAGTATGAGTGTGAGTATGAGAATGAGTATGAGTATGTGTATGAGTATGATTATGAGTATGAGTATGAGTATGAGTATGAGTATGAGTATGAGTATGAGTATGAGTATGAGTATGACTATGAGTATGAGTATGAGTATGAGTTTAAGTATGAGGATGAGTATGAGTATGTGCATGAGTATGAGTATGTGTATGAGTATGAGTATGAGTATGAGTATGAGTATGAGTATGAGTATGAGTATGTGCATGAGTATGAGTATGTGTATGAGTATGAGTATGAGTATGAGTATGAGTATGGGTATGAGTATGTGTATGAGTATGAGTATGAGTATGAGTATGAGTATGAGTATGAGTATGAGTATGAGTTAGAGTATGAGTATGAGTATGAGTATGAGTATGAGTATGAGTATGTGCATGAGTATGAGTATGTGTATGAGTATGAGTATGAGTATGACTATGAGTATGAGTATGAGCATGAGCATGAGCATGAGCGTGAGCGTGAGAATAAGCATGAGTATGAGTTTAACTATGAGTATGAGTACGAGTATGCGTATGAATATGAGTATGAGTATGAGTATGAGTATGAGTATGAGTATGAGTATAAGTATGAGTATGAGTATGAGTATGAGTATGAGTATGAGTATGAGTATGAGTATGAGTATGAGTATGAGTATAAGTATGAGTATGAGTATGAGTATGAGTATGAGTATGAGTATGAGTATGAGTATGAGTATGAGTATGAGTATGAGTATGTGCATGAGTATGAGTATGTGTATGAGTATGAGTATGAGTATGAGTATGAGTATGAGTATGAGTATGTGTATGAGTATGAGTATGAGTATGAGTATGAGTATGAGTATGAGTATGAGTATGAGTATGAGTATGAGTTAGAGAATGAGTATGAGTATGTGTATGAGTATGAGTATGAGTATGAGTATGAGTATGAGTATGAGTGTGAGTGTGAGTGCGAATGTGAGTATGAGCATGTGTATGAGTATGAGTATGAGTATGACTATGAGTATGAGTATGAGTATGAGCATGAGCATGAGCATGAGCGTGAGCGTGAGAATAAGCATGAGTATGAGTTTAACTATGAGTATGAGTACGAGTATGCGTATGAATATGAGTATGAGTATGAGTATGAGTATGAGTATGAGTATGAGTATGAGTATAAGTATGAGTATGAGTATGAGTATGAGTATGAGTATGAGTATGAGTATGAGTATGAGTATGAGTATAAGTATGAGTATGAGTATGAGTATAAGTATGAGAATGAGTATGAGTGTGAGTATGAGAATGAGTATGAGTATGTGTATGAGTATGAGTATGATTATGAGTATGAGTATGAGTATGAGTATGAGTATGAGTATGACTATGAGTATGAGTATGAGTATGAGTATGAGTATGAGTATGAGTTTAAGTATGAGTATGAGTATGAGTATGTGCATGAGTATGAGTATGTGTATGAGTATGAGTATGAGTATGAGTTTAAGTGTGAGTATGAGTATGAGTATGAGTATGAGTATGAGTATAAGTATTAGTATTAGTATGAGTATGAGTACGAGTATTAGTATGAGTATGAGTATGAGTATGAGTTTAAGTATGAGTATGAGTATGAGTATGTGCATGAGTATGAGTATGTGTATGAGTATGAGTATGAGTATGAGTATGAGTATGAGTATGAGTATGAGTATGAGTATGAGTATGAGTATGAGTATGAGTATGAGTATAAGTATTAGTATGAGTATGAGTAGGAGTACGAGTAGGAGTACGAGTATGCGTATGAGTATGAGTATGAGTATGAGTATGAGTGTGAGTGTGAGTGCGAATGTGAGTACGAGTATGCGTATGAGTATGAGTATGAGTATGAGTGTGAGTGTGAGTGCGAATGTGAGTATGAGCATGTGTATGAGTATGAGTATGAGTATGACTATGAGTATGAGTATGAGTATGAGCATGAGCATGAGCATGAGCATGAGCGTGAGCGTGAGAATAAGCATGAGTATGAGTTTAACTATGAGTATGAGTACGAGTATGCGTATGAATATGAGTATGAGTATGAGTATGAGTATGAGTATGAGTATGAGTATGAGTATGAGTATGAGTATGAGTATGAGTATGAGTATGAGTATGAGTATGAGTATGAGTATAAGTATGAGTATGAGTATGAGTATGAGTATGAGTATGAGTATGAGTATGAGTATGTGCATGAGTATGAGTATGTGTATGAGTATGAGTATGAGTATGAGTATGAGTATGAGTATGAGTATGTGTATGAGTATGAGTATGAGTATGAGTATGAGTATGAGTATGAGTATGAGTATGAGTTAGAGTATGAGTATGTGTATGAGTATGAGTATGAGTATGAGTATGAGTATGAGTGTGAGTGTGAGTGCGAATGTGAGTATGAGCATGTGTATGAGTATGAGTATGAGTATGACTATGAGTATGAGTATGAGTATGAGCATGAGCATGAGCATGAGCATGAGCGTGAGCGTGAGAATAAGCATGAGTATGAGTTTAACTATGAGTATGAGTACGAGTATGCGTATGAATATGAGTATGAGTATGAGTATGAGTATGAGTATGAGTATGGGTATGAGTATGAGTATGAGTATGAGTATGAGTATAAGAATGAGCATGAGCATGAGTATGAGTATGAGTATGAGTATGAGTATGAGTATGAGTAAGAGTATGAGTATAAGTATGAGTATGAGTATGAGTATGAGTATGAGTATGAGTATAAGTATTAGTATGAGTATGAGTACGAGTATTAGTATGAGTATGAGTATGAGTATGAGTATGAGTATGAGTTTAAGTATGAGTATGAGTATGAGTATGTGCATGAGTATGAGTATGTGTATGAGTATGAGTATGAGTATGAGTATGAGTATGAGTATGAGTATGACTATGAGTATGAGTATGAGTATGAGCATGAGCATGAGCATGAGCATGAGCGTGAGCGTGAGAATAAGCATGAGTATGAGTTTAACTATGAGTATGAGTACGAGTATGCGTATGAATATGAGTATGAGTATGAGTATGAGTATGAGTATGAGTATGAGTTTAAGTATGAGTATGAGTATGAGTATGTGCATGAGTATGAGTATGTGTATGAGTATGAGTATGAGTATGAGTATGAGTATGAGTATGAGTATGAGTATGAGTATGAGTATGAGTATAAGTATGAGAATGAGTATGAGTGTGAGTATGAGAATGAGTATGAGTATGTGTATGAGTATGAGTTTGAGTATGAGTATGAGTATGAGTATGAGTATGAGTATGAGTATGAGTATAAGTATTAGTATGAGTATGAGTACGAGTATTAGTATGAGTATGAGTATGAGTATGAGTATGAGTATGAGTTTAAGTATGAGTATGAGTATGAGTATGTGCATGAGTATGAGTATGTGTATGAGTATGAGTATGAGTATGAGTATGAGTATGAGTATGAGTATGAGTATGAGTATGAGTATGAGTATGAGTATGAGTATGAGTATGAGTATAAGTATGAGAATGAGTATAAGTATGAGAATGAGTATTAGTATGAGTATGAGTATGTGTATGAGTATGAGTTTGAGTATGAGTATGAGTATGAGTATGAGTATGAGTATAAGTATGAGTATGAGTATGAGTATGTGCATGAGTATGAGTATGTGTATGAGTATGAGTATGAGTATGAGTATGAGTATGAGTATGAGTATGAGTATGAGTATGAGTATAAGTATGAGAATGAGTATGAGTGTGAGTATGAGAATGAGTATGTGTATGAGTATGAGTATGAGTATGAGTTTAAGTGTGAGTATGAGTATGAGTATGAGTATGAGTATAAGTATTAGTATTAGTATGAGTATGAGTACGAGTATTAGTATGAGTATGAGTATGAGTATGAGTTTAAGTATGAGTATGAGTATGAGTATGTGCATGAGTATGAGTATGTGTATGAGTATGAGTATGAGTATGAGTATGAGTATGAGTATGAGTATGAGTATGAGTATGAGTATGAGTATGAGTATGAGTATAAGTATTAGTATGAGTATGAGTAGGAGTACGAGTATGAGTATGAGTATGAGCATGAGCATGAGCATGAGCATGAGCGTGAGCGTGAGAATAAGCATGAGTATGAGTTTAACTATGAGTATGAGTACGAGTATGCGTATGAATATGAGTATGAGTATGAGTATGAGTATGAGTATGAGTATGAGTATGAGTACGAGCATTAGTATGAGTATGAGTATGAGTATGAGTTTAAGTGTGAGTATGAGTATGAGCATGAGTATGAGTATGAGTATGAGTATGAGTATAAGTATTAGTATGAGTATGAGTACGAGTATTAGTATGAGTATGAGTATGAGTATGAGTTAAAGTATGAGTATGAGTATGAGTATGTGCATGAGTATGAGTATGTGTATGAGTATGTGCATGAGTATGAGTATGAGTATGAGTATGTGCATGAGTATGAGTATGTGTATGAGTATGTGCATGAGTATGAGTATGTGTATGAGTATGAGTATGAGTATGAGTATGAGTATGAGCATGAGTATGAGTATAAGTATGAGTATGAGTATGAGTATGAGTATGAGTATGAGTATAAGTATTAGTATGAGTATGAGTACGAGTATTAGTATGAGTATGAGTATGAGTATGAGTTTAAGTGTGAGTATGAGTATGAGCATGAGTATGAGTATGAGTATGAGTATGAGTATGAGTTTAAGTGTGAGTATGAGTATGAGCATGAGTATGAGTATGAGTATGAGTATGAGTATAAGTATTAGTATGAGTATGAGTACGAGTATTAGTATGAGTATGAGTATGAGTATGAGTTAAAGTATGAGTATGAGTATGAGTATGTGCATGAGTATGAGTACGTGTATGAGTATGAGTATGAGTATGTGTATGAGTATGAGTATGAGTACGAGTATTAGTATGAGTATGAGTATGAGTATGAGTTTAAGTATGAGTATGAGTATGAGTATGTGCATGAGTATGAGTATGTGTATGAGTATGAGTATGAGTATGAGTATGAGTATGTGCATGAGTATGAGTATGTGTATGAGTATGAGTATGAGTATGAGTATGAGTATGAGTATGAGTATAAGTATGAGTATGAGTATGAGTATGAGTATGAGTATGAGTATGAGTATGAGTATGAGTATGAGTATGAGTATGAGTATGAGTATAAGTATGAGTATGAGTATGAGTATGAGTATGAGTATGAGTATGAGTATGAGTATGAGTTTAAGTGTGAGTATGAGTATGAGTATGAGTATGAGTATGAGTATGAGTATGAGTATGAGTATGAGTATAAGTATGAGTATGAGTATGAGTATGAGTATGAGTATGAGTATGAGTATGTGTATGAGTATGAGTATTAGTATGAGTATGAGTACGAGTATTAGTATGAGTATGAGTATGAGTATGAGTTAAAGTATGAGTATGAGTATGAGTATGTGCATGAGTATGAGTATGTGTATGAGTATGTGCATGAGTATGAGTATGTGTATGAGTATGAGTATGAGTATGAGTATGAGTATGAGTATGAGTATAAGTATGAGAATGAGTATAAGTATGAGAATGAGTATTAGTATGAGTATGAGTACGAGTATTAGTATGAGTATGAGTATGAGTATGAGTATGAGTATGAGTATGAGTTTAAGTATGAGTATGAGTATGAGTATGTGCATGAGTATGAGTATGTGTATGAGTATGAGTATGAGTATGAGTATGAGTATGAGTATGAGTATGAGTATGAGTATGAGTATAAGTATGAGAATGAGTATGAGTGTGAGTATGAGAATGAGTATGAGTATGTGTATGAGTATGAGTTTGAGTATGAGTATGAGTATGAGTATGAGTATGAGTATAAGTATTAGTATGAGTATGAGTACGAGTATTAGTATGAGTATGAGTATGAGTATGAGTATGAGTATGAGTATGAGTTTAAGTATGAGTATGAGTATGAGTATGTGCATGAGTATGAGTATGTGTATGAGTATGAGTATGAGTATGAGTATGAGTATGAGTATGAGTATGAGTATGAGTATAAGTATGAGAATGAGTATAAGTATGAGAATGAGTATGAGTGTGAGTATGAGAATGAGTATGAGTATGTGTATGAGTATGATTATGAGTATGAGTATGAGTATGAGTATGAGTATGAGTATGAGTATGAGTATGACTATGAGTATGAGTATGAGTATGAGTTTAAGTATGAGGATGAGTATGAGTATGTGCATGAGTATGAGTATGTGTATGAGTATGAGTATGAGTATGAGTATGAGTATGAGTATGAGTATGAGTATGTGCATGAGTATGAGTATGTGTATGAGTATGAGTATGAGTATGAGTATGAGTATGAGTATGAGTATGTGTATGAGTATGAGTATGAGTATGAGTATGAGTATGAGTATGAGTATGAGTATGAGTTAGAGTATGAGTATGTGTATGAGTATGAGTATGAGTATGAGTATGAGTATGAGTGTGAGTGTGAGTGCGAATGTGAGTATGAGCATGTGTATGAGTATGAGTATGAGTATGACTATGAGTATGAGTATGAGTATGAGCATGAGCATGAGCATGAGCATGAGCGTGAGCGTGAGAATAAGCATGAGTATGAGTTTAACTATGAGTATGAGTACGAGTATGCGTATGAATATGAGTATGAGTATGAGTATGAGTATGAGTATGGGTATGAGTATGAGTATGAGTATGAGTATGAGTATAAGAATGAGCATGAGCATGAGTATGAGTATGAGTATGAGTATGAGCATGAGCATGAGCATGAGCATGAGCGTGAGCGTGAGAATAAGCATGAGTATGAGTTTAACTATGAGTATGAGTACGAGTATGCGTATGAATATGAGTATGAGTATGAGTATGAGTATGAGTATAAGTATGAGTATGAGTATGAGTATGAGTATGAGTATGAGTATGAGTATGAGTATGAGTATAAGTATTAGTATGAGTATGAGTACGAGCATTAGTATGAGTATGAGTATGAGTATGAGTTTAAGTGTGAGTATGAGTATGAGTATGAGTATGAGAATGAGTATAAGTATGAGAATGAGTATTAGTGTGAGTATGAGTACGAGTATTAGTATGAGTATGAGTATGAGTATGAGTATGAGTATGAGTATGAGTTTAAGTATGAGTATGAGTATGAGTATGTGCATGAGTATGAGTATGTGTATGAGTATGAGTATGAGTATGAGTATGAGTATGAGTATGAGTATGAGTATGAGTATAAGTATGAGAATGAGTATGAGTGTGAGTATGAGAATGAGTATGAGTATGTGTATGAGTATGACTATGAGTATGAGTATGAGCATGAGCATGAGCATGAGCGTGAGCGTGAGAATAAGCATGAGTATGAGGTTAACTATGAGTATGAGTACGAGTATGCGTATGAATATGAGTATGAGTATGAGTATGAGTATGAGTATGAGTATGAGTATGAGTATAAGTATGAGTATGAGTATGAGTATGAGTATGAGTATGAGTATGAGTATGAGTATGAGTATGAGTATGAGTATAAGTATGAGTATGAGTATGAGTATGAGTATGAGTATGAGTATGAGTATGAGAATGAGTATAAGTATGAGAATGAGTATTAGTATGAGTATGAGTACGAGTATTAGTATGAGTATGAGTATGAGTATGAGTATGAGTATGAGTTTAAGTATGAGTATGAGTATGAGTATGTGCATGAGTATGAGTATGTGTATGAGTATGAGTATGAGTATGAGTATGAGTATGAGTATGAGTATGAGTATGAGTATAAGTATGAGAATGAGTATGAGTGTGAGTATGAGAATGAGTATGAGTATGTGTATGAGTATGAGTTTGAGTATGAGTATGAGTATGAGTATGAGTATGAGTATAAGTATTAATATGAGTATGAGTACGAGTATTAGTATGAGTATGAGTATGAGTATGAGTATGAGTATGAGTTTAAGTATGAGTATGAGTATGAGTATGTGCATGAGTATGAGTATGTGTATGAGTATGAGTATGAGTATGAGTATGAGTATGAGTATGAGTATGAGTATAAGTATGAGAATGAGTATAAGTATGAGAATGAGTATGAGTGTGAGTATGAGAATGAGTATGAGTATGTGTATGAGTATGATTATGAGTATGAGTATGAGTATGAGTATGAGTATGAGTATGAGTATGAGTATAAGTATGAGTATGACTATGAGTATGAGTATGAGTATGAGTTTAAGTATGAGGATGAGTATGAGTATGTGCATGAGTATGAGTATGTGTATGAGTATGAGTATGAGTATGAGTATGAGTATGAGTATGAGTATGAGTATGTGCATGAGTATGAGTATGTGTATGAGTATGAGTATGAGTATGAGTATGAGTATGGGTATGAGTATGTGTATGAGTATGAGTATGAGTATGAGTATGAGTATGAGTATGAGTATGAGTATGAGTTAGAGTATGAGTATGAGTATGAGTATGAGTATGAGTATGTGCATGAGTATGAGTATGTGTATGAGTATGAGTATGAGTATGACTATGAGTATGAGTATGAGCATGAGCATGAGCATGAGCGTGAGCGTGAGAATAAGCATGAGTATGAGTTTAACTATGAGTATGAGTACGAGTATGCGTATGAATATGAGTATGAGTATGAGTATGAGTATGAGTATGAGTATGAGTATAAGTATGAGTATGAGTATGAGTATGAGTATGAGTATGAGTATGAGTATGAGTATGAGTATGAGTATGAGTATAAGTATGAGTATGAGTATGAGTATGAGTATGAGTATGAGTATGAGTATGAGTATGAGTATGAGTATGAGTATGTGCATGAGTATGAGTATGTGTATGAGTATGAGTATGAGTATGAGTATGAGTATGAGTATGAGTATGTGTATGAGTATGAGTATGAGTATGAGTATGAGTATGAGTATGAGTATGAGTATGAGTATGAGTATGAGTTAGAGAATGAGTATGAGTATGTGTATGAGTATGAGTATGAGTATGAGTATGAGTATGAGTGTGAGTGTGAGTGCGAATGTGAGTATGAGCATGTGTATGAGTATGAGTATGAGTATGACTATGAGTATGAGTATGAGTATGAGCATGAGCATGAGCATGAGCGTGAGCGTGAGAATAAGCATGAGTATGAGTTTAACTATGAGTATGAGTACGAGTATGCGTATGAATATGAGTATGAGTATGAGTATGAGTATGAGTATGAGTATAAGTATGAGTATGAGTATGAGTATGAGTATGAGTATGAGTATGAGTATGAGTATGAGTATGAGTATAAGTATGAGTATGAGTATGAGTATAAGTATGAGAATGAGTATGAGTGTGAGTATGAGAATGAGTATGAGTATGTGTATGAGTATGAGTATGATTATGAGTATGAGTATGAGTATGAGTATGAGTATGAGTATGACTATGAGTATGAGTATGAGTATGAGTATGAGTATGAGTATGAGTTTAAGTATGAGTATGAGTATGAGTATGTGCATGAGTATGAGTATGTGTATGAGTATGAGTATGAGTATGAGTTTAAGTGTGAGTATGAGTATGAGTATGAGTATGAGTATGAGTATAAGTATTAGTATTAGTATGAGTATGAGTACGAGTATTAGTATGAGTATGAGTATGAGTATGAGTTTAAGTATGAGTATGAGTATGAGTATGTGCATGAGTATGAGTATGTGTATGAGTATGAGTATGAGTATGAGTATGAGTATGAGTATGAGTATGAGTATGAGTATGAGTATGAGTATGAGTATGAGTATAAGTATTAGTATGAGTATGAGTAGGAGTACGAGTAGGAGTACGAGTATGCGTATGAGTATGAGTATGAGTATGAGTATGAGTGTGAGTGTGAGTGCGAATGTGAGTACGAGTATGCGTATGAGTATGAGTATGAGTATGAGTGTGAGTGTGAGTGCGAATGTGAGTATGAGCATGTGTATGAGTATGAGTATGAGTATGACTATGAGTATGAGTATGAGTATGAGCATGAGCATGAGCATGAGCATGAGCGTGAGCGTGAGAATAAGCATGAGTATGAGTTTAACTATGAGTATGAGTACGAGTATGCGTATGAATATGAGTATGAGTATGAGTATGAGTATGAGTATGAGTATGAGTATGAGTATGAGTATGAGTATGAGTATGAGTATGAGTATGAGTATGAGTATGAGTATGAGTATGAGTATAAGTATGAGTATGAGTATGAGTATGAGTATGAGTATGAGTATGAGTATGAGTATGTGCATGAGTATGAGTATGTGTATGAGTATGAGTATGAGTATGAGTATGAGTATGAGTATGAGTATGTGTATGAGTATGAGTATGAGTATGAGTATGAGTATGAGTATGAGTATGAGTATGAGTATGAGTTAGAGTATGAGTATGT
Source organism: Andrena chrysosceles (assembly GCA_963855975.1). Taxonomy (NCBI): domain Eukaryota; kingdom Metazoa; phylum Arthropoda; class Insecta; order Hymenoptera; family Andrenidae; genus Andrena; species Andrena chrysosceles. Next base: position 397,039 of record CAWLCU010000601.1, read on the forward strand.
GTATGAGTATGAGTATGAGTATGAGTATGAGTATGAGTGTGAGTGTGAGTGCGAATGTGAGTATGAGCATGTGTATGAGTATGAGTATGAGTATGACTATGAGTATGAGTATGAGTATGAGCATGAGCATGAGCATGAGCATGAGCGTGAGCGTGAGAATAAGCATGAGTATGAGTTTAACTATGAGTATGAGTACGAGTATGCGTATGAATATGAGTATGAGTATGAATATGAGTATGAGTATGAGTATGGGTATGAGTATGAGTATGAGTATGAGTATAAGAATGAGCATGAGCATGAGTATGAGTATGAGTATGAGTATGAGTATGAGTATGAGTAAGAGTATGAGTATAAGTATGAGTATGAGTATGAGTATGAGTATGAGTATGAGTATAAGTATTAGTATGAGTATGAGTACGAGTATTAGTATGAGTATGAGTATGAGTATGAGTATGAGTATGAGTTTAAGTATGAGTATGAGTATGAGTATGTGCATGAGTATGAGTATGTGTATGAGTATGAGTATGAGTATGAGTATGAGTATGAGTATGAGTATGAGTATGACTATGAGTATGAGTATGAGTATGAGCATGAGCATGAGCATGAGCATGAGCGTGAGCGTGAGAATAAGCATGAGTATGAGTTTAACTATGAGTATGAGTACGAGTATGCGTATGAATATGAGTATGAGTATGAGTATGAGTATGAGTATGAGTATGAGTTTAAGTATGAGTATGAGTATGAGTATGTGCATGAGTATGAGTATGTGTATGAGTATGAGTATGAGTATGAGTATGAGTATGAGTATGAGTATGAGTATGAGTATGAGTATGAGTATAAGTATGAGAATGAGTATGAGTGTGAGTATGAGAATGAGTATGAGTATGTGTATGAGTATGAGTTTGAGTATGAGTATGAGTATGAGTATGAGTATGAGTATGAGTATGAGTATAAGTATTAGTATGAGTATGAGTACGAGTATTAGTATGAGTATGAGTATGAGTATGAGTATGAGTATGAGTTTAAGTATGAGTATGAGTATGAGTATGTGCATGAGTATGAGTATGTGTATGAGTATGAGTATGAGTATGAGTATGAGTATGAGTATGAGTATGAGTATGAGTATGAGTATGAGTATGAGTATGAGTATGAGTATGAGTATAAGTATGAGAATGAGTATAAGTATGAGAATGAGTATTAGTATGAGTATGAGTATGTGTATGAGTATGAGTTTGAGTATGAGTATGAGTATGAGTATGAGTATGAGTATAAGTATGAGTATGAGTATGAGTATGTGCATGAGTATGAGTATGTGTATGAGTATGAGTATGAGTATGAGTATGAGTATGAGTATGAGTATGAGTATGAGTATGAGTATGAGTATAAGTATGAGAATGAGTATGAGTGTGAGTATGAGAATGAGTATGTGTATGAGTATGAGTATGAGTATGAGTTTAAGTGTGAGTATGAGTATGAGTATGAGTATGAGTATAAGTATTAGTATTAGTATGAGTATGAGTACGAGTATTAGTATGAGTATGAGTATGAGTATGAGTTTAAGTATGAGTATGAGTATGAGTATGTGCATGAGTATGAGTATGTGTATGAGTATGAGTATGAGTATGAGTATGAGTATGAGTATGAGTATGAGTATGAGTTTGAGTATGAGTATGAGTATGAGTATGAGTATAAGTATTAGTATGAGTATGAGTAGGAGTACGAGTATGAGTATGAGTATGAGCATGAGCATGAGCATGAGCATGAGCGTGAGCGTGAGAATAAGCATGAGTATGAGTTTAACTATGAGTATGAGTACGAGTATGCGTATGAATATGAGTATGAGTATGAGTATGAGTATGAGTATGAGTATGAGTATGAGTACGAGCATTAGTATGAGTATGAGTATGAGTATGAGTTTAAGTGTGAGTATGAGTATGAGCATGAGTATGAGTATGAGTATGAGTATGAGTATAAGTATTAGTATGAGTATGAGTACGAGTATTAGTATGAGTATGAGTATGAGTATGAGTTAAAGTATGAGTATGAGTATGAGTATGTGCATGAGTATGAGTATGTGTATGAGTATGTGCATGAGTATGAGTATGAGTATGAGTATGTGCATGAGTATGAGTATGTGTATGAGTATGTGCATGAGTATGAGTATGTGTATGAGTATGAGTATGAGTATGAGTATGAGTATGAGCATGAGTATGAGTATAAGTATGAGTATGAGTATGAGTATGAGTATGAGTATGAGTATGAGTATAAGTATTAGTATGAGTATGAGTACGAGTATTAGTATGAGTATGAGTATGAGTATGAGTTTAAGTGTGAGTATGAGTATGAGCATGAGTATGAGTATGAGTATGAGTATGAGTATGAGTTTAAGTGTGAGTATGAGTATGTGCATGAGTATGAGTATGTGTATGAGTATGAGTATAAGTATTAGTATGAGTATGAGTACGAGTATTAGTATGAGTATGAGTATGAGTATGAGTATGAGTATGAGTATGAGTATGAGTATGTGCATGAGTATGAGTACGTGTATGAGTATGAGTATGAGTATGTGTATGAGTATGAGTATGAGTACGAGTATTAGTATGAGTATGAGTATGAGTATGAGTTTAAGTATGAGTATGAGTATGAGTATGTGCATGAGTATGAGTATGTGTATGAGTATGAGTATGAGTATGAGTATGAGTATGAGTATGAGTATGAGTATGAGTATGAGTATGAGTATGAGTATGAGTATGAGTATGAGTATGAGTATGAGTATAAGTATTAGTATGAGTATGAGTAGGAGTACGAGTAGGAGTACGAGTATGCGTATGAGTATGAGTATGAGTGTGAGTGTGAGTGCGAATGTGAGTATGAGCATGTGTATGAGTATGAGTATGAGTATGACTATGAGTATGAGTATGAGTATGAGCATGAGCATGAGCATGAGCGTGAGAATAAGCATGAGTATGAGTTTAACTATGAGTATGAGTACGAGTATGCGTATGAATATGAGTATGTGTATGAGTATGAGTATGAGTATGAGTATGAGTATGAGTATGAGTATGAGTATAAGTATGAGTATGAGTATGAGTATGAGTATGAGTATGAGTATGAGTATGAGTATGAGTATGAGTATGAGTATGAGTATGAGTATAAGTATGAGTATGAGTATGAGTATGAGTATGAGTATGAGTATGAGTATGAGTATGAGTTTAAGTGTGAGTATGAGTATGAGTATGAGTATGAGTATGAGTATGAGTATGAGTATGAGTATGAGTATAAGTATGAGTATGAGTATGAGTATGAGTATGAGTATGAGTATGAGTATGTGTATGAGTATGAGTATTAGTATGAGTATGAGTACGAGTATTAGTATGAGTATGAGTATGAGTATGAGTTAAAGTATGAGTATGAGTATGAGTATGTGCATGAGTATGAGTATGTGTATGAGTATGTGCATGAGTATGAGTATGTGTATGAGTATGAGTATGAGTATGAGTATGAGTATGAGTATGAGTATGAGTATGAGTATAAGTATGAGTATGAGTATGAGTATGAGTATGAGTATGAGTATGAGTATGAGTTAGAGTATGAGTATGAGTATGAGTATGAGTATGAGTATGTGCATGAGTATGAGTATGTGTATGAGTATGAGTATGAGTATGACTATGAGTATGAGTATGAGCATGAGCATGAGCATGAGCGTGAGCGTGAGAATAAGCATGAGTATGAGTTTAACTATGAGTATGAGTACGAGTATGCGTATGAATATGAGTATGAGTATGAGTATGAGTATGAGTATGAGTATGAGTATAAGTATGAGTATGAGTATGAGTATGAGTATGAGTATGAGTATGAGTATGAGTATGAGTATGAGTATGAGTATGAGTATGAGTATAAGTATGAGTATGAGTATGAGTATGAGTATGAGTATGAGTATGAGTATGAGTATGAGTATGAGTATGTGCATGAGTATGAGTATGTGTATGAGTATGAGTATGAGTATGAGTATGAGTATGAGTATGAGTATGTGTATGAGTATGAGTATGAGTATGAGTATGAGTATGAGTATGAGTATGAGTATGAGTATGAGTATGAGTTAGAGAATGAGTATGAGTATGTGTATGAGTATGAGTATGAGTATGAGTATGAGTATGAGTATGAGTGTGAGTGTGAGTGCGAATGTGAGTATGAGCATGTGTATGAGTATGAGTATGAGTATGACTATGAGTATGAGTATGAGTATGAGCATGAGCATGAGCATGAGCGTGAGCGTGAGAATAAGCATGAGTATGAGTTTAACTATGAGTATGAGTACGAGTATGCGTATGAATATGAGTATGAGTATGAGTATGAGTATGAGTATGAGTATGAGTATAAGTATGACTATGAGTATGAGTATGAGTATGAGTATGAGTATGAGTATGAGTATGAGTATGAGTATAAGTATGAGTATGAGTATGAGTATAAGTATGAGAATGAGTATGAGTGTGAGTATGAGAATGAGTATGAGTATGTGTATGAGTATGAGTATGATTATGAGTATGAGTATGAGTATGAGTATGAGTATGAGTATGACTATGAGTATGAGTATGAGTATGAGTATGAGTATGAGTTTAAGTATGAGTATGAGTATGAGTATGTGCATGAGTATGAGTATGTGTATGAGTATGAGTATGAGTATGAGTTTAAGTGTGAGTATGAGTATGAGTATGAGTATGAGTATAAGTATTAGTATTAGTATGAGTATGAGTACGAGTATTAGTATGAGTATGAGTATGAGTATGAGTTTAAGTATGAGTATGAGTATGAGTATGTGCATGAGTATGAGTATGTGTATGAGTATGAGTATGAGTATGAGTATGAGTATGAGTATGAGTATGAGTATGAGTATGAGTATGAGTATGAGTATGAGTATGAGTATGAGTATGAGTATAAGTATTAGTATGAGTATGAGTAGGAGTACGAGTAGGAGTACGAGTATGCGTATGAGTATGAGTATGAGTATGAGTATGAGTGTGAGTGTGAGTGCGAATGTGAGTACGTGTATGCGTATGAGTATGAGTATGAGTATGAGTGTGAGTGTGAGTGCGAATGTGAGTATGAGCATGTGTATGAGTATGAGTATGAGTATGACTATGAGTATGAGTATGAGTATGAGCATGAGCATGAGCATGAGCATGAGCGTGAGCGTGAGAATAAGCATGAGTATGAGTTTAACTATGAGTATGAGTACGAGTATGCGTATGAATATGAGTATGAGTATGAGTATGAGTATGAGTATGAGTATGAGTATGAGTATGAGTATGAGTATGAGTATGAGTATGAGTATGAGTATGAGTATGAGTATGAGTATAAGTATGAGTATGAGTATGAGTATGAGTATGAGTATGAGTATGAGTATGAGTATGTGCATGAGTATGAGTATGTGTATGAGTATGAGTATGAGTATGAGTATGAGTATGAGTATGAGTATGTGTATGAGTATGAGTATGAGTATGAGTATGAGTATGAGTATGAGTATGAGTATGAGTTAGAGTATGAGTATGTGTATGAGTATGAGTATGAGTATGAGTATGAGTATGAGTGTGAGTGTGAGTGCGAATGTGAGTATGAGCATGTGTATGAGTATGAGTATGAGTATGACTATGAGTATGAGTATGAGTATGAGCATGAGCATGAGCATGAGCATGAGCGTGAGCGTGAGAATAAGCATGAGTATGAGTTTAACTATGAGTATGAGTACGAGTATGCGTATGAATATGAGTATGAGTATGAGTATGAGTATGAGTATGAGTATGGGTATGAGTATGAGTATGAGTATGAGTATAAGAATGAGCATGAGCATGAGTATGAGTATGAGTATGAGTATGAGTATGAGTATGAGTAAGAGTATGAGTATAAGTATGAGTATGAGTATGAGTATGAGTATGAGTATGAGTATAAGTATTAGTATGAGTATGAGTACGAGTATTAGTATGAGTATGAGTATGAGTATGAGTATGAGTTTAAGTATGAGTATGAGTATGAGTATGTGCATGAGTATGAGTATGTGTATGAGTATGAGTATGAGTATGAGTATGAGTATGAGTATGAGTATGACTATGAGTATGAGTATGAGTATGAGCATGAGCATGAGCATGAGCATGAGCGTGAGCGTGAGAATAAGCATGAGTATGAGTTTAACTATGAGTATGAGTACGAGTATGCGTATGAATATGAGTATGAGTATGAGTATGAGTATGAGTATGAGTATGAGTATGAGTATGAGTATGAGTATGAGTATGAGTATGAGTATGAGTATGAGTATGAGTATGAGTATGAGTATGAGTATGAGTATGAGTATGAGTATGAGTATGTGTATGAGTATGAGTATGAGTATGAGTATGAGTATGAGTATGAGTATGTGTATGAGTATGAGTATGAGTATGAGTATGAGTATGAGTATGAGTATGAGTATGAGTATGAGTATGAGTATGAGTATGAGTATGAGTTAGAGTATGAGTATGTGTATGAGTATGAGTATGAGTATGAGTATGAGTATGAGTATGAGTATGAGTGTGAGTGTGAGTGCGAATGTGAGTATGAGCATGTGTATGAGTATGAGTATGAGTATGACTATGAGTATGAGTATGAGTATGAGCATGAGCATGAGCATGAGCGTGAGCGTGAGAATAAGCATGAGTATGAGTTTAACTATGAGTATGAGTACGAGTATGCGTATGAATATGAGTATGAGTATGAGTATGAGTATGAGTATGGGTATGAGTATGAGTATGAGTATAAGAATGAGCATGAGCATGAGTATGAGTATGAGTATGAGTATGAGTATGAGTATGAGTATGAGTAAGAGTATGAGTATAAGTATGAGTATGAGTATGAGTATGAGTATGAGTATAAGTATTAGTATGAGTATGAGTACGAGTATTAGTATGAGTATGAGTATGAGTATGAGTATGAGTATGAGTATGAGTTTAAGTATGAGTATGAGTATGAGTATGTGCATGAGTATGAGTATGTGTATGAGTATGAGTATGAGTATGAGTATGAGTATGAGTATGAGTATGAGTATGAGTATGAGTATAAGTATGAGAATGAGTATGAGTGTGAGTATGAGAATGAGTATGAGTATGTGTATGAGTATGAGTTTGAGTATGAGTATGAGTATGAGTATGAGTATGAGTATGAGTATGAGTATAAGTATTAGTATGAGTATGAGTACGAGTATTAGTATGAGTATGAGTATGAGTATGAGTATGAGTATGAGTTTAAGTATGAGTATGAGTATGAGTATGTGCATGAGTATGAGTATGTGTATGAGTATGAGTATGAGTATGAGTATGAGTATGAGTATGAGTATGAGTATGAGTATGAGTATGAGTATGAGTATGAGTATGAGTATAAGTATGAGAATGAGTATAAGTATGAGAATGAGTATTAGTATGAGTATGAGTATGTGTATGAGTATGAGTTTGAGTATGAGTATGAGTATGAGTATGAGTATGAGTATAAGTATGAGTATGAGTATGAGTATGTGCATGAGTATGAGTATGTGTATGAGTATGAGTATGAGTATGAGTATGAGTATGAGTATGAGTATGAGTATGAGTATGAGTATAAGTATGAGAATGAGTATGAGTGTGAGTATGAGAATGAGTATGTGTATGAGTATGAGTATGAGTATGAGTTTAAGTGTGAGTATGAGTATGAGTATGAGTATGAGTATAAGTATTAGTATTAGTATGAGTATGAGTACGAGTATTAGTATGAGTATGAGTATGAGTATGAGTTTAAGTATGAGTATGAGTATGAGTATGTGCATGAGTATGAGTATGTGTATGAGTATGAGTATGAGTATGAGTATGAGTATGAGTATGAGTATGAGTATGAGTATGAGTATGAGTATGAGTATGAGTATGAGTATAAGTATTAGTATGAGTATGAGTAGGAGTACGAGTATGAGTATGAGTATGAGCATGAGCATGAGCATGAGCGTGAGCGTGAGAATAAGCATGAGTATGAGTTTAACTATGAGTATGAGTACGAGTATGCGTATGAATATGAGTATGAGTATGAGTATGAGTATGAGTATGAGTATGAGTATGAGTATGAGTACGAGCATTAGTATGAGTATGAGTATGAGTATGAGTTTAAGTGTGAGTATGAGTATGAGCATGAGTATGAGTATGAGTATGAGTATGAGTATAAGTATTAGTATGAGTATGAGTACGAGTATTAGTATGAATATGAGTATGAGTATGAGTTAAAGTATGAGTATGAGTATGAGTATGTGCATGAGTATGAGTATGTGTATGAGTATGTGCATGAGTATGAGTATGAGTATGAGTATGTGCATGAGTATGAGTATGAGTATGTGTATGAGTATGAGTATGAGTATGAGTATGAGTATGAGTATGAGTATGAGTATGAGTATGAGTATGAGTATGAGTATGAGTATGAGTATAAGTATTAGTATGAGTATGAGTAGGAGTACGAGTAGGAGTACGAGTATGCGTATGAGTATGAGTATGAGTATGAGTGTGAGTGTGAGTGCGAATGTGAGTATGAGCATGTGTATGAGTATGAGTATGAGTATGACTATGAGTATGAGTATGAGTATGAGCATGAGCATGAGCATGAGCGTGAGAATAAGCATGAGTATGAGTTTAACTATGAGTATGAGTACGAGTATGCGTATGAATATGAGTATGAGTATGAGTATGAGTATGAGTATGAGTATGAGTATGAGTATGAGTATAAGTATGAGTATGAGTATGAGTATGAGTATGAGTATGAGTATGAGTATGAGTATGAGTATGAGTATGAGTATGAGTATGAGTATGAGTATAAGTATGAGTGTGAGTATGAGTATGAGTATGAGTATGAGTATGAGTATGAGTATGAGTATGAGTATGTGCATGAGTATGAGTATGTGTATGAGTATGAGTATGAGTATGAGTATGAGTATGAGTATGAGTATGAGTATGTGTGTGAGTATGAGTATGAGTATGAGTATGAGTATGAGTATGAGTATGAGTATGAGTATGAGTTAGAGTATGAGTATGTGTATGAGTATGAGTATGAGTATGAGTATGAGTATGAGTATGAGTGTGAGTGTGAGTGCGAATGTGAGTATGAGCATGTGTATGAGTATGAGTATGAGTATGACTATGAGTATGAGTATGAGCATGAGCATGAGCATGAGCATGAGCGTGAGCGTGAGAATAAGCATGAGTATGAGTTTAACTATGAGTATGAGTACGAGTATGCGTATGAATATGAGTATGAGTATGAGTATGAGTATGAGTATGGGTATGAGTATGAGTATGAGTATAAGAATGAGCATGAGCATGAGTATGAGTATGAGTATGAGTATGAGTATGAGTATGAGTATGAGTAAGAGTATGAGTATAAGTATGAGTATGAGTATGAGTATGAGTATGAGTATAAGTATTAGTATGAGTATGAGTACGAGTATTAGTATGAGTATGAGTATGAGTATGAGTATGAGTATGAGTTTAAGTATGAGTATGAGTATGAGTATGTGCATGAGTATGAGTATGTGTATGAGTATGAGTATGAGTATGAGTATGAGTATGAGTATGAGTATGAGTATGAGTATGAGTATAAGTATGAGAATGAGTATGAGTGTGAGTATGAGAATGAGTATGAGTATGTGTATGAGTATGAGTTTGAGTATGAGTATGAGTATGAGTATGAGTATGAGTATAAGTATTAGTATGAGTATGAGTACGAGTATTAGTATGAGTATGAGTATGAGTATGAGTATGAGTATGAGTTTAAGTATGAGTATGAGTATGAGTATGTGCATGAGTATGAGTATGTGTATGAGTATGAGTATGAGTATGAGTATGAGTATGAGTATGAGTATGAGTATGAGTATGAGTATGAGTATGAGTATGAGTATGAGTATGAGTATAAGTATGAGAATGAGTATAAGTATGAGAATGAGTATTAGTATGAGTATGAGTACGAGTATTAGTATGAGTATGAGTATGAGTATGAGTATGAGTATGAGTATGAGTTTAAGTATGAGTATGAGTATGAGTATGTGCATGAGTATGAGTATGTGTATGAGTATGAGTATGAGTATGAGTATGAGTATGAGTATGAGTATGAGTATGAGTATGAGTATAAGTATGAGAATGAGTATGAGTGTGAGTATGAGAATGAGTATGAGTATGTGTATTAGTATGAGTTTGAGTATGAGTATGAGTATGAGTATGAGTATGAGTATAAGTATTAGTATGATTATGAGTATGAGTATGAGTATGAGTATGAGTATGAGTATGAGTATGAGTATGACTATGAGTATGAGTATGAGTATGAGTATGAGTTTAAGTATGAGTATGAGTATGAGTATGTGCATGAGTATGAGTATGTGTATGAGTATGAGTATGAGTATGAGTTTAAGTGTGAGTATGAGTATGAGTATGAGTATGAGTATAAGTATTAGTATTAGTATGAGTATGAGTACGAGTATTAGTATGAGTATGAGTATGAGTATGAGTTTAAGTATGAGTATGAGTATGAGTATGTGCATGAGTATGAGTATGTGTATGAGTATGAGTATGAGTATGAGTACGAGTATGAGTATGAGTATGAGTATGAGTATGAGTATGAGTATGAGTATGAGTATGAGTATAAGTATTAGTATGAGTATGAGTAGGAGTACGAGTATGAGTATGAGTATGAGCATGAGCATGAGCATGAGCATGAGCGTGAGCGTGAGAATAAGCATGAGTATGAGTTTAACTATGAGTATGAGTACGAGTATGCGTATGAATATGAGTATGAGTATGAGTATGAGTATGAGTATGAGTATGAGTATGAGTATGAGTATGAGTACGAGCATTAGTATGAGTATGAGTATGAGTATGAGTTTAAGTGTGAGTATGAGTATGAGCATGAGTATGAGTATGAGTATGAGTATGAGTATAAGTATTAGTATGAGTATGAGTACGAGTATTAGTATGAGTATGAGTATGAGTTAAAGTATGAGTATGAGTATGAGTATGTGCATGAGTATGAGTATGTGTATGAGTATGTGCATGAGTATGAGTATGTGTATGAGTATGAGTATGAGTATGAGTATGAGTATGAGTATGAGTATGAGTATAAGTATGAGTATGAGTATGAGTATGAGTATGAGTATGAGTATGAGTATGAGTATAAGTATTAGTATGAGTATGAGTACGAGTATTAGTATGAGTATGAGTATGAGTATGAGTTTAAGTGTGAGTATGAGTATGAGCATGAGTATGAGTATGAGTATGAGTATGAGTATGAGTATGAGTTTAAGTGTGAGTATGAGTATGAGCATGAGTATGAGTATGAGTATGAGTATGAGTATGAGTACGAGTATTAGTATGAGTATGAGTATGAGTATGAGTTTAAGTATGAGTATGAGTATGAGTATGTGCATGAGTATGAGTATGTGTATGAGTATGAGTATGAGTATGAGTATGAGTATGAGTATGAGTATGAGTATGAGTATGAGTATGAGTATGAGTATGAGTATGAGTATGAGTATGAGTATGAGTATGAGTATGAGTATGAGTATGAGTATGAGTATAAGTATTAGTATGAGTATGAGTAGGAGTACGAGTAGGAGTACGAGTATGCGTATGAGTATGAGTATGAGTGTGAGTGTGAGTGCGAATGTGAGTATGAGCATGTGTATGAGTATGAGTATGAGTATGACTATGAGTATGAGTATGAGTATGAGCATGAGCATGAGCATGAGCGTGAGAATAAGCATGAGTATGAGTTTAACTATGAGAATGAGTACGAGTATGCGTATGAATATGAGTATGAGTATGAGTATGAGTATGAGTATGAGTATGAGTATGAGTATGAGTATAAGTATGAGTATGAGTATGAGTATGAGTATGAGTATGAGTATGAGTATGAGTATGAGTATGAGTATGAGTATAAGTATGAGTATGAGTATGAGTATGAGTATGAGTATGAGTATGAGTATGAGTATGAGTATGAGTATGTGCATGAGTATGAGTATGTGTATGAGTATGAGTATGAATATGAGTATGAGTATGAGTATGAGTATGTGTATGAGTATGAGTATTAGTATGAGTATGAGTATGAGTATGAGTATGAGTATGAGTATGAGTATGAGTTAGAGTATGAGTATGAGTATGTGTATGAGTATGAGTATGAGTATGAGTATGAGTATGAGTATGAGTGTGAGTGTGAGTGCGAATGTGAGTATGAGCATGTGTATGAGTATGAGTATGAGTATGACTATGAGTATGAGTATGAGTATGAGCATGAGCATGAGCATGAGCATGAGCGTGAGCGTGAGAATAAGCTTGAGTATGAGTTTAACTATGAGTATGAGTACGAGTATGCGTATGAATATGAGTATGAGTATGAGTATGAGTATGAGTATGAGTATGAGTATGAGTATGAGTATGAGTATGAGTATGAGTATGAGTATGAGTATGAGTATGAGTATGAGTATGAGTATGAGTATAAGTATGAGTATGAGTATGAGTATGAGTATGAGTATGAGTATGAGTATGAGTATGTGCATGAGTATGAGTATGTGTATGAGTATGAGTATGAGTATGAGTATGAGTATGAGTATGAGTATGTGTATGAGTATGAGTATGAGTATGAGTATGAGTATAAGTATTAGTATGAGTATGAGTACGAGTATTAGTATGAGTATGAGTATGAGTATGAGTTTAAGTGTGAGTATGAGTATGAGCATGAGTATGAGTATGAGTATGAGTATGAGTATGAGTATGAGTTTAAGTGTGAGTATGAGTATGAGCATGAGTATGAGTATGAGTATGAATATGAGTATAAGTATTAGTATGAGTATGAGTACGAGTATTAGTATGAGTATGAGTATGAGTATGAGTTAAAGTATGAGTATGAGTATGAGTATGTGCATGAGTATGAGTATGTGTATGAGTATGAGTATGAGTATGAGTATGTGTATGAGTATGAGTATGAGTACGAGTATTAGTATGAGTATGAGTATGAGTATGAGTTTAAGTATGAGTATGAGTATGAGTATGTGCATGAGTATGAGTATGTGTATGAGTATGAGTATGAGTATGAGTATGAGTATGAGTATGAGTATGAGTATGAGTATGAGTATGAGTATGAGTATGAGTATGAGTATGAGTATGAGTATGAGTATGAGTATGAGTATGAGTATAAGTATTAGTATGAGTATGAGTAGGAGTACGAGTAGGAGTACGAGTATGCGTATGAGTATGAGTATGAGTGTGAGTGTGAGTGCGAATGTGAGTATGAGCATGTGTATGAGTATGAGTATGAGTATGACTATGAGTATGAGTATGAGTATGAGCATGAGCATGAGCATGAGCGTGAGAATAAGCATGAGTATGAGTTTAACTATGAGTATGAGTACGAGTATGCGTATGAATATGAGTATGAGTATGAGTATGAGTATGAGTATGAGTATGAGTATGAGTATGAGTATAAGTATGAGTATGAGTATGAGTATGAGTATGAGTATGAGTATGAGTATGAGTATGAGTATGAGTATGAGTATGAGTATGAGTATAAGTATGAGTATGAGTATGAGTATGAGTATGAGTATGAGTATGAGTATGAGTATGAGTATGTGCATGAGTATGAGTATGTGTATGAGTATGAGTATGAGTATGAGTATGAGTATGAGTATGAGTATGTGTATGAGTATGAGTATTAGTATGAGTATGAGTATGAGTATGAGTATGAGTATGAGTATGAGTATGAGTATGAGTTAGAGTATGAGTATGAGTATGTGTATGAGTATGAGTATGAGTATGAGTATGAGTATGAGTGTGAGTGTGAGTGCGAATATGAGTATGAGCATGTGTATGAGTATGAGTATGAGTATGAGTATGACTATGAGTATGAGTATGAGTATGAGCATGAGCATGAGCATGAGCATGAGCGTGAGCGTGAGAATAAGCATGAGTATGAGTTTAACTATGAGTATGAGTACGAGTATGCGTATGAATATGAGTATGAGTATGAGTATGAGTATGAGTATGAGTATGAGTATGAGTATGAGTATGAGTATGAGTACGAGTATGAGTATGAGTATGAGTATGAGTATGAGTATGAGTATGAGTATGAGTATAAGTATGAGTATGAGTATGAGTATGAGTATGAGTATGAGTATGAGTATGAGTATGTGCATGAGTATGAGTATGTGTATGAGTATGAGTATGAGTATGAGTATGAGTATGAGTATGAGTATGTGTATGAGTATGAGTATGAGTATGAGTATGAGTATGAGTATGAGTATGAGTATGAGTATGAGTTAGAGTATGAGTATGTGTATGAGTATGAGTATGAGTATGAGTATGAGTATGAGTGTGAGTGTGAGTGCGAATGTGAGTATGAGCATGTGTATGAGTATGAGTATGAGTATGACTATGAGTATGAGTATGAGTATGAGCATGAGCATGAGCATGAGCATGAGCGTGAGCGTGAGAATAAGCATGAGTATGAGTTTAACTATGAGTATGAGTACGAGTATGCGTATGAATATGAGTATGAGTATGAGTATGAGTATGAGTATGGGTATGAGTATGAGTATGAGTATGAGTATAAGAATGAGCATGAGCATGAGTATGAGTATGAGTATGAGTATGAGTATGAGTATGAGTAAGAGTATGAGTATAAGTATGAGTATGAGTATGAGTATGAGTATGCGTATGAGTATAAGTATTAGTATGAGTATGAGTACGAGTATTAGTATGAGTATGAGTATGAGTATGAGTATGAGTATGAGTTTAAGTATGAGTATGAGTATGAGTATGTGCATGAGTATGAGTATGTGTATGAGTATGAGTATGAGTATGAGTATGAGTATGAGTATGAGTATGAGTATGACTATGAGTATGAGTATGAGTATGAGCATGAGCATGAGCATGAGCATGAGCGTGAGCGTGAGAATAAGCATGAGTATGAGTTTAACTATGAGTATGAGTACGAGTATGCGTATGAATATGAGTATGAGTATGAGTATGAGTATGAGTATGAGTATGAGTATGAGTATGAGTATGAGTATGAGTATGAGTATGAGTATGAGTATGAGTATGAGTATGAGTATGAGTATGAGTATAAGTATGAGTATGAGTATGAGTATGAGTATGAGTATGAGTATGAGTATGTGCATGAGTATGAGTATGTGTATGAGTATGAGTATGAGTATGAGTATGAGTATGAGTATGAGTATGTGTATGAGTATGAGTATGAGTATGAGTATGAGTATGAGTATGAGTATGAGTATGAGTATGAGTATGAGTATGAGTATGAGTTAGAGTATGAGTATGTGTATGAGTATGAGTATGAGTATGAGTATGAGTATGAGTATGAGTGTGAGTGTGAGTGCGAATGTGAGTATGAACATGTGTATGAGTATGAGTATGAGTATGACTATGAGTATGAGTATGAGTATGAGCATGAGCATGAGCATGAGCATGAGCGTGAGCGTGAGAATAAGCATGAGTATGAGTTTAACTATGAGTATGAGTACGAGTATGCGTATGAATATGAGTATGAGTATGAGTATGAGTATGAGTATGGGTATGAGTATGAGTATAAGTATTAGTATGATTATGAGTATGAGTATGAGTATGAGTATGAGTATGAGTATGAGTATGAGTATGACTATGAGTATGAGTATGAGTATGAGTATGAGTATGAGTTTAAGTATGAGTATGAGTATGAGTATGTGCATGAGTATGAGTATGTGTATGAGTATGAGTATGAGTATGAGTTTAAGTGTGAGTATGAGTATGAGTATGAGTATAAGTATTAGTATTAGTATGAGTATGAGTACGAGTATTAGTATGAGTATGAGTATGAGTATGAGTTTAAGTATGAGTATGAGTATGAGTATGTGCATGAGTATGAGTATGTGTATGAGTATGAGTATGAGTATGAGTATGAGTATGAGTATGAGTATAAGTATGAGTTTAAGTATGAGTATGAGTATGAGTATGTGCATGAGTATGAGTATGTGTATGAGTATGAGTATGAGTATGAGTATGAGTATGAGTATGAGTATGAGTATGAGTATGAGTATGAGTATGAGTATGAGTATGAGT
Organism: Andrena chrysosceles; assembly: GCA_963855975.1. Classification (NCBI taxonomy): domain Eukaryota; kingdom Metazoa; phylum Arthropoda; class Insecta; order Hymenoptera; family Andrenidae; genus Andrena; species Andrena chrysosceles. The sequence goes on from CAWLCU010000601.1 coordinate 413,163, forward strand.
ATGAGTATAAGTATGAGAATGAGTATAAGTATGAGAATGAGTATTAGTATGAGTATGAGTACGAGTATTAGTATGAGTATGAGTATGAGTATGAGTATGAGTATGAGTATGAGTATGAGTTTAAGTATGAGTATGAGTATGTGCATGAGTATGAGTATGTGTATGAGTATGAGTATGAGTATGAGTATGAGTATGAGTATGAGTATGAGTATGAGTATGAGTATAAGTATGAGAATGAGTATGAGTGTGAGTATGAGAATGAGTATGAGTATGTGTATGAGTATGAGTTTGAGTATGAGTATGAGTATGAGTATGAGTATGAGTATAAGTATTAGTATGATTATGAGTATGAGTATGAGTATGAGTATGAGTATGAGTATGAGTATGAGTATGACTATGAGTATGAGTATGAGTATGAGTATGAGTTTAAGTATGAGTATGAGTATGAGTATGTGCATGAGTATGAGTATGAGTATGTGTATGAGTATGAGTATGAGTATGAGTTTAAGTGTGAGTATGAGTATGAGTATGAGTATGAGTATAAGTATTAGTATTAGTATGAGTATGAGTACGAGTATTAGTATGAGTATGAGTATGAGTATGAGTTTAAGTATGAGTATGAGTATGAGTATGTGCATGAGTATGAGTATGTGTATGAGTATGAGTATGAGTATGAGTATGAGTATGAGTATGAGTATGAGTATGAGTATGAGTATGAGTATGAGTATGAGTATAAGTATTGGTATGAGTATGAGTAGGAGTACGAGTATGAGTATGAGTATGAGCATGAGCATGAGCATGAGCATGAGCGTGAGCGTGAGAATAAGCATGAGTATGAGTTTAACTATGAGTATGAGTACGAGTATGCGTATGAATATGAGTATGAGTATGAGTATGAGTATGAGTATGAGTATGAGTATGAGTATGAGTATGAGTACGAGCATTAGTATGAGTATGAGTATGAGTATGAGTTTAAGTGTGAGTATGAGTATGAGCATGAGTATGAGTATGAGTATGAGTATGAGTATAAGTATTAGTATGAGTATGAGTACGAGTATTAGTATGAGTATGAGTATGAGTATGAGTTAAAGTATGAGTATGAGTATGAGTATGTGCATGAGTATGAGTATGTGTATGAGTATGTGCATGAGTATGAGTATGTGTATGAGTATGAGTATGAGTATGAGTATGAGTATGAGTATGAGTATGAGTATAAGTATGAGTATGAGTATGAGTATGAGTATGAGTATGAGTATGAGTATGAGTATAAGTATTAGTATGAGTATGAGTACGAGTATTAGTATGAGTATGAGTATGAGTATGAGTTTAAGTGTGAGTATGAGTATGAGCATGTGTATGAGTATGAGTATGAGTATGAGTATGAGTATGAGTTTAAGTGTGAGTATGAGTATGAGCATGAGAATGAGTATGAGTATGAGTATGAGTATAAGTATTAGTATGAGTATGAGTACGAGTATTAGTATGAGTATGAGTATGAGTATGAGTTAAAGTATGAGTATGAGTATGAGTATGTGCATGAGTATGAGTATGTGTATGAGTATGAGTATGAGTATGAGTATGTGTATGAGTATGAGTATGAGTACGAGTATTAGTATGAGTATGAGTATGAGTATGAGTTTAAGTATGAGTATGAGTATGAGTATGTGCATGAGTATGAGTATGTGTATGAGTATGAGTATGAGTATGAGTATGAGTATGAGTATGAGTATGAGTATGAGTATGAGTATGAGTATGAGTATGAGTATGAGTATGAGTATGAGTATGAGTATGAGTATGAGTATGAGTATGAGTATGAGTATAAGTATTAGTATGAGTATGAGTAGGAGTACGAGTAGGAGTACGAGTATGCGTATGAGTATGAGTATGAGTGTGAGTGTGAGTGCGAATGTGAGTATAAGCATGTGTATGAGTATGAGTATGAGTATGACTATGAGTATGAGTATGAGTATGAGCATGAGCATGAGCATGAGCGTGAGAATAAGCATGAGTATGAGTTTAACTATGAGTATGAGTACGAGTATGCGTATGAATATGAGTATGAGTATGAGTATGAGTATGAGTATGAGTATGAGTATGAGTATAAGTATGAGTATGAGTATGAGTATGAGTATGAGTATGAGTATGAGTATGAGTATGAGTATGAGTATGAGTATGAGTATAAGTATGAGTATGAGTATGAGTATGAGTATGAGTATGAGTATGAGTATGAGTATGAGTATGAGTATGTGCATGAGTATGAGTATGTGTATGAGTATGAGTATGAGTATGAGTATGAGTATGAGTATGAGTATGAGTATGTGTATGAGTATGAGTATTAGTATGAGTATGAGTATGAGTATGAGTATGAGTATGAGTATGAGTATGAGTTAGAGTATGAGTATGAGTATGTGTATGAGTATGAGTATGAGTATGAGTATGAGTATGAGTATGAGTGTGAGTGTGAGTGCGAATGTGAGTATGAGCATGTGTATGAGTATGAGTATGAGTATGACTATGAGTATGAGTATGAGTATGAGCATGAGCATGAGCATGAGCATGAGCGTGAGCGTGAGAATAAGCATGAGTATGAGTTTAACTATGAGTATGAGTACGAGTATGCGTATGAATATGAGTATGAGTATGAGTATGAGTATGAGTATGAGTATGAGTATGAGTATGAGTATGAGTATGAGTATGAGTATGAGTATGAGTATGAGTATGAGTATGAGTATGAGTATGAGTATGAGTATGAGTATGAGTATGAGTATGAGTATGAGTATGAGTATGAGTATGAGTATGAGTATGAGTATGAGTATGTGCATGAGTATGAGTATGTGTATGAGTATGAGTATGAGTATGAGTATGAGTATGAGTATGAGTATGTGTATGAGTATGAGTATGAGTATGAGTATGAGTATAAGTATTAGTATGAGTATGAGTACGAGTATTAGTATGAGTATGAGTATGAGTATGAGTTTAAGTGTGAGTATGAGTATGAGCATGAGTATGAGTATGAGTATGAGTATGAGTATGAGTATGAGTTTAAGTGTGAGTATGAGTATGAGCATGAGTATGAGTATGAGTATGAGTATGAGTATAAGTATTAGTATGAGTATGAGTACGAGTATTAGTATGAGTATGAGTATGAGTATGAGTTAAGTATGAGTATGAGTATGAGTATGTGCATGAGTATGAGTATGTGTATGAGTATGAGTATGAGTATGAGTATGTGTATGAGTATGAGTATGAGTACGAGTATTAGTATGAGTATGAGTATGAGTATGAGTTTAAGTATGAGTATGAGTATGAGTATGTGCATGAGTATGAGTATGTGTATGAGTATGAGTATGAGTATGAGTATGAGTATAAGAATGAGCATGAGCATGAGTATGAGTATGAGTATGAGTATGAGTATGAGTATGAGTAAGAGTATGAGTATAAGTATGAGTATGAGTATGAGTATGAGTATGCGTATGAGTATAAGTATTAGTATGAGTATGAGTACGAGTATTAGTATGAGTATGAGTATGAGTATGAGTATGAGTTTAAGTATGAGTATGAGTATGAGTATGTGCATGAGTATGAGTATGTGTATGAGTATGAGTATGAGTATGAGTATGAGTATGAGTATGAGTATGAGTATGACTATGAGTATGAGTATGAGTATGAGCATGAGCATGAGCATGAGCATGAGCGTGAGCGTGAGAATAAGCATGAGTATGAGTTTAACTATGAGTATGAGTACGAGTATGCGTATGAATATGAGTATGAGTATGAGTATGAGTATGAGTATGAGTATGAGTATGAGTATGAGTATGAGTATGAGTATGAGTATGAGTATGAGTATGAGTATGAGTATGAGTATGAGTATGAGTATGAGTATGAGTATGAGTATAAGTATGAGTATGAGTATGAGTATGAGTATGAGTATGAGTATGAGTATGTGCATGAGTATGAGTATGTGTATGAGTATGAGTATGAGTATGAGTATGAGTATGAGTATGAGTATGTGTATGAGTATGAGTATGAGTATGAGTATGAGTATGAGTATGAGTATGAGTATGAGTATGAGTATGAGTATGAGTATGAGTTAGAGTATGAGTATGTGTATGAGTATGAGTATGAGTATGAGTATGAGTATGAGTATGAGTGTGAGTGTGAGTGCGAATGTGAGTATGAACATGTGTATGAGTATGAGTATGAGTATGACTATGAGTATGAGTATGAGTATGAGCATGAGCATGAGCATGAGCATGAGCGTGAGCGTGAGAATAAGCATGAGTATGAGTTTAACTATGAGTATGAGTACGAGTATGCGTATGAATATGAGTATGAGTATGAGTATGAGTATGAGTATGGGTATGAGTATGAGTATAAGTATTAGTATGATTATGAGTATGAGTATGAGTATGAGTATGAGTATGAGTATGAGTATGAGTATGAGTATGACTATGAGTATGAGTATGAGTATGAGTATGAGTTTAAGTATGAGTATGAGTATGAGTATGTGCATGAGTATGAGTATGTGTATGAGTATGAGTATGAGTATGAGTTTAAGTGTGAGTATGAGTATGAGTATGAGTATAAGTATTAGTATTAGTATGAGTATGAGTACGAGTATTAGTATGAGTATGAGTATGAGTATGAGTTTAAGTATGAGTATGAGTATGAGTATGTGCATGAGTATGAGTATGTGTATGAGTATGAGTATGAGTATGAGTATGAGTATGAGTATGAGTATGAGTTTAAGTATGAGTATGAGTATGAGTATGTGCATGAGTATGAGTATGTGTATGAGTATGAGTATGAGTATGAGTATGAGTATGAGTATGAGTATGAGTATGAGTATGAGTATGAGTATGAGTATGAGTATGAGTATGAGTATAAGTATGAGAATGAGTATAAGTATGAGAATGAGTATTAGTATGAGTATGAGTACGAGTATGCGTATGAATATGAGTATGAGTATGAGTATGAGTACGAGTATGCGTATGAATATGAGTATGAGTATGAGTATGAGTATGAGTATGAGTATGAGTATGAGTATGAGTATGAGTACGAGCATTAGTATGAGTATGAGTATGAGTATGAGTTTAAGTGTGAGTATGAGTATGAGCATGAGTATGAGTATGAGTATGAGTATGAGTATAAGTATTAGTATGAGTATGAGTACGAGTATTAGTATGAGTATGAGTATGAGTATGAGTTAAAGTATGAGTATGAGTATGAGTATGTGCATGAGTATGAGTATGTGTATGAGTATGTGCATGAGTATGAGTATGTGTATGAGTATGAGTATGAGTATGAGTATGAGTATGAGTATGAGTATGAGTATAAGTATGAGTATGAGTATGAGTATGAGTATGAGTATGAGTATGAGTATGAGTATAAGTATTAGTATGAGTATGAGTACGAGTATTAGTATGAGTATGAGTATGAGTATGAGTTTAAGTGTGAGTATGAGTATGAGCATGAGTATGAGTATGAGTATGAGTATGAGTATGAGTATGAGTTTAAGTGTGAGTATGAGTATGAGCATGAGAATGAGTATGAGTATGAGTATGAGTATAAGTATTAGTATGAGTATGAGTACGAGTATTAGTATGAGTATGAGTATGAGTATGAGTTAAAGTATGAGTATGAGTATGAGTATGTGCATGAGTATGAGTATGTGTATGAGTATGAGTATGAGTATGAGTATGTGTATGAGTATGAGTATGAGTACGAGTATTAGTATGAGTATGAGTATGAGTATGAGTTTAAGTATGAGTATGAGTATGAGTATGTGCATGAGTATGAGTATGTGTATGAGTATGAGTATGAGTATGAGTATGAGTATGAGTATGAGTATGAGTATGAGTATGAGTATGAGTATGAGTATGAGTATGAGTATGAGTATGAGTATGAGTATGAGTATGAGTATAAGTATTAGTATGAGTATGAGTATGTGTATGAGTATGAGTATGAGTATGAGTATGAGTATGAGTATGAGTGTGAGTGTGAGTGCGAATGTGAGTATGAGCATGTGTATGAGTATGAGTATGAGAATGACTATGAGTATGAGTATGAGTATGAGCATGAGCATGAGCATGAGCATGAGCGTGAGCGTGAGAATAAGCATGAGTATGAGTTTAACTATGAGTATGAGTACGAGTATGCGTATGAATATGAGTATGAGTATGAGTATGAGTATGAGTATGAGTATGAGTATGAGTATGAGTATGAGTATGAGTATGAGTATGAGTATGAGTATGAGTATGAGTATGAGTATGAGTATGAGTATGTGCATGAGTATGAGTATGTGTATGAGTATGAGTATGAGTATGAGTATGAGTATGAGTATGAGTATGTGTATGAGTATGAGTATGAGTATGAGTATGAGTATGAGTATGAGTATGAGTATAAGTATTAGTATGAGTATGAGTATGTGTATGAGTATGAGTATGAGTATGAGTATGAGTATGAGTATGAGTGTGAGTGTGAGTGCGAATGTGAGTATGAGCATGTGTATGAGTATGAGTATGAGTATGACTATGAGTATGAGTATGAGTATGAGCATGAGCATGAGCATGAGCGTGAGAATAAGCATGAGTATGAGTTTAACTATGAGTATGAGTACGAGTATGCGTATGAATATGAGTATGAGTATGAGTATGAGTATGAGTATGAGTATGAGTATGAGTATGAGTATAAGTATGAGTATGAGTATGAGTATGAGTATGAGTATGAGTATGAGTATGAGTATGAGTATGAGTATGAGTATGAGTATAAGTATGAGTATGAGTATGAGTATGAGTATGAGTATGAGTATGAGTATGAGTATGAGTATGAGTATGAGTATGTGCATGAGTATGAGTATGTGTATGAGTATGAGTATGAGTATGAGTATGAGTATGAGTATGAGTATGTGTATGAGTATGAGTATGAGTATGAGTATGAGTATGAGTATGAGTATGAGTATGAGTTAGAGTATGAGTATGTGTATGAGTATGAGTATGAGTATGAGTATGAGTATGAGTATGAGTGTGAGTGTGAGTGCGAATGTGAGTATGAGCATGTGTATGAGTATGAGTATGAGTATGACTATGAGTATGAGTATGAGTATGAGCATGAGCATGAGCATGAGCGTGAGAATAAGCATGAGTATGAGTTTAACTATGAGTATGAGTACGAGTATGCGTATGAATATGAGTATGAGTATGAGTATGAGTATGAGTATGAGTATGAGTATGAGTATGAGTATAAGTATGAGTATGAGTATGAGTATGAGTATGAGTATGAGTATGAGTATGAGTATGAGTATGAGTATGAGTATGAGTATGAGTATAAGTATGAGTATGAGTATGAGTATGAGTATGAGTATGAGTATGAGTATGAGTATGAGTATGAGTATGTGCATGAGTATGAGTATGTGTATGAGTATGAGTATGAGTATGAGTATGAGTATGAGTATGAGTATGTGTATGAGTATGAGTATGAGTATGAGTATGAGTATGAGTATGAGTATGAGTATGAGTTAGAGTATGAGTATGTGTATGAGTATGAGTATGAGTATGAGTATGAGTATGAGTATGAGTGTGAGTGTGAGTGCGAATGTGAGTATGAGCATGTGTATGAGTATGAGTATGAGTATGACTATGAGTATGAGTATGAGTATGAGCATGAGCATGAGCATGAGCATGAGCGTGAGCGTGAGAATAAGCATGAGTATGAGTTTAACTATGAGTATGAGTACGAGTATGCGTATGAATATGAGTATGAGTATGAGTATGAGTATGAGTATGGGTATGAGTATGAGTATGAGTATAAGAATGAGCATGAGCATGAGTATGAGTATGAGTATGAGTATGAGTATGAGTATGAGTATGAGTAAGAGTATGAGTATAAGTATGAGTATGAGTATGAGTATGAGTATGAGTATGAGTATAAGTATTAGTATGAGTATGAGTACGAGTATTAGTATGAGTATGAGTATGAGTATGAGTATGAGTATGAGTTTAAGTATGAGTATGAGTATGAGTATGTGCATGAGTATGAGTATGTGTATGAGTATGAGTATGAGTATGAGTATGAGTATGAGTATGAGTATGAGTATGAGTATAAGTATGAGAATGAGTATGAGTGTGAGTATGAGAATGAGTATGAGTATGTGTATGAGTATGAGTTTGAGTATGAGTATGAGTATGAGTATGAGTATGAGTATGAGTATAAGTATTAGTATGAGTATGAGTACGAGTATTAGTATGAGTATGAGTATGAGTATGAGTATGAGTTTAAGTATGAGTATGAGTATGAGTATGTGCATGAGTATGAGTATGTGTATGAGTATGAGTATGAGTATGAGTATGAGTATGAGTATGAGTATGAGTATGAGTATGAGTATGAGTATGAGTATGAGTATGAGTATGAGTATAAGTATGAGAATGAGTATAAGTATGAGAATGAGTATTAGTATGAGTATGAGTACGAGTATTAGTATGAGTATGAGTATGAGTATGAGTATGAGTATGAGTATGAGTATGAGTTTAAGTATGAGTATGAGTATGAGTATGTGCATGAGTATGAGTATGTGTATGAGTATGAGTATGAGTATGAGTATGAGTATGAGTATGAGTATGAGTATAAGTATGAGAATGAGTATGAGTGTGAGAATGAGTATGAGTATGTGTATGAGTATGAGTATGAGTATGAGTATGAGTATGAGTATGAGTATGAGTTTAAGTATGAGTATGAGTATGAGTATGTGCATGAGTATGAGTATGTGTATGAGTATGAGTATGAGTATGAGTATGAGTATGAGTATGAGTATGAGTATGAGTATGAGTATAAGTATGAGAATGAGTATGAGTGTGAGAATGAGTATGAGTATGAGTATGTGTATGAGTATGAGTATGAGTATGAGTATGAGTATGAGTATGAGTATAAGTATTAGTATGATTATGAGTATGAGTATGAGTATGAGTATGAGTATGAGTATTAGTATGATTATGAGTATGAGTATGAGTATGAGTATGAGTATGTGCATGAGTATGAGTATGTGTATGAGTATGTGCATGAGTATGAGTATGTGTATGAGTATGAGTATGAGTATGAGTATGAGTATGAGTATGAGTATGAGTATAAGTATGAGTATGAGTATGAGTATGAGTATGAGTATGAGTATGAGTATGAGTATAAGTATTAGTATGAGTATGAGTACGAGTATTAGTATGAGTATGAGTATGAGTATGAGTTTAAGTGTGAGTATGAGCATGTGTATGAGTATGAGTATGAGTATGACTATGAGTATGAGTATGAGTATGAGCATGAGCATGAGCATGAGCGTGAGAATAAGCATGAGTATGAGTTTAACTATGAGTATGAGTACGAGTATGCGTATGAATATGAGTATGAGTATGAGTATGAGTATGAGTATGAGTATGAGTATGAGTATGAGTATAAGTATGAGTATGAGTATGAGTATGAGTATGAGTATGAGTATGAGTATGAGTATGAGTATGAGTATGAGTATGAGTATGAGTATAAGTATGAGTATGAGTATGAGTATGAGTATGAGTATGAGTATGAGTATGAGTATGAGTATGAGTATGTGCATGAGTATGAGTATGTGTATGAGTATGAGTATGAGTATGAGTATGAGTATGAGTATGAGTATGTGTATGAGTATGAGTATGAGTATGAGTATGAGTATGAGTATGAGTATGAGTATGAGTTAGAGTATGAGTATGTGTATGAGTATGAGTATGAGTATGAGTATGAGTATGAGTATGAGTGTGAGTGTGAGTGCGAATGTGAGTATGAGCATGTGTATGAGTATGAGTATGACTATGAGTATGAGTATGAGTATGAGCATGAGCATGAGCATGAGCGTGAGAATAAGCATGAGTATGAGTTTAACTATGAGTATGAGTACGAGTATGCGTATGAATATGAGTATGAGTATGAGTATGAGTATGAGTATGAGTATGAGTATGAGTATGAGTATAAGTATGAGTATGAGTATGAGTATGAGTATGAGTATGAGTATGAGTATGAGTATGAGTATGAGTATGAGTATGAGTATGAGTATAAGTATGAGTATGAGTATGAGTATGAGTATGAGTATGAGTATGAGTATGAGTATGAGTATGAGTATGTGCATGAGTATGAGTATGTGTATGAGTATGAGTATGAGTATGAGTATGAGTATGAGTATGAGTATGTGTATGAGTATGAGTATGAGTATGAGTATGAGTATGAGTATGAGTATGAGTATGAGTTAGAGTATGAGTATGTGTATGAGTATGAGTATGAGTATGAGTATGAGTATGAGTATGAGTGTGAGTGTGAGTGCGAATGTGAGTATGAGCATGTGTATGAGTATGAGTATGAGTATGACTATGAGTATGAGTATGAGTATGAGCATGAGCATGAGCATGAGCATGAGCGTGAGCGTGAGAATAAGCATGAGTATGAGTTTAACTATGAGTATGAGTACGAGTATGCGTATGAATATGAGTATGAGTATGAGTATGAGTATGAGTATGGGTATGAGTATGAGTATGAGTATAAGAATGAGCATGAGCATGAGTATGAGTATGAGTATGAGTATGAGTATGAGTATGAGTATGAGTAAGAGTATGAGTATAAGTATGAGTATGAGTATGAGTATGAGTATGTGCATGAGTATGAGTATGTGTATGAGTATGAGTATGAGTATGAGTATGAGTATGAGTATGAGTATGAGTATGAGTATAAGTATGAGAATGAGTATGAGTGTGAGAATGAGTATGAGTATGTGTATGAGTATGAGTATGAGTATGAGTATGAGTATGAGTATGAGTATGAGTTTAAGTATGAGTATGAGTATGAGTATGTGCATGAGTATGAGTATGTGTATGAGTATGAGTATGAGTATGAGTATGAGTATGAGTATGAGTATGAGTATGAGTATGAGTATAAGTATGAGAATGAGTATGAGTGTGAGAATGAGTATGAGTATGAGTATGTGTATGAGTATGAGTATGAGTATGAGTATGAGTATGAGTATGAGTATAAGTATTAGTATGATTATGAGTATGAGTATGTGTATGAGTATGAGTATGAGTATTAGTATGATTATGAGTATGAGTATGAGTATGAGTATGAGTATGTGCATGAGTATGAGTATGTGTATGAGTATGTGCATGAGTATGAGTATGTGTATGAGTATGAGTATGAGTATGAGTATGAGTATGAGTATGAGTATGAGTATAAGTATGAGTATGAGTATGAGTATGAGTATGAGTATGAGTATGAGTATGAGTATAAGTATTAGTATGAGTATGAGTACGAGTATTAGTATGAGTATGAGTATGAGTATGAGTTTAAGTGTGAGTATGAGTATGAGCATGAGTATGAGTATGAGTATGAGTATGAGTATGAGTATGAGTTTAAGTGTGAGTATGAGTATGAGCATGAGTATGAGTATGAGTATGAGTATGAGTATGAGTATAAGTATTAGTATGAGTATGAGTACGAGTATTAGTATGAGTATGAGTATGAGTATGAGTTAAAGTATGAGTATGTGCATGAGTATGAGTATGTGTATGAGTATGAGTATGAGTATGAGTATGTGTATGAGTATGAGTATGAGTATGTGTATGAGTATGAGTATGAGTACGAGTATTAGTATGAGTATGAGTATGAGTATGAGTTTAAGTATGAGTATGAGTATGAGTATGTGCATGAGTATGAGTATGTGTATGAGTATGAGTATGAGTATGAGTATGAGTATGAGTATGAGTATGAGTATGAGTATGAGTATGAGTATGAGTATGAGTATGAGTATGAGTATGAGTATAAGTATTAGTATGAGTATGAGTACGAGTATTAGTATGAGTATGAGTATGAGTATGAGTATGAGTTTAAGTATGAGTATGAGTATGAGTATGTGCATGAGTATGAGTATGTGTATGAGTATGAGTATGAGTATGAGTATGAGTATGAGTATGAGTATGAGTATGAGTATGAGTATGAGTATGAGTATGAGTATGAGTATGAGTATAAGTATGAGAATGAGTATAAGTATGAGAATGAGTATTAGTATGAGTATGAGTACGAGTATTAGTATGAGTATGAGTATGAGTATGAGTATGAGTATGAGTATGAGTATGAGTTTAAGTATGAGTATGAGTATGAGTATGTGCATGAGTATGAGTATGTGTATGAGTATGAGTATGAGTATGAGTATGAGTATGAGTATGAGTATGAGTATGAGTATAAGTATGAGAATGAGTATGAGTGTGAGAATGAGTATGAGTATGTGTATGAGTATGAGTTTGAGTATGAGTATGAGTATGAGTATGAGTATGAGTATAAGTATTAGTATGATTATGAGTATGAGTATGAGTATGAGTATGAGTATGAGTATGAGTATGAGTATGAGTATGAGTATGACTATGAGTATGAGTATGAGTATGAGTATGAGTTTAAGTATGAGTATGAGTATGAGTATGTGCATGAGTATGAGTATGTGTATGAGTATGAGTATGAGTATGAGTTTAAGTGTGAGTATGAGTATGAGTATGAGTATGAGTATAAGTATTAGTATTAGTATGAGTATGAGTACGAGTATTAGTATGAGTATGAGTATGAGTATGAGTATGAGTTTAAGTATGAGTATGAGTATGAGTATGTGCATGAGTATGAGTATGTGTATGAGTATGAGTATGAGTATGAGTATGAGTATGAGTATGAGTATGAGTATGAGTATGAGTATGAGTATGAGTATGAGTATGAGTATAAGTATTAGTATGAGTATAAGTAGGAGTACGAGTATGAGTATGAGCATGAGCATGAGCATGAGCATGAGCGTGAGCGTGAGAATAAGCATGAGTATGAGTTTAACTATGAGTATGAGTACGAGTATGCGTATGAATATGAGTATGAGTATGAGTATGAGTATGAGTATGAGTATGAGTATGAGTATGAGTATGAGTATGAGTACGAGCATTAGTATGAGTATGAGTATGAGTATGAGTTTAAGTGTGAGTATGAGTATGAGCATGAGTATGAGTATGAGTATGAGTATGAGTATAAGTATTAGTATGAGTATGAGTACGAGTATTAGTATGAGTATGAGTATGAGTATGAGTTAAAGTATGAGTATGAGTATGAGTATGTGCATGAGTATGAGTATGTGTATGAGTATGTGCATGAGTATGAGTATGTGTATGAGTATGAGTATGAGTATGAGTATGAGTATGAGTATGAGTATGAGTATAAGTATGAGTATGAGTATGAGTATGAGTATGAGTATGAGTATGAGTATGAGTATAAGTATTAGTATGAGTATGAGTACGAGTATTAGTATGAGTATGAGTATGAGTATGAGTTTAAGTGTGAGTATGAGTATGAGCATGAGTATGAGTATGAGTATGAGTATGAGTATGAGTATGAGTTTAAGTGTGAGTATGAGTATGAGCATGAGTATGAGTATGAGTATGAGTATGAGTATAAGTATTAGTATGAGTATGAGTACGAGTATTAGTATGAGTATGAGTATGAGTATGAGTTAAAGTATGAGTATGAGTATGAGTATGTGCATGAGTATGAGTATGTGTATGAGTATGAGTATGAGTATGAGTATGTGTATGAGTATGAGTATGAGTACGAGTATTAGTATGAGTATGAGTATGAGTATGAGTTTAAGTATGAGTATGAGTATGAGTATGTGCATGAGTATGAGTATGTGTATGAGTATGAGTATGAGTATGAGTATGAGTATGAGTATGAGTATGAGTATGAGTATGAGTATGAGTATGAGTATGAGTATGAGTATGAGTATGAGTATGAGTATGAGTATGAGTATAAGTATTAGTATGAGTATGAGTAGGAGTACGAGTAGGAGTACGAGTATGCGTATGAGTATGAGTATGAGTGTGAGTGTGAGTGCGAATGTGAGTATGAGCATGTGTATGAGTATGAGTATGAGTATGACTATGAGTATGAGTATGAGTATGAGCATGAGCATGAGCATGAGCGTGAGAATAAGCATGAGTATGAGTTTAACTATGAGTATGAGTACGAGTATGCGTATGAATATGAGTATGAGTATGAGTATGAGTATGAGTATGAGTATGAGTATGAGTATGAGTATAAGTATGAGTATGAGTATGAGTATGAGTATGAGTATGAGTATGAGTATGAGTATGAGTATGAGTATGAGTATGAGTATAAGTATGAGTATGAGTATGAGTATGAGTATGAGTATGAGTATGAGTATGAGTATGAGAATGAGTATGTGCATGAGTATGAGTATGTGTATGAGTATGAGTATGAGTATGAGTATGAGTATGAGTATGAGTATGTGTATGAGTATGAGTATTAGTATGAGTATGAGTACGAGTATTAGTATGAGTATGAGTATGAGTATGAGTTAAAGTATGAGTATGAGTATGAGTATGTGCATGAGTATGAGTATGTGTATGAGTATGTGCATGAGTATGAGTATGTGTATGAGTATGAGTATGAGTATGAGTATGAGTATGAGTATGAGTATGAGTATAAGTATGAGTATGAGTATGAGTATGAGTATGAGTATGAGTATGAGTATGAGTATGAGTATAAGTATTAGTATGAGTATGAGTACGAGTATTAGTATGAGTATGAGTATGAGTATGAGTTTAAGTGTGAGTATGAGTATGAGCATGAGTATGAGTATGAGTATGAGTATGAGTATGAGTATGAGTTTAAGTGTGAGTATGAGTATGAGCATGAGTATGAGTATGAGTATGAGTATGAGTATGAGTATAAGTATTAGTATGAGTATGAGTACGAGTATTAGTATGAGTATGAGTATGAGTATGAGTTAAAGTATGAGTATGAGTATGAGTATGTGCATGAGTATGAGTATGTGTATGAGTATGAGTATGAGTATGAGTATGTGTATGAGTATGAGTATGAGTACGAGTATTAGTATGAGTATGAGTATGAGTATGAGTTTAAGTATGAGTATGAGTATGAGTATGTGCATGAGTATGAGTATGTGTATGAGTATGAGTATGAGTATGAGTATGAGTATGAGTATGAGTATGAGTATGAGTATGAGTATGAGTATGAGTATGAGTATGAGTATGAGTATGAGTATGAGTATGAGTATGAGTATGAGTATGAGTATAAGTATTAGTATGAGTATGAGTAGGAGTACGAGTAGGAGTACGAGTATGCGTATGAGTATGAGTATGAGTGTGAGTGTGAGTGCGAATGTGAGTATGAGCATGTGTATGAGTATGAGTATGAGTATGACTATGAGTATGAGTATGAGTATGAGCATGAGCATGAGCATGAGCGTGAGAATAAGCATGAGTATGAGTTTAACTATGAGTATGAGTACGAGTATGCGTATGAATATGAGTATGAGTATGAGTATGAGTATGAGTATGAGTATGAGTATGAGTATGAGTATAAGTATGAGTATGAGTATGAGTATGAGTATGAGTATGAGTATGAGTATGAGTATGAGTATGAGTATGAGTATGAGTATGAGTATAAGTATGAGTATGAGTATGAGTATGAGTATGAGTATGAGTATGAGTATGAGTATGAGTATGAGTATGAGTATGTGCATGAGTATGAGTATGTGTATGAGTATGAGTATGAGTATGAGTATGAGTATGAGTATGAGTATGTGTATGAGTATGAGTATGAGTATGAGTATGAGTATGAGTATGAGTATGAGTATGAGTATGAGTTAGAGTATGAGTATGTGTATGAGTATGAGTATGAGTATGAGTATGAGTATGAGTATGAGTGTGAGTGTGAGTGCGAATGTGAGTATGAGCATGTGTATGAGTATGAGTATGAGTATGACTATGAGTATGAGTATGAGTATGAGCATGAGCATGAGCATGAGCATGAGCGTGAGCGTGAGAATAAGCATGAGTATGAGTTTAACTATGAGTATGAGTACGAGTATGCGTATGAATATGAGTATGAGTATGAGTATGAGTATGAGTATGGGTATGAGTATGAGTATGAGTATAAGAATGAGCATGAGCATGAGTATGAGTATGAGTATGAGTATGAGTATGAGTATGAGTATGAGTAAGAGTATGAGTATAAGTATGAGTATGAGTATGAGTATGAGTATGAGTATAAGTATTAGTATGAGTATGAGTACGAGTATTAGTATGAGTATGAGTATGAGTATGAGTATGAGTATGAGTATGAGTTTAAGTATGAGTATGAGTATGAGTATGTGCATGAGTATGAGTATGTGTATGAGTATGAGTATGAGTATGAGTATGAGTATGAGTATGAGTATGAGTATGAGTATGAGTATAAGTATGAGAATGAGTATGAGTGTGAGTATGAGAATGAGTATGAGTATGTGTATGAGTATGAGTTTGAGTATGAGTATGAGTATGAGTATGAGTATGAGTATGAGTATAAGTATTAGTATGAGTATGAGTACGAGTATTAGTATGAGTATGAGTATGAGTATGAGTATGAGTATGAGTTTAAGTATGAGTATGAGTATGAGTATGTGCATGAGTATGAGTATGTGTATGAGTATGAGTATGAGTATGAGTATGAGTATGAGTATGAGTATGAGTATGAGTATGAGTATGAGTATGAGTATGAGTATAAGTATGAGAATGAGTATTAGTATGAGTATGAGTACGAGTATTAGTATGAGTATGAGTATGAGTATGAGTATGAGTATGAGTATGAGTATGAGTTTAAGTATGAGTATGAGTATGAGTATGTGCATGAGTATGAGTATGTGTATGAGTATGAGTATGAGTATGAGTATGAGTATGAGTATGAGTATGAGTATGAGTATAAGTATGAGAATGAGTATGAGTGTGAGTATGAGAATGAGTATGAGTATGTGTATTAGTATGAGTTCGAGTATGAGTATGAGTATGAGTATGAGTATGAGTATAAGTATTAGTATGATTATGAGTATGAGTATGAGTATGAGTATGAGTATGAGTATGAGTATGAGTATGAGTACGACTATGAGTATGAGTATGAGTATGAGTATGAGTTTAAGTATGAGTATGAGTATGAGCATGAGTATGAGTATGAGTATGAGTATGAGTATGAGTTTAAGTGTGAGTATGAGTATGAGCATGAGTATGAGTATGAGTATGAGTATGAGTATAAGTATTAGTATGAGTATGAGTACGAGTATTAGTATGAGTATGAGTATGAGTATGAGTTAAAGTATGAGTATGAGTATGAGTATGTGCATGAGTATGAGTATGTGTATGAGTATGAGTATGAGTATGAGTATGTGTATGAGTATGAGTATGAGTACGAGTATTAGTATGAGTATGAGTATGAGTATGAGTTTAAGTATGAGTATGAGTATGAGTATGTGCATGAGTATGAGTATGTGTATGAGTATGAGTATGAGTATGAGTATGAGTATGAGTATGAGTATGAGTATGAGTATGAGTATGAGTATGAGTATGAGTATGAGTATGAGTATGAGTATGAGTATGAGTATGAGTATGAGTATGAGTATGAGTATGAGTATAAGTATTAGTATGAGTATGAGTAGGAGTACGAGTAGGAGTACGAGTATGCGTATGAGTATGAGTATGAGTGTGAGTGTGAGTGCGAATGTGAGTATGAGCATGTGTATGAGTATGAGTATGAGTATGACTATGAGTATGAGTATGAGTATGAGCATGAGCATGAGCATGAGCGTGAGAATAAGCATGAGTATGAGTTTAACTATGAGTATGAGTACGAGTATGCGTATGAATATGAGTATGAGTATGAGTATGAGTATGAGTATGAGTATGAGTATGAGTATGAGTATAAGTATGAGTATGAGTATGAGTATGAGTATGAGTATGAGTATGAGTATGAGTATGAGTATGAGTATGAGTATGAGTATAAGTATGAGTATGAGTATGAGTATGAGTATGAGTATGAGTATGAGTATGAGTATGAGTATGTGCATGAGTATGAGTATGTGTATGAGTATGAGTATGAGTATGAGTATGAGTATGAGTATGAGTATGTGTATGAGTATGAGTATGAGTATGAGTATGAGTATGAGTATGAGTATGAGTATGAGTTAGAGTATGAGTATGTGTATGAGTATGAGTATGAGTATGAGTATGAGTATGAGTATGAGTGTGAGTGTGAGTGCGAATGTGAGTATGAGCATGTGTATGAGTATGATTATGAGTATGACTATGAGTATGAGTATGAGTATGAGCATGAGCATGAGCATGAGCATGAGCGTGAGCGTGAGAATAAGCATGAGTATGAGTTTAACTATGAGTATGAGTACGAGTATGCGTATGAATATGAGTATGAGTATGAGTATGAGTATGAGTATGGGTATGAGTATGAGTATGAGTATAAGAATGAGCATGAGCATGAGTATGAGTATGAGTATGAGTATGAGTATGAGTATGAGTATGAGTAAGAGTATGAGTATAAGTATGAGTATGAGTATGAGTATGAGTATGAGTATGAGTATAAGTATTAGTATGAGTATGAGTACGAGTATTAGTATGAGTATGAGTATGAGTATGAGTATGAGTATGAGTTTAAGTATGAGTATGAGTATGAGTATGTGCATGAGTATGAGTATGTGTATGATTATGAGTATGAGTATGAGTATGAGTATGAGTATGAGTATGAGTATGAGTATGAGTATAAGTATGAGAATGAGTATGAGTGTGAGTATGAGAATGAGTATGAGTATGTGTATGAGTATGAGTTTGAGTATGAGTATGAGTATGAGTATGAGTATGAGTATGAGTATAAGTATTAGTATGAGTATGAGTACGAGTATTAGTATGAGTATGAGTATGAGTATGAGTATGAGTTTAAGTATGAGTATGAGTATGAGTATGTGCATGAGTATGAGTATGTGTATGAGTATGAGTATGAGTATGAGTATGAGTATGAGTATGAGTATGAGTATGAGTATGAGTATGAGTATGAGTATGAGTATGAGTATGAGTATGAGTATAAGTATGAGAATGAGTATAAGTATGAGAATGAGTATTAGTATGAGTATGAGTACGAGTATTAGTATGAGTATGAGTATGAGTATGAGTATGAGTATGAGTATGAGTATGAGTTTAAGTATGAGTATGAGTATGAGTATGTGCATGAGTATGAGTATGTGTATGAGTATGAGTATGAGTATGAGTATGAGTATGAGTATGAGTATGAGTATGAGTATAAGTATGAGAATGAGTATGAGTGTGAGAATGAGTATGAGTATGTGTATGAGTATGAGTTTGAGTATGAGTATGAGTATGAGTATGAGTATGAGTATAAGTATTAGTATGATTATGAGTATGAGTATGAGTATGAGTATGAGTATGAGTATGAGTATGAGTATGAGTATGACTATGAGTATGAGTATGAGTATGAGTATGAGTTTAAGTATGAGTATGAGTATGAGTATGTGCATGAGTATGAGTATGTGTATGAGTATGAGTATGAGTATGAGTTTAAGTGTGAGTATGAGTATGAGTATGAGTATGAGTATAAGTATTAGTATTAGTATGAGTATGAGTACGAGTATTAGTATGAGTATGAGTATGAGTATGAGTATGAGTTTAAGTATGAGTATGAGTATGAGTATGTGCATGAGTATGAGTATGTGTATGAGTATGAGTATGAGTATGAGTATGAGTATGAGTATGAGTATGAGTATGAGTATGAGTATGAGTATGAGTATAAGTATTAGTATGAGTATAAGTAGGAGTACGAGTATGAGTATGAGCATGAGCATGAGCATGAGCATGAGCGTGAGCGTGAGAATAAGCATGAGTATGAGTTTAACTATGAGTATGAGTACGAGTATGCGTATGAATATGAGTATGAGTATGAGTATGAGTATGAGTATGAGTATGAGTATGAGTATGAGTATGAGTATGAGTATGAGTACGAGCATTAGTATGAGTATGAGTATGAGTATGAGTTTAAGTGTGAGTATGAGTATGAGCATGAGTATGAGTATGAGTATGAGTATGAGTATAAGTATTAGTATGAGTATGAGTACGAGTATTAGTATGAGTATGAGTATGAGTATGAGTTAAAGTATGAGTATGAGTATGAGTATGTGCATGAGTATGAGTATGTGTATGAGTATGTGCATGAGTATGAGTATGTGTATGAGTATGAGTATGAGTATGAGTATGAGTATGAGTATGAGTATGAGTATGAGTATAAGTATGAGTATGAGTATGAGTATGAGTATGAGTATGAGTATGAGTATGAGTATGAGTATAAGTATTAGTATGAGTATGAGTACGAGTATTAGTATGAGTATGAGTATGAGTATGAGTTTAAGTGTGAGTATGAGTATGAGCATGAGTATGAGTATGAGTATGAGTATGAGTATGAGTATGAGTTTAAGTGTGAGTATGAGTATGAGCATGAGTATGAGTATGAGTATGAGTATGAGTATGAGTATAAGTATTAGTATGAGTATGAGTACGAGTATTAGTATGAGTATGAGTATGAGTATGAGTTAAAGTATGAGTATGAGTATGAGTATGTGCATGAGTATGAGTATGTGTATGAGTATGAGTATGAGTATGAGTATGTGTATGAGTATGAGTATGAGTATGAGTATGTGTATGAGTATGAGTATGAGTACGAGTATTAGTATGAGTATGAGTATGAGTATGAGTTTAAGTATGAGTATGAGTATGAGTATGTGCATGAGTATGAGTATGTGTATGAGTATGAGTATGAGTATGAGTATGAGTATGAGTATGAGTATGAGTATGAGTATGAGTATGAGTATGAGTATGAGTATGAGTATGAGTATGAGTATAAGTATTAGTATGAGTATGAGTACGAGTATTAGTATGAGTATGAGTATGAGTATGAGTATGAGTTTAAGTATGAGTATGAGTATGAGTATGTGCATGAGTATGAGTATGTGTATGAGTATGAGTATGAGTATGAGTATGAGTATGAGTATGAGTATGAGTATGAGTATGAGTATGAGTATGAGTATGAGTATGAGTATGAGTATGAGTATGAGTATAAGTATGAGAATGAGTATAAGTATGAGAATGAGTATTAGTATGAGTATGAGTACGAGTATTAGTATGAGTATGAGTATGAGTATGAGTATGAGTATGAGTATGAGTATGAGTTTAAGTATGAGTATGAGTATGAGTATGTGCATGAGTATGAGTATGTGTATGAGTATGAGTATGAGTATGAGTATGAGTATGAGTATGAGTATGAGTATGAGTATAAGTATGAGAATGAGTATGAGTGTGAGAATGAGTATGAGTATGTGTATGAGTATGAGTTTGAGTATGAGTATGAGTATGAGTATGAGTATGAGTATAAGTATTAGTATGATTATGAGTATGAGTATGAGTATGAGTATGAGTATGAGTATGAGTATGAGTATGAGTATGAGTATGAGTATGACTATGAGTATGAGTATGAGTATGAGTATGAGTTTAAGTATGAGTATGAGTATGAGTATGTGCATGAGTATGAGTATGTGTATGAGTATGAGTATGAGTATGAGTTTAAGTGTGAGTATGAGTATGAGTATGAGTATGAGTATAAGTATTAGTATTAGTATGAGTATGAGTACGAGTATTAGTATGAGTATGAGTATGAGTATGAGTATGAGTTTAAGTATGAGTATGAGTATGAGTATGTGCATGAGTATGAGTATGTGTATGAGTATGAGTATGAGTATGAGTATGAGTATGAGTATGAGTATGAGTATGAGTATGAGTATGAGTATGAGTATGAGTATAAGTATTAGTATGAGTATAAGTAGGAGTACGAGTATGAGTATGAGCATGAGCATGAGCATGAGCATGAGCGTGAGCGTGAGAATAAGCATGAGTATGAGTTTAACTATGAGTATGAGTACGAGTATGCGTATGAATATGAGTATGAGTATGAGTATGAGTATGAGTATGAGTATGAGTATGAGTATGAGTATGAGTATGAGTACGAGCATTAGTATGAGTATGAGTATGAGTATGAGTTTAAGTGTGAGTATGAGTATGAGCATGAGTATGAGTATGAGTATGAGTATGAGTATAAGTATTAGTATGAGTATGAGTACGAGTATTAGTATGAGTATGAGTATGAGTATGAGTTAAAGTATGAGTATGAGTATGAGTATGTGCATGAGTATGAGTATGTGTATGAGTATGTGCATGAGTATGAGTATGTGTATGAGTATGAGTATGAGTATGAGTATGAGTATGAGTATGAGTATGAGTATAAGTATGAGTATGAGTATGAGTATGAGTATGAGTATGAGTATGAGTATGAGTATAAGTATTAGTATGAGTATGAGTACGAGTATTAGTATGAGTATGAGTATGAGTATGAGTTTAAGTGTGAGTATGAGTATGAGCATGAGTATGAGTATGAGTATGAGTATGAGTATGAGTATGAGTTTAAGTGTGAGTATGAGTATGAGCATGAGTATGAGTATGAGTATGAGTATGAGTATAAGTATTAGTATGAGTATGAGTACGAGTATTAGTATGAGTATGAGTATGAGTATGAGTTAAAGTATGAGTATGAGTATGAGTATGTGCATGAGTATGAGTATGTGTATGAGTATGAGTATGAGTATGAGTATGTGTATGAGTATGAGTATGAGTACGAGTATTAGTATGAGTATGAGTATGAGTATGAGTTTAAGTATGAGTATGAGTATGAGTATGTGCATGAGTATGAGTATGTGTATGAGTATGAGTATGAGTATGAGTATGAGTATGAGTATGAGTATGAGTATGAGTATGAGTATGAGTATGAGTATGAGTATGAGTATGAGTATGAGTATGAGTATGAGTATGAGTATAAGTATTAGTATGAGTATGAGTAGGAGTACGAGTAGGAGTACGAGTATGCGTATGAGTATGAGTATGAGTGTGAGTGTGAGTGCGAATGTGAGTATGAGCATGTGTATGAGTATGAGTATGAGTATGACTATGAGTATGAGTATGAGTATGAGCATGAGCATGAGCATGAGCGTGAGAATAAGCATGAGTATGAGTTTAACTATGAGTATGAGTACGAGTATGCGTATGAATATGAGTATGAGTATGAGTATGAGTATGAGTATGAGTATGAGTATGAGTATGAGTATAAGTATGAGTATGAGTATGAGTATGAGTATGAGTATGAGTATGAGTATGAGTATGAGTATGAGTATGAGTATGAGTATGAGTATAAGTATGAGTATGAGTATGAGTATGAGTATGAGTATGAGTATGAGTATGAGTATGAGAATGAGTATGTGCATGAGTATGAGTATGTGTATGAGTATGAGTATGAGTATGAGTATGAGTATGAGTATGAGTATGTGTATGAGTATGAGTATTAGTATGAGTATGAGTACGAGTATTAGTATGAGTATGAGTATGAGTATGAGTTAAAGTATGAGTATGAGTATGAGTATGTGCATGAGTATGAGTATGTGTATGAGTATGTGCATGAGTATGAGTATGTGTATGAGTATGAGTATGAGTATGAGTATGAGTATGAGTATGAGTATGAGTATAAGTATGAGTATGAGTATGAGTATGAGTATGAGTATGAGTATGAGTATGAGTATGAGTATAAGTATTAGTATGAGTATGAGTACGAGTATTAGTATGAGTATGAGTATGAGTATGAGTTTAAGTGTGAGTATGAGTATGAGCATGAGTATGAGTATGAGTATGAGTATGAGTATGAGTATGAGTTTAAGTGTGAGTATGAGTATGAGCATGAGTATGAGTATGAGTATGAGTATGAGTATAAGTATTAGTATGAGTATGAGTACGAGTATTAGTATGAGTATGAGTATGAGTATGAGTTAAAGTATGAGTATGAGTATGAGTATGTGCATGAGTATGAGTATGTGTATGAGTATGAGTATGAGTATGAGTATGTGTATGAGTATGAGTATGAGTACGAGTATTAGTATGAGTATGAGTATGAGTATGAGTTTAAGTATGAGTATGAGTATGAGTATGTGCATGAGTATGAGTATGTGTATGAGTATGAGTATGAGTATGAGTATGAGTATGAGTATGAGTATGAGTATGAGTATGAGTATGAGTATGAGTATGAGTATGAGTATGAGTATGAGTATGAGTATGAGTATGAGTATGAGTATGAGTATGAGTATAAGTATTAGTATGAGTATGAGTAGGAGTACGAGTAGGAGTACGAGTATGCGTATGAGTATGAGTATGAGTGTGAGTGTGAGTGCGAATGTGAGTATGAGCATGTGTATGAGTATGAGTATGAGTATGACTATGAGTATGAGTATGAGTATGAGCATGAGCATGAGCATGAGCGTGAGAATAAGCATGAGTATGAGTTTAACTATGAGTATGAGTACGAGTATGCGTATGAATATGAGTATGAGTATGAGTATGAGTATGAGTATGAGTATGAGTATGAGTATGAGTATAAGTATGAGTATGAGTATGAGTATGAGTATGAGTATGAGTATGAGTATGAGTATGAGTATGAGTATGAGTATGAGTATGAGTATAAGTATGAGTATGAGTATGAGTATGAGTATGAGTATGAGTATGAGTATGAGTATGAGTATGAGTATGTGCATGAGTATGAGTATGTGTATGAGTATGAGTATGAGTATGAGTATGAGTATGAGTATGAGTATGTGTATGAGTATGAGTATGAGTATGAGTATGAGTATGAGTATGAGTATGAGTATGAGTATGAGTTAGAGTATGAGTATGTGTATGAGTATGAGTATGAGTATGAGTATGAGTATGAGTATGAGTGTGAGTGTGAGTGCGAATGTGAGTATGAGCATGTGTATGAGTATGAGTATGAGTATGACTATGAGTATGAGTATGAGTATGAGCATGAGCATGAGCATGAGCATGAGCGTGAGCGTGAGAATAAGCATGAGTATGAGTTTAACTATGAGTATGAGTACGAGTATGCGTATGAATATGAGTATGAGTATGAGTATGAGTATGAGTATGGGTATGAGTATGAGTATGAGTATAAGAATGAGCATGAGCATGAGTATGAGTATGAGTATGAGTATGAGTATGAGTATGAGTATGAGTATGAGTAAGAGTATGAGTATAAGTATGAGTATGAGTATGAGTATGAGTATGAGTATAAGTATTAGTATGAGTATGAGTACGAGTATTAGTATGAGTATGAGTATGAGTATGAGTATGAGTATGAGTATGAGTTTAAGTATGAGTATGAGTATGAGTATGTGCATGAGTATGAGTATGTGTATGAGTATGAGTATGAGTATGAGTATGAGTATGAGTATGAGTATGAGTATGAGTATAAGTATGAGAATGAGTATGAGTGTGAGTATGAGAATGAGTATGAGTATGTGTATGAGTATGAGTTTGAGTATGAGTATGAGTATGAGTATGAGTATGAGTATGAGTATAAGTATTAGTATGAGTATGAGTACGAGTATTAGTATGAGTATGAGTATGAGTATGAGTATGAGTATGAGTTTAAGTATGAGTATGAGTATGAGTATGTGCATGAGTATGAGTATGTGTATGAGTATGAGTATGAGTATGAGTATGAGTATGAGTATGAGTATGAGTATGAGTATGAGTATGAGTATGAGTATGAGTATGAGTATGAGTATAAGTATGAGAATGAGTATAAGTATGAGAATGAGTATTAGTATGAGTATGAGTACGAGTATTAGTATGAGTATGAGTATGAGTATGAGTATGAGTATGAGTATGAGTATGAGTTTAAGTATGAGTATGAGTATGAGTATGTGCATGAGTATGAGTATGTGTATGAGTATGAGTATGAGTATGAGTATGAGTATGAGTATGAGTATGAGTATGAGTATAAGTATGAGAATGAGTATGAGTGTGAGTATGAGAATGAGTATGAGTATGTGTATTAGTATGAGTTCGAGTATGAGTATGAGTATGAGTATGAGTATGAGTATAAGTATTAGTATGATTATGAGTATGAGTATGTGTATGAGTATGAGTATGAGTATGAGTATGAGTATGAGTATGAGTATGAGTATGAGTATGAGTATGAGTATGAGTATGAGTATGAGTATGAGTATGAGTATAAGTATTAGTATGAGTATGAGTACGAGTATTAGTATGAGTATGAGTATGAGTATGAGTATGAGTTTAAGTATGAGTATGAGTATGAGTATGTGCATGAGTATGAGTATGTGTATGAGTATGAGTATGAGTATGAGTATGAGTATGAGTATGAGTATGAGTATGAGTATGAGTATGAGTATGAGTATGAGTATGAGTATGAGTATGAGTATAAGTATGAGAATGAGTATAAGTATGAGAATGAGTATTAGTATGAGTATGAGTACGAGTATTAGTATGAGTATGAGTATGAGTATGAGTATGAGTATGAGTATGAGTATGAGTTTAAGTATGAGTATGAGTATGAGTATGTGCATGAGTATGAGTATGTGTATGAGTATGAGTATGAGTATGAGTATGAGTATGAGTATGAGTATGAGTATGAGTATAAGTATGAGAATGAGTATGAGTGTGAGAATGAGTATGAGTATGTGTATGAGTATGAGTTTGAGTATGAGTATGAGTATGAGTATGAGTATGAGTATAAGTATTAGTATGATTATGAGTATGAGTATGAGTATGAGTATGAGTATGAGTATGAGTATGAGTATGAGTATGACTATGAGTATGAGTATGAGTATGAGTATGAGTTTAAGTATGAGTATGAGTATGAGTATGTGCATGAGTATGAGTATGTGTATGAGTATGAGTATGAGTATGAGTTTAAGTGTGAGTATGAGTATGAGTATGAGTATGAGTATAAGTATTAGTATTAGTATGAGTATGAGTACGAGTATTAGTATGAGTATGAGTATGAGTATGAGTATGAGTTTAAGTATGAGTATGAGTATGAGTATGTGCATGAGTATGAGTATGTGTATGAGTATGAGTATGAGTATGAGTATGAGTATGAGTATGAGTATGAGTATGAGTATGAGTATGAGTATGAGTATGAGTATGAGTATGAGTATGAGTATAAGTATTAGTATGAGTATAAGTAGGAGTACGAGTATGAGTATGAGCATGAGCATGAGCATGAGCATGAGCGTGAGCGTGAGAATAAGCATGAGTATGAGTTTAACTATGAGTATGAGTACGAGTATGCGTATGAATATGAGTATGAGTATGAGTATGAGTATGAGTATGAGTATGAGTATGAGTATGAGTATGAGTATGAGTACGAGCATTAGTATGAGTATGAGTATGAGTATGAGTTTAAGTGTGAGTATGAGTATGAGCATGAGTATGAGTATGAGTATGAGTATGAGTATAAGTATTAGTATGAGTATGAGTACGAGTATTAGTATGAGTATGAGTATGAGTATGAGTATGAGTTAAAGTATGAGTATGAGTATGAGTATGTGCATGAGTATGAGTATGTGTATGAGTATGTGCATGAGTATGAGTATGTTTATGAGTATGAGTATGAGTATGAGTATGAGTATGAGTATGAGTATGAGTATGAGTATTAGTATGAGTATGAGTACGAGTATTAGTATGAGTATGAGTATGAGTATGAGTTTAAGTGTGAGTATGAGTATGAGCATGAGTATGAGTATGAGTATGAGTATGAGTATGAGTATGAGTTTAAGTGTGAGTATGAGTATGAGCATGAGTATGAGTATGAGTATGAGTATGAGTATAAGTATTAGTATGAGTATGAGTACGAGTATTAGTATGAGTATGAGTATGAGTATGAGTTAAAGTATGAGTATGAGTATGAGTATGTGCATGAGTATGAGTATGTGTATGAGTATGAGTATGAGTATGAGTATGTGTATGAGTATGAGTATGAGTACGAGTATTAGTATGAGTATGAGTATGAGTATGAGTTTAAGTATGAGTATGAGTATGAGTATGTGCATGAGTATGAGTATGTGTATGAGTATGAGTATGAGTATGAGTATGAGTATGAGTATGAGTATGAGTATGAGTATGAGTATGAGTATGAGTATGAGTATGAGTATGAGTATGAGTATGAGTATGAGTATGAGTATGAGTATAAGTATTAGTATGAGTATGAGTAGGAGTACGAGTAGGAGTACGAGTATGCGTATGAGTATGAGTATGAGTGTGAGTGTGAGTGCGAATGTGAGTATGAGCATGTGTATGAGTATGAGTATGAGTATGACTATGAGTATGAGTATGAGTATGAGCATGAGCATGAGCATGAGCGTGAGAATAAGCATGAGTATGAGTTTAACTATGAGTATGAGTACGAGTATGCGTATGAATATGAGTATGAGTATGAGTATGAGTATGAGTATGAGTATGAGTATGAGTATGAGTATGAGTATAAGTATGAGTATGAGTATGAGTATGAGTATGAGTATGAGTATGAGTATGAGTATGAGTATGAGTATGAGTATGAGTATGAGTATGAGTATAAGTATGAGTATGAGTATGAGTATGAGTATGAGTATGAGTATGAGTATGAGTATGAGTATGAGAATGAGTATGTGCACGAGTATGAGTATGTGTATGAGTATGAGTATGAGTATGAGTATGAGTATGAGTATGAGTATGTGTATGAGTATGAGTATTAGTATGAGTATGAGTACGAGTATTAGTATGAGTATGAGTATGAGTATGAGTTAAAGTATGAGTATGAGTATGAGTATGTGCATGAGTATGAGTATGTGTATGAGTATGTGCATGAGTATGAGTATGTGTATGAGTATGAGTATGAGTATGAGTATGAGTATGAGTATGAGTATGAGTATAAGTATGAGTATGAGTATGAGTATGAGTATGAGTATGAGTATGAGTATGAGTATAAGTATTAGTATGAGTATGAGTACGAGTATTAGTATGAGTATGAGTATGAGTATGAGTTTAAGTGTGAGTATGAGTATGAGCATGAGTATGAGTATGAGTATGAGTATGAGTATGAGTATGAGTTTAAGTGTGAGTATGAGTATGAGCATGAGTATGAGTATGAGTATGAGTATGAGTATAAGTATTAGTATGAGTATGAGTACGAGTATTAGTATGAGTATGAGTATGAGTATGAGTTAAAGTATGAGTATGAGTATGAGTATGTGCATGAGTATGAGTATGTGTATGAGTATGAGTATGAGTATGAGTATGTGTATGAGTATGAGTATGAGTACGAGTATTAGTATGAGTATGAGTATGAGTATGAGTTTAAGTATGAGTATGAGTATGAGTATGTGCATGAGTATGAGTATGTGTATGAGTATGAGTATGAGTATGAGTATGAGTATGAGTATGAGTATGAGTATGAGTATGAGTATGAGTATGAGTATGAGTATGAGTATGAGTATGAGTATGAGTATGAGTATGAGTATGAGTATGAGTATGAGTATAAGTATTAGTATGAGTATGAGTAGGAGTACGAGTAGGAGTACGAGTATGCGTATGAGTATGAGTATGAGTGTGAGTGTGAGTGCGAATGTGAGTATGAGCATGTGTATGAGTATGAGTATGAGTATGACTATGAGTATGAGTATGAGTATGAGCATGAGCATGAGCATGAGCGTGAGAATAAGCATGAGTATGAGTTTAACTATGAGTATGAGTACGAGTATGCGTATGAATATGAGTATGAGTATGAGTATGAGTATGAGTATGAGTATGAGTATGAGTATGAGTATAAGTATGAGTATGAGTATGAGTATGAGTATGAGTATGAGTATGAGTATGAGTATGAGTATGAGTATGAGTATGAGTATGAGTATAAGTATGAGTATGAGTATGAGTATGAGTATGAGTATGAGTATGAGTATGAGTATGAGTATGAGTATGTGCATGAGTATGAGTATGTGTATGAGTATGAGTATGAGTATGAGTATGAGTATGAGTATGAGTATGTGTATGAGTATGAGTATGAGTATGAGTATGAGTATGAGTATGAGTATGAGTATGAGTATGAGTTAGAGTATGAGTATGTGTATGAGTATGAGTATGAGTATGAGTATGAGTATGAGTATGAGTGTGAGTGTGAGTGCGAATGTGAGTATGAGCATGTGTATGAGTATGAGTATGAGTATGACTATGAGTATGAGTATGAGTATGAGCATGAGCATGAGCATGAGCATGAGCGTGAGCGTGAGAATAAGCATGAGTATGAGTTTAACTATGAGTATGAGTACGAGTATGCGTATGAATATGAGTATGAGTATGAGTATGAGTATGAGTATGGGTATGAGTATGAGTATGAGTATAAGAATGAGCATGAGCATGAGTATGAGTATGAGTATGAGTATGAGTATGAGTATGAGTATGAGTAAGAGTATGAGTATAAGTATGAGTATGAGTATGAGTATGAGTATGAGTATAAGTATTAGTATGAGTATGAGTACGAGTATTAGTATGAGTATGAGTATGAGTATGAGTATGAGTATGAGTTTAAGTATGAGTATGAGTATGAGTATGTGCATGAGTATGAGTATGTGTATGAGTATGAGTATGAGTATGAGTATGAGTATGAGTATGAGTATGAGTATGAGTATAAGTATGAGAATGAGTATGAGTGTGAGTATGAGAATGAGTATGAGTATGTGTATGAGTATGAGTTTGAGTATGAGTATGAGTATGAGTATGAGTATGAGTATGAGTATAAGTATTAGTATGAGTATGAGTACGAGTATTAGTATGAGTATGAGTATGAGTATGAGTATGAGTATGAGTTTAAGTATGAGTATGAGTATGAGTATGTGCATGAGTATGAGTATGTGTATGAGTATGAGTATGAGTATGAGTATGAGTATGAGTATGAGTATGAGTATGAGTATGAGTATGAGTATGAGTATGAGTATGAGTATGAGTATAAGTATGAGAATGAGTATAAGTATGAGAATGAGTATTAGTATGAGTATGAGTACGAGTATTAGTATGAGTATGAGTATGAGTATGAGTATGAGTATGAGTATGAGTATGAGTTTAAGTATGAGTATGAGTATGAGTATGTGCATGAGTATGAGTATGTGTATGAGTATGAGTATGAGTATGAGTATGAGTATGAGTATGAGTATGAGTATGAGTATGAGTATAAGTATGAGAATGAGTATGAGTGTGAGTATGAGAATGAGTATGAGTATGTGTATTAGTATGAGTTCGAGTATGAGTATGAGTATGAGTATGAGTATGAGTATAAGTATTAGTATGATTATGAGTATGAGTATGAGTATGAGTATGAGTATGAGTATGAGTATGAGTATGAGTACGACTATGAGTATGAGTATGAGTATGAGTATGAGTTTAAGTATGAGTATGAGTATGAGCATGAGTATGAGTATGAGTATGAGTATGAGTATGAGTATGAGTTTAAGTGTGAGTATGAGTATGAGCATGAGTATGAGTATGAGTATGAGTATGAGTATAAGTATTAGTATGAGTATGAGTACGAGTATTAGTATGAGTATGAGTATGAGTATGAGTTAAAGTATGAGTATGAGTATGAGTATGTGCATGAGTATGAGTATGTGTATGAGTATGAGTATGAGTATGAGTATGTGTATGAGTATGAGTATGAGTACGAGTATTAGTATGAGTATGAGTATGAGTATGAGTTTAAGTATGAGTATGAGTATGAGTATGTGCATGAGTATGAGTATGTGTATGAGTATGAGTATGAGTATGAGTATGAGTATGAGTATGAGTATGAGTATGAGTATGAGTATGAGTATGAGTATGAGTATGAGTATGAGTATGAGTATGAGTATGAGTATGAGTATGAGTATGAGTATGAGTATAAGTATTAGTATGAGTATGAGTAGGAGTACGAGTAGGAGTACGAGTATGCGTATGAGTATGAGTATGAGTGTGAGTGTGAGTGCGAATGTGAGTATGAGCATGTGTATGAGTATGAGTATGAGTATGACTATGAGTATGAGTATGAGTATGAGCATGAGCATGAGCATGAGCGTGAGAATAAGCATGAGTATGAGTTTAACTATGAGTATGAGTACGAGTATGCGTATGAATATGAGTATGAGTATGAGTATGAGTATGAGTATGAGTATGAGTATGAGTATGAGTATAAGTATGAGTATGAGTATGAGTATGAGTATGAGTATGAGTATGAGTATGAGTATGAGTATGAGTATGAGTATGAGTATAAGTATGAGTATGAGTATGAGTATGAGTATGAGTATGAGTATGAGTATGAGTATGAGTATGAGTATGTGCATGAGTATGAGTATGTGTATGAGTATGAGTATGAGTATGAGTATGAGTATGAGTATGAGTATGTGTATGAGTATGAGTATGAGTATGAGTATGAGTATGAGTATGAGTATGAGTATGAGTTAGAGTATGAGTATGTGTATGAGTATGAGTATGAGTATGAGTATGAGTATGAGTATGAGTGTGAGTGTGAGTGCGAATGTGAGTATGAGCATGTGTATGAGTATGAGTATGAGTATGACTATGAGTATGAGTATGAGTATGAGCATGAGCATGAGCATGAGCATGAGCGTGAGCGTGAGAATAAGCATGAGTATGAGTTTAACTATGAGTATGAGTACGAGTATGCGTATGAATATGAGTATGAGTATGAGTATGAGTATGAGTATGGGTATGAGTATGAGTATGAGTATAAGAATGAGCATGAGCATGAGTATGAGTATGAGTATGAGTATGAGTATAAGTATGAGTATGAGTAAGAGTATGAGTATAAGTATGAGTATGAGTATGAGTATGAGTATGAGTATGAGTATAAGTATTAGTATGAGTATGAGTACGAGTATTAGTATGAGTATGAGTATGAGTATGAGTATGAGTATGAGTTTAAGTATGAGTATGAGTATGAGTATGTGCATGAGTATGAGTATGTGTATGAGTATGAGTATGAGTATGAGTATGAGTATGAGTATGAGTATGAGTATGAGTATAAGTATGAGAATGAGTATGAGTGTGAGTATGAGAATGAGTATGAGTATGTGTATGAGTATGAGTTTGAGTATGAGTATGAGTATGAGTATGAGTATGAGTATGAGTATAAGTATTAGTATGAGTATGAGTACGAGTATTAGTATGAGTATGAGTATGAGTATGAGTATGAGTTTAAGTATGAGTATGAGTATGAGTATGTGCATGAGTATGAGTATGTGTATGAGTATGAGTATGAGTATGAGTATGAGTATGAGTATGAGTATGAGTATGAGTTAGAGTATGAGTATGTGTATGAGTATGAGTATGAGTATGAGTATGAGTATGAGTATGAGTGTGAGTGTGAGTGCGAATGTGAGTATGAGCATGTGTATGAGTATGAGTATGAGTATGACTATGAGTATGAGTATGAGTATGAGCATGAGCATGAGCATGAGCATGAGCGTGAGCGTGAGAATAAGCATGAGTATGAGTTTAACTATGAGTATGAGTACGAGTATGCGTATGAATATGAGTATGAGTATGAGTATGAGTATGAGTATGGGTATGAGTATGAGTATGAGTATAAGAATGAGCATGAGCATGAGTATGAGTATGAGTATGAGTATGAGTATGAGTATGAGTATGAGTAAGAGTATGAGTATAAGTATGAGTATGAGTATGAGTATGAGTATGAGTATGAGTATAAGTATTAGTATGAGTATGAGTACGAGTATTAGTATGAGTATGAGTATGAGTATGAGTATGAGTATGAGTTTAAGTATGAGTATGAGTATGAGTATGTGCATGAGTATGAGTATGTGTATGAGTATGAGTATGAGTATGAGTATGAGTATGAGTATGAGTATGAGTATAAGTATGAGAATGAGTATGAGTGTGAGTATGAGAATGAGTATGAGTATGTGTATGAGTATGAGTTTGAGTATGAGTATGAGTATGAGTATGAGTATGAGTATGAGTATAAGTATTAGAATGAGTATGAGTACGAGTATTAGTATGAGTATGAGTATGAGTATGAGTATGAGTTTAAGTATGAGTATGAGTATGAGTATGTGCATGAGTATGAGTATGTGTATGAGTATGAGTATGAGTATGAGTATGAGTATGAGTATGAGTATGAGTATGAGTATGAGTATGAGTATGAGTATGAGTATGAGTATGAGTATGAGTATGAGTATAAGTATGAGAATGAGTATAAGTATGAGAATGAGTATTAGTATGAGTATGAGTACGAGTATTAGTATGAGTATGAGTATGAGTATGAGTATGAGTATGAGTATGAGTATGAGTTTAAGTATGAGTATGAGTATGAGTATGTGCATGAGTATGAGTATGTGTATGAGTATGAGTATGAGTATGAGTATGAGTATGAGTATGAGTATGAGTATGAGTATAAGTATGAGAATGAGTATGAGTGTGAGAATGAGTATGAGTATGTGTATGAGTATGAGTTTGAGTATGAGTATGAGTATGAGTATGAGTATGAGTATAAGTATTAGTATGATTATGAGTATGAGTATGAGTATGAGTATGAGTATGAGTATGAGTATGAGTATGAGTATGACTATGAGTATGAGTATGAGTATGAGTATGTGTTTAAGTATGAGTATGAGTATGAGTATGTGCATGAGTATGAGTATGTGTATGAGTATGAGTATGAGTATGAGTTTAAGTGTGAGTATGAGTATGAGTATGAGTATGAGTATAAGTATTAGTATTAGTATGAGTATGAGTACGAGTATTAGTATGAGTATGAGTATGAGTATGAGTATGAGTTTAAGTATGAGTATGAGTATGAGTATGTGCATGAGTATGAGTATGTGTATGAGTATGAGTATGAGTATGAGTATGAGTATGAGTATGAGTATGAGTATGAGTATGAGTATGAGTATGAGTATGAGTATAAGTATTAGTATGAGTATAAGTAGGAGTACGAGTATGAGTATGAGCATGAGCATGAGCATGAGCATGAGCGTGAGCGTGAGAATAAGCATGAGTATGAGTTTAACTATGAGTATGAGTACGAGTATGCGTATGAATATGAGTATGAGTATGAGTATGAGTATGAGTATGAGTATGAGTATGAGTATGAGTATGAGTATGAGTACGAGCATTAGTATGAGTATGAGTATGAGTATGAGTTTAAGTGTGAGTATGAGTATGAGCATGAGTATGAGTATGAGTATGAGTATGAGTATAAGTATTAGTATGAGTATGAGTACGAGTATTAGTATGAGTATGAGTATGAGTTAAAGTATGAGTATGAGTATGAGTATGTGCATGAGTATGAGTATGTGTATGAGTATGTGCATGAGTATGAGTATGTGTATGAGTATGAGTATGAATATGAGTATGAGTATGAGTATGAGTATGAGTATGAGTATAAGTATGAGTATGAGTATGAGTATGAGTATGAGTATGAGTATGAGTATGAGTATAAGTATTAGTATGAGTATGAGTACGAGTATTAGTATGAGTATGAGTATGAGTATGAGTTTAAGTGTGAGTATGAGTATGAGCATGAGTATGAGTATGAGTATGAGTATGAGTATGAGTATGAGTTTAAGTGTGAGTATGAGTATGAGCATGAGTATGAGTATGAGTATGAGTATGAGTATGAGTATAAGTATTAGTATGAGTATGAGTACGAGTATTAGTATGAGTATGAGTATGAGTATGAGTTAAAGTATGAGTATGAGTATGAGTATGTGCATGAGTATGAGTATGTGTATGAGTATGAGTATGAGTATGAGTATGTGTATGAGTATGAGTATGAGTATGAGTATGTGTATGAGTATGAGTATGAGTACGAGTATTAGTATGAGTATGAGTATGAGTATGAGTTTAAGTATGAGTATGAGTATGAGTATGTGCATGAGTATGAGTATGTGTATGAGTATGAGTATGAGTATGAGTATGAGTATGAGTATGAGTATGAGTATGAGTATGAGTATGAGTATGAGTATGAGTATGAGTATGAGTATAAGTATTAGTATGAGTATGAGTACGAGTATTAGTATGAGTATGAGTATGAGTATGAGTATGAGTTTAAGTATGAGTATGAGTATGAGTATGTGCATGAGTATGAGTATGTGTATGAGTATGAGTATGAGTATGAGTATGAGTATGAGTATGAGTATGAGTATGAGTATGAGTATGAGTATGAGTATGAGTATGAGTATGAGTATGAGTATGAGTATAAGTATGAGAATGAGTATAAGTATGAGAATGAGTATTAGTATGAGTATGAGTACGAGTATTAGTATGAGTATGAGTATGAGTATGAGTATGAGTATGAGTATGAGTATGAGTTTAAGTATGAGTATGAGTATGAGTATGTGCATGAGTATGAGTATGTGTATGAGTATGAGTATGAGTATGAGTATGAGTATGAGTATGAGTATGAGTATGAGTATAAGTATGAGAATGAGTATGAGTGTGAGAATGAGTATGAGTATGTGTATGAGTATGAGTTTGAGTATGAGTATGAGTATGAGTATGAGTATGAGTATAAGTATTAGTATGATTATGAGTATGAGTATGAGTATGAGTATGAGTATGAGTATAAGTATGAGAATGAGTATGAGTGTGAGAATGAGTATGAGTATGTGTATGAGTATGAGTTTGAGTATGAGTATGAGTATGAGTATGAGTATGAGTATAAGTATTAGTATGATTATGAGTATGAGTATGAGTATGAGTATGAGTATGAGTATGAGTATGAGTATGAGTATGACTATGAGTATGAGTATGAGTATGAGTTTAAGTATGAGTATGAGTATGAGTATGTGCATGAGTATGAGTATGTGTATGATTATGAGTATGAGTATGAGTTTAAGTGTGAGTATGAGTATGAGTATGAGTATGAGTATAAGTATTAGTATTAGTATGAGTATGAGTACGAGTATTAGTATGAGTATGAGTATGAGTATGAGTATGAGTTTAAGTATGAGTATGAGTATGAGTATGTGCATGAGTATGAGTATGTGTATGAGTATGAGTATGAGTATGAGTATGAGTATGAGTATGAGTATGAGTATGAGTATGAGTATGAGTATGAGTATGAGTATAAGTATTAGTATGAGTATAAGTAGGAGTACGAGTATGAGTATGAGCATGAGCATGAGCATGAGCATGAGCGTGAGCGTGAGAATAAGCATGAGTATGAGTTTAACTATGAGTATGAGTACGAGTATGCGTATGAATATGAGTATGAGTATGAGTATGAGTATGAGTATGAGTATGAGTATGAGTATGAGTATGAGTATGAGTACGAGCATTAGTATGAGTATGAGTATGAGTATGAGTTTAAGTGTGAGTATGAGTATGAGCATGAGTATGAGTATGAGTATGAGTATGAGTATAAGTATTAGTATGAGTATGAGTACGAGTATTAGTATGAGTATGAGTATGAGTTAAAGTATGAGTATGAGTATGAGTATGTGCATGAGTATGAGTATGTGTATGAGTATGTGCATGAGTATGAGTATGTGTATGAGTATGAGTATGAATATGAGTATGAGTATGAGTATGAGTATGAGTATGAGTATAAGTATGAGTATGAGTATGAGTATGAGTATGAGTATGAGTATGAGTATGAGTATAAGTATTAGTATGAGTATGAGTACGAGTATTAGTATGAGTATGAGTATGAGTATGAGTTTAAGTGTGAGTATGAGTATGAGCATGAGTATGAGTATGAGTATGAGTATGAGTATGAGTATGAGTTTAAGTGTGAGTATGAGTATGAGCATGAGTATGAGTATGAGTATGAGTATGAGTATGAGTATAAGTATTAGTATGAGTATGAGTACGAGTATTAGTATGAGTATGAGTATGAGTATGAGTTAAAGTATGAGTATGAGTATGAGTATGTGCATGAGTATGAGTATGTGTATGAGTATGAGTATGAGTATGAGTATGTGTATGAGTATGAGTATGAGTATGAGTATGTGTATGAGTATGAGTATGAGTACGAGTATTAGTATGAGTATGAGTATGAGTATGAGTTTAAGTATGAGTATGAGTATGAGTATGTGCATGAGTATGAGTATGTGTATGAGTATGAGTATGAGTATGAGTATGAGTATGAGTATGAGTATGAGTATGAGTATGAGTATGAGTATGAGTATGAGTATGAGTATGAGTATGAGTATAAGTATTAGTATGAGTATGAGTACGAGTATTAGTATGAGTATGAGTATGAGTATGAGTATGAGTTTAAGTATGAGTATGAGTATGAGTATGTGCATGAGTATGAGTATGTGTATGAGTATGAGTATGAGTATGAGTATGAGTATGAGTATGAGTATGAGTATGAGTATGAGTATGAGTATGAGTATGAGTATGAGTATGAGTATGAGTATAAGTATGAGAATGAGTATAAGTATGAGAATGAGTATTAGTATGAGTATGAGTACGAGTATTAGTATGAGTATGAGTATGAGTATGAGTATGAGTATGAGTATGAGTATGAGTATGAGTTTAAGTATGAGTATGAGTATGAGTATGTGCATGAGTATGAGTATGTGTATGAGTATGAGTATGAGTATGAGTATGAGTATGAGTATGAGTATGAGTATGAGTATAAGTATGAGAATGAGTATGAGTGTGAGAATGAGTATGAGTATGTGTATGAGTATGAGTTTGAGTATGAGTATGAGTATGAGTATGAGTATGAGTATAAGTATTAGTATGATTATGAGTATGAGTATGAGTATGAGTATGAGTTTAAGTATGAGTATGAGTATGAGTATGTGCATGAGTATGAGTATGTGTATGAGTATGAGTATGAGTATGAGTATGAGTATGAGTATGAGTATGAGTATGAGTATGAGTATGAGTATGAGTATGAGTATGAGTATAAGTATTAGTATGAGTATAAGTAGGAGTACGAGTATGAGTATGAGCATGAGCATGAGCATGAGCATGAGCGTGAGCGTGAGAATAAGCATGAGTATGAGTTTAACTATGAGTATGAGTACGAGTATGCGTATGAATATGAGTATGAGTATGAGTATGAGTATGAGTATGAGTATGAGTATGAGTATGAGTATGAGTATGAGTACGAACATTAGTATGAGTATGAGTATGAGTATGAGTTTAAGTGTGAGTATGAGTATGAGCATGAGTATGAGTATGAGTATGAGTATGAGTATAAGTATTAGTATGAGTATGAGTACGAGTATTAGTATGAGTATGAGTATGAGTATGAGTTAAAGTATGAGTATGAGTATGAGTATGTGCATGAGTATGAGTATGTGTATGAGTATGTGCATGAGTATGAGTATGTGTATGAGTATGAGTATGAGTATGAGTATGAGTATGAGTATGAGTATGAGTATAAGTATGAGTATGAGTATGAGTATGAGTATGAGTATGAGTATGAGTATGAGTATAAGTATTAGTATGAGTATGAGTACGAGTATTAGTATGAGTATGAGTATGAGTATGAGTTTAAGTGTGAGTATGAGTATGAGCATGAGTATGAGTATGAGTATGAGTATGAGTATGAGTATGAGTTTAAGTGTGAGTATGAGTATGAGCATGAGTATGAGTATGAGTATGAGTATGAGTATAAGTATTAGTATGAGTATGAGTACGAGTATTAGTATGAGTATGAGTATGAGCATGAGTTAAAGTATGAGTATGAGTATGAGTATGTGCATGAGTATGAGTATGTGTATGAGTATGAGTATGAGTATGAGTATGTGTATGAGTATGAGTATGAGTACGAGTATTAGTATGAGTATGAGTATGAGTATGAGTTTAAGTATGAGTATGAGTATGAGTATGTGCATGAGTATGAGTATGTGTATGAGTATGAGTATGAGTATGAGTATGAGTATGAGTATGAGTATGAGTATGAGTATGAGTATGAGTATGAGTATGAGTATGAGTATGAGTATGAGTATGAGTATGAGTATGAGTATAAGTATTAGTATGAGTATGAGTAGGAGTACGAGTAGGAGTACGAGTATGCGTATGAGTATGAGTATGAGTGTGAGTGTGAGTGCGAATGTGAGTATGAGCATGTGTATGAGTATGAGTATGAGTATGACTATGAGTATGAGTATGAGTATGAGCATGAGCATGAGCATGAGCGTGAGAATAAGCATGAGTATGAGTTTAACTGTGAGTATGAGTACGAGTATGCGTATGAATATGAGTATGAGTATGAGTATGAGTATGAGTATGAGTATGAGTATGAGTATGAGTATGTGCATGAGTATGAGTATGTGTATGAGTATGAGTATGAGTATGAGTATGAGTATGAGTATGAGTATGAGTATGAGTATGAGTATGAGTATGAGTATGAGTATGAGTATGAGTATGAGTATGAGTATAAGTATGAGAATGAGTATAAGTATGAGAATGAGTATTAGTATGAGTATGAGTACGAGTATTAGTATGAGTATGAGTATGAGTATGAGTATGAGTATGAGTATGAGTATGAGTTTAAGTATGAGTATGAGTATGAGTATGTGCATGAGTATGAGTATGTGTATGAGTATGAGTATGAGTATGAGTATGAGTATGAGTATGAGTATGAGTATGAGTATAAGTATGAGAATGAGTATGAGTATGAGTATGAGTATGAGTATGAGTATGAGTATGAGTATAAGTATGAGAATGAGTATGAGTGTGAGTATGAGAATGAGTATGAGTATGTGTATGAGTATGAGTTTGAGTATGAGTATGAGTATGAGTATGAGTATGAGTATGAGTATAAGTATTAGAATGAGTATGAGTACGAGTATTAGTATGAGTATGAGTATGAGTATGAGTATGAGTTTAAGTATGAGTATGAGTATGAGTATGTGCATGAGTATGAGTATGTGTATGAGTATGAGTATGAGTATGAGTATGAGTATGAGTATGAGTATGAGTATGAGTATGAGTATGAGTATGAGTATGAGTATGAGTATGAGTATGAGTATGAGTATAAGTATGAGAATGAGTATAAGTATGAGAATGAGTATTAGTATGAGTATGAGTACGAGTATTAGTATGAGTATGAGTATGAGTATGAGTATGAGTATGAGTATGAGTATGAGTTTAAGTATGAGTATGAGTATGAGTATGTGCATGAGTATGAGTATGTGTATGAGTATGAGTATGAGTATGAGTATGAGTATGAGTATGAGTATGAGTATGAGTATAAGTATGAGAATGAGTATGAGTGTGAGAATGAGTATGAGTATGTGTATGAGTATGAGTTTGAGTATGAGTATGAGTATGAGTATGAGTATGAGTATAAGTATTAGTATGATTATGAGTATGAGTATGAGTATGAGTATGAGTATGAGTATGAGTATGAGTATGAGTATGACTATGAGTATGAGTATGAGTATGAGTATGAGTTTAAGTATGAGTATGAGTATGAGTATGTGCATGAGTATGAGTATGTGTATGAGTATGAGTATGAGTATGAGTTTAAGTGTGAGTATGAGTATGAGTATGAGTATGAGTATAAGTATTAGTATTAGTATGAGTATGAGTACGAGTATTAGTATGAGTATGAGTATGAGTATGAGTATGAGTTTAAGTATGAGTATGAGTATGAGTATGTGCATGAGTATGAGTATGTGTATGAGTATGAGTATGAGTATGAGTATGAGTATGAGTATGAGTATGAGTATGAGTATGAGTATGAGTATGAGTATGAGTATAAGTATTAGTATGAGTATAAGTAGGAGTACGAGTATGAGTATGAGCATGAGCATGAGCATGAGCATGAGCGTGAGCGTGAGAATAAGCATGAGTATGAGTTTAACTATGAGTATGAGTACGAGTATGCGTATGAATATGAGTATGAGTATGAGTATGAGTATGAGTATGAGTATGAGTATGAGTATGAGTATGAGTATGAGTACGAGCATTAGTATGAGTATGAGTATGAGTATGAGTTTAAGTGTGAGTATGAGTATGAGCATGAGTATGAGTATGAGTATGAGTATGAGTATAAGTATTAGTATGAGTATGAGTACGAGTATTAGTATGAGTATGAGTATGAGTTAAAGTATGAGTATGAGTATGAGTATGTGCATGAGTATGAGTATGTGTATGAGTATGTGCATGAGTATGAGTATGTGTATGAGTATGAGTATGAATATGAGTATGAGTATGAGTATGAGTATGAGTATGAGTATAAGTATGAGTATGAGTATGAGTATGAGTATGAGTATGAGTATGAGTATGAGTATAAGTATTAGTATGAGTATGAGTACGAGTATTAGTATGAGTATGAGTATGAGTATGAGTTTAAGTGTGAGTATGAGTATGAGCATGAGTATGAGTATGAGTATGAGTATGAGTATGAGTATGAGTTTAAGTGTGAGTATGAGTATGAGCATGAGTATGAGTATGAGTATGAGTATGAGTATGAGTATAAGTATTAGTATGAGTATGAGTACGAGTATTAGTATGAGTATGAGTATGAGTATGAGTTAAAGTATGAGTATGAGTATGAGTATGTGCATGAGTATGAGTATGTGTATGAGTATGAGTATGAGTATGAGTATGTGTATGAGTATGAGTATGAGTATGAGTATGTGTATGAGTATGAGTATGAGTACGAGTATTAGTATGAGTATGAGTATGAGTATGAGTTTAAGTATGAGTATGAGTATGAGTATGTGCATGAGTATGAGTATGTGTATGAGTATGAGTATGAGTATGAGTATGAGTATGAGTATGAGTATGAGTATGAGTATGAGTATGAGTATGAGTATGAGTATGAGTATGAGTATAAGTATTAGTATGAGTATGAGTACGAGTATTAGTATGAGTATGAGTATGAGTATGAGTATGAGTTTAAGTATGAGTATGAGTATGAGTATGTGCATGAGTATGAGTATGTGTATGAGTATGAGTATGAGTATGAGTATGAGTATGAGTATGAGTATGAGTATGAGTATGAGTATGAGTATGAGTATGAGTATGAGTATGAGTATGAGTATGAGTATAAGTATGAGAATGAGTATAAGTATGAGAATGAGTATTAGTATGAGTATGAGTACGAGTATTAGTATGAGTATGAGTATGAGTATGAGTATGAGTATGAGTATGAGTATGAGTTTAAGTATGAGTATGAGTATGAGTATGTGCATGAGTATGAGTATGTGTATGAGTATGAGTATGAGTATGAGTATGAGTATGAGTATGAGTATGAGTATGAGTATAAGTATGAGAATGAGTATGAGTGTGAGAATGAGTATGAGTATGTGTATGAGTATGAGTTTGAGTATGAGTATGAGTATGAGTATGAGTATGAGTATAAGTATTAGTATGATTATGAGTATGAGTATGAGTATGAGTATGAGTATGAGTATAAGTATGAGAATGAGTATGAGTGTGAGAATGAGTATGAGTATGTGTATGAGTATGAGTTTGAGTATGAGTATGAGTATGAGTATGAGTATGAGTATAAGTATTAGTATGATTATGAGTATGAGTATGAGTATGAGTATGAGTATGAGTATGAGTATGAGTATGAGTATGACTATGAGTATGAGTATGAGTATGAGTATGAGTTTAAGTATGAGTATGAGTATGAGTATGTGCATGAGTATGAGTATGTGTATGAGTATGAGTATGAGTATGAGTTTAAGTGTGAGTATGAGTATGAGTATGAGTATGAGTATAAGTATTAGTATTAGTATGAGTATGAGTACGAGTATTAGTATGAGTATGAGTATGAGTATGAGTATGAGTTTAAGTATGAGTATGAGTATGAGTATGTGCATGAGTATGAGTATGTGTATGAGTATGAGTATGAGTATGAGTATGAGTATGAGTATGAGTATGAGTATGAGTATGAGTATGAGTATGAGTATGAGTATAAGTATTAGTATGAGTATAAGTAGGAGTACGAGTATGAGTATGAGCATGAGCATGAGCATGAGCATGAGCGTGAGCGTGAGAATAAGCATGAGTATGAGTTTAACTATGAGTATGAGTACGAGTATGCGTATGAATATGAGTATGAGTATGAGTATGAGTATGAGTATGAGTATGAGTATGAGTATGAGTATGAGTATGAGTACGAGCATTAGTATGAGTATGAGTATGAGTATGAGTTTAAGTGTGAGTATGAGTATGAGCATGAGTATGAGTATGAGTATGAGTATGAGTATAAGTATTAGTATGAGTATGAGTACGAGTATTAGTATGAGTATGAGTATGAGTTAAAGTATGAGTATGAGTATGAGTATGTGCATGAGTATGAGTATGTGTATGAGTATGTGCATGAGTATGAGTATGTGTATGAGTATGAGTATGAATATGAGTATGAGTATGAGTATGAGTATGAGTATGAGTATAAGTATGAGTATGAGTATGAGTATGAGTATGAGTATGAGTATGAGTATGAGTATAAGTATTAGTATGAGTATGAGTACGAGTATTAGTATGAGTATGAGTATGAGTATGAGTTTAAGTGTGAGTATGAGTATGAGCATGAGTATGAGTATGAGTATGAGTATGAGTATGAGTATGAGTTTAAGTGTGAGTATGAGTATGAGCATGAGTATGAGTATGAGTATG
Source organism: Andrena chrysosceles (assembly GCA_963855975.1). Lineage (NCBI taxonomy): Eukaryota > Metazoa > Arthropoda > Insecta > Hymenoptera > Andrenidae > Andrena > Andrena chrysosceles. The sequence goes on from CAWLCU010000601.1 coordinate 457,595, forward strand.
AGTATGAGTATGAGTATAAGTATTAGTATGAGTATGAGTACGAGTATTAGTATGAGTATGAGTATGAGTATGAGTTAAAGTATGAGTATGAGTATGAGTATGTGCATGAGTATGAGTATGTGTATGAGTATGAGTATGAGTATGAGTATGTGTATGAGTATGAGTATGAGTATGAGTATGTGTATGAGTATGAGTATGAGTACGAGTATTAGTATGAGTATGAGTATGAGTATGAGTTTAAGTATGAGTATGAGTATGAGTATGTGCATGAGTATGAGTATGTGTATGAGTATGAGTATGAGTATGAGTATGAGTATGAGTATGAGTATGAGTATGAGTATGAGTATGAGTATGAGTATGAGTATGAGTATGAGTATGAGTATGAGTATAAGTATTAGTATGAGTATGAGTACGAGTATTAGTATGAGTATGAGTATGAGTATGAGTATGAGTTTAAGTATGAGTATGAGTATGAGTATGTGCATGAGTATGAGTATGTGTATGAGTATGAGTATGAGTATGAGTATGAGTATGAGTATGAGTATGAGTATGAGTATGAGTATGAGTATGAGTATGAGTATGAGTATGAGTATGAGTATGAGTATAAGTATGAGAATGAGTATAAGTATGAGAATGAGTATTAGTATGAGTATGAGTACGAGTATTAGTATGAGTATGAGTATGAGTATGAGTATGAGTATGAGTATGAGTATGAGTTTAAGTATGAGTATGAGTATGAGTATGTGCATGAGTATGAGTATGTGTATGAGTATGAGTATGAGTATGAGTATGAGTATGAGTATGAGTATGAGTATGAGTATAAGTATGAGAATGAGTATGAGTGTGAGAATGAGTATGAGTATGTGTATGAGTATGAGTTTGAGTATGAGTATGAGTATGAGTATGAGTATGAGTATAAGTATTAGTATGATTATGAGTATGAGTATGAGTATGAGTATGAGTATGAGTTTAAGTATGAGTATGAGTATGAGTATGTGCATGAGTATGAGTATGTGTATGAGTATGAGTATGAGTATGAGTATGAGTATGAGTATGAGTATGAGTATGAGTATGAGTATGAGTATGAGTATGAGTATGAGTATAAGTATTAGTATGAGTATAAGTAGGAGTACGAGTATGAGTATGAGCATGAGCATGAGCATGAGCATGAGCGTGAGCGTGAGAATAAGCATGAGTATGAGTTTAACTATGAGTATGAGTACGAGTATGCGTATGAATATGAGTATGAGTATGAGTATGAGTATGAGTATGAGTATGAGTATGAGTATGAGTATGAGTATGAGTACGAACATTAGTATGAGTATGAGTATGAGTATGAGTTTAAGTGTGAGTATGAGTATGAGCATGAGTATGAGTATGAGTATGAGTATGAGTATGAGTATGAGTATGAGTATGAGTATGAGTATGAGTATGTGCATGAGTATGAGTATGTGTATGAGTATGAGTATGAGTATGAGTATGAGTATGAGTATGAGTATGTGTATGAGTATGAGTATGAGTATGAGTATGAGTATAAGTATTAGTATGAGTATGAGTACGAGTATTAGTATGAGTATGAGTATGAGTATGAGTTTAAGTGTGAGTATGAGTATGAGCATGAGTATGAGTATGAGTATGTGTATGAGTATGTGCATGAGTATGAGTATGTGTATGAGTATGAGTATGAGTATGAGTATGAGTATGAGTATGAGTATGAGTATAAGTATGAGTATGAGTATGAGTATGAGTATGAGTATGAGTATGAGTATGAGTATAAGTATTAGTATGAGTATGAGTACGAGTATTAGTATGAGTATGAGTATGAGTATGAGTTTAAGTGTGAGTATGAGTATGAGCATGAGTATGAGTATGAGTATGAGTATGAGTATGAGTATGAGTTTAAGTGTGAGTATGAGTATGAGCATGAGTATGAGTATGAGTATGAGTATGAGTATGAGTATAAGTATTAGTATGAGTATGAGTACGAGTATTAGTATGAGTATGAGTATGAGCATGAGTTAAAGTATGAGTATGAGTATGAGTATGTGCATGAGTATGAGTATGTGTATGAGTATGAGTATGAGTATGAGTATGTGTATGAGTATGAGTATGAGTACGAGTATTAGTATGAGTATGAGTATGAGTATGAGTTTAAGTATGAGTATGAGTATGAGTATGTGCATGAGTATGAGTATGTGTATGAGTATGAGTATGAGTATGAGTATGAGTATGAGTATGAGTATGAGTATGAGTATGAGTATGAGTATGAGTATGAGTATGAGTATGAGTATGAGTATGAGTATGAGTATGAGTATAAGTATTAGTATGAGTATGAGTAGGAGTACGAGTAGGAGTACGAGTATGCGTATGAGTATGAGTATGAGTGTGAGTGTGAGTGCGAATGTGAGTATGAGCATGTGTATGAGTATGAGTATGAGTATGACTATGAGTATGAGTATGAGTATGAGCATGAGCATGAGCATGAGCGTGAGAATAAGCATGAGTATGAGTTTAACTGTGAGTATGAGTACGAGTATGCGTATGAATATGAGTATGAGTATGAGTATGAGTATGAGTATGAGTATGAGTATGAGTATGAGTATAAGTATGAGTATGAGTATGAGTATGAGTATGAGTATGAGTATGAGTATGAGTATGAGTATGAGTATGAGTATGAGTATGAGTATGAGTATAAGTATGAGTATGAGTATGAGTATGAGTATGAGTATGAGTATGAGTATGAGTATGAGAATGAGTATGTGCATGAGTATGAGTATGTGTATGAGTATGAGTATGAGTATGAGTATGAGTATGAGTATGAGTATGTGTATGAGTATGAGTATTAGTATGAGTATGAGTACGAGTATTAGTATGAGTATGAGTATGAGTATGAGTTAAAGTATGAGTATGAGTATGAGTATGTGCATGAGTATGAGTATGTGTATGAGTATGTGCATGAGTATGAGTATGTGTATGAGTATGAGTATGAGTATGAGTATGAGTATGAGTATGAGTATGAGTATAAGTATGAGTATGAGTATGAGTATGAGTATGAGTATGAGTATGAGTATGAGTATAAGTATTAGTATGAGTATGAGTACGAGTATTAGTATGAGTATGAGTATGAGTATGAGTTTAAGTGTGAGTATGAGTATGAGCATGAGTATGAGTATGAGTATGAGTATGAGTATGAGTATGAGTTTAAGTGTGAGTATGAGTATGAGCATGAGTATGAGTATGAGTATGAGTATGAGTATAAGTATTAGTATGAGTATGAGTACGAGTATTAGTATGAGTATGAGTATGAGTATGAGTTAAAGTATGAGTATGAGTATGAGTATGTGCATGAGTATGAGTATGTGTATGAGTATGAGTATGAGTATGAGTATGTGTATGAGTATGAGTATGAGTACGAGTATTAGTATGAGTATGAGTATGAGTATGAGTTTAAGTATGAGTATGAGTATGAGTATGTGCATGAGTATGAGTATGTGTATGAGTATGAGTATGAGTATGAGTATGAGTATGAGTATGAGTATGAGTATGAGTATGAGTATGAGTATGAGTATGAGTATGAGTATGAGTATGAGTATGAGTATGAGTATGAGTATGAGTATGAGTATGAGTATGAGTATAAGTATTAGTATGAGTATGAGTAGGAGTACGAGTAGGAGTACGAGTATGCGTATGAGTATGAGTATGAGTGTGAGTGTGAGTGCGAATGTGAGTATGAGCATGTGTATGAGTATGAGTATGAGTATGACTATGAGTATGAGTATGAGTATGAGCATGAGCATGAGCATGAGCGTGAGAATAAGCATGAGTATGAGTTTAACTATGAGTATGAGTACGAGTATGCGTATGAATATGAGTATGAGTATGAGTATGAGTATGAGTATGAGTATGAGTATGAGTATGAGTATAAGTATGAGTATGAGTATGAGTATGAGTATGAGTATGAGTATGAGTATGAGTATGAGTATGAGTATGAGTATGAGTATGAGTATAAGTATGAGTATGAGTATGAGTATGAGTATGAGTATGAGTATGAGTATGAGTATGAGTATGAGTATGTGCATGAGTATGAGTATGTGTATGAGTATGAGTATGAGTATGAGTATGAGTATGAGTATGAGTATGTGTATGAGTATGAGTATGAGTATGAGTATGAGTATGAGTATGAGTATGAGTATGAGTTAGAGTATGAGTATGTGTATGAGTATGAGTATGAGTATGAGTATGAGTATGAGTATGAGTGTGAGTGTGAGTGCGAATGTGAGTATGAGCATGTGTATGAGTATGAGTATGAGTATGACTATGAGTATGAGTATGAGTATGAGCATGAGCATGAGCATGAGCATGAGCGTGAGCGTGAGAATAAGCATGAGTATGAGTTTAACTATGAGTATGAGTACGAGTATGCGTATGAATATGAGTATGAGTATGAGTATGAGTATGAGTATGGGTATGAGTATGAGTATGAGTATAAGAATGAGCATGAGCATGAGTATGAGTATGAGTATGAGTATGAGTATGAGTATGAGTATGAGTAAGAGTATGAGTATAAGTATGAGTATGAGTATGAGTATGAGTATGAGTATAAGTATTAGTATGAGTATGAGTACGAGTATTAGTATGAGTATGAGTATGAGTATGAGTATGAGTATGAGTATGAGTATGAGTTTAAGTATGAGTATGAGTATGAGTATGTGCATGAGTATGAGTATGTGTATGAGTATGAGTATGAGTATGAGTATGAGTATGAGTATGAGTATGAGTATGAGTATAAGTATGAGAATGAGTATGAGTGTGAGTATGAGAATGAGTATGAGTATGTGTATGAGTATGAGTTTGAGTATGAGTATGAGTATGAGTATGAGTATGAGTATGAGTATAAGTATTAGTATGAGTATGAGTACGAGTATTAGTATGAGTATGAGTATGAGTATGAGTATGAGTATGAGTTTAAGTATGAGTATGAGTATGAGTATGTGCATGAGTATGAGTATGTGTATGAGTATGAGTATGAGTATGAGTATGAGTATGAGTATGAGTATGAGTATGAGTATGAGTATAAGTATGAGAATGAGTATGAGTGTGAGTATGAGAATGAGTATGAGTATGTGTATTAGTATGAGTTCGAGTATGAGTATGAGTATGAGTATGAGTATGAGTATAAGTATTAGTATGATTATGAGTATGAGTATGAGTATGAGTATGAGTATGAGTATGAGTATGAGTATGAGTATGACTATGAGTATGAGTATGAGTATGAGTATGAGTTTAAGTATGAGTATGAGTATGAGTATGTGCATGAGTATGAGTATGTGTATGAGTATGAGTATGAGTATGAGTTTAAGTGTGAGTATGAGTATGAGTATGAGTATGAGTATAAGTATTAGTATTAGTATGAGTATGAGTACGAGTATTAGTATGAGTATGAGTATGAGTTTAAGTATGAGTATGAGTATGAGTATGTGCATGAGTATGAGTATGTGTATGAGTATGAGTATGAGTATGAGTATGAGTATGAGTATGAGTATGAGTATGAGTATGAGTATGAGTATGAGTATGAGTATAAGTATTAGTATGAGTATGAGTAGGAGTACGAGTATGAGTATGAGTATGAGCATGAGCATGAGCATGAGCATGAGCGTGAGCGTGAGAATAAGCATGAGTATGAGTTTAACTATGAGTATGAGTACGAGTATGCGTATGAATATGAGTATGAGTATGAGTATGAGTATGAGTATGAGTATGAGTATGAGTATGAGTATGAGTACGAGCATTAGTATGAGTATGAGTATGAGTATGAGTTTAAGTGTGAGTATGAGTATGAGCATGAGTATGAGTATGAGTATGAGTATGAGTATAAGTATTAGTATGAGTATGAGTACGAGTATTAGTATGAGTATGAGTATGAGTATGAGTTAAAGTATGAGTATGAGTATGAGTATGTGCATGAGTATGAGTATGTGTATGAGTATGTGCATGAGTATGAGTATGTGTATGAGTATGAGTATGAGTATGAGTATGAGTATGAGTATGAGTATGAGTATAAGTATGAGTATGAGTATGAGTATGAGTATGAGTATGAGTATGAGTATGAGTATAAGTATTAGTATGAGTATGAGTACGAGTATTAGTATGAGTATGAGTATGAGTATGAGTTTAAGTGTGAGTATGAGTATGAGCATGAGTATGAGTATGAGTATGAGTATGAGTATGAGTTTAAGTGTGAGTATGAGTATGAGCATGAGTATGAGTATGAGTATGAGTATGAGTATAAGTATTAGTATGAGTATGAGTACGAGTATTAGTATGAGTATGAGTATGAGTATGAGTTAAAGTATGAGTATGAGTATGAGTATGTGCATGAGTATGAGTATGTGTATGAGTATGAGTATGAGTATGAGTATGTGTATGAGTATGAGTATGAGTACGAGTATTAGTATGAGTATGAGTATGAGTATGAGTTTAAGTATGAGTATGAGTATGAGTATGTGCATGAGTATGAGTATGTGTATGAGTATGAGTATGAGTATGAGTATGAGTATGAGTATGAGTATGAGTATGAGTATGAGTATGAGTATGAGTATGAGTATGAGTATGAGTATGAGTATGAGTATGAGTATGAGTATGAGTATGAGTATAAGTATTAGTATGAGTATGAGTAGGAGTACGAGTAGGAGTACGAGTATGCGTATGAGTATGAGTATGAGTGTGAGTGTGAGTGCGAATGTGAGTATGAGCATGTGTATGAGTATGAGTATGAGTATGACTATCAGTATGAGTATGAGTATGAGCATGAGCATGAGCATGAGCGTGAGAATAAGCATGAGTATGAGTTTAACTATGAGTATGAGTACGAGTATGCGTATGAATATGAGTATGAGTATGAGTATGAGTATGAGTATGAGTATGAGTATGAGTATGAGTATAAGTATGAGTATGAGTATGAGTATGAGTATGAGTATGAGTATGAGTATGAGTATGAGTATGAGTATGAGTATGAGTATGAGTATAAGTATGAGTATGAGTATGAGTATGAGTATGAGTATGAGTATGAGTATGAGTATGAGTATGAGTATGAGTATGAGTATGAGTATGTGCATGAGTATGAGTATGTGTATGAGTATGAGTATGAGTATGAGTATGAGTATGAGTATGTGTATGAGTATGAGTATTAGTATGAGTATGAGTATGAGTATGAGTATGAGTATGAGTATGAGTTAGAGTATGAGTATGAGTATGTGTATGAGTATGAGTATGAGTATGAGTATGAGTATGAGTATGAGTGTGAGTGTGAGTGCGAATGTGAGTATGAGCATGTGTATGAGTATGAGTATGAGTATGACTATGAGTATGAGTATGAGTATGAGCATGAGCATGAGCATGAGCATGAGCGTGAGCGTGAGAATAAGCATGAGTATGAGTTTAACTATGAGTATGAGTACGAGTATGCGTATGAATATGAGTATGAGTATGAGTATGAGTATGAGTATGAGTATGAGTATGAGTATGAGTATGAGTATGAGTATGAGTATGAGTATGAGTATGAGTATGAGTATGAGTATGAGTATGAGTATGAGTATGAGTATAAGTATGAGTATGAGTATGAGTATGAGTATGAGTATGAGTATGAGTATGTGTATGAGTATGAGTATTAGTATGAGTATGAGTATGAGTATGAGTATGAGTATGAGTATGAGTATGAGTATGAGTTAGAGTATGAGTATGAGTATGAGTATGAGTTAAAGTATGAGTATGAGTATGAGTATGTGCATGAGTATGAGTATGTGTATGAGTATGAGTATGAGTATGAGTATGTGTATGAGTATGAGTATGAGTACGAGTATTAGTATGAGTATGAGTATGAGTATGAGTTTAAGTATGAGTATGAGTATGAGTATGTGCATGAGTATGAGTATGTGTATGAGTATGAGTATGAGTATGAGTATGAGTATGAGTATGAGTATGAGTATGAGTATGAGTATGAGTATGAGTATGAGTATGAGTATGAGTATGAGTATGAGTATGAGTATGAGTATGAGTATAAGTATTAGTATGAGTATGAGTAGGAGTACGAGTAGGAGTACGAGTATGCGTATGAGTATGAGTATGAGTGTGAGTGTGAGTGCGAATGTGAGTATGAGCATGTGTATGAGTATGAGTATGAGTATGACTATGAGTATGAGTATGAGTATGAGCATGAGCATGAGCATGAGCGTGAGAATAAGCATGAGTATGAGTTTAACTATGAGTATGAGTACGAGTATGCGTATGAATATGAGTATGAGTATGAGTATGAGTATGAGTATGAGTATGAGTATGAGTATGAGTATAAGTATGAGTATGAGTATGAGTATGAGTATGAGTATGAGTATGAGTATGAGTATGAGTATGAGTATGAGTATGAGTATGAGTATGAGTATAAGTATGAGTATGAGTATGAGTATGAGTATGAGTATGAGTATGAGTATGAGTATGAGTATGTGCATGAGTATGAGTATGTGTATGAGTATGAGTATGAGTATGAGTATGAGTATGAGTATGAGTATGTGTATGAGTATGAGTATTAGTATGAGTATGAGTATGAGTATGAGTATGAGTATGAGTATGAGTATGAGTTAGAGTATGAGTATGAGTATGTGTATGAGTATGAGTATGAGTATGAGTATGAGTATGAGTGTGAGTGTGAGTGCGAATGTGAGTATGAGCATGTGTATGAGTATGAGTATGAGTATGACTATGAGTATGAGTATGAGTATGAGCATGAGCATGAGCATGAGCATGAGCGTGAGCGTGAGAATAAGCATGAGTATGAGTTTAACTATGAGTATGAGTACGAGTATGCGTATGAATATGAGTATGAGTATGAGTATGAGTATGAGTATGAGTATGAGTATGAGTATGAGTATGAGTACGAGTATGAGTATGAGTATGAGTATGAGTGTGAGTATGAGTATGAGTATGAGTATAAGTATGAGTATGAGTATGAGTATGAGTATGAGTATGAGTATGAGTATGTGCATGAGTATGAGTATGTGTATGAGTATGAGTATGAGTATGAGTATGAGTATGAGTATGAGTATGAGTATGAGTATGAGTATGAGTATGAGTATGAGTTTAAGTATGAGTATGAGTATGAGTATGTGCATGAGTATGAGTATGTGTATGAGTATGAGTATGAGTATGAGTATGAGTATGAGTATGAGTATGAGTATGAGTATGAGTATAAGTATGAGAATGAGTATGAGTGTGAGTATGAGAATGAGTATGAGTATGTGTATTAGTATGAGTTCGAGTATGAGTATGAGTATGAGTATGAGTATGAGTATAAGTATTAGTATGATTATGAGTATGAGTATGAGTATGAGTATGAGTATGAGTATGAGTATGAGTATGAGTACGACTATGAGTATGAGTATGAGTATGAGTATGAGTTTAAGTATGAGTATGAGTATGAGCATGAGTATGAGTATGAGTATGAGTATGAGTATGAGTATGAGTTTAAGTGTGAGTATGAGTATGAGCATGAGTATGAGTATGAGTATGAGTATGAGTATAAGTATTAGTATGAGTATGAGTACGAGTATTAGTATGAGTATGAGTATGAGTATGAGTTAAAGTATGAGTATGAGTATGAGTATGTGCATGAGTATGAGTATGTGTATGAGTATGAGTATGAGTATGAGTATGTGTATGAGTATGAGTATGAGTACGAGTATTAGTATGAGTATGAGTATGAGTATGAGTTTAAGTATGAGTATGAGTATGAGTATGTGCATGAGTATGAGTATGTGTATGAGTATGAGTATGAGTATGAGTATGAGTATGAGTATGAGTATGAGTATGAGTATGAGTATGAGTATGAGTATGAGTATGAGTATGAGTATGAGTATGAGTATGAGTATGAGTATGAGTATGAGTATGAGTATAAGTATTAGTATGAGTATGAGTAGGAGTACGAGTAGGAGTACGAGTATGCGTATGAGTATGAGTATGAGTGTGAGTGTGAGTGCGAATGTGAGTATGAGCATGTGTATGAGTATGAGTATGAGTATGACTATGAGTATGAGTATGAGTATGAGCATGAGCATGAGCATGAGCGTGAGAATAAGCATGAGTATGAGTTTAACTATGAGTATGAGTACGAGTATGCGTATGAATATGAGTATGAGTATGAGTATGAGTATGAGTATGAGTATGAGTATGAGTATGAGTATAAGTATGAGTATGAGTATGAGTATGAGTATGAGTATGAGTATGAGTATGAGTATGAGTATGAGTATGAGTATGAGTATAAGTATGAGTATGAGTATGAGTATGAGTATGAGTATGAGTATGAGTATGAGTATGAGTATGAGTATGTGCATGAGTATGAGTATGTGTATGAGTATGAGTATGAGTATGAGTATGAGTATGAGTATGAGTATGTGTATGAGTATGAGTATGAGTATGAGTATGAGTATGAGTATGAGTATGAGTATGAGTTAGAGTATGAGTATGTGTATGAGTATGAGTATGAGTATGAGTATGAGTATGAGTATGAGTGTGAGTGTGAGTGCGAATGTGAGTATGAGCATGTGTATGAGTATGAGTATGAGTATGACTATGAGTATGAGTATGAGTATGAGCATGAGCATGAGCATGAGCATGAGCGTGAGCGTGAGAATAAGCATGAGTATGAGTTTAACTATGAGTATGAGTACGAGTATGCGTATGAATATGAGTATGAGTATGAGTATGAGTATGAGTATGGGTATGAGTATGAGTATGAGTATAAGAATGAGCATGAGCATGAGTATGAGTATGAGTATGAGTATGAGTATAAGTATGAGTATGAGTAAGAGTATGAGTATAAGTATGAGTATGAGTATGAGTATGAGTATGAGTATGAGTATAAGTATTAGTATGAGTATGAGTACGAGTATTAGTATGAGTATGAGTATGAGTATGAGTATGAGTATGAGTTTAAGTATGAGTATGAGTATGAGTATGTGCATGAGTATGAGTATGTGTATGAGTATGAGTATGAGTATGAGTATGAGTATGAGTATGAGTATGAGTATGAGTATAAGTATGAGAATGAGTATGAGTGTGAGTATGAGAATGAGTATGAGTATGTGTATGAGTATGAGTTTGAGTATGAGTATGAGTATGAGTATGAGTATGAGTATGAGTATAAGTATTAGTATGAGTATGAGTACGAGTATTAGTATGAGTATGAGTATGAGTATGAGTATGAGTTTAAGTATGAGTATGAGTATGAGTATGTGCATGAGTATGAGTATGTGTATGAGTATGAGTATGAGTATGAGTATGAGTATGAGTATGAGTATGAGTATGAGTTAGAGTATGAGTATGTGTATGAGTATGAGTATGAGTATGAGTATGAGTATGAGTATGAGTGTGAGTGTGAGTGCGAATGTGAGTATGAGCATGTGTATGAGTATGAGTATGAGTATGACTATGAGTATGAGTATGAGTATGAGCATGAGCATGAGCATGAGCATGAGCGTGAGCGTGAGAATAAGCATGAGTATGAGTTTAACTATGAGTATGAGTACGAGTATGCGTATGAATATGAGTATGAGTATGAGTATGAGTATGAGTATGGGTATGAGTATGAGTATGAGTATAAGAATGAGCATGAGCATGAGTATGAGTATGAGTATGAGTATGAGTATGAGTATGAGTATGAGTAAGAGTATGAGTATAAGTATGAGTATGAGTATGAGTATGAGTATGAGTATGAGTATAAGTATTAGTATGAGTATGAGTACGAGTATTAGTATGAGTATGAGTATGAGTATGAGTATGAGTATGAGTTTAAGTATGAGTATGAGTATGAGTATGTGCATGAGTATGAGTATGTGTATGAGTATGAGTATGAGTATGAGTATGAGTATGAGTATGAGTATGAGTATGAGTATAAGTATGAGAATGAGTATGAGTGTGAGTATGAGAATGAGTATGAGTATGTGTATGAGTATGAGTTTGAGTATGAGTATGAGTATGAGTATGAGTATGAGTATGAGTATAAGTATTAGAATGAGTATGAGTACGAGTATTAGTATGAGTATGAGTATGAGTATGAGTATGAGTTTAAGTATGAGTATGAGTATGAGTATGTGCATGAGTATGAGTATGTGTATGAGTATGAGTATGAGTATGAGTATGAGTATGAGTATGAGTATGAGTATGAGTATGAGTATGAGTATGAGTATGAGTATGAGTATGAGTATGAGTATGAGTATGAGTATAAGTATGAGAATGAGTATAAGTATGAGAATGAGTATTAGTATGAGTATGAGTACGAGTATTAGTATGAGTATGAGTATGAGTATGAGTATGAGTATGAGTATGAGTATGAGTTTAAGTATGAGTATGAGTATGAGTATGTGCATGAGTATGAGTATGTGTATGAGTATGAGTATGAGTATGAGTATGAGTATGAGTATGAGTATGAGTATGAGTATAAGTATGAGAATGAGTATGAGTGTGAGAATGAGTATGAGTATGTGTATGAGTATGAGTTTGAGTATGAGTATGAGTATGAGTATGAGTATGAGTATAAGTATTAGTATGATTATGAGTATGAGTATGAGTATGAGTATGAGTATGAGTATGAGTATGAGTATGAGTATGACTATGAGTATGAGTATGAGTATGAGTATGTGTTTAAGTATGAGTATGAGTATGAGTATGTGCATGAGTATGAGTATGTGTATGAGTATGAGTATGAGTATGAGTTTAAGTGTGAGTATGAGTATGAGTATGAGTATGAGTATAAGTATTAGTATTAGTATGAGTATGAGTACGAGTATTAGTATGAGTATGAGTATGAGTATGAGTATGAGTTTAAGTATGAGTATGAGTATGAGTATGTGCATGAGTATGAGTATGTGTATGAGTATGAGTATGAGTATGAGTATGAGTATGAGTATGAGTATGAGTATGAGTATGAGTATGAGTATGAGTATGAGTATAAGTATTAGTATGAGTATAAGTAGGAGTACGAGTATGAGTATGAGCATGAGCATGAGCATGAGCATGAGCGTGAGCGTGAGAATAAGCATGAGTATGAGTTTAACTATGAGTATGAGTACGAGTATGCGTATGAATATGAGTATGAGTATGAGTATGAGTATGAGTATGAGTATGAGTATGAGTATGAGTATGAGTATGAGTACGAGCATTAGTATGAGTATGAGTATGAGTATGAGTTTAAGTGTGAGTATGAGTATGAGCATGAGTATGAGTATGAGTATGAGTATGAGTATAAGTATTAGTATGAGTATGAGTACGAGTATTAGTATGAGTATGAGTATGAGTTAAAGTATGAGTATGAGTATGAGTATGTGCATGAGTATGAGTATGTGTATGAGTATGTGCATGAGTATGAGTATGTGTATGAGTATGAGTATGAATATGAGTATGAGTATGAGTATGAGTATGAGTATGAGTATAAGTATGAGTATGAGTATGAGTATGAGTATGAGTATGAGTATGAGTATGAGTATAAGTATTAGTATGAGTATGAGTACGAGTATTAGTATGAGTATGAGTATGAGTATGAGTTTAAGTGTGAGTATGAGTATGAGCATGAGTATGAGTATGAGTATGAGTATGAGTATGAGTATGAGTTTAAGTGTGAGTATGAGTATGAGCATGAGTATGAGTATGAGTATGAGTATGAGTATGAGTATAAGTATTAGTATGAGTATGAGTACGAGTATTAGTATGAGTATGAGTATGAGTATGAGTTAAAGTATGAGTATGAGTATGAGTATGTGCATGAGTATGAGTATGTGTATGAGTATGAGTATGAGTATGAGTATGTGTATGAGTATGAGTATGAGTATGAGTATGTGTATGAGTATGAGTATGAGTACGAGTATTAGTATGAGTATGAGTATGAGTATGAGTTTAAGTATGAGTATGAGTATGAGTATGTGCATGAGTATGAGTATGTGTATGAGTATGAGTATGAGTATGAGTATGAGTATGAGTATGAGTATGAGTATGAGTATGAGTATGAGTATGAGTATGAGTATGAGTATGAGTATAAGTATTAGTATGAGTATGAGTACGAGTATTAGTATGAGTATGAGTATGAGTATGAGTATGAGTTTAAGTATGAGTATGAGTATGAGTATGTGCATGAGTATGAGTATGTGTATGAGTATGAGTATGAGTATGAGTATGAGTATGAGTATGAGTATGAGTATGAGTATGAGTATGAGTATGAGTATGAGTATGAGTATGAGTATGAGTATGAGTATAAGTATGAGAATGAGTATAAGTATGAGAATGAGTATTAGTATGAGTATGAGTACGAGTATTAGTATGAGTATGAGTATGAGTATGAGTATGAGTATGAGTATGAGTATGAGTTTAAGTATGAGTATGAGTATGAGTATGTGCATGAGTATGAGTATGTGTATGAGTATGAGTATGAGTATGAGTATGAGTATGAGTATGAGTATGAGTATGAGTATAAGTATGAGAATGAGTATGAGTGTGAGAATGAGTATGAGTATGTGTATGAGTATGAGTTTGAGTATGAGTATGAGTATGAGTATGAGTATGAGTATAAGTATTAGTATGATTATGAGTATGAGTATGAGTATGAGTATGAGTATGAGTATAAGTATGAGAATGAGTATGAGTGTGAGAATGAGTATGAGTATGTGTATGAGTATGAGTTTGAGTATGAGTATGAGTATGAGTATGAGTATGAGTATAAGTATTAGTATGATTATGAGTATGAGTATGAGTATGAGTATGAGTATGAGTATGAGTATGAGTATGAGTATGACTATGAGTATGAGTATGAGTATGAGTTTAAGTATGAGTATGAGTATGAGTATGTGCATGAGTATGAGTATGTGTATGAGTATGAGTATGAGTATGAGTTTAAGTGTGAGTATGAGTATGAGTATGAGTATGAGTATAAGTATTAGTATTAGTATGAGTATGAGTACGAGTATTAGTATGAGTATGAGTATGAGTATGAGTATGAGTTTAAGTATGAGTATGAGTATGAGTATGTGCATGAGTATGAGTATGTGTATGAGTATGAGTATGAGTATGAGTATGAGTATGAGTATGAGTATGAGTATGAGTATGAGTATGAGTATGAGTATGAGTATAAGTATTAGTATGAGTATAAGTAGGAGTACGAGTATGAGTATGAGCATGAGCATGAGCATGAGCATGAGCGTGAGCGTGAGAATAAGCATGAGTATGAGTTTAACTATGAGTATGAGTACGAGTATGCGTATGAATATGAGTATGAGTATGAGTATGAGTATGAGTATGAGTATGAGTATGAGTATGAGTATGAGTATGAGTACGAGCATTAGTATGAGTATGAGTATGAGTATGAGTTTAAGTGTGAGTATGAGTATGAGCATGAGTATGAGTATGAGTATGAGTATGAGTATAAGTATTAGTATGAGTATGAGTACGAGTATTAGTATGAGTATGAGTATGAGTTAAAGTATGAGTATGAGTATGAGTATGTGCATGAGTATGAGTATGTGTATGAGTATGTGCATGAGTATGAGTATGTGTATGAGTATGAGTATGAATATGAGTATGAGTATGAGTATGAGTATGAGTATGAGTATAAGTATGAGTATGAGTATGAGTATGAGTATGAGTATGAGTATGAGTATGAGTATAAGTATTAGTATGAGTATGAGCACGAGTATTAGTATGAGTATGAGTATGAGTATGAGTTTAAGTGTGAGTATGAGTATGAGCATGAGTATGAGTATGAGTATGAGTATGAGTATGAGTATGAGTTTAAGTGTGAGTATGAGTATGAGCATGAGTATGAGTATGAGTATGAGTATGAGTATGAGTATAAGTATTAGTATGAGTATGAGTACGAGTATTAGTATGAGTATGAGTATGAGTATGAGTTAAAGTATGAGTATGAGTATGAGTATGTGCATGAGTATGAGTATGTGTATGAGTATGAGTATGAGTATGAGTATGTGTATGAGTATGAGTATGAGTATGAGTATGTGTATGAGTATGAGTATGAGTACGAGTATTAGTATGAGTATGAGTATGAGTATGAGTTTAAGTATGAGTATGAGTATGAGTATGTGCATGAGTATGAGTATGTGTATGAGTATGAGTATGAGTATGAGTATGAGTATGAGTATGAGTATGAGTATGAGTATGAGTATGAGTATGAGTATGAGTATGAGTATGAGTATAAGTATTAGTATGAGTATGAGTACGAGTATTAGTATGAGTATGAGTATGAGTATGAGTATGAGTTTAAGTATGAGTATGAGTATGAGTATGTGCATGAGTATGAGTATGTGTATGAGTATGAGTATGAGTATGAGTATGAGTATGAGTATGAGTATGAGTATGAGTATGAGTATGAGTATGAGTATGAGTATGAGTATGAGTATGAGTATGAGTATAAGTATGAGAATGAGTATAAGTATGAGAATGAGTATTAGTATGAGTATGAGTACGAGTATTAGTATGAGTATGAGTATGAGTATGAGTATGAGTATGAGTATGAGTATGAGTTTAAGTATGAGTATGAGTATGAGTATGTGCATGAGTATGAGTATGTGTATGAGTATGAGTATGAGTATGAGTATGAGTATGAGTATGAGTATGAGTATGAGTATAAGTATGAGAATGAGTATGAGTGTGAGAATGAGTATGAGTATGTGTATGAGTATGAGTTTGAGTATGAGTATGAGTATGAGTATGAGTATGAGTATAAGTATTAGTATGATTATGAGTATGAGTATGAGTATGAGTATGAGTATGAGTTTAAGTATGAGTATGAGTATGAGTATGTGCATGAGTATGAGTATGTGTATGAGTATGAGTATGAGTATGAGTATGAGTATGAGTATGAGTATGAGTATGAGTATGAGTATGAGTATGAGTATGAGTATGAGTATAAGTATTAGTATGAGTATAAGTAGGAGTACGAGTATGAGTATGAGCATGAGCATGAGCATGAGCATGAGCGTGAGCGTGAGAATAAGCATGAGTATGAGTTTAACTATGAGTATGAGTACGAGTATGCGTATGAATATGAGTATGAGTATGAGTATGAGTATGAGTATGAGTATGAGTATGAGTATGAGTATGAGTATGAGTACGAACATTAGTATGAGTATGAGTATGAGTATGAGTTTAAGTGTGAGTATGAGTATGAGCATGAGTATGAGTATGAGTATGAGTATGAGTATAAGTATTAGTATGAGTATGAGTACGAGTATTAGTATGAGTATGAGTATGAGTATGAGTTAAAGTATGAGTATGAGTATGAGTATGTGCATGAGTATGAGTATGTGTATGAGTATGTGCATGAGTATGAGTATGTGTATGAGTATGAGTATGAGTATGAGTATGAGTATGAGTATGAGTATGAGTATAAGTATGAGTATGAGTATGAGTATGAGTATGAGTATGAGTATGAGTATGAGTATAAGTATTAGTATGAGTATGAGTACGAGTATTAGTATGAGTATGAGTATGAGTATGAGTTTAAGTGTGAGTATGAGTATGAGCATGAGTATGAGTATGAGTATGAGTATGAGTATGAGTATGAGTTTAAGTGTGAGTATGAGTATGAGCATGAGTATGAGTATGAGTATGAGTATGAGTATAAGTATTAGTATGAGTATGAGTACGAGTATTAGTATGAGTATGAGTATGAGCATGAGTTAAAGTATGAGTATGAGTATGAGTATGTGCATGAGTATGAGTATGTGTATGAGTATGAGTATGAGTATGAGTATGTGTATGAGTATGAGTATGAGTACGAGTATTAGTATGAGTATGAGTATGAGTATGAGTTTAAGTATGAGTATGAGTATGAGTATGTGCATGAGTATGAGTATGTGTATGAGTATGAGTATGAGTATGAGTATGAGTATGAGTATGAGTATGAGTATGAGTATGAGTATGAGTATGAGTATGAGTATGAGTATGAGTATGAGTATGAGTATGAGTATAAGTATTAGTATGAGTATGAGTAGGAGTACGAGTAGGAGTACGAGTATGCGTATGAGTATGAGTATGAGTGTGAGTGTGAGTGCGAATGTGAGTATGAGCATGTGTATGAGTATGAGTATGAGTATGACTATGAGTATGAGTATGAGTATGAGCATGAGCATGAGCATGAGCGTGAGAATAAGCATGAGTATGAGTTTAACTGTGAGTATGAGTACGAGTATGCGTATGAATATGAGTATGAGTATGAGTATGAGTATGAGTATGAGTATGAGTATGAGTATGAGTATGTGCATGAGTATGAGTATGTGTATGAGTATGAGTATGAGTATGAGTATGAGTATGAGTATGAGTATGAGTATGAGTATGAGTATGAGTATGAGTATGAGTATGAGTATGAGTATGAGTATGAGTATAAGTATGAGAATGAGTATAAGTATGAGAATGAGTATTAGTATGAGTATGAGTACGAGTATTAGTATGAGTATGAGTATGAGTATGAGTATGAGTATGAGTATGAGTATGAGTTTAAGTATGAGTATGAGTATGAGTATGTGCATGAGTATGAGTATGTGTATGAGTATGAGTATGAGTATGAGTATGAGTATGAGTATGAGTATGAGTATGAGTATAAGTATGAGAATGAGTATGAGTATGAGTATGAGTATGAGTATGAGTATGAGTATGAGTATAAGTATGAGAATGAGTATGAGTGTGAGTATGAGAATGAGTATGAGTATGTGTATGAGTATGAGTTTGAGTATGAGTATGAGTATGAGTATGAGTATGAGTATGAGTATAAGTATTAGAATGAGTATGAGTACGAGTATTAGTATGAGTATGAGTATGAGTATGAGTATGAGTTTAAGTATGAGTATGAGTATGAGTATGTGCATGAGTATGAGTATGTGTATGAGTATGAGTATGAGTATGAGTATGAGTATGAGTATGAGTATGAGTATGAGTATGAGTATGAGTATGAGTATGAGTATGAGTATGAGTATGAGTATGAGTATAAGTATGAGAATGAGTATAAGTATGAGAATGAGTATTAGTATGAGTATGAGTACGAGTATTAGTATGAGTATGAGTATGAGTATGAGTATGAGTATGAGTATGAGTATGAGTTTAAGTATGAGTATGAGTATGAGTATGTGCATGAGTATGAGTATGTGTATGAGTATGAGTATGAGTATGAGTATGAGTATGAGTATGAGTATGAGTATGAGTATAAGTATGAGAATGAGTATGAGTGTGAGAATGAGTATGAGTATGTGTATGAGTATGAGTTTGAGTATGAGTATGAGTATGAGTATGAGTATGAGTATAAGTATTAGTATGATTATGAGTATGAGTATGAGTATGAGTATGAGTATGAGTATGAGTATGAGTATGAGTATGACTATGAGTATGAGTATGAGTATGAGTATGAGTTTAAGTATGAGTATGAGTATGAGTATGTGCATGAGTATGAGTATGTGTATGAGTATGAGTATGAGTATGAGTTTAAGTGTGAGTATGAGTATGAGTATGAGTATGAGTATAAGTATTAGTATTAGTATGAGTATGAGTACGAGTATTAGTATGAGTATGAGTATGAGTATGAGTATGAGTTTAAGTATGAGTATGAGTATGAGTATGTGCATGAGTATGAGTATGTGTATGAGTATGAGTATGAGTATGAGTATGAGTATGAGTATGAGTATGAGTATGAGTATGAGTATGAGTATGAGTATGAGTATAAGTATTAGTATGAGTATAAGTAGGAGTACGAGTATGAGTATGAGCATGAGCATGAGCATGAGCATGAGCGTGAGCGTGAGAATAAGCATGAGTATGAGTTTAACTATGAGTATGAGTACGAGTATGCGTATGAATATGAGTATGAGTATGAGTATGAGTATGAGTATGAGTATGAGTATGAGTATGAGTATGAGTATGAGTACGAGCATTAGTATGAGTATGAGTATGAGTATGAGTTTAAGTGTGAGTATGAGTATGAGCATGAGTATGAGTATGAGTATGAGTATGAGTATAAGTATTAGTATGAGTATGAGTACGAGTATTAGTATGAGTATGAGTATGAGTTAAAGTATGAGTATGAGTATGAGTATGTGCATGAGTATGAGTATGTGTATGAGTATGTGCATGAGTATGAGTATGTGTATGAGTATGAGTATGAATATGAGTATGAGTATGAGTATGAGTATGAGTATGAGTATAAGTATGAGTATGAGTATGAGTATGAGTATGAGTATGAGTATGAGTATGAGTATAAGTATTAGTATGAGTATGAGTACGAGTATTAGTATGAGTATGAGTATGAGTATGAGTTTAAGTGTGAGTATGAGTATGAGCATGAGTATGAGTATGAGTATGAGTATGAGTATGAGTATGAGTTTAAGTGTGAGTATGAGTATGAGCATGAGTATGAGTATGAGTATGAGTATGAGTATGAGTATAAGTATTAGTATGAGTATGAGTACGAGTATTAGTATGAGTATGAGTATGAGTATGAGTTAAAGTATGAGTATGAGTATGAGTATGTGCATGAGTATGAGTATGTGTATGAGTATGAGTATGAGTATGAGTATGTGTATGAGTATGAGTATGAGTATGAGTATGTGTATGAGTATGAGTATGAGTACGAGTATTAGTATGAGTATGAGTATGAGTATGAGTTTAAGTATGAGTATGAGTATGAGTATGTGCATGAGTATGAGTATGTGTATGAGTATGAGTATGAGTATGAGTATGAGTATGAGTATGAGTATGAGTATGAGTATGAGTATGAGTATGAGTATGAGTATGAGTATGAGTATAAGTATTAGTATGAGTATGAGTACGAGTATTAGTATGAGTATGAGTATGAGTATGAGTATGAGTTTAAGTATGAGTATGAGTATGAGTATGTGCATGAGTATGAGTATGTGTATGAGTATGAGTATGAGTATGAGTATGAGTATGAGTATGAGTATGAGTATGAGTATGAGTATGAGTATGAGTATGAGTATGAGTATGAGTATGAGTATGAGTATAAGTATGAGAATGAGTATAAGTATGAGAATGAGTATTAGTATGAGTATGAGTACGAGTATTAGTATGAGTATGAGTATGAGTATGAGTATGAGTATGAGTATGAGTATGAGTTTAAGTATGAGTATGAGTATGAGTATGTGCATGAGTATGAGTATGTGTATGAGTATGAGTATGAGTATGAGTATGAGTATGAGTATGAGTATGAGTATGAGTATAAGTATGAGAATGAGTATGAGTGTGAGAATGAGTATGAGTATGTGTATGAGTATGAGTTTGAGTATGAGTATGAGTATGAGTATGAGTATGAGTATAAGTATTAGTATGATTATGAGTATGAGTATGAGTATGAGTATGAGTATGAGTATAAGTATGAGAATGAGTATGAGTGTGAGAATGAGTATGAGTATGTGTATGAGTATGAGTTTGAGTATGAGTATGAGTATGAGTATGAGTATGAGTATAAGTATTAGTATGATTATGAGTATGAGTATGAGTATGAGTATGAGTATGAGTATGAGTATGAGTATGAGTATGACTATGAGTATGAGTATGAGTATGAGTATGAGTTTAAGTATGAGTATGAGTATGAGTATGTGCATGAGTATGAGTATGTGTATGAGTATGAGTATGAGTATGAGTTTAAGTGTGAGTATGAGTATGAGTATGAGTATGAGTATAAGTATTAGTATTAGTATGAGTATGAGTACGAGTATTAGTATGAGTATGAGTATGAGTATGAGTATGAGTTTAAGTATGAGTATGAGTATGAGTATGTGCATGAGTATGAGTATGTGTATGAGTATGAGTATGAGTATGAGTATGAGTATGAGTATGAGTATGAGTATGAGTATGAGTATGAGTATGAGTATGAGTATAAGTATTAGTATGAGTATAAGTAGGAGTACGAGTATGAGTATGAGCATGAGCATGAGCATGAGCATGAGCGTGAGCGTGAGAATAAGCATGAGTATGAGTTTAACTATGAGTATGAGTACGAGTATGCGTATGAATATGAGTATGAGTATGAGTATGAGTATGAGTATGAGTATGAGTATGAGTATGAGTATGAGTATGAGTACGAGCATTAGTATGAGTATGAGTATGAGTATGAGTTTAAGTGTGAGCATGAGTATGAGTATGAGTATGAGTATGAGTATGAGTATAAGTATTAGTATGAGTATGAGTACGAGTATTAGTATGAGTATGAGTATGAGTATGAGTTAAAGTATGAGTATGAGTATGAGTATGTGCATGAGTATGAGTATGTGTATGAGTATGAGTATGAGTATGAGTATGTGTATGAGTATGAGTATGAGTATGAGTATGTGTATGAGTATGAGTATGAGTACGAGTATTAGTATGAGTATGAGTATGAGTATGAGTTTAAGTATGAGTATGAGTATGAGTATGTGCATGAGTATGAGTATGTGTATGAGTATGAGTATGAGTATGAGTATGAGTATGAGTATGAGTATGAGTATGAGTATGAGTATGAGTATGAGTATGAGTATGAGTATGAGTATGAGTATAAGTATTAGTATGAGTATGAGTACGAGTATTAGTATGAGTATGAGTATGAGTATGAGTATGAGTTTAAGTATGAGTATGAGTATGAGTATGTGCATGAGTATGAGTATGTGTATGAGTATGAGTATGAGTATGAGTATGAGTATGAGTATGAGTATGAGTATGAGTATGAGTATGAGTATGAGTATGAGTATGAGTATGAGTATGAGTATGAGTATAAGTATGAGAATGAGTATAAGTATGAGAATGAGTATTAGTATGAGTATGAGTACGAGTATTAGTATGAGTATGAGTATGAGTATGAGTATGAGTATGAGTATGAGTATGAGTTTAAGTATGAGTATGAGTATGAGTATGTGCATGAGTATGAGTATGTGTATGAGTATGAGTATGAGTATGAGTATGAGTATGAGTATGAGTATGAGTATGAGTATAAGTATGAGAATGAGTATGAGTGTGAGAATGAGTATGAGTATGTGTATGAGTATGAGTTTGAGTATGAGTATGAGTATGAGTATGAGTATGAGTATAAGTATTAGTATGATTATGAGTATGAGTATGAGTATGAGTATGAGTATGAGTTTAAGTATGAGTATGAGTATGAGTATGTGCATGAGTATGAGTATGTGTATGAGTATGAGTATGAGTATGAGTATGAGTATGAGTATGAGTATGAGTATGAGTATGAGTATGAGTATGAGTATGAGTATGAGTATAAGTATTAGTATGAGTATAAGTAGGAGTACGAGTATGAGTATGAGCATGAGCATGAGCATGAGCATGAGCGTGAGCGTGAGAATAAGCATGAGTATGAGTTTAACTATGAGTATGAGTACGAGTATGCGTATGAATATGAGTATGAGTATGAGTATGAGTATGAGTATGAGTATGAGTATGAGTATGAGTATGAGTATGAGTACGAACATTAGTATGAGTATGAGTATGAGTATGAGTTTAAGTGTGAGTATGAGTATGAGCATGAGTATGAGTATGAGTATGAGTATGAGTATAAGTATTAGTATGAGTATGAGTACGAGTATTAGTATGAGTATGAGTATGAGTATGAGTTAAAGTATGAGTATGAGTATGAGTATGTGCATGAGTATGAGTATGTGTATGAGTATGTGCATGAGTATGAGTATGTGTATGAGTATGAGTATGAGTATGAGTATGAGTATGAGTATGAGTATGAGTATAAGTATGAGTATGAGTATGAGTATGAGTATGAGTATGAGTATGAGTATGAGTATAAGTATTAGTATGAGTATGAGTACGAGTATTAGTATGAGTATGAGTATGAGTATGAGTTTAAGTGTGAGTATGAGTATGAGCATGAGTATGAGTATGAGTATGAGTATGAGTATGAGTATGAGTTTAAGTGTGAGTATGAGTATGAGCATGAGTATGAGTATGAGTATGAGTATGAGTATAAGTATTAGTATGAGTATGAGTACGAGTATTAGTATGAGTATGAGTATGAGCATGAGTTAAAGTATGAGTATGAGTATGAGTATGTGCATGAGTATGAGTATGTGTATGAGTATGAGTATGAGTATGAGTATGTGTATGAGTATGAGTATGAGTACGAGTATTAGTATGAGTATGAGTATGAGTATGAGTTTAAGTATGAGTATGAGTATGAGTATGTGCATGAGTATGAGTATGTGTATGAGTATGAGTATGAGTATGAGTATGAGTATGAGTATGAGTATGAGTATGAGTATGAGTATGAGTATGAGTATGAGTATGAGTATGAGTATGAGTATGAGTATGAGTATGAGTATGAGTATAAGTATTAGTATGAGTATGAGTAGGAGTACGAGTAGGAGTACGAGTATGCGTATGAGTATGAGTATGAGTGTGAGTGTGAGTGCGAATGTGAGTATGAGCATGTGTATGAGTATGAGTATGAGTATGACTATGAGTATGAGTATGAGTATGAGCATGAGCATGAGCATGAGCGTGAGAATAAGCATGAGTATGAGTTTAACTGTGAGTATGAGTACGAGTATGCGTATGAATATGAGTATGAGTATGAGTATGAGTATGAGTATGAGTATGAGTATGAGTATGAGTATAAGTATGAGTATGAGTATGAGTATGAGTATGAGTATGAGTATGAGTATGAGTATGAGTATGAGTATGAGTATGAGTATGAGTATGAGTATAAGTATGAGTATGAGTATGAGTATGAGTATGAGTATGAGTATGAGTATGAGTATGAGAATGAGTATGTGCATGAGTATGAGTATGTGTATGAGTATGAGTATGAGTATGAGTATGAGTATGAGTATGAGTATGTGTATGAGTATGAGTATTAGTATGAGTATGAGTACGAGTATTAGTATGAGTATGAGTATGAGTATGAGTTAAAGTATGAGTATGAGTATGAGTATGTGCATGAGTATGAGTATGTGTATGAGTATGTGCATGAGTATGAGTATGTGTATGAGTATGAGTATGAGTATGAGTATGAGTATGAGTATGAGTATGAGTATAAGTATGAGTATGAGTATGAGTATGAGTATGAGTATGAGTATGAGTATGAGTATAAGTATTAGTATGAGTATGAGTACGAGTATTAGTATGAGTATGAGTATGAGTATGAGTTTAAGTGTGATTATGAGTATGAGCATGAGTATGAGTATGAGTATGAGTATGAGTATGAGTATGAGTTTAAGTGTGAGTATGAGTATGAGCATGAGTATGAGTATGAGTATGAGTATGAGTATAAGTATTAGTATGAGTATGAGTACGAGTATTAGTATGAGTATGAGTATGAGTATGAGTTAAAGTATGAGTATGAGTATGAGTATGTGCATGAGTATGAGTATGTGTATGAGTATGAGTATGAGTATGAGTATGTGTATGAGTATGAGTATGAGTACGAGTATTAGTATGAGTATGAGTATGAGTATGAGTTTAAGTATGAGTATGAGTATGAGTATGTGCATGAGTATGAGTATGTGTATGAGTATGAGTATGAGTATGAGTATGAGTATGAGTATGAGTATGAGTATGAGTATGAGTATGAGTATGAGTATGAGTATGAGTATGAGTATGAGTATGAGTATGAGTATGAGTATGAGTATGAGTATGAGTATGAGTATAAGTATTAGTATGAGTATGAGTAGGAGTACGAGTAGGAGTACGAGTATGCGTATGAGTATGAGTATGAGTGTGAGTGTGAGTGCGAATGTGAGTATGAGCATGTGTATGAGTATGAGTATGAGTATGACTATGAGTATGAGTATGAGTATGAGCATGAGCATGAGCATGAGCGTGAGAATAAGCATGAGTATGAGTTTAACTATGAGTATGAGTACGAGTATGCGTATGAATATGAGTATGAGTATGAGTATGAGTATGAGTATGAGTATGAGTATGAGTATGAGTATAAGTATGAGTATGAGTATGAGTATGAGTATGAGTATGAGTATGAGTATGAGTATGAGTATGAGTATGAGTATGAGTATGAGTATAAGTATGAGTATGAGTATGAGTATGAGTATGAGTATGAGTATGAGTATGAGTATGAGTATGAGTATGTGCATGAGTATGAGTATGTGTATGAGTATGAGTATGAGTATGAGTATGAGTATGAGTATGAGTATGTGTATGAGTATGAGTATGAGTATGAGTATGAGTATGAGTATGAGTATGAGTATGAGTTAGAGTATGAGTATGTGTATGAGTATGAGTATGAGTATGAGTATGAGTATGAGTATGAGTGTGAGTGTGAGTGCGAATGTGAGTATGAGCATGTGTATGAGTATGAGTATGAGTATGACTATGAGTATGAGTATGAGTATGAGCATGAGCATGAGCATGAGCATGAGCGTGAGCGTGAGAATAAGCATGAGTATGAGTTTAACTATGAGTATGAGTACGAGTATGCGTATGAATATGAGTATGAGTATGAGTATGAGTATGAGTATGGGTATGAGTATGAGTATGAGTATAAGAATGAGCATGAGCATGAGTATGAGTATGAGTATGAGTATGAGTATGAGTATGAGTATGAGTAAGAGTATGAGTATAAGTATGAGTATGAGTATGAGTATGAGTATGAGTATAAGTATTAGTATGAGTATGAGTACGAGTATTAGTATGAGTATGAGTATGAGTATGAGTATGAGTATGAGTATGAGTATGAGTTTAAGTATGAGTATGAGTATGAGTATGTGCATGAGTATGAGTATGTGTATGAGTATGAGTATGAGTATGAGTATGAGTATGAGTATGAGTATGAGTATGAGTATAAGTATGAGAATGAGTATGAGTGTGAGTATGAGAATGAGTATGAGTATGTGTATGAGTATGAGTTTGAGTATGAGTATGAGTATGAGTATGAGTATGAGTATGAGTATAAGTATTAGTATGAGTATGAGTACGAGTATTAGTATGAGTATGAGTATGAGTATGAGTATGAGTATGAGTTTAAGTATGAGTATGAGTATGAGTATGTGCATGAGTATGAGTATGTGTATGAGTATGAGTATGAGTATGAGTATGAGTATGAGTATGAGTATGAGTATGAGTATGAGTATAAGTATGAGAATGAGTATGAGTGTGAGTATGAGAATGAGTATGAGTATGTGTATTAGTATGAGTTCGAGTATGAGTATGAGTATGAGTATGAGTATGAGTATAAGTATTAGTATGATTATGAGTATGAGTATGAGTATGAGTATGAGTATGAGTATGAGTATGAGTATGAGTATGACTATGAGTATGAGTATGAGTATGAGTATGAGTTTAAGTATGAGTATGAGTATGAGTATGTGCATGAGTATGAGTATGTGTATGAGTATGAGTATGAGTATGAGTTTAAGTGTGAGTATGAGTATGAGTATGAGTATGAGTATAAGTATTAGTATTAGTATGAGTATGAGTACGAGTATTAGTATGAGTATGAGTATGAGTATGAGTTTAAGTATGAGTATGAGTATGAGTATGTGCATGAGTATGAGTATGTGTATGAGTATGAGTATGAGTATGAGTATGAGTATGAGTATGAGTATGAGTATGAGTATGAGTATGAGTATGAGTATGAGTATAAGTATTAGTATGAGTATGAGTAGGAGTACGAGTATGAGTATGAGTATGAGCATGAGCATGAGCATGAGCATGAGCGTGAGCGTGAGAATAAGCATGAGTATGAGTTTAACTATGAGTATGAGTACGAGTATGCGTATGAATATGAGTATGAGTATGAGTATGAGTATGAGTATGAGTATGAGTATGAGTATGAGTATGAGTACGAGCATTAGTATGAGTATGAGTATGAGTATGAGTTTAAGTGTGAGTATGAGTATGAGCATGAGTATGAGTATGAGTATGAGTATGAGTATAAGTATTAGTATGAGTATGAGTACGAGTATTAGTATGAGTATGAGTATGAGTATGAGTTAAAGTATGAGTATGAGTATGAGTATGTGCATGAGTATGAGTATGTGTATGAGTATGTGCATGAGTATGAGTATGTGTATGAGTATGAGTATGAGTATGAGTATGAGTATGAGTATGAGTATGAGTATAAGTATGAGTATGAGTATGAGTATGAGTATGAGTATGAGTATGAGTATGAGTATAAGTATTAGTATGAGTATGAGTACGAGTATTAGTATGAGTATGAGTATGAGTATGAGTTTAAGTGTGAGTATGAGTATGAGCATGAGTATGAGTATGAGTATGAGTATGAGTATGAGTTTAAGTGTGAGTATGAGTATGAGCATGAGTATGAGTATGAGTATGAGTATGAGTATAAGTATTAGTATGAGTATGAGTACGAGTATTAGTATGAGTATGAGTATGAGTATGAGTTAAAGTATGAGTATGAGTATGAGTATGTGCATGAGTATGAGTATGTGTATGAGTATGAGTATGAGTATGAGTATGTGTATGAGTATGAGTATGAGTACGAGTATTAGTATGAGTATGAGTATGAGTATGAGTTTAAGTATGAGTATGAGTATGAGTATGTGCATGAGTATGAGTATGTGTATGAGTATGAGTATGAGTATGAGTATGAGTATGAGTATGAGTATGAGTATGAGTATGAGTATGAGTATGAGTATGAGTATGAGTATGAGTATGAGTATGAGTATGAGTATGAGTATGAGTATGAGTATAAGTATTAGTATGAGTATGAGTAGGAGTACGAGTAGGAGTACGAGTATGCGTATGAGTATGAGTATGAGTGTGAGTGTGAGTGCGAATGTGAGTATGAGCATGTGTATGAGTATGAGTATGAGTATGACTATGAGTATGAGTATGAGTATGAGCATGAGCATGAGCATGAGCGTGAGAATAAGCATGAGTATGAGTTTAACTATGAGTATGAGTACGAGTATGCGTATGAATATGAGTATGAGTATGAGTATGAGTATGAGTATGAGTATGAGTATGAGTATAAGTATGAGTATGAGTATGAGTATGAGTATGAGTATGAGTATGAGTATGAGTATGAGTATGAGTATGAGTATGAGTATGAGTATAAGTATGAGTATGAGTATGAGTATGAGTATGAGTATGAGTATGAGTATGAGTATGAGTATGAGTATGAGTATGAGTATGAGTATGTGCATGAGTATGAGTATGTGTATGAGTATGAGTATGAGTATGAGTATGAGTATGAGTATGTGTATGAGTATGAGTATTAGTATGAGTATGAGTATGAGTATGAGTATGAGTATGAGTATGAGTTAGAGTATGAGTATGAGTATGTGTATGAGTATGAGTATGAGTATGAGTATGAGTATGAGTATGAGTGTGAGTGTGAGTGCGAATGTGAGTATGAGCATGTGTATGAGTATGAGTATGAGTATGACTATGAGTATGAGTATGAGTATGAGCATGAGCATGAGCATGAGCATGAGCGTGAGCGTGAGAATAAGCATGAGTATGAGTTTAACTATGAGTATGAGTACGAGTATGCGTATGAATATGAGTATGAGTATGAGTATGAGTATGAGTATGAGTATGAGTATGAGTATGAGTATGAGTATGAGTATGAGTATGAGTATGAGTATGAGTATGAGTATGAGTATGAGTATGAGTATGAGTATGAGTATAAGTATGAGTATGAGTATGAGTATGAGTATGAGTATGAGTATGAGTATGTGTATGAGTATGAGTATTAGTATGAGTATGAGTATGAGTATGAGTATGAGTATGAGTATGAGTATGAGTATGAGTTAGAGTATGAGTATGAGTATGAGTTAAAGTATGAGTATGAGTATGAGTATGTGCATGAGTATGAGTATGTGTATGAGTATGAGTATGAGTATGAGTATGTGTATGAGTATGAGTATGAGTACGAGTATTAGTATGAGTATGAGTATGAGTATGAGTTTAAGTATGAGTATGAGTATGAGTATGTGCATGAGTATGAGTATGTGTATGAGTATGAGTATGAGTATGAGTATGAGTATGAGTATGAGTATGAGTATGAGTATGAGTATGAGTATGAGTATGAGTATGAGTATGAGTATGAGTATGAGTATGAGTATGAGTATAAGTATTAGTATGAGTATGAGTAGGAGTACGAGTAGGAGTACGAGTATGCGTATGAGTATGAGTATGAGTGTGAGTGTGAGTGCGAATGTGAGTATGAGCATGTGTATGAGTATGAGTATGAGTATGACTATGAGTATGAGTATGAGTATGAGCATGAGCATGAGCATGAGCGTGAGAATAAGCATGAGTATGAGTTTAACTATGAGTATGAGTACGAGTATGCGTATGAATATGAGTATGAGTATGAGTATGAGTATGAGTATGAGTATGAGTATGAGTATGAGTATAAGTATGAGTATGAGTATGAGTATGAGTATGAGTATGAGTATGAGTATGAGTATGAGTATGAGTATGAGTATGAGTATGAGTATGAGTATAAGTATGAGTATGAGTATGAGTATGAGTATGAGTATGAGTATGAGTATGAGTATGAGTATGAGTATGTGCATGAGTATGAGTATGTGTATGAGTATGAGTATGAGTATGAGTATGAGTATGAGTATGAGTATGTGTATGAGTATGAGTATTAGTATGAGTATGAGTATGAGTATGAGTATGAGTATGAGTATGAGTATGAGTTAGAGTATGAGTATGAGTATGTGTATGAGTATGAGTATGAGTATGAGTATGAGTATGAGTGTGAGTGTGAGTGCGAATGTGAGTATGAGCATGTGTATGAGTATGAGTATGAGTATGACTATGAGTATGAGTATGAGTATGAGCATGAGCATGAGCATGAGCATGAGCGTGAGCGTGAGAATAAGCATGAGTATGAGTTTAACTATGAGTATGAGTACGAGTATGCGTATGAATATGAGTATGAGTATGAGTATGAGTATGAGTATGAGTATGAGTATGAGTATGAGTATGAGTATGAGTACGAGTATGAGTATGAGTATGAGTATGAGTGTGAGTATGAGTATGAGTATGAGTATAAGTATGAGTATGAGTATGAGTATGAGTATGTGTATGAGTATGAGTATGAGTATGAGTATGAGTATGAGTATGAGTATGAGTATGAGTATGAGTTAGAGTATGAGTATGTGTATGAGTATGAGTATGAGTATGAGTATGAGTATGAGTGTGAGTGTGAGTGCGAATGTGAGTATGAGCATGTGTATGAGTATGAGTATGAGTATGACTATGAGTATGAGTATGAGTATGAGCATGAGCATGAGCATGAGCATGAGTGTGAGCGTGAGAATAAGCATGAGTATGAGTTTAACTATGAGTATGAGTACGAGTATGCGTATGAATATGAGTATGAGTATGAGTATGAGTATGAGTATGGGTATGAGTATGAGTATGAGTATGAGTATAAGAATGAGCATGAGCATGAGTATGAGTATGAGTATGAGTATGAGTATGAGTATGAGTAAGAGTATGAGTATAAGTATGAGTATGAGTATGAGTATGAGTATGCGTATGAGTATAAGTATTAGCATGAGTATGAGTACGAGTATTAGTATGAGTATGAGTATGAGTTTAAGTATGAGTATGAGTATGAGTATGTGCATGAGTATGAGTATGTGTATGAGTATGAGTATGAGTATGAGAATGAGTATGAGTATGACTATGAGTATGAGTATGAGTATGAGCATGAGCATGAGCATGAGCATGAGCGTGAGCGTGAGAATAAGCATGAGTATGAGTTTAACTATGAGTATGAGTACGAGTATGCGTATGAATATGAGTATGAGTATGAGTATGAGTATGAGTATGAGTATGAGTATGAGTATGAGTATGAGTATGAGTATGAGTATGAGTATGAGTATGAGTATGAGTATGAGTATAAGTATGAGTATGAGTATGAGTATGAGTATGAGTATGAGTATGTGCATGAGTATGAGTATGTGTATGAGTATGAGTATGAGTATGAGTATGAGTATGAGTATGAATATGTGTATGAGTATGAGTATGAGTATGAGTATGAGTATGAGTATGAGTATGAGTATGAGTATGAGTATGAGTATGAGTATGAGTTAGAGTATGAGTATGTGTATGAGTATGAGTATGAGTATGAGTATGAGTATGAGTGTGAGTGTGAGTGCGAATGTGAGTATGAACATGTGTATGAGTATGAGTATGAGTATGACTATGAGTATGAGTATGAGTATGAGCATGAGCATGAGCATGAGCATGAGCGTGAGCGTGAGAATAAGCATGAGTATGAGTTTAACTATGAGTATGAGTACGAGTATGCGTATGAATATGAGTATGAGTATGAGTATGAGTATGAGTATGGGTATGAGTATGAGTATAAGTATTAGTATGATTATGAGTATGAGTATGAGTATGAGTATGAGTATGAGTATGAGTATGAGTATGACTATGAGTATGAGTATGAGTATGAGTATGAGTATGAGTTTAAGTATGAGTATGAGTATGAGTATGTGCATGAGTATGAGTATGTGTATGAGTATGAGTATGAGTATGAGTTTAAGTGTGAGTATGAGTATGAGTATGAGTATAAGTATTAGTATTAGTATGAGTATGAGTACGAGTATTAGTATGAGTATGAGTATGAGTATGAGTTTAAGTATGAGTATGAGTATGAGTATGTGCATGAGTATGAGTATGTGTATGAGTATGAGTATGAGTATGAGTATGAGTATGAGTATGAGTATGAGTATGAGTTTAAGTATGAGTATGAGTATGAGTATGTGCATGAGTATGAGTATGTGTATGAGTATGAGTATGAGTATGAGTATGAGTATGAGTATGAGTATCAGTATGAGTATGAGTATGAGTATGAGTATGAGTATGAGTATGTGTATGAGTATGAGTATGAGTATGAGTATGAGTATGAGTATGAGTATGAGTATGAGTATGAGTATGAGTATGAGTATGAGTATGAGTATGAGTATGAGTATGAGTATGAGTATGAGTATGAGTATGAGTATGAGTATGAGTATAAGTATTAGTATGAGTATGAGTAGGAGTACGAGTAGGAGTACGAGTATGCGTATGAGTATGAGTATGAGTGTGAGTGTGAGTGCGAATGTGAGTATGAGCATGTGTATGAGTATGAGTATGAGTATGACTATGAGTATGAGTATGAGTATGAGCATGAGCATGAGCATGAGCGTGAGAATAAGCATGAGTATGAGTTTAACTATGAGTATGAGTACGAGTATGCGTATGAATATGAGTATGAGTATGAGTATGAGTATGAGTATGAGTATGAGTATGAGTATAAGTATGAGTATGAGTATGAGTATGAGTATGAGTATGAGTATGAGTATGAGTATGAGTATGAGTATGAGTATGAGTATGAGTATGAGTATGAGTATAAGTATGAGTATGAGTATGAGTATGAGTATGAGTATGAGTATGAGTATGAGTATGAGTATGAGTATGAGTATGTGCATGAGTATGAGTATGTGTATGAGTATGAGTATGAGTATGAGTATGAGTATGAGTATGAGTATGTGTATGAGTATGAGTATTAGTATGAGTATGAGTATGAGTATGAGTATGAGTATGAGTATGAGTATGAGTTAGAGTATGAGTATGAGTATGTGTATGAGTATGAGTATGAGTATGAGTATGAGTATGAGTATGAGTGTGAGTGTGAGTGCGAATGTGAGTATGAGCATGTGTATGAGTATGAGTATGAGTATGACTATGAGTATGAGTATGAGTATGAGCATGAGCATGAGCATGAGCATGAGCGTGAGCGTGAGAATAAGCATGAGTATGAGTTTAACTATGAGTATGAGTACGAGTATGCGTATGAATATGAGTATGAGTATGAGTATGAGTATGAGTATGAGTATGAGTATGAGTATGAGTATGAGTATGAGTATGAGTATGAGTATGAGTATGAGTATGAGTATGAGTATGAGTATGAGTATGAGTATGAGTATGAGTATGAGTATGAGTATGAGTATGAGTATGAGTATGTGCATGAGTATGAGTATGTGTATGAGTATGAGTATGAGTATGAGTATGAGTATGAGTATGAGTATGTGTATGAGTATGAGTATGAGTATGAGTATGAGTATGAGTATGAGTATGAGTATGAGTATGAGTTAGAGTATGAGTATGTGTATGAGTATGAGTATGAGTATGAGTATGAGTATGAGTGTGAGTGTGAGTGCGAATGTGAGTATGAGCATGTGTATGAGTATGAGTATGAGTATGACTATGAGTATGAGTATGAGTATGAGCATGAGCATGAGCATGAGCATGAGCGTGAGCGTGAGAATAAGCATGAGTATGAGTTTAACTATGAGTATGAGTACGAGTATGCGTATGAATATGAGTATGAGTATGAGTATGAGTATGAGTATGGGTATGAGTATGAGTATGAGTATGAGTATAAGAATGAGCATGAGCATGAGTATGAGTATGAGTATGAGTATGAGTATGAGTATGAGTATGAGTAAGAGTATGAGTATAAGTATGAGTATGAGTATGAGTATGAGTATGAGTATGAGTATAAGTATTAGTATGAGTATGAGTACGAGTATTAGTATGAGTATGAGTATGAGTATGAGTATGAGTATGAGTTTAAGTATGAGTATGAGTATGAGTATGTGCATGAGTATGAGTATGTGTATGAGTATGAGTATGAGTATGAGTATGAGTATGAGTATGAGTATGAGTATGACTATGAGTATGAGTATGAGTATGAGCATGAGCATGAGCATGAGCGTGAGCGTGAGAATAAGCATGAGTATGAGTTTAACTATGAGTATGAGTACGAGTATGCGTATGAATATGAGTATGAGTATGAGTATGAGTATGAGTATGAGTATGAGTATGAGTATGAGTATGAGTATGAGTATGAGTATGAGTATGAGTATGAGTATGAGTATGAGTATGAGTATGAGTATGAGTATGAGTATAAGTATGAGTATGAGTATGAGTATGAGTATGAGTATGAGTATGAGTATGTGCATGAGTATGAGTATGTGTATGAGTATGAGTATGAGTATGAGTATGAGTATGAGTATGAGTATGTGTATGAGTATGAGTATGAGTATGAGTATGAGTATGAGTATGAGTATGAGTATGAGTATGAGTATGAGTATGAGTTAGAGTATGAGTATGTGTATGAGTATGAGTATGAGTATGAGTATGAGTATGAGTATGAGTGTGAGTGTGAGTGCGAATGTGAGTATGAACATGTGTATGAGTATGAGTATGAGTATGACTATGAGTATGAGTATGAGTATGAGCATGAGCATGAGCATGAGCATGAGCATGAGCGTGAGCGTGAGAATAAGCATGAGTATGAGTTTAACTATGAGTATGAGTACGAGTATGCGTATGAATATGAGTATGAGTATGAGTATGAGTATGAGTATGGGTATGAGTATGAGTATGAGTATAAGAATGGGCATGAGCATGAGTATGAGTATGAGTATGAGTATGAGTATGAGTATGAGTATGAGTATGAGTAAGAGTATGAGTATAAGTATGAGTATGAGTATGAGTATGAGTATGAGTATAAGTATTAGTATGAGTATGAGTACGAGTATTAGTATGAGTATGAGTATGAGTATGAGTATGAGTATGAGTATGAGTTTAAGTATGAGTATGAGTATGAGTATGTGCATGAGTATGAGTATGTGTATGAGTATGAGTATGAGTATGAGTATGAGTATGAGTATGAGTATGAGTATGAGTATGAGTATGAGTATGAGTATGAGTATGAGTATGAGTATGAGTATGAGTATGAGTATGAGTATGAGTATGAGTATGAGTATGAGTATAAGTATTAGTATGAGTATGAGTAGGAGTACGAGTAGGAGTACGAGTATGCGTATGAGTATGAGTATGAGTGTGAGTGTGAGTGCGAATGTGAGTATGAGCATGTGTATGAGTATGAGTATGAGTATGACTATGAGTATGAGTATGAGTATGAGCATGAGCATGAGCATGAGCGTGAGAATAAGCATGAGTATGAGTTTAACTATGAGTATGAGTACGAGTATGCGTATGAATATGAGTATGAGTATGAGTATGAGTATGAGTATGAGTATGAGTATGAGTATAAGTATAAGTATGAGTATGAGTATGAGTATGAGTATGAGTATGAGTATGAGTATGAGTATGAGTATGAGTATAAGTATGAGTATGAGTATGAGTATGAGTATGAGTATGAGTATGAGTATGAGTATGAGTATGAGTATGAGTATGAGTATGAGTATGTGCATGAGTATGAGTATGTGTATGAGTATGAGTATGAGTATGAGTATGAGTATGAGTATGAGTATGTGTATGAGTATGAGTATTAGTATGAGTATGAGTATGAGTATGAGTATGAGTATGAGTATGAGTTAGAGTATGAGTATGAGTATGTGTATGAGTATGAGTATGAGTATGAGTATGAGTATGAGTATGAGTGTGAGTGTGAGTGCGAATGTGAGTATGAGCATGTGTATGAGTATGAGTATGAGTATGACTATGAGTATGAGTATGAGTATGAGCATGAGCATGAGCATGAGCATGAGCGTGAGCGTGAGAATAAGCATGAGTATGAGTTTAACTATGAGTATGAGTACGAGTATGCGTATGAATATGAGTATGAGTATGAGTATGAGTATGAGTATGAGTATGAGTATGAGTATGAGTATGAGTATGAGTATGAGTATGAGTATGAGTATGAGTATGAGTATGAGTATGAGTATGAGTATGAGTATGAGTATGAGTATGAGTATAAGTATGAGTATGAGTATGAGTATGAGTATGAGTATGAGTATGAGTATGTGTATGAGTATGAGTATTAGTATGAGTATGAGTATGAGTATGAGTATGAGTATGAGTATGAGTATGAGTATGAGTATGAGTTAGAGTATGAGTATGAGTATGTGTATGAGTATGAGTATGAGTATGTGTATGAGTATGAGTATGAGTATGAGTATGAGTATGAGTATGAGTGTGAGTGTGAGTGCGAATGTGAGTATGAGCATGTGTATGAGTATGAGTATGAGTATGACTATGAGTATGAGTATGAGTATGAGTATGAGTATGAGTATGAGTATGAGTATGTGTATGAGTATGAGTATGAGTATGAGTATGAGTATAAGTATTAGTATGAGTATGAGTACGAGTATTAGTATGAGTATGAGTATGAGTATGAGTTTAAGTGTGAGTATGAGTATGAGCATGAGTATGAGTATGAGTATGAGTATGAGTATGAGTATGAGTTTAAGTGTGAGTATGAGTATGAGCATGAGTATGAGTATGAGTATGAGTATGAGTATAAGTATTAGTATGAGTATGAGTACGAGTATTAGTATGAGTATGAGTATGAGTATGAGTTAAAGTATGAGTATGAGTATGAGTATGTGCATGAGTATGAGTATGTGTATGAGTATGAGTATGAGTATGAGTATGTGTATGAGTATGAGTATGAGTACGAGTATTAGTATGAGTATGAGTATGAGTATGAGTTTAAGTATGAGTATGAGTATGAGTATGTGCATGAGTATGAGTATGTGTATGAGTATGAGTATGAGTATGAGTATGAGTATGAGTATGAGTATGAGTATGAGTATGAGTATGAGTATGAGTATGAGTATGAGTATGAGTATGAGTATGAGTATGAGTATGAGTATGAGTATAAGTATTAGTATGAGTATGAGTAGGAGTATGAGCATGAGCATGAGCATGAGCGTGAGAATAAGCATGAGTATGAGTTTAACTATGAGTATGAGTACGAGTATGCGTATGAATATGAGTATGAGTATGAGTATGAGTATGAGTATGAGTATGAGTATGAGTATGAGTATAAGTATGAGTATGAGTATGAGTATGAGTATGAGTATGAGTATGAGTATGAGTATGAGTATGAGTATGAGTATGAGTATGAGTATAAGTATGAGTATGAGTATGAGTATGAGTATGAGTATGAGTATGAGTATGAGTATGAGTATGTGCATGAGTATGAGTATGTGTATGAGTATGAGTATGAGTATGAGTATGAGTATGAGTATGAGTATGTGTATGAGTATGAGTATTAGTATGAGTATGAGTATGAGTATGAGTATGAGTATGAGTATGAGTATGAGTTAGAGTATGAGTATGAGTATGTGTATGAGTATGAGTATGAGTATGAGTATGAGTATGAGTGTGAGTGTGAGTGCGAATGTGAGTATGAGCATGTGTATGAGTATGAGTATGAGTATGACTATGAGTATGAGTATGAGTATGAGCATGAGCATGAGCATGAGCATGAGCGTGAGCGTGAGAATAAGCATGAGTATGAGTTTAACTATGAGTATGAGTACGAGTATGCGTATGAATATGAGTATGAGTATGAGTATGAGTATGAGTATGAGTATGAGTATGAGTATGAGTATGAGTATGAGTACGAGTATGAGTATGAGTATGAGTATGAGTGTGAGTATGAGTATGAGTATGAGTATAAGTATGAGTATGAGTATGAGTATGAGTATGAGTATGAGTATGAGTATGTGCATGAGTATGAGTATGTGTATGAGTATGAGTATGAGTATGAGTATGAGTATGAGTATGAGTATGTGTATGTGTATGAGTATGAGTATGAGTATGAGTATGAGTATGAGTATGAGTATGAGTATGAGTTAGAGTATGAGTATGTGTATGAGTATGAGTATGAGTATGAGTATGAGTATGAGTGTGAGTGTGAGTGCGAATGTGAGTATGAGCATGTGTATGAGTATGAGTATGAGTATGACTATGAGTATGAGTATGAGTATGAGCATGAGCATGAGCATGAGCATGAGTGTGAGCGTGAGAATAAGCATGAGTATGAGTTTAACTATGAGTATGAGTACGAGTATGCGTATGAATATGAGTATGAGTATGAGTATGAGTATGAGTATGGGTATGAGTATGAGTATGAGTATGAGTATAAGAATGAGCATGAGCATGAGTATGAGTATGAGTATGAGTATGAGTATGAGTATGAGTATGAGTAAGAGTATGAGTATAAGTATGAGTATGAGTATG
Source organism: Andrena chrysosceles (assembly GCA_963855975.1). Lineage (NCBI taxonomy): Eukaryota > Metazoa > Arthropoda > Insecta > Hymenoptera > Andrenidae > Andrena > Andrena chrysosceles. The sequence goes on from CAWLCU010000601.1 coordinate 496,643, forward strand.
AGTATGAGTATGCGTATGAGTATAAGTATTAGCATGAGTATGAGTACGAGTATTAGTATGAGTATGAGTATGAGTTTAAGTATGAGTATGAGTATGAGTATGTGCATGAGTATGAGTATGTGTATGAGTATGAGTATGAGTATGAGTATGAGTATGAGTATGAGTATGACTATGAGTATGAGTATGAGTATGAGCATGAGCATGAGCATGAGCATGAGCGTGAGCGTGAGAATAAGCATGAGTATGAGTTTAACTATGAGTATGAGTACGAGTATGCGTATGAATATGAGTATGAGTATGAGTATGAGTATGAGTATGAGTATGAGTATGAGTATGAGTATGAGTATGAGTATGAGTATGAGTATGAGTATGAGTATGAGTATGAGTATAAGTATGAGTATGAGTATGAGTATGAGTATGAGTATGAGTATGAGTATGTGCATGAGTATGAGTATGTGTATGAGTATGAGTATGAGTATGAGTATGAGTATGAGTATGAGTATGTGTATGAGTATGAGTATGAGTATGAGTATGAGTATGAGTATGAGTATGAGTATGAGTATGAGTATGAGTATGAGTATGAGTTAGAGTATGAGTATGTGTATGAGTATGAGTATGAGTATGAGTATGAGTATGAGTGTGAGTGTGAGTGCGAATGTGAGTATGAACATGTGTATGAGTATGAGTATGAGTATGACTATGAGTATGAGTATGAGTATGAGCATGAGCATGAGCATGAGCATGAGCGTGAGCGTGAGAATAAGCATGAGTATGAGTTTAACTATGAGTATGAGTACGAGTATGCGTATGAATATGAGTATGAGTATGAGTATGAGTATGAGTATGGGTATGAGTATGAGTATAAGTATTAGTATGAGTATGAGTGTGAGTGTGAGTGCGAATGTGAGTATGAGCATGTGTATGAGTATGAGTATGAGTATGACTATGAGTATGAGTATGAGTATGAGCATGAGCATGAGCATGAGCGTGAGAATAAGCATGAGTATGAGTTTAACTATGAGTATGAGTACGAGTATGCGTATGAATATGAGTATGAGTATGAGTATGAGTATGAGTATGAGTATGAGTATGAGTATGAGTATGAGTATAAGTATGAGTATGAGTATGAGTATGAGTATGAGTATGAGTATGAGTATGAGTATGAGTATGAGTATGAGTATGAGTATGAGTATGAGTATGAGTATGAGTATAAGTATGAGTATGAGTATGAGTATGAGTATGAGTATGAGTATGAGTATGAGTATGAGTATGAGTATGTGCATGAGTATGAGTATGTGTATGAGTATGAGTATGAGTATGAGTATGAGTATGAGTATGAGTATGTGTATGAGTATGAGTATTAGTATGAGTATGAGTATGAGTATGAGTATGAGTATGAGTATGAGTATGAGTTAGAGTATGAGTATGAGTATGTGTATGAGTATGAGTATGAGTATGAGTATGAGTATGAGTATGAGTGTGAGTGTGAGTGCGAATGTGAGTATGAGCATGTGTATGAGTATGAGTATGAGTATGACTATGAGTATGAGTATGAGTATGAGCATGAGCATGAGCATGAGCATGAGCGTGAGCGTGAGAATAAGCATGAGTATGAGTTTAACTATGAGTATGAGTACGAGTATGCGTATGAATATGAGTATGAGTATGAGTATGAGTATGAGTATGAGTATGAGTATGAGTATGAGTATGAGTATGAGTATGAGTATGAGTATGAGTATGAGTATGAGTATGAGTATGAGTATGAGTATGAGTATGAGTATGAGTATGAGTATGAGTATGAGTATGAGTATGAGTATGAGTATGAGTATGAGTATGAGTATGTGCATGAGTATGAGTATGTGTATGAGTATGAGTATGAGTATGAGTATGAGTATGAGTATGAGTATGTGTATGAGTATGAGTATGAGTATGAGTATGAGTATGAGTATGAGTATGAGTATGAGTATGAGTTAGAGTATGAGTATGTGTATGAGTATGAGTATGAGTATGAGTATGAGTATGAGTGTGAGTGTGAGTGCGAATGTGAGTATGAGCATGTGTATGAGTATGAGTATGAGTATGACTATGAGTATGAGTATGAGTATGAGCATGAGCATGAGCATGAGCATGAGCGTGAGCGTGAGAATAAGCATGAGTATGAGTTTAACTATGAGTATGAGTACGAGTATGCGTATGAATATGAGTATGAGTATGAGTATGAGTATGAGTATGGGTATGAGTATGAGTATGAGTATGAGTATAAGAATGAGCATGAGCATGAGTATGAGTATGAGTATGAGTATGAGTATGAGTATGAGTAAGAGTATGAGTATAAGTATGAGTATGAGTATGAGTATGAGTATGAGTATAAGTATTAGTATGAGTATGAGTACGAGTATTAGTATGAGTATGAGTATGAGTATGAGTATGAGTATGAGTTTAAGTATGAGTATGAGTATGAGTATGTGCATGAGTATGAGTATGTGTATGAGTATGAGTATGAGTATGAGTATGAGTATGAGTATGAGTATGACTATGAGTATGAGTATGAGTATGAGCATGAGCATGAGCATGAGCATGAGCGTGAGCGTGAGAATAAGCATGAGTATGAGTTTAACTATGAGTATGAGTACGAGTATGCGTATGAATATGAGTATGAGTATGAGTATGAGTATGAGTATGAGTATGAGTATGAGTATGAGTATGAGTATGAGTATGAGTATGAGTATGAGTATGAGTATGAGTATGAGTATGAGTATGAGTATGAGTATGAGTATAAGTATGAGTATGAGTATGAGTATGAGTATGAGTATGAGTATGAGTATGTGCATGAGTATGAGTATGTGTATGAGTATGAGTATGAGTATGAGTATGAGTATGAGTATGAGTATGTGTATGAGTATGAGTATGAGTATGAGTATGAGTATGAGTATGAGTATGAGTATGAGTATGAGTATGAGTATGAGTTAGAGTATGAGTATGTGTATGAGTATGAGTATGAGTATGAGTATGAGTATGAGTATGAGTGTGAGTGTGAGTGCGAATGTGAGTATGAACATGTGTATGAGTATGAGTATGAGTATGACTATGAGTATGAGTATGAGTATGAGCATGAGCATGAGCATGAGCATGAGCATGAGCGTGAGCGTGAGAATAAGCATGAGTATGAGTTTAACTATGAGTATGAGTACGAGTATGCGTATGAATATGAGTATGAGTATGAGTATGAGTATGAGTATGGGTATGAGTATGAGTATGAGTATAAGAATGAGCATGAGCATGAGTATGAGTATGAGTATGAGTATGAGTATGAGTATGAGTATGAGTATGAGTAAGAGTATGAGTATAAGTATGAGTATGAGTATGAGTATGAGTATGAGTATAAGTATTAGTATGAGTATGAGTACGAGTATTAGTATGAGTATGAGTATGAGTATGAGTATGAGTATGAGTATGAGTATGAGTTTAAGTATGAGTATGAGTATGAGTATTAGTATGAGTATGAGTATGAGTATGAGTATGAGTATGAGTATGAGTTTAAGTATGAGTATGAGTATGAGTATGTGCATGAGTATGAGTATGTGTATGAGTATGAGTATAAGTATGAGTATGAGTATGAGTATGAGTATGAGTATGAGTATGAGTATAAGTATGAGAATGAGTATGAGTGTGAGTATGAGAATGAGTATGAGTATGTGTATGAGTATGAGTTTGAGTATGAGTATGAGTATGAGTATGAGTATGAGTATAAGTATTAGTATGATTATGAGTATGAGTATGAGTATGAGTATGAGTATGAGTATGAGTATGAGTATGAGTATGACTATGAGTATGAGTATGAGTATGAGTAAGAGTATGAGTATAAGTATGAGTATGAGTATGAGTATGAGTATGAGTATAAGTATTAGTATGAGTATGAGTACGAGTATTAGTATGAGTATGAGTATGAGTATGAGTATGAGTATGAGTATGAGTTTAAGTATGAGTATGAGTATGAGTATTAGTATGAGTATGAGTATGAGTATGAGTATGAGTATGAGTATAAGAATGAGCATGAGCATGAGCATGAGTATGAGTATGAGTATGAGTATGAGTATGAGTATGAGTAAGAGTATGAGTATAAGTATGAGTATGAGTATGAGTATGAGTATGAGTATAAGTATTAGTATGAGTATGAGTACGAGTATTAGTATGAGTATGAGTATGAGAATGAGTATAAGTATGAGAATGAATATTAGTATGAGTATGAGTACGAGTATTAGTATGAGTATGAGTATGAGTATGAGTATGAGTATGAGTATGAGTTTAAGTATGAGTATGAGTATGAGTATGTGCATGAGTATGAGTATGTGTATGAGTATGAGTATGAGTATGAGTATGAGTATGAGTATGAGTATGAGTATGAGTATGAGTATAAGTATGAGAATGAGTATGAGTGTGAGTATGAGAATGAGTATGAGTATGTGTATGAGTATGAGTTTGAGTATGAGTATGAGTATGAGTATGAGTATGAGTATAAGTATTAGTATGATTATGAGTATGAGTATGAGTATGAGTATGAGTATGAGTATGAGTATGACTATGAGTATGAGTATGAGTATGAGTATGAGTATGAGTTTAAGTATGAGTATGAGTATGAGTATGTGCATGAGTATGAGTATGTGTATGAGTATGAGTATGAGTATGAGTTTAAGTGTGAGTATGAGTATGAGTATGAGTATAAGTATTAGTATTAGTATGAGTATGAGTACGAGTATTAGTATGAGTATGAGTATGAGTATGAGTTTAAGTATGAGTATGAGTATGAGTATGTGCATGAGTATGAGTATGTGTATGAGTATGAGTATGAGTATGAGTATGAGTATGAGTATGAGTATGAGTATGAGTATGAGTATGAGTATGAGTATGAGTATGAGTATGAGTATAAGTATTAGTATGAGTATGAGTAGGAGTACGAGTATGAGTATGAGTATGAGCATGAGCATGAGCATGAGCATGAGCGTGAGCATGAGCATGAGCGTGAGCGTGAGAATAAGCATGAGTATGAGTTTAACTATGAGTATGAGTACGAGTATGCGTATGAATATGAGTATGAGTATGAGTATGAGTATGAGTATGAGTGTGAGTATGAGTATGAGTATGAGTATGAGTATGAGTATGAGTATGAGTATGAGTATGAGTATGAGTATAAGTATGAGTATGAGTATGAGTATGAGTATGAGTATGAGTATGAGTATGTGCATGAGTATGAGTATGTGTATGAGTATGAGTATGAGTATGAGTATGAGTATGAGTATGAGTATGTGTATGAGTATGAGTATGAGTATGAGTATGAGTATGAGTATGAGTATGAGTATGAGTATGAGTATGAGTATGAGTATGAGTTAGAGTATGAGTATGTGTATGAGTATGAGTATGAGTATGAGTATGAGTATGAGTGTGAGTGTGAGTGCGAATGTGAGTATGAACATGTGTATGAGTATGAGTATGAGTATGACTATGAGTATGAGTATGAGTATGAGCATGAGCATGAGCATGAGCATGAGCGTGAGCGTGAGAATAAGCATGAGTATGAGTTTAACTATGAGTATGAGTACGAGTATGCGTATGAATATGAGTATGAGTATGAGTATGAGTATGAGTATGGGTATGAGTATGAGTATAAGTATTAGTATGATTATGAGTATGAGTATGAGTATGAGTATGAGTATGAGTATGAGTATGAGTATGACTATGAGTATGAGTATGAGTATGAGTATGAGTATGAGTTTAAGTATGAGTATGAGTATGAGTATGTGCATGAGTATGAGTATGTGTATGAGTATGAGTATGAGTATGAGTTTAAGTGTGAGTATGAGTATGAGTATGAGTATAAGTATTAGTATTAGTATGAGTATGAGTACGAGTATTAGTATGAGTATGAGTATGAGTATGAGTTTAAGTATGAGTATGAGTATGAGTATGTGCATGAGTATGAGTATGTGTATGAGTATGAGTATGAGTATGAGTATGAGTATGAGTATGAGTATGAGTATGAGTTTAAGTATGAGTATGAGTATGAGTATGTGCATGAGTATGAGTATGTGTATGAGTATGAGTATGAGTATGAGTATGAGTATGAGTATGAGTATGAGTATGAGTATGAGTATGAGTATGAGTATGAGTATGAGTATGAGTATGTGTATGAGTATGAGTATGAGTATGAGTATGAGTATGAGTATGAGTATGAGTATGAGTATGAGTATGAGTATGAGTATGAGTATGAGTATGAGTATGAGTATGAGTATGAGTATAAGTATTAGTATGAGTATGAGTAGGAGTACGAGTAGGAGTACGAGTATGCGTATGAGTATGAGTATGAGTGTGAGTGTGAGTGCGAATGTGAGTATGAGCATGTGTATGAGTATGAGTATGAGTATGACTATGAGTATGAGTATGAGTATGAGCATGAGCATGAGCATGAGCGTGAGAATAAGCATGAGTATGAGTTTAACTATGAGTATGAGTACGAGTATGCGTATGAATATGAGTATGAGTATGAGTATGAGTATGAGTATGAGTATGAGTATGAGTATGAGTATAAGTATGAGTATGAGTATGAGTATGAGTATGAGTATGAGTATGAGTATGAGTATGAGTATGAGTATGAGTATGAGTATGAGTATGAGTATAAGTATGAGTATGAGTATGAGTATGAGTATGAGTATGAGTATGAGTATGAGTATGAGTATGAGTATGTGCATGAGTATGAGTATGTGTATGAGTATGAGTATGAGTATGAGTATGAGTATGAGTATGAGTATGTGTATGAGTATGAGTATTAGTATGAGTATGAGTATGAGTATGAGTATGAGTATGAGTATGAGTATGAGTTAGAGTATGAGTATGAGTATGTGTATGAGTATGAGTATGAGTATGAGTATGAGTATGAGTATGAGTGTGAGTGTGAGTGCGAATGTGAGTATGAGCATGTGTATGAGTATGAGTATGAGTATGACTATGAGTATGAGTATGAGTATGAGCATGAGCATGAGCATGAGCATGAGCGTGAGCGTGAGAATAAGCATGAGTATGAGTTTAACTATGAGTATGAGTACGAGTATGCGTATGAATATGAGTATGAGTATGAGTATGAGTATGAGTATGAGTATGAGTATGAGTATGAGTATGAGTATGAGTATGAGTATGAGTATGAGAATGAGTATGAGTATGAGTATGAGTATGAGTATGAGTATGAGTATGAGTATGAGTATGAGTATGAGTATGAGTATGAGTATGAGTATGAGTATGAGTATGAGTATGTGCATGAGTATGAGTATGTGTATGAGTATGAGTATGAGTATGAGTATGAGTATGAGTATGAGTATGTGTATGAGTATGAGTATGAGTATGAGTATGAGTATGAGTATGAGTATGAGTATGAGTATGAGTTAGAGTATGAGTATGTGTATGAGTATGAGTATGAGTATGAGTATGAGTATGAGTGTGAGTGTGAGTGCGAATGTGAGTATGAGCATGTGTATGAGTATGAGTATGAGTATGACTATGAGTATGAGTATGAGTATGAGCATGAGCATGAGCATGAGCATGAGCGTGAGCGTGAGAATAAGCATGAGTATGAGTTTAACTATGAGTATGAGTACGAGTATGCGTATGAATATGAGTATGAGTATGAGTATGAGTATGAGTATGGGTATGAGTATGAGTATGAGTATGAGTATAAGAATGAGCATGAGCATGAGTATGAGTATGAGTATGAGTATGAGTATGAGTATGAGTAAGAGTATGAGTATAAGTATGAGTATGAGTATGAGTATGAGTATGAGTATAAGTATTAGTATGAGTATGAGTACGAGTATTAGTATGAGTATGAGTATGAGTATGAGTATGAGTATGAGTTTAAGTATGAGTATGAGTATGAGTATGTGCATGAGTATGAGTATGTGTATGAGTATGAGTATGAGTATGAGTATGAGTATGAGTATGAGTATGAGTATGACTATGAGTATGAGTATGAGTATGAGCATGAGCATGAGCATGAGCATGAGCGTGAGCGTGAGAATAAGCATGAGTATGAGTTTAACTATGAGTATGAGTACGAGTATGCGTATGAATATGAGTATGAGTATGAGTATGAGTATGAGTATGAGTATGAGTATGAGTATGAGTATGAGTATGAGTATGAGTATGAGTATGAGTATGAGTATGAGTATGAGTATGAGTATGAGTATGAGTATGAGTATAAGTATGAGTATGAGTATGAGTATGAGTATGAGTATGAGTATGAGTATGTGCATGAGTATGAGTATGTGTATGAGTATGAGTATGAGTATGAGTATGAGTATGAGTATGAGTATGTGTATGAGTATGAGTATGAGTATGAGTATGAGTATGAGTATGAGTATGAGTATGAGTATGAGTATGAGTATGAGTTAGAGTATGAGTATGTGTATGAGTATGAGTATGAGTATGAGTATGAGTATGAGTATGAGTGTGAGTGTGAGTGCGAATGTGAGTATGAACATGTGTATGAGTATGAGTATGAGTATGACTATGAGTATGAGTATGAGTATGAGCATGAGCATGAGCATGAGCATGAGCATGAGCGTGAGCGTGAGAATAAGCATGAGTATGAGTTTAACTATGAGTATGAGTACGAGTATGCGTATGAATATGAGTATGAGTATGAGTATGAGTATGAGTATGGGTATGAGTATGAGTATGAGTATAAGAATGAGCATGAGCATGAGTATGAGTATGAGTATGAGTATGAGTATGAGTATGAGTATGAGTATGAGTAAGAGTATGAGTATAAGTATGAGTATGAGTATGAGTATGAGTATGAGTATAAGTATTAGTATGAGTATGAGTACGAGAATGAGTATGAGTATGTGTATGAGTATGAGTTTGAGTATGAGTATGAGTATGAGTATGAGTATGAGTATAAGTATTAGTATGATTATGAGTATGAGTATGAGTATGAGTATGAGTATGAGTATGAGTATGAGTATGACTATGAGTATGAGTATGAGTATGAGTATGAGTAAGAGTATGAGTATAAGTATGAGTATGAGTATGAGTATGAGTATGAGTATAAGTATTAGTATGAGTATGAGTACGAGTATTAGTATGAGTATGAGTATGAGTATGAGTATGAGTATGAGTATGAGTTTAAGTATGAGTATGAGTATGAGTATTAGTATGAGTATGAGTATGAGTATGAGTATGAGTATGAGTATAAGAATGAGCATGAGCATGAGTATGAGTATGAGTATGAGTATGAGTATGAGTATGAGAATGAGTATAAGTATGAGAATGAATATTAGTATGAGTATGAGTACGAGTATTAGTATGAGTATGAGTATGAGTATGAGTATGAGTATGAGTATGAGTTTAAGTATGAGTATGAGTATGAGTATGTGCATGAGTATGAGTATGTGTATGAGTATGAGTATGAGTATGAGTATGAGTATGAGTATGAGTATGAGTATGAGTATGAGTATAAGTATGAGAATGAGTATGAGTGTGAGTATGAGAATGAGTATGAGTATGTGTATGAGTATGAGTTTGAGTATGAGTATGAGTATGAGTATGAGTATGAGTATAAGTATTAGTATGATTATGAGTATGAGTATGAGTATGAGTATGAGTATGAGTATGAGTATGACTATGAGTATGAGTATGAGTATGAGTATGAGTATGAGTTTAAGTATGAGTATGAGTATGAGTATGTGCATGAGTATGAGTATGTGTATGAGTATGAGTATGAGTATGAGTTTAAGTGTGAGTATGAGTATGAGTATGAGTATAAGTATTAGTATTAGTATGAGTATGAGTACGAGTATTAGTATGAGTATGAGTATGAGTATGAGTTTAAGTATGAGTATGAGTATGAGTATGTGCATGAGTATGAGTATGTGTATGAGTATGAGTATGAGTATGAGTATGAGTATGAGTATGAGTATGAGTATGAGTATGAGTATGAGTATGAGTATGAGTATGAGTATGAGTATGAGTATAAGTATTAGTATGAGTATGAGTAGGAGTACGAGTATGAGTATGAGTATGAGCATGAGCATGAGCATGAGCATGAGCGTGAGCGTGAGAATAAGCATGAGTATGAGTTTAACTATGAGTATGAGTACGAGTATGCGTATGAATATGAGTATGAGTATGAGTATGAGTATGAGTATGAGTATGAGTATGAGTATGAGTACGAGCATTAGTATGAGTATGAGTATGAGTATGAGTTTAAGTGTGAGTATGAGTATGAGCATGAGTATGAGTATGAGTATGAGTATGAGTATGAGTATGAGTATGAGTATAAGTATGAGAATGAGTATAAGTATGAGAATGAGTATTAGTATGAGTATGAGTACGAGTATTAGTATGAGTATGAGTATGAGTATGAGTATGAGTATGAGTATGAGTATGAGTTTAAGTATGAGTATGAGTATGAGTATGTGCATGAGTATGAGTATGTGTATGAGTATGAGTATGAGTATGAGTATGAGTATGAGTATGAGTATGAGTATGAGTATAAGTATGAGAATGAGTATGAGTGTGAGTATGAGAATGAGTATGAGTATGTGTATTAGTATGAGTTTGAGTATGAGTATGAGTATGAGTATGAGTATGAGTATAAGTATTAGTATGATTATGAGTATGAGTATGAGTATGAGTATGAGTATGAGTATGAGTATGAGTATGAGTATGACTATGAGTATGAGTATGAGTTTAAGTGTGAGTATGAGTATGAGTATGAGTATGAGTATAAGTATTAGTATTAGTATGAGTATGAGTACGAGTATTAGTATGAGTATGAGTATGAGTATGAGTTTAAGTATGAGTATGAGTATGAGTATGTGCATGAGTATGAGTATGTGTATGAGTATGAGTATGAGTATGAGTATGAGTATGAGTATGAGTATGAGTATGAGTATGAGTATGAGTATGAGTATGAGTATAAGTATTAGTATGAGTATGAGTAGGAGTACGAGTATGAGTATGAGTATGAGCATGAGCATGAGCATGAGCATGAGCGTGAGCGTGAGAATAAGCATGAGTATGAGTTTAACTATGAGTATGAGTACGAGTATGCGTATGAATATGAGTATGAGTATGAGTATGAGTATGAGTATGAGTATGAGTATGAGTATGAGTATGAGTACGAGCATTAGTATGAGTATGAGTATGAGTATGAGTTTAAGTGTGAGTATGAGTATGAGCATGAGTATGAGTATGAGTATGAGTATGAGTATAAGTATTAGTATGAGTATGAGTACGAGTATTAGTATGAGTATGAGTATGAGTATGAGTTAAAGTATGAGTATGAGTATGAGTATGTGCATGAGTATGAGTATGTGTATGAGTATGTGCATGAGTATGAGTATGTGTATGAGTATGAGTATGAGTATGAGTATGAGTATGAGTATGAGTATGAGTATAAGTATGAGTATGAGTATGAGTATGAGTATGAGTATGAGTATGAGTATGAGTATAAGTATTAGTATGAGTATGAGTACGAGTATTAGTATGAGTATGAGTATGAGTTTAAGTGTGAGTATGAGTATGAGCATGAGTATGAGTATGAGTATGAGTATGAGTATGAGTATGAGTTTAAGTGTGAGTATGAGTATGAGCATGAGTATGAGTATGAGTATGAGTATGAGTATGAGTATAAGTATTAGTATGAGTATGAGTACGAGTATTAGTATGAGTATGAGTATGAGTATGAGTTAAAGTATGAGTATGAGTATGAGTATGTGCATGAGTATGAGTATGTGTATGAGTATGAGTATGAGTATGAGTATGTGTATGAGTATGAGTATGAGTACGAGTATTAGTATGAGTATGAGTATGAGTATGAGTTTAAGTATGAGTATGAGTATGAGTATGTGCATGAGTATGAGTATGTGTATGAGTATGAGTATGAGTATGAGTATGAGTATGAGTATGAGTATGAGTATGAGTATGAGTATGAGTATGAGTATGAGTATGAGTATGAGTATGAGTATGAGTATGAGTATGAGTATAAGTATTAGTATGAGTATGAGTAGGAGTACGAGTAGGAGTACGAGTATGCGTATGAGTATGAGTATGAGTGTGAGTGTGAGTGCGAATGTGAGTATGAGCATGTGTATGAGTATGAGTATGAGTATGACTATGAGTATGAGTATGAGTATGAGCATGAGCATGAGCATGAGCGTGAGAATAAGCATGAGTATGAGTTTAACTATGAGTATGAGTACGAGTATGCGTATGAATATGAGTATGAGTATGAGTATGAGTATGAGTATGAGTATGAGTATGAGTATGAGTATAAGTATGAGTATGAGTATGAGTATGAGTATGAGTATGAGTATGAGTATGAGTATGAGTATGAGTATGAGTATGAGTATGAGTATGAGTATGAGTATGAGTATGAGTATTAGTATGAGTATGAGTACGAGTATTAGTATGAGTATGAGTATGAGTATGAGTTTAAGTGTGAGTATGAGTATGAGCATGAGTATGAGTATGAGTATGAGTATGAGTATGAGTATGAGTTTAAGTGTGAGTATGAGTATGAGCATGAGTATGAGTATGAGTATGAGTATGAGTATAAGTATTAGTATGAGTATGAGTACGAGTATTAGTATGAGTATGAGTATGAGTATGAGTTAAAGTATGAGTATGAGTATGAGTATGTGCATGAGTATGAGTATGTGTATGAGTATGAGTATGAGTATGAGTATGTGTATGAGTATGAGTATGAGTACGAGTATTAGTATGAGTATGAGTATGAGTATGAGTTTAAGTATGAGTATGAGTATGAGTATGTGCATGAGTATGAGTATGTGTATGAGTATGAGTATGAGTATGAGTATGAGTATGAGTATGAGTATGAGTATGAGTATGAGTATGAGTATGAGTATGAGTATGAGTATGAGTATGAGTATGAGTATGAGTATGAGTATGAGTATGAGTATGAGTATAAGTATTAGTATGAGTATGAGTAGGAGTACGAGTAGGAGTACGAGTATGCGTATGAGTATGAGTATGAGTGTGAGTGTGAGTGCGAATGTGAGTATGAGCATGTGTATGAGTATGAGTATGAGTATGACTATGAGTATGAGTATGAGTATGAGCATGAGCATGAGCATGAGCGTGAGAATAAGCTTGAGTATGAGTTTAACTATGAGTATGAGTACGAGTATGCGTATGAATATGAGTATGAGTATGAGTATGAGTATGAGTATGAGTATGAGTATGAGTATGAGTATGAGTATGAGTATAAGTATGAGTATGAGTATGAGTATGAGTATGAGTATGAGTATGAGTATGAGTATGAGTATGAGTATGAGTATGAGTATGAGTATAAGTATGAGTATGAGTATGAGTATGAGTATGAGTATGAGTATGAGTATGAGTATGAGTATGTGCATGAGTATGAGTATGTGTATGAGTATGAGTATGAGTATGAGTATGAGTATGAGTATGAGTATGTGTATGAGTATGAGTATTAGTATGAGTATGAGTATGAGTATGAGTATGAGTATGAGTATGAGTATGAGTTAGAGTATGAGTATGAGTATGTGTATGAGTATGAGTATGAGTATGAGTATGAGTATGAGTGTGAGTGTGAGTGCGAATGTGAGTATGAGCATGTGTATGAGTATGAGTATGAGTATGACTATGAGTATGAGTATGAGTATGAGCATGAGCATGAGCATGAGCATGAGCGTGAGCGTGAGAATAAGCATGAGTATGAGTTTAACTATGAGTATGAGTACGAGTATGCGTATGAATATGAGTATGAGTATGAGTATGAGTATGAGTATGAGTATGAGTATGAGTATGAGTATGAGTATGAGTATGAGTACGAGTATGAGTATGAGTATGAGTATGAGTATGAGTATGAGTACGAGTATGAGTATGAGTATGAGTATGAGTATGAGTATGAGTATGAGTATGAGTATAAGTATGAGTATGAGTATGAGTATGAGTATGAGTATGAGTATGAGTATGAGTATGTGCATGAGTATGAGTATGTGTATGAGTATGAGTATGAGTATGAGTATGAGTATGAGTATGAGTATGTGTATGAGTATGAGTATGAGTATGAGTATGAGTATGAGTATGAGTATGAGTATGAGTATGAGTATGAGTTAGAGTATGAGTATGTGTATGAGTATGAGTATGAGTATGAGTATGAGTATGAGTGTGAGTGTGAGTGCGAATGTGAGTATGAGCATGTGTATGAGTATGAGTATGAGTATGACTATGAGTATGAGTATGAGTATGAGCATGAGCATGAGCATGAGCATGAGCGTGAGCGTGAGAATAAGCATGAGTATGAGTTTAACTATGAGTATGAGTACGAGTATGCGTATGAATATGAGTATGAGTATGAGTATGAGTATGAGTATGGGTATGAGTATGAGTATGAGTATGAGTATAAGAATGAGCATGAGCATGAGTATGAGTATGAGTATGAGTATGAGTATGAGTATGAGTAAGAGTATGAGTATAAGTATGAGTATGAGTATGAGTATGAGTATGAGTATGAGTATAAGTATTAGTATGAGTATGAGTACGAGTATTAGTATGAGTATGAGTATGAGTATGAGTATGAGTATGAGTTTAAGTATGAGTATGAGTATGAGTATGTGCATGAGTATGAGTATGTGTATGAGTATGAGTATGAGTATGAGTATGAGTATGAGTATGAGTATGAGTATGAGTATGACTATGAGTATGAGTATGAGTATGAGCATGAGCATGAGCATGAGCATGAGCGTGAGCGTGAGAATAAGCATGAGTATGAGTTTAACTATGAGTATGAGTACGAGTATGCGTATGAATATGAGTATGAGTATGAGTATGAGTATGAGTATGAGTATGAGTATGAGTATGAGTATGAGTATGAGTATGAGTATGAGTATGAGTATGAGTATGAGTATGAGTATGAGTATGAGTATAAGTATGAGTATGAGTATGAGTATGAGTATGAGTATGAGTATGAGTATGTGCATGAGTATGAGTATGTGTATGAGTATGAGTATGAGTATGAGTATGAGTATGAGTATGAGTATGTGTATGAGTATGAGTATGAGTATGAGTATGAGTATGAGTATGAGTATGAGTATGAGTATGAGTATGAGTTAGAGTATGAGTATGTGTATGAGTATGAGTATGAGTATGAGTATGAGTATGAGTATGAGTGTGAGTGTGAGTGCGAATGTGAGTATGAACATGTGTATGAGTATGAGTATGAGTATGACTATGAGTATGAGTATGAGTATGAGCATGAGCATGAGCATGAGCATGAGCGTGAGCGTGAGAATAAGCATGAGTATGAGTTTAACTATGAGTATGAGTACGAGTATGCGTATGAATATGAGTATGAGTATGAGTATGAGTATGAGTATGGGTATGAGTATGAGTATAAGTATTAGTATGATTATGAGTATGAGTATGAGTATGAGTATGAGTATGAGTATGAGTATGAGTATGACTATGAGTATGAGTATGAGTATGAGTATGAGTATGAGTTTAAGTATGAGTATGAGTATGAGTATGTGCATGAGTATGAGTATGTGTATGAGTATGAGTATGAGTATGAGTTTAAGTGTGAGTATGAGTATGAGTATGAGTATAAGTATTAGTATTAGTATGAGTATGAGTACGAGTATTAGTATGAGTATGAGTATGAGTATGAGTTTAAGTATGAGTATGAGTATGAGTATGTGCATGAGTATGAGTATGTGTATGAGTATGAGTATGAGTATGAGTATGAGTATGAGTATGAGTATGAGTATGAGTTTAAGTATGAGTATGAGTATGAGTATGTGCATGAGTATGAGTATGTGTATGAGTATGAGTATGAGTATGAGTATGAGTATGAGTATGAGTATGAGTATGAGTATGAGTATGAGTATGAGTATGAGTATGAGTATGAGTATGAGTATGAGTATGAGTATAAGTATGAGAATGAGTATAAGTATGAGAATGAGTATTAGTATGAGTATGAGTACGAGTATTAGTATGAGTATGAGTATGAGTATGAGTATGAGTATGAGTATGAGTATGAGTTTAAGTATGAGTATGAGTATGAGTATGTGCATGAGTATGAGTATGTGTATGAGTATGAGTATGAGTATGAGTATGAGTATGAGTATGAGTATGAGTATGAGTATGAGTATGAGTATGAGTATGAGTTTAAGTGTGAGTATGAGTATGAGCATGAGTATGAGTATGAGTATGAGTATGAGTATAAGTATTAGTATGAGTATGAGTACGAGTATTAGTATGAGTATGAGTATGAGTATGAGTTAAAGTATGAGTATGAGTATGAGTATGTGCATGAGTATGAGTATGTGTATGAGTATGAGTATGAGTATGAGTATGTGTATGAGTATGAGTATGAGTACGAGTATTAGTATGAGTATGAGTATGAGTATGAGTTTAAGTATGAGTATGAGTATGAGTATGTGCATGAGTATGAGTATGTGTATGAGTATGAGTATGAGTATGAGTATGAGTATGAGTATGAGTATGAGTATGAGTATGAGTATGAGTATGAGTATGAGTATGAGTATGAGTATGAGTATGAGTATGAGTATGAGTATGAGTATGAGTATAAGTATTAGTATGAGTATGAGTAGGAGTACGAGTAGGAGTACGAGTATGCGTATGAGTATGAGTATGAGTGTGAGTGTGAGTGCGAATGTGAGTATGAGCATGTGTATGAGTATGAGTATGAGTATGACTATGAGTATGAGTATGAGTATGAGTATGAGTATGAGTATGAGTATGAGTATGAGTATGAGTATGAGTATGAGTATGAGTATGAGTATGAGTATGAGTATGAGTATAAGTATGAGTATGAGTATGAGTATGAGTATGAGTATGAGTATGAGTATGAGTATGTGCATGAGTATGAGTATGTGTATGAGTATGAGTATGAGTATGCGTATGAGTATGAGTATGAGTGTGAGTGTGAGTGCGAATGTGAGTATGAGCATGTGTATGAGTATGAGTATGAGTATGACTATGAGTATGAGTATGAGTATGAGTATGAGCATGAGCATGAGCATGAGCGTGAGAATAAGCATGAGTATGAGTTTAACTATGAGTATGAGTACGAGTATGCGTATGAATATGAGTATGAGTATGAGTATGAGTATGAGTATGAGTATGAGTATGAGTATGAGTATAAGTATGAGTATGAGTATGAGTATGAGTATGAGTATGAGTATGAGTATGAGTATGAGTATGAGTATGAGTATGAGTATGAGTATGAGTTAGAGTATGAGTATGAGTATGTGTATGAGTATGAGTATGAGTATGAGTATGAGTATGAGTGTGAGTGTGAGTGCGAATGTGAGTATGAGCATGTGTATGAGTATGAGTATGAGTATGACTATGAGTATGAGTATGAGTATGAGCATGAGCATGAGCATGAGCATGAGCGTGAGCGTGAGAATAAGCATGAGTATGAGTTTAACTATGAGTATGAGTACGAGTATGCGTATGAATATGAGTATGAGTATGAGTATGAGTATGAGTATGAGTATGAGTATGAGTATGAGTATGAGTATGAGTATGAGTATGAGTATGAGTATGAGTATGAGTATGAGTATGAGTATGAGTATGAGTATGAGTATGAGTATGAGTATAAGTATGAGTATGAGTATGAGTATGAGTATGAGTATGAGTATGAGTATGAGTATGTGCATGAGTATGAGTATGTGTATGAGTATGAGTATGAGTATGAGTATGAGTATGAGTATGAGTATGTGTATGTGTATGAGTATGAGTATGAGTATGAGTATGAGTATGAGTATGAGTATGAGTATGAGTATGAGTTAGAGTATGAGTATGTGTATGAGTATGAGTATGAGTATGAGTATGAGTATGAGTGTGAGTGTGAGTGCGAATGTGAGTATGAGCATGTGTATGAGTATGAGTATGAGTATGACTATGAGTATGAGTATGAGTATGAGCATGAGCATGAGCATGAGCATGAGCGTGAGAATAAGCATGAGTATGAGTTTAACTATGAGTATGAGTACGAGTATGCGTATGAATATGAGTATGAGTATGAGTATGAGTATGAGTATGGGTATGAGTATGAGTATGAGTATGAGTATAAGAATGAGCATGAGCATGAGTATGAGTATGAGTATGAGTATGAGTATGAGTATGAGTAAGAGTATGAGTATAAGTATGAGTATGAGTATGAGTATGAGTATGAGTATGAGTATAAGTATTAGTATGAGTATGAGTACGAGTATTAGTATGAGTATGAGTATGAGTATGAGTATGAGTATGAGTTTAAGTATGAGTATGAGTATGAGTATGTGCATGAGTATGAGTATGTGTATGAGTATGAGTATGAGTATGAGTATGAGTATGAGTATGAGTATGTGTATGAGTATGAGTATGAGTATGAGTATGAGTATAAGTATTAGTATGAGTATGAGTACGAGTATTAGTATGAGTATGAGTATGAGTATGAGTTTAAGTGTGAGTATGAGTATGAGCATGAGTATGAGTATGAGTATGAGTATGAGTATGAGTATGAGTTTAAGTGTGAGTATGAGTATGAGCATGAGTATGAGTATGAGTATGAGTATGAGTATAAGTATTAGTATGAGTATGAGTACGAGTATTAGTATGAGTATGAGTATGAGTATGAGTTAAAGTATGAGTATGAGTATGAGTATGTGCATGAGTATGAGTATGTGTATGAGTATGAGTATGAGTATGAGTATGAGTATGTGTATGAGTATGAGTATGAGTACGAGTATTAGTATGAGTATGAGTATGAGTATGAGTTTAAGTATGAGTATGAGTATGAGTATGTGCATGAGTATGAGTATGTGTATGAGTATGAGTATGAGTATGAGTATGAGTATGAGTATGAGTATGAGTATGAGTATGAGTATGAGTATGAGTATGAGTATGAGTATGAGTATGAGTATGAGTATGAGTATGAGTATGAGTATGAGTATGAGTATGAGTATAAGTATTAGTATGAGTATGAGTAGGAGTACGAGTAGGAGTACGAGTATGCGTATGAGTATGAGTATGAGTGTGAGTGTGAGTGCGAATGTGAGTATGAGCATGTGTATGAGTATGAGTATGAGTATGACTATGAGTATGAGTATGAGTATGAGCATGAGCATGAGCATGAGCGTGAGAATAAGCATGAGTATGAGTTTAACTATGAGTATGAGTACGAGTATGCGTATGAATATGAGTATGAGTATGAGTATGAGTATGAGTATGAGTATGAGTATGAGTATGAGTATAAGTATGAGTATGAGTATGAGTATGAGTATGAGTATGAGTATGAGTATGAGTATGAGTATGAGTATGAGTATGAGTATGAGTATGAGTATAAGTATGAGTATGAGTATGAGTATGAGTATGAGTATGAGTATGAGTATGAGTATGAGTATGTGCATGAGTATGAGTATGTGTATGAGTATGAGTATGAGTATGAGTATGAGTATGAGTATGTGTATGAGTATGAGTATTAGTATGAGTATGAGTATGAGTATGAGTATGAGTATGAGTATGAGTATGAGTTAGAGTATGAGTATGAGTATGTGTATGAGTATGAGTATGAGTATGAGTATGAGTATGAGTATGAGTGTGAGTGTGAGTGCGAATGTGAGTATGAGCATGTGTATGAGTATGAGTATGAGTATGACTATGAGTATGAGTATGAGTATGAGCATGAGCATGAGCATGAGCATGAGCGTGAGCGTGAGAATAAGCATGAGTATGAGTTTAACTATGAGTATGAGTACGAGTATGCGTATGAATATGAGTATGAGTATGAGTATGAGTATGAGTATGAGTATGAGTATGAGTATGAGTATGAGTATGAGTATGAGTATGAGTATGTGTATGAGTATGAGTATTAGTATGAGTATGAGTATGAGTATGAGTATGAGTATGAGTATGAGTATGAGTATGAGTTAGAGTATGAGTATGAGTATGTGTATGAGTATGAGTATGAGTATGAGTATGAGTATGAGTATGAGTGTGAGTGTGAGTGCGAATGTGAGTATGAGCATGTGTATGAGTATGAGTATGAGTATGACTATGAGTATGAGTATGAGTATGAGCATGAGCATGAGCATGAGCATGAGCGTGAGCGTGAGAATAAGCATGAGTATGAGTTTAACTATGAGTATGAGTACGAGTATGCGTATGAATATGAGTATGAGTATGAGTATGAGTATGAGTATGAGTATGAGTATGAGTATGAGTATGAGTATGAGTATGAGTATGAGTATGAGTATGAGTATGAGTATGAGTATGAGTATGAGTATGAGTATGAGTATGAGTATGAGTATGAGTATGAGTATAAGTATGAGTATGAATATGAGTATGAGTATGAGTATGAGTATGAGTATGAGTATGTGCATGAGTATGAGTATGTGTATGAGTATGAGTATGAGTATGAGTATGAGTATGAGTATGAGTATGAGTATGAGTATGACTATGAGTATGAGTATGAGTATGAGTATGAGTATGAGTATGAGTATGAGTATGAGTATGAGTATGAGTATGAGTATAAGTATGAGTATGAGTATGAGTATGAGTATGAGTATGAGTATGAGTATGTGCATGAGTATGAGTATGTGTATGAGTATGAGTATGAGTATGAGTATGAGTATGAGTATGAGTATGTGTATGAGTATGAGTATGAGTATGAGTATGAGTATGAGTATGAGTATGAGTATGAGTATGAGTATGAGTATGAGTATGAGTATGAGTTAGAGTATGAGTATGTGTATGAGTATGAGTATGAGTATGAGTATGAGTATGAGTATGAGTGTGAGTGTGAGTGCGAATGTGAGTATGAACATGTGTATGAGTATGAGTATGAGTATGACTATGAGTATGAGTATGAGTATGAGCATGAGCATGAGCATGAGCATGAGCGTGAGCGTGAGAATAAGCATGAGTATGAGTTTAACTATGAGTATGAGTACGAGTATGCGTATGAATATGAGTATGAGTATGAGTATGAGTATGAGTATGGGTATGAGTATGAGTATGAGTATAAGAATGAGCATGAGCATGAGTATGAGTATGAGTATGAGTATGAGTATGAGTATGAGTATGAGTATGAGTATGAGTATGAGTATGAGTATAAGTATGAGTATGAGTATGAGTATGAGTATGAGTATGAGTATGAGTATGTGCATGAGTATGAGTATGTGTATGAGTATGAGTATGAGTATGAGTATGAGTATGAGTATGAGTATGTGTATGAGTATGAGTATGAGTATGAGTATGAGTATGAGTATGAGTATGAGTATGAGTATGAGTATGAGTATGAGTATGAGTATGAGTATGAGTTAGAGTATGAGTATGTGTATGAGTATGAGTATGAGTATGAGTATGAGTATGAGTATGAGTGTGAGTGTGAGTGCGAATGTGAGTATGAACATGTGTATGAGTATGAGTATGAGTATGACTATGAGTATGAGTATGAGTATGAGCATGAGCATGAGCATGAGCATGAGCGTGAGCGTGAGAATAAGCATGAGTATGAGTTTAACTATGAGTATGAGTACGAGTATGCGTATGAATATGAGTATGAGTATGAGTATGAGTATGAGTATGGGTATGAGTATGAGTATGAGTATGAGTATGAGTATGAGTATGAGTATGAGTATGAGTATAAGTATGAGTATGAGTATGAGTATGAGTATGAGTATGAGTATGAGTATGTGCATGAGTATGAGTATGTGTATGAGTATGAGTATGAGTATGAGTATGAGTATGAGTATGAGTATGTGTATGAGTATGAGTATGAGTATGAGTATGAGTATGAGTATGAGTATGAGTATGAGTATGAGTATGAGTATGAGTATGAGTTAGAGTATGAGTATGTGTATGAGTATGAGTATGAGTATGAGTATGAGTATGAGTATGAGTGTGAGTGTGAGTGCGAATGTGAGTATGAACATGTGTATGAGTATGAGTATGAGTATGACTATGAGTATGAGTATGAGTATGAGCATGAGCATGAGCATGAGCATGAGCGTGAGCGTGAGAATAAGCATGAGTATGAGTTTAACTATGAGTATGAGTACGAGTATGCGTATGAATATGAGTATGAGTATGAGTATGAGTATGAGTATGGGTATGAGTATGAGTATAAGTATTAGTATGATTATGAGTATGAGTATGAGTATGAGTATGAGTATGAGTATGAGTATGAGTATGACTATGAGTATGAGTATGAGTATGAGTATGAGTTTAAGTATGAGTATGAGTATGAGTATGTGCATGAGTATGAGTATGTGTATGAGTATGAGTATGAGTATGAGTTTAAGTGTGAGTATGAGTATGAGTATGAGTATAAGTATTAGTATTAGTATGAGTATGAGTACGAGTATTAGTATGAGTATGAGTATGAGTATGAGTTTAAGTATGAGTATGAGTATGAGTATGTGCATGAGTATGAGTATGTGTATGAGTATGAGTATGAGTATGAGTATGAGTATGAGTATGAGTATGAGTATGAGTTTAAGTATGAGTATGAGTATGAGTATGTGCATGAGTATGAGTATGTGTATGAGTATGAGTATGAGTATGAGTATGAGTATGAGTATGAGTATGAGTATGAGTATGAGTATGAGTATGAGTATGAGTATGAGTATGAGTATGAGTATGAGTATAAGTATGAGAATGAGTATAAGTATGAGAATGAGTATTAGTATGAGTATGAGTACGAGTATTAGTATGAGTATGAGTATGAGTATGAGTATGAGTATGAGTATGAGTATGAGTTTAAGTATGAGTATGAGTATGAGTATGTGCATGAGTATGAGTATGTGTATGAGTATGAGTATGAGTATGAGTATGAGTATGAGTATGAGTATGAGTATGAGTATGAGTATAAGTATTAGTATGAGTATGAGTACGAGTATTAGTATGAGTATGAGTATGAGTATGAGTTTAAGTGTGAGTATGAGTATGAGCATGAGTATGAGTATGAGTATGAGTATGAGTATGAGTATGAGTTTAAGTGTGAGTATGAGTATGAGCATGAGTATGAGTATGAGTATGAGTATGAGTATAAGTATTAGTATGAGTATGAGTACGAGTATTAGTATGAGTATGAGTATGAGTATGAGTTAAAGTATGAGTATGAGTATGAGTATGTGCATGAGTATGAGTATGTGTATGAGTATGAGTATGAGTATGAGTATGTGTATGAGTATGAGTATGAGTACGAGTATTAGTATGAGTATGAGTATGAGTATGAGTTTAAGTATGAGTATGAGTATGAGTATGTGCATGAGTATGAGTATGTGTATGAGTATGAGTATGAGTATGAGTATGAGTATGAGTATGAGTATGAGTATGAGTATGAGTATGAGTATGAGTATGAGTATGAGTATGAGTATGAGTATGAGTATGAGTATGAGTATGAGTATGAGTATAAGTATTAGTATGAGTATGAGTAGGAGTACGAGTAGGAGTACGAGTATGCGTATGAGTATGAGTATGAGTGTGAGTGTGAGTGCGAATGTGAGTATGAGCATGTGTATGAGTATGAGTATGAGTATGACTATGAGTATGAGTATGAGTATGAGTATGAGCATGAGCATGAGCATGAGCGTGAGAATAAGCATGAGTATGAGTTTAACTATGAGTATGAGTACGAGTATGCGTATGAATATGAGTATGAGTATGAGTATGAGTATGAGTATGAGTATGAGTATGAGTATGAGTATAAGTATGAGTATGAGTATGAGTATGAGTATGAGTATGAGTATGAGTATGAGTATGAGTATGAGTATGAGTATGAGTTAGAGTATGAGTATGAGTATGTGTATGAGTATGAGTATGAGTATGAGTATGAGTATGAGTGTGAGTGTGAGTGCGAATGTGAGTATGAGCATGTGTATGAGTATGAGTATGAGTATGACTATGAGTATGAGTATGAGTATGAGCATGAGCATGAGCATGAGCATGAGCGTGAGCGTGAGAATAAGCATGAGTATGAGTTTAACTATGAGTATGAGTACGAGTATGCGTATGAATATGAGTATGAGTATGAGTATGAGTATGAGTATGAGTATGAGTATGAGTATGAGTATGAGTATGAGTATGAGTATGAGTATGAGTATGAGTATGAGTATGAGTATGAGTATGAGTATGAGTATGAGTATGAGTATGAGTATAAGTATGAGTATGAGTATGAGTATGAGTATGAGTATGAGTATGAGTATGAGTATGAGTATGTGCATGAGTATGAGTATGTGTATGAGTATGAGTATGAGTATGAGTATGAGTATGAGTATGAGTATGTGTATGTGTATGAGTATGAGTATGAGTATGAGTATGAGTATGAGTATGAGTATGAGTATGAGTATGAGTTAGAGTATGAGTATGTGTATGAGTATGAGTATGAGTATGAGTATGAGTATGAGTGTGAGTGTGAGTGCGAATGTGAGTATGAGCATGTGTATGAGTATGAGTATGAGTATGACTATGAGTATGAGTATGAGTATGAGCATGAGCATGAGCATGAGCATGAGCGTGAGCGTGAGAATAAGCATGAGTATGAGTTTAACTATGAGTATGAGTACGAGTATGCGTATGAATATGAGTATGAGTATGAGTATGAGTATGAGTATGAGTATGAGTATGAGTATAAGTATGAGAATGAGTATAAGTATGAGAATGAGTATTAGTATGAGTATGAGTACGAGTATTAGTATGAGTATGAGTATGAGTATGAGTATGAGTATGAGTATGAGTATGAGTTTAAGTATGAGTATGAGTATGAGTATGTGCATGAGTATGAGTATGTGTATGAGTATGAGTATGAGTATGAGTATGAGTATGAGTATGAGTATGAGTATGAGTATGAGTATAAGTATTAGTATGAGTATGAGTACGAGTATTAGTATGAGTATGAGTATGAGTATGAGTTTAAGTGTGAGTATGAGTATGAGCATGAGTATGAGTATGAGTATGAGTATGAGTATGAGTATGAGTTTAAGTGTGAGTATGAGTATGAGCATGAGTATGAGTATGAGTATGAGTATGAGTATAAGTATTAGTATGAGTATGAGTACGAGTATTAGTATGAGTATGAGTATGAGTATGAGTTAAAGTATGAGTATGAGTATGAGTATGTGCATGAGTATGAGTATGTGTATGAGTATGAGTATGAGTATGAGTATGTGTATGAGTATGAGTATGAGTACGAGTATTAGTATGAGTATGAGTATGAGTATGAGTTTAAGTATGAGTATGAGTATGAGTATGTGCATGAGTATGAGTATGTGTATGAGTATGAGTATGAGTATGAGTATGAGTATGAGTATGAGTATGAGTATGAGTATGAGTATGAGTATGAGTATGAGTATGAGTATGAGTATGAGTATGAGTATGAGTATGAGTATGAGTATGAGTATAAGTATTAGTATGAGTATGAGTAGGAGTACGAGTAGGAGTACGAGTATGCGTATGAGTATGAGTATGAGTGTGAGTGTGAGTGCGAATGTGAGTATGAGCATGTGTATGAGTATGAGTATGAGTATGACTATGAGTATGAGTATGAGTATGAGTATGAGCATGAGCATGAGCATGAGCGTGAGAATAAGCATGAGTATGAGTTTAACTATGAGTATGAGTACGAGTATGCGTATGAATATGAGTATGAGTATGAGTATGAGTATGAGTATGAGTATGAGTATGAGTATGAGTATAAGTATGAGTATGAGTATGAGTATGAGTATGAGTATGAGTATGAGTATGAGTATGAGTATGAGTATGAGTATGAGTTAGAGTATGAGTATGAGTATGTGTATGAGTATGAGTATGAGTATGAGTATGAGTATGAGTGTGAGTGTGAGTGCGAATGTGAGTATGAGCATGTGTATGAGTATGAGTATGAGTATGACTATGAGTATGAGTATGAGTATGAGCATGAGCATGAGCATGAGCATGAGCGTGAGCGTGAGAATAAGCATGAGTATGAGTTTAACTATGAGTATGAGTACGAGTATGCGTATGAATATGAGTATGAGTATGAGTATGAGTATGAGTATGAGTATGAGTATGAGTATGAGTATGAGTATGAGTATGAGTATGAGTATGAGTATGAGTATGAGTATGAGTATGAGTATGAGTATGAGTATGAGTATGAGTATGAGTATAAGTATGAGTATGAGTATGAGTATGAGTATGAGTATGAGTATGAGTATGAGTATGAGTATGTGCATGAGTATGAGTATGTGTATGAGTATGAGTATGAGTATGAGTATGAGTATGAGTATGAGTATGTGTATGTGTATGAGTATGAGTATGAGTATGAGTATGAGTATGAGTATGAGTATGAGTATGAGTATGAGTTAGAGTATGAGTATGTGTATGAGTATGAGTATGAGTATGAGTATGAGTATGAGTGTGAGTGTGAGTGCGAATGTGAGTATGAGCATGTGTATGAGTATGAGTATGAGTATGACTATGAGTATGAGTATGAGTATGAGCATGAGCATGAGCATGAGCATGAGCGTGAGCGTGAGAATAAGCATGAGTATGAGTTTAACTATGAGTATGAGTACGAGTATGCGTATGAATATGAGTATGAGTATGAGTATGAGTATGAGTATGGGTATGAGTATGAGTATGAGTATGAGTATAAGAATGAGCATGAGCATGAGTATGAGTATGAGTATGAGTATGAGTATGAGTATGAGTAAGAGTATGAGTATAAGTATGAGTATGAGTATGAGTATGAGTATGAGTATGAGTATAAGTATTAGTATGAGTATGAGTACGAGTATTAGTATGAGTATGAGTATGAGTATGAGTATGAGTATGAGTTTAAGTATGAGTATGAGTATGAGTATGTGCATGAGTATGAGTATGTGTATGAGTATGAGTATGAGTATGAGTATGAGTATGAGTATGAGTATGTGTATGAGTATGAGTATGAGTATGAGTATGAGTATAAGTATTAGTATGAGTATGAGTACGAGTATTAGTATGAGTATGAGTATGAGTATGAGTTTAAGTGTGAGTATGAGTATGAGCATGAGTATGAGTATGAGTATGAGTATGAGTATGAGTATGAGTTTAAGTGTGAGTATGAGTATGAGCATGAGTATGAGTATGAGTATGAGTATGAGTATAAGTATTAGTATGAGTATGAGTACGAGTATTAGTATGAGTATGAGTATGAGTATGAGTTAAAGTATGAGTATGAGTATGAGTATGTGCATGAGTATGAGTATGTGTATGAGTATGAGTATGAGTATGAGTATGAGTATGTGTATGAGTATGAGTATGAGTACGAGTATTAGTATGAGTATGAGTATGAGTATGAGTTTAAGTATGAGTATGAGTATGAGTATGTGCATGAGTATGAGTATGTGTATGAGTATGAGTATGAGTATGAGTATGAGTATGAGTATGAGTATGAGTATGAGTATGAGTATGAGTATGAGTATGAGTATGAGTATGAGTATGAGTATGAGTATGAGTATGAGTATGAGTATGAGTATGAGTATAAGTATTAGTATGAGTATGAGTAGGAGTACGAGTAGGAGTACGAGTATGCGTATGAGTATGAGTATGAGTGTGAGTGTGAGTGCGAATGTGAGTATGAGCATGTGTATGAGTATGAGTATGAGTATGACTATGAGTATGAGTATGAGTATGAGCATGAGCATGAGCATGAGCGTGAGAATAAGCATGAGTATGAGTTTAACTATGAGTATGAGTACGAGTATGCGTATGAATATGAGTATGAGTATGAGTATGAGTATGAGTATGAGTATGAGTATGAGTATGAGTATAAGTATGAGTATGAGTATGAGTATGAGTATGAGTATGAGTATGAGTATGAGTATGAGTATGAGTATGAGTATGAGTATGAGTATGAGTATAAGTATGAGTATGAGTATGAGTATGAGTATGAGTATGAGTATGAGTATGAGTATGAGTATGTGCATGAGTATGAGTATGTGTATGAGTATGAGTATGAGTATGATTATGAGTATGTGTATGAGTATGAGTATTAGTATGAGTATGAGTATGAGTATGAGTATGAGTATGAGTATGAGTATGAGTTAGAGTATGAGTATGAGTATGTGTATGAGTATGAGTATGAGTATGAGTATGAGTATGAGTATGAGTGTGAGTGTGAGTGCGAATGTGAGTATGAGCATGTGTATGAGTATGAGTATGAGTATGACTATGAGTATGAGTATGAGTATGAGCATGAGCATGAGCATGAGCATGAGCGTGAGCGTGAGAATAAGCATGAGTATGAGTTTAACTATGAGTATGAGTACGAGTATGCGTATGAATATGAGTATGAGTATGAGTATGAGTATGAGTATGAGTATGAGTATGAGTATGAGTATGAGTATGAGTATGAGTATGAGTATGAGTATGTGTATGAGTATGAGTATTAGTATGAGTATGAGTATGAGTATGAGTATGAGTATGAGTATGAGTTAGAGTATGAGTATGAGTATGTGTATGAGTATGAGTATGAGTATGAGTATGAGTATGAGTATGAGTGTGAGTGTGAGTGCGAATGTGAGTATGAGCATGTGTATGAGTATGAGTATGAGTATGACTATGAGTATGAGTATGAGTATGAGCATGAGCATGAGCATGAGCATGAGCGTGAGCGTGAGAATAAGCATGAGTATGAGTTTAACTATGAGTATGAGTACGAGTATGCGTATGAATATGAGTATGAGTATGAGTATGAGTATGAGTATGAGTATGAGTATGAGTATGAGTATGAGTATGAGTATGAGTATGAGTATGAGTATGAGTATGAGTATGAGTATGAGTATGAGTATGAGTATGAGTATGAGTATGAGTATGAGTATGAGTATAAGTATGAGTATGAATATGAGTATGAGTATGAGTATGAGTATGAGTATGAGTATGTGCATGAGTATGAGTATGTGTATGAGTATGAGTATGAGTATGAGTATGAGTATGAGTATGAGTATGAGTATGAGTATGACTATGAGTATGAGTATGAGTATGAGCATGAGCATGAGCATGAGCATGAGCGTGAGCGTGAGAATAAGCATGAGTATGAGTTTAACTATGAGTATGAGTACGAGTATGCGTATGAATATGAGTATGAGTTTGAGTATGAGTATGAGTATGAGTATGAGTATGAGTATGAGTATGAGTATGAGTATGAGTATGAGTATGAGTATGAGTATGAGTATGAGTATGAGTATAAGTATGAGTATGAGTATGAGTATGAGTATGAGTATGAGTATGAGTATGTGCATGAGTATGAGTATGTGTATGAGTATGAGTATGAGTATGAGTATGAGTATGAGTATGAGTATGTGTATGAGTATGAGTATGAGTATGAGTATGAGTATGAGTATGAGTATGAGTATGAGTATGAGTATGAGTATGAGTATGAGTATGAGTTAGAGTATGAGTATGTGTATGAGTATGAGTATGAGTATGAGTATGAGTATGAGTATGAGTGTGAGTGTGAGTGCGAATGTGAGTATGAACATGTGTATGAGTATGAGTATGAGTATGACTATGAGTATGAGTATGAGTATGAGCATGAGCATGAGCATGAGCATGAGCGTGAGCGTGAGAATAAGCATGAGTATGAGTTTAACTATGAGTATGAGTACGAGTATGCGTATGAATATGAGTATGAGTATGAGTATGAGTATGAGTATGGGTATGAGTATGAGTATGAGTATAAGAATGAGCATGAGCATGAGTATGAGTATGAGTATGAGTATGAGTATGAGTATGAGTATGAGTAAGAGTATGAGTATAAGTATGAGTATGAGTATGAGTATGAGTATGAGTATAAGTATTAGTATGAGTATGAGTACGAGTATTAGTATGAGTATGAGTATGAGTATGAGTATGAGTATGAGTATGAGTTTAAGTATGAGTATGAGTATGAGTATTAGTATGAGTATGAGTATGAGTATGAGTATGAGTATGAGTATGAGTTTAAGTATGAGTATGAGTATGAGTATGTGCATGAGTATGAGTATGTGTATGAGTATGAGTATGAGTATGAGTATGAGTATGAGTATGAGTATGAGTATGAGTATGAGTATGAGTATGAGTATAAGTATGAGAATGAGTATGAGTGTGAGTATGAGAATGAGTATGAGTATGTGTATGAGTATGAGTTTGAGTATGAGTATGAGTATGAGTATGAGTATGAGTATAAGTATTAGTATGATTATGAGTATGAGTATGAGTATGAGTATGAGTATGAGTATGAGTATGAGTATGACTATGAGTATGAGTATGAGTATGAGTATGAGTAAGAGTATGAGTATAAGTATGAGTATGAGTATGAGTATGAGTATGAGTATAAGTATTAGTATGAGTATGAGTACGAGTATTAGTATGAGTATGAGTATGAGTATGAGTATGAGTATGAGTATGAGTATGAGTTTAAGTATGAGTATGAGTATGAGTATTAGTATGAGTATGAGTATGAGTATGAGTATGAGTATGAGTATAAGAATGAGCATGAGCATGTGTATGAGTATGAGTATGAGTATGAGTATGAGTATGAGTATGAGTAAGAGTATGAGTATAAGTATGAGTATGAGTATGAGTATGAGTATGAGTATAAGTATTAGTATGAGTATGAGTACGAGTATTAGTATGAGTATGAGTATGAGAATGAGTATAAGTATGAGAATGAGTATTAGTATGAGTATGAGTACGAGTATTAGTATGAGTATGAGTATGAGTATGAGTATGAGTATGAGTATGAGTTTAAGTATGAGTATGAGTATGAGTATGTGCATGAGTATGAGTATGTGTATGAGTATGAGTATTAGTATGAGTATGAGTATGAGTATGAGTTTAAGTATGAGTATGAGTATGTGCATGAGTATGAGTATGAGTATGAGTATGAGTATGTGCATGAGTACGAGTATGCGTATGAATATGAGTATGAGTATGAGTATGAGTATGCGTATGAATATGAGTATGAGTATGAGTATGAGTATGAGTATGAGTATGAGTATGAGTATGAGTTTAAGTGTGAGTATGAGTATGAGCATGAGTATGAGTATGAGTATGAGTATGAGTATGAGTATGAGTATGAGTATGTGTATGAGTATGAGTATGAGTACGAGTATTAGTATGAGTATGAGTATGAGTATGAGTTTAAGTATGAGTATGAGTATGAGTATGTGCATGAGTATGAGTATGTGTATGAGTATGAGTATGAGTATGAGTATGAGTATGAGTATGAGTATGAGTATGAGTATGAGTATGAGTATGAGTATGAGTATGAGTATGAGTATGAGTATGAGTATGAGTATGAGTATGAGTATGAGTATGAGTATGAGTATGAGTATGAGTATAAGTATTAGTATGAGTATGAGTAGGAGTACGAGTAGGAGTACGAGTATGCGTATGAGTATGAGTATGAGTATGAGTATGAGTGTGAGTGTGAGTGCGAATGTGAGTATGAGCATGTGTATGAGTATGAGTATGAGTATGACTATGAGTATGAGTATGAGTATGAGCATGAGCATGAGCATGAGCGTGAGCGTGAGAATAAGCATGAGTATGAGTTTAACTATGAGTATGAGTACGAGTATGCGTATGAATATGAGTATGAGTATGAGTATGAGTATGAGTATGAGTATGAGTATGAGTATAAGTATGAGTATGAGTATGAGTATGAGTATGAGTATGAGTATGAGTATGAGTATGAGTATGAGTATGAGTATAAGTATGAGTACGAGTATGAGTATGAGTATGAGTATGAGTATGAGTATGAGTATGAGTATGAGTATGAGTATGTGCATGAGTATGAGTATGTGTATGAGTATGAGTATGAGTATGAGTATGAGTATGAGTATGAGTATGAGTATGTGTATGAGTATGAGTATGAGTATGAGTATGAGTATGAGTATGAGTATGAGTATGAGTATGAGTTAGAGTATGAGTATGTGTATGAGTATGAGTATGAGTATGAGTATGAGTATGAGTATGAGTATGAGTGTGAGTGTGAGTGCGAATGTGAGTATGAGCATGTGTATGAGTATGAGTATGAGTATGACTATGAGTATGAGTATGAGTATGAGCATGAACATGAGCATGAGCGTGAGCGTGAGAATAAGCATGAGTATGAGTTTAACTATGAGTATGAGTACGAGTATGCGTATGAATATGAGTATGAGTATGAGTATGAGTATGAGTATGAGTATGAGTATGAGTGTGAGTGTGAGTGCGAATGTGAGTATGAGCATGTGTATGAGTATGAGTATGAGTATGACTATGAGTATGAGTATGAGTATGAGCATGAGCATGAGCATGAGCATGAGCGTGAGCGTGAGAATAAGCATGAGTATGAGTTTAACTATGAGTATGAGTACGAGTATGCGTATGAATATGAGTATGAGTATGAGTATGAGTATGAGTATGAGTATGAGTATGAGTATGAGTATGAGTATGAGTATGAGTATGAGTATGAGTATGAGTATGAGTATGAGTATGAGTATGAGTATGAGTAGGAGTATAAGTATGAGTATGAGTATGAGTATGAGTATGAGTATGAGTATGAGTATGTGCATGAGTATGAGTATGTGTATGAGTATGAGTATGAGTATGAGTATGAGTATGAGTATGAGTATGAGTATGTGTATGAGTATGAGTATGAGTATGAGTATGAGTATGAGTATGAGTATGAGTTAGAGTATGAGTATGTGTATGAGTATGAGTATGAGTATGAGTATGAGTATGAGTATGAGTGTGAGTGTGAGTGCGAATGTGAGTATGAGCATGTGTATGAGTATGAGTATGAGTATGACTATGAGTATGAGTATGAGTATGAGCATGAGCATGAGCATGAGCATGAGCGTGAGCGTGAGAATAAGCATGAGTATGAGTTTAACTATGAGTATGAGTACGAGTATGCGTATGAATATGAGTATGAGTATGAGTATGAGTATGAGTATGGGTATGAGTATGAGTATGAGTATGAGTATAAGAATGAGCATGAGCATGAGTATGAGTATGAGTATGAGTATGAGTATGAGTATGAGTAAGAGTATGAGTATAAGTATGAGTATGAGTATGAGTATGAGTATGAGTATAAGTATTAGTATGAGTATGAGTACGAGTATTAGTATGAGTATGAGTATGAGTATGAGTATGAGTATGAGTTTAAGTATGAGTATGAGTATGAGTATGTGCATGAGTATGAGCATGAGCGTGAGCGTGAGAATAAGCATGAGTATGAGTTTAACTATGAGTATGAGTACGAGTATGCGTATGAATATGAGTATGAGTATGAGTATGAGTATGAGTATGAGTATGAGTATGAGTATGAGTATGAGTATGAGTATGAGTATGAGTATGAGTATGAGTATGAGTATGAGTATGAGTATGAGTATGAGTATGAGTATGAGTATGTGTATGAGTATGAGTATGAGTATGAGTATGAGTATAAGTATTAGTATGAGTATGAGTACGAGTATTAGTATGAGTATGAGTATGAGTTTAAGTGTGAGTATGAGTATGAGCATGAGTATGAGTATGAGTATGAGTATGAGTATTAGTATGAGTATGAGTAGGAGTACGAGTAGGAGTACGAGTATGCGTATGAGTATGAGTATGAGTGTGAGTGTGAGTGCGAATGTGAGTATGAGCATGTGTATGAGTATGAGTATGAGTATGACTATGAGTATGAGTATGAGTATGAGCATGAGCATGAGCATGAGCGTGAGAATAAGCATGAGTATGAGTTTAACTATGAGTATGAGTACGAGTATGCGTATGAATATGAGTATGAGTATGAGTATGAGTATGAGTATGAGTATGAGTATGAGTATGAGTATAAGTATGAGTATGAGTATGAGTATGAGTATGAGTATGAGTATGAGTATGAGTATGAGTATGAGTATGAGTATGAGTATGAGTATGAGTATAAGTATGAGTATGAGTATGAGTATGAGTATGAGTATGAGTATGAGTATGAGTATGTGCATGAGTATGAGTATGTGTATGAGTATGAGTATGAGTATGAGTATGAGTATGAGTATGTGTATGAGTATGAGTATTAGTATGAGTATGAGTATGAGTATGAGTATGAGTATGAGTATGAGTATGAGTTAGAGTATGAGTATGAGTATGTGTATGAGTATGAGTATGAGTATGAGTATGAGTATGAGTATGAGTGTGAGTGTGAGTGCGAATGTGAGTATGAGCATGTGTATGAGTATGAGTATGAGTATGACTATGAGTATGAGTATGAGTATGAGCATGAGCATGAGCATGAGCATGAGCGTGAGCGTGAGAATAAGCATGAGTATGAGTTTAACTATGAGTATGAGTACGAGTATGCGTATGAATATGAGTATGAGTATGAGTATGAGTATGAGTGTGAGTATGAGTATGAGTATGAGTATGAGTATGAGTATGAGTATGAGTATGAGTATGAGTATGAGTATGAGTATGTGCATGAGTATGAGTATGTGTATGAGTATGAGTATGAGTATGAGTATGAGTATGAGTATGAGTATGAGTATGACTATGAGTATGAGTATGAGTATGAGCATGAGCATGAGCATGAGCATGAGCGTGAGCGTGAGAATAAGCATGAGTATGAGTTTAACTATGAGTATGAGTACGAGTATGCGTATGAATATGAGTATGAGTATGAGTATGAGTATGAGTATGAGTATGAGTATGAGTATGAGTATGAGTATGAGTATGAGTATGAGTATGAGTATGAGTATGAGTATGAGTATGAGTATGTGCATGAGTATGAGTATGTGTATGAGTATGAGTATGAGTATGAGTATGAGTATGAGTATGAGTATGAGTATGACTATGAGTATGAGTATGAGTATGAGTATGAGTATGAGTATGAGTATGTGTATGAGTATGAGTATGAGTATGAGTATGAGTATGAGTATGAGTATGAGTATGAGTATGAGTATGAGTATGAGTATGAGTATGAGTTAGAGTATGAGTATGTGTATGAGTATGAGTATGAGTATGAGTATGAGTATGAGTATGAGTGTGAGTGTGAGTGCGAATGTGAGTATGAACATGTGTATGAGTATGAGTATGAGTATGACTATGAGTATGAGTATGAGTATGAGCATGAGCATGAGCATGAGCATGAGCGTGAGCGTGAGAATAAGCATGAGTATGAGTTTAACTATGAGTATGAGTACGAGTATGCGTATGAATATGAGTATGAGTATGAGTATGAGTATGAGTATGGGTATGAGTATGAGTATGAGTATAAGAATGAGCATGAGCATGAGTATGAGTATGAGTATGAGTATGAGTATGAGTATGAGTATGAGTAAGAGTATGAGTATAAGTATGAGTATGAGTATGAGTATGAGTATGAGTATAAGTATTAGTATGAGTATGAGTACGAGTATTAGTATGAGTATGAGTATGAGTATGAGTATGAGTATGAGTTTAAGTATGAGTATGAGTATGAGTATTAGTATGAGTATGAGTATGAGTATGAGTATGAGTATGAGTATGAGTTTAAGTATGAGTATGAGTATGAGTATGTGCATGAGTATGAGTATGTGTATGAGTATGAGTATGAGTATGAGTATGAGTATGAGTATGAGTATGAGTATGAGTATGAGTATAAGTATGAGAATGAGTATGAGTGTGAGTATGAGAATGAGTATGAGTATGTGTATGAGTATGAGTTTGAGTATGAGTATGAGTATGAGTATGAGTATGAGTATAAGTATTAGTATGATTATGAGTATGAGTATGAGTATGAGTATGAGTATGAGTATGAGTATGAGTATGACTATGAGTATGAGTATGAGTATGAGTATGAGTAAGAGTATGAGTATAAGTATGAGTATGAGTATGAGTATGAGTATGAGTATAAGTATTAGTATGAGTATGAGTACGAGTATTAGTATGAGTATGAGTATGAGTATGAGTATGAGTATGAGTATGAGTTTAAGTATGAGTATGAGTATGAGTATTAGTATGAGTATGAGTATGAGTATGAGTATGAGTATGAGTATAAGAATGAGCATGAGCATGAGTATGAGTATGAGTATGAGTATGAGTATGAGTATGAGTATGAGTAAGAGTATGAGTATAAGTATGAGTATGAGTATGAGTATGAGTATGAGTATAAGTATTAGTATGAGTATGAGTACGAGTATTAGTATGAGTATGAGTATGAGAATGAGTATAAGTATGAGAATGAGTATTAGTATGAGTATGAGTACGAGTATTAGTATGAGTATGAGTATGAGTATGAGTATGAGTATGAGTATGAGTTTAAGTATGAGTATGAGTATGAGTATGTGCATGAGTATGAGTATGTGTATGAGTATGAGTATGAGTATGAGTATGAGTATGAGTATGAGTATGAGTATGAGTATGAGTATAAGTATGAGAATGAGTATGAGTGTGAGTATGAGAATGAGTATGAGTATGTGTATGAGTATGAGTTTGAGTATGAGTATGAGTATGAGTATGAGTATGAGTATAAGTATTAGTATGATTATGAGTATGAGTATGAGTATGAGTATGAGTATGAGTATGAGTATGACTATGAGTATGAGTATGAGTATGAGTATGAGTATGAGTTTAAGTATGAGTATGAGTATGAGTATGTGCATGAGTATGAGTATGTGTATGAGTATGAGTATGAGTATGAGTTTAAGTGTGAGTATGAGTATGAGTATGAGTATAAGTATTAGTATTAGTATGAGTATGAGTACGAGTATTAGTATGAGTATGAGTATGAGTATGAGTTTAAGTATGAGTATGAGTATGAGTATGTGCATGAGTATGAGTATGTGTATGAGTATGAGTATGAGTATGAGTATGAGTATGAGTATGAGTATGAGTATGAGTATGAGTATGAGTATGAGTATGAGTATGAGTATGAGTATGAGTATGAGTATGAGTATAAGTATTAGTATGAGTATGAGTAGGAGTACGAGTATGAGTATGAGTATGAGCATGAGCATGAGCATGAGCATGAGCGTGAGCGTGAGAATAAGCATGAGTATGAGTTTAACTATGAGTATGAGTACGAGTATGCGTATGAATATGAGTATGAGTATGAGTATGAGTATGAGTATGAGTATGAGTATGAGTACGAGCATTAGTATGAGTATGAGTATGAGTATGAGTTTAAGTGTGAGTATGAGTATGAGCATGAGTATGAGTATGAGTATGAGTATGAGTATGAGTATAAGTATTAGTATGAGTATGAGTACGGGTAATAGTATGAGTATGAGTATGAGTATGAGTTAAAGTATGAGTATGAGTATGAGTATGTGCATGAGTATGAGTATGTGTATGAGTATGTGCATGAGTATGAGTATGTGTATGGGTATGAGTATGAGTATGAGTATGAGTATGAGTATGAGTATAAGTATGAGTATGAGTATGAGTATGAGTATGAGTATGAGTATGAGTATGAGTATGAGTATAAGTATTAGTATGAGTACGAGTATTAGTATGAGTATGAGTATGAGTTTAAGTGTGAGTATGAGTATGAGCATGAGTATGAGTATGAGTATGAGTATGAGTATGAGTATGAGTATGTGTATGAGTATGAGTATGAGTACGAGTATTAGTATGAGTATGAGTATGAGTATGAGTTTAAGTATGAGTATGAGTATGAGTATGTGCATGAGTATGAGTATGTGTATGAGTATGAGTTAGAGTATGAGTATGTGTATGAGTATGAGTATGAGTATGAGTATGAGTATGAGTATGAGTATGAGTGTGAGTGTGAGTGCGAATGTGAGTATGAGCATGTGTATGAGTATGAGTATGAGTATGACTATGAGTATGAGTATGAGTATGAGCATGAGCATGAGCATGAGCGTGAGCGTGAGAATAAGCATGAGTATGAGTTTAACTATGAGTATGAGTACGAGTATGCGTATGAATATGAGTATGAGTATGAGTATGAGTATGAGTATGAGTGTGAGTGTGAGTGCGAATGTGAGTATGAGCATGTGTATGAGTATGAGTATGAGTATGACTATGAGTATGAGTATGAGTATGAGCATGAGCATGAGCATGAGCATGAGCGTGAGCGTGAGAATAAGCATGAGTATGAGTTTAACTATGAGTATGAGTACGAGTATGCGTATGAATATGAGTATGAGTATGAGTATGAGTATGAGTATGAGTATGAGTATGAGTATGAGTATGAGTATGAGTATGAGTATGAGTAGGAGTATAAGTATGAGTATGAGTATGAGTATGAGTATGAGTATGAGTATGAGTATGAGTATGTGCATGAGTATGAGTATGTGTATGAGTATGAGTATGAGTATGAGTATGAGTATGAGTATGAGTATGAGTATGTGTATGAGTATGAGTATGAGTATGAGTATGAGTATGAGTATGAGTATGAGTTAGAGTATGAGTATGTGTATGAGTATGTGTATGAGTATGGGTATGAGTATGAGTATGAGTGTGAGTGTGAGTGCGAATGTGAGTATGAGCATGTGTATGAGTATGAGTATGAGTATGACTATGAGTATGAGTATGAGTATGAGCATGAGCATGAGCATGAGCATGAGCGTGAGCGTGAGAATAAGCATGAGTATGAGTTTAACTATGAGTATGAGTACGAGTATGCGTATGAATATGAGTATGAGTATGAGTATGAGTATGAGTATGGGTATGAGTATGAGTATGAGTATGAGTATAAGAATGAGCATGAGCATGAGTATGAGTATGAGTATGAGTATGAGTATGAGTATGAGTAAGAGTATGAGTATAAGTATGAGTATGAGTATGAGTATGAGTATGAGTATAAGTATTAGTATGAGTATGAGTACGAGTATTAGTATGAGTATGAGTATGAGTATGAGTATGAGTATGAGTATGAGTATGAGTATGAGTTTAAGTATGAGTATGAGTATGAGTATGTGCATGAGTATGAGCATGAGCGTGAGCGTGAGAATAAGCATGAATATGAGTTTAACTATGAGTATGAGTACGAGTATGCGTATGAATATGAGTATGAGTATGAGTATGAGTATGAGTATGAGTATGAGTATGAGTATGAGTATGAGTATGAGTATGAGTATGAGTATGAGTATGAGTATGAGTATGAGTATGAGTATGAGTATGAGTATGAGTATGTGTATGAGTATGAGTATGAGTATGAGTATGAGTATAAGTATTAGTATGAGTATGAGTACGAGTATTAGTATGAGTATGAGTATGAGTATGAGTTTAAGTGTGAGTATGAGTATGAGCATGAGTATGAGTATGAGTATGAGTATGAGTATGAGTATGAGTTTAAGTGTGAGTATGAGTATGAGCATGAGTATGAGTATGAGTATGAGTATGAGTATAAGTATTAGTATGAGTATGAGTACGAGTATTAGTATGAGTATGAGTATGAGTATGAGTTAAAGTATGAGTATGAGTATGAGTATGTGCATGAGTATGAGTATGTGTATGAGTATGAGTATGAGTATGAGTATGAGTATGTGTATGAGTATGAGTATGAGTACGAGTATTAGTATGAGTATGAGTATGAGTATGAGTTTAAGTATGAGTATGAGTATGAGTATGTGCATGAGTATGAGTATGTGTATGAGTATGAGTATGAGTATGAGTATGAGTATGAGTATGAGTATGAGTATGAGTATGAGTATGAGTATGAGTATGAGTATGAGTATGAGTATGAGTATGAGTATGAGTATGAGTATGAGTATGAGTATAAGTATTAGTATGAGTATGAGTAGGAGTACGAGTAGGAGTACGAGTATGCGTATGAGTATGAGTATGAGTGTGAGTGTGAGTGCGAATGTGAGTATGAGCATGTGTATGAGTATGAGTATGAGTATGACTATGAGTATGAGTATGAGTATGAGCATGAGCATGAGCATGAGCGTGAGAATAAGCATGAGTATGAGTTTAACTATGAGTATGAGTACGAGTATGCGTATGAATATGAGTATGAGTATGAGTATGAGTATGAGTATGAGTATGAGTATGAGTATAAGTATGAGTATGAGTATGAGTATGAGTATGAGTATGAGTATGAGTATGAGTATGAGTATGAGTATGAGTATGAGTATGAGCATGAGCATGAGCATGAGCGTGAGAATAAGCATGAGTATGAGTTTAACTATGAGTATGAGTACGAGTATGCGTATGAATATGAGTATGAGTATGAGTATGAGTATGAGTATGAGTATGAGTATGAGTATGAGCATGAGCATGAGCATGAGCATGAGCGTGAGCGTGAGAATAAGCATGAGTATGAGTTTAACTATGAGTATGAGTACGAGTATGCGTATGAATATGAGTATGAGTATGAGTATGAGTATGAGTATGGGTATGAGTATGAGTATGAGTATGAGTATAAGAATGAGCATGAGCATGAGTATGAGTATGAGTATGAGTATGAGTATGAGTATGAGTAAGAGTATGAGTATAAGTATGAGTATGAGTATGAGTATGAGTATGAGTATGAGTATGAGTATGAGTATGAGTATGAGTATGAGTATGACTATGAGTATGAGTATGAGTATGAGCATGAGCATGAGCATGAGCATGAGCGTGAGCGTGAGAATAAGCATGAGTATGAGTTTAACTATGAGTATGAGTACGAGTATGCGTATGAATATGAGTATGAGTATGAGTATGAGTATGAGTATGAGTATGAGTATGAGTATGAGTATGAGTATGAGTATGAGTATGAGTATGAGTATGAGTATGAGTATGAGTATGAGTATGAGTATGAGTATAAGTATGAGTATGAGTATGAGTATGAGTATGAGTATGAGTATGAGTATGTGCATGAGTATGAGTATGTGTATGAGTATGAGTATGAGTATGAGTATGAGTATGAGTATGAGTATGTGTATGAGTATGAGTATGAGTATGAGTATGAGTATGAGTATGAGTATGAGTATGAGTATGAGTATGAGTATGAGTATGAGTATGAGTATGAGTTAGAGTATGAGTATGTGTATGAGTATGAGTATGAGTATGAGTATGAGTATGAGTGTGAGTGTGAGTGCGAATGTGAGTATGAACATGTGTATGAGTATGAGTATGAGTATGACTATGAGTATGAGTATGAGTATGAGCATGAGCATGAGCATGAGCATAAGCGTGAGCGTGAGAATAAGCATGAGTATGAGTTTAACTATGAGTATGAGTACGAGTATGCGTATGAATATGAGTATGAGTATGAGTATGAGTATGAGTATGGGTATGAGTATGAGTATGAGTATAAGAATGAGCATGAGCATGAGTATGAGTATGAGTATGAGTATGAGTATGAGTATGAGTATGAGTATGAGTAAGAGTATGAGTATAAGTATG
The DNA here is from genome assembly GCA_963855975.1 of Andrena chrysosceles. Classification (NCBI taxonomy): domain Eukaryota; kingdom Metazoa; phylum Arthropoda; class Insecta; order Hymenoptera; family Andrenidae; genus Andrena; species Andrena chrysosceles. The sequence continues at coordinate 538,001 of CAWLCU010000601.1, forward strand.
AGTATGAGTATGAGTATGAGTATGAGTATAAGTATTAGTATGAGTATGAGTATGAGTATTAGTATGAGTATGAGTATGAGTATGAGTATGAGTATGAGTATGAGTTTAAGTATGAGTATGAGTATGAGTATTAGTATGAGTATGAGTATGAGTATGAGTATGAGTATGAGTATGAGTTTAAGTATGAGTATGAGTATGAGTATGTGCATGAGTATGAGTATGTGTATGAGTATGAGTATGAGTATGAGTATGAGTATGAGTATGAGTATGAGTATGAGTATAAGTATGAGAATGAGTATGAGTGTGAGTATGAGAATGAGTATGAGTATGTGTATGAGTATGAGTTTGAGTATGAGTATGAGTATGAGTATGAGTATGAGTATAAGTATTAGTATGATTATGAGTATGAGTATGAGTATGAGTATGAGTATGAGTATGAGTATGAGTATGAGTATGACTATGAGTATGAGTATGAGTATGAGTATGAGTAAGAGTATGAGTATAAGTATGAGTATGAGTATGAGTATGAGTATGAGTATAAGTATTAGTATGAGTATGAGTACGAGTATTAGTATGAGTATGAGTATGAGTATGAGTATGAGTATGAGTATGAGTATGAGTTTAAGTATGAGTATGAGTATGAGTATTAGTATGAGTATGAGTATGAGTATGAGTATGAGTATGAGTATAAGAATGAGCATGAGCATGAGTATGAGTATGAGTATGAGTATGAGTATGAGTATGAGTATGAGTAAGAGTATGAGTATAAGTATGAGTATGAGTATGAGTATGAGTATGAGTATAAGTATTAGTATGAGTATGAGTACGAGTATTAGTATGAGTATGAGTATGAGAATGAGTATAAGTATGAGAATGAGTATTAGTATGAGTATGAGTACGAGTATTAGTATGAGTATGAGTATGAGTATGAGTATGAGTATGAGTATGAGTTTAAGTATGAGTATGAGTATGAGTATGTGCATGAGTATGAGTATGTGTATGAGTATGAGTATGAGTATGAGTATGAGTATGAGTATGAGTATGAGTATGAGTATGAGTATGAGTATGAGTATAAGTATGAGAATGAGTATGAGTGTGAGTATGAGAATGAGTATGAGTATGTGTATGAGTATGAGTTTGAGTATGAGTATGAGTATGAGTATGAGTATGAGTATAAGTATTAGTATGATTATGAGTATGAGTATGAGTATGAGTATGAGTATGAGTATGAGTATGACTATGAGTATGAGTATGAGTATGAGTATGAGTATGAGTTTAAGTATGAGTATGAGTATGAGTATGTGCATGAGTATGAGTATGTGTATGAGTATGAGTATGAGTATGAGTTTAAGTGTGAGTATGAGTATGAGTATGAGTATAAGTATTAGTATTAGTATGAGTATGAGTACGAGTATTAGTATGAGTATGAGTATGAGTATGAGTTTAAGTATGAGTATGAGTATGAGTATGTGCATGAGTATGAGTATGTGTATGAGTATGAGTATGAGTATGAGTATGAGTATGAGTATGAGTATGAGTATGAGTATGAGTATGAGTATGAGTATAAGTATGAGTATGAGTATGAGTATGAGTATGAGTATGAGTATGAGTATGAGTATGAGTATGAGTATGAGTATGAGTATGAGTATGAGTATGAGTATGAGTATAAGTATGAGTATGAGTATGAGTATGAGTATGAGTATGAGTATGAGTATGTGCATGAGTATGAGTATGTGTATGAGTATGAGTATGAGTATGAGTATGAGTATGAGTATGAGTATGTGTATGAGTATGAGTATGAGTATGAGTATGAGTATGAGTATGAGTATGAGTATGAGTATGAGTATGAGTATGAGTATGAGTATGAGTTAGAGTATGAGTATGTGTATGAGTATGAGTATGAGTATGAGTATGAGTATGAGTATGAGTATGAGTGTGAGTGTGAGTGCGAATGTGAGTATGAGCATGTGTATGAGTATGAGTATGAGTATGACTATGAGTATGAGTATGAGTATGAGCATGAGCATGAGCATGAGCGTGAGCGTGAGAATAAGCATGAGTATGAGTTTAACTATGAGTATGAGTACGAGTATGCGTATGAATATGAGTATGAGTATGAGTATGAGTATGAGTATGGGTATGAGTATGAGTATGAGTATGAGTATAAGAATGAGCATGAGCATGAGTATGAGTATGAGTATGAGTATGAGTATGAGTATGAGTAAGAGTATGAGTATAAGTATGAGTATGAGTATGAGTATGAGTATGAGTATGAGTATGAGTATGAGTATGAGTATGAGTATGAGTATGACTATGAGTATGAGTATGAGTATGAGCATGAGCATGAGCATGAGCATGAGCGTGAGCGTGAGAATAAGCATGAGTATGAGTTTAACTATGAGTATGAGTACGAGTATGCGTATGAATATGAGTATGAGTATGAGTATGAGTATGAGTATGAGTATGAGTATGAGTATGAGTATGAGTATGAGTATGAGTATGAGTATGAGTATGAGTATGAGTATGAGTATGAGTATGAGTATAAGTATGAGTATGAGTATGAGTATGAGTATGAGTATGAGTATGAGTATGTGCATGAGTATGAGTATGTGTATGAGTATGAGTATGAGTATGAGTATGAGTATGAGTATGAGTATGTGTATGAGTATGAGTATGAGTATGAGTATGAGTATGAGTATGAGTATGAGTATGAGTATGAGTATGAGTATGAGTATGAGTATGAGTTAGAGTATGAGTATGTGTATGAGTATGAGTATGAGTATGAGTATGAGTATGAGTATGAGTATGAGTGTGAGTGTGAGTGCGAATGTGAGTATGAGCATGTGTATGAGTATGAGTATGAGTATGACTATGAGTATGAGTATGAGTATGAGCATGAGCATGAGCATGAGCGTGAGCGTGAGAATAAGCATGAGTATGAGTTTAACTATGAGTATGAGTACGAGTATGCGTATGAATATGAGTATGAGTATGAGTATGAGTATGAGTATGAGTATGAGTGTGAGTGTGAGTGCGAATGTGAGTATGAGCATGTGTATGAGTATGAGTATGAGTATGACTATGAGTATGAGTATGAGTATGAGCATGAGCATGAGCATGAGCATGAGCGTGAGCGTGAGAATAAGCATGAGTATGAGTTTAACTATGAGTATGAGTACGAGTATGCGTATGAATATGAGTATGAGTATGAGTATGAGTATGAGTATGAGTATGAGTATGAGTATGAGTATGAGTATGAGTATGAGTATGAGTATGAGTATGAGTATGAGTATGAGTATGAGTATGAGTAGGAGTATAAGTATGAGTATGAGTATGAGTATGAGTATGAGTATGAGTATGAGTATGTGCATGAGTATGAGTATGTGTATGAGTATGAGTATGAGTATGAGTGTGAGTATGAGTATGAGTATGAGTAAGTGTATGAGTATGAGTATGAGTATGAGTATGAGTATGAGTATGAGTTAGAGTATGAGTATGTGTATGAGTATGAGTATGAGTATGAGTATGAGTATGAGTATGAGTGTGAGTGTGAGTGCGAATGTGAGTATGAGCATGTGTATGAGTATGAGTATGAGTATGACTATGAGTATGAGTATGAGTATGAGCATGAGCATGAGCATGAGCATGAGCGTGAGCGTGAGAATAAGCATGAGTATGAGTTTAACTATGAGTATGAGTACGAGTATGCGTATGAATATGAGTATGAGTATGAGTATGAGTATGAGTATGGGTATGAGTATGAGTATGAGTATGAGTATAAGAATGAGCATGAGCATGAGTATGAGTATGAGTATGAGTATGAGTATGAGTATGAGTAAGAGTATGAGTATAAGTATGAGTATGAGTATGAGTATGAGTATGAGTATAAGTATTAGTATGAGTATGAGTACGAGTATTAGTATGAGTATGAGTATGAGTATGAGTATGAGTATGAGTTTAAGTATGAGTATGAGTATGAGTATGTGCATGAGTATGAGCATGAGCGTGAGCGTGAGAATAAGCATGAGTATGAGTTTAACTATGAGTATGAGTACGAGTATGCGTATGAATATGAGTATGAGTATGAGTATGAGTATGAGTATGAGTATGAGTATGAGTATGAGTATGAGTATGAGTATGAGTATGAGTATGAGTATGAGTATGAGTATGAGTATAAGTATGAGTATGAGTATGAGTATGAGTATGAGTATGAGTATGAGTATGAGTATGTGCATGAGTATGAGTATGTGTATGAGTATGAGTATGAGTATGAGTATGAGTATGAGTATGAGTATGTGTATGAGTATGAGTATGAGTATGAGTATGAGTATGAGTATGAGTATGAGTATGAGTTAGAGTATGAGTATGTGTATGAGTATGAGTATGAGTATGAGTATGAGTATGAGTGTGAGTGTGAGTGCGAATGTGAGTATGAGCATGTGTATGAGTATGAGTATGAGTATGACTATGAGTATGAGTATGAGCATGAGCATGAGCATGAGCATGAGCGTGAGCGTGAGAATAAGCATGAGTATGAGTTTAACTATGAGTATGAGTACGAGTATGCGTATGAATATGAGTATGAGTATGAGTATGAGTATGAGTATGGGTATGAGTATGAGTATGAGTATGAGTATAAGAATGAGCATGAGCATGAGTATGAGTATGAGTATGAGTATGAGTATGACTATGAGTATGAGTATGAGCATGAGCATGAGCATGAGCATGAGCGTGAGCGTGAGAATAAGCATGAGTATGAGTTTAACTATGAGTATGAGTACGAGTATGCGTATGAATATGAGTATGAGTATGAGTATGAGTATGAGTATGGGTATGAGTATGAGTATGAGTATGAGTATAAGAATGAGCATGAGCATGAGTATGAGTATGAGTATGAGTATGAGTATGAGTATGAGTAAGAGTATGAGTATAAGTATGAGTATGAGTATGAGTATGAGTCTGAGTATGAGTATAAGTATTAGTATGAGTATGAGTACGAGTATTAGTATGAGTATGAGTATGAGTATGAGTATGAGTATGAGTTTAAGTATGAGTATGAGTATGTGCATGAGTATGAGTATGTGTATGAGTATGAGTATGAGTATGAGTATGAGTATGAGTATGAGTATGAGTATGACTATGAGTATGAGTATGAGTATGAGCATGAGCATGAGCATGAGCATGAGCGTGAGCGTGAGAATAAGCATGAGTATGAGTTTAACTATGAGTATGAGTACGAGTATGCGTATGAATATGAGTATGAGTATGAGTATGAGTATGAGTATGAGTATGAGTATGTGTATGAGTATGAGTATGAGTATGAGTATGAGTATGAGTATGAGTATGAGTATGAGTATGAGTATGAGTATGAGTATGAGTATGAGTTAGAGTATGAGTATGTGTATGAGTATGAGTATGAGTATGAGTATGAGTATGAGTATGAGTATTAGTATGAGTGTGAGTGTGAGTGCGAATGTGAGTATGAGCATGTGTATGAGTATGAGTATGAGTATGACTATGAGTATGAGTATGAGTATGAGCATGAGCATGAGCATGAGCATGAGCGTGAGCGTGAGAATAAGCATGAGTATGAGTTTAACTATGAGTATGAGTACGAGTATGCGTATGAATATGAGTATGAGTATGAGTATGAGTATGAGTATGGGTATGAGTATGAGTATGAGTATAAGAATGAGCATGAGCATGAGTATGAGTATGAGTATGAGTATGAGTATGAGTATGAGTAAGAGTATGAGTATAAGTATGAGTATGAGTATGAGTATGAGTATGAGTATAAGTATGAGTATGAGTACGAGTATTAGTATGAGTATGAGTATGAGTATGAGTATGAGTATGAGTATGAGTTTAAGTATGAGTATGAGTATGAGTATGTGCATGAGTATGAGTATGTGTATGAGTATGAGTATGAGTATGAGTATGAGTATGAGTATGAGTATGAGTATGAGTATGAGTATGAGTATAAGTATGAGAATGAGTATGAGTGTGAGTATGAGAATGAGTATGAGTATGTGTATGAGTATGAGTTTGAGTATGAGTATGAGTATGAGTATGAGTATGAGTATAAGTATTAGTATGATTATGAGTATGAGTATGAGTATGAGTATGAGTATGAGTATGAGTATGAGTATGACTATGAGTATGAGTATGAGTATGAGTATGAGTTTAAGTATGAGTATGAGTATGAGTATGTGCATGAGTATGAGTATGTGTATGAGTATGAGTATGAGTATGAGTATGAGTATGAGTAGGAGTATAAGTATGAGTATGAGTATGAGTATGAGTATGAGTATGAGTATGAGTATGTGCATGAGTATGAGTATGTGTATGAGTATGAGTATGAGTATGAGTATGAGTATGAGTATGAGTATGAGTATGTGTATGAGTATGAGTATGAGTATGAGTATGAGTATGAGTATGAGTATGAGTTAGAGTATGAGTATGTGTATGAGTATGAGTATGAGTATGAGTATGAGTATGAGTATGAGTATGAGTGTGAGTGTGAGTGCGAATGTGAGTATGAGCATGTGTATGAGTATGAGTATGAGTATGACTATGAGTATGAGTATGAGTATGAGCATGAGCATGAGCATGAGCATGAGCGTGAGCGTGAGAATAAGCATGAGTATGAGTTTAACTATGAGTATGAGTACGAGTATGCGTATGAATATGAGTATGAGTATGAGTATGAGTATGAGTATGGGTATGAGTATGAGTATGAGTATGAGTATAAGAATGAGCATGAGCATGAGTATGAGTATGAGTATGAGTATGAGTATGAGTATGAGTATGAGTAAGAGTATGAGTATAAGTATGAGTATGAGTATGAGTATGAGTATGAGTATAAGTATTAGTATGAGTATGAGTACGAGTATTAGTATGAGTATGAGTATGAGTATGAGTATGAGTATGAGTTTAAGTATGAGTATGAGTATGAGTATGTGCATGAGTATGAGTATGAGTTAGAGTATGAGTATGTGTATGAGTATGAGTATGAGTATGAGTATGAGTATGAGTGTGAGTGTGAGTGCGAATGTGAGTATGAGCATGTGTATGAGTATGAGTATGAGTATGACTATGAGTATGAGTATGAGCATGAGCATGAGCATGAGCATGAGCGTGAGCGTGAGAATAAGCATGAGTATGAGTTTAACTATGAGTATGAGTACGAGTATGCGTATGAATATGAGTATGAGTATGAGTATGAGTATGAGTATGGGTATGAGTATGAGTATGAGTATGAGTATAAGAATGAGCATGAGCATGAGTATGAGTATGAGTATGAGTATGAGTATGAGTATGAGTAAGAGTATGAGTATAAGTATGAGTATGAGTATGAGTATGAGTATGAGTATGAGTATAAGTATTAGTATGAGTATGAGTACGAGTATTAGTATGAGTATGAGTATGAGTATGAGTATGAGTATGAGTTTAAGTATGAGTATGAGTATGAGTATGTGCATGAGTATGAGTATGTGTATGAGTATGAGTATGAGTATGAGTATGAGTATGAGTATGAGTATGAGTATGAGTATGACTATGAGTATGAGTATGAGTATGAGCATGAGCATGAGCATGAGCATGAGCGTGAGCGTGAGAATAAGCATGAGTATGAGTTTAACTATGAGTATGAGTACGAGTATGCGTATGAATATGAGTATGAGTATGAGTATGAGTATGAGTATGAGTATGAGTATGAGTATGAGTATGAGTATGAGTATGAGTATGAGTATGAGTATGAGAATGAGTATGAGTATGAGTATGAGTATAAGTATGAGTATGAGTATGAGTATGAGTATGAGTATGAGTATGTGCATGAGTATGAGTATGTGTATGAGTATGAGTATGAGTATGAGTATGAGTATGTGTATGAGTATGAGTATGAGTATGAGTATGAGTATGAGTATGAGTATGAGTATGAGTATGAGTATGAGTATGAGTATGAGTTAGAGTATGAGTATGTGTATGAGTATGAGTATGAGTATGAGTATGAGTATGAGTATGAGTATGAGTATGAGTGTGAGTGTGAGTGCGAATGTGAGTATGAGCATGTGTATGAGTATGAGTATGAGTATGACTATGAGTATGAGTATGAGTATGAGCATGAGCATGAGCATGAGCATGAGCGTGAGCGTGAGAATAAGCATGAGTATGAGTTTAACTATGAGTATGAGTACGAGTATGCGTATGAATATGAGTATGAGTATGAGTATGAGTATGAGTATGGGTATGAGTATGAGTATGAGTATAAGAATGAGCATGAGCATGAGTATGAGTATGAGTATGAGTATGAGTATGAGTATGAGTAAGAGTATGAGTATAAGTATGAGTATGAGTATGAGTATGAGTATGAGTATAAGTCTTAGTATGAGTATGAGTACGAGTATTAGTATGAGTATGAGTATGAGTATGAGTATGAGTTAGAGTATGAGTATGTGTATGAGTATGAGTATGAGTATGAGTATGAGTATGAGTATGAGTATTAGTATGAGTGTGAGTGTGAGTGCGAATGTGAGTATGAGCATGTGTATGAGTATGAGTATGAGTATGACTATGAGTATGAGTATGAGTATGAGCATGAGCATGAGCATGAGCATGAGCGTGAGCGTGAGAATAAGCATGAGTATGAGTTTAACTATGAGTATGAGTACGAGTATGCGTATGAATATGAGTATGAGTATGAGTATGAGTATGAGTATGGGTATGAGTATGAGTATGAGTATAAGAATGAGCATGAGCATGAGTATGAGTATGAGTATGAGTATGAGTATGAGTATGAGTAAGAGTATGAGTATAAGTATGAGTATGAGTATGAGTATGAGTATGAGTATAAGTATTAGTATGAGTATGAGTACGAGTATTAGTATGAGTATGAGTATGAGTATGAGTATGAGTATGAGTTTAAGTATGAGTATGAGTATGAGTATGTGCATGAGTATGAGTATGTGTATGAGTATGAGTATGAGTATGAGTATGAGTATGAGTATGAGTATGAGTATGAGTATGAGTATGAGTATAAGTATGAGAATGAGTATGAGTGTGAGTATGAGAATGAGTATGAGTATGTGTATGAGTATGAGTTTGAGTATGAGTATGAGTATGAGTATGAGTATGAGTATGAGTATAAGTATTAGTATGAGTATGAGTACGAGTATTAGTATGAGTATGAGTATGAGTATGAGTATGAGTATGAGTTTAAGTATGAGTATGAGTATGAGTATGTGCATGAGTATGAGTATGTGTATGAGTATGAGTATGAGTATGAGTATGAGTATGAGTATGAGTATGAGTATGAGTATGAGTATGAGTATGAGTATGAGTATGAGTATGAGTATAAGTATGAGAATGAGTATTAGTATGAGTATGAGTACGAGTATTAGTATGAGTATGAGTATGAGTATGAGTATGAGTATGAGTATGAGTTTAAGTATGAGTATGAGTATGAGTATGTGCATGAGTATGAGTATGTGTATGAGTATGAGTATGAGTATGAGTATGAGTATGAGTATGAGTATGAGTATGAGTATGAGTATGAGTATAAGTATGAGAATGAGTATGAGTGTGAGTATGAGAATGAGTATGAGTATGTGTATGAGTATGAGTTTGAGTATGAGTATGAGTATGAGTATGAGTATGAGTATAAGTATTAGTATGATTATGAGTATGAGTATGAGTATGAGTATGAGTATGAGTATGAGTATGAGTATGACTATGAGTATGAGTATGAGTATGAGTATGAGTTTAAGTATGAGTATGAGTATGAGTATGTGCATGAGTATGAGTATGTGTATGAGTATGAGTATGAGTATGAGTATGAGTAGGAGTATAAGTATGAGTATGAGTATGAGTATGAGTATGAGTATGAGTATGAGTATGTGCATGAGTATGAGTATGTGTATGAGTATGAGTATGAGTATGAGTATGAGTATGAGTATGAGTATGAGTATGTGTATGAGTATGAGTATGAGTATGAGTATGAGTATGAGTATGAGTGTGAGTGCGAATGTGAGTATGAGCATGTGTATGAGTATGAGTATGAGTATGACTATGAGTATGAGTATGAGTATGAGCATGAGCATGAGCATGAGCATGAGCGTGAGCGTGAGAATAAGCATGAGTATGAGTTTAACTATGAGTATGAGTACGAGTATGCGTATGAATATGAGTATGAGTATGAGTATGAGTATGAGTATGGGTATGAGTATGAGTATGAGTATGAGTATAAGAATGAGCATGAGCATGAGTATGAGTATGAGTATGAGTATGAGTATGAGTATGAGTATGAGTAAGAGTATGAGTATAAGTATGAGTATGAGTATGAGTATGAGTATGAGTATAAGTATTAGTATGAGTATGAGTACGAGTATTAGTATGAGTATGAGTATGAGTATGAGTATGAGTATGAGTTTAAGTATGAGTATGAGTATGAGTATGTGCATGAGTATGAGTATGAGTTAGAGTATGAGTATGTGTATGAGTATGAGTATGAGTATGAGTATGAGTATGAGTGTGAGTGTGAGTGCGAATGTGAGTATGAGCATGTGTATGAGTATGAGTATGAGTATGACTATGAGTATGAGTATGAGCATGAGCATGAGCATGAGCATGAGCGTGAGCGTGAGAATAAGCATGAGTATGAGTTTAACTATGAGTATGAGTACGAGTATGCGTATGAATATGAGTATGAGTATGAGTATGAGTATGGGTATGAGTATGAGTATGAGTATGAGTATAAGAATGAGCATGAGCATGAGTATGAGTATGAGTATGAGTATGAGTATGAGTATGAGTAAGAGTATGAGTATAAGTATGAGTATGAGTATGAGTATGAGTATGAGTATGAGTATAAGTATTAGTATGAGTATGAGTACGAGTATTAGTATGAGTATGAGTATGAGTATGAGTATGAGTATGAGTTTAAGTATGAGTATGAGTATGAGTATGTGCATGAGTATGAGTATGTGTATGAGTATGAGTATGAGTATGAGTATGAGTATGAGTATGAGTATGAGTATGACTATGAGTATGAGTATGAGTATGAGCATGAGCATGAGCATGAGCATGAGCGTGAGCGTGAGAATAAGCATGAGTATGAGTTTAACTATGAGTATGAGTACGAGTATGCGTATGAATATGAGTATGAGTATGAGTATGAGTATGAGTATGAGTATGAGTATGAGTATGAGTATGAGTATGAGTATGAGTATGAGTATGAGAATGAGTATGAGTATGAGTATGAGTATAAGTATGAGTATGAGTATGAGTATGAGTATGAGTATGAGTATGTGCATGAGTATGAGTATGTGTATGAGTATGAGTATGAGTATGAGTATGAGTATGTGTATGTGTATGAGTATGAGTATGAGTATGAGTATGAGTATGAGTATGAGTATGAGTATGAGTATGAGTATGAGTATGAGTTAGAGTATGAGTATGTGTATGAGTATGAGTATGAGTATGAGTATGAGTATGAGTATGAGTATGAGTATGAGTGTGAGTGTGAGTGCGAATGTGAGTATGAGCATGTGTATGAGTATGAGTATGAGTATGACTATGAGTATGAGTATGAGTATGAGCATGAGCATGAGCATGAGCATGAGCGTGAGCGTGAGAATAAGCATGAGTATGAGTTTAACTATGAGTATGAGTACGAGTATGCGTATGAATATGAGTATGAGTATGAGTATGAGTATGAGTATGGGTATGAGTATGAGTATGAGTATAAGAATGTGCATGAGCATGAGTATGAGTATGAGTATGAGTATGAGTATGAGTATGAGTAAGAGTATGAGTATAAGTATGAGTATGAGTATGAGTATGAGTATGAGTATAAGTATTAGTATGAGTATGAGTACGAGTATTAGTATGAGTATGAGTATGAGTATGAGTATGAGTATGAGTTTAAGTATGAGTATGAGTATGAGTATGTGCATGAGTATGAGTATGTGTATGAGTATGAGTATGAGTATGAGTATGAGTATGAGTATGAGTATGAGTATGAGTATGAGTATGAGTATAAGTATGAGAATGAGTATGAGTGTGAGTATGAGAATGAGTATGAGTATGTGTATGAGTATGAGTTTGAGTATGAGTATGAGTATGAGTATGAGTATGAGTATGAGTATAAGTATTAGTATGAGTATGAGTACGAGTATTAGTATGAGTATGAGTATGAGTATGAGTATGAGTATGAGTTTAAGTATGAGTATGAGTATGAGTATGTGCATGAGTATGAGTATGTGTATGAGTATGAGTATGAGTATGAGTATGAGTATGAGTATGAGTATGAGTATGAGTATGAGTATGAGTATGAGTATGAGTATAAGTATGAGAATGAGTATTAGTATGAGTATGAGTACGAGTATTAGTATGAGTATGAGTATGAGTATGAGTATGAGTATGAGTTAAAGTATGAGTATGAGTATGAGTATGTGCATGAGTATGAGTATGTGTATGAGTATGTGCATGAGTATGAGTATGTGTATGAGTATGAGTATGAGTATGAGTATGAGTATGAGTATAAGTATGAGTATGAGTATGAGTATGAGTATGAGTATGAGTATGAGTATGAGTATAAGTATTAGTATGAGTATGAGTACGAGTATTAGTATGAGTATGAGTATGAGTATGAGTTTAAGTGTGAGTATGAGTATGAGCATGAGTATGAGTATGAGTATGAGTATGAGTATGAGTTTAAGTGTGAGTATGAGTATGAGCATGAGTATGAGTATGAGTATGAGTATGAGTATAAGTATTAGTATGAGTATGAGTACGAGTATTAGTATGAGTATGAGTATGAGTATGAGTTAAAGTATGAGTATGAGTATGAGTATGTGCATGAGTATGAGTATGTGTATGAGTATGAGTATGAGTATGAGTATGTGTATGAGTATGAGTATGAGTACGAGTATTAGTATGAGTATGAGTATGAGTATGAGTTAAAGTATGAGTATGAGTATGAGTATGTGCATGAGTATGAGTATGTGTATGAGTATGAGTATGAGTATGAGTATGAGTATGAGTATGAGTATGAGTATGAGTATGAGTATGAGTATGAGTATGAGTATGAGTATAAGTATTAGTATGAGTATGAGTACGAGTATTAGTATGAGTATGAGTATGAGTATGAGTTTAAGTGTGAGTATGAGTATGAGCATGAGTATGAGTATGAGTATGAGTATGAGTATGAGTTTAAGTGTGAGTATGAGTATGAGCATGAGTATGAGTATGAGTATGAGTATGAGTATGAGTATGAGTATGAGTATGAGTATGAGTATGACTATGAGTATGAGTATGAGTATGAGTATAAGTATGAGTATGAGTATGAGTATGAGTATGAGTATAAGTATGAGTATGAGTATGAGTATGAGTATGAGTATGAGTATGAGTATGAGTATAAGTATTAGTATGAGTACGAGTATTAGTATGAGTATGAGTATGAGTATGAGTATGAGTATGAGTTTAAGTATGAGTATGAGTATGAGTATGTGCATGAGTATGAGTATGTGTATGAGTATGAGTATGAGTATGAGTATGAGTATGAGTATGAGTATGAGTATGAGTATGAGTATGAGTATGAGTATGAGTATAAGTATGAGAATGAGTATAAGTATGAGAATGAGTATTAGTATGAGTATGAGTATGAGTATGAGTATGAGTATGTGTATGAGTATGAGTATGAGGATGAGTATGAGTATGAGTATGAGTATGAGTTAGAGTATGAGTATGTGTATGAGTATGAGTATGAGTATGAGTATGAGTATGAGTATGAGTATGAGTATGAGTGTGAGTGTGAGTGCGAATGTGAGTATGAGCATGTGTATGAGTATGAGTATGAGTATGACTATGAGTATGAGTATGAGTATGAGCATGAGCATGAGCATGAGCATGAGCGTGAGCGTGAGAATAAGCATGAGTATGAGTTTAACTATGAGTATGAGTACGAGTATGCGTATGAATATGAGTATGAGGATGAGTATGAGTATGAGTATGGGTATGAGTATGAGTATGAGTATGAGTATAAGAATGAGCATGAGCATGAGTATGAGTATGAGTATGAGTATGAGTATGAGTATGAGTATGAGTATGAGTAAGAGTATGAGTATAAGTATGAGTATGAGTATGAGTATGAGTATGAGTATAAGTATTAGTATGAGTATGAGTACGAGTATTAGTATGAGTATGAGTATGAGTATGAGTATGAGTATGAGTTTAAGTATGAGTATGAGTATGAGTATGTGCATGAGTATGAGTATGAGTTAGAGTATGAGTATGTGTATGAGTATGAGTATGAGTATGAGTATGAGTATGAGTGTGAGTGTGAGTGCGAATGTGAGTATGAGCATGTGTATGAGTATGAGTATGAGTATGACTATGAGTATGAGTATGAGCATGAGCATGAGCATGAGCATGAGCGTGAGCGTGAGAATAAGCATGAGTATGAGTTTAACTATGAGTATGAGTACGAGTATGCGTATGAATATGAGTATGAGTATGAGTATGAGTATGAGTATGGGTATGAGTATGAGTATGAGTATGAGTATAAGAATGAGCATGAGCATGAGTATGAGTATGAGTATGAGTATGAGTATGAGTATGAGTAAGAGTATGAGTATAAGTATGAGTATGAGTATGAGTATGAGTATAAGTATGAGTATGAGTATGAGTATGAGTATGAGTATGAGTATGAGTATGAGTATAAGTATTAGTATGAGTACGAGTATTAGTATGAGTATGAGTATGAGTATGAGTATGAGTATGAGTTTAAGTATGAGTATGAGTATGAGTATGTGCATGAGTATGAGTATGTGTATGAGTATGAGTATGAGTATGAGTATGAGTATGAGTATGAGTATGAGTATGAGTATGAGTATGAGTATGAGTATGAGTATAAGTATGAGAATGAGTATAAGTATGAGAATGAGTATTAGTATGAGTATGAGTATGAGTATGAGTATGAGTATGTGTATGAGTATGAGTATGAGTATGAGTATGAGTATGAGTATGAGTATGAGTTAGAGTATGAGTATGTGTATGAGTATGAGTATGAGTATGAGTATGAGTATGAGTATGAGTATGAGTATGAGTATAAGTATGAGTATGAGTATGAGTATGAGTATGAGTATGAGTATGAGTATGAGTATAAGTATTAGTATGAGTACGAGTATTAGTATGAGTATGAGTATGAGTATGAGTATGAGTATGAGTTTAAGTATGAGTATGAGTATGAGTATGTGCATGAGTATGAGTATGTGTATGAGTATGAGTATGAGTATGAGTATGAGTATGAGTATGAGTATGAGTATGAGTATGAGTATGAGTATGAGTATGAGTATAAGTATGAGAATGAGTATAAGTATGAGAATGAGTATTAGTATGAGTATGAGTATGAGTATGAGTATGAGTATGTGTATGAGTATGAGTATGAGTATGAGTATGAGTATGAGTATGAGTATGAGTTAGAGTATGAGTATGTGTATGAGTATGAGTATGAGTATGAGTATGAGTATGAGTATGAGTATGAGTGTGAGTGTGAGTGCGAATGTGAGTATGAGCATGTGTATGAGTATGAGTATGAGTATGACTATGAGTATGAGTATGAGTATGAGCATGAGCATGAGCATGAGCATGAGCGTGAGCGTGAGAATAAGCATGAGTATGAGTTTAACTATGAGTATGAGTACGAGTATGCGTATGAATATGAGTATGAGGATGAGTATGAGTATGAGTATGGGTATGAGTATGAGTATGAGTATGAGTATAAGAATGAGCATGAGCATGAGTATGAGTATGAGTATGAGTATGAGTATGAGTATGAGTATGAGTATGAGTAAGAGTATGAGTATAAGTATGAGTATGAGTATGAGTATGAGTATGAGTATAAGTATTAGTATGAGTATGAGTACGAGTATTAGTATGAGTATGAGTATGAGTATGAGTATGAGTATGAGTTTAAGTATGAGTATGAGTATGAGTATGTGCATGAGTATGAGTATGAGTTAGAGTATGAGTATGTGTATGAGTATGAGTATGAGTATGAGTATGAGTATGAGTGTGAGTGTGAGTGCGAATGTGAGTATGAGCATGTGTATGAGTATGAGTATGAGTATGACTATGAGTATGAGTATGAGCATGAGCATGAGCATGAGCATGAGCGTGAGCGTGAGAATAAGCATGAGTATGAGTTTAACTATGAGTATGAGTACGAGTATGCGTATGAATATGAGTATGAGTATGAGTATGAGTATGAGTATGGGTATGAGTATGAGTATGAGTATGAGTATAAGAATGAGCATGAGCATGAGTATGAGTATGAGTATGAGTATGAGTATGAGTATGAGTAAGAGTATGAGTATAAGTATGAGTATGAGTATGAGTATGAGTATGAGTATGAGTATAAGTATTAGTATGAGTATGAGTACGAGTATTAGTATGAGTATGAGTATGAGTATGAGTATGAGTATGAGTTTAAGTATGAGTATGAGTATGAGTATGTGCATGAGTATGAGTATGTGTATGAGTATGAGTATGAGTATGAGTATGAGTATGAGTATGAGTATGAGTATGACTATGAGTATGAGTATGAGTATGAGCATGAGCATGAGCATGAGCATGAGCGTGAGCGTGAGAATAAGCATGAGTATGAGTTTAACTATGAGTATGAGTACGAGTATGCGTATGAATATGAGTATGAGTATGAGTATGAGTATGAGTATGAGTATGAGTATGAGTATGAGTATGAGTATGAGTATGAGTATGAGTATGAGTATGAGAATGAGTATGAGTATGAGTATGAGTATAAGTATGAGTATGAGTATGAGTATGAGTATGAGTATGAGTATGTGCATGAGTATGAGTATGTGTATGAGTATGAGTATGAGTATGAGTATGAGTATGTGTATGAGTATGAGTATGAGTATGAGTATGAGTATGAGTATGAGTATGAGTATGAGTATGAGTATGAGTATGAGTATGAGTTAGAGTATGAGTATGTGTATGAGTATGAGTATGAGTATGAGTATGAGTATGAGTATGAGTATGAGTATGAGTGTGAGTGTGAGTGCGAATGTGAGTATGAGCATGTGTATGAGTATGAGTATGAGTATGACTATGAGTATGAGTATGAGTATGAGCATGAGCATGAGCATGAGCATGAGCGTGAGCGTGAGAATAAGCATGAGTATGAGTTTAACTATGAGTATGAGTACGAGTATGCGTATGAATATGAGTATGAGTATGAGTATGAGTATGAGTATGGGTATGAGTATGAGTATGAGTATAAGAATGAGCATGAGCATGAGTATGAGTATGAGTATGAGTATGAGTATGAGTATGAGTATGAGTAAGAGTATGAGTATAAGTATGAGTATGAGTATGAGTATGAGTATGAGTATAAGTATTAGTATGAGTATGAGTACGAGTATTAGTATGAGTATGAGTATGAGTATGAGTATGAGTATGAGTTTAAGTATGAGTATGAGTATGAGTATGTGCATGAGTATGAGTATGTGTATGAGTATGAGTATGAGTATGAGTATGAGTATGAGTATGAGTATGAGTATGAGTATGAGTATGAGTATAAGTATGAGAATGAGTATGAGTGTGAGTATGAGAATGAGTATGAGTATGTGTATGAGTATGAGTTTGAGTATGAGTATGAGTATGAGTATGAGTATGAGTATGAGTATAAGTATTAGTATGAGTATGAGTACGAGTATTAGTATGAGTATGAGTATGAGTATGAGTATGAGTATGAGTTTAAGTATGAGTATGAGTATGAGTATGTGCATGAGTATGAGTATGTGTATGAGTATGAGTATGAGTATGAGTATGAGTATGAGTATGAGTATGAGTATGAGTATGAGTATGAGTATGAGTATGAGTATGAGTATAAGTATGAGAATGAGTATTAGTATGAGTATGAGTACGAGTATTAGTATGAGTATGAGTATGAGTATGAGTATGAGTATGAGTTAAAGTATGAGTATGAGTATGAGTATGTGCATGAGTATGAGTATGTGTATGAGTATGTGCATGAGTATGAGTATGTGTATGAGTATGAGTATGAGTATGAGTATGAGTATGAGTATGAGTATAAGTATGAGTATGAGTATGAGTATGAGTATGAGTATGAGTATGAGTATAAGTATTAGTATGAGTATGAGTACGAGTATTAGTATGAGTATGAGTATGAGTATGAGTTTAAGTGTGAGTATGAGTATGAGCATGAGTATGAGTATGAGTATGAGTATGAGTATGAGTATGAGTTTAAGTGTGAGTATGAGTATGAGCATGAGTATGAGTATGAGTATGAGTATGAGTATAAGTATTAGTATGAGTATGAGTACGAGTATTAGTATGAGTATGAGTATGAGTATGAGTTAAAGTATGAGTATGAGTATGAGTATGTGCATGAGTATGAGTATGTGTATGAGTATGAGTATGAGTATGAGTATGTGTATGAGTATGAGTATGAGTACGAGTATTAGTATGAGTATGAGTATGAGTATGAGTTTAAGTATGAGTATGAGTATGAGTATGTGCATGAGTATGAGTATGTGTATGAGTATGAGTATGAGTATGAGTATGAGTATGAGTATGAGTATGAGTATGAGTATGAGTATGAGTATGAGTATGAGTATGAGTATGAGTATGAGTATGAGTATGAGTATGAGTATTAGTATGAGTATGAGTAGGAGTACGAGTAGGAGTACGAGTATGCGTATGAGTATGAGTATGAGTGTGAGTGTGAGTGCGAATGTGAGTATGAGCATGTGTATGAGTATGAGTATGAGTATGACTATGAGTATGAGTATGAGTATGAGTATAAGTATGAGTATGAGTATGAGTATGAGTATGAGTATAAGTATGAGTATGAGTATGAGTATGAGTATGAGTATGAGTATGAGTATGAGTATGAGTATAAGTATTAGTATGAGTACGAGTATTAGTATGAGTATGAGTATGAGTATGAGTATGAGTATGAGTTTAAGTATGAGTATGAGTATGAGTATGTGCATGAGTATGAGTATGTGTATGAGTATGAGTATGAGTATGAGTATGAGTATGAGTATGAGTATGAGTATGAGTATGAGTATGAGTATGAGTATGAGTATAAGTATGAGAATGAGTATAAGTATGAGAATGAGTATTAGTATGAGTATGAGTACGAGTATTAGTATGAGTATGAGTATGAGTATGAGTATGAGTATGAGTATGAGTTTAAGTATGAGTATGAGTATGAGTATGTGCATGAGTATGAGTATGTGTATGAGTATGAGTATGAGTATGAGTATGAGTATGAGTATGAGTATGAGTATGAGTATAAGTATGAGAATGAGTATGAGTGTGAGTATGAGAATGAGTATGAGTATGTGTATGAGTATGAGTTTGAGTATGAGTATGAGTATGAGTATGTGTATGAGTATGAGTATGAGTATGAGTATGTGTATGAGTATGAGTATGAGTACGAGTATTAGTATGAGTATGAGTATGAGTATGAGTTTAAGTATGAGTATGAGTATGAGTATGTGCATGAGTATGAGTATGTGTATGAGTATGAGTATGAGTATGAGTATGAGTATGAGTATGAGTATGAGTATGAGTATGAGTATGAGTATGAGTATGAGTATGAGTATGAGTATGAGTATGAGTATGAGTATGAGTATGAGTATGAGTATGAGTATGACTATGAGTATGAGTATGAGTATGAGCATGAGCATGAGCATGAGCATGAGCGTGAGCGTGAGAATAAGCATGAGTATGAGTTTAACTATGAGTATGAGTACGAGTATGCGTATGAATATGAGTATGAGTATGAGTATGAGTATGAGTATGAGTATGAGTATGAGTATGAGTATGAGTATGAGTATGAGTATGAGTATGAGTATGAGAATGAGTATGAGTATGAGTATGAGTATAAGTATGAGTATGAGTATGAGTATGAGTATGAGTATGAGTATGTGCATGAGTATGAGTATGTGTATGAGTATGAGTATGAGTATGAGTATGAGTATGTGTATGAGTATGAGTATGAGTATGAGTATGAGTATGAGTATGAGTATGAGTATGAGTATGAGTATGAGTATGAGTATGAGTTAGAGTATGAGTATGTGTATGAGTATGAGTATGAGTATGAGTATGAGTATGAGTATGAGTATGAGTATGAGTGTGAGTGTGAGTGCGAATGTGAGTATGAGCATGTGTATGAGTATGAGTATGAGTATGACTATGAGTATGAGTATGAGTATGAGCATGAGCATGAGCATGAGCATGAGCGTGAGCGTGAGAATAAGCATGAGTATGAGTTTAACTATGAGTATGAGTACGAGCATGCGTATGAATATGAGTATGAGTATGAGTATGAGTATGAGTATGGGTATGAGTATGAGTATGAGTATAAGAATGAGCATGAGCATGAGTATGAGTATGAGTATGAGTATGAGTATGAGTATGAGTAAGAGTATGAGTATAAGTATGAGTATGAGTATGAGTATGAGTATGAGTATAAGTATTAGTATGAGTATGAGTACGAGTATTAGTATGAGTATGAGTATGAGTATGAGTATGAGTATGAGTTTAAGTATGAGTATGAGTATGAGTATGTGCATGAGTATGAGTATGTGTATGAGTATGAGTATGAGTATGAGTATGAGTATGAGTATGAGTATGAGTATGAGTATGAGTATGAGTATAAGTATGAGAATGAGTATGAGTGTGAGTATGAGAATGAGTATGAGTATGTGTATGAGTATGAGTTTGAGTATGAGTATGAGTATGAGTATGAGTATGAGTATGAGTATAAGTATTAGTATGAGTATGAGTACGAGTATTAGTATGAGTATGAGTATGAGTATGAGTATGAGTATGAGTTTAAGTATGAGTATGAGTATGAGTATGTGCATGAGTATGAGTATGTGTATGAGTATGAGTATGAGTATGAGTATGAGTATGAGTATGAGTATGAGTATGAGTATGAGTATGAGTATGAGTATGAGTATGAGTATAAGTATGAGAATGAGTATTAGTATGAGTATGAGTACGAGTATTAGTATGAGTATGAGTATGAGTATGAGTATGAGTATGAGTTAAAGTATGAGTATGAGTATGAGTATGTGCATGAGTATGAGTATGTGTATGAGTATGTGCATGAGTATGAGTATGTGTATGAGTATGAGTATGAGTATGAGTATGAGTATGAGTATGAGTATGAGTATAAGTATGAGTATGAGTATGAGTATGAGTGTGAGTGCGAATGTGAGTATGAGCATGTGTATGAGTATGAGTATGAGTATGACTATGAGTATGAGTATGAGTATGAGTATAAGTATGAGTATGAGTATGAGTATGAGTATGAGTATAAGTATGAGTATGAGTATGAGTATGAGTATGAGTATGAGTATGAGTATGAGTATGAGTATAAGTATTAGTATGAGTACGAGTATTAGTATGAGTATGAGTATGAGTATGAGTATGAGTATGAGTTTAAGTATGAGTATGAGTATGAGTATGTGCATGAGTATGAGTATGTGTATGAGTATGAGTATGAGTATGAGTATGAGTATGAGTATGAGTATGAGTATGAGTATGAGTATGAGTATGAGTATGAGTATAAGTATGAGAATGAGTATAAGTATGAGAATGAGTATTAGTATGAGTATGAGTATGAGTATGAGTATGAGTATGTGTATGAGTATGAGTATGAGTATGAGTATGAGTATGAGTATGAGTATGAGTTAGAGTATGAGTATGTGTATGAGTATGAGTATGAGTATGAGTATGAGTATGAGTATGAGTATGAGTGTGAGTGTGAGTGCGAATGTGAGTATGAGCATGTGTATGAGTATGAGTATGAGTATGACTATGAGTATGAGTATGAGTATGAGCATGAGCATGAGCATGAGCATGAGCGTGAGCGTGAGAATAAGCATGAGTATGAGTTTAACTATGAGTATGAGTACGAGTATGCGTATGAATATGAGTATGAGTATGAGTATGAGTATGAGTATGGGTATGAGTATGAGTATCAGTATGAGTATAAGAATGAGCATGAGCATGAGTATGAGTATGAGTATGAGTATGAGTATGAGTATGAGTATGAGTATGAGTAAGAGTATGAGTATAAGTATGAGTATGAGTATGAGTATGAGTATGAGTATAAGTATTAGTATGAGTATGAGTACGAGTATTAGTATGAGTATGAGTATGAGTATGAGTATGAGTATGAGTTTAAGTATGAGTATGAGTATGAGTATGTGCATGAGTATGAGTATGAGTTAGAGTATGAGTATGTGTATGAGTATGAGTATGAGTATGAGTATGAGTATGAGTGTGAGTGTGAGTGCGAATGTGAGTATGAGCATGTGTATGAGTATGAGTATGAGTATGACTATGAGTATGAGTATGAGCATGAGCATGAGCATGAGCATGAGCGTGAGCGTGAGAATAAGCATGAGTATGAGTTTAACTATGAGTATGAGTACGAGTATGCGTATGAATATGAGTATGAGTATGAGTATGAGTATGAGTATGGGTATGAGTATGAGTATGAGTATGAGTATAAGAATGAGCATGAGCATGAGTATGAGTATGAGTATGAGTATGAGTATGAGTATGAGTAAGAGTATGAGTATAAGTATGAGTATGAGTATGAGTATGAGTATGAGTATGAGTATAAGTATTAGTATGAGTATGAGTACGAGTATTAGTATGAGTATGAGTATGAGTATGAGTATGAGTATGAGTTTAAGTATGAGTATGAGTATGAGTATGTGCATGAGTATGAGTATGTGTATGAGTATGAGTATGAGTATGAGTATGAGTATGAGTATGAGTATGAGTATGACTATGAGTATGAGTATGAGTATGAGCATGAGCATGAGCATGAGCATGAGCGTGAGCGTGAGAATAAGCATGAGTATGAGTTTAACTATGAGTATGAGTACGAGTATGCGTATGAATATGAGTATGAGTATGAGTATGAGTATGAGTATGAGTATGAGTATGAGTATGAGTATGAGTATGAGTATGAGTATGAGTATGAGTATGAGAATGAGTATGAGTATGAGTATGAGTATAAGTATGAGTATGAGTATGAGTATGAGTATGAGTATGAGTATGTGCATGAGTATGAGTATGTGTATGAGTATGAGTATGAGTATGAGTATGAGTATGTGTATGAGTATGAGTATGAGTATGAGTATGAGTATGAGTATGAGTATGAGTATGAGTATGAGTATGAGTATGAGTATGAGTTAGAGTATGAGTATGTGTATGAGTATGAGTATGAGTATGAGTATGAGTATGAGTATGAGTATGAGTATGAGTGTGAGTGTGAGTGCGAATGTGAGTATGAGCATGTGTATGAGTATGAGTATGAGTATGACTATGAGTATGAGTATGAGTATGAGCATGAGCATGAGCATGAGCATGAGCGTGAGCGTGAGAATAAGCATGAGTATGAGTTTAACTATGAGTATGAGTACGAGTATGCGTATGAATATGAGTATGAGTATGAGTATGAGTATGAGTATGGGTATGAGTATGAGTATGAGTATAAGAATGAGCATGAGCATGAGTATGAGTATGAGTATGAGTATGAGTATGAGTATGAGTAAGAGTATGAGTATAAGTATGAGTATGAGTATGAGTATGAGTATGAGTATGAGTATGAGTATGAGTATGAGTATGAGTATGACTATGAGTATGAGTATGAGTATGAGCATGAGCATGAGCATGAGCATGAGCGTGAGCGTGAGAATAAGCATGAGTATGAGTTTAACTATGAGTATGAGTACGAGTATGCGTATGAATATGAGTATGAGTATGAGTATGAGTATGAGTATGAGTATGAGTATGAGTATGAGTATGAGTATGAGTGTGAGTATGAGAATGAGTATGAGTATGTGTATGAGTATGAGTTTGAGTATGAGTATGAGTATGAGTATGAGTATGAGTATGAGTATAAGTATTAGTATGAGTATGAGTACGAGTATTAGTATGAGTATGAGTATGAGTATGAGTATGAGTATGAGTTTAAGTATGAGTATGAGTATGAGTATGTGCATGAGTATGAGTATGTGTATGAGTATGAGTATGAGTATGAGTATGAGTATGAGTATGAGTATGAGTATGAGTATGAGTATGAGTATGAGTATGAGTATGAGTATAAGTATGAGAATGAGTATTAGTATGAGTATGAGTACGAGTATTAGTATGAGTATGAGTATGAGTATGAGTATGAGTATGAGTTAAAGTATGAGTATGAGTATGAGTATGTGCATGAGTATGAGTATGTGTATGAGTATGTGCATGAGTATGAGTATGTGTATGAGTATGAGTATGAGTATGAGTATGAGTATGAGTATGAGTATAAGTATGAGTATGAGTATGAGTATGAGTATGAGTATGAGTATGAGTATGAGTATAAGTATTAGTATGAGTATGAGTACGAGTATTAGTATGAGTATGAGTATGAGTATGAGTTTAAGTGTGAGTATGAGTATGAGCATGAGTATGAGTATGAGTATGAGTATGAGTATGAGTATGAGTTTAAGTGTGAGTATGAGTATGAGCATGAGTATGAGTATGAGTATGAGTATGAGTATAAGTATTAGTATGAGTATGAGTACGAGTATTAGTATGAGTATGAGTATGAGTATGAGTTAAAGTATGAGTATGAGTATGAGTATGTGCATGAGTATGAGTATGTGTATGAGTATGAGTATGAGTATGAGTATGAGTATGAGTATGAGTATGAGTATGAGTATGAGTATGAGTATGAGTATGAGTATAAGTATGAGAATGAGTATAAGTATGAGAATGAGTATTAGTATGAGTATGAGTATGAGTATGAGTATGAGTATGTGTATGAGTATGAGTATGAGTATGAGTATGAGTATGAGTATGAGTATGAGTTAGAGTATGAGTATGTGTATGAGTATGAGTATGAGTATGAGTATGAGTATGAGTATGAGTATGAGTGTGAGTGTGAGTGCGAATGTGAGTATGAGCATGTGTATGAGTATGAGTATGAGTATGACTATGAGTATGAGTATGAGTATGAGCATGAGCATGAGCATGAGCATGAGCGTGAGCGTGAGAATAAGCATGAGTATGAGTTTAACTATGAGTATGAGTACGAGTATGCGTATGAATATGAGTATGAGTATGAGTATGAGTATGAGTATGGGTATGAGTATGAGTATCAGTATGAGTATAAGAATGAGCATGAGCATGAGTATGAGTATGAGTATGAGTATGAGTATGAGTATGAGTATGAGTATGAGTTAGAGTATGAGTATAAGTATGAGTATGAGTATGAGTATGAGTATGAGTATAAGTATTAGTATGAGTATGAGTACGAGTATTAGTATGAGTATGAGTATGAGTATGAGTATGAGTATGAGTTTAAGTATGAGTATGAGTATGAGTATGTGCATGAGTATGAGTATGAGTTAGAGTATGAGTATGTGTATGAGTATGAGTATGAGTATGAGTATGAGTATGAGTGTGAGTGTGAGTGCGAATGTGAGTATGAGCATGTGTATGAGTATGAGTATGAGTATGACTATGAGTATGAGTATGAGCATGAGCATGAGCATGAGCATGAGCGTGAGCGTGAGAATAAGCATGAGTATGAGTTTAACTATGAGTATGAGTACGAGTATGCGTATGAATATGAGTATGAGTATGAGTATGAGTATGAGTATGGGTATGAGTATGAGTATGAGTATGAGTATAAGAATGAGCATGAGCATGAGTATGAGTATGAGTATGAGTATGAGTATGAGTATGAGTAAGAGTATGAGTATAAGTATGAGTATGAGTATGAGTATGAGTATGAGTATGAGTATAAGTATTAGTATGAGTATGAGTACGAGTATTAGTATGAGTATGAGTATGAGTATGAGTATGAGTATGAGTTTAAGTATGAGTATGAGTATGAGTATGTGCATGAGTATGAGTATGTGTATGAGTATGAGTATGAGTATGAGTATGAGTATGAGTATGAGTATGAGTATGACTATGAGTATGAGTATGAGTATGAGCATGAGCATGAGCATGAGCATGAGCGTGAGCGTGAGAATAAGCATGAGTATGAGTTTAACTATGAGTATGAGTACGAGTATGCGTATGAATATGAGTATGAGTATGAGTATGAGTATGAGTATGAGTATGAGTATGAGTATGAGTATG
Organism: Andrena chrysosceles; assembly: GCA_963855975.1. NCBI lineage: Eukaryota > Metazoa > Arthropoda > Insecta > Hymenoptera > Andrenidae > Andrena > Andrena chrysosceles. Next base: position 564,215 of record CAWLCU010000601.1, read on the forward strand.
AGTATGAGTATGAGTATGAGTATGAGTATGAGAATGAGTATGAGTATGAGTATGAGTATAAGTATGAGTATGAGTATGAGTATGAGTATGAGTATGAGTATGTGCATGAGTATGAGTATGTGTATGAGTATGAGTATGAGTATGAGTATGAGTATGTGTATGAGTATGAGTATGAGTATGAGTATGAGTATGAGTATGAGTATGAGTATGAGTATGAGTATGAGTATGAGTATGAGTTAGAGTATGAGTATGTGTATGAGTATGAGTATGAGTATGAGTATGAGTATGAGTATGAGTATGAGTATGAGTGTGAGTGTGAGTGCGAATGTGAGTATGAGCATGTGTATGAGTATGAGTATGAGTATGACTATGAGTATGAGTATGAGTATGAGCATGAGCATGAGCATGAGCATGAGCGTGAGCGTGAGAATAAGCATGAGTATGAGTTTAACTATGAGTATGAGTACGAGTATGCGTATGAATATGAGTATGAGTATGAGTATGAGTATGAGTATGGGTATGAGTATGAGTATGAGTATAAGAATGAGCATGAGCATGAGTATGAGTATGAGTATGAGTATGAGTATGAGTATGAGTAAGAGTATGAGTATAAGTATGAGTATGAGTATGAGTATGAGTATGAGTATGAGTATGAGTATGAGTATGAGTATGAGTATGACTATGAGTATGAGTATGAGTATGAGCATGAGCATGAGCATGAGCATGAGCGTGAGCGTGAGAATAAGCATGAGTATGAGTTTAACTATGAGTATGAGTACGAGTATGCGTATGAATATGAGTATGAGTATGAGTATGAGTATGAGTATGAGTATGAGTATGAGTATGAGTATGAGTATGAGTGTGAGTATGAGAATGAGTATGAGTATGTGTATGAGTATGAGTTTGAGTATGAGTATGAGTATGAGTATGAGTATGAGTATGAGTATAAGTATTAGTATGAGTATGAGTACGAGTATTAGTATGAGTATGAGTATGAGTATGAGTATGAGTATGAGTTTAAGTATGAGTATGAGTATGAGTATGTGCATGAGTATGAGTATGTGTATGAGTATGAGTATGAGTATGAGTATGAGTATGAGTATGAGTATGAGTATGAGTATGAGTATGAGTATGAGTATGAGTATGAGTATAAGTATGAGAATGAGTATTAGTATGAGTATGAGTACGAGTATTAGTATGAGTATGAGTATGAGTATGAGTATGAGTATGAGTTAAAGTATGAGTATGAGTATGAGTATGTGCATGAGTATGAGTATGTGTATGAGTATGTGCATGAGTATGAGTATGTGTATGAGTATGAGTATGAGTATGAGTATGAGTATGAGTATGAGTATAAGTATGAGTATGAGTATGAGTATGAGTATGAGTATGAGTATGAGTATGAGTATAAGTATTAGTATGAGTATGAGTACGAGTATTAGTATGAGTATGAGTATGAGTATGAGTTTAAGTGTGAGTATGAGTATGAGCATGAGTATGAGTATGAGTATGAGTATGAGTATGAGTATGAGTTTAAGTGTGAGTATGAGTATGAGCATGAGTATGAGTATGAGTATGAGTATGAGTATAAGTATTAGTATGAGTATGAGTACGAGTATTAGTATGAGTATGAGTATGAGTATGAGTTAAAGTATGAGTATGAGTATGAGTATGTGCATGAGTATGAGTATGTGTATGAGTATGAGTATGAGTATGAGTATGTGTATGAGTATGAGTATGAGTACGAGTATTAGTATGAGTATGAGTATGAGTATGAGTTTAAGTATGAGTATGAGTATGAGTATGTGCATGAGTATGAGTATGTGTATGAGTATGAGTATGAGTATGAGTATGAGTATGAGTATGAGTATGAGTATGAGTATGAGTATGAGTATGAGTATGAGTATGAGTATGAGTATGAGTATAAGTATTAGTATGAGTATGAGTAGGAGTACGAGTAGGAGTACGAGTATGCGTATGAGTATGAGTATGAGTGTGAGTGTGAGTGCGAATGTGAGTATGAGCATGTGTATGAGTATGAGTATGAGTATGACTATGAGTATGAGTATGAGTATGAGTATAAGTATGAGTATGAGTATGAGTATGAGTATGAGTATAAGTATGAGTATGAGTATGAGTATGAGTATGAGTATGAGTATGAGTATGAGTATGAGTATAAGTATTAGTATGAGTACGAGTATTAGTATGAGTATGAGTATGAGTATGAGTATGAGTATGAGTTTAAGTATGAGTATGAGTATGAGTATGTGCATGAGTATGAGTATGTGTATGAGTATGAGTATGAGTATGAGTATGAGTATGAGTATGAGTATGAGTATGAGTATGAGTATGAGTATGAGTATGAGTATAAGTATGAGAATGAGTATAAGTATGAGAATGAGTATTAGTATGAGTATGAGTACGAGTATTAGTATGAGTATGAGTATGAGTATGAGTATGAGTATGAGTATGAGTTTAAGTATGAGTATGAGTATGAGTATGTGCATGAGTATGAGTATGTGTATGAGTATGAGTATGAGTATGAGTATGAGTATGAGTATGAGTATGAGTATGAGTATGAGTATAAGTATGAGAATGAGTATGAGTGTGAGTATGAGAATGAGTATGAGTATGTGTATGAGTATGAGTTTGAGTATGAGTATGAGTATGAGTATGAGTATAAGTATTAGTATGATTATGAGTATGAGTATGAGTATGAGTATGAGTATGAGTATGAGTATGAGTATGAGTATGACTATGAGTATGAGTATGAGTATGAGTATGAGTTTAAGTATGAGTATGAGTATGAGTATGTGCATGAGTATGAGTATGTGTATGAGTATGAGTATGAGTATGAGTTTAAGTGTGAGTATGAGTATGAGTATGAGTATGAGTATGAGTATAAGTATTAGTATTAGTATGAGTATGAGTACGAGTATTAGTATGAGTATGAGTATGAGTATGATTTTAAGTATGAGTATGAGTATGAGTATGTGCATGAGTATGAGTATGTGTATGAGTATGAGTATGAGTATGAGTATGAGTATGAGTATGAGTATGAGTATGAGTATGAGTATGAGTATGAGTATGAGTATGAGTATGAGTATAAGCATTAGTATGAGTATGAGTAGGAGTATGAGTACGAGTATTAGTATGAGTATGAGTATGAGTATGAGTTTAAGTGTGAGTATGAGTATGAGCATGAGTATGAGTATGAGTATGAGTATGAGTATGAGTATGAGTTTAAGTGTGAGTATGAGTATGAGCATGAGTATGAGTATGAGTATGAGTATGAGTATAAGTATTAGTATGAGTATGAGTACGAGTATTAGTATGAGTATGAGTATGAGTATGAGTTAAAGTATGAGTATGAGTATGAGTATGTGCATGAGTATGAGTATGTGTATGAGTATGAGTATGAGTATGAGTATGAGTATGAGTATGAGTATGAGTATGAGTATGAGTATAAGTATGAGTATGAGTATGAGTGTGAGTATGAGAATGAGTATGAGTATGTGTATGAGTATGAGTTTGAGTATGAGTATGAGTATGAGTATGAGTATGAGTATGAGTATAAGTATTAGTATGATTATGAGTATGAGTATGAGTATGAGTATGAGTATGAGTATGAGCATGAGCATGAGCATGAGCATGAGCGTGAGCGTGAGAATAAGCATGAGTATGAGTTTAACTATGAGTATGAGTACGAGTATGCGTATGAATATGAGTATGAGTATGAGTATGAGTATGAGTATGAGTATGAGTATGAGTATGAGTATGAGTACGAGCATTAGTATGAGTATGAGTATGAGTATGAGTTTAAGTGTGAGTATGAGTATGAGCATGAGTATGAGTATGAGTATGAGTATGAGTATGAGTATAAGTATTAGTATGAGTATGAGTACGAGTATTAGTATGAGTATGAGTATGAGTTAAAGTATGAGTATGAGTATGAGTATGTGCATGAGTATGAGTATGTGTATGAGTATGTGCATGAGTATGAGTATGTGTATGAGTATGAGTATGAGTATGAGTATGAGTATGAGTATGAGTATGAGTATAAGTATGAGTATGAGTATGAGTATGAGTATGAGTATGAGTATGAGTATGAGTATGAGTATAAGTATTAGTATGAGTACGAGTATTAGTATGAGTATGAGTATGAGTATGAGTTTAAGTGTGAGTATGAGTATGAGCATGAGTATGAGTATGAGTATGAGTATGAGTATGTGTATGAGTATGAGTATGAGTACGAGTATTAGTATGAGTATGAGTATGAGTATGAGTTTAAGTATGAGTATGAGTATGAGTATGTGCATGAGTATGAGTATGTGTATGAGTATGAGTATGAGTATGAGTATGAGTATTAGTATGAGTATGAGTAGGAGTACGAGTAGGAGTACGAGTATGCGTATGAGTATGAGTATGAGTATGAGTATGAGTGTGAGTGTGAGTGCGAATGTGAGTATGAGCATGTGTATGAGTATGAGTATGAGTATGACTATGAGTATGAGTATGAGTATGAGCATGAGCATGAGCATGAGCGTGAGCGTGAGAATAAGCATGAGTATGAGTTTAACTATGAGTATGAGTACGAGTATGCGTATGAATATGAGTATGAGTATGAGTATGAGTATGAGTATGAGTATGAGTATGAGTATAAGTATGAGTATGAGTATGAGTATGAGTATGAGTATGAGTATGAGTATGAGTATGAGTATGAGTATAAGTATGAGTATGAGTATGAGTGTGAGTATGAGAATGAGTATGAGTATGTGTATGAGTATGAGTTTGAGTATGAGTATGAGTATGAGTATGAGTATAAGTATTAGTATGATTATGAGTATGAGTATGAGTATGAGTATGAGTATGAGTATGAGTATGAGTATGAGTATGACTATGAGTATGAGTATGAGTATGAGTATAAGTATGAGTATGAGTATGAGTATGTGCATGAGTATGAGTATGTGTTTGAGTATGAGTATGAGTATGAGTATGAGTATGAGTAGGAGTATAAGTATGAGTATGAGTATGAGTATGAGTATGAGTATGAGTATGAGTATGTGCATGAGTATGAGTATGTGTATGAGTATGAGTATGAGTATGAGTATGAGTATGAGTATGAGTATGTGTATGAGTATGAGTATGAGTATGAGTATGAGTATGAGTATGAGTATGAGTTAGAGTATGAGTATGTGTATGAGTATGAGTATGAGTATGAGTATGAGTATGAGTATGAGTGTGAGTGTGAGTGCGAATGTGAGTATGAGCATGTGTATGAGTATGAGTATGAGTATGACTATGAGTATGAGTATGAGTATGAGCATGAGCATGAGCATGAGCATGAGCGTGAGCGTGAGAATAAGCATGAGTATGAGTTTAACTATGAGTATGAGTACGAGTATGCGTATGAATATGAGTATGAGTATGAGTATGAGTATGAGTATGGGTATGAGTATGAGTATGAGTATGAGTATAAGAATGAGCATGAGCATGAGTATGAGTATGAGTATGAGTATGAGTATGAGTATGAGTAAGAGTATGAGTATAAGTATGAGTATGAGTATGAGTATGAGTATGAGTATAAGTATTAGTATGAGTATGAGTACGAGTATTAGTATGAGTATGAGTATGAGTATGAGTATGAGTATGAGTTTAAGTATGAGTTTAAGTATGAGTTTAAGTATGAGTATGAGTATGAGTATGTGCATGAGTATGAGTATGAGTTAGAGTATGAGTATGTGTATGAGTATGAGTATGAGTATGAGTATGAGTATGAGTATGAGTATGAGTATGAGTACGAGTATGCGTATGAATATGAGTATGAGTATGAGTATGAGTATGAGTATGAGTATGAGTATGAGTATAAGTATGAGTATGAGTATGAGTATGAGTATGAGTATGAGTATGAGTATGAGTATGAGTATGAGTATAAGTATGAGTATGAGTATGAGTGTGAGTATGAGAATGAGTATGAGTATGTGTATGAGTATGAGTTTGAGTATGAGTATGAGTATGAGTATGAGTATAAGTATTAGTATGATTATGAGTATGAGTATGAGTATGAGTATGAGTATGAGTATGAGTATGAGTATGAGTATGACTATGAGTATGAGTATGAGTATAAGTATGAGTATGAGTATGAGTATGTGCATGAGTATGAGTATGTGTATGAGTATGAGTATGAGTATGAGTATGAGTATGAGTAGGAGTATAAGTATGAGTATGAGTATGAGTATGAGTATGAGTATGAGTATGAGTATGTGCATGAGTATGAGTATGTGTATGAGTATGAGTATGAGTATGAGTATGAGTATGAGTATGAGTATGTGTATGAGTATGAGTATGAGTATGAGTATGAGTATGAGTATGAGTATGAGTTAGAGTATGAGTATGTGTATGAGTATGAGTATGAGTATGAGTATGAGTATGAGTATGAGTATGAGTGTGAGTGTGAGTGCGAATGTGAGTATGAGCATGTGTATGAGTATGAGTATGAGTATGACTATGAGTATGAGTATGAGTATGAGCATGAGCATGAGCATGAGCGTGAGCGTGAGAATAAGCATGAGTATGAGTTTAACTATGAGTATGAGTACGAGTATGCGTATGAATATGAGTATGAGTATGAGTATGAGTATGAGTATGAGTATGAGTATGAGTATAAGTATGAGTATGAGTATGAGTATGAGTATGAGTATGAGTATGAGTATGAGTATGAGTATGAGTATAAGTATGAGTATGAGTATGAGTGTGAGTATGAGAATGAGTATGAGTATGTGTATGAGTATGAGTTTGAGTATGAGTATGAGTATGAGTATGAGTATAAGTATTAGTATGATTATGAGTATGAGTATGAGTATGAGTATGAGTATGAGTATGAGTATGAGTATGAGTATGACTATGAGTATGAGTATGAGTATGAGTATAAGTATGAGTATGAGTATGAGTATGTGCATGAGTATGAGTATGTGTATGAGTATGAGTATGAGTATGAGTATGAGTATGAGTAGGAGTATAAGTATGAGTATGAGTATGAGTATGAGTATGAGTATGAGTATGAGTATGTGCATGAGTATGAGTATGTGTATGAGTATGAGTATGAGTATGAGTATGAGTATGAGTATGAGTATGTGTATGAGTATGAGTATGAGTATGAGTATGAGTATGAGTATGAGTATGAGTTAGAGTATGAGTATGTGTATGAGTATGAGTATGAGTATGAGTATGAGTATGAGTATGAGTGTGAGTGTGAGTGCGAATGTGAGTATGAGCATGTGTATGAGTATGAGTATGAGTATGACTATGAGTATGAGTATGAGTATGAGCATGAGCATGAGCATGAGCATGAGCGTGAGCGTGAGAATAAGCATGAGTATGAGTTTAACTATGAGTATGAGTACGAGTATGCGTATGAATATGAGTATGAGTATGAGTATGAGTATGAGTATGGGTATGAGTATGAGTATGAGTATGAGTATAAGAATGAGCATGAGCATGAGTATGAGTATGAGTATGAGTATGAGTATGAGTATGAGTAAGAGTATGAGTATAAGTATGAGTATGAGTATGAGTATGAGTATGAGTATAAGTATTAGTATGAGTATGAGTACGAGTATTAGTATGAGTATGAGTATGAGTATGAGTATGAGTATGAGTTTAAGTATGAGTTTAAGTATGAGTTTAAGTATGAGTATGAGTATGAGTATGTGCATGAGTATGAGTATGAGTTAGAGTATGAGTATGTGTATGAGTATGAGTATGAGTATGAGTATGAGTATGAGTGTGAGTGTGAGTGCGAATGTGAGTATGAGCATGTGTATGAGTATGAGTATGAGTATGACTATGAGTATGAGTATGAGCATGAGCATGATCATGAGCATGAGCGTGAGCGTGAGAATAAGCATGAGTATGAGTTTAACTATGAGTATGAGTACGAGTATGCGTATGAATATGAGTATGAGTATGAGTATGAGTATGAGTATGGGTATGAGTATGAGTATGAGTATGAGTATAAGAATGAGCATGAGCATGAGTATGAGTATGAGTATGAGTATGAGTATGAGTATGAGTAAGAGTATGAGTATAAGTATGAGTATGAGTATGAGTATGAGTATGAGTATGAGTATAAGTATTAGTATGAGTATGAGTACGAGTATTAGTATGAGTATGAGTATGAGTATGAGTATGAGTATGAGTATGAGTATGAGTGTGAGTGTGAGTGCGAATGTGAGTATGAGCATGTGTATGAGTATGAGTATGAGTATGACTATGAGTATGAGTATGAGCATGAGCATGATCATGAGCATGAGCGTGAGCGTGAGAATAAGCATGAGTATGAGTTTAACTATGAGTATGAGTACGAGTATGCGTATGAATATGAGTATGTGCATGAGTATGAGTATGAGTTAGAGTATGAGTATGTGTATGAGTATGAGTATGAGTATGAGTATGAGTATGAGTGTGAGTGTGAGTGCGAATGTGAGTATGAGCATGTGTATGAGTATGAGAATGAGTATGACTATGAGTATGAGTATGAGCATGAGCATGAGCATGAGCATGAGCGTGAGCGTGAGAATAAGCATGAGTATGAGTTTAACTATGAGTATGAGTACGAGTATGCGTATGAATATGAGTATGAGTATGAGTATGAGTATGAGTATGGGTATGAGTATGAGTATGAGTATGAGTATAAGAATGAGCATGAGCATGAGTATGAGTATGAGTATGAGTATGAGTATGAGTATGAGTAAGAGTATGAGTATAAGTATGAGTATGAGTATGAGTATGAGTATGAGTATGAGTATAAGTATTAGTATGAGTATGAGTACGAGTATTAGTATGAGTATGAGTATGAGTATGAGTATGAGTATGAGTTTAAGTATGAGTATGAGTATGAGTATGTGCATGAGTATGAGTATGTGTATGAGTATGAGTATGAGTATGAGTATGAGTATGAGTATGAGTATGAGTATGACTATGAGTATGAGTATGAGTATGAGCATGAGCATGAGCATGAGCATGAGCGTGAGCGTGAGAATAAGCATGAGTATGAGTTTAACTATGAGTATGAGTACGAGTATGCGTATGAATATGAGTATGAGTATGAGTATGAGTATGAGTATGAGTATGAGTATGAGTATGAGTATGAGTATGAGTATGAGTATGAGTATGAGTATGAGAATGAGTATGAGTATGAGTATGAGTATAAGTATGAGTATGAGTATGAGTATGAGTATGAGTATGAGTATGTGCATGAGTATGAGTATGTGTATGAGTATGAGTATGAGTATGAGTATGAGTATGTGTATGAGTATGAGTATGAGTATGAGTATGAGTATGAGTATGAGTATGAGTATGAGTATGAGTATGAGTATGAGTATGAGTTAGAGTATGAGTATGTGTATGAGTATGAGTATGAGTATGAGTATGAGTATGAGTATGAGTATGAGTGTGAGTGTGAGTGCGAATGTGAGTATGAGCATGTGTATGAGTATGAGTATGAGTATGACTATGAGTTTGAGTATGAGTATGAGCATGAGCATGAGCATGAGCATGAGCGTGAGCGTGAGAATAAGCATGAGTATGAGTTTAACTATGAGTATGAGTACGAGTATGCGTATGAATATGAGTATGAGTATGAGTATGAGTATGAGTATGGGTATGAGTATGAGTATGAGTATAAGAATGAGCATGAGCATGAGTATGAGTATGAGTATGAGTATGAGTATGAGTATGAGTAAGAGTATGAGTATAAGTATGAGTATGAGTATGAGTATGAGTATGAGTATAAGTATTAGTATGAGTATGAGTACGAGTATTAGTATGAGTATGAGTATGAGTATGAGTATGAGTATGAGTTTAAGTATGAGTATGAGTATGAGTATGTGCATGAGTATGAGTATGTGTATGAGTATGAGTATGAGTATGAGTATGAGTATGAGTATGAGTATGAGTATGAGTATGAGTATGAGTATAAGTATGAGAATGAGTATGAGTGTGAGTATGAGAATGAGTATGAGTATGTGTATGAGTATGAGTTTGAGTATGAGTATGAGTATGAGTATGAGTATGAGTATGAGTATAAGTATTAGTATGAGTATGAGTACGAGTATTAGTATGAGTATGAGTATGAGTATGAGTATGAGTATGAGTTTAAGTATGAGTATGATTATGAGTATGTGCATGAGTATGAGTATGTGTATGAGTATGAGTATGAGTATGAGTATGAGTATGAGTATGAGTATGAGTATGAGTATGAGTATGAGTATGAGTATGAGTATGAGTATAAGTATGAGAATGAGTATTAGTATGAGTATGAGTACGAGTATTAGTATGAGTATGAGTATGAGTATGAGTATGAGTATGAGTTAAAGTATGAGTATGAGTATGAGTATGTGCATGAGTATGAGTATGTGTATGAGTATGTGCATGAGTATGAGTATGTGTATGAGTATGAGTATGAGTATGAGTATGAGTATGAGTATGAGTATGAGTATGAGTATAAGTATGAGTATGAGTATGAGTATGAGTATGAGTATGAGTATGAGTATGAGTATAAGTATTAGTATGAGTATGAGTACGAGTATTAGTATGAGTATGAGTATGAGTATGAGTTTAAGTGTGAGTATGAGTATGAGCATGAGTATGAGTATGAGTATGAGTATGAGTATGAGTATGAGTTTAAGTGTGAGTATGAGTATGAGCATGAGTATGAGTATGAGTATGAGTATGAGTATAAGTATTAGTATGAGTATGAGTACGAGTATTAGTATGAGTATGAGTATGAGTATGAGTTAAAGTATGAGTATGAGTATGAGTATGTGCATGAGTATGAGTATGTGTATGAGTATGAGTATGAGTATGAGTATGTGTATGAGTATGAGTATGAGTACGAGTATTAGTATGAGTATGAGTATGAGTATGAGTTTAAGTATGAGTATGAGTATGAGTATGTGCATGAGTATGAGTATGTGTATGAGTATGAGTATGAGTATGAGTATGAGTATGAGTATGAGTATGAGTATGAGTATGAGTATGAGTATGAGTATGAGTATGAGTATGAGTATGAGTATGAGTATGAGTATGAGTATAAGTATTAGTATGAGTATGAGTAGGAGTACGAGTAGGAGTACGAGTATGCGTATGAGTATGAGTATGAGTGTGAGTGTGAGTGCGAATGTGAGTATGAGCATGTGTATGAGTATGAGTATGAGTATGACTATGAGTATGAGTATGAGTATGAGTATAAGTATGAGTATGAGTATGAGTATGAGTATGAGTATAAGTATGAGTATGAGTATGAGTATGAGTATGAGTATGAGTATGAGTATGAGTATGAGTATGAGTATAAGTATTAGTATGAGTACGAGTATTAGTATGAGTATGAGTATGAGTATGAGTATGAGTATGAGTTTAAGTATGAGTATGAGTATGAGTATGTGCATGAGTATGAGTATGTGTATGAGTATGAGTATGAGTATGAGTATGAGTATGAGTATGAGTATGAGTATGAGTATGAGTATGAGTATGAGTATAAGTATGAGAATGAGTATAAGTATGAGAATGAGTATTAGTATGAGTATGAGTACGAGTATTAGTATGAGTATGAGTATGAGTATGAGTATGAGTATGAGTATGAGTTTAAGTATGAGTATGAGTATGAGTATGTGCATGAGTATGAGTATGTGTATGAGTATGAGTATGAGTATGAGTATGAGTATGAGTATGAGTATGAGTATGAGTATGAGTATAAGTATGAGAATGAGTATGAGTGTGAGTATGAGAATGAGTATGAGTATGTGTATGAGTATGAGTTTGAGTATGAGTATGAGTATGAGTATGAGTATGAGTATAAGTATTAGTATGATTATGAGTATGAGTATGAGTATGAGTATGAGTATGAGTATGAGTATGAGTATGAGTATGACTATGAGTATGAGTATGAGTATGAGTATGAGTTTAAGTATGAGTATGAGTATGAGTATGTGCATGAGTATGAGTATGTGTATGAGTATGAGTATGAGTATGAGTTTAAGTGTGAGTATGAGTATGAGTATGAGTATGAGTATGAGTATAAGTATTAGTATTAGTATGAGTATGAGTACGAGTATTAGTATGAGTATGAGTATGAGTATGATTTTAAGTATGAGTATGAGTATGAGTATGTGCATGAGTATGAGTATGTGTATGAGTATGAGTATGAGTATGAGTATGAGTATGAGTATGAGTATGAGTATGAGTATGAGTATGAGTATGAGTATGAGTATGAGTATGAGTATGAGTATAAGTATTAGTATGAGTATGAGTAGGAGTACGAGTATGAGTATGAGTATGAGCATGAGCATGAGCATGAGCATGAGCGTGAGCGTGAGAATAAGCATGAGTATGAGTTTAACTATGAGTATGAGTACGAGTATGCGTATGAATATGAGTATGAGTATGAGTATGAGTATGAGTATGAGTATGAGTATGAGTATGAGTATGAGTATGAGTACGAGCATTAGTATGAGTATGAGTATGAGTATGAGTTTAAGTGTGAGTATGAGTATGAGCATGAGTATGAGTATGAGTATGAGTATGAGTATGAGTATAAGTATTAGTATGAGTATGAGTACGAGTATTAGTATGAGTATGAGTATGAGTTAAAGTATGAGTATGAGTATGAGTATGTGCATGAGTATGAGTATGTGTATGAGTATGTGCATGAGTATGAGTATGTGTATGAGTATGAGTATGAGTATGAGTATGAGTATGTGCATGAGTATGAGTATGAGTTAGAGTATGAGTATGTGTATGAGTATGAGTATGAGTATGAGTATGAGTATGAGTGTGAGTGTGAGTGCGAATGTGAGTATGAGCATGTGTATGAGTATGAGTATGAGTATGACTATGAGTATGAGTATGAGCATGAGCATGATCATGAGCATGAGCGTGAGCGTGAGAATAAGCATGAGTATGAGTTTAACTATGAGTATGAGTACGAGTATGCGTATGAATATGAGTATGAGTATGAGTATGAGTATGAGTATGGGTATGAGTATGAGTATGAGTATGAGTATAAGAATGAGCATGAGCATGAGTATGAGTATGAGTATGAGTATGAGTATGAGTATGAGTAAGAGTATGAGTATAAGTATGAGTATGAGTATGAGTATGAGTATGAGTATGAGTATAAGTATTAGTATGAGTATGAGTACGAGTATTAGTATGAGTATGAGTATGAGTATGAGTATGAGTATGAGTTTAAGTATGAGTATGAGTATGAGTATGTGCATGAGTATGAGTATGTGTATGAGTATGAGTATGAGTATGAGTATGAGTATGAGTATGAGTATGAGTATGACTATGAGTATGAGTATGAGTATGAGCATGAGTATGAGTATGAGTATGAGTATGAGTATGAGAATGAGTATGAGTATGAGTATGAGTATAAGTATGAGTATGAGTATGAGTATGAGTATGAGTATGAGTATGTGCATGAGTATGAGTATGTGTATGAGTATGAGTATGAGTATGAGTATGAGTATGTGTATGAGTATGAGTATGAGTATGAGTATGAGTATGAGTATGAGTATGAGTATGAGTATGAGTATGAGTATGAGTATGAGTTAGAGTATGAGTATGTGTATGAGTATGAGTATGAGTATGAGTATGAGTATGAGTATGAGTATGAGTATGAGTGTGAGTGTGAGTGCGAATGTGAGTATGAGCATGTGTATGAGTATGAGTATGAGTATGACTATGAGTATGAGTATGAGTATGAGCATGAGCATGAGCATGAGCATGAGCGTGAGCGTGAGAATAAGCATGAGTATGAGTTTAACTATGAGTATGAGTACGAGTATGCGTATGAATATGAGTATGAGTATGAGTATGAGTATGAGTATGGGTATGAGTATGAGTATGAGTATAAGAATGAGCATGAGCATGAGTATGAGTATGAGTATGAGTATGAGTATGAGTATGAGTAAGAGTATGAGTATAAGTATGAGTATGAGTATGAGTATGAGTATGAGTATAAGTATTAGTATGAGTATGAGTACGAGTATTAGTATGAGTATGAGTATGAGTATGAGTATGAGTATGAGTTTAAGTATGAGTATGAGTATGAGTATGTGCATGAGTATGAGTATGTGTATGAGTATGAGTATGAGTATGAGTATGAGTATGAGTATGAGTATGAGTATGAGTATGAGTATGAGTATAAGTATGAGTATGAGTATGAGTATGAGTATGAGTATGAGTATGAGTATGAGTATAAGTATTAGTATGAGTATGAGTACGAGTATTAGTATGTGCATGAGTATGAGTATGTGTATGAGTATGAGTATGAGTATGAGTATGAGTATGAGTATGAGTATAAGTATGAGTATGAGTATGAGTATGAGTATGAGTATGAGTATGAGTATGAGTATAAGTATTAGTATGAGTATGAGTACGAGTATTAGTATGAGTATGAGTATGAGTATGAGTTTAAGTGTGAGTATGAGTATGAGCATGAGTATGAGTATGAGTATGAGTATGAGTATGAGTTTAAGTGTGAGTATGAGTATGAGCATGAGTATGAGTATGAGTATGAGTATGAGTATAAGTATTAGTATGAGTATGAGTACGAGTATTAGTATGAGTATGAGTATGAGTATGAGTTAAAGTATGAGTATGAGTATGAGTATGTGCATGAGTATGAGTATGTGTATGAGTATGAGTATGAGTATGAGTATGTGTATGAGTATGAGTATGAGTACGAGTATTAGTATGAGTATGAGTATGAGTATGAGTTTAAGTATGAGTATGAGTATGAGTATGTGCATGAGTATGAGTATGTGTATGAGTATGAGTATGAGTATGAGTATGAGTATGAGTATGAGTATGAGTATGAGTATGAGTATGAGTATGAGTATGAGTATGAGTATGAGTATGAGTATGAGTATGAGTATAAGTATTAGTATGAGTATGAGTAGGAGTACGAGTAGGAGTACGAGTATGCGTATGAGTATGAGTATGAGTGTGAGTGTGAGTGCGAATGTGAGTATGAGCATGTGTATGAGTATGAGTATGAGTATGACTATGAGTATGAGTATGAGTATGAGTATAAGTATGAGTATGAGTATGAGTATGAGTATGAGTATAAGTATGAGTATGAGTATGAGTATGAGTATGAGTATGAGTATGAGTATGAGTATGAGTATAAGTATTAGTATGAGTACGAGTATTAGTATGAGTATGAGTATGAGTATGAGTATGAGTATGAGTATGAGTTTAAGTATGAGTATGAGTATGAGTATGTGCATGAGTATGAGTATGTGTATGAGTATGAGTATGAGTATGAGTATGAGTATGAGTATGAGTATGAGTATGAGTATGAGTATGAGTATGAGTATGAGTATAAGTATGAGAATGAGTATAAGTATGAGAATGAGTATTAGTATGAGTATGAGTACGAGTATTAGTATGAGTATGAGTATGAGTATGAGTATGAGTATGAGTATGAGTATAAGTATTAGTATGAGTACGAGTATTAGTATGAGTATGAGTATGAGTATGAGTATGAGTATGAGTATGAGTTTAAGTATGAGTATGAGTATGAGTATGTGCATGAGTATGAGTATGTGTATGAGTATGAGTATGAGTATGAGTATGAGTATGAGTATGAGTATGAGTATGAGTATGAGTATGAGTATGAGTATGAGTATAAGTATGAGAATGAGTATAAGTATGAGAATGAGTATTAGTATGAGTATGAGTACGAGTATTAGTATGAGTATGAGTATGAGTATGAGTATGAGTATGAGTATGAGTTTAAGTATGAGTATGAGTATGAGTATGTGCATGAGTATGAGTATGTGTATGAGTATGAGTATGAGTATGAGTATGAGTATGAGTATGAGTATGAGTATGAGTATGAGTATAAGTATGAGAATGAGTATGAGTGTGAGTATGAGAATGAGTATGAGTATGTGTATGAGTATGAGTTTGAGTATGAGTATGAGTATGAGTATGAGTATGAGTATAAGTATTAGTATGATTATGAGTATGAGTATGAGTATGAGTATGAGTATGAGTATGAGTATGAGTATGAGTATGACTATGAGTATGAGTATGAGTATGAGTATGAGTTTAAGTATGAGTATGAGTATGAGTATGTGCATGAGTATGAGTATGTGTATGAGTATGAGTATGAGTATGAGTTTAAGTGTGAGTATGAGTATGAGTATGAGTATGAGTATGAGTATAAGTATTAGTATTAGTATGAGTATGAGTACGAGTATTAGTATGAGTATGAGTATGAGTATGATTTTAAGTATGAGTATGAGTATGAGTATGTGCATGAGTATGAGTATGTGTATGAGTATGAGTATGAGTATGAGTATGAGTATGAGTATGAGTATGAGTATGAGTATGAGTATGAGTATGAGTATGAGTATGAGTATGAGTATGAGTATGAGTATAAGTATTAGTATGAGTATGAGTAGGAGTATGAGTATGAGTATGAGTATGAGCATGAGCATGAGCATGAGCATGAGCGTGAGCGTGAGAATAAGCATGAGTATGAGTTTAACTATGAGTATGAGTACGAGTATGCGTATGAATATGAGTATGAGTATGAGTATGAGTATGAGTATGAGTATGAGTATGAGTATGAGTATGAGTACGAGCATTAGTATGAGTATGAGTATGAGTATGAGTTTAAGTGTGAGTATGAGTATGAGCATGAGTATGAGTATGAGTATGAGTATGAGTATGTGTATGAGTATGAGTATGAGTACGAGTATTAGTATGAGTATGAGTATGAGTATGAGTTTAAGTATGAGTATGAGTATGAGTATGTGCATGAGTATGAGTATGTGTATGAGTATGAGTATGAGTATGAGTATGAGTATGAGTATGAGTATGAGTATGAGTATGAGTATGAGTATGAGTATGAGTATGAGTATGAGTATGAGTATGAGTATGAGTATGAGTATGAGTATGAGTATAAGTATTAGTATGAGTATGAGTAGGAGTACGAGTAGGAGTACGAGTATGCGTATGAGTATGAGTATGAGTATGAGTATGAGTATGAGTGTGAGTGTGAGTGCGAATGTGAGTATGAGCATGTGTATGAGTATGAGTATGAGTATGACTATGAGTATGAGTATGAGTATGAGCATGAGCATGAGCATGAGCGTGAGCGTGAGAATAAGCATGAGTATGAGTTTAACTATGAGTATGAGTACGAGTATGAGTATGAGTATGTGTATGAGTATGAGTATGAGTATGAGTATGAGTATGAGTATGAGTATGAGTATGAGTATGAGTTAGAGTATGAGTTTGTGTATGAGTATGAGTATGAGTATGAGTATGAGTATGAGTATGAGTATGAGTATGAGTGTGAGTGTGAGTGCGAATGTGAGTATGAGCATGTGTATGAGTATGAGTATGAGTATGACTATGAGTATGAGTATGAGTATGAGCATGAGCATGAGCATGAGCGTGAGCGTGAGAATAAGCATGAGTATGAGTTTAACTATGAGTATGAGTACGAGTATGCGTATGAATATGAGTATGAGTATGAGTATAAGTATTAGTATGAGTACGAGTATTAGTATGAGTATGAGTATGAGTATGAGTTTAAGTGTGAGTATGAGTATGAGCATGAGTATGAGTATGAGTATGAGTATGAGTATGTGTATGAGTATGAGTATGAGTACGAGTATTAGTATGAGTATGAGTATGAGTATGAGTTTAAGTATGAGTATGAGTATGAGTATGTGCATGAGTATGAGTATGTGTATGAGTATGAGTATGAGTATGAGTATGAGTATGAGTATGAGTATGAGTATGAGTATGAGTATGAGTATGAGTATGAGTATGAGTATGAGTATGAGTATGAGTATGAGTATGAGTATGAGTATGAGTATGAGTATGAGTATAAGTATTAGTATGAGTATGAGTAGGAGTACGAGTAGGAGTACGAGTATGCGTATGAGTATGAGTATGAGTATGAGTATGAGTGTGAGTGTGAGTGCGAATGTGAGTATGAGCATGTGTATGAGTATGAGTATGAGTATGACTATGAGCATGAGTGTGAGTGTGAGTGCGAATGTGAGTATGAGCATGTGTATGAGTATGAGTATGAGTATGACTATGAGTATGAGTATGAGTATGAGCATGAGCATGAGCATGAGCGTGAGCGTGAGAATAAGCATGAGTATGAGTTTAACTATGAGTATGAGTACGAGTATGGGTATGAATATGAGTATGAGTATGAGTATGAGTATGAGTATGAGTATGAGTATGAGTATAAGTATGAGTATGAGTATGAGTATGAGTATGAGTATGAGTATGAGTATGAGTATGAGTATGAGTATGAGTATGAGTATAAGTATGAGTATGAGTATAAGTATGAGTATGAGTATGAGTATGAGTATGAGTATGAGTATGAGTATGAGTATGAGTATGTGCATGAGTATGAGTATGTGTATGAGTATGAGTATGAGTATGAGTATGAGTATGAGTATGAGTATGAGTATGAGTATGTGTATGAGTATGAGTATGAGTATGAGTATGAGTATGAGTATGAGTATGAGTATGAGTATGAGTTAGAGTATGAGTATGTGTATGAGTATGAGTATGAGTATGAGTATGAGTATGAGTATGAGTATGAGTGTGAGTGTGAGTGCGAATGTGAGTATGAGCATGTGTATGAGTATGAGTATGAGTATGACTATGAGTATGAGTATGAGTATGAGCATGAGCATGAGCATGAGCGTGAGCGTGAGAATAAGCATGAGTATGAGTTTAACTATGAGTATGAGTACGAGTATGCGTATGAATATGAGTATGAGTATGAGTATGAGTATGAGTATGAGTATGAGTGTGAGTGTGAGTGCGAATGTGAGTATGAGCATGTGTATGAGTATGAGTATGAGTATGACTATGAGTATGAGTATGAGTATGAGCATGAGCATGAGCATGAGCATGAGCATGAGCGTGAGCGTGAGAATAAGCATGAGTATGAGTTTAACTATGAGTATGAGTACGAGTATGCGTATGAATATGAGTATGAGTATGAGTATGAGTATGAGTATGAGTATGAGTATGAGTATGAGTATGAGTATGAGTATGAGTATGAGTATGAGTATGAGTATGAGTATGAGTATGAGTATGAGTATAAGTATGAGTATGAGTATGAGTATGAGTATGAGTATGAGTATGAGTATGTGCATGAGTATGAGTATGTGTATGAGTATGAGTATGAGTATGAGTATGAGTATGAGTATGAGTATGAGTATGTGTATGAGTATGAGTATGAGTATGAGTATGAGTATGAGTATGAGTATGAGTATGAGTTAGAGTATGAGTATGTGTATGAGTATGAGTATGAGTATGAGTATGAGTATGAGTATGAGTATGAGTGTGAGTGTGAGTGCGAATGTGAGTATGAGCATGTGTATGAGTATGAGTATGAGTATGACTATGAGTATGAGTATGAGTATGAGCATGAGCATGAGCATGAGCATGAGCGTGAGCGTGAGAATAAGCATGAGTATGAGTTTAACTATGAGTATGAGTACGAGTATGCGTATGAATATGAGTATGAGTATGAGTATGAGTATGAGTATGAGTATGAGTGTGAGTGTGAGTGCGAATGTGAGTATGAGCATGTGTATGAGTATGAGTATGAGTATGACTATGAGTATGAGTATGAGTATGAGCATGAGCATGAGCATGAGCATGAGCGTGAGCGTGAGAATAAGCATGAGTATGAGTTTAACTATGAGTATGAGTACGAGTATGCGTATGAATATGAGTATGAGTATGAGTATGAGTATGAGTATGAGTTTAAGTGTGAGTATGAGTATGAGCATGAGTATGAGTATGAGTATGAGTATGAGTATGAGTATAAGTATTAGTATGAGTATGAGTACGAGTATTAGTATGAGTATGAGTATGAGTTAAAGTATGAGTATGAGTATGAGTATGTGCATGAGTATGAGTATGTGTATGAGTATGTGCATGAGTATGAGTATGTGTATGAGTATGAGTATGAGTATGAGTATGAGTATGAGTATGAGTATGAGTATAAGTATGAGTATGAGTATGAGTATGAGTATGAGTATGAGTATGAGTATGAGTATGAGTATAAGTATTAGTATGAGTACGAGTATTAGTATGAGTATGAGTATGAGTATGAGTATGAGTATAAGTATTAGTATGAGTATGAGTATGAGTATGAGTTTAAGTGTGAGTATGAGTATGAGCATGAGTATGAGTATGAGTATGAGTATGAGTATGTGTATGAGTATGAGTATGAGTACGAGTATTAGTATGAGTATGAGTATGAGTATGAGTTTAAGTATGAGTATGAGTATGAGTATGTGCATGAGTATGAGTATGTGTATGAGTATGAGTATGAGTATGAGTATGAGTATGAGTATGAGTATGAGTATGAGTATGAGTATGAGTATGAGTATGAGTATGAGTATGAGTATGAGTATGAGTATGAGTATGAGTATGAGTATGAGTATAAGTATTAGTATGAGTATGAGTAGGAGTACGAGTAGGAGTACGAGTATGCGTATGAGTATGAGTATGAGTATGAGTATGAGTGTGAGTGTGAGTGCGAATGTGAGTATGAGCATGTGTATGAGTATGAGTATGAGTATGACTATGAGTATGAGTATGAGTATGAGCATGAGCATGAGCATGAGCGTGAGCGTGAGAATAAGCATGAGTATGAGTTTAACTATGAGTATGAGTACGAGTATGAGTATGAGTATGTGTATGAGTATGAGTATGAGTATGAGTATGAGTATGAGTATGAGTATGAGTATGAGTATGAGTTAGAGTATGAGTTTGTGTATGAGTATGAGTATGAGTATGAGTATGAGTATGAGTATGAGTATGAGTGTGAGTGTGAGTGCGAATGTGAGTATGAGCATGTGTATGAGTATGAGTATGAGTATGACTATGAGTATGAGTATGAGTATGAGCATGAGCATGAGCATGAGCGTGAGCGTGAGAATAAGCATGAGTATGAGTTTAACTATGAGTATGAGTACGAGTATGCGTATGAATATGAGTATGAGTATGAGTATAAGTATTAGTATGAGTACGAGTATTAGTATGAGTATGAGTATGAGTATGAGTTTAAGTGTGAGTATGAGTATGAGCATGAGTATGAGTATGAGTATGAGTATGAGTATGTGTATGAGTATGAGTATGAGTACGAGTATTAGTATGAGTATGAGTATGAGTATGAGTTTAAGTATGAGTATGAGTATGAGTATGTGCATGAGTATGAGTATGTGTATGAGTATGAGTATGAGTATGAGTATGAGTATGAGTATGAGTATGAGTATGAGTATGAGTATGAGTATGAGTATGAGTATGAGTATGAGTATGAGTATGAGTATGAGTATGAGTATGAGTATGAGTATGAGTATGAGTATAAGTATTAGTATGAGTATGAGTAGGAGTACGAGTAGGAGTACGAGTATGCGTATGAGTATGAGTATGAGTATGAGTATGAGTGTGAGTGTGAGTGCGAATGTGAGTATGAGCATGTGTATGAGTATGAGTATGAGTATGACTATGAGTATGAGTGTGAGTGTGAGTGCGAATGTGAGTATGAGCATGTGTATGAGTATGAGTATGAGTATGACTATGAGTATGAGTATGAGTATGAGCATGAGCATGAGCATGAGCGTGAGCGTGAGAATAAGCATGAGTATGAGTTTAACTATGAGTATGAGTACGAGTATGGGTATGAATATGAGTATGAGTATGAGTATGAGTATGAGTATGAGTATGAGTATAAGTATGAGTATGAGTATGAGTATGAGTATGAGTATGAGTATGAGTATGAGTATGAGTATGAGTATGAGTATGAGTATAAGTATGAGTATGAGTATAAGTATGAGTATGAGTATGAGTATGAGTATGAGTATGAGTATGAGTATGAGTATGAGTATGTGCATGAGTATGAGTATGTGTATGAGTATGAGTATGAGTATGAGTATGAGTATGAGTATGAGTATGAGTATGAGTATGAGTATGTGTATGAGTATGAGTATGAGTATGAGTATGAGTATGAGTATGAGTATGAGTATGAGTATGAGTTAGAGTATGAGTATGTGTATGAGTATGAGTATGAGTATGAGTATGAGTATGAGTATGAGTATGAGTGTGAGTGTGAGTGCGAATGTGAGTATGAGCATGTGTATGAGTATGAGTATGAGTATGACTATGAGTATGAGTATGAGTATGAGCATGAGCATGAGCATGAGCGTGAGCGTGAGAATAAGCATGAGTATGAGTTTAACTATGAGTATGAGTACGAGTATGCGTATGAATATGAGTATGAGTATGAGTATGAGTATGAGTATGAGTATGAGTGTGAGTGTGAGTGCGAATGTGAGTATGAGCATGTGTATGAGTATGAGTATGAGTATGACTATGAGTATGAGTATGAGTATGAGCATGAGCATGAGCATGAGCATGAGCATGAGCGTGAGCGTGAGAATAAGCATGAGTATGAGTTTAACTATGAGTATGAGTACGAGTATGCGTATGAATATGAGTATGAGTATGAGTATGAGTATGAGTATGAGTATGAGTATGAGTATGAGTATGAGTATGAGTATGAGTATGAGTATGAGTATGAGTATGAGTATGAGTATGAGTATGAGTATAAGTATGAGTATGAGTATGAGTATGAGTATGAGTATGTGCATGAGTATGAGTATGTGTATGAGTATGAGTATGAGTATGAGTATGAGTATGAGTATGAGTATGAGTATGTGTATGAGTATGAGTATGAGTATGAGTATGAGTATGAGTATGAGTATGAGTATGAGTTAGAGTATGAGTATGTGTATGAGTATGAGTATGAGTATGAGTATGAGTATGAGTATGAGTATGAGTGTGAGTGTGAGTGCGAATGTGAGTATGAGCATGTGTATGAGTATGAGTATGAGTATGACTATGAGTATGAGTATGAGTATGAGCATGAGCATGAGCATGAGCATGAGCGTGAGCGTGAGAATAAGCATGAGTATGAGTTTAACTATGAGTATGAGTACGAGTATGCGTATGAATATGAGTATGAGTATGAGTATGAGTATGAGTATGAGTATGAGTGTGAGTGTGAGTGCGAATGTGAGTATGAGCATGTGTATGAGTATGAGTATGAGTATGACTATGAGTATGAGTATGAGTATGAGCATGAGCATGAGCATGAGCATGAGCGTGAGCGTGAGAATAAGCATGAGTATGAGTTTAACTATGAGTATGAGTACGAGTATGCGTATGAATATGAGTATGAGTATGAGTATGAGTATGAGTATGAGTATGAGTATGAGTATGAGTATGAGTATGAGTATGAGTATGAGTATGAGTATGAGTATGAGTATGAGTATGAGTATAAGTATTAGTATGAGTATGAGTAGGAGTACGAGTAGGAGTACGAGTATGCGTATGAGTATGAGTATGAGTGTGAGTGTGAGTGCGAATGTGAGTATGAGCATGTGTATGAGTATGAGTATGAGTATGACTATGAGTATGAGTATGAGTATGAGTATAAGTATGAGTATGAGTATGAGTATGAGTATGAGTATAAGTATGAGTATGAGTATGAGTATGAGTATGAGTATGAGTATGAGTATGAGTATGAGTATGAGTATGAGTATAAGTATTAGTATGAGTACGAGTATTAGTATGAGTATGAGTATGAGTATGAGTATGAGTATGAGTATGAGTTTAAGTATGAGTATGAGTATGAGTATGTGCATGAGTATGAGTATGTGTATGAGTATGAGTATGAGTATGAGTATGAGTATGAGTATGAGTATGAGTATGAGTATGAGTATGAGTATGAGTATAAGTATGAGAATGAGTATAAGTATGAGAATGAGTATTAGTATGAGTATGAGTACGAGTATTAGTATGAGTATGAGTATGAGTATGAGTATGAGTATGAGTATGAGTTTAAGTATGAGTATGAGTATGAGTATGTGCATGAGTATGAGTATGTGTATGAGTATGAGTATGAGTATGAGTATGAGTATGAGTATGACTATGAGTATGAGTATGAGTATGAGTATGAGTTTAAGTATGAGTATGAGTATGAGTATGTGCATGAGTATGAGTATGTGTATGAGTATGAGTATGAGTATGAGTTTAAGTGTGAGTATGAGTATGAGTATGAGTATGAGTATGAGTATAAGTATTAGTATTAGTATGAGTATGAGTACGAGTATTAGTATGAGTATGAGTATGAGTATGATTTTAAGTATGAGTATGAGTATGAGTATGTGCATGAGTATGAGTATGTGTATGAGTATGAGTATGAGTATGAGTATGAGTATGAGTATGAGTATGAGTATGAGTATGAGTATGAGTATGAGTATGAGTATGAGTATGAGTATGAGTATGAGTATAAGTATTAGTATGAGTATGAGTAGGAGTACGAGTATGAGTATGAGTATGAGCATGAGCATGAGCATGAGCATGAGCGTGAGCGTGAGAATAAGCATGAGTATGAGTTTAACTATGAGTATGAGTACGAGTATGCGTATGAATATGAGTATGAGTATGAGTATGAGTATGAGTATGAGTATGAGTATGAGTATGAGTATGAGTATGAGTACGAGCATTAGTATGAGTATGAGTATGAGTATGAGTTTAAGTGTGAGTATGAGTATGAGCATGAGTATGAGTATGAGTATGAGTATGAGTATGAGTATAAGTATTAGTATGAGTATGAGTACGAGTATTAGTATGAGTATGAGTATGAGTTAAAGTATGAGTATGAGTATGAGTATGTGCATGAGTATGAGTATGTGTATGAGTATGTGCATGAGTATGAGTATGTGTATGAGTATGAGTATGAGTATGAGTATGAGTATGAGTATGAGTATGAGTATAAGTATGAGTATGAGTATGAGTATGAGTATGAGTATGAGTATGAGTATGAGTATGAGTATAAGTATTAGTATGAGTACGAGTATTAGTATGAGTATGAGTATGAGTATGAGTTTAAGTGTGAGTATGAGTATGAGCATGAGTATGAGTATGAGTATGAGTATGAGTATGTGTATGAGTATGAGTATGAGTACGAGTATTAGTATGAGTATGAGTATGAGTATGAGTTTAAGTATGAGTATGAGTATGAGTATGTGCATGAGTATGAGTATGTGTATGAGTATGAGTATGAGTATGAGTATGAGTATGAGTATGAGTATGAGTATGAGTATGAGTATGAGTATGAGTATGAGTATGAGTATGAGTATGAGTATGAGTATGAGTATGAGTATGAGTATGAGTATGAGTATGAGTATGAGTATAAGTATTAGTATGAGTATGAGTAGGAGTACGAGTAGGAGTACGAGTATGCGTATGAGTATGAGTATGAGTATGAGTATGAGTGTGAGTGTGAGTGCGAATGTGAGTATGAGCATGTGTATGAGTATGAGTATGAGTATGACTATGAGTATGAGTATGAGTATGAGCATGAGCATGAGCATGAGCGTGAGCGTGAGAATAAGCATGAGTATGAGTTTAACTATGAGTATGAGTACGAGTATGCGTATGAATATGAGTATGAGTATGAGTATGAGTATGAGTATGAGTATGAGTATAAGTATGAGTATGAGTATGAGTATGAGTATGAGTATGAGTATGAGTATGAGTATGAGTATGAGTATAAGTATGAGTATGAGTATGAGTGTGAGTATGAGAATGAGTATGAGTATGTGTATGAGTATGAGTTTGAGTATGAGTATGAGTATGAGTATGAGTATGAGTATAAGTATTAGTATGATTATGAGTATGAGTATGAGTATGAGTATGAGTATGAGTATGAGTATGAGTATGAGTATGACTATGAGTATGAGTATGAGTATGAGTTTAAGTATGAGTATGAGTATGAGTATGTGCATGAGTATGAGTATGTGTATGAGTATGAGTATGAGTATGAGTATGAGTATGAGTAGGAGTATAAGTATGAGTATGAGTATGAGTATGAGTATGAGTATGAGTATGAGTATGTGCATGAGTATGAGTATGTGTATGAGTATGAGTATGAGTATGAGTATGAGTATGAGTATGAGTATGAGTATGTGTATGAGTATGAGTATGAGTATGAGTATGAGTATGAGTATGAGTATGAGTTAGAGTATGAGTATGTGTATGAGTATGAGTATGAGTATGAGTATGAGTATGAGTGTGAGTGTGAGTGCGAATGTGAGTATGAGCATGTGTATGAGTATGAGTATGAGTATGACTATGAGTATGAGTATGAGTATGAGCATGAGCATGAGCATGAGCATGAGCGTGAGCGTGAGAATAAGCATGAGTATGAGTTTAACTATGAGTATGAGTACGAGTATGCGTATGAATATGAGTATGAGTATGAGTATGAGTATGAGTATGAGTATGGGTATGAGTATGAGTATGAGTATGAGTATAAGAATGAGCATGAGCATGAGTATGAGTATGAGTATGAGTATGAGTATGAGTATGAGTAAGAGTATGAGTATAAGTATGAGTATGAGTATGAGTATGAGTATGAGTATAAGTATTAGTATGAGTATGAGTACGAGTATTAGTATGAGTATGAGTATGAGTATGAGTATGAGTATGAGTTTAAGTATGAGTATGAGTATGAGTATGTGCATGAGTATGAGTATGAGTTAGAGTATGAGTATGTGTATGAGTATGAGTATGAGTATGAGTATGAGTATGAGTGTGAGTGTGAGTGCGAATGTGAGTATGAGCATGTGTATGAGTATGAGTATGAGTATGACTATGAGTATGAGTATGAGCATGAGCATGATCATGAGCATGAGCGTGAGCGTGAGAATAAGCATGAGTATGAGTTTAACTATGAGTATGAGTACGAGTATGCGTATGAATATGAGTATGAGTATGAGTATGAGTATGAGTATGGGTATGAGTATGAGTATGAGTATGAGTATAAGAATGAGCATGAGCATGAGTATGAGTATGAGTATGAGTATGAGTATGAGTATGAGTAAGAGTATGAGTATAAGTATGAGTATGAGTATGAGTATGAGTATGAGTATGAGTATAAGTATTAGTATGAGTATGAGTACGAGTATTAGTATGAGTATGAGTATGAGTATGAGTATGAGTATGAGTTTAAGTATGAGTATGAGTATGAGTATGTGCATGAGTATGAGTATGTGTATGAGTATGAGTATGAGTATGAGTATGAGTATGAGTATGAGTATGAGTATGACTATGAGTATGAGTATGAGTATGAGCATGAGCATGAGAATGAGCATGAGCGTGAGCGTGAGAATAAGCATGAGTATGAGTTTAACTATGAGTATGAGTACGAGTATGCGTATGAATATGAGTATGAGTATGAGTATGAGTATGAGTATGAGTATGAGTATGAGTATGAGTATGAGTATGAGTATGAGTATGAGTATGAGTATGAGAATGAGTATGAGTATGAGTATGAGTATAAGTATGAGTATGAGTATGAGTATGAGTATGAGTATGAGTATGTGCATGAGTATGAGTATGTGTATGAGTATGAGTATGAGTATGAGTATGAGTATGTGTATGAGTATGAGTATGAGTATGAGTATGAGTATGAGTATGAGTATGAGTATGAGTATGAGTATGAGTATGAGTATGAGTTAGAGTATGAGTATGTGTATGAGTATGAGTATGAGTATGAGTATGAGTATGAGTATGAGTATGAGTGTGAGTGTGAGTGCGAATGTGAGTATGAGCATGTGTATGAGTATGAGTATGAGTATGACTATGAGTATGAGTATGAGTATGAGCATGAGCATGAGCATGAGCATGAGCGTGAGCGTGAGAATAAGCATGAGTATGAGTTTAACTATGAGTATGAGTACGAGTATGCGTATGAATATGAGTATGAGTATGAGTATGAGTATGAGTATGGGTATGAGTATGAGTATGAGTATAAGAATGAGCATGAGCATGAGTATGAGTATGAGTATGAGTATGAGTATGAGTATGAGTAAGAGTATGAGTATAAGTATGAGTATGAGTATGAGTATGAGTATGAGTATAAGTATTAGTATGAGTATGAGTACGAGTATTAGTATGAGTATGAGTATGAGTATGAGTATGAGTATGAGTTTAAGTATGAGTATGAGTATGAGTATGTGCATGAGTATGAGTATGTGTATGAGTATGAGTATGAGTATGAGTATGAGTATGAGTATGAGTATGAGTATGAGTATGAGTATGAGTATGAGTATAAGTATGAGTATGAGTATGAGTATGAGTATGAGTATGAGTATGAGTATGAGTATAAGTATTAGTATGAGTATGAGTACGAGTATTAGTATGTGCATGAGTATGAGTATGTGTATGAGTATGAGTATGAGTATGAGTATGAGTATGAGTATGAGTATAAGTATGAGTATGAGTATGAGTATGAGTATGAGTATGAGTATGAGTATGAGTATGAGTATAAGTATTAGTATGAGTATGAGTACGAGTATTAGTATGAGTATGAGTATGAGTATGAGTTTAAGTGTGAGTATGAGTATGAGCATGAGTATGAGTATGAGTATGAGTATGAGTATGAGTTTAAGTGTGAGTATGAGTATGAGCATGAGTATGAGTATGAGTATGAGTATGAGTATAAGTATTAGTATGAGTATGAGTACGAGTATTAGTATGAGTATGAGTATGAGTATGAGTTAAAGTATGAGTATGAGTATGAGTATGTGCATGAGTATGAGTATGTGTATGAGTATGAGTATGAGTATGAGTATGTGTATGAGTATGAGTATGAGTACGAGTATTAGTATGAGTATGAGTATGAGTATGAGTTTAAGTATGAGTATGAGTATGAGTATGTGCATGAGTATGAGTATGTGTATGAGTATGAGTATGAGTATGAGTATGAGTATGAGTATGAGTATGAGTATGAGTATGAGTATGAGTATGAGTATGAGTATGAGTATGAGTATGAGTATGAGTATGAGTATGAGTATAAGTATTAGTATGAGTATGAGTAGGAGTACGAGTAGGAGTACGAGTATGCGTATGAGTATGAGTATGAGTGTGAGTGTGAGTGCGAATGTGAGTATGAGCATGTGTATGAGTATGAGTATGAGTATGACTATGAGTATGAGTATGAGTATGAGTATAAGTATGAGTATGAGTATGAGTATGAGTATGAGTATAAGTATGAGTATGAGTATGAGTATGAGTATGAGTATGAGTATGAGTATGAGTATGAGTATAAGTATTAGTATGAGTACGAGTATTAGTATGAGTATGAGTATGAGTATGAGTATGAGTATGAGTATGAGTTTAAGTATGAGTATGAGTATGAGTATGTGCATGAGTATGAGTATGTGTATGAGTATGAGTATGAGTATGAGTATGAGTATGAGTATGAGTATGAGTATGAGTATGAGTATGAGTATGAGTATGAGTATAAGTATGAGAATGAGTATAAGTATGAGAATGAGTATTAGTATGAGTATGAGTACGAGTATTAGTATGAGTATGAGTATGAGTATGAGTATGAGTATGAGTATGAGTTTAAGTATGAGTATGAGTATGAGTATGTGCATGAGTATGAGTATGTGTATGAGTATGAGTATGAGTATGAGTATGAGTATGAGTATGAGTATGAGTATGAGTATGAGTATAAGTATGAGAATGAGTATGAGTGTGAGTATGAGAATGAGTATGAGTATGTGTATGAGTATGAGTTTGAGTATGAGTATGAGTATGAGTATGAGTATGAGTATAAGTATTAGTATGATTATGAGTATGAGTATGAGTATGAGTATGAGTATGAGTATGAGTATGAGTATGAGTATGACTATGAGTATGAGTATGAGTATGAGTATGAGTTTAAGTATGAGTATGAGTATGAGTATGTGCATGAGTATGAGTATGTGTATGAGTATGAGTATGAGTATGAGTTTAAGTGTGAGTATGAGTATGAGTATGAGTATGAGTATGAGTATAAGTATTAGTATTAGTATGAGTATGAGTACGAGTATTAGTATGAGTATGAGTATGAGTATGAGTATGATTTTAAGTATGAGTATGAGTATGAGTATGTGCATGAGTATGAGTATGTGTATGAGTATGAGTATGAGTATGAGTATGAGTATGAGTATGAGTATGAGTATGAGTATGAGTATGAGTATGAGTATGAGTATGAGTATGAGTATGAGTATGAGTATAAGTATTAGTATGAGTATGAGTAGGAGTACGAGTATGAGTATGAGTATGAGCATGAGCATGAGCATGAGCATGAGCGTGAGCGTGAGAATAAGCATGAGTATGAGTTTAACTATGAGTATGAGTACGAGTATGCGTATGAATATGAGTATGAGTATGAGTATGAGTATGAGTATGAGTATGAGTATGAGTATGAGTATGAGTATGAGTATGAGTACGAGCATTAGTATGAGTATGAGTATGAGTATGAGTTTAAGTGTGAGTATGAGTATGAGCATGAGTATGAGTATGAGTATGAGTATGAGTATGAGTATAAGTATTAGTATGAGTATGAGTACGAGTATTAGTATGAGTATGAGTATGAGTTAAAGTATGAGTATGAGTATGAGTATGTGCATGAGTATGAGTATGTGTATGAGTATGTGCATGAGTATGAGTATGTGTATGAGTATGAGTATGAGTATGAGTATGAGTATGAGTATGAGTATGAGTATGAGTATAAGTATGAGTATGAGTATGAGTATGAGTATGAGTATGAGTATGAGTATGAGTATGAGTATAAGTATTAGTATGAGTACGAGTATTAGTATGAGTATGAGTATGAGTATGAGTATGAGTATAAGTATTAGTATGAGTATGAGTATGAGTATGAGTTTAAGTGTGAGTATGAGTATGAGCATGAGTATGAGTATGAGTATGAGTATGAGTATGTGTATGAGTATGAGTATGAGTACGAGTATTAGTATGAGTATGAGTATGAGTATGAGTTTAAGTATGAGTATGAGTATGAGTATGTGCATGAGTATGAGTATGTGTATGAGTATGAGTATGAGTATGAGTATGAGTATGAGTATGAGTATGAGTATGAGTATGAGTATGAGTATGAGTATGAGTATGAGTATGAGTATGAGTATGAGTATGAGTATGAGTATGAGTATGAGTATGAGTATAAGTATTAGTATGAGTATGAGTAGGAGTACGAGTAGGAGTACGAGTATGCGTATGAGTATGAGTATGAGTATGAGTATGAGTGTGAGTGTGAGTGCGAATGTGAGTATGAGCATGTGTATGAGTATGAGTATGAGTATGACTATGAGTATGAGTATGAGTATGAGCATGAGCATGAGCATGAGCGTGAGCGTGAGAATAAGCATGAGTATGAGTTTAACTATGAGTATGAGTACGAGTATGAGTATGAGTATGTGTATGAGTATGAGTATGAGTATGAGTATGAGTATGAGTATGAGTATGAGTATGAGTATGAGTTAGAGTATGAGTTTGTGTATGAGTATGAGTATGAGTATGAGTATGAGTATGAGTATGAGTATGAGTGTGAGTGTGAGTGCGAATGTGAGTATGAGCATGTGTATGAGTATGAGTATGAGTATGACTATGAGTATGAGTATGAGTATGAGCATGAGCATGAGCATGAGCGTGAGCGTGAGAATAAGCATGAGTATGAGTTTAACTATGAGTATGAGTACGAGTATGCGTATGAATATGAGTATGAGTATGAGTATAAGTATTAGTATGAGTACGAGTATTAGTATGAGTATGAGTATGAGTATGAGTTTAAGTGTGAGTATGAGTATGAGCATGAGTATGAGTATGAGTATGAGTATGAGTATGTGTATGAGTATGAGTATGAGTACGAGTATTAGTATGAGTATGAGTATGAGTATGAGTTTAAGTATGAGTATGAGTATGAGTATGTGCATGAGTATGAGTATGTGTATGAGTATGAGTATGAGTATGAGTATGAGTATGAGTATGAGTATGAGTATGAGTATGAGTATGAGTATGAGTATGAGTATGAGTATGAGTATGAGTATGAGTATGAGTATGAGTATGAGTATGAGTATGAGTATGAGTATAAGTATTAGTATGAGTATGAGTAGGAGTACGAGTAGGAGTACGAGTATGCGTATGAGTATGAGTATGAGTATGAGTATGAGTGTGAGTGTGAGTGCGAATGTGAGTATGAGCATGTGTATGAGTATGAGTATGAGTATGACTATGAGTATGAGTGTGAGTGTGAGTGCGAATGTGAGTATGAGCATGTGTATGAGTATGAGTATGAGTATGACTATGAGTATGAGTATGAGTATGAGCATGAGCATGAGCATGAGCGTGAGCGTGAGAATAAGCATGAGTATGAGTTTAACTATGAGTATGAGTACGAGTATGGGTATGAATATGAGTATGAGTATGAGTATGAGTATGAGTATGAGTATGAGTATAAGTATGAGTATGAGTATGAGTATGAGTATGAGTATGAGTATGAGTATGAGTATGAGTATGAGTATGAGTATGAGTATAAGTATGAGTATGAGTATAAGTATGAGTATGAGTATGAGTATGAGTATGAGTATGAGTATGAGTATGAGTATGAGTATGTGCATGAGTATGAGTATGTGTATGAGTATGAGTATGAGTATGAGTATGAGTATGAGTATGAGTATGAGTATGAGTATGTGTATGAGTATGAGTATGAGTATGAGTATGAGTATGAGTATGAGTATGAGTATGAGTATGAGTTAGAGTATGAGTATGTGTATGAGTATGAGTATGAGTATGAGTATGAGTATGAGTATGAGTATGAGTGTGCGTGTGAGCGTGAGAATAAGCATGAGTATGAGTTTAACTATGAGTATGAGTACGAGTATGCGTATGAATATGAGTATGAGTATGAGTATGAGTATGAGTATGAGTATGAGAGTGAGTGTGAGTGCGAATGTGAGTATGAGCATGTGTATGAGTATGAGTATGAGTATGACTATGAGTATGAGTATGAGTATGACCATGAGCATGAGCATGAGCATGAGCATGAGCGTGAGCGTGAGAATAAGCATGAGTATGAGTTTAACTATGAGTATGAGTACGAGTATGCGTATGAATATGAGTATGAGTATGAGTATGAGTATGAGTATGAGTATGAGTATGAGTATGAGTATGAGTATGAGTATGAGTATGAGTATGAGTATGAGTATGAGTATGAGTATGAGTATGAGTATAAGTATGAGTATGAGTATGAGTATGAGTATGAGTATGAGTATGAGTATGTGCATGAGTATGAGTATGTGTATGAGTATGAGTATGAGTATGAGTATGAGTATGAGTATGAGTATGAGTATGTGTATGAGTATGAGTATGAGTATGAGTATGAGTATGAGTATGAGTATGAGTATGAGTTAGAGTATGAGTATGTGTATGAGTATGAGTATGAGTATGAGTATGAGTATGAGTATGAGTATGAGTGTGAGTGTGAGTGCGAATGTGAGTATGAGCATGTGTATGAGTATGAGTATGAGTATGACTATGAGTATGAGTATGAGTATGAGCATGAGCATGAGCATGAGCATGAGCGTGAGCGTGAGAATAAGCATGAGTATGAGTTTAACTATGAGTATGAGTACGAGTATGCGTATGAATATGAGTATGAGTATGAGTATGAGTATGAGTATGAGTGTGAGTGTGAGTGCGAATGTGAGTATGAGCATGTGTATGAGTATGAGTATGAGTATGACTATGAGTATGAGTATGAGTATGAGCATGAGCATGAGCATGAGCATGAGCGTGAGCGTGAGAATAAGCATGAGTATGAGTTTAACTATGAGTATGAGTACGAGTATGCGTATGAATATGAGTATGAGTATGAGTATGAGTATGAGTATGAGTATGAGTATGAGTATGAGTATGAGTATGAGTATGAGTATGAGTATGAGTATGAGTATGAGTATGAGTATGAGTATGAGTATGAGTATGAGTATGAGTATAAGTATGAGTATGAGTATGAGTATGAGTATGAGTATGAGTATGAGTATGTGCATGAGTATGAGTATGTGTATGAGTATGAGTATGAGTATGAGTATGAGTATGAGTATGAGTATGTGTATGAGTATGAGTATGAGTATGAGTATGAGTATGAGTATGAGTATGAGTATGAGTTAGAGTATGAGTATGTGTATGAGTATGAGTATGAGTATGAGTATGAGTATGAGTATGAGTATGAGTATGAGTGTGAGTGTGAGTGCGAATGTGAGTATGAGCATGTGTATGAGTATGAGTATGAGTATGACTATGAGTATGAGTATGAGTATGAGCATGAGCATGAGCATGAGCATGAGCATGAGCGTGAGCGTGAGAATAAGCATGAGTATGAGTTTAACTATGAGTATGAGTACGAGTATGCGTATGAATATGAGTATGAGTATGAGTATGAGTATGAGTATGAGTATGAGTATGAGTATGAGTATGAGTACGAGTATGCGTATGAATATGAGTATGAGTATGAGTATGAGTATGAGTATGGGTATGAGTATGAGTATGAGTATGAGTATAAGTATGAGCATGAGCATGAGTATGAGTATGAGTATGAGTATGAGTATGAGTAAGAGTATGAGTATAAGTATGAGTATGAGTATGAGTATGAGTATGAGTATAAGTATTAGTATGAGTATGAGTACGAGTATTAGTATGAGTATG
Source organism: Andrena chrysosceles (assembly GCA_963855975.1). Classification (NCBI taxonomy): domain Eukaryota; kingdom Metazoa; phylum Arthropoda; class Insecta; order Hymenoptera; family Andrenidae; genus Andrena; species Andrena chrysosceles. The sequence goes on from CAWLCU010000601.1 coordinate 598,907, forward strand.
AGTATGAGTATGAGTATGAGTATGAGTTTAAGTATGAGTATGAGTATGAGTATGTGCATGAGTATGAGTATGTGTATGAGTATGAGTATGAGTATGAGTATGAGTATGAGTATGAGTATGAGTATGAGTATGAGTATGACTATGAGTATGAGTATGAGTATGAGCATGAGCATGAGCATGAGCATGAGCGTGAGCGTGAGAATAAGCATGAGTATGAGTTTAACTATGAGTATGAGTACGAGTATGCGTATGAATATGAGTATGAGTATGAGTATGAGTATGAGTATGGGTATGAGTATGAGTATGAGTATAAGAATGAGCATGAGCATGAGTATGAGTATGAGTATGAGTATGAGTATGAGTATGAGTATGAGTAAGAGTATGAGTATAAGTATGAGTATGAGTATGAGTATGAGTATGAGTATGAGTATAAGTATTAGTATGAGTATGAGTACGAGTATTAGTATGAGTATGAGTATGAGTATGAGTATGAGTTTAAGTATGAGTATGAGTATGAGTATGTGCATGAGTATGAGTATGTGTATGAGTATGAGTATGAGTATGAGTATGAGTATGAGTATGAGTATGAGTATAAGTATGAGAATGAGTATGAGTGTGAGTATGAGAATGAGTATGAGTATGTGTATGAGTATGAGTTTGAGTATGAGTATGAGTATGAGTATGAGTATGAGTATAAGTATTAGTATGAGTATGAGTACGAGTATTAGTATGAGTATGAGTATGAGTATGAGTATGAGTATGAGTTTAAGTATGAGTATGAGTATGAGTATGTGCATGAGTATGAGTATGTGTATGAGTATGAGTATGAGTATGAGTATGAGTTTAAGTATGAGTATGAGTATGAGTATGTGCATGAGTATGAGTATGTGTATGAGTATGAGTATGAGTATGAGTATGAGTATGAGTATGAGTATGAGTATGAGTATGAGTATGAGTATGAGTATGAGTATGAGTATGAGTATGAGTATGAGTATGAGTATGAGTATGAGTATGAGTATGAGTATGAGTATGAGTATAAGTATTAGTATGAGTATGAGTATGTGCATGAGTATGAGTATGTGTATGAGTATGAGTATGAGTATGAGTATGAGTATGAGTATGAGTATGAGTATAAGTATGAGAATGAGTATGAGTGTGAGTATGAGAATGAGTATGAGTATGTGTATGAGTATGAGTTTGAGTATGAGTATGAGTATGAGTATGAGTATGAGTATAAGTATTAGTATGAGTATGAGTACGAGTATGAGTATGAGTATGAGTATGAGTATGAGTATGAGTATGAGTATGAGTATGAGTATAAGTATGAGAATGAGTATGAGTGTGAGTATGAGAATGAGTATGAGTATGTGTATGAGTATGAGTTTGAGTATGAGTATGAGTATGAGTATGAGTATGAGTATAAGTATTAGTATGATTATGAGTATGAGTATGAGTATGAGTATGAGTATGAGTATGAGTATGAGTATGAGTATGACTATGAGTATGAGTATGAGTATGAGTATGAGTTTAAGTATGAGTATGAGTATGAGTATGTGCATGAGTATGAGTATGTGTATGAGTATGAGTATGAGTATGAGTTTAAGTGTGAGTATGAGTATGAGTATGAGTATGAGTATAAGTATTAGTATTAGTATGAGTATGAGTACGAGTATTAGTATGAGTATGAGTATGAGTATGAGTTTAAGTATGAGTATGAGTATGAGTATGTGCATGAGTATGAGTACGAGTATTAGTATGAGTATGAGTATGAGTATGAGTTAAAGTATAAGTATGAGTATGAGTATGTGCATGAGTATGAGTATGTGTATGAGTATGTGCATGAGTATGAGTATGAGTATGTGTATGAGTATGAGTATGAGTATGAGTATGAGTATGAGTATGAGTATGAGTATGAGTATGAGTATGAGTATGAGTATGAGTATGAGTATGAGTATGAGTATGAGTATGAGTATGAGTATGAGTATAAGTATTAGTATGAGTACGAGTATTAGTATGAGTATGAGTATGAGTATGAGTTTAAGTGTGAGTATGAGTATGAGCATGAGTATGAGTATGAGTATGAGTATGAGTATGTGTATGAGTATGAGTATGAGTACGAGTATTAGTATGAGTATGAGTATGAGTATGAGTTTAAGTATAAGTATGAGTATGAGTATGTGCATGAGTATGAGTATGTGTATGAGTATGAGTATGAGTATGAGTATGAGTATGAGTATGAGTATGAGTATGAGTATGAGTATGAGTATGAGTATGAGTATGAGTATGAGTATGAGTATGAGTATGAGTATGAGTATGAGTATGAGTATGAGTATGAGTATAAGTATTAGTATGAGTATGAGTAGGAGTACGAGTAGGAGTACGAGTATGCGTATGAGTATGAGTATGAGTATGAGTATGAGTGTGAGTGTGAGTGCGAATGTGAGTATGAGCATGTGTATGAGTATGAGTATGAGTATGACTATGAGTATGAGTATGAGTATGAGCATGAGCATGAGCATGAGCGTGAGCGTGAGAATAAGCACGAGTATGAGTTTAACTATGAGTATGAGTACGAGTATGCGTATGAATATGAGTATGAGTATGAGTATGAGTATGAGTATGAGTATGAGTATGAGTGTGAGTGTGAGTGCGAATGTGAGTATGAGCATGTGTATGAGTATGAGTATGAGTATGACTATGAGTATGAGTATGAGTATGAGCATGAGCATGAGCATGAGCATGAGCGTGAGCGTGAGAATAAGCATGAGTATGAGTTTAACTATGAGTATGAGTACGAGTATGCGTCTGAATATGAGTATGAGTATGAGTATGAGTATGAGTATGAGTATGAGTATGAGTATGAGTATGAGTATGAGTATGAGTATGAGTATGAGTATGAGTATGAGTATGAGTATGAGTATGAGTATAAGTATGAGTATGAGTATGAGTATGAGTATGAGTATGAGTATGAGTATGAGTATGTGCATGAGTATGAGTATGTGTATGAGTATGAGTATGAGTATGAGTATGAGTATGAGTATGAGTATGAGTATGAGTATGAGTATGAGTATGAGTATGAGTATGAGTATGAGTATAAGTATTAGTATGAGTATGAGTAGGAGTACGAGTATGAGTATGAGTATGAGCATGAGCATGAGCATGAGCATGAGCGTGAGCGTGAGAATAAGCATGAGTATGAGTTTAACTATGAGTATGAGTACGAGTATGCGTATGAATATGAGTATGAGTATGAGTATGAGTATGAGTATGAGTATGAGTATGAGTATGAGTATGAGTATGAGTACGAGCATTAGTATGAGTATGAGTATGAGTTTAAGTGTGAGTATGAGTATGAGCATGAGTATGAGTATGAGTATGAGTATGAGTATGAGTATAAGTATTAGTATGAGTATGAGTACGAGTATTAGTATGAGTATGAGTATGAGTATGAGTTAAAGTATAAGTATGAGTATGAGTATGTGCATGAGTATGAGTATGTGTATGAGTATGTGCATGAGTATGAGTATGTGTATGAGTATGAGTATGAGTATGAGTATGAGTATGAGTATGAGTATGAGTATGAGTATGAGTATGAGTATGAGTATGAGTATGAGTATGAGTATGAGTATGAGTATGAGTATGAGTATGAGTGTAAGTATTAGTATGAGTACGAGTATTAGTATGAGTATGAGTATGAGTATGAGTTTAAGTGTGAGTATGAGTATGAGCATGAGTATGAGTATGAGTATGAGTATGAGTATGTGTATGAGTATGAGTATGAGTACGAGTATTAGTATGAGTATGAGTATGAGTATGAGTTTAAGTATGAGTATGAGTATGAGTATGTGCATGAGTATGAGTATGTGTATGAGTATGAGTATGAGTATGAGTATGAGTATGAGTATGAGTATGAGTATGAGTATGAGTATGAGTATGAGTATGAGTATGAGTATGAGTATGAGTATGAGTATGAGTATGAGTATGAGTATGAGTATGAGTATGAGTATAAGTATTAGTATGAGTATGAGTAGGAGTACGAGTAGGAGTACGAGTATGCGTATGAGTATGAGTATGAGTATGAGTATGAGTGTGAGTGTGAGTGCGAATGTGAGTATGAGCATGTGTATGAGTATGAGTATGAGTATGACTATGAGTATGAGTATGAGTATGAGCATGAGCATGAGCATGAGCGTGAGCGTGAGAATAAGCATGAGTATGAGTTTAACTATGAGTATGAGTACGATTATGCGTATGAATATGAGTATGAGTATGAGTATGAGTATGAGTATGAGTATGAGTATGAGTGTGAGTGTGAGTGCGAATGTGAGTATGAGCATGTGTATGAGTATGAGTATGAGTATGACTATGAGTATGAGTATGAGTATGAGCATGAGCATGAGCATGAGCATGAGCGTGAGCGTGAGAATAAGCATGAGTATGAGTTTAACTATGAGTATGAGTACGAGTATGCGTCTGAATATGAGTATGAGTATGAGTATGAGTATGAGTATGAGTATGAGTATGAGTATGAGTATGAGTATGAGTATGAGTATGAGTATGAGTATGAGTATGAGTATGAGTATGAGTATGAGTATGAGTATGAGTATGAGTATAAGTATGAGTATGAGTATGAGTATGAGTATGAGTATGAGTATGAGTATGAGTATGTGCATGAGTATGAGTATGTGTATGAGTATGAGTATGAGTATGAGTATGAGTATGAGTATGAGTATGTGTATGAGTATGAGTATGAGTATGAGTATGAGTATGAGTATGAGTTAGAGTATGAGTATGTGTATGAGTATGAGTATGAGTATGAGTATGAGTATGAGTATGAGTATGAGTGTGAGTGTGAGTGCGAATGTGAGTATGAGCATGTGTATGAGTATGAGTATGAGTATGACTATGAGTATGAGTATGAGTATGAGCATGAGCATGAGCATGAGCGTGAGCGTGAGAATAAGCATGAGTATGAGTTTAACTATGAGTATGAGTACGAGTATGCGTATGAATATGAGTATGAGTATGAGTATGAGTATGAGTATGGGTATGAGTATGAGTATGAGTATGAGTATAAGAATGAGCATGAGCATGAGTATGAGTATGAGTATGAGTATGAGTATGAGTATGAGTAAGAGTATGAGTATAAGTATGAGTATGAGTATGAGTATGAGTATGAGTATAAGTATTAGTATGAGTATGAGTACGAGTATTAGTATGAGTATGAGTATGAGTATGAGTATGAGTTTAAGTATGAGTATGAGTATGAGTATGTGCATGAGTATGAGTATGTGTATGAGTATGAGTATGAGTATGAGTATGAGTATGAGTATGAGTATGAGTATGAGTATAAGTATGAGAATGAGTATGAGTGTGAGTATGAGAATGAGTATGAGTATGTGTATGAGTATGAGTTTGAGTATGAGTATGAGTATGAGTATGAGTATGAGTATAAGTATTAGTATGATTATGAGTATGAGTATGAGTATGAGTATGAGTATGAGTATGAGTATGAGTACGAGTATGACTATGAGTATGAGTATGAGTATGAGTATGAGTATGAGTATGAGTATGAGTATGAGTATGAGTATGAGTCTGAGTATGAGTATGTGCATGAGCATGAGTATGAGTATGTGTATGAGTATGAGTATGAGTATGAGTATGAGTATGAGTATGAGTATGAGTATGTGTATGAGTATGAGTATGAGTATGAGTATGAGTATGAGTATGAGTATGAGTATGAGTATGAGTATGAGTATGAGTTAGAGTATGAGTATGTGTATGAGTATGAGTATGAGTATAAGTATTAGTATGAGTATGAGTAGGAGTACGAGTATGAGTATGAGTATGAGCATGAGCATGAGCATGAGCATGAGCGTGAGCGTGAGAATAAGCATGATTATGAGTTTAACTATGAGTATGAGTACGAGTATGCGTATGAATATGAGTATGAGTATGAGTATGAGTATGAGTATGAGTATGAGTATGAGTATGAGTACGAGCATTAGTATGAGTATGAGTATGAGTATGAGTTTAAGTGTGAGTATGAGTATGAGCATGAGTATGAGTATGAGTATGAGTATGAGTATGAGTATAAGTATTAGTATGAGTATGAGTACGAGTATTAGTATGAGTATGAGTATGAGTATGAGTTAAAGTATGAGTATGAGTATGAGTATGTGCATGAGTATGAGTATGTGTATGAGTCTGTGCATGAGTATGAGTATGTGTATGAGTATGAGTATGAGTATGAGTATGAGTATGAGTATGAGTATGAGTATGAGTATGTGTATGAGTATGAGTTTGAGTATGAGTATGAGTATGAGTATGAGTATGAGTATAAGTATTAGTATGAGTATGAGTACGAGTATTAGTATGAGTATGAGTATGAGTATGAGTATGAGTATGAGTATGAGTTTAAGTATGAGTATGAGTATGAGTATGTGCATGAGTATGAGTATGTGTATGAGTATGAGTATGAGTATGAGTATGAGTATGAGTATGAGTATGAGTATGAGTATAAGTATGAGAATGAGTATAAGTATGAGAATGAGTATGAGTGTGAGTATGAGAATGAGTATGAGTATGTGTATGAGTATGATTATGAGTATGAGTATGAGTATGAGTATGAGTATGAGTATGAGTATGAGTATGAGTATGAGTATGAGTATGACTATGAGTATGAGTATGAGTATGAGTATGAGTTTAAGTATGAGGATGAGTATGAGTATGTGCATGAGTATGAGTATGTGTATGAGTATGAGTATGAGTATGAGTATGAGTATGAGTATGAGTATGAGTATGTGCATGAGTATGAGTATGTGTATGAGTATGAGTATGAGTATGAGTATGAGTATGAGTATGAGTATGTGTATGAGTATGAGTATGAGTATGAGTATGAGTATGAGTATGAGTATGAGTATGAGTATGAGTTAGAGTATGAGTATGTGTATGAGTATGAGTATGAGTATGAGTATGAGTATGAGTATGTGCATGAGTATGAGTATGTGTATGAGTATGAGTATGAGTATGAGTATGAGTATGAGTATGAGTATGAGTATGAGTATAAGTATGAGAATGAGTATGAGTGTGAGTATGAGAATGAGTATGAGTATGTGTATGAGTATGAGTTTGAGTATGAGTATGAGTATGAGTATGAGTATGAGTATAAGTATTAGTATGATTATGAGTATGAGTATGAGTATGAGTATGAGTATGAGTATGAGTATGAGTATGAGTATGAGTATGAGTATGAGTACGAGTATGACTATGAGTATGAGTATGAGTATGAGTATGAGTTTAAGTATGAGTATGAGTATGAGTATGTGCATGAGTATGAGTATGTGTATGAGTATGAGTATGAGTATGAGTTTAAGTGTGAGTATGAGTATGAGTATGAGTATGAGTATAAGTATTAGTATTAGTATGAGTATGAGTACGAGTATTAGTATGAGTATGAGTATGAGTATGAGTTTAAGTATGAGTATGAGTATGAGTATGTGCATGAGTATGAGTATGTGTATGAGTATGAGTATGAGTATGAGTATGAGTATGAGTATGAGCATGAGCATGAGCATGAGCGTGAGCGTGAGAATAAGCATGAGTATGAGTTTAACTATGAGTATGAGTACGAGTATGCGTATGAATATGAGTATGAGTATGAGTATGAGTATGAGTATGAGTGTGAGTGTGAGTGCGAATGTGAGTATGAGCATGTGTATGAGTATGAGTATGAGTATGACTATGAGTATGAGTATGAGTATGAGCATGAGCATGAGCATGAGCATGAGCGTGAGCGTGAGAATAAGCATGAGTATGAGTTTAACTATGAGTATGAGTACGAGTATGCGTATGAATATGAGTATGAGTATGAGTATGAGTATGAGTATGAGTATGAGTATGAGTATGAGTATGAGTATGAGTATGAGTATGAGTATGAGTATGAGTATGAGTATGAGTATGAGTATGAGTATAAGTATGAGTATGAGTATGAGTATGAGTATGAGTATGTGTATGAGTATGAGTATGTGCATGAGTATGAGTATGTGTATGAGTATGAGTATGAGTATGAGTATGAGTATGAGTATGAGTATGTGTATGAGTATGAGTATGAGTATGAGTATGAGTATGAGTATGAGTATGAGTATGAGTTAGAGTATGAGTATGTGTATGAGTATGAGTATGAGTATGAGTATGAGTATGAGTATGAGTATGAGTGTGAGTGCGAATGTGAGTATGAGCATGTGTATGAGTATGAGTATGAGTATGACTATGAGTATGAGTATGAGTATGAGCATGAGTATGAGTATGAGTATGAGTATGAGTATGTGTATGAGTATGAGTATGAGTATGAGTATGAGTATGAGTATGAGTATGAGTATGAGTATGAGTATGAGTATGAGTTAGAGTATGAGTATGTGTATGAGTATGAGTATGAGTATGAGTATGAGTATGAGTATGTGCATGAGTATGAGTATGTGTATGAGTATGAGTATGAGTATGAGTATGAGTATGAGTATGAGTATGAGTATGAGTATAAGTATGAGAATGAGTATGAGTGTGAGTATGAGAATGAGTATGAGTATGTGTATGAGTATGAGTTTGAGTATGAGTATGAGTATGAGTATGAGTATGAGTATAAGTATTAGTATGATTATGAGTATGAGTATGAGTATGAGTATGAGTATGAGTATGAGTATGAGTATGAGTATGAGTATGAGTACGAGTATGACTATGAGTATGAGTATGAGTATGAGTATGAGTTTAAGTATGAGTATGAGTATGAGTATGTGCATGAGTATGAGTATGTGTATGAGTATGAGTATGAGTATGAGTTTAAGTGTGAGTATGAGTATGAGTATGAGTATGAGTATAAGTATTAGTATTAGTATGAGTATGAGTACGAGTATTAGTATGAGTATGAGTATGAGTATGAGTTTAAGTATGAGTATGAGTATGAGTATGTGCATGAGTATGAGTATGTGTATGAGTATGAGTATGAGTATGAGTATGAGTATGAGTATGAGCATGAGCATGAGCATGAGCGTGAGCGTGAGAATAAGCATGAGTATGAGTTTAACTATGAGTATGAGTACGAGTATGCGTATGAATATGAGTATGAGTATGAGTATGAGTATGAATATGAGTGTGAGTGTGAGTGCGAATGTGAGTATGAGCATGTGTATGAGTATGAGTATGAGTATGACTATGAGTATGAGTATGAGTATGAGCATGAGCATGAGCATGAGCATGAGCGTGAGCGTGAGAATAAGCATGAGTATGAGTTTAACTATGAGTATGAGTACGAGTATGCGTATGAATATGAGTATGAGTATGAGTATGAGTATGAGTATGAGTATGAGTATGAGTATGAGTATGAGTATGAGTATGAGTATGAGTATGAGTATGAGTATGAGTATGAGTATGAGTATAAGTATGAGTATGAGTATGAGTATGAGTATGAGTATGAGTATGAGTATGAGTATGTGCATGAGTATGAGTATGTGTATGAGTATGAGTATGAGTATGAGTATGAGTATGTGTATGAGTATGTGTATGAGTATGAGTATGAGTATGAGTATGAGTATGAGTATGAGTATGAGTATGAGTTAGAGTATGAGTATGTGTATGAGTATGAGTATGAGTATGAGTATGAGTATGAGTATGAGTATGAGTGTGAGTGCGAATGTGAGTATGAGCATGTGTATGAGTATGAGTATGAGTATGACTATGAGTATGAGTATGAGTATGAGCATGAGCATGAGCATGAGCATGAGCATGAGCGTGAGCGTGAGAATAAGCATGAGTATGAGTTTAACTATGAGTATGAGTACGAGTATGCGTATGAATATGAGTATGAGTATGAGTATGAGTATGAGTATGAGTATGAGTATGAGTATGAGTATGAGTATGAGTATGAGTATGAGTATGAGTATGAGTATGAGTATGTGTATGAGTATGTGCATGAGTATGAGTATGTGTATGAGTATGAGTATGAGTATGAGTATGAGTATGAGTATGAGTATGAGTATGAGTATGTGTATGAGTATGAGTTTGAGTATGAGTATGAGTATGAGTATGAGTATGAGTATAAGTATTAGTATGAGTATGAGTACGAGTATTAGTATGAGTATGAGTATGAGTATGAGTATGAGTATGAGTATGAGTTTAAGTATGAGTATGAGTATGAGTATGTGCATGAGTATGAGTATGTGTATGAGTATGAGTATGAGTATGAGTATGAGTATGAGTATGAGTATGAGTATGAGTATAAGTATGAGAATGAGTATAAGTATGAGAATGAGTATGAGTGTGAGTATGAGAATGAGTATGAGTATGTGTATGAGTATGATTATGAGTATGAGTATGAGTATGAGTATGAGTATGAGTATGAGTATGAGTATGAGTATGAGTATGAGTATGACTATGAGTGTGAGTATGAGTATGAGCATGAGTATGAGTATGAGTATGAGTATGAGTATGAGTATAAGTATTAGTATGAGTATGAGTACGAGTATTAGTATGAGTATGAGTATGAGTATGAGTTAAAGTATGAGTATGAGTATGAGTATGTGCATGAGTATGAGTATGTGTATGAGTATGTGCATGAGTATGAGTATGTGTATGAGTATGAGTATGAGTATGAGTATGAGTATGAGTATGAGTATGAGTATGAGTATGTGTATGAGTATGAGTTTGAGTATGAGTATGAGTATGAGTATGAGTATGAGTATAAGTATTAGTATGAGTATGAGTACGAGTATTAGTATGAGTATGAGTATGAGTATGAGTATGAGTATGAGTATGAGTTTAAGTATGAGTATGAGTATGAGTATGTGCATGAGTATGAGTATGTGTATGAGTATGAGTATGAGTATGAGTATGAGTATGAGTATGAGTATGAGTATGAGTATGAGTATGAGTTAGAGTATGAGTATGTGTATGAGTATGAGTATGAGTATGAGTATGAGTATGAGTATGTGCATGAGTATGAGTATGTGTATGAGTATGAGTATGAGTATGAGTATGAGTATGAGTATGAGTATGAGTATGAGTATAAGTATGAGAATGAGTATGAGTGTGAGTATGAGAATGAGTATGAGTATGTGTATGAGTATGAGTTTGAGTATGAGTATGAGTATGAGTATAAGTATTAGTATGAGTATGAGTATGAGTATGAGTATGAGTATGAGTATGAGTATGAGCATGAGCATGAGCATGAGCGTGAGCGTGAGAATAAGCATGAGTATGAGTTTAACTATGAGTATGAGTACGAGTATGCGTATGAATATGAGTATGAGTATGAGTATGAGTATGAGTATGAGTGTGAGTGTGAGTGCGAATGTGAGTATGAGCATGTGTATGAGTATGAGTATGAGTATGACTATGAGTATGAGTATGAGTATGAGCATGAGCATGAGCATGAGCATGAGCGTGAGCGTGAGAATAAGCATGAGTATGAGTTTAACTATGAGTATGAGTACGAGTATGCGTATGAATATGAGTATGAGTATGAGTATGAGTATGAGTATGAGTATGAGTATGAGTATGAGTATGAGTATGAGTATGAGTATGAGTATGAGTATGAGTATGAGTATGAGTATGAGTATGAGTATAAGTATGAGTATGAGTATGAGTATGAGTATGAGTATGTGTATGAGTATGAGTATGTGCATGAGTATGAGTATGTGTATGAGTATGAGTATGAGTATGAGTATGAGTATGAGTATGAGTATGTGTATGAGTATGAGTATGAGTATGAGTATGAGTATGAGTATGAGTATGAGTATGAGTTAGAGTATGAGTATGTGTATGAGTATGAGTATGAGTATGAGTATGAGTATGAGTATGAGTATGAGTGTGAGTGCGAATGTGAGTATGAGCATGTGTATGAGTATGAGTATGAGTATGACTATGAGTATGAGTATGAGTATGAGCATGAGTATGAGTATGAGTATGAGTATGAGTATGTGTATGAGTATGAGTATGAGTATGAGTATGAGTATGAGTATGAGTATGAGTATGAGTATGAGTATGAGTATGAGTTAGAGTATGAGTATGTGTATGAGTATGAGTATGAGTATGAGTATGAGTATGAGTATGTGCATGAGTATGAGTATGTGTATGAGTATGAGTATGAGTATGAGTATGAGTATGAGTATGAGTATGAGTATGAGTATAAGTATGAGAATGAGTATGAGTGTGAGTATGAGAATGAGTATGAGTATGTGTATGAGTATGAGTTTGAGTATGAGTATGAGTATGAGTATGAGTATGAGTATAAGTATTAGTATGATTATGAGTATGAGTATGAGTATGAGTATGAGTATGAGTATGAGTATGAGTATGAGTATGAGTATGAGTACGAGTATGACTATGAGTATGAGTATGAGTATGAGTATGAGTTTAAGTATGAGTATGAGTATGAGTATGTGCATGAGTATGAGTATGTGTATGAGTATGAGTATGAGTATGAGTTTAAGTGTGAGTATGAGTATGAGTATGAGTATGAGTATAAGTATTAGTATTAGTATGAGTATGAGTACGAGTATTAGTATGAGTATGAGTATGAGTATGAGTTTAAGTATGAGTATGAGTATGAGTATGTGCATGAGTATGAGTATGTGTATGAGTATGAGTATGAGTATGAGTATGAGTATGAGTATGAGCATGAGCATGAGCATGAGCGTGAGCGTGAGAATAAGCATGAGTATGAGTTTAACTATGAGTATGAGTACGAGTATGCGTATGAATATGAGTATGAGTATGAGTATGAGTATGAATATGAGTGTGAGTGTGAGTGCGAATGTGAGTATGAGCATGTGTATGAGTATGAGTATGAGTATGACTATGAGTATGAGTATGAGTATGAGCATGAGCATGAGCATGAGCATGAGCGTGAGCGTGAGAATAAGCATGAGTATGAGTTTAACTATGAGTATGAGTACGAGTATGCGTATGAATATGAGTATGAGTATGAGTATGAGTATGAGTATGAGTATGAGTATGAGTATGAGTATGAGTATGAGTATGAGTATGAGTATGAGTATGAGTATGAGTATGAGTATAAGTATGAGTATGAGTATGAGTATGAGTATGAGTATGAGTATGAGTATGAGTATGTGCATGAGTATGAGTATGTGTATGAGTATGAGTATGAGTATGAGTATGAGTATGAGTATGAGTATGTGTATGAGTATGAGTATGAGTATGAGTATGAGTATGAGTATGAGTATGAGTATGAGTTAGAGTATGAGTATGTGTATGAGTATGAGTATGAGTATGAGTATGAGTATGAGTATGAGTATGAGTGTGAGTGCGAATGTGAGTATGAGCATGTGTATGAGTATGAGTATGAGTATGACTATGAGTATGAGTATGAGTATGAGCATGAGCATGAGCATGAGCATGAGCATGAGCGTGAGCGTGAGAATAAGCATGAGTATGAGTTTAACTATGAGTATGAGTACGAGTATGCGTATGAATATGAGTATGAGTATGAGTATGAGTATGAGTATGAGTATGAGTATGAGTATGAGTATGAGTATGAGTATGAGTATGAGTATGAGTATGAGTATGAGTATGTGTATGAGTATGTGCATGAGTATGAGTATGTGTATGAGTATGAGTATGAGTATGAGTATGAGTATGAGTATGAGTATGAGTATGAGTATGTGTATGAGTATGAGTTTGAGTATGAGTATGAGTATGAGTATGAGTATGAGTATAAGTATTAGTATGAGTATGAGTACGAGTATTAGTATGAGTATGAGTATGAGTATGAGTATGAGTATGAGTATGAGTTTAAGTATGAGTATGAGTATGAGTATGTGCATGAGTATGAGTATGTGTATGAGTATGAGTATGAGTATGAGTATGAGTATGAGTATGAGTATGAGTATGAGTATAAGTATGAGAATGAGTATAAGTATGAGAATGAGTATGAGTGTGAGTATGAGAATGAGTATGAGTATGTGTATGAGTATGATTATGAGTATGAGTATGAGTATGAGTATGAGTATGAGTATGAGTATGAGTATGAGTATGAGTATGAGTATGACTATGAGTGTGAGTATGAGTATGAGCATGAGTATGAGTATGAGTATGAGTATGAGTATGAGTATAAGTATTAGTATGAGTATGAGTACGAGTATTAGTATGAGTATGAGTATGAGTATGAGTTAAAGTATGAGTATGAGTATGAGTATGTGCATGAGTATGAGTATGTGTATGAGTATGTGCATGAGTATGAGTATGTGTATGAGTATGAGTATGAGTATGAGTATGAGTATGAGTATGAGTATGAGTATGAGTATGTGTATGAGTATGAGTTTGAGTATGAGTATGAGTATGAGTATGAGTATGAGTATAAGTATTAGTATGAGTATGAGTACGAGTATTAGTATGAGTATGAGTATGAGTATGAGTATGAGTATGAGTATGAGTTTAAGTATGAGTATGAGTATGAGTATGTGCATGAGTATGAGTATGTGTATGAGTATGAGTATGAGTATGAGTATGAGTATGAGTATGAGTATGAGTATGAGTATAAGTATGAGAATGAGTATAAGTATGAGAATGAGTATGAGTGTGAGTATGAGAATGAGTATGAGTATGTGTATGAGTATGATTATGAGTATGAGTATGAGTATGAGTATGAGTATGAGTATGAGTATGAGTATGAGTATGAGTATGAGTATGACTATGAGTATGAGTATGAGTATGAGTATGAGTTTAAGTATGAGGATGAGTATGAGTATGTGCATGAGTATGAGTATGTGTATGAGTATGAGTATGAGTATGAGTATGAGTATGAGTATGAGTATGAGTATGTGCATGAGTATGAGTATGTGTATGAGTATGAGTATGAGTATGAGTATGAGTATGAGTATGAGTATGTGTATGAGTATGAGTATGAGTATGAGTATGAGTATGAGTATGAGTATGAGTATGAGTATGAGTATGAGTTAGAGTATGAGTATGTGTATGAGTATGAGTATGAGTATGAGTATGAGTATGAGTATGTGCATGAGTATGAGTATGAGTATGAGTATGAGTATGAGTATGAGTATGTGTATGAGTATGAGTATGAGTATGAGTATGAGTATGAGTATGAGTATGAGTATGAGTATGAGTATGAGTTAGAGTATGAGTATGAGTTTGAGTATGAGTATGAGTATGAGTATGAGTATGAGTATGAGTATAAGTATTAGTATGATTATGAGTATGAGTATGAGTATGAGTATGAGTATGAGTATGTGCATGAGTATGAGTATGAGTATGAGTATGAGTATGAGTATGAGTATGAGTATGTGCATGAGTATGAGTATGTGTATGAGTATGAGTATGAGTATGAGTATGAGTATGAGTATGAGTATGTGTATGAGTATGAGTATGAGTATGAGTATGAGTATGAGTATGAGTATGAGTATGAGTATGAGTATGAGTTAGAGTATGAGTATGAGTTTGAGTATGAGTATGAGTATGAGTATGAGTATGAGTATAAGTATTAGTATGATTATGAGTATGAGTATGAGTATGAGTATGAGTATGAGTATGAGTATGAGTACGAGTATGACTATGAGTATGAGTATGAGTATGAGTATGAGTTTAAGTATGAGTATGAGTATGAGTATGTGCATGAGTATGAGTATGTGTATGAGTATGAGTATGAGTATGAGTTTAAGTGTGAGTATGAGTATGAGTATGAGTATGAGTATAAGTATTAGTATTAGTATGAGTATGAGTACGAGTATTAGTATGAGTATGAGTATGAGTATGAGTTTAAGTATGAGTATGAGTATGAGTATGTGCATGAGTATGAGTATGTGTATGAGTATGAGTATGAGTATGAGTATGAGTATGAGTATGAGCATGAGCATGAGCATGAGCGTGAGCGTGAGAATAAGCATGAGTATGAGTTTAACTATGAGTATGAGTACGAGTATGCGTATGAATATGAGTATGAGTATGAGTATGAGTATGAGTATGAGTATGAGTGTGAGTGTGAGTGCGAATGTGAGTATGAGCATGTGTATGAGTATGAGTATGAGTATGACTATGAGTATGAGTATGAGTATGAGCATGAGCATGAGCATGAGCATGAGCGTGAGCGTGAGAATAAGCATGAGTATGAGTTTAACTATGAGTATGAGTACGAGTATGCGTATGAATATGAGTATGAGTATGAGTATGAGTATGAGTATGAGTATGAGTATGAGTATGAGTATGAGTATGAGTATGAGTATGAGTATGAGTATGAGTATGAGTATGAGTATGAGTATGAGTATGAGTATGAGTATGAGTATAAGTATGAGTATGAGTATGAGTATGAGTATGAGTATGAGTATGAGTATGAGTATGTGCATGAGTATGAGTATGTGTATGAGTATGAGTATGAGTATGAGTATGAGTATGAGTATGTGTATGAGTATGAGTATGAGTATGAGTATGAGTATGAGTATGAGTATGAGTATGAGTTAGAGTATGATTATGTGTATGAGTATGAGTATGAGTATGAGTATGAGTATGAGTATGAGTGTGAGTGTGAGTGCGAATGTGAGTATGAGCATGTGTATGAGTATGAGTATGAGTATGACTATGAGTATGAGTATGAGTATGAGCATGAGCATGAGCATGAACATGAGCATGAGCGTGAGCGTGAGAATAAGCATGAGTATGAGTTTAACTATGAGTATGAGTACGAGTATGCGTATGAATATGAGTATGAGTATGAGTATGAGTATGAGTATGAGTATGAGTATGAGTATGAGTATGAGTATGAGTATGAGTATGAGTATGAGTATGAGTATGAGTATGAGTATGAGTATGAGTATAAGTATGAGTATGAGTATGAGTATGAGTATGAGTATGAGTATGAGTATGTGCATGAGTATGAGTATGTGTATGAGTATGAGTATGAGTATGAGTATGAGTATGAGTATGAGTATGAGTATGTGTATGAGTATGAGTATGAGTATGAGTATGAGTATGAGTATGAGTATGAGTATGAGTATGAGTATGAGTATGAGTTAGAGTATGAGTATGTGTATGAGTATGAGTATGAGTATAAGTATTAGTATGAGTATGAGTAGGAGTACGAGTATGAGTATGAGTATGAGCATGAGCATGAGCATGAGCATGAGCGTGAGCGTGAGAATAAGCATGAGTATGAGTTTAACTATGAGTATGAGTACGAGTATGCGTATGAATATGAGTATGAGTATGAGTATGAGTATGAGTATGAGTATGAGTATGAGTATGAGTACGAGCATTAGTATGAGTATGAGTATGAGTATGAGTTTAAGTGTGAGTATGAGTATGAGCATGAGTATGAGTATGAGTATGAGTATGAGTATGAGTATAAGTATTAGTATGAGTATGAGTACGAGTATTAGTATGAGTATGAGTATGAGTATGAGTTAAAGTATGAGTATGAGTATGAGTATGTGCATGAGTATGAGTATGTGTATGAGTATGTGCATGAGTATGAGTATGTGTATGAGTATGAGTATGAGTATGAGTATGAGTATGAGTATGAGTATGAGTATGAGTATGTGTATGAGTATGAGTTTGAGTATGAGTATGAGTATGAGTATGAGTATGAGTATAAGTATTAGTATGAGTATGAGTACGAGTATTAGTATGAGTATGAGTATGAGTATGAGTATGAGTATGAGTATGAGTTTAAGTATGAGTATGAGTATGAGTATGTGCATGAGTATGAGTATGTGTATGAGTATGAGTATGAGTATGAGTATGAGTATGAGTATGAGTATGAGTATGAGTATAAGTATGAGAATGAGTATAAGTATGAGAATGAGTATGAGTGTGAGTATGAGAATGAGTATGAGTATGTGTATGAGTATGATTATGAGTATGAGTATGAGTATGAGTATGAGTATGAGTATGAGTATGAGTATGAGTATGAGTATGAGTATGAGTATGAGTATGACTATGAGTATGAGTATGAGTATGAGTATGAGTTTAAGTATGAGGATGAGTATGAGTATGTGCATGAGTATGAGTATGTGTATGAGTATGAGTATGAGTATGAGTATGAGTATGAGTATGAGTATGAGTATGTGCATGAGTATGAGTATGTGTATGAGTATGAGTATGAGTATGAGTATGAGTATGAGTATGAGTATGTGTATGAGTATGAGTATGAGTATGAGTATGAGTATGAGTATGAGTATGAGTATGAGTATGAGTATGAGTATGAGTTAGAGTATGAGTATGTGTATGAGTATGAGTATGAGTATGAGTATGAGTATGAGTATGAGTATGTGCATGAGTATGAGTATGTGTATGAGTATGAGTATGAGTATGAGTATGAGTATGAGTATGAGTATGAGTATGAGTATGAGTATGAGTATAAGTATGAGAATGAGTATGAGTGTGAGTATGAGAATGAGTATGAGTATGTGTATGAGTATGAGTTTGAGTATGAGTATGAGTATGAGTATGAGTATGAGTATAAGTATTAGTATGATTATGAGTATGAGTATGAGTATGAGTATGAGTATGAGTATGAGTATGAGTACGAGTATGACTATGAGTATGAGTATGAGTATGAGTATGAGTACGAGTATGACTATGAGTATGAGTATGAGTATGAGTATGAGTTTAAGTATGAGTATGAGTATGAGTATGTGCATGAGTATGAGTATGTGTATGAGTATGAGTATGAGTATGAGTTTAAGTGTGAGTATGAGTATGAGTATGAGTATAAGTATTAGTATTAGTATGAGTATGAGTACGAGTATTAGTATGAGTATGAGTATGAGTATGAGTTTAAGTATGAGAATAAGCATGAGTATGAGTTTAACTATGAGTATGAGTACGAGTATGCGTATGAATATGAGTATGAGTATGAGTATGAGTATGAGTATGAGTATGAGTATGAGTATGAGTACGAGCATTAGTATGAGTATGAGTATGAGTATGAGTTTAAGTGTGAGTATGAGTATGAGCATGAGTATGAGTATGAGTATGAGTATGAGTATGAGTATAAGTATTAGTATGAGTATGAGTACGAGTATTAGTATGAGTATGAGTATGAGTATGAGTTAAAGTATGAGTATGAGTATGAGTATGTGCATGAGTATGAGTATGTGTATGAGTATGTGCATGAGTATGAGTATGTGTATGAGTATGAGTATGAGTATGAGTATGAGTATGAGTATGAGTATGAGTATGTGTATGAGTATGAGTTTGAGTATGAGTATGAGTATGAGTATGAGTATGAGTATAAGTATTAGTATGAGTATGAGTACGAGTATTAGTATGAGTATGAGTATGAGTATGAGTATGAGTATGAGTATGAGTTTAAGTATGAGTATGAGTATGAGTATGTGCATGAGTATGAGTATGTGTATGAGTATGAGTATGAGTATGAGTATGAGTATGAGTATGAGTATGAGTATGAGTATAAGTATGAGAATGAGTATAAGTATGAGAATGAGTATGAGTGTGAGTATGAGAATGAGTATGAGTATGTGTATGAGTATGATTATGAGTATGAGTATGAGTATGAGTATGAGTATGAGTATGAGTATGAGTATGAGTATGAGTATGAGTATGACTATGAGTATGAGTATGAGTATGAGTATGAGTTTAAGTATGAGGATGAGTATGAGTATGTGCATGAGTATGAGTATGTGTATGAGTATGAGTATGAGTATGAGTATGAGTATGAGTATGAGTATGAGTATGTGCATGAGTATGAGTATGTGTATGAGTATGAGTATGAGTATGAGTATGAGTATGAGTATGTGTATGAGTATGAGTATGAGTATGAGTATGAGTATGAGTATGAGTATGAGTATGAGTATGAGTATGAGTATGAGTATGAGTTAGAGTATGAGTATGTGTATGAGTATGAGTATGAGTATGAGTATGAGTATGTGCATGAGTATGAGTATGTGTATGAGTATGAATATGAGTATGAGTATGAGTATGAGTATGAGTATGAGTATGAGTATGAGTATAAGTATGAGAATGAGTATGAGTGTGAGTATGAGAATGAGTATGAGTATGTGTATGAGTATGAGTTTGAGTATGAGTATGAGTATGAGTATGAGTATGAGTATAAGTATTAGTATGATTATGAGTATGAGTATGAGTATGAGTATGAGTATGAGTATGAGTATGAGTACGAGTATGACTATGAGTATGAGTATGAGTATGAGTATGAGTTTAAGTATGAGTATGAGTATGAGTATGTGCATGAGTATGAGTATGTGTATGAGTATGAGTATGAGTATGAGTTTAAGTGTGAGTATGAGTATGAGTATGAGTATGAGTATAAGTATTAGTATTAGTATGAGTATGAGTACGAGTATTAGTATGAGTATGAGTATGAGTATGAGTTTAAGTATGAGTATGAGTATGAGTATGTGCATGAGTATGAGTATGTGTATGAGTATGAGTATGAGTATGAGTATGAGTATGAGTATGAGCATGAGCATGAGCATGAGCGTGAGCGTGAGAATAAGCATGAGTATGAGTTTAACTATGAGTATGAGTACGAGTATGCGTATGAATATGAGTATGAGTATGAGTATGAGTATGAGTATGAGTGTGAGTGTGAGTGCGAATGTGAGTATGAGCATGTGTATGAGTATGAGTATGAGTATGACTATGAGTATGAGTATGAGTATGAGCATGAGCATGAGCATGAGCATGAGCGTAAGCGTGAGAATAAGCATGAGTATGAGTTTAACTATGAGTATGAGTACGAGTATGCGTATGAATATGAGTATGAGTATGAGTATGAGTATGAGTATGAGTATGAGTATGAGTATGAGTATGAGTATGAGTATGAGTATGAGTATGAGTATGAGTATGAGTATGAGTATGAGTATGAGTATAAGTATGAGTATGAGTATGAGTATGAGTATGAGTATGAGTATGAGTATGAGTATGAGTATGTGCATGAGTATGAGTATGTGTATGAGTATGAGTATGAGTATGAGTATGAGTATGAGTATGAGTATGTGTATGAGTATGAGTATGAGTATGAGTATGAGTATGAGTATGAGTATGAGTATGAGTTAGAGTATGAGTATGTGTATGAGTATGAGTATGAGTATGAGTATGAGTATGAGTATGAGTATGAGTGTGAGTGTGAGTGCGAATGTGAGTATGAGCATGTGTATGAGTATGAGTATGAGTATGACTATGAGTATGAGTATGAGTATGAGCATGAGCATGAGCATGAGCATGAGCATGAGCGTGAGCGTGAGAATAAGCATGAGTATGAGTTTAACTATGAGTATGAGTACGAGTATGCGTATGAATATGAGTATGAGTATGAGTATGAGTATGAGTATGAGTATAAGTATTAGTATGAGTATGAGTACGAGTATTAGTATGAGTATGAGTATGAGTATGAGTATGAGTATGAGTTTAAGTATGAGTATGAGTATGAGTATGTGCATGAGTATGAGTATGTGTATGAGTATGAGTATGAGTATGAGTATGAGTATGAGTATGAGTATGAGTATGAGTATGAGTATGACTATGAGTATGAGTATGAGTATGAGCATGAGCATGAGCATGAGCATGAGCATGAGCGTGAGCGTGAGAATAAGCATGAGTATGAGTTTAACTATGAGTATGAGTACGAGTATGCGTATGAATATGAGTATGAGTATGAGTATGAGTATGAGTATGAGTATGAGTATGAGTATGAGTACGAGCATTAGTATGAGTATGAGTATGAGTATGAGTTTAAGTGTGAGTATGAGTATGAGCATGAGTATGAGTATGAGTATGAGTATGAGTATGAGTATGAGTATGAGTATAAGTATTAGTATGAGTATGAGTACGAGTATTAGTATGAGTATGAGTATGAGTATGAGTTAAAGTATGAGTATGAGTATGAGTATGTGCATGAGTATGAGTATGTGTATGAGTATGTGCATGAGTATGAGTATGTGTATGAGTATGAGTATGAGTATGAGTATGAGTATGAGTATGAGTATGAGTATGAGTATGAGTATGTGTATGAGTATGAGTTTGAGTATGAGTATGAGTATGAGTATGAGTATGAGTATAAGTATTAGTATGAGTATGAGTACGAGTATTAGTATGAGTATGAGTATGAGTATGAGTATGAGTATGAGTATGAGTATGAGTTTAAGTATGAGTATGAGTATGAGTATGTGCATGAGTATGAGTATGTGTATGAGTATGAGTATGAGTATGAGTATGAGTATGAGTATGAGTATAAGTATGAGAATGAGTATAAGTATGAGAATGAGTATGAGTGTGAGTATGAGAATGAGTATGAGTATGTGTATGAGTATGATTATGAGTATGAGTATGAGTATGAGTATGAGTATGAGTATGAGTATGAGTATGAGTATGAGTATGAGTATGACTATGAGTATGAGTATGAGTATGAGTATGAGTTTAAGTATGAGGATGAGTATGAGTATGTGCATGAGTATGAGTATGTGTATGAGTATGAGTATGAGTATGAGTATGAGTATGAGTATGAGTATGAGTATGTGCATGAGTATGAGTATGTGTATGAGTATGAGTATGAGTATGAGTATGAGTATGAGTATGAGTATGTGTATGAGTATGAGTATGAGTATGTGCATGAGTATGAGTATGTGTATGAGTATGAGTATGAGTATGAGTATGAGTATGAGTATGAGTATGAGTATGAGTATAAGTATGAGAATGAGTATAAGTATTAGTATGAGTATGAGTATGAGTATGAGTATGAGTATGAGTATGAGTATGAGTTTAAGTATGAGTATGAGTATGAGTATGTGCATGAGTATGAGTATGTGTATGAGTATGAGTATGAGTATGAGTATGAGTATGAGTATGAGTATGAGTATGAGTATAAGTATGAGAATGAGTATAAGTATGAGAATGAGTATGAGTGTGAGTATGAGAATGAGTATGAGTATGTGTATGAGTATGATTATGAGTATGAGTATGAGTATGAGTATGAGTATGAGTATGAGTATGAGTATGAGTATGAGTATGACTATGAGTATGAGTATGAGTATGAGTATGAGTTTAAGTATGAGGATGAGTATGAGTATGTGCATGAGTATGAGTATGTGTATGAGTATGAGTATGAGTATGAGTATGAGTATGAGTATGAGTATGTGCATGAGTATGAGTATGTGTATGAGTATGAGTATGAGTATGAGTATGAGTATGAGTATGAGTATGTGTATGAGTATGAGTATGAGTATGAGTATGAGTATGAGTATGAGTATGAGTATGAGTATGAGTTAGAGTATGAGTATGTGTATGAGTATGAGTATGAGTATGAGTATGAGTATGAGTATGTGCATGAGTATGTGTATGTGTATGAGTATGAGTATGAGTATGAGTATGAGTATGAGTATGAGTATGAGTATGAGTATGAGTATAAGTATGAGAATGAGTATGAGTGTGAGTATGAGAATGAGTATGAGTATGTGTATGAGTATGAGTTTGAGTATGAGTATGAGTATGAGTATGAGTATGAGTATAAGTATTAGTATGATTATGAGTATGAGTATGAGTATGAGTATGAGTATGACTATGAGTATGAGTATGAGTATGAGTATGAGTTTAAGTATGAGTATGAGTATGAGTATGTGCATGAGTATGAGTATGTGTATGAGTATGAGTATGAGTATGAGTTTAAGTGTGAGTATGAGTATGAGTATGAGTATAAGTATTAGTATTAGTATGAGTATGAGTACGAGTATTAGTATGAGTATGAGTATGAGTATGAGTTTAAGTATGAGTATGAGTATGAGTATGAGTATGTGCATGAGTATGAGTATGTGTATGAGTATGAGTATGAGTATGAGTATGAGTATGAGTATGAGTATGAGTATGAGTATGAGTATGAGTATGAGTATGAGTATGAGTATGAGTATAAGTATTAGTATGAGTATGAGTAGGAGTACGAGTATGAGTATGAGTATGAGCATGAGCATGAGCATGAGCATGAGCGTGAGCGTGAGAATAAGCATGAGTATGAGTTTAACTATGAGTATGAGTACGAGTATGCGTATGAATATGAGTATGAGTATGAGTATGAGTATGAGTATGAGTATGAGTATGAGTATGAGTATGAGTATGAGTACGAGCATTAGTATGAGTATGAGTATGAGTATGAGTTTAAGTGTGAGTATGAGTATGAGCATGAGTATGAGTATGAGTATGAGTATGAGTATGAGTATGAGTATGAGTATAAGTATTAGTATGAGTATGAGTACGAGTATTAGTATGAGTATGAGTATGAGTATGAGTTAAAGTATAAGTATGAGTATGAGTATGTGCATGAGTATGAGTATGTGTATGAGTATGTGCATGAGTATGAGTATGTGTATGAGTATGAGTATGAGTATGAGTATGAGTATGAGTATGAGTATGAGTATGAGTATGAGTATGAGTATGAGTATGAGTATGAGTATGAGTATGAGTATAAGTATTAGTATGAGTGCGAGTATTAGTATGAGTATGAGTATGAGTATGAGTTTAAGTGTGAGTATGAGTATGAGCATGAGTATGAGTATGAGTATGAGTATGAGTATGTGTATGAGTATGAGTATGAGTACGAGTATTAGTATGAGTATGAGTATGAGTATGAGTTTAAGTATGAGTATGAGTATGAGTATGTGCATGAGTATGAGTATGTGTATGAGTATGAGTATGAGTATGAGTATGAGTATGAGTATGAGTATGAGTATGAGTATGAGTATGAGTATGAGTATGAGTATGAGTATGAGTATGAGTATGAGTATGAGTATGAATATGAGTATGAGTATGAGTATGAGTATAAGTATTAGTATGAGTATGAGTAGGAGTACGAGTAGGAGTACGAGTATGCGTATGAGTATGAGTATGAGTATGAGTATGAGTGTGAGTGTGAGTGCGAATGTGAGTATGAGCATGTGTATGAGTATGAGTATGAGTATGACTATGAGTATGAGTATGAGTATGAGCATGAGCATGAGCATGAGCGTGAGCGTGAGAATAAGCATGAGTATGAGTTTAACTATGAGTATGATTACGAGTATGCGTATGAATATGAGTATGAGTATGAGTATGAGTATGAGTATGAGTATGAGTATGAGTATGAGTATAAGTATGAGTATGAGTATGAGTATGAGTATGAGTATGAGTATGAGTATGAGTATGAGTATGAGTATGAGTATGAGTATGAGTATGAGTATAAGTATGAGTATGAGTATGAGTATGAGTATGAGTATGAGTATGAGTATGAGTATGAGTATGAGTATGTGCATGAGTATGAGTATGTGTATGAGTATGAGTATGAGTATGAGTATGAGTATAAGTATGAGTATGAGTATGTGTATGAGTATGAGTATGAGTATGAGTATGAGTATGAGTATGAGTATGAGTATGAGTATGAGTTAGAGTATGAGTATGTGTATGAGTATGAGTATGAGTATGAGTATGAGTATGAGTATGAGTGTGAGTGTGAGTGCGAATGTGAGTATGAGCATGTGTATGAGTATGAGTATGAGTATGACTATGAGTATGAGTATGAGTATGAGCATGAGCATGAGCATGAGCGTGAGCGTGAGCGTGAGAATAAGCATGAGTATGAGTTTAACTATGAGTATGAGTACGAGTATGCGTATGAATATGAGTATGAGTATGAGTATGAGTATGAGTATGAGTATGAGTATGAGTATGAGTATGAGTATGAGTATGAGTATGAGTATGAGTATGAGTATGAGTATGAGTATGAGTATGAGTATGAGTATAAGTATGAGTATGAGTATGAGTATGAGTATGAGTATGAGTATGAGTATGAGTATGTGCATGAGTATGAGTATGTGTGTGAGTATGAGTATGAGTATGAGTATGAGTATGAGTATGAGTATGAGTATGTGTATGAGTATGAGTATGAGTATGAGTATGAGTATGAGTATGAGTATGAGTATGAGTATGAGTTAGAGTATGAGTATGTGTATGAGTATGAGTATGAGTATGAGTATGAGTATGAGTATGAGTATGAGTGTGAGTGTGAGTGCGAATGTGAGTATGAGCATGTGTATGAGTATGAGTATGAGTATGACTATGAGTATGAGTATGAGTATGAGCATGAGCATGAGCATGAGCATGAGCGTGAGCGTGAGAATAAGCATGAGTATGAGTTTAACTATGAGTATGAGTACGAGTATGCGTATGAATATGAGTATGAGTATGAGTATGAGTATGAGTATGGGTATGAGTATGAGTATGAGTATGAGTATAAGAATGAGCATGAGCATGAGTATGAGTATGAGTATGAGTATGAGTATGAGTATGAGTAAGAGTATGAGTATAAGTATGAGTATGAGTATGAGTATGAGTATGAGTATAAGTATTAGTATGAGTATGAGTACGAGTATTAGTATGAGTATGAGTATGAGTATGAGTATGAGTCTGAGTTTAAGTATGAGTATGAGTATGAGTATGTGCATGAGTATGAGTATGTGTATGAGTATGAGTATGAGTATGAGTATGAGTATGAGTATGAGTATGAGTATGAGTATGAGTATGACTATGAGTATGAGTATGAGTATGAGCATGAGCATGAGCATGAGCATGAGCGTGAGCGTGAGAATAAGCATGAGTATGAGTTTAATTATGAGTATGAGTACGAGTATGCGTATGAATATGAGTATGAGTATGAGAATGAGTATGAGTATGAGTATGAGTATGGGTATGAGTATGAGTATGAGTATGAGTATGAGTATGAGTATGAGTATGAGTATGAGTATGAGTATGAGTATGAGTATGAGTATAAGTATGAGTATGAGTATGAGTATGTGCATGAGTATGAGTATGTGTATGAGTATGAGTATGAGTATGAGTATGAGTATGAGTATGAGTATGAGTATGTGTATGAGTATGAGTATGAGTATGAGTATGAGTATGAGTATGAGTATGAGTATGAGTATGAGTATGAGTATGAGTTAGAGTATGAGTATGTGTATGAGTATGAGTATGAGTATGAGTATGAGTATGAGTGTGAGTGTGAGTGCGAATGTGAGTATGAGCATGTGTATGAGTATGAGTATGAGTATGACTATGAGTATGAGTATGAGTATGAGCATGAGCATGAGCATGAGCATGAGCGTGAGCGTGAGAATAAGCATGAGTATGAGTTTAACTATGAGTATGAGTACGAGTATGCGTATGAATATGAGTATGAGTATGAGTATGAGTATGAGTATGGGTATGAGTATGAGTATGAGTATAAGAATGAGCATGAGCATGAGTATGAGTATGAGTATGAGTATGAGTATGAGTATGAGTATGAGTATGAGTAAAAGTATGAGTATAAGTATGAGTATGAGTATGAGTATGAGTATGAGTATGAGTATGAGTATAAGTATTAGTATGAGTATGAGTACGAGTATTAGTATGAGTATGAGTATGAGTATGAGTATGAGTTTAAGTATGAGTATGAGTATGAGTATGTGCATGAGTATGAGTATGTGTATGAGTATGAGTATGAGTATGAGTATGAGTATGAGTATGAGTATGAGTATGAGTATAAGTATGAGAATGAGTATGAGTGTGAGTATGAGAATGAGTATGAGTATGTGTATGAGTATGAGTTTGATTATGAGTATGAGTATGAGTATGAGTATGAGTATAAGTATTAGTATGAGTATGAGTACGAGTATTAGTATGAGTATGAGTATAAGTATGAGTATGAGTATGAGTTTAAGTATGAGTATGAGTATGAGTATGTGCATGAGTATGAGTATGTGTATGAGTATGAGTATGAGTATGAGTATGAGTATGAGTATGTGTATGAGTATGAGTATGAGTATGAGTATGAGTATGAGTATAAGTATGAGAATGAGTATAAGTATGAGAATGAGTATTAGTATGAGTATGAGTACGAGTATTAGTATGAGTATGAGTATGAGTATGAGTATGAGTATGAGTATGAGTTTAAGTATGAGTATGAGTATGAGTATGTTTATGAGTATGAGTATGTGTATGAGTATGAGTATGAGTATGAGTATGAGTATGAGTATGAGTATGAGTATGAGTATAAGTATGAGAATGAGTATGAGTGTGAGTATGAGAATGAGTATGAGTATGAGTATGAGTATGAGTATGAGTGTGAGTGTGAGTGCGAATGTGAGTATGAGCATGTGTATGAGTATGAGTATGAGTATGACTATGAGTATGAGTATGAGTATGAGCATGAGCATGAGCATGAGCGTGAGCGTGAGCGTGAGAATAAGCATGAGTATGAGTTTAACTATGAGTATGAGTACGAGTATGCGTATGAATATGAGTATGAGTATGAGTATGAGTATGAGTATGAGTATGAGTATGAGTATGAGTATGAGTATGAGTATGAGTATGAGTATGAGTATGAGTATGAGTATGAGTATGAGTATGAGTATGAGTATGAGTATAAGTATGAGTATGAGTATGAGTATGAGTATGAGTATGAGTATGAGTATGAGTATGTGCATGAGTATGAGTATGTGTGTGAGTATGAGTATGAGTATGAGTATGAGTATGAGTATGAGTATGAGTATGTGTATGAGTATGAGTATGAGTATGAGTATGAGTATGAGTATGAGTATGAGTATGAGTTAGAGTATGAGTATGTGTATGAGTATGAGTATGAGTATGAGTATGAGTATGAGTATGAGTATGAGTGTGAGTGTGAGTGCGAATGTGAGTATGAGCATGTGTATGAGTATGAGTATGAGTATGACTATGAGTATGAGTATGAGTATGAGCATGAGCATGAGCATGAGCATGAGCGTGAGCGTGAGAATAAGCATGAGTATGAGTTTAACTATGAGTATGAGTACGAGTATGCGTATGAATATGAGTATGAGTATGAGTATGAGTATGAGTATGGGTATGAGTATGAGTATGAGTATGAGTATAAGAATGAGCATGAGCATGAGTATGAGTATGAGTATGAGTATGAGTATGAGTATGAGTAAGAGTATGAGTATAAGTATGAGTATGAGTATGAGTATGAGTATGAGTATAAGTATTAGTATGAGTATGAGTACGAGTATTAGTATGAGTATGAGTATGAGTATGAGTATGAGTCTGAGTTTAAGTATGAGTATGAGTATGAGTATGTGCATGAGTATGAGTATGTGTATGAGTATGAGTATGAGTATGAGTATGAGTATGAGTATGAGTATGAGTATGAGTATGAGTATGACTATGAGTATGAGTATGAGTATGAGCATGAGCATGAGCATGAGCATGAGCGTGAGCGTGAGAATAAGCATGAGTATGAGTTTAATTATGAGTATGAGTACGAGTATGCGTATGAATATGAGTATGAGTATGAGAATGAGTATGAGTATGAGTATGAGTATGGGTATGAGTATGAGTATGAGTATGAGTATGAGTATGAGTATGAGTATGAGTATGAGTATGAGTATGAGTATGAGTATGAGTATAAGTATGAGTATGAGTATGAGTATGTGCATGAGTATGAGTATGTGTATGAGTATGAGTATGAGTATGAGTATGAGTATGAGTATGAGTATGAGTATGTGTATGAGTATGAGTATGAGTATGAGTATGAGTATGAGTATGAGTATGAGTATGAGTATGAGTATGAGTATGAGTTAGAGTATGAGTATGTGTATGAGTATGAGTATGAGTATGAGTATGAGTATGAGTGTGAGTGTGAGTGCGAATGTGAGTATGAGCATGTGTATGAGTATGAGTATGAGTATGACTATGAGTATGAGTATGAGTATGAGCATGAGCATGAGCATGAGCATGAGCGTGAGCGTGAGAATAAGCATGAGTATGAGTTTAACTATGAGTATGAGTACGAGTATGCGTATGAATATGAGTATGAGTATGAGTATGAGTATGAGTATGGGTATGAGTATGAGTATGAGTATAAGAATGAGCATGAGCATGAGTATGAGTATGAGTATGAGTATGAGTATGAGTATGAGTATGAGTATGAGTAAAAGTATGAGTATAAGTATGAGTATGAGTATGAGTATGAGTATGAGTATGAGTATGAGTATAAGTATTAGTATGAGTATGAGTACGAGTATTAGTATGAGTATGAGTATGAGTATGAGTATGAGTTTAAGTATGAGTATGAGTATGAGTATGTGCATGAGTATGAGTATGTGTATGAGTATGAGTATGAGTATGAGTATGAGTATGAGTATGAGTATGAGTATGAGTATAAGTATGAGAATGAGTATGAGTGTGAGTATGAGAATGAGTATGAGTATGTGTATGAGTATGAGTTTGAGTATGAGTATGAGTATGAGTATGAGTATGAGTATAAGTATTAGTATGAGTATGAGTACGAGTATTAGTATGAGTATGAGTATAAGTATGAGTATGAGTATGAGTTTAAGTATGAGTATGAGTATGAGTATGTGCATGAGTATGAGTATGTGTATGAGTATGAGTATGAGTATGAGTATGAGTATGAGTATGTGTATGAGTATGAGTATGAGTATGAGTATGAGTATGAGTATAAGTATGAGAATGAGTATAAGTATGAGAATGAGTATTAGTATGAGTATGAGTACGAGTATTAGTATGAGTATGAGTATGAGTATGAGTATGAGTATGAGTATGAGTTTAAGTATGAGTATGAGTATGAGTATGTGCATGAGTATGAGTATGTGTATGAGTATGAGTATGAGTATGAGTATGAGTATGAGTATGAGTATGAGTATGAGTATAAGTATGAGAATGAGTATGAGTGTGAGTATGAGAATGAGTATGAGTATGTGTATGAGTATGAGTTTGAGTATGAGTATTAGTATGAGTATGAGTATGAGTATAAGTATTAGTATGAGTATGAGTACGAGTATTAGTATGAGTATGAGTATGAGTATGAGTATGAGTATGAGTATGAGTATGAGTTTAAGTATGAGTATGAGTATGAGTATGTGCATGAGTATGAGTATGTGTATGAGTATGAGTATGAGTATGAGTATGAGTATGAGTATGAGTATGAGTATAAGTATGAGAATGAGTATAAGTATGAGAATGGGTATGAGTGTGAGTATGAGAATGAGTATGAGTATGTGTATGAGTATGATTATGAGTATGAGTATGAGTATGAGTATGAGTATGAGTATGAGTATGAGTATGAGTATGAGTATGAGTATGAGTATGACTATGAGTATGAGTATGAGTATGAGTATGAGTTTAAGTATGAGGATGAGTATGAGTATGTGCATGAGTATGAGTATGTGTATGAGAATGAGTATGAGTATGAGTATGAGTATGAGTATGAGTATGAGTATGTGCATGAGTATGAGTATGTGTATGAGTATGAGTATGAGTATGAGTATGAGTATGAGTATGAGTATGAGTATGTGTATGAGTATGAGTATGAGTATGAGTATGAGTATGAGTATGAGTATGAGTATGAGTATGAGTATGAGTTAGAGTATGAGTATGTGTATGAGTATGAGTTTGAGTATGAGTATGAGTATGAGTATGAGTGTGAGTGTGAGTGCGAATGTGAGTATGAGCATGTGTATGAGTATGAGTATGAGTATGACTATGAGTATGAGTATGAGTATGAGCATGAGCATGAGCATGAGCGTGAGCGTGAGAATAAGCATGAGTATGAGTTTAACTATGAGTATGAGTACGAGTATGCGTATGAATATGAGTATGAGTATGAGTATGAGTATGAGTATGAGTATGAGTATGAGTATGAGTATGAGTATAAGTATGAGTATGAGTATGAGTATGAGTATGAGTATGAGTATGAGTATGAGTATGAGTATGAGTATGAGTATGAGTATGAGTATGAGTATGAGTATGAGTATGAGTATAAGTATGAGTATGAGTATGAGTATAAGTATGAGAATGAGTATGAGTGTGAGTATGAGAATGAGTATGAGTATGTGTATGAGTATGAGTATGATTATGAGTATGAGTATGAGTATGAGTATGAGTATGAGTATGAGTATGACTATGAGTATGAGTATGAGTATGAGTATGAGTTTAAGTATGAGTATGAGTATGAGTATGAGTATGTGCATGAGTATGAGTATGTGTATGAGTATGAGTATGAGTATGAGTTTAAGTGTGAGTATGAGTATGAGTATGAGTATGAGTATAAGTATTAGTATTAGTATTAGTATGAGTATGAGTACGAGTATTAGTATGAGTATGAGTATGAGTATGAGTTTAAGTATGAGTATGAGTATGAGTATGTACATGAGTATGAGTATGTGTATGAGTATGAGTATGAGTATGAGTATGAGTATGAGTATGAGTATGAGTATGAGTATGAGTATGAGTATGAGTATAAGTATTAGTATGAGTATGAGTAGGAGTACGAGTAGGAGTACGAGTATGCGTATGAGTATGAGTATGAGTATGAGTGTGAGTGTGAGTGCGAATGTGAGTACGAGTATGCGTATGAGTATGAGTATGAGTATGAGTATGAGTGTGAGTGTGATTGCGAATGTGAGTATGAGCATGTGTATGAGTATGAGTATGAGTATGACTATGAGTATGAGTATGAGTATGAGCATGAGCGTGAGAATTAGCATGAGTATGAGTTTAACTATGAGTATGAGTACGAGTATGCGTATGAATATGAGTATGAGTATGAGTATGAGTATGAGTACGAGTATTAGTATGAGTATGAGTATGAGTATGAGTATGAGTTTAAGTATGAGTATGAGTATGAGTATGTGCATGAGTATGAGTATGTGTATGAGTATGAGTATGAGTATGAGTATGAGTATGAGTATGAGTATGAGTATGAGTATAAGTATGAGAATGAGTATGAGTGTGAGTATGAGAATGAGTATGAGTATGTGTATGAGTATGAGTTTGAGTATGAGTATGAGTATGAGTATGAGTATGAGTATAAGTATTAGTATGAGTATGAGTACGAGTATTAGTATGAGTATGAGTATAAGTATGAGTATGAGTATGAGTTTAAGTATGAGTATGAGTATGAGTATGTGCATGAGTATGAGTATGTGTATGAGTATGAGTATGAGTATGAGTATGAGTATGAGTATGTGTATGAGTATGAGTATGAGTATGAGTATGAGTATGAGTATAAGTATGAGAATGAGTATAAGTATGAGAATGAGTATTAGTATGAGTATGAGTACGAGTATTAGTATGAGTATGAGTGTGAGTATGAGTATGAGTATGAGTATGAGTTTAAGTATGAGTATGAGTATGAGTATGTGCATGAGTATGAGTATGTGTATGAGTATGAGTATGAGTATGAGTATGAGTATGAGTATGAGTATGAGTATAAGTATGAGAATGAGTATGAGTGTGAGTATGAGAATGAGTATGAGTATGTGTATGAGTATGAGTTTGAGTATGAGTATTAGTATGAGTATGAGTATGAGTATAAGTATTAGTATGAGTATGAGTACGAGTATTAGTATGAGTATGAGTATGAGTATGAGTATGAGTATGAGTATGAGTATGAGTTTAAGTATGAGTATGAGTATGAGTATGTGCATGAGTATGAGTATGTGTATGAGTATGAGTATGAGTATGAGTATGAGTATGAGTATGAGTATGAGTATAAGTATGAGAATGAGTATAAGTATGAGAATGGGTATGAGTGTGAGTATGAGAATGAGTATGAGTATGTGTATGAGTATGATTATGAGTATGAGTATGAGTATGAGTATGAGTATGAGTATGAGTATGAGTATGAGTATGAGTATGAGTATGAGTATGACTATGAGTATGAGTATGAGTATGAGTATGAGTTTAAGTATGAGGATGAGTATGAGTATGTGCATGAGTATGAGTATGTGTATGAGAATGAGTATGAGTATGAGTATGAGTATGAGTATGAGTATGAGTATGTGCATGAGTATGAGTATGTGTATGAGTATGAGTATGAGTATGAGTATGAGTATGAGTATGAGTATGAGTATGTGTATGAGTATGAGTATGAGTATGAGTATGAGTATGAGTATGAGTATGAGTATGAGTATGAGTATGAGTTAGAGTATGAGTATGTGTATGAGTATGAGTTTGAGTATGAGTATGAGTATGAGTATGAGTGTGAGTGTGAGTGCGAATGTGAGTATGAGCATGTGTATGAGTATGAGTATGAGTATGACTATGAGTATGAGTATGAGTATGAGCATGAGCATGAGCATGAGCGTGAGCGTGAGAATAAGCATGAGTATGAGTTTAACTATGAGTATGAGTACGAGTATGCGTATGAATATGAGTATGAGTATGAGTATGAGTATGAGTATGAGTATGAGTATGAGTATGAGTATGAGTATAAGTATGAGTATGAGTATGAGTATGAGTATGAGTATGAGTATGAGTATGAGTATGAGTATGAGTATGAGTATGAGTATGAGTATGAGTATGAGTATGAGTATAAGTATGAGTATGAGTATGAGTATAAGTATGAGAATGAGTATGAGTGTGAGTATGAGAATGAGTATGAGTATGTGTATGAGTATGAGTATGATTATGAGTATGAGTATGAGTATGAGTATGAGTATGAGTATGAGTATGACTATGAGTATGAGTATGAGTATGAGTATGAGTTTAAGTATGAGTATGAGTATGAGTATGAGTATGTGCATGAGTATGAGTATGTGTATGAGTATGAGTATGAGTATGAGCATGAGCATGAGCGTGAGCGTGAGAATAAGCATGAGTATGAGTTTAACTATGAGTATGAGTACGAGTATGCGTATGAATATGAGTATGAGTATGAGTATGTGTATGAGTATGAGTATGAGTATGAGTATGAGTATGAGTATGAGTATGAGTATGAGTATGAGTATAAGTATGAGTATGAGTATGAGTATGAGTATGAGTATGAGTATGAGTATGAGTATGTGCATGAGTATGAGTATGTGTGTGAGTATGAGTATGAGTATGAGTATGAGTATGAGTATGAGTATGTGTATGAGTATGAGTATGAGTATGAGTATGAGTATGAGTATGAGTATGAGTATGAGTTAGAGTATGAGTATGTGTATGAGTATGAGTATGAGTATGAGTATGAGTATGAGTATGAGTATGAGTGTGAGTGTGAGTGCGAATGTGAGTATGAGCATGTGTATGAGTATGAGTATGAGTATGACTATGAGTATGAGTATGAGTATGAGCATGAGCATGAGCATGAGCGTGAGCGTGAGCGTGAGAATAAGCATGAGTATGAGTTTAACTATGAGTATGAGTACGAGTATGCGTATGAATATGAGTATGAGTATGAGTATGAGTATGAGTATGAGTATGAGTATGAGTATGAGTATGAGTATGAGTATGAGTATGAGTATGAGTATGAGTATGAGTATGAGTATGAGTATGAGTATAAGTATGAGTATGAGTATGAGTATGAGTATGAGTATGAGTATGAGTATGAGTATGTGCATGAGTATGAGTATGTGTGTGAGTATGAGTATGAGTATGAGTATGAGTATGAGTATGAGTATGTGTATGAGTATGAGTATGAGTATGAGTATGAGTATGAGTATGAGTATGAGTATGAGTTAGAGTATGAGTATGTGTATGAGTATGAGTATGAGTATGAGTATGAGTATGAGTATGAGTATGAGTGTGAGTGTGAGTGCGAATGTGAGTATGAGCATGTGTATGAGTATGAGTATGAGTATGACTATGAGTATGAGTATGAGTATGAGCATGAGCATGAGCATGAGCATGAGCGTGAGCGTGAGAATAAGCATGAGTATGAGTTTAACTATGAGTATGAGTACGAGTATGCGTATGAATATGAGTATGAGTATGAGTATGAGTATGAGTATGGGTATGAGTATGAGTATGAGTATGAGTATAAGAATGAGCATGAGCATGAGTATGAGTATGAGTATGAGTATGAGTATGAGTATGAGTAAGAGTATGAGTATAAGTATGAGTATGAGTATGAGTATGAGTATGAGTATAAGTATTAGTATGAGTATGAGTACGAGTATTAGTATGAGTATGAGTATGAGTATGAGTATGAGTATGAGTTTAAGTATGAGTATGAGTATGAGTATGTGCATGAGTATGAGTATGTGTATGAGTATGAGTATGAGTATGAGTATGAGTATGTGTATGAGTATGAGTATGAGTATGAGTATGAGTATGACTATGAGTATGAGTATGAGTATGAGCATGAGCATGAGCATGAGCATGAGCGTGAGCGTGAGAATAAGCATGAGTATGAGTTTAATTATGAGTATGAGTACGAGTATGCGTATGAATATGAGTATGAGTATGAGAATGAGTATGAGTATGAGTATGAGTATGAGTATGAGTATGAGTATGAGTATGAGTATGAGTATGAGTAAGAGTATGAGTATGAGTATGAGTATGAGTATGAGTATAAGTATGAGTATGAGTATGAGTATGTGCATGAGTATGAGTATGTGTATGAGTATGAGTATGAGTATGAGTATGAGTATGAGTATGAGTATGAGTATGAGTATGTGTATGAGTATGAGTATGAGTATGAGTATGAGTATGAGTATGAGTATGAGTATGAGTATGAGTATGAGTATGAGTTAGAGTATGAGTATGTGTATGAGTATGAGTATGAGTATGAGTATGAGTATGAGTGTGAGTGTGAGTGCGAATGTGAGTATGAGCATGTGTATGAGTATGAGTATGAGTATGACTATGAGTATGAGTATGAGTATGAGCATGAGCATGAGCATGAGCATGAGCGTGAGCGTGAGAATAAGCATGAGTATGAGTTTAACTATGAGTATGAGTACGAGTATGCGTATGAATATGAGTATGAGTATGAGTATGAGTATGAGTATGGGTATGAGTATGAGTATGAGTATAAGAATGAGCATGAGCATGAGTATGAGTATGAGTATGAGTATGAGTATGAGTATGAGTATGAGTATGAGTAAAAGTATGAGTATAAGTATGAGTATGAGTATGAGTATGAGTAAGAGTATGAGTATGAGTATAAGTATTAGTATGAGTATGAGTACGAGTATTAGTATGAGTATGAGTATGAGTATGAGTATGAGTTTAAGTATGAGTATGAGTATGAGTATGTGCATGAGTATGAGTATGTGTATGAGTATGAGTATGAGTATGAGTATGAGTATGAGTATGAGTATGAGTATGAGTATAAGTATGAGAATGAGTATGAGTGTGAGTATGAGAATGAGTATGAGTATGTGTATGAGTATGAGTTTGAGTATGAGTATGAGTATGAGTATGAGTATGAGTATAAGTATTAGTATGAGTATGAGTACGAGTATTAGTATGAGTATGAGTATAAGTATGAGTATGAGTATGAGTTTAAGTATGAGTATGAGTATGAGTATGTGCATGAGTATGAGTATGTGTATGAGTATGAGTATGAGTATGAGTATGAGTATGAGTATGTGTATGAGTATGAGTATGAGTATGAGTATGAGTATGAGTATAAGTATGAGAATGAGTATAAGTATGAGAATGAGTATTAGTATGAGTATGAGTACGAGTATTAGTATGAGTATGAGTATGAGTATGAGTATGAGTATGAGTATGAGTTTAAGTATGAGTATGAGTATGAGTATGTGCATGAGTATGAGTATGTGTATGAGTATGAGTATGAGTATGAGTATGAGTATGAGTATGAGTATGAGTATGAGTATAAGTATGAGAATGAGTATGAGTGTGAGTATGAGAATGAGTATGAGTATGTGTATGAGTATGAGTTTGAGTATGAGTATTAGTATGAGTATGAGTATGAGTATAAGTATTAGTATGAGTATGAGTACGAGTATTAGTATGAGTATGAGTATGAGTATGAGTATGAGTATGAGTATGAGTATGAGTTTAAGTATGAGTATGAGTATGAGTATGTGCATGAGTATGAGTATGTGTATGAGTATGAGTATGAGTATGAGTATGAGTATGAGTATGAGTATGAGTATAAGTATGAGAATGAGTATAAGTATGAGAATGGGTATGAGTGTGAGTATGAGAATGAGTATGAGTATGTGTATGAGTATGTGTATGAGTATGAGTATGAGTATGAGTATGAGTATGAGTATGAGTATGAGTATGAGTATAAGTATGAGAATGAGTATGAGTGTGAGTATGAGAATGAGTATGAGTATGTGTATGAGTATGAGTTTGAGTATGAGTATGAGTATGAGTATGAGTATGAGTATAAGTATTAGTATGAGTATGAGTACGAGTATTAGTATGAGTATGAGTATAAGTATGAGTATGAGTATGAGTTTAAGTATGAGTATGAGTATGAGTATGTGCATGAGTATGAGTATGTGTATGAGTATGAGTATGAGTATGAGTATGAGTATGAGTATGTGTATGAGTATGAGTATGAGTATGAGTATGAGTATGAGTATAAGTATGAGAATGAGTATAAGTATGAGAATGAGTATTAGTATGAGTATGAGTACGAGTATTAGTATGAGTATGAGTATGAGTATGAGTATGAGTATGAGTATGAGTTTAAGTATGAGTATGAGTATGAGTATGTGCATGAGTATGAGTATGTGTATGAGTATGAGTATGAGTATGAGTATGAGTATGAGTATGAGTATGAGTATGAGTATAAGTATGAGAATGAGTATGAGTGTGAGTATGAGAATGAGTATGAGTATGTGTATGAGTATGAGTTTGAGTATGAGTATTAGTATGAGTATGAGTATGAGTATAAGTATTAGTATGAGTATGAGTACGAGTATTAGTATGAGTATGAGTATGAGTATGAGTATGAGTATGAGTATGAGTATGAGTTTAAGTATGAGTATGAGTATGAGTATGTGCATGAGTATGAGTATGTGTATGAGTATGAGTATGAGTATGAGTATGAGTATGAGTATGAGTATGAGTATAAGTATGAGAATGAGTATAAGTATGAGAATGGGTATGAGTGTGAGTATGAGAATGAGTATGAGTATGTGTATGAGTATGATTATGAGTATGAGTATGAGTATGAGTATGAGTATGAGTATGAGTATGAGTATGAGTATGAGTATGAGTATGAGTATGACTATGAGTATGAGTATGAGTATGAGTA
Source organism: Andrena chrysosceles (assembly GCA_963855975.1). NCBI lineage: Eukaryota > Metazoa > Arthropoda > Insecta > Hymenoptera > Andrenidae > Andrena > Andrena chrysosceles. Next base: position 637,917 of record CAWLCU010000601.1, read on the forward strand.
TGAGTTTAAGTATGAGGATGAGTATGAGTATGTGCATGAGTATGAGTATGTGTATGAGAATGAGTATGAGTATGAGTATGAGTATGAGTATGAGTATGAGTATGTGCATGAGTATGAGTATGTGTATGAGTATGAGTATGAGTATGAGTATGAGTATGAGTATGAGTATGAGTATGTGTATGAGTATGAGTATGAGTATGAGTATGAGTATGAGTATGAGTATGAGTATGAGTATGAGTATGAGTATGAGTATAAGTATGAGTATGAGTATGAGTATAAGTATGAGAATGAGTATGAGTGTGAGTATGAGAATGAGTATGAGTATGTGTATGAGTATGAGTATGATTATGAGTATGAGTATGAGTATGAGTATGAGTATGAGTATGAGTATGAGTATGACTATGAGTATGAGTATGAGTATGAGTATGAGTTTAAGTATGAGTATGAGTATGAGTATGAGTATGTGCATGAGTATGAGTATGTGTATGAGTATGAGTATGAGTATGAGCATGAGCATGAGCGTGAGCGTGAGAATAAGCATGAGTATGAGTTTAACTATGAGTATGAGTACGAGTATGCGTATGAATATGAGTATGAGTATGAGTATGTGTATGAGTATGAGTATGAGTATGAGTATGAGTATGAGTATGAGTATGAGTATGAGTATGAGTATGAGTTAGAGTATGAGTATGTGTATGAGTATGAGTATGAGTTTGAGTATGAGTATGAGTATGAGTATGAGTATGAGTATGAGTATGAGTTAGAGTATGAGTATGTGTATGAGTATGAGTATGAGTATGAGTATGAGTATGAGTATGAGTGTGAGTGTGAGTGCGAATGTGAGTATGAGCATGTGTATGAGTATGAGTATGAGTATGACTATGAGTATGAGTATGAGTATGAGCATGAGCATGAGCATGAGCGTGAGCGTGAGCGTGAGAATAAGCATGAGTATGAGTTTAACTATGAGTATGAGTACGAGTATGCGTATGAATATGAGTATGAGTATGAGTATGAGTATGAGTATGAGTATGAGTATGAGTATGAGTATGAGTATGAGTATGAGTATGAGTATGAGTATGAGTATGAGTATGAGTATGAGTATGAGTATAAGTATGAGTATGAGTATGAGTATGAGTATGAGTATGAGTATGAGTATGAGTATGTGCATGAGTATGAGTATGTGTGTGAGTATGAGTATGAGTATGAGTATGAGTATGAGTATGAGTATGTGTATGAGTATGAGTATGAGTATGAGTATGAGTATGAGTATGAGTATGAGTATGAGTTAGAGTATGAGTATGTGTATGAGTATGAGTATGAGTATGAGTATGAGTATGAGTATGAGTATGAGTGTGAGTGTGAGTGCGAATGTGAGTATGAGCATGTGTATGAGTATGAGTATGAGTATGACTATGAGTATGAGTATGAGTATGAGCATGAGCATGAGCATGAGCATGAGCGTGAGCGTGAGAATAAGCATGAGTATGAGTTTAACTATGAGTATGAGTACGAGTATGCGTATGAATATGAGTATGAGTATGAGTATGAGTATGAGTATGGGTATGAGTATGAGTATGAGTATGAGTATAAGAATGAGCATGAGCATGAGTATGAGTATGAGTATGAGTATGAGTATGAGTATGAGTAAGAGTATGAGTATAAGTATGAGTATGAGTATGAGTATGAGTATGAGTATAAGTATTAGTATGAGTATGAGTACGAGTATTAGTATGAGTATGAGTATGAGTATGAGTATGAGTATGAGTTTAAGTATGAGTATGAGTATGAGTATGTGCATGAGTATGAGTATGTGTATGAGTATGAGTATGAGTATGAGTATGAGTATGTGTATGAGTATGAGTATGAGTATGAGTATGAGTATGACTATGAGTATGAGTATGAGTATGAGCATGAGCATGAGCATGAGCATGAGCGTGAGCGTGAGAATAAGCATGAGTATGAGTTTAATTATGAGTATGAGTACGAGTATGCGTATGAATATGAGTATGAGTATGAGAATGAGTATGAGTATGAGTATGAGTATGAGTATGAGTATGAGTATGAGTATGAGTATGAGTATGAGTATGAGTATGAGTATGAGTATGAGTATGAGTATGAGTATAAGTATGAGTATGAGTATGAGTATGTGCATGAGTATGAGTATGTGTATGAGTATGAGTATGAGTATGAGTATGAGTATGAGTATGAGTATGAGTATGAGTATGTGTATGAGTATGAGTATGAGTATGAGTATGAGTATGAGTATGAGTATGAGTATGAGTATGAGTATGAGTATGAGTTAGAGTATGAGTATGTGTATGAGTATGAGTATGAGTATGAGTATGAGTATGAGTGTGAGTGTGAGTGCGAATGTGAGTATGAGCATGTGTATGAGTATGAGTATGAGTATGACTATGAGTATGAGTATGAGTATGAGCATGAGCATGAGCATGAGCATGAGCGTGAGCGTGAGAATAAGCATGAGTATGAGTTTAACTATGAGTATGAGTACGAGTATGCGTATGAATATGAGTATGAGTATGAGTATGAGTATGAGTATGGGTATGAGTATGAGTATGAGTATAAGAATGAGCATGAGCATGAGTATGAGTATGAGTATGAGTATGAGTATGAGTATGAGTATGAGTATGAGTAAAAGTATGAGTATAAGTATGAGTATGAGTATGAGTATGAGTAAGAGTATGAGTATGAGTATAAGTATTAGTATGAGTATGAGTACGAGTATTAGTATGAGTATGAGTATGAGTATGAGTATGAGTTTAAGTATGAGTATGAGTATGAGTATGTGCATGAGTATGAGTATGTGTATGAGTATGAGTATGAGTATGAGTATGAGTATGAGTATGAGTATGAGTATGAGTATAAGTATGAGAATGAGTATGAGTGTGAGTATGAGAATGAGTATGAGTATGTGTATGAGTATGAGTTTGAGTATGAGTATGAGTATGAGTATGAGTATGAGTATAAGTATTAGTATGAGTATGAGTACGAGTATTAGTATGAGTATGAGTATAAGTATGAGTATGAGTATGAGTTTAAGTATGAGTATGAGTATGAGTATGTGCATGAGTATGAGTATGTGTATGAGTATGAGTATGAGTATGAGTATGAGTATGAGTATGTGTATGAGTATGAGTATGAGTATGAGTATGAGTATGAGTATAAGTATGAGAATGAGTATAAGTATGAGAATGAGTATTAGTATGAGTATGAGTACGAGTATTAGTATGAGTATGAGTATGAGTATGAGTATGAGTATGAGTATGAGTTTAAGTATGAGTATGAGTATGAGTATGTGCATGAGTATGAGTATGTGTATGAGTATGAGTATGAGTATGAGTATGAGTATGAGTATGAGTATGAGTATGAGTATAAGTATGAGAATGAGTATGAGTGTGAGTATGAGAATGAGTATGAGTATGTGTATGAGTATGAGTTTGAGTATGAGTATTAGTATGAGTATGAGTATGAGTATAAGTATTAGTATGAGTATGAGTACGAGTATTAGTATGAGTATGAGTATGAGTATGAGTATGAGTATGAGTATGAGTATGAGTTTAAGTATGAGTATGAGTATGAGTATGTGCATGAGTATGAGTATGTGTATGAGTATGAGTATGAGTATGAGTATGAGTATGAGTATGAGTATGAGTATAAGTATGAGAATGAGTATAAGTATGAGAATGGGTATGAGTGTGAGTATGAGAATGAGTATGAGTATGTGTATGAGTATGTGTATGAGTATGAGTATGAGTATGAGTATGAGTATGAGTATGAGTATGAGTATGAGTATAAGTATGAGAATGAGTATGAGTGTGAGTATGAGAATGAGTATGAGTATGTGTATGAGTATGAGTTTGAGTATGAGTATGAGTATGAGTATGAGTATGAGTATAAGTATTAGTATGAGTATGAGTACGAGTATTAGTATGAGTATGAGTATAAGTATGAGTATGAGTATGAGTTTAAGTATGAGTATGAGTATGAGTATGTGCATGAGTATGAGTATGTGTATGAGTATGAGTATGAGTATGAGTATGAGTATGAGTATGTGTATGAGTATGAGTATGAGTATGAGTATGAGTATGAGTATAAGTATGAGAATGAGTATAAGTATGAGAATGAGTATTAGTATGAGTATGAGTACGAGTATTAGTATGAGTATGAGTATGAGTATGAGTATGAGTATGAGTATGAGTTTAAGTATGAGTATGAGTATGAGTATGTGCATGAGTATGAGTATGTGTATGAGTATGAGTATGAGTATGAGTATGAGTATGAGTATGAGTATGAGTATGAGTATAAGTATGAGAATGAGTATGAGTGTGAGTATGAGAATGAGTATGAGTATGTGTATGAGTATGAGTTTGAGTATGAGTATTAGTATGAGTATGAGTATGAGTATAAGTATTAGTATGAGTATGAGTACGAGTATTAGTATGAGTATGAGTATGAGTATGAGTATGAGTATGAGTATGAGTATGAGTTTAAGTATGAGTATGAGTATGAGTATGTGCATGAGTATGAGTATGTGTATGAGTATGAGTATGAGTATGAGTATGAGTATGAGTATGAGTATGAGTATGAGTATAAGTATGAGAATGAGTATAAGTATCTGAATGGGTATGAGTGTGAGTATGAGAATGAGTATGAGTATGTGTATGAGTATGATTATGAGTATGAGTATGAGTATGAGTATGAGTATGAGTATGAGTATGAGTATGAGTATGAGTATGAGTATGAGTATGACTATGAGTATGAGTATGAGTATGAGTATGAGTTTAAGTATGAGGATGAGTATGAGTATGTGCATGAGTATGAGTATGTGTATGAGAATGAGTATGAGTATGAGTATGAGTATGAGTATGAGTATGAGTATGTGCATGAGTATGAGTATGTGTATGAGTATGAGTATGAGTATGAGTATGAGTATGAGTATGAGTATGAGTATGTGTATGAGTATGAGTATGAGTATGAGTATGAGTATGAGTATGAGTATGAGTATGAGTATGAGTATGAGTTAGAGTATGAGTATGTGTATGAGTATGAGTTTGAGTATGAGTATGAGTATGAGTATGAGTGTGAGTGTGAGTGCGAATGTGAGTATGAGCATGTGTATGAGTATGAGTATGAGTATGAATATGAGTATGAGTATGAGTATGAGCATGAGCATGAGCATGAGCGTGAGCGTGAGAATAAGCATGAGTATGAGTTTAACTATGAGTATGAGTACGAGTATGCGTATGAATATGAGTATGAGTATGAGTATGAGTATGAGTATGAGTATGAGTATGAGTATAAGTATGAGTATGAGTATGAGTATGAGTATGAGTATGAGTATGAGTATGAGTATGAGTATGAGTATGAGTATGAGTATAAGTATGAGTATGAGTATGAGTATAAGTATGAGAATGAGTATGAGTGTGAGTATGAGAATGAGTATGAGTATGTGTATGAGTATGAGTATGATTATGAGTATGAGTATGAGTATGAGTATGAGTATGAGTATGAGTATGACTATGAGTATGAGTATGAGTATGAGTATGAGTTTAAGTATGAGTATGAGTATGAGTATGAGTATGTGCATGAGTATGAGTATGTGTATGAGTATGAGTATGAGTATGAGTTTAAGTGTGAGTATGAGTATGAGTATGAGTATGAGTATAAGTATTAGTATTAGTATTAGTATGAGTATGAGTACGAGTATTAGTATGAGTATGAGTATGAGTATGAGTTTAAGTATGAGTATGAGTATGAGTATGTACATGAGTATGAGTATGTGTATGAGTATGAGTATGAGTATGAGTATGAGTATGAGTATGAGTATGAGTATGAGTATGAGTATGAGTATGAGTATAAGTATTAGTATGAGTATGAGTAGGAGTACGAGTAGGAGTACGAGTATGCGTATGAGTATGAGTATGAGTATGAGTGTGAGTGTGAGTGCGAATGTGAGTACGAGTATGCGTATGAGTATGAGTATGAGTATGAGTATGAGTGTGAGTGTGATTGCGAATGTGAGTATGAGCATGTGTATGAGTATGAGTATGAGTATGACTATGAGTATGAGTATGAGTATGAGCATGAGCGTGAGAATTAGCATGAGTATGAGTTTAACTATGAGTATGAGTACGAGTATGCGTATGAATATGAGTATGAGTATGAGTATGAGTATGAGTACGAGTATTAGTATGAGTATGAGTATGAGTATGAGTATGAGTTTAAGTATGAGTATGAGTATGAGTATGTGCATGAGTATGAGTATGTGTATGAGTATGAGTATGAGTATGAGTATGAGTATGAGTATGAGTATGAGTATGAGTATAAGTATGAGAATGAGTATGAGTGTGAGTATGAGAATGAGTATGAGTATGTGTATGAGTATGAGTTTGAGTATGAGTATGAGTATGAGTATGAGTATGAGTATAAGTATTAGTATGAGTATGAGTACGAGTATTAGTATGAGTATGAGTATAAGTATGAGTATGAGTATGAGTTTAAGTATGAGTATGAGTATGAGTATGTGCATGAGTATGAGTATGTGTATGAGTATGAGTATGAGTATGAGTATGAGTATGAGTATGTGTATGAGTATGAGTATGAGTATGAGTATGAGTATGAGTATAAGTATGAGAATGAGTATAAGTATGAGAATGAGTATTAGTATGAGTATGAGTACGAGTATTAGTATGAGTATGAGTATGAGTATGAGTATGAGTATGAGTATGAGTTTAAGTATGAGTATGAGTATGAGTATGTGCATGAGTATGAGTATGTGTATGAGTATGAGTATGAGTATGAGTATGAGTATGAGTATGAGTATGAGTATGAGTATAAGTATGAGAATGAGTATGAGTGTGAGTATGAGAATGAGTATGAGTATGTGTATGAGTATGAGTTTGAGTATGAGTATTAGTATGAGTATGAGTATGAGTATAAGTATTAGTATGAGTATGAGTACGAGTATTAGTATGAGTATGAGTATGAGTATGAGTATGAGTATGAGTATGAGTATGAGTTTAAGTATGAGTATGAGTATGAGTATGTGCATGAGTATGAGTATGTGTATGAGTATGAGTATGAGTATGAGTATGAGTATGAGTATGAGTATGAGTATAAGTATGAGAATGAGTATAAGTATGAGAATGGGTATGAGTGTGAGTATGAGAATGAGTATGAGTATGTGTATGAGTATGATTATGAGTATGAGTATGAGTATGAGTATGAGTATGAGTATGAGTATGAGTATGAGTATGAGTATGACTATGAGTATGAGTATGAGTATGAGTATGAGTTTAAGTATGAGGATGAGTATGAGTATGTGCATGAGTATGAGTATGTGTATGAGAATGAGTATGAGTATGAGTATGAGTATGAGTATGAGTATGAGTATGTGCATGAGTATGAGTATGTGTATGAGTATGAGTATGAGTATGAGTATGAGTATGAGTATGAGTATGAGTATGTGTATGAGTATGAGTATGAGTATGAGTATGAGTATGAGTATGAGTATGAGTATGAGTATGAGTATGAGTTAGAGTATGAGTATGTGTATGAGTATGAGTTTGAGTATGAGTATGAGTATGAGTATGAGTGTGAGTGTGAGTGCGAATGTGAGTATGAGCATGTGTATGAGTATGAGTATGAGTATGACTATGAGTATGAGTATGAGTATGAGCATGAGCATGAGCATGAGCGTGAGCGTGAGAATAAGCATGAGTATGAGTTTAACTATGAGTATGAGTACGAGTATGCGTATGAATATGAGTATGAGTATGAGTATGAGTATGAGTATGAGTATGAGTATGAGTATGAGTATGAGTATAAGTATGAGTATGAGTATGAGTATGAGTATGAGTATGAGTATGAGTATGAGTATGAGTATGAGTATGAGTATGAGTATGAGTATGAGTATGAGTATGAGTATAAGTATGAGTATGAGTATGAGTATAAGTATGAGAATGAGTATGAGTGTGAGTATGAGAATGAGTATGAGTATGTGTATGAGTATGAGTATGATTATGAGTATGAGTATGAGTATGAGTATGAGTATGAGTATGAGTATGACTATGAGTATGAGTATGAGTATGAGTATGAGTTTAAGTATGAGTATGAGTATGAGTATGAGTATGTGCATGAGTATGAGTATGTGTATGAGTATGAGTATGAGTATGAGCATGAGCATGAGCGTGAGCGTGAGAATAAGCATGAGTATGAGTTTAACTATGAGTATGAGTACGAGTATGCGTATGAATATGAGTATGAGTATGAGTATGTGTATGAGTATGAGTATGAGTATGAGTATGAGTATGAGTATGAGTATGAGTATGAGTATGAGTATGAGTTAGAGTATGAGTATGTGTATGAGTATGAGTTTGAGTATGAGTATGAGTATGAGTATGAGTATGAGTGTGAGTGTGAGTGCGAATGTGAGTATGAGCATGTGTATGAGTATGAGTATGAGTATGACTATGAGTATGAGTATGAGTATGAGCATGAGCATGAGCATGAGCGTGAGCGTGAGAATAAGCATGAGTATGAGTTTAACTATGAGTATGAGTACGAGTATGCGTATGAATATGAGTATGAGTATGAGTATGAGTATGAGTATGAGTATGAGTATGAGTATGAGTATGAGTATAAGTATGAGTATGAGTATGAGTATGAGTATGAGTATGAGTATGAGTATGAGTATGAGTATGAGTATGAGTATGAGTATGAGTATGAGTATGAGTATGAGTATAAGTATGAGTATGAGTATGAGTATAAGTATGAGAATGAGTATGAGTGTGAGTATGAGAATGAGTATGAGTATGTGTATGAGTATGAGTATGATTATGAGTATGAGTATGAGTATGAGTATGAGTATGAGTATGAGTATGACTATGAGTATGAGTATGAGTATGAGTATGAGTTTAAGTATGAGTATGAGTATGAGTATGAGTATGTGCATGAGTATGAGTATGTGTATGAGTATGAGTATGAGTATGAGTTTAAGTGTGAGTATGAGTATGAGTATGAGTATGAGTATAAGTATTAGTATTAGTATTAGTATGAGTATGAGTACGAGTATTAGTATGAGTATGAGTATGAGTATGAGTTTAAGTATGAGTATGAGTATGAGTATGTGCATGAGTATGAGTATGTGTATGAGTATGAGTATGAGTATGAGTATGAGTATGAGTATGAGTATGAGTATGAGTATGAGTATGAGTATGAGTATAAGTATTAGTATGAGTATGAGTAGGAGTACGAGTAGGAGTACGAGTATGCGTATGAGTATGAGTATGAGTATGAGTGTGAGTGTGAGTGCGAATGTGAGTACGAGTATGCGTATGAGTATGAGTATGAGTATGAGTATGAGTGTGAGTGTGATTGCGAATGTGAGTATGAGCATGTGTATGAGTATGAGTATGAGTATGACTATGAGTATGAGTATGAGTATGAGCATGAGCGTGAGAATTAGCATGAGTATGAGTTTAACTATGAGTATGAGTACGAGTATGCGTATGAATATGAGTATGAGTATGAGTATGAGTATGAGTATGAGTATGAGTATGAGTATGAGTATGAGTATGAGTATGAGTATGAGTATGAGTATGAGTATGAGTATGAGTATGAGTATGAGTATGAGTATGAGTATGAGTATAAGTATGAGTATGAGTATAAGTATGAGTATGAGTATGAGTATGAGTATGAGTATGAGTATGAGTATGAGTATGTGCATGAGTATGAGTATGTGTATGAGTATGAGTATGAGTATGAGTATGAGTATGAGTATGTGTATGAGTATGAGTATGAGTATGAGTATGAGTATAAGTATGAGTATGAGTATGAGTATGAGTATGAGTATGAGTATGAGTATGAGTATGAGTATGAGTATGAGTATGAGTATGAGTATGAGTATGAGTATGAGTATGAGTATGAGTATGAGTATGAGTATGAGTATGAGTATGAGTATGAGTATAAGTATGAGTATGAGTATAAGTATGAGTATGAGTATGAGTATGAGTATGAGTATGAGTATGAGTATGTGCATGAGTATGAGTATGTGTATGAGTATGAGTATGAGTATGAGTATGAGTATGAGTATGAGTATGAGTATGTGTATGAGTATGAGTATGAGTATGAGTATGAGTATAAGTATTAGTATGAGTATGAGTATGAGTATGAGTACGAGTATTAGTATGAGTATGAGTATGAGTATGAGTTTAAGTGTGAGTATGAGTATGAGCTTGAGTATGAGTATGAGTATGAGTATGAGTATGAGTATAAGTATTAGTATGAGTATGAGTACGAGTATTAGTATGAGTATGAGTATGAGTATGAGTATGAGTTAAAGTATGAGTATGAGTATGAGTATGTGCATGAGTATGAGTATGTGTATGAGTATGAGTATGAGTATGAGTATGAGTATGTGTATGAGTATGAGTATGAGTATGAGTATGAGTATGAGTATGAGTATAAGTATGGGAATGAGTATGAGTGTGAGTATGAGAATGAGTATGAGTATGTGTATGAGTATGAGTATGAGTATGAGTATGAGTATGGGTATGAGTATGAGTATAAGTATGAGAATGAGTATGAGTGTGAGTATGAGAATGAGTATGAGTATGTGTATGAGTATGAGTTTGAGTATGAGTATGAGTATGAGTATGAGTATGACTATGAGTATGAGTATGAGTATGAGTATAAGTATGAGTATGAGTATGAGTATGAGTATAAGTATGAGTATGAGTATGAGTATGAGTATGAGTATAAGTATTAGTATGAGTATGAGTACGAGTATGCGTATGAGTATGAGTATGAGTATGAGTATGAGTATGAGTGTGAGTGTGAGTGCGAATGTGATTATGAGCATGTGTATGAGTATGAGTATGAGTATGACTATGAGTATGAGTATGAGAATGAGCATGAGCATGAGCATGAGCATGAGCGTGAGCGTGAGAATAAGCATGAGTATGAGTTTAACTATGAGTATGAGTACGAGTATGCGTATGAATATGAGTATGAGTATGAGTATGAGTATGAGTATGAGTATGAGTATGAGTATGAGTATGAGTATAAGTATTAGTATGAGTATGAGTATGAGTATGGGTATGAGTATGAGTATGAGTATGAGTATGAGTATGAGTATGAGTATGAGTATGAGTATGAGTATGAGTATGAGTATGAGTATGAGTATGAGTATGAGTATGAGTATGAGTATGAGTATGAGTATGAGTATGTGCATGAGTATGAGTATGTGTATGAGTATGAGTATGAGTATGAGTATGAGTATGAGTATGAGTATGTGTATGAGTATGAGTATGAGTATGAGTATGAGTATGAGTATGAGTATGAGTATGAGTATGAGTATGAGTATGAGTATGAGTATGAGTTAGAGTATGAGTATGTGTATGAGTATGAGTATGAGTATGAGTATGAGTATGAGTATGAGTATGAGTGTGAGTGTGAGTGCGAATGTGAGTATGAGCATGTGTATGAGTATGAGTATGAGTATGAGTATGAGTATGAGTATAAGTATTAGTATGAGTATGAGTACGAGTATTAGTATGAGTATGAGTATGAGTATGAGTTTAAGTGTGAGTATGAGTATGAGCATGAGTATGAGTATGAGTATGAGTATGAGTATGAGTATGAGTATAAGTATTAGTATGAGTATGAGTACGAGTATTAGTATGAGTATGAGTATGAGTATGAGTTAAAGTATGAGTATGAGTATGAGTATGTGCATGAGTATGAGTATGTGTATGAGTATGAGTATGAGTATGAGTATGTGTATGAGTATGAGTATGAGTATGAGTATGAGTATGAGTATGAGTATAAGTATGAGAATGAGTATGAGTGTGAGTATGAGAATGAGTATGAGTATGTGTATGAGTATGAGTATGATTATGAGTATGAGTATGAGTATGAGTATGAGTATGAGTATGAGTATGAGTATGACTATGAGTATGAGTATGAGTATGAGTATGAGTTTAAGTATGAGTATGAGTATGAGTATGTGCATGAGTATGAGTATGAGTGTGAGTATGAGTGTGAGTGTGAGTGCGAATGTGAGTACGAGTATGCGTATGAGTATGAGTATGAGTATGAGTATGAGTGTGAGTGTGAGTGCGAATGTGAGTATGAGCATGTGTATGAGTATGAGTATGAGTATGAGTATGAGTATGAGTGTGAGTGTGAGTGCGAATGTGAGTATGAGCATGTGTATGAGTATGAGTATGAGTATGAGTATGAGTATAAGTATTAGTATGAGTATGAGTAGGAGTACGAGTATGAGTATGAGTATGAGCATGAGCATGAGCATGAGCATGAGCGTGAGCGTGAGAATAAGCATGAGTATGAGTTTAACTATGAGTATGAGTACGAGTATGCGTATGAATATGAGTATGAGTATGAGTATGAGTATGAGTATGAGTATGAGTATGAGTATGAGTACGAGCATTAGTATGAGTATGAGTATGAGTATGAGTTTAAGTGTGAGTATGAGTATGAGCATGAGTATGAGTATGAGTATGAGTATGAGTATGAGTATAAGTATTAGTATGAGTATGAGTACGAGTATTAGTATGAGTATGAGTATGAGTATGAGTTAAAGTATGAGTATGAGTATGAGTATGTGCATGAGTATGAGTATGTGTATGAGTATGTGCATGAGTATGAGTATGTGTATGAGTATGAGTATGAGTATGAGTATGAGTATGAGTATGAGTATGAGTATAAGTATGAGTATGAGTATGAGTATGAGTATGAGTATGAGTATGAGTATGAGTATGAGTATAAGTATTAGTATGAGTACGAGTATTAGTATGAGTATGAGTATGAGTTTAAGTGTGAGTATGAGTATGAGCATGAGTATGAGTATGAGTATGAGTATGTGTATGAGTATGAGTATGAGTACGAGTATTAGTATGAGTATGAGTATGAGTATGAGTTTAAGTATGAGTATGAGTATGAGTATGTGCATGAGTATGAGTATGTGTATGAGTATGAGTATGAGTATGAGTATGAGTATGAGTATGAGTATGAGTATGAGTATGAGTATGAGTATGAGTATGAGTATGAGTATGAGTATGAGTATGAGTATGAGTATGAGTATGAGTATGAGTATGAGTATGAGTATGAGTATGAGTATGAGTATAAGTATTAGTATGAGTATGAGTAGGAGTACGAGTAGGAGTACGAGTATGCGTATGAGTATGAGTATGAGTATGAGTATGAGTGTGAGTGTGAGTGCGAATGTGAGTATGAGCATGTGTATGAGTATGAGTATGAGTATGACTATGAGTATGAGTATGAGTATGAGCATGAGCATGAGCATGAGCGTGAGCGTGAGAATAAGCATGAGTATGAGTTTAACTATGAGTATGAGTACGAGTATGCGTATGAATATGAGTATGAGTATGAGTATGAGTATGAGTATAAGTATGAGTATGAGTATGAGTATGAGTATGAGTATGAGTATGAGTATGAGTATGAGTATGAGTATGAGTATGAGTATGAGTATAAGTATGAGTATGAGTATGAGTATGAGTATGAGTATGAGTATGAGTATGAGTATGAGTATGTGCATGAGTATGAGTATGTGTATGAGTATGAGTATGAGTATGAGTATGAGTATGAGTATGAGTATGAGTATGTGTATGAGTATGAGTATGAGTATGAGTATGAGTATGAGTATGAGTATGAGTATGAGTATGAGTATGAGTTAGAGTATGAGTATGTGTATGAGTATGAGTATGAGTATGAGTATGAGTATGAGTATGAGTATGAGTGTGAGTGTGAGTGCGAATGTGAGTATGAGCATGTGTATGAGTATGAGTATGAGTATGACTATGAGTATGAGTATGAGTATGAGCATGAACATGAGCATGAGCGTGAGCGTGAGAATAAGCATGAGTATGAGTTTATCTATGAGTATGAGTACGAGTATGCGTATGAATATGAGTATGAGTATGAGTATGAGTATGAGTATGAGTATGAGTATGAGTGTGAGTGTGAGTGCGAATGTGAGTATGAGCATGTGTATGAGTATGAGTATGAGTATGACTATGAGTATGAGTATGAGTATGAGCATGAGCATGAGCATGAGCATGAGCGTGAGCGTGAGAATAAGCATGAGTATGAGTTTAACTATGAGTATGAGTACGAGTATGCGTATGAATATGAGTATGAGTATGAGTATGAGTATGAGTATGAGTATGAGTATGAGTATGAGTATGAGTATGAGTATGAGTATGAGTATGAGTATGAGTATGAGTATGAGTATGAGTATGAGTATGAGTATGAGTATGAGTATGAGTATGAGTATGAGTATAAGTATGAGTATGAGTATGAGTATGAGTATGAGTATGAGTATGAGTATGAGTATGTGCATGAGTATGAGTATGTGTGTGAGTATGAGTATGAGTATGAGTATGAGTATGAGTATGAGTATGAGTATGTGTATGAGTATGAGTATGAGTATGAGTATGAGTATGAGTATGAGTATGAGTATGAGTTAGAGTATGAGTATGTGTATGAGTATGAGTATGAGTATGAGTATGAGTATGAGTATGAGTATGAGTATGAGTATGAGTATGAGTGTGAGTGTGAGTGCGAATGTGAGTATGAGCATGTGTATGAGTATGAGTATGAGTATGACTATGAGTATGAGTATGAGTATGAGCATGAGCATGAGCATGAGCATGAGCGTGAGCGTGAGAATAAGCATGAGTATGAGTTTAACTATGAGTATGAGTACGAGTATGCGTATGAATATGAGTATGAGTATGAGTATGAGTATGAGTATGGGTATGAGTATGAGTATGAGTATGAGTATAAGAATGAGCATGAGCATGAGTATGAGTATGAGTATGAGTATGAGTATGAGTATGAGTAAGAGTATGAGTATAAGTATGAGTATGAGTATGAGTATGAGTATGAGTATAAGTATTAGTATGAGTATGAGTACGAGTATTAGTATGAGTATGAGTATGAGTATGAGTATGAGTATGAGTTTAAGTATGAGTATGAGTATGAGTATGTGCATGAGTATGAGTATGTGTATGAGTATGAGTATGAGTATGAGTATGAGTATGAGTATGAGTATGAGTATGAGTATGAGTATGACTATGAGTATGAGTATGAGTATGAGCATGAGCATGAGCATGAGCATGAGCGTGAGCGTGAGAATAAGCATGAGTATGAGTTTAATTATGAGTATGAGTACGAGTATGCGTATGAATATGAGTATGAGTATGAGTATGAGTATGAGTATGAGTATGAGTATGAGTATGAGTATGAGTATGAGTATGAGTATGAGTATGAGTATGAGTATGAGTATGAGTATGAGTATGAGTATGAGTATGAGTATGAGTATAAGTATGAGTATGAGTATGAGTATGTGCATGAGTATGAGTATGTGTATGAGTATGAGTATGAGTATGAGTATGAGTATGAGTATGAGTATGAGTATGTGTATGAGTATGAGTATGAGTATGAGTATGAGTATGAGTATGAGTATGAGTATGAGTATGAGTATGAGTATGAGTTAGAGTATGAGTATGTGTATGAGTATGAGTATGAGTATGAGTATGAGTATGAGTGTGAGTGTGAGTGCGAATGTGAGTATGAGCATGTGTATGAGTATGAGTATGAGTATGACTATGAGTATGAGTATGAGTATGAGCATGAGCATGAGCATGAGCATGAGCGTGAGCGTGAGAATAAGCATGAGTATGAGTTTAACTATGAGTATGAGTACGAGTATGCGTATGAATATGAGTATGAGTATGAGTATGAGTATGAGTATGGGTATGAGTATGAGTATGAGTATAAGAATGAGCATGAGCATGAGTATGAGTATGAGTATGAGTATGAGTATGAGTATGAGTATGAGTATGAGTAAAAGTATGAGTATAAGTATGAGTATGAGTATGAGTATGAGTATGAGTATGAGTATGAGTATAAGTATTAGTATGAGTATGAGTACGAGTATTAGTATGAGTATGAGTATGAGTATGAGTATGAGTATGAGTTTAAGTATGAGTATGAGTATGAGTATGTGCATGAGTATGAGTATGTGTATGAGTATGAGTATGAGTATGAGTATGAGTATGAGTATGAGTATGAGTATGAGTATAAGTATGAGAATGAGTATGAGTGTGAGTATGAGAATGAGTATGAGTATGTGTATGAGTATGAGTTTGAGTATGAGTATGAGTATGAGTATGAGTATGAGTATAAGTATTAGTATGAGTATGAGTACGAGTATTAGTATGAGTATGAGTATAAGTATGAGTATGAGTATGAGTTTAAGTATGAGTATGAGTATGAGTATGTGCATGAGTATGAGTATGTGTATGAGTATGAGTATGAGTATGAGTATGAGTATGAGTATGTGTATGAGTATGAGTATGAGTATGAGTATGAGTATGAGTATAAGTATGAGAATGAGTATAAGTATGAGAATGAGTATTAGTATGAGTATGAGTACGAGTATTAGTATGAGTATGAGTATGAGTATGAGTATGAGTATGAGTATGAGTTTAAGTATGAGTATGAGTATGAGTATGTGCATGAGTATGAGTATGTGTATGAGTATGAGTATGAGTATGAGTATGAGTATGAGTATGAGTATGAGTATGAGTATAAGTATGAGAATGAGTATGAGTATGAGTATGAGTTTAAGTATGAGTATGAGTATGAGTATGTGCATGAGTATGAGTATGAGTATGAGTATGAGTATGAGTATGAGTATGAGTTAGAGTATGAGTATGTGTATGAGTATGAGTATGAGTATGAGTATGAGTATGAGTATGAGTGTGAGTGTGAGTGCGAATGTGAGTATGAGCATGTGTATGAGTATGAGTATGAGTATGACTATGAGTATGAGTATGAGTATGAGCATGAGCATGAGCATGAGCGTGAGCGTGAGAATAAGCATGAGTATGAGTTTAACTATGAGTATGAGTACGAGTATGCGTATGAATATGAGTATGAGTATGAGTATGAGTATGAGTATGAGTATGAGTATGAGTATGAGTATAAGTATGAGTATGAGTATGAGTATGAGTATGAGTATGAGTATGAGTATGAGTATGAGTATGAGTATGAGTATGAGTATGAGTATGAGTATAAGTATGAGTATGAGTATGAGTATAAGTATGAGAATGAGTATGAGTGTGAGTATGAGAATGAGTATGAGTATGTGTATGAGTATGAGTATGATTATGAGTATGAGTATGAGTATGAGTATGAGTATGAGTATGAGTATGACTATGAGTATGAGTATGAGTATGAGTATGAGTTTAAGTATGAGTATGAGTATGAGTATGAGTATGTGCATGAGTATGAGTATGTGTATGAGTATGAGTATGAGTATGAGTTTAAGTGTGAGTATGAGTATGAGTATGAGTATGAGTATGAGTATGAGTATGAGTATGAGTGTGAGTGTGAGTGCGAATGTGAGTATGAGCATGTGTATGAGTATGAGTATGAGTATGAGTATGAGTATGAGTATAAGTATTAGTATGAGTATGAGTACGAGTATTAGTATGAGTATGAGTATGAGTATGAGTTTAAGTGTGAGTATGAGTATGAGCATGAGTATGAGTATGAGTATGAGTATGAGTATGAGTATGAGTATAAGTATTAGTATGAGTATGAGTACGAGTATTAGTATGAGTATGAGTATGAGTATGAGTTAAAGTATGAGTATGAGTATGAGTATGTGCATGAGTATGAGTATGTGTATGAGTATGAGTATGAGTATGAGTATGTGTATGAGTATGAGTATGAGTATGAGTATGAGTATGAGTATGAGTATAAGTATGAGAATGAGTATGAGTGTGAGTATGAGAATGAGTATGAGTATGTGTATGAGTATGAGTATGATTATGAGTATGAGTATGAGTATGAGTATGAGTATGAGTATGAGTATGAGTATGACTATGAGTATGAGTATGAGTATGAGTATGAGTTTAAGTATGAGTATGAGTATGAGTATGTGCATGAGTATGAGTATGAGTGTGAGTATGAGTGTGAGTGTGAGTGCGAATGTGAGTACGAGTATGCGTATGAGTATGAGTATGAGTATGAGTATGAGTGTGAGTGTGAGTGCGAATGTGAGTATGAGCATGTGTATGAGTATGAGTATGAGTATGAGTATGAGTATGAGTGTGAGTGTGAGTGCGAATGTGAGTATGAGCATGTGTATGAGTATGAGTATGAGTATGAGTATGAGTATAAGTATTAGTATGAGTATGAGTAGGAGTACGAGTATGAGTATGAGTATGAGCATGAGCATGAGCATGAGCATGAGCGTGAGCGTGAGAATAAGCATGAGTATGAGTTTAACTATGAGTATGAGTACGAGTATGCGTATGAATATGAGTATGAGTATGAGTATGAGTATGAGTATGAGTATGAGTATGAGTATGAGTACGAGCATTAGTATGAGTATGAGTATGAGTATGAGTTTAAGTGTGAGTATGAGTATGAGCATGAGTATGAGTATGAGTATGAGTATGAGTATGAGTATAAGTATTAGTATGAGTATGAGTACGAGTATTAGTATGAGTATGAGTATGAGTATGAGTTAAAGTATGAGTATGAGTATGAGTATGTGCATGAGTATGAGTATGTGTATGAGTATGTGCATGAGTATGAGTATGTGTATGAGTATGAGTATGAGTATGAGTATGAGTATGAGTATGAGTATGAGTATAAGTATGAGTATGAGTATGAGTATGAGTATGAGTATGAGTATGAGTATGAGTATGAGTATAAGTATTAGTATGAGTACGAGTATTAGTATGAGTATGAGTATGAGTTTAAGTGTGAGTATGAGTATGAGCATGAGTATGAGTATGAGTATGAGTATGTGTATGAGTATGAGTATGAGTACGAGTATTAGTATGAGTATGAGTATGAGTATGAGTTTAAGTATGAGTATGAGTATGAGTATGTGCATGAGTATGAGTATGTGTATGAGTATGAGTATGAGTATGAGTATGAGTATGAGTATGAGTATGAGTATGAGTATGAGTATGAGTATGAGTATGAGTATGAGTATGAGTATGAGTATGAGTATGAGTATGAGTATGAGTATGAGTATGAGTATGAGTATGAGTATGAGTATGAGTATAAGTATTAGTATGAGTATGAGTAGGAGTACGAGTAGGAGTACGAGTATGCGTATGAGTATGAGTATGAGTATGAGTATGAGTGTGAGTGTGAGTGCGAATGTGAGTATGAGCATGTGTATGAGTATGAGTATGAGTATGACTATGAGTATGAGTATGAGTATGAGCATGAGCATGAGCATGAGCGTGAGCGTGAGAATAAGCATGAGTATGAGTTTAACTATGAGTATGAGTACGAGTATGCGTATGAATATGAGTATGAGTATGAGTATGAGTATGAGTATAAGTATGAGTATGAGTATGAGTATGAGTATGAGTATGAGTATGAGTATGAGTATGAGTATGAGTATGAGTATGAGTATGAGTATAAGTATGAGTATGAGTATGAGTATGAGTATGAGTATGAGTATGAGTATGAGTATGAGTATGTGCATGAGTATGAGTATGTGTATGAGTATGAGTATGAGTATGAGTATGAGTATGAGTATGAGTATGAGTATGTGTATGAGTATGAGTATGAGTATGAGTATGAGTATGAGTATGAGTATGAGTATGAGTATGAGTATGAGTTAGAGTATGAGTATGTGTATGAGTATGAGTATGAGTATGAGTATGAGTATGAGTATGAGTATGAGTGTGAGTGTGAGTGCGAATGTGAGTATGAGCATGTGTATGAGTATGAGTATGAGTATGACTATGAGTATGAGTATGAGTATGAGCATGAACATGAGCATGAGCGTGAGCGTGAGAATAAGCATGAGTATGAGTTTATCTATGAGTATGAGTACGAGTATGCGTATGAATATGAGTATGAGTATGAGTATGAGTATGAGTATGAGTATGAGTGTGAGTGTGAGTGCGAATGTGAGTATGAGCATGTGTATGAGTATGAGTATGAGTATGACTATGAGTATGAGTATGAGTATGAGCATGAGCATGAGCATGAGCATGAGCGTGAGCGTGAGAATAAGCATGAGTATGAGTTTAACTATGAGTATGAGTACGAGTATGCGTATGAATATGAGTATGAGTATGAGTATGAGTATGAGTATGAGTATGAGTATGAGTATGAGTATGAGTATGAGTATGAGTATGAGTATGAGTATGAGTATGAGTATGAGTATGAGTATGAGTATGAGTATGAGTATGAGTATGAGTATGAGTATGAGTATAAGTATGAGTATGAGTATGAGTATGAGTATGAGTATGAGTATGAGTATGAGTATGTGCATGAGTATGAGTATGTGTGTGAGTATGAGTATGAGTATGAGTATGAGTATGAGTATGAGTATGAGTATGTGTATGAGTATGAGTATGAGTATGAGTATGAGTATGAGTATGAGTATGAGTATGAGTTAGAGTATGAGTATGTGTATGAGTATGAGTATGAGTATGAGTATGAGTATGAGTATGAGTATGAGTATGAGTATGAGTATGAGTGTGAGTGTGAGTGCGAATGTGAGTATGAGCATGTGTATGAGTATGAGTATGAGTATGACTATGAGTATGAGTATGAGTATGAGCATGAGCATGAGCATGAGCATGAGCGTGAGCGTGAGAATAAGCATGAGTATGAGTTTAACTATGAGTATGAGTACGAGTATGCGTATGAATATGAGTATGAGTATGAGTATGAGTATGAGTATGGGTATGAGTATGAGTATGAGTATGAGTATAAGAATGAGCATGAGCATGAGTATGAGTATGAGTATGAGTATGAGTATGAGTATGAGTAAGAGTATGAGTATAAGTATGAGTATGAGTATGAGTATGAGTATGAGTATAAGTATTAGTATGAGTATGAGTACGAGTATTAGTATGAGTATGAGTATGAGTATGAGTATGAGTATGAGTTTAAGTATGAGTATGAGTATGAGTATGTGCATGAGTATGAGTATGTGTATGAGTATGAGTATGAGTATGAGTATGAGTATGAGTATGAGTATGAGTATGAGTATGAGTATGACTATGAGTATGAGTATGAGTATGAGCATGAGCATGAGCATGAGCATGAGCGTGAGCGTGAGAATAAGCATGAGTATGAGTTTAATTATGAGTATGAGTACGAGTATGCGTATGAATATGAGTATGAGTATGAGTATGAGTATGAGTATGAGTATGAGTATGAGTATGAGTATGAGTATGAGTATGAGTATGAGTATGAGTATGAGTATGAGTATGAGTATGAGTATGAGTATGAGTATGAGTATGAGTATAAGTATGAGTATGAGTATGAGTATGTGCATGAGTATGAGTATGTGTATGAGTATGAGTATGAGTATGAGTATGAGTATGAGTATGAGTATGAGTATGTGTATGAGTATGAGTATGAGTATGAGTATGAGTATGAGTATGAGTATGAGTATGAGTATGAGTATGAGTATGAGTTAGAGTATGAGTATGTGTATGAGTATGAGTATGAGTATGAGTATGAGTGTGAGTGTGAGTGCGAATGTGAGTATGAGCATGTGTATGAGTATGAGTATGAGTATGACTATGAGTATGAGTATGAGTATGAGCATGAGCATGAGCATGAGCATGAGCGTGAGCGTGAGAATAAGCATGAGTATGAGTTTAACTATGAGTATGAGTACGAGTATGCGTATGAATATGAGTATGAGTATGAGTATGAGTATGAGTATGGGTATGAGTATGAGTATGAGTATAAGAATGAGCATGAGCATGAGTATGAGTATGAGTATGAGTATGAGTATGAGTATGAGTATGAGTATGAGTAAAAGTATGAGTATAAGTATGAGTATGAGTATGAGTATGAGTATGAGTATGAGTATGAGTATAAGTATTAGTATGAGTATGAGTACGAGTATTAGTATGAGTATGAGTATGAGTATGAGTATGAGTATGAGTTTAAGTATGAGTATGAGTATGAGTATGTGCATGAGTATGAGTATGTGTATGAGTATGAGTATGAGTATGAGTATGAGTATGAGTATGAGTATGAGTATGAGTATAAGTATGAGAATGAGTATGAGTGTGAGTATGAGAATGAGTATGAGTATGTGTATGAGTATGAGTTTGAGTATGAGTATGAGTATGAGTATGAGTATGAGTATAAGTATTAGTATGAGTATGAGTACGAGTATTAGTATGAGTATGAGTATAAGTATGAGTATGAGTATGAGTTTAAGTATGAGTATGAGTATGAGTATGTGCATGAGTATGAGTATGTGTATGAGTATGAGTATGAGTATGAGTATGAGTATGAGTATGTGTATGAGTATGAGTATGAGTATGAGTATGAGTATGAGTATAAGTATGAGAATGAGTATAAGTATGAGAATGAGTATTAGTATGAGTATGAGTACGAGTATTAGTATGAGTATGAGTATGAGTATGAGTATGAGTATGAGTTTAAGTATGAGTATGAGTATGAGTATGTGCATGAGTATGAGTATGTGTATGAGTATGAGTATGAGTATGAGTATGAGTATGAGTATGAGTATGAGTATGAGTATAAGTATGAGAATGAGTATGAGTATGAGTATGAGTTTAAGTATGAGTATGAGTATGAGTATGTGCATGAGTATGAGTATGAGTATGAGTATGAGTATGAGTATGAGTATGAGTTAGAGTATGAGTATGTGTATGAGTATGAGTATGAGTATGAGTATGAGTATGAGTATGAGTGTGAGTGTGAGTGCGAATGTGAGTATGAGCATGTGTATGAGTATGAGTATGAGTATGACTATGAGTATGAGTATGAGTATGAGCATGAGCATGAGCATGAGCGTGAGCGTGAGAATAAGCATGAGTATGAGTTTAACTATGAGTATGAGTACGAGTATGCGTATGAATATGAGTATGAGTATGAGTACGAGTATTAGTATGAGTATGAGTATGAGTATGAGTTTAAGTATGAGTATGAGTATGAGTATGTGCATGAGTATGAGTATGTGTATGAGTATGAGTATGAGTATGAGTATGAGTATGAGTATGAGTATGAGTATGAGTATGAGTATGAGTATAAGTATTAGTATGAGTATGAGTAGGAGTACGAGTAGGAGTACGAGTATGCGTATGAGTATGAGTATGAGTATGAGTGTGAGTGTGAGTGCGAATGTGAGTACGAGTATGCGTATGAGTATGAGTATGAGTATGAGTATGAGTGTGAGTGTGATTGCGAATGTGAGTATGAGCATGTGTATGAGTATGAGTATGAGTATGACTATGAGTATGAGTATGAGTATGAGCATGAGCGTGAGAATTAGCATGAGTATGAGTTTAACTATGAGTATGAGTACGAGTATGCGTATGAATATGAGTATGAGTATGAGTATGAGTATGAGTATGAGTATGAGTATGAGTATGAGTATGAGTATGAGTATGAGTATGAGTATGAGTATGAGTATGAGTATGAGTATGAGTATGAGTATGAGTATGAGTATGAGTATGAGTATGAGTATAAGTATGAGTATGAGTATAAGTATGAGTATGAGTATGAGTATGAGTATGAGTATGAGTATGAGTATGAGTATGTGCATGAGTATGAGTATGTGTATGAGTATGAGTATGAGTATGAGTATGAGTATGAGTATGAGTATGAGTATGTGTATGAGTATGAGTATGAGTATGAGTATGAGTATAAGTATGAGTATGAGTGTGAGTATGAGTATGAGTATGAGTATGAGTATGAGTATGAGTATGAGTATGAGTATGAGTATGAGTATGAGTATGAGTATGAGTATGAGTATGAGTATGAGTATGAGTATGAGTATGAGTATGAGTATAAGTATGAGTATGAGTATAAGTATGAGTATGAGTATGAGTATGAGTATGAGTATGAGTATGAGTATGAGTATGAGTATGTGCATGAGTATGAGTATGTGTATGAGTATGAGTATGAGTATGAGTATGAGTATGAGTATGAGTATGTGTATGAGTATGAGTATGAGTATGAGTATGAGTATAAGTATTAGTATGAGTATGAGTATGAGTATGAGTACGAGTATTAGTATGAGTATGAGTATGAGTATGAGTTTAACTGTGAGTATGAGTATGAGCTTGAGTATGAGTATGAGTATGAGTATGAGTATGAGTATAAGTATTAGTATGAGTATGAGTACGAGTATTAGTATGAGTATGAGTATGAGTATGAGTTAAAGTATGAGTATGAGTATGAGTATGTGCATGAGTATGAGTATGTGTATGAGTATGAGTATGAGTATGAGTATGTGTATGAGTATGAGTATGAGTATGAGTATGAGTATAAGTATGGGAATGAGTATGAGTGTGAGTATGAGAATGAGTATGAGTATGTGTATGAGTATGAGTATGAGTATGAGTATGAGTATGGGTATGAGTATGAGTATAAGTATGAGAATGAGTATGAGTGTGAGTATGAGAATGAGTATGAGTATGTGTATGAGTATGAGTTTGAGTATGAGTATGAGTATGAGTATGAGTATGAGTATGAGTATGAGTATGAGTATGAGTATAAGTATGAGAATGAGTATGAGTGTGAGTATGAGAATGAGTATGAGTATGTGTATGAGTATGAGTATGATTATGAGTATGAGTATGAGTATGAGTATGAGTATGAGTATGAGTATGAGTATGACTATGAGTATGAGTATGAGTATGAGTATGAGTTTAAGTATGAGTATGAGTATGAGTATGTGCATGAGTATGAGTATGTGTATGAGTATGAGTATGAGTATGAGTTTAAGTGTGAGTATGAGTATGAGTATGAGTATGAGTATAAGTATTAGTATTAGTATGAGTATGAGTACGAGTATTAGTATGAGTATGAGTATGAGTATGAGTTTAAGTATGAGTATGAGTATGAGTATGTGTATGAGTATGAGTATGAGTATGAGTATGAGTATGAGTATGAGTATGAGTATGAGTATGAGTATGAGTATGAGTATGAGTATGAGTATGAGTATGAGTATGAGTATGAGTATGAGTATGAGTATGAGTATGAGTATGAGTATGAGTATGAGTATGAGTATGAGTATAAGTATTAGTATGAGTATGAGTAGGAGTACGAGTAGGAGTACGAGTATGCGTATGAGTATGAGTATGAGTATGAGTATGAGTGTGAGTATGAGTGTGAGTGTGAGTGCGAATGTGAGTACGAGTATGCGTATGAGTATGAGTATGAGTATGAGTATGAGTGTGAGTGTGAGTGCGAATGTGAGTATGAGCATGTGTATGAGTATGAGTATGAGTATGACTATGAGTATGAGTATGAGTATGAGCATGAGCATGAGCATGAGCGTGAGCGTGAGAATAAGCATGAGTATGAGTTTAACTATGAGTATGAGTACGAGTATGCGTATGAATATGAGTATGAGTATGAGTATGAGTATGAGTATGAGTATGAGTATGAGTATGAGTATGAGTATAAGTATGGGAATGAGTATGAGTGTGAGTATGAGAATGAGTATGAGTATGTGTATGAGTATGAGTATGAGTATGAGTATGAGTATGGGTATGAGTATGAGTATAAGTATGAGAATGAGTATGAGTGTGAGTATGAGAATGAGTATGAGTATGTGTATGAGTATGAGTTTGAGTATGAGTATGAGTATGAGTATGAGTATGACTATGAGTATGAGTATGAGTATGAGTATAAGTATTAGTATTAGTATTAGTATTAGTATGAGTACGAGTATTAGTATGAGTATGAGTATGAGAATGAGTATGAGTATGAGTATGACTATGAGTATGAGTATGAGTATGAGCATGAGCATGAGCATGAGCGTGAGCGTGAGAATAAGCATGAGTATGAGTTTAACTATGAGTATGAGTACGAGTATGCGTATGAATATGAGTATGAGTATGAGTATGAGTATGAGTATGAGTATGAGTATGAGTATGAGTATAAGTATGGGAATGAGTATGAGTGTGAGTATGAGAATGAGTATGAGTATGTGTATGAGTATGAGTATGAGTTTAAGTATGAGTATGAGTATGAGTATGTGCATGAGTATGAGTATGTGTATGAGTATGAGTATGAGTATGAGTTTAAGTGTGAGTATGAGTATGAGTATGAGTATGAGTATAAGTATTAGTATTAGTATGAGTATGAGTACGAGTATTAGTATGAGTATGAGTATGAGTATGAGTTTAAGTATGAGTATGAGTATGAGTATGTGCATGAGTATGAGTATGTGTATGAGTATGAGTATGAGTATGAGTATGAGTATGAGTATGAGTATGAGTATGAGTATGAGTATGAGTATGAGTATGAGTATGAGTATGAGTATGAGTATGAGTATGAGTATGAGTATGAGTATGAGTATGAGTATGAGTATGAGTATGAGTATGAGTATGAGTATGAGTATAAGTATTAGTATGAGTATGAGTAGGAGTACGAGTAGGAGTACGAGTATGCGTATGAGTATGAATATGAGTATGAGTATGAGTGTGAGTATGAGTGTGAGTGTGAGTGCGAATGTGAGTACGAGTATGCGTATGAGTATGAGTATGAGTATGAGTATGAGTGTGAGTGTGAGTGCGAATGTGAGTATGAGCATGTGTATGAGTATGAGTATGAGTATGACTATGAGTATGAGTATGAGTATGAGCATGAGCATGAGCATGAGCGTGAGCGTGAGAATAAGCATGAGTATGAGTTTAACTATGAGTATGAGTACGAGTATGCGTATGAATATGAGTATGAGTATGAGTATGAGTATGAGTATGAGTATGAGTATGAGTATGAGTATAAGTATGGGAATGAGTATGAGTGTGAGTATGAGAATGAGTATGAGTATGTGTATGAGTATGAGTATGAGTATGAGTATGAGTATGGGTATGAGTATGAGTATAAGTATGAGAATGAGTATGAGTGTGAGTATGAGAATGAGTATGAGTATGTGTATGAGTATGAGTTTGAGTATGAGTATGAGTATGAGTATGAGTATGACTATGAGTATGAGTATGAGTATGAGTATAAGTATTAGTATTAGTATTAGTATTAGTATGAGTACGAGTATTAGTATGAGTATGAGTATGAGAATGAGTATGAGTATGAGTATGAGTAAGAGTATGAGTATGAGTATGAGTGTGAGTATGAGTATGAGTATGAGTTTGAGTATGAGTATGAGTATGAGTATGAGTATGAGTATGAGTATGAGTTTGAGTATGAGTATGAGTTTAAGTATGAGTATGAGTATGAGTATGAGTATGAGTATGAGTATGAGTATGAGTATGAGTATAAGTATGAGTATGAGTATGAGTATGAGTATAAGTATGAGTATGAGTATGAGTATGAGTATGAGTATAAGTATTAGTATGAGTATGAGTACGAGTATGCGTATGAGTATGAGTATGAGTATGAGTATGAGTATGAGTGTGAGTGTGAGTGCGAATGTGATTATGAGCATGTGTATGAGTATGAGTATGAGTATGAGTATGACTATGAGTATGAGTATGAGAATGAGCATGAGCATGAGCATGAGCATGAGCGTGAGCGTGAGAATAAGCATGAGTATGAGTTTAACTATGAGTATGAGTACGAGTATGCGTATGAATATGAGTATGAGTATGAGTATGAGTATGAGTATGAGTATGAGTATGAGTATGAGTATGAGTATGAGTATAAGTATTAGTATGAGTATGAGTATGAGTATGAGTATGAGTATGAGTATGAGTATGAGTATGAGTATGAGTATGAGTATGAGTATGAGTATGAGTATGAGTATGAGTATGAGTATGAGTATGAGTATGAGTATGAGTATGAGTATGAGTATGAGTATGAGTATGAGTATGTGCATGAGTATGAGTATGTGTATGAGTATGAGTATGAGTATGAGTATGAGTATGAGTATGAGTATGTGTATGAGTATGAGTATGAGTATGAGTATGAGTATGAGTATGAGTATGAGTATGAGTATGAGTATGAGTTAGAGTATGAGTATGTGTATGAGTATGAGTATGAGTATGAGTATGAGTATGAGTATGAGTATGAGTATGAGTGTGAGTGTGAGTGCGAATGTGAGTATGAGCATGTGTATGAGTATGAGTATGAGTATGAGTATGAGTATGAGTATAAGTATTAGTATGAGTATGAGTACGAGTATTAGTATGAGTATGAGTATGAGTATGAGTTTAAGTGTGAGTATGAGTATGAGCATGAGTATGAGTATGAGTATGAGTATGAGTATGAGTATGAGTATAAGTATTAGTATGAGTATGAGTACGAGTATTAGTATGAGTATGAGTATGAGTATGAGTTAAAGTATGAGTATGAGTATGATTATGTGCATGAGTATGAGTATGTGTATGAGTATGAGTATGAGTATGAGTATGTGTATGAGTATGAGTATGAGTATGAGTATGAGTATGAGTATGAGTATAAGTATGAGAATGAGTATGAGTGTGAGTATGAGAATGAGTATGAGTATGTGTATGAGTATGAGTATGATTATGAGTATGAGTATGAGTATGAGTATGAGTATGAGTATGAGTATGAGTATGACTATGAGTATGAGTATGAGTATGAGTATGAGTTTAAGTATGAGTATGAGTATGAGTATGTGCATGAGTATGAGTATGTGTATGAGTATGAGTATGAGTATGAGTTTAAGTGTGAGTATGAGTATGAGTATGAGTATGAGTATAAGTATTAGTATTAGTATGAGTATGAGTACGAGTATTAGTATGAGTATGAGTATGAGTATGAGTTTAAGTATGAGTATGAGTATGAGTATGTGCATGAGTATGAGTATGTGTATGAGTATGAGTATGAGTATGAGTATGAGTATGAGTATGAGTATGAGTATGAGTATGAGTATGAGTATGAGTATGAGTATGAGTATGAGTATGAGTATGAGTATGAGTATGAGTATGAGTATGAGTATGAGTATGAGTATGAGTATGAGTATGAGTATGAGTATGAGTATGAGTATGAGTATGAGTATAAGTATTAGTATGAGTATGAGTAGGAGTACGAGTAGGAGTACGAGTATGCGTATGAGTATGAGTATGAGTATGAGTATGAGTGTGAGTATGAGTGTGAGTGTGAGTGCGAATGTGAGTACGAGTATGCGTATGAGTATGAGTATGAGTATGAGTATGAGTGTGAGTGTGAGTGCGAATGTGAGTATGAGCATGTGTATGAGTATGAGTATGAGTATGACTATGAGTATGAGTATGAGTATGAGCATGAGCATGAGCATGAGCGTGAGCGTGAGAATAAGCATGAGTATGAGTTTAACTATGAGTATGAGTACGAGTATGCGTATGAATATGAGTATGAGTATGAGTATGAGTATGAGTATGAGTATGAGTATGAGTATAAGTATGAGTATGAGTATGAGTATGAGTATGAGTATGAGTATGAGTATGAGTATGAGTATAAGTATGAGTATGAGTATGAGTATGAGTATGAGTATGAGTATGAGTATGAGTATGAGTATGAGTATGTGCATGAGTATGAGTATGTGTATGAGTATGAGTATGAGTATGAGTATGAGTATGAGTATGTGTATGAGTATGAGTATGAGTATGAGTATG
Source organism: Andrena chrysosceles (assembly GCA_963855975.1). NCBI lineage: Eukaryota > Metazoa > Arthropoda > Insecta > Hymenoptera > Andrenidae > Andrena > Andrena chrysosceles. The sequence continues at coordinate 667,559 of CAWLCU010000601.1, forward strand.
AGTATGAGTATGAGTATGAGTATGAGTATGAGTATGAGTATGAGTATGAGTATGACTATGAGTATGAGTATGAGTATGAGTTTAAGTATGAGTATGAGTATGAGTATGTACATGAGTATGAGTATTTGTATGAGTATGAGTATGAGTATGAGTTTAAGTGTGAGTATGAGTATGAGTATGAGTATGAGTATAAGTATTAGTATTAGTATGAGTATGAGTACGAGTATTAGTATGTGTATGAGTATGAGTATGAGTATAAGTATGTGTATGAGTATGAGTATGAGTATGAGTATGAGTATGAGTATGAGTATGAGTATGAGTATGAGTATAAGTATGAGAATGAGTATGAGTGTGAGTATGAGAATGAGTATGAGTATGTGTATGAGTATGAGTATGATTATGAGTATGAGTATGAGTATGAGTATGAGTATAAGTAATAGTATGAGTATGAGTACGAGTATTAGTATGAGTATGAGTATGAGTATGAGTTTATGTGTGAGTATGAGTATGAGCATGAGTATGAGTATGAGTATGAGTATGAGTATGAGTATGAGTATGAGTATGAGTATAAGTATGAGTATGAGTATGAGTATGAGTATGAGTATGAGTATGTGTATGAGTATGAGTATAAGTATGAGTATGAGTATGAGTATGAGTATGAGTATGAGTATGTGCATGAGTATGAGTATGTGTATGAGTATGAGTATGAGTATGAGTATGAGTATGAGTATGAGTATAAGTATGAGTATGAGTATGAGTATGAGTATGAGTATGAGTATGAGTATGAGTATAAGTATTAGTATTAGTATTAGTATGAGTATGAGTACGAGTATTAGTATGAGTATGAGTATGAGTATGAGTTTAAGTATGAGTATGAGTATGAGTATGTGCATGAGTATGAGTATGTGTATGAGTATGAGTATGAGTATGAGTATGAGTATGAGTTGAGTATGAGTATGAGTATGAGTATGAGTATGAGTATAAGTATTAGTATGAGTATGAGTAGGAGTACGAGTAGGAGTACGAGTATGCGTATGAGTATGAGTATGAGTATGAGTGTGAGTGTGAGTGCGAATGTGAGTACGAGTATGCGTATGAGTATGAGTATGAGTATGAGTATGAGTGTGAGTGTGATTGCGAATGTGAGTATGAGCATGTGTATGAGTATGAGTATGAGTATGAGTATGAGTATGAGTATGAGTATAAGTATGGGAATGAGTATGAGTGTGAGTATGAGAATGAGTATGAGTATGTGTATGAGTACGAGTATGCGTATGAATATGAGTATGAGTATGAGTATGAGTATGAGTATGAGTATGAGTATGAGTATGAGTATGAGTATGAGTATGAGTATGAGTATGAGTATGAGTATGAGTATGAGTATGAGTATGAGTATGAGTATGAGTATGAGTATGAGTATGAGTATGAGTATGAGTATAAGTATGAGTATGAGTATAAGTATGAGTATGAGTATGAGTATGAGTATGAGTATGAGTATGAGTATGAGTATGTGCATGAGTATGAGTATGTGTATGAGTATGAGTATGAGTATGAGTATGAGTATGAGTATGAGTATGTGTATGAGTATGAGTATGAGTATGAGTATGAGTATAAGTATGAGTATGAGTATGAGTATGAGTATGAGTATGAGTATGAGTATGAGTATGAGTATGAGTATGAGTATGAGTATGAGTATGAGTATGAGTATGAGTATGAGTATGAGTATGAGTATGAGTATGAGTATGAGTATGAGTATGAGTATGAGTATGAGTATGAGTATAAGTATGAGTATGAGTATGAGTATAAGTATGAGTATGAGTATGAGTATGAGTATGAGTATGAGTATGAGTATGAGTATGTGCGTGAGTATGAGTATGTGTATGAGTATGAGTATGAGTATGAGTATGAGTATGAGTATGAGTATGAGTATGAGTATGAGAATGAGCATGAGCATGAGCATGAGCATGAGCGTGAGCGTGAGAATAAGCATGAGTATGAGTTTAACTATGAGTATGAGTACGAGTATGCGTATGAATATGAGTATGAGTATGAGTATGAGTATGAGTATGAGTATGAGTATGAGTATGAGTATGAGTATAAGTATTAGTATGAGTATGAGTATGAGTATGAGTATGAGTATGAGTATGAGTATGAGTATGAGTATGAGTATGAGTATGAGTATGAGTATGAGTATGAGTATGAGTATGAGTATGAGTATGAGTATGAGTATGAGTATGTGCATGAGTATGAGTATGTGTATGAGTATGAGTATGAGTATGAGTATGAGTATGAGTATGAGTATGTGTATGAGTATGAGTATGAGTATGAGTATGAGTATGAGTATGAGTATGAGTATGAGTATGAGTATGAGTATGAGTATGAGTTAGAGTATGAGTATGTGTATGAGTATGAGTATGAGTATGAGTATGAGTATGAGTATGAGTATGAGTGTGAGTGTGAGTGCGAATGTGAGTATGAGCATGTGTATGAGTATGAGTATGAGTATGAGTATGAGTATGAGTATAAGTATTAGTATGAGTATGAGTACGAGTATTAGTATGAGTATGAGTATGAGTATGAGTTTAAGTGTGAGTATGAGTATGAGCATGAGTATGAGTATGAGTATGAGTATGAGTATGAGTATAAGTATTAGTATGAGTATGAGTACGAGTATTAGTATGAGTATGAGTATGAGTATGAGTTAAAGTATGAGTATGAGTATGAGTATGTGCATGAGTATGAGTATGTGTATGAGTATGAGTATGAGTATGAGTATGTGTATGAGTATGAGTATGAGTATGAGTATAAGTATTAGTATTAGTATGAGTATGAGTACGAGTATTAGTATGAGTATGAGTATGAGTATGAGTTTAAGTATGAGTATGAGTATGAGTTGAGTATGAGTATGAGTATGAGTATGAGTATGAGTATAAGTATTAGTATGAGTATGAGTAGGAGTACGAGTAGGAGTACGAGTATGCGTATGAGTATGAGTATGAGTATGAGTGTGAGTGTGAGTGCGAATGTGAGTACGAGTATGCGTATGAGTATGAGTATGAGTATGAGTATGAGTGTGAGTGTGATTGCGAATGTGAGTATGAGCATGTGTATGAGTATGAGTATGAGTATGACTATGAGTATGAGTATGAGTATGAGCATGAGCGTGAGAATTAGCATGAGTATGAGTTTAACTATGAGTATGAGTACGAGTATGCGTATGAATATGAGTATGAGTATGAGTATGAGTATGAGTATGAGTATGAGTATGAGTATGAGTATGAGTATGAGTATGAGTATGAGTATGAGTATGAGTATGAGTATGAGTATGAGTATGAGTATGAGTATGAGTATGAGTATGAGTATGAGTATGAGTATGAGTATAAGTATGAGTATGAGTATAAGTATGAGTATGAGTATGAGTATGAGTATGAGTATGAGTATGAGTATGAGTATGTGCATGAGTATGAGTATGTGTATGAGTATGAGTATGAGTATGAGTATGAGTATGAGTATGAGTATGTGTATGAGTATGAGTATGAGTATGAGTATGAGTATAAGTATGAGTATGAGTATGAGTATGAGTATGAGTATGAGTATGAGTATGAGTATGAGTATGAGTATGAGTATGAGTATGAGTATGAGTATGAGTATGAGTATGAGTATGAGTATGAGTATGAGTATGAGTATGAGTATGAGTATGAGTATAAGTATGAGTATGAGTATGAGTATGAGTATGAGTATGAGTATGAGTATGAGTATGAGTATGAGTATGAGTATGAGTATGAGTATGAGTATGAGTATGAGTATGAGTATGAGTATGAGTATGAGTATGAGTATGAGTATGAGTATAAGTATGAGTATGAGTATGAGTATAAGTATGAGTATGAGTATGAGTATGAGTATGAGTATGAGTATGAGTATGAGTATGTGCGTGAGTATGAGTATGTGTATGAGTATGAGTATGAGTATGAGTATGAGTATGAGTATGAGTATGAGTATGTGTATGAGTATGAGTATGAGTATGAGTATGAGTATGAGTATAAGTATTAGTATGAGTATGAGTATGAGTATGAGTATGAGTATGAGTACGAGTATTAGTATGAGTATGAGTATGAGTATGAGTTTAAGTGTGAGTATGAGTATGAGCTTGAGTATGAGTATGAGTATGAGTATGAGTATGAGTATAAGTATTAGTATGAGTATGAGTACGAGTATTAGTATGAGTATGAGTATGAGTATGAGTTAAAGTATGAGTATGAGTATGAGTATGTGCATGAGTATGAGTATGTGTATGAGTATGAGTATGAGTATGAGTATGTGTATGAGTATGAGTATGAGTATGAGTATGAGTATGAGTATGAGTATAAGTATGGGAATGAGTATGAGTGTGAGTATGAGAATGAGTATGAGTATGTGTATGAGTATGAGTATGAGTATGAGTATGAGTATGGGTATGAGTATGAGTATAAGTATGAGAATGAGTATGAGTGTGAGTATGAGAATGAGTATGAGTATGTGTATGAGTATGAGTTTGAGTATGAGTATGAGTATGAGTATGAGTATGAGTATGACTATGAGTATGAGTATGAGTATGAGTATAAGTATTAGTATTAGTATTAGTATTAGTATGAGTACGAGTATTAGTATGAGTATGAGTATGAGAATGAGTATGAGTATGAGTATGAGTAAGAGTATGAGTATGAGTATGAGTGTGAGTATGAGTATGAGTATGAGTTTGAGTATGAGTATGAGTATGAGTATGAGTATGAGTATGAGTATGAGTTTAAGTATGAGTATGAGTTTAAGTATGAGTATGAGTATGAGTATGAGTATGAGTATGAGTATGAGTATGAGTATGAGTATGAGTATAAGTATGAGTATGAGTATGAGTATGAGTATAAGTATGAGTATGAGTATGAGTATGAGTATGAGTATAAGTATTAGTATGAGTATGAGTACGAGTATGCGTATGAGTATGAGTATGAGTATGAGTATGAGTATGAGTGTGAGTGTGAGTGCGAATGTGATTATGAGCATGTGTATGAGTATGAGTATGAGTATGACTATGAGTATGAGTATGAGAATGAGCATGAGCATGAGCATGAGCATGAGCGTGAGCGTGAGAATAAGCATGAGTATGAGTTTAACTATGAGTATGAGTACGAGTATGCGTATGAATATGAGTATGAGTATGAGTATGAGTATGAGTATGAGTATGAGTATGAGTATGAGTATAAGTATTAGTATGAGTATGAGTATGAGTATGAGTATGAGTATGAGTATGAGTATGAGTATGAGTATGAGTATGAGTATGAGTATGAGTATGAGTATGAGTATGAGTATGAGTATGAGTATGAGTATGAGTATGAGTATGTGCATGAGTATGAGTATGTGTATGAGTATGAGTATGAGTATGAGTATGAGTATGAGTATGAGTATGTGTATGAGTATGAGTATGAGTATGAGTATGAGTATGAGTATGAGTATGAGTATGAGTATGAGTATGAGTATGAGTATGAGTTAGAGTATGAGTATGTGTATGAGTATGAGTATGAGTATGAGTATGAGTATGAGTATGAGTATGAGTGTGAGTGTGAGTGCGAATGTGAGTATGAGCATGCGTATGAGTATGAGTATGAGTATGAGTATGAGTATGAGTATAAGTATTAGTATGAGTATGAGTACGAGTATTAGTATGAGTATGAGTATGAGTATGAGTTTAAGTGTGAGTATGAGTATGAGCATGAGTATGAGTATGAGTATGAGTATGAGTATGAGTATAAGTATTAGTATGAGTATGAGTACGAGTATTAGTATGAGTATGAGTATGAGTATGAGTTAAAGTATGAGTATGAGTATGAGTATGTGCATGAGTATGAGTATGTGTATGAGTATGAGTATGAGTATGAGTATGTGTATGAGTATGAGTATGAGTATGAGTATGAGTATGAGTATGAGTATAAGTATGAGAATGAGTATGAGTGTGAGTATGAGAATGAGTATGAGTATGTGTATGAGTATGAGTATGATTATGAGTATGAGTATGAGTATGAGTATGAGTATGAGTATGAGTATGAGTATGAGTATGACTATGAGTATGAGTATGAGTATGAGTTTAAGTATGAGTATGAGTATGAGTATGTGCATGAGTATGAGTATGTGTATGAGTATGAGTATGAGTATGAGTTTAAGTGTGAGTATGAGTATGAGTATGAGTATGAGTATAAGTATTAGTATTAGTATGAGTATGAGTACGAGTATTAGTATGAGTATGAGTATGAGTATGAGTTTAAGTATGAGTATGAGTATGAGTATGTGCATGAGTATGAGTATGTGTATGAGTATGAGTATGAGTATGAGTATGAGTATGAGTATGAGTATGAGTATGAGTATGAGTATGAGTATGAGTATGAGTATGAGTATGAGTATGAGTATGAGTATGAGTATGAGTATGAGTATGAGTATGAGTATGAGTATAAGTATTAGTATGAGTATGAGTAGGAGTACGAGTAGGAGTACGAGTATGCGTATGAGTATGAGTATGAGTATGAGTATGAGTGTGAGTATGAGTGTGAGTGTGAGTGCGAATGTGAGTACGAGTATGCGTATGAGTATGAGTATGAGTATGAGTATGAGTGTGAGTGTGAGTGCGAATGTGAGTATGAGCATGTGTATGAGTATGAGTATGAGTATGACTATGAGTATGAGTATGAGTATGAGCATGAGCATGAGCATGAGCGTGAGCGTGAGAATAAGCATGAGTATGAGTTTAACTATGAGTATGAGTACGAGTATGCGTATGAATATGAGTATGAGTATGAGTATGAGTATGAGTATGAGTATGAGTATGAGTATAAGTATGAGTATGAGTATGAGTATGAGTATGAGTATGAGTATGAGTATGAGTATGAGTATGAGTATAAGTATGAGTATGAGTATGAGTACGAGTATGAGTATGAGTATGAGTATGAGTATGAGTATGAGTATGTGCATGAGTATGAGTATGTGTATGAGTATGAGTATGAGTATGAGTATGAGTATGAGTATGAGTATGTGTATGAGTATGAGTATGAGTATGAGTATGAGTATGAGTATGAGTATGAGTATGAGTATGAGTATGAGTATGAGTATGAGTATGACTATGAGTATGAGTATGAGTATGAGTTTAAGTATGAGTATGAGTATGAGTATGTGCATGAGTATGAGTACTTGTATGAGTATGAGTATGAGTATGAGTTTAAGTGTGAGTATGAGTATGAGTATGAGTATGAGTATAAGTATTAGTATTAGTATGAGTATGAGTACGAGTATTAGTATGTGTATGAGTATAAGTAATAGTATGAGTATGAGTACGAGTATTAGTATGAGTATGAGTATGAGTATGAGTTTATGTGTGAGTATGAGTATGAGCATGAGTATGAGTATGAGTATGAGTATGAGTATGAGTATGAGTATGAGTATGAGTATAAATATGAGTATGAGTATGAGTATGAGTATGAGTATGAGTATGTGTATGAGTATGAGTATAAGTATGAGTATGAGTATGAGTATGAGTATGAGTATGAGTATGTGCATGAGTATGAGTATGTGTATGAGTATGAGTATGAGTATGAGTATGAGTATGAGTATGAGTATAAGTATGAGTATGAGTATGAGTATGAGTATGAGTATGAGTATGAGTATGAGTATGAGTATAAGTATTAGTATGAGTATGAGTACGAGTATTAGTATGAGTATGAGTATGAGTATGAGTTTAAGTGTGAGTATGAGTATGAGCATGAGTATGAGTATGAGTATGAGTATGAGTATAAGTATTAGTATGAGTATGAGTATGAGTATGAGTATGAGTATGAGTATAAGTATTAGTATGAGTATGAGTACGAGTATTAGTATGAGTATGAGTATGAGTATGAGTTAAAGTATGAATATGAGTATGAGTATGTGCATGAGTATGAGTATGTGTATGAGTATGAGTATGAGTATGTGTATGAGTATGAGTATGAGTATGAGTATGAGTATGAGTATGAGTATAAGTATGAGAATGAGTATGAGTGTGAGTATGAGTATGAGTATGAGTATGACTGTGAGTATGAGTATGAGTATGAGTATGAGTTTAAGTATGAGTATGAGTATGAGTATGAGTATGTGCATGAGTATGAGTATGTGTATGAGTATGAGTATGAGTATGAGTATGAGTATGAGTATAAGTATTAGTATGAGTATGAGTACGAGTATTAGTATGAGTATGAGTATGAGTATGAATATGAGTATGAGTTTAAGTATGAGTATGAGTATGAGTATGTGCATGAGTATGAGTATGTGTATGAGTATGAGTATGAGTATGAGTATGAGTATGAGTATGAGTATGAGTATGAGTATGAGTATGAGTATAAGTATGAGAATGAGTATGAGTGTGAGTATGAGAATGAGTATGAGTATGTGTATGAGTATGAGTTTGAGTATGAGTATGAGTATGAGTATGAGTATGAGTATGAGTATGAGTATGAGTATGAGTATGAGTATAAGTATGGGAATGAGTATGAGTGTGAGTATGAGAATGAGTATGAGTATGTGTATGAGTATGAGTATCAGTATGAGTATGGGTATGAGTATGAGTATGAGTATAAGTATGAGAATGAGTATGAGTGTGAGTATGAGAATGAGTATGAGTATGTGTATGAGTATGAGTTTGAGTATGAGTATGAGTATGAGTATGAGTATGACTATGAGTATGAGTATGAGTATGAGTATAAGTATTAGTATTAGTATTAGTATGAGTACGAGTATTAGTATGAGTATGAGTATGAGAATGAGTATGAGTATGAGTATGAGTAAGAGTATGAGTATGAGTATGAGTGTGAGTATGAGTATGAGTATGAGTTTGAGTATGAGTATGAGTATGAGTATGAGTATGAGTATGAGTATGAGTATGAGTATGAGTTTAAGTATGAGTATGAGTTTAAGTATGAGTATGAGTATGAGTATGAGTATGAGTATGAGTATGAGTATGAGTATAAGTATGAGTATGAGTACGAGCATGAGCATGAGCATGAGCATGAGCGTGAGCGTGAGAATAAGCATGAGTATGAGTTTAACTATGAGTATGAGTACGAGTATGCGTATGAATATGAGTATGAGTATGTGTATGAGTATGAGTATGAGTATGAGTATGAGTATGAGTATAAGTATTAGTATGAGTATGAGTACGAGTATTAGTATGAGTATGAGTATGAGTATGAATATGAGTATGAGTTTAAGTATGAGTATGAGTATGAGTATGTGCATGAGTATGAGTATGTGTATGAGTATGAGTATGAGTATGAGTATGAGTATGAGTATGAGTATGAGTATGAGTATGAGTATGAGTATGAGTATGAGTATGAGTATAAGTATGAGAATGAGTATGAGTGTGAGTATGAGAATGAGTATGAGTATGTGTATGAGTATGAGTTTGAGTATGAGTATGAGTATGAGTATGAGTATGAGTATGAGTATGAGTATGAGTATGAGTTTGAGTATGAGTATGAGTATGAGTATGAGTATGAGTATGAGTATGAGTTTAAGTATGAGTATGAGTTTAAGTATGAGTATGAGTATGAGTATGAGTATGAGTATGAGTATGAGTATGAGTATGAGTATGAGTATGAGTATAAGTATGAGTATGAGTATGAGTATGAGTATAAGTATGAGTATGAGTATGAGTATGAGTATGAGTATAAGTATTAGTATGAGTATGAGTACGAGTATGCGTATGAGTATGAGTATGAGTATGAGTATGAGTATGAGTGTGAGTGTGAGTGCGAATGTGATTATGAGCATGTGTATGAGTATGAGTATGAGTATGACTATGAGTATGAGTATGAGAATGAGCATGAGCATGAGCATGAGCATGAGCGTGAGCGTGAGAATAAGCATGAGTATGAGTTTAACTATGAGTATGAGTACGAGTATGCGTATGAATATGAGTATGAGTATGTGTATGAGTATGAGTATGAGTATGAGTATGAGTATGAGTATAAGTATTAGTATGAGTATGAGTACGAGTATTAGTATGAGTATGAGTATGAGTATGAATATGAGTATGAGTTTAAGTATGAGTATGAGTATGAGTATGTGCATGAGTATGAGTATGTGTATGAGTATGAGTATGAGTATGAGTATGAGTATGAGTATGAGTATGAGTATGAGTATGAGTATGAGTATGAGTATAAGTATGAGAATGAGTATGAGTGTGAGTATGAGAATGAGTATGAGTATGTGTATGAGTATGAGTTTGAGTATGAGTATGAGTATGAGTATGAGTATGAGTATGAGTATGAGTATGAGTATGAGTATGAGTTTGAGTATGAGTATGAGTATGAGTATGAGTATGAGTATGAGTATGAGTTTAAGTATGAGTATGAGTTTAAGTATGAGTATGAGTATGAGTATGAGTATGAGTATGAGTATGAGTATGAGTATGAGTATGAGTATAAGTATGAGTATGAGTATGAGCATGTGTATGAGTATGAGTATGAGTATGAGTATGAGTATGAGTATGAGTATAAGTATTAGTATGAGTATGAGTACGAGTATTAGTATGAGTATGAGTATGAGTATGAGTTTAAGTGTGAGTATGAGTATGAGCATGAGTATGAGTATGAGTATGAGTATGAGTATGAGTATAAGTATTAGTATGAGTATGAGTACGAGTATTAGTATGAGTATGAGTATGAGTATGAGTTAAAGTATGAGTATGAGTGTGAGTATGTGCATGAGTATGAGTATGTGTATGAGTATGAGTATGAGTATGAGTATGTGTATGAGTATGAGTATGAGTATGAGTATGAGTATGAGTATGAGTATAAGTATGAGAATGAGTATGAGTGTGAGTATGAGAATGAGTATGAGTATGTGTATGAGTATGAGTATGATTATGAGTATGAGTATGAGTATGAGTATGAGTATGAGTATGAGTATGAGTATGACTATGAGTATGAGTATGAGTATGAGTATGAGTTTAAGTATGAGTATGAGTATGAGTATGTGCATGAGTATGAGTATGTGTATGAGTATGAGTATGAGTATGAGTTTAAGTGTGAGTATGAGTATGAGTATGAGTATGAGTATAAGTATTAGTATTAGTATGAGTATGAGTACGAGTATTAGTATGAGTATGAGTATGAGTATGAGTTTAAGTATGAGTATGAGTATGAGTATGTGCATGAGTATGAGTATGTGTATGAGTATGAGTATGAGTATGAGTATGAGTATGAGTATGAGTATGAGTATGAGTATGAGTATGAGTATGAGTATGAGTATGAGTATGAGTATGAGTATGAGTATGAGTATGAGTATGAGTATGAGTATGAGTATGAGTATGAGTATAAGTATTAGTATGAGTATGAGTAGGAGTACGAGTAGGAGTACGAGTATGCGTATGAGTATGAGTATGAGTATGAGTATGAGTGTGAGTATGAGTGTGAGTGTGAGTGCGAATGTGAGTACGAGTATGCGTATGAGTATGAGTATGAGTATGAGTATGAGTTTAAGTATGAGTATGAGTTTAAGTATGAGTATGAGTATGAGTATGAGTATGAGTATGAGTATGAGTATGAGTATGAGTATGAGTATAAGTATGAGTATGAGTACGAGCATGAGCATGAGCATGAGCATGAGCGTGAGCGTGAGAATAAGCATGAGTATGAGTTTAACTATGAGTATGAGTACGAGTATGCGTATGAATATGAGTATGAGTATGTGTATGAGTATGAGTATGAGTATGAGTATGAGTATGAGTATAAGTATTAGTATGAGTATGAGTACGAGTATTAGTATGAGTATGAGTATGAGTATGAATATGAGTATGAGTTTAAGTATGAGTATGAGTATGAGTATGTGCATGAGTATGAGTATGTGTATGAGTATGAGTATGAGTATGAGTATGAGTATGAGTATGAGTATGAGTATGAGTATGAGTATGAGTATGAGTATAAGTATGAGAATGAGTATGAGTGTGAGTATGAGAATGAGTATGAGTATGTGTATGAGTATGAGTTTGAGTATGAGTATGAGTATGAGTATGAGTATGAGTATGAGTATGAGTATGAGTTTGAGTATGAGTATGAGTATGAGTATGAGTATGAGTATGAGTATGAGTTTAAGTATGAGTATGAGTTTAAGTATGAGTATGAGTATGAGTATGAGTATGAGTATGAGTATGAGTATGAGTATGAGTATGAGTATAAGTATGAGTATGAGTATGAGTATGAGTATAAGTATGAGTATGAGTATGAGTATGAGTATGAGTATAAGTATTAGTATGAGTATGAGTACGAGTATGCGTATGAGTATGAGTATGAGTATGAGTATGAGTATGAGTGTGAGTGTGAGTGCGAATGTGATTATGAGCATGTGTATGAGTATGAGTATGAGTATGACTATGAGTATGAGTATGAGAATGAGCATGAGCATGAGCATGAGCATGAGCGTGAGCGTGAGAATAAGCATGAGTATGAGTTTAACTATGAGTATGAGTACGAGTATGCGTATGAATATGAGTATGAGTATGAGTATGAGTATGAGTATGAGTATGAGTATGAGTATGAGTATAAGTATTAGTATGAGTATGAGTATGAGTATGAGTATGAGTATGAGTATGAGTATGAGTATGAGTATGAGTATGAGTATGAGTATGAGTATGAGTATAAGTATGAGTATGAGTATGAGTATGAGTATGAGTATGAGTATGAGTATGTGTATGAGTATGAGTATAAGTATGAGTATGAGTATGAGTATGAGTATGAGTATGAGTATGAGTATGTGCATGAGTATGAGTATGTGTATGAGTATGAGTATGAGTATGAGTATGAGTATGAGTATGAGTATAAGTATGAGTATGAGTATGAGTATGAGTATGAGTATGAGTATGAGTATGAGTATGAGTATAAGTATTAGTATGAGTATGAGTACGAGTATTAGTATGAGTATGAGTATGAGTATGAGTTTAAGTGTGAGTATGAGTATGAGCATGAGTATGAGTATGAGTATGAGTATGAGTATGAGTATAAGTATTAGTATGAGTATGAGTATGAGTATGAGTATGAGTATGAGTATAAGTATTAGTATGAGTATGAGTACGAGTATTAGTATGAGTATGAGTATGAGTATGAGTTAAAGTATGAATATGAGTATGAGTATGTGCATGAGTATGAGTATGTGTATGAGTATGAGTATGAGTATGTGTATGAGTATGAGTATGAGTATGAGTATGAGTATGAGTATGAGTATGAGTATGAGTATGAGTATGAGTATGAGTATGAGTATAAGTATGAGAATGAGTATGAGTGTGAGTATGAGAATGAGTATGAGTATGTGTATGAGTATGAGTTTGAGTATGAGTATGAGTATGAGTATGAGTATGAGTATGAGTATGAGTATGAGTATGAGTATGAGTATGAGAATGAGTATGAGTATGAGTATGAGTATAAGTATGAGTATGAGTATGAGTATGAGTATGAGTATGAGTATGAGTATGAGTATGAGTATGAGTATGAGTATAAGTATTAGTATGAGTATGAGTACGAGTATTAGTATGAGTATGAGTATGAGTTTAAGTGTGAGTATGAGTATGAGCATGAGTATGAGTATGTGCATGAGTATGAGTATGTGTATGAGTATGAGTATGAGTATGAGTTTAAGTGTGAGTATGAGTATGAGTATGAGTATGAGTATAAGTATTAGTATTAGTATGAGTATGAGTACGAGTATTAGTATGAGTATGAGTATGAGTATGAGTTTAAGTATGAGTATGAGTATGAGTATGTGCATGAGTATGAGTATGTGTATGAGTATGAGTATGAGTATGAGTATGAGTATGAGTATGAGTATGAGTATGAGTATGAGTATGAGTATGAGTATGAGTATAAGTATTAGTATGAGTATGAGTAGGAGTACTTGTAGGAGTACGAGTATGCGTATGAGTATGAGTATGAGTATGAGTATGAGTATGAGTATAAGTATGAGTATGAGTATGAGCATGTGTATGAGTATGAGTATGAGTATGAGTATGAGTATGAGTATGAGTATAAGTATTAGTATGAGTATGAGTACGAGTATTAGTATGAGTATGAGTATGAGTATGAGTTTAAGTGTGAGTATGAGTATGAGCATGAGTATGAGTATGAGTATGAGTATGAGTATGAGTATAAGTATTAGTATGAGTATGAGTACGAGTATTAGTATGAGTATGAGTATGAGTATGAGTTAAAGTATGAGTATGAGTGTGAGTATGTGCATGAGTATGAGTATGTGTATGAGTATGAGTATGAGTATGAGTATGTGTATGAGTATGAGTATGAGTATGAGTATGAGTATGAGTATGAGTATAAGTATGAGAATGAGTATGAGTGTGAGTATGAGAATGAGTATGAGTATGTGTATGAGTATGAGTATGATTATGAGTATGAGTATGAGTATGAGTATGAGTATGAGTATGAGTATGAGTATGACTATGAGTATGAGTATGAGTATGAGTATGAGTTTAAGTATGAGTATGAGTATGAGTATGTGCATGAGTATGAGTATGTGTATGAGTATGAGTATGAGTATGAGTTTAAGTGTGAGTATGAGTATGAGTATGAGTATGAGTATAAGTATTAGTATTAGTATGAGTATGAGTACGAGTATTAGTATGAGTATGAGTATGAGTATGAGTTTAAGTATGAGTATGAGTATGAGTATGTGCATGAGTATGAGTATGTGTATGAGTATGAGTATGAGTATGAGTATGAGTATGAGTATGAGTATGAGTATGAGTATGAGTATGAGTATGAGTATGAGTATGAGTATGAGTATGAGTATGAGTATGAGTATGAGTATGAGTATGAGTATGAGTATGAGTATGAGTATAAGTATTAGTATGAGTATGAGTAGGAGTACGAGTAGGAGTACGAGTATGCGTATGAGTATGAGTATGAGTATGAGTATGAGTGTGAGTATGAGTGTGAGTGTGAGTGCGAATGTGAGTACGAGTATGCGTATGAGTATGAGTATGAGTATGAGTATGAGTTTAAGTATGAGTATGAGTTTAAGTATGAGTATGAGTATGAGTATGAGTATGAGTATGAGTATGAGTATGAGTATGAGTATGAGTATAAGTATGAGTATGAGTACGAGCATGAGCATGAGCATGAGCATGAGCGTGAGCGTGAGAATAAGCATGAGTATGAGTTTAACTATGAGTATGAGTACGAGTATGCGTATGAATATGAGTATGAGTATGTGTATGAGTATGAGTATGAGTATGAGTATGAGTATGAGTATAAGTATTAGTATGAGTATGAGTACGAGTATTAGTATGAGTATGAGTATGAGTATGAATATGAGTATGAGTTTAAGTATGAGTATGAGTATGAGTATGTGCATGAGTATGAGTATGTGTATGAGTATGAGTATGAGTATGAGTATGAGTATGAGTATGAGTATGAGTATGAGTATGAGTATGAGTATAAGTATGAGAATGAGTATGAGTGTGAGTATGAGAATGAGTATGAGTATGTGTATGAGTATGAGTTTGAGTATGAGTATGAGTATGAGTATGAGTATGAGTATGAGTATGAGTATGAGTTTGAGTATGAGTATGAGTATGAGTATGAGTATGAGTATGAGTATGAGTTTAAGTATGAGTATGAGTTTAAGTATGAGTATGAGTATGAGTATGAGTATGAGTATGAGTATGAGTATGAGTATGAGTATGAGTATAAGTATGAGTATGAGTATGAGTATGAGTATAAGTATGAGTATGAGTATGAGTATGAGTATGAGTATAAGTATTAGTATGAGTATGAGTACGAGTATGCGTATGAGTATGAGTATGAGTATGAGTATGAGTATGAGTGTGAGTGTGAGTGCGAATGTGATTATGAGCATGTGTATGAGTATGAGTATGAGTATGACTATGAGTATGAGTATGAGAATGAGCATGAGCATGAGCATGAGCATGAGCGTGAGCGTGAGAATAAGCATGAGTATGAGTTTAACTATGAGTATGAGTACGAGTATGCGTATGAATATGAGTATGAGTATGAGTATGAGTATGAGTATGAGTATGAGTATGAGTATGAGTATGAGTATAAGTATTAGTATGAGTATGAGTATGAGTATGAGTATGAGTATGAGTATGAGTATGAGTATGAGTATGAGTATGAGTATGAGTATGAGTATGAGTATGAGTATAAGTATGAGTATGAGTATGAGTATGAGTATGAGTATGAGTATGAGTATGTGTATGAGTATGAGTATAAGTATGAGTATGAGTATGAGTATGAGTATGAGTATGAGTATGAGTATGTGCATGAGTATGAGTATGTGTATGAGTATGAGTATGAGTATGAGTATGAGTATGAGTATGAGTATAAGTATGAGTATGAGTATGAGTATGAGTATGAGTATGAGTATGAGTATGAGTATGAGTATAAGTATTAGTATGAGTATGAGTACGAGTATTAGTATGAGTATGAGTATGAGTATGAGTTTAAGTGTGAGTATGAGTATGAGCATGAGTATGAGTATGAGTATGAGTATGAGTATGAGTATAAGTATTAGTATGAGTATGAGTATGAGTATGAGTATGAGTATGAGTATAAGTATTAGTATGAGTATGAGTACGAGTATTAGTATGAGTATGAGTATGAGTATGAGTTAAAGTATGAATATGAGTATGAGTATGTGCATGAGTATGAGTATGTGTATGAGTATGAGTATGAGTATGTGTATGAGTATGAGTATGAGTATGAGTATGAGTATGAGTATGAGTATGAGTATGAGTATGAGTATGAGTATGAGTATGAGTATAAGTATGAGAATGAGTATGAGTGTGAGTATGAGAATGAGTATGAGTATGTGTATGAGTATGAGTTTGAGTATGAGTATGAGTATGAGTATGAGTATGAGTATGAGTATGAGTATGAGTATGAGTATGAGTATGAGTATGAGAATGAGTATGAGTATGAGTATGAGTATAAGTATGAGTATGAGTATGAGTATGAGTATGAGTATGAGTATGAGTATGAGTATGAGTATGAGTATAAGTATTAGTATGAGTATGAGTACGAGTATTAGTATGAGTATGAGTATGAGTTTAAGTGTGAGTATGAGTATGAGCATGAGTATGAGTATGTGCATGAGTATGAGTATGTGTATGAGTATGAGTATGAGTATGAGTTTAAGTGTGAGTATGAGTATGAGTATGAGTATGAGTATAAGTATTAGTATTAGTATGAGTATGAGTACGAGTATTAGTATGAGTATGAGTATGAGTATGAGTTTAAGTATGAGTATGAGTATGAGTATGTGCATGAGTATGAGTATGTGTATGAGTATGAGTATGAGTATGAGTATGAGTATGAGTATGAGTATGAGTATGAGTATGAGTATGAGTATGAGTATGAGTATAAGTATTAGTATGAGTATGAGTAGGAGTACTTGTAGGAGTACGAGTATGCGTATGAGTATGAGTATGAGTATGAGTATGAGTGTGAGTGTGAGTGCGAATGTGAGTACGAGTATGCGTATGAGTATGAGTATGAGTATGAGTATGAGTGTGAGTGTGAGTGCGAATGTGAGTATGAGCATGTGTATGAGTATGAGTATGAGTATGACTATGAGTATGAGTATGAGTATGAGTATGAGTATGAGTATGAGTATGAGTTTAAGTATGAGTATGAGTTTAAGTATGACTATGAGTATGAGTATGAGTATGAGTATGAGTATGAGTATGAGTATGAGTATGAGTATAAGTATGAGTATGAGTATGAGCATGAGCATGAGCATGAGCATGAGCGTGAGCGTGAGAATAAGCATGAGTATGAGTTTAACTATGAGTATGAGTACGAGTATGCGTATGAATATGAGTATGAGTATGAGTATGAGTATGAGTATGAGTATGAGTATGAGTATGAGTATGAGTATGAGTATGAGTATGAGTATGAGTATGAGTATGAGTATGAGTATGAGTATGAGTATGAGTATGAGTATGAGTATGAGTATGAGTATGAGTATGAGTATGAGTATGAGTATGAGTTTAAGTATGAGTATGAGTTTAAGTATGACTATGAGTATGAGTATGAGTATGAGTATGAGTATGAGTATGAGTATGAGTATAAGTATGAGTATGAGTATGAGTATGAGTATGAGTATGAGTATGAGTATGAGTATAAGTATGAGTATGTGTATGAGTATGAGTATGAGTATGAGTATGAGTATGAGTATGAGTATGAGTATGTGTATGAGTATGAGTATGAGTATGAGTATGAGTATGAGTATAAGTATTAGTATGAGAATGAGTATGAGTACGAGTATTAGTATGAGTATGAGTATGAGTATGAGTTTAAGTGTGAGTATGAGTATGAGCTTGAGTATGAGTATGATTATGAGTATGAGTATGAGTATAAGTATTAGTATGAGTATGAGTACGAGTATTAGTATGAGTATGAGTATGAGTATGAGTTAAAGTATGAGTATGAGTATGAGTATGTGCATGAGTATGAGTATATGTATGAGTATGAGTATGAGTATGAGTATGTGTATGAGTATGAGTATGAGTATGAGTATGAGTATGAGTATGAGTATAAGTATGGGAATGAGTATGAGTGTGAGTATGAGAATGAGTATGAGTATGTGTATGAGTATGAGTATGAGTATGAGTATGAGTATGGGTATGAGTATGAGTATAAGTATGAGAATGAGTATGAGTGTGAGTATGAGAATGAGTATGAGTATGTGTATGAGTATGAGTTTGAGTATGAGTATGAGTATGAGTATGAGTATGACTATGAGTATGAGTATGAGTATGAGTATAAGTATGAGTATTAGTATTAGTATTAGTATGAGTACGAGTATTAGTATGAGTATGAGTATGAGAATGAGTATGAGTATGAGTATGAGTAAGAGTATGAGTATGAGTATGAGTGTGAGTATGAGTATGAGTATGAGTTTGAGTATGAGTATGAGTATGAGTATGAGTATGAGTATGAGTATGAGTATGAGTTTAAGTATGAGTATGAGTTTAAGTATGAGTATGAGTATGAGTATGAGTATGAGTATGAGTATGAGTATGAGTATGAGTATAAGTATGAGTCTGAGTATGAGTATGAGTATAAGTATGAGTATGAGTATGAGTATGAGTATGAGTATAAGTATTAGTATGAGTATGAGTACGAGTATGCGTATGAGTATGAGTATGAGTATGAGTATGAGTATGAGTGTGAGTGTGAGTGCGAATGTGATTATGAGCATGTGTATGAGTATGAGTATGAGTATGACTATGAGTATGAGTATGAGAATTAGCATGAGCATGAGCATGAGCATGAGCGTGAGCGTGAGAATAAGCATGAGTATGAGTTTAACTATGAGTATGAGTACGAGTATGCGTATGAATATGAGTATGAGTATGAGTATGAGTATGAGTATGAGTATGAGTATGAGTATGAGTATAAGTATGAGTATGAGTATGAGTATGAGTATGAGTATGAGTATGAGTATGAGTATGAGTATGAGTATGAGTATGAGTATGAGTATGAGTATGAGTATGAGTATGAGTATGAGTATGAGTATGAGTATGAGTATGAGTATGAGTATGAGTATGAGTATGAGTATGTGCATGAGTATGAGTATGTGTATGAGTATGAGTATGAGTATGAGTATGAGTATGAGTATGAGTATGTGTATGAGTATGAGTATGAGTATGAGTATGAGTATGAGTATGAGTATGAGTATGAGTATGAGTTAGAGTATGAGTATGTGTATGAGTATGAGTATGAGTATGAGTATGAGTATGAGTGTGAGTGTGAGTGCGAATGTGAGTATGAGCATGTGTATGAGTATGAGTATGAGTATGAGTATGAGTATGAGTATGAGTATAAGTATTAGTATGAGTATGAGTACGAGTATTAGTATGAGTATGAGTATGAGTATGAGTTTAAGTGTGAGTATGAGTATGAGCATGAGTATGAGTATGAGTATGAGTATGAGTATAAGTATTAGTATGAGTATGAGTACGAGTATTAGTATGAGTATGAGTATGAGTATGAGTTAAAGTATGAGTATGAGTATGAGTATGTGCATGAGTATGAGTATGTGTATGAGTATGAGTATGAGTATGAGTATGTGTATGAGTATGAGTATGAGTATGAGTATGAGTATGAGTATGAGTATGAGTATGAGTATGAGTATGAGTATGAGTATAACTATGAGTATGAGTATGAGTATGAGTATGAGTTTAAGTATGAGTATGAGTATGAGTATGTGCATGAGTATGAGTATTTGTATGAGTATGAGTATGAGTATGAGTTTAAGTGTGAGTATGAGTATGAGTATGAGTATGAGTATAAGTATTAGTATTAGTATGAGTATGAGTACGAGTATTAGTATGTGTATGAGTATGAGTATGAGTATGAGTATGTGTATGAGTATGAGTATGAGTATGAGTATGAGTATGAGTATGAGTATGAGTATGAGTATGAGTATGAGTATGAGTATAAGTATGAGAATGAGTATGAGTGTGAGTATGAGAATGAGTATGAGTATGTGTATGAGTATGAGTATGATTATGAGTATGAGTATGAGTATGAGTATGAGTATAAGTATTAGTATGAGTATGAGTACGAGTATTAGTATGAGTATGAGTATGATTATGAGTTTATGTGTGAGTATGAGTATGAGCATGAGTATGAGTATGAGTATGAGTATGAGTATGAGTATGAGTATGAGTATGAGTATAAGTATGAGTATGAGTATGAGTATGAGTATGAGTATGAGTATGAGTATGAGTATGAGTATGAGTATAAGTATGAGTATGAGTATGAGTATGAGTATGAGTATGAGTATGTGCATGAGTATGAGTATGTGTATGAGTATGAGTATGAGTATGAGTATGAGTATGAGTATGAGTATAAGTATGAGTATGAGTATGAGTATGAGTATGAGTATGAGTATGAGTATAAGTATTAGTATGAGTATGAGTACGAGTATTAGTATGAGTATGAGTATGAGTTTAAGTGTGAGTATGAGTATGAGCATGAGTATGAGTATGAGTATGAGTATGAGTATGAGTATGAGTATAAGTATTAGTATGAGTATGAGTACGAGTATTAGTATGAGTATGAGTATGAGTTAAAGTATGAATATGAGTATGAGTATGTGCATGAGTATGAGTATGTGTATGAGTATGAGTATGAGTATGAGTATGTGTATGAGTATGAGTATGAGTATGAGTATGAGTATGAGTATGAGTATGAGTATGAGTATGAGTATGAGTATGAGTATAAGTATGAGAATGAGTATGAGTGTGAGTATGAGTATGAGTATGAGTATGAGTATGAGTATGAGTATGACTGTGAGTATGAGTATGAGTATGAGTATGAGTTTAAGTATGAGTATGAGTATGAGTATGTGCATGAGTATGAGTATGTGTATGAGTATGAGTATGAGTATGAGTTTAAGTGTGAGTATGAGTATGAGTATGAGTATGAGTATAAGTATTAGTATTAGTATGAGTATGAGTACGAGTATTAGTATGAGTATGAGTATGAGTATGAGTTTAAGTATGAGTATGAGTATGAGTATGTGCATGAGTATGAGTATGTGTATGAGTATGAGTATGAGTATGAGTATGAGTATGAGTATGAGTATGAGTATGAGTATGAGTATGAGTATGAGTATGAGTATGAGTATGAGTATGAGTATGAGTATGAGTATGAGTATGAGTATGAGTATGAGTATGAGTATGAGTACGAGTATGAGTATGAGTATGAGTATGAGTATGAGTATGAGTATAAGTATTAGTATGAGTATGAGTAGGAGTACGAGTAGGAGTACGAGTATGCGTATGAGTATGAGTATGAGTATTAGTATGAGTGTGAGTATGAGTGTGAGTGTGAGTGCGAATGTGAGTACGAGTATGCGTATGAGTATGAGTATGAGTATGAGTATGAGTGTGAGTGTGAGTGCGAATGTGAGTATGAGCATGTGTATGAGTATGAGTATGAGTATGACTATGAGTATGAGTATGAGTATGAGCATGAGCATGAGCATGAGCATGAGCGTGAGCGTGAGAATAAGCATGAGTATGAGTTTAACTATGAGTATGAGTACGAGTATGCGTATGAATATGAGTATGAGTATGAGTATGAGTATGAGTATGAGTATGAGTATGAGTACGAGTATGCGTATGAATATGAGTATGAGTATGAGTATGAGTATGAGTATGAGTATGAGTATGAGTATGAGTATGAGTATGAGTATGAGTATGAGTATGAGTATGAGTATGAGTATGAGTATGAGTATGAGTATGAGTATGAGTATGAGTATGAGTATGAGTATGAGTATGAGTATGAGTATGAGTATGAGTATAAGTATGAGTATGAGTATGAGTATGAGTATGAGTATGTGCATGAGTGTGAGTGTGAGTGCGAATGTGAGTATGAGCATGTGTATGAGTATGAGTATGAGTATGAGTATGAGTATGAGTATGAGTATGAGTATGAGTATAAGTATTAGTATGAGTATGAGTACGAGTATTAGTATGAGTATGAGTATGAGTATGAGTTTAAGTGTGAGTATGAGTATGAGCATGAGTATGAGTATGAGTATGAGTATGAGTATAAGTATTAGTATGAGTATGAGTACGAGTATTAGTATGAGTATGAGTATGAGTATGAGTTAGAGTATGAGTATGTGTATGAGTATGAGTATGAGTATGAGTATGAGTATGAGTATGAGTGTGAGTATGTGTATGAGTATGAGTATGAGTATGAGTATGAGTATGAGTATGAGTATGTGTATGAGTATGAGTATGAGTATGAGTATGAGTATGAGTATATGTATGAGTATGAGTATGAGTATGAGTATGTGTATGAGTATGAGTATGAGTATGAGTATGAGTATGAGTATGAGTATAAGTATGGGAATGAGTATGAGTGTGAGTATGAGAATGAGTATGAGTATGTGTATGAGTATGAGTATGAGTATGAGTATGAGTATGGGTATGAGTATGAGTATAAGTATGAGAATGAGTATGAGTGTGAGTATGAGAATGAGTATGAGTATGTGTATGAGTATGAGTTTGAGTATGAGTATGAGTATGAGTATGAGTATGACTATGAGTATGAGTATGAGTATGAGTATAAGTATGAGTATTAGTATTAGTATTAGTATGAGTACGAGTATTAGTATGAGTATGAGTATGAGAATGAGTATGAGTATGAGTATGAGTAAGAGTATGAGTATGAGTATGAGTGTGAGTATGAGTATGAGTATGAGTTTGAGTATGAGTATGAGTATGAGTATGAGTATGAGTATGAGTATGAGTATGAGTATGAGTTTAAGTATGAGTATGAGTTTAAGTATGAGTATGAGTATGAGTATGAGTATGAGTATGAGTATGAGTATGAGTATGAGTATAAGTATGAGTATGAGTATGAGTATGAGTATAAGTATGAGTATGATTATGAGTATGAGTATGAGTATAAGTATTAGTATGAGTATGAGTACGAGTATGCGTATGAGTATGAGTATGAGTATGAGTATGAGTATGAGTGTGAGTGTGAGTGCGAATGTGATTATGAGCATGTGTATGAGTATGAGTATGAGTATGACTATGAGTATGAGTATGAGAATGAGCATGAGCATGAGCATGAGCATGAGCGTGAGCGTGAGAATAAGCATGAGTATGAGTTTAACTATGAGTATGAGTACGAGTATGCGTATGAATATGAGTATGAGTATGAGTATGAGTATGAGTATGAGTATGAGTATGAGTATGAGTATAAGTATGAGTATGAGTATGAGTATGAGTATGAGTATGAGTATGAGTATGAGTATGAGTATGAGTATGAGTATGAGTATGAGTATGAGTATGAGTATGAGTATGAGTATGAGTATGAGTATGAGTATGAGTATGAGTATGAGTATGAGTATGAGTATGAGTATGTGCATGAGTATGAGTATGTGTATGAGTATGAGTATGAGTATGAGTATGAGTATGAGTATGAGTATGTGTATGAGTATGAGTATGAGTATGAGTATGAGTATGAGTATGAGTATGAGTATGAGTATGAGTATGAGTATGAGTTAGAGTATGAGTATGTGTATGAGTATGAGTATGAGTATGAGTATGAGTATGAGTGTGAGTGTGAGTGCGAATGTGAGTATGAGCATGTGTATGAGTATGAGTATGAGTATGAGTATGAGTATGAGTATGAGTATAAGTATTAGTATGAGTATGAGTACGAGTATTAGTATGAGTATGAGTATGAGTATGAGTTTAAGTGTGAGTATGAGTATGAGCATGAGTATGAGTATGAGTATGAGTATGAGTATAAGTATTAGTATGAGTATGAGTACGAGTATTAGTATGAGTATGAGTATGAGTATGAGTTAAAGTATGAGTATGAGTATGAGTATGTGCATGAGTATGAGTATGTGTATGAGTATGAGTATGAGTATGTGTATGAGTATGAGTATGAGTATGAGTATGAGTATGAGTATGAGTATGAGTATGAGTATGAGTATGAGTATAACTATGAGTATGAGTATGAGTATGAGTATGAGTTTAAGAATGAGTATGAGTATGAGTATGTGCATGAGTATGAGTATTTGTATGAGTATGAGTATGAGTATGAGTTTAAGTGTGAGTATGAGTATGAGTATGAGTATGAGTATAAGTATTAGTATTAGTATGAGTATGAGTACGAGTATTAGTATGTGTATGAGTATGAGTATGAGTATGAGTATGTGTATGAGTATGAGTATGAGTATGAGTATGAGTATGAGTATGAGTATGAGTATGAGTATGAGTATGAGTATGAGTATAAGTATGAGAATGAGTATGAGTGTGAGTATGAGAATGAGTATGAGTATGTGTATGAGTATGAGTATGATTATGAGTATGAGTATGAGTATGAGTATGAGTATAAGTATTAGTATGAGTATGAGTACGAGTATTAGTATGAGTATGAGTATGATTATGAGTTTATGTGTGAGTATGAGTATGAGCATGAGTATGAGTATGAGTATGAGTATGAGTATGAGTATGAGTATGAGTATGAGTATAAGTATGAGTATGAGTATGAGTATGAGTATGAGTATGAGTATGAGTATGAGTATGAGTATGAGTATAAGTATGAGTATGAGTATGAGTATGAGTATGAGTATGTGCATGAGTATGAGTATGTGTATGAGTATGAGTATGAGTATGAGTATGAGTATGAGTATGAGTATAAGTATGAGTATGAGTATGAGTATGAGTATGAGTATGAGTATGAGTATGAGTATAAGTATTAGTATGAGTATGAGTACGAGTATTAGTATGAGTATGAGTATGAGTTTAAGTGTGAGTATGAGTATGAGCATGAGTATGAGTATGAGTATGAGTATGAGTATGAGTATGAGTATAAGTATTAGTATGAGTATGAGTACGAGTATTAGTATGAGTATGAGTATGAGTTAAAGTATGAATATGAGTATGAGTATGTGCATGAGTATGAGTATGTGTATGAGTATGAGTATGAGTATGAGTATGTGTATGAGTATGAGTATGAGTATGAGTATGAGTATGAGTATGAGTATGAGTATGAGTATAAGTATGAGAATGAGTATGAGTGTGAGTATGAGTATGAGTATGAGTATGAGTATGAGTATGAGTATGACTGTGAGTATGAGTATGAGTATGAGTATGAGTTTAAGTATGAGTATGAGTATGAGTATGTGCATGAGTATGAGTATGTGTATGAGTATGAGTATGAGTATGAGTTTAAGTGTGAGTATGAGTATGAGTATGAGTATGAGTACGAGTATTAGTATTAGTATGAGTATGAGTACGAGTATTAGTATGAGTATGAGTATGAGTATGTGCATGAGTATGAGTATGAGTATGAGTATGTGCATGAGTATGAGTATGTGTATGAGTATGAGTATGAGTATGAGTATGAGTATGAGTATGAGTATGAGTATGAGTATGAGTATGAGTATGAGTATGAGTATGAGTATGAGTATGAGTATGAGTATGAGTATGAGTATGAGTATGAGTATGAGTATGAGTACGAGTATGAGTATGAGTATGAGTATGAGTATGAGTATGAGTATAAGTATTAGTATGAGTATGAGTAGGAGTACGAGTAGGAGTACGAGTATGCGTATGAGTATGAGTATGAGTATTAGTATGAGTGTGAGTATGAGTGTGAGTGTGAGTGCGAATGTGAGTACGAGTATGCGTATGAGTATGAGTATGAGTATGAGTATGAGTGTGAGTGTGAGTGCGAATGTGAGTATGAGCATGTGTATGAGTATGAGTATGAGTATGACTATGAGTATGAGTATGAGTATGAGCATGAGCATGAGCATGAGCATGAGCGTGAGCGTGAGAATAAGCATGAGTATGAGTTTAACTATGAGTATGAGTACGAGTATGCGTATGAATATGAGTATGAGTATGAGTATGAGTATGAGTATGAGTATGAGTATGAGTACGAGTATGCGTATGAATATGAGTATGAGTATGAGTATGAGTATGAGTATGAGTATGAGTATGAGTATGAGTATGAGTATGAGTATGAGTATGAGTATGAGTATGAGTATGAGTATGAGTATGAGTATGAGTATGAGTATGAGTATGAGTATGAGTATGAGTATGAGTATGAGTATGAGTATGAGTATGAGTATGAGTATGAGTATGAGTATGAGTATGAGTATGAGTATGAGTATGAGTATGAGTATGTGCATGAGTGTGAGTGTGAGTGCGAATGTGAGTATGAGCATGTGTATGAGTATGAGTATGAGTATGAGTATGAGTATGAGTATGAGTATGAGTATGAGTATAAGTATTAGTATGAGTATGAGTACGAGTATTAGTATGAGTATGAGTATGAGTATGAGTTTAAGTGTGAGTATGAGTATGAGCATGAGTATGAGTATGAGTATGAGTATGAGTATAAGTATTAGTATGAGTATGAGTACGAGTATTAGTATGAGTATGAGTATGAGTATGAGTTAGAGTATGAGTATGTGTATGAGTATGAGTATGAGTATGAGTATGAGTATGAGTATGAGTGTGAGTATGTGTATGAGTATGAGTATGAGTATGAGTATGAGTATGAGTATGAGTATGTGTATGAGTATGAGTATGAGTATGAGTATGAGTATGAGTATATGTATGAGTATGAGTATGAGTATGAGTATGTGTATGAGTATGAGTATGAGTATGAGTATGAGTATGAGTATGAGTATAAGTATGGGAATGAGTATGAGTGTGAGTATGAGAATGAGTATGAGTATGTGTATGAGTATGAGTATGAGTATGAGTATGAGTATGGGTATGAGTATGAGTATAAGTATGAGAATGAGTATGAGTGTGAGTATGAGAATGAGTATGAGTATGTGTATGAGTATGAGTTTGAGTATGAGTATGAGTATGAGTATGAGTATGACTATGAGTATGAGTATGAGTATGAGTATAAGTATGAGTATTAGTATTAGTATTAGTATGAGTACGAGTATTAGTATGAGTATGAGTATGAGAATGAGTATGAGTATGAGTATGAGTAAGAGTATGAGTATGAGTATGAGTGTGAGTATGAGTATGAGTATGAGTTTGAGTATGAGTATGAGTATGAGTATGAGTATGAGTATGAGTATGAGTATGAGTTTAAGTATGAGTATGAGTTTAAGTATGAGTATGAGTATGAGTATGAGTATGAGTATGAGTATGAGTATGAGTATGAGTATAAGTATGAGTATGAGTATGAGTATGAGTATAAGTATGAGTATGATTATGAGTATGAGTATGAGTATAAGTATTAGTATGAGTATGAGTACGAGTATGCGTATGAGTATGAGTATGAGTATGAGTATGAGTATGAGTGTGAGTGTGAGTGCGAATGTGATTATGAGCATGTGTATGAGTATGAGTATGAGTATGACTATGAGTATGAGTATGAGAATGAGCATGAGCATGAGCATGAGCATGAGCGTGAGCGTGAGAATAAGCATGAGTATGAGTTTAACTATGAGTATGAGTACGAGTATGCGTATGAATATGAGTATGAGTATGAGTATGAGTATGAGTATGAGTATGAGTATGAGTATGAGTATAAGTATGAGTATGAGTATGAGTATGAGTATGAGTATGAGTATGAGTATGAGTATGAGTATGAGTATGAGTATGAGTATGAGTATGAGTATGAGTATAAGTATGAGTATGAGTATGAGTATGAGTATGAGTATGAGTATGAGTATGAGTATGAGTATGTGCATGAGTATGAGTATGTGTATGAGTATGAGTATGAGTATGAGTATGAGTATGAGTATGAGTATGTGTATGAGTATGAGTATGAGTATGAGTATGAGTATGAGTATGAGTATGAGTATGAGTATGAGTATGAGTTAGAGTATGAGTATGTGTATGAGTATGAGTATGAGTATGAGTATGAGTATGAGTATGAGTGTGAGTGTGAGTGCGAATGTGAGTATGAGCATGTGTATGAGTATGAGTATGAGTATGAGTATGAGTATGAGTATGAGTATAAGTATTAGTATGAGTATGAGTACGAGTATTAGTATGAGTATGAGTATGAGTATGAGTTTAAGTGTGAGTATGAGTATGAGCATGAGTATGAGTAT
Source organism: Andrena chrysosceles (assembly GCA_963855975.1). Classification (NCBI taxonomy): domain Eukaryota; kingdom Metazoa; phylum Arthropoda; class Insecta; order Hymenoptera; family Andrenidae; genus Andrena; species Andrena chrysosceles. Next base: position 696,212 of record CAWLCU010000601.1, read on the forward strand.
GAGTATGAGTATGAGTATAAGTATTAGTATGAGTATGAGTACGAGTATTAGTATGAGTATGAGTATGGGTATGAGTTAAAGTATGAGTATGAGTATGAGTATGTGCATGAGTATGAGTATGTGTATGAGTATGAGTATGAGTATGAGTATGTGTATGAGTATGAGTATGAGTATGAGTATGAGTATGAGTATGAGTATGAGTATGAGTATGAGTATGAGTATAACTATGAGTATGAGTATGAGTATGAGTATGAGTTTAAGTATGAGTATGAGTATGAGTATGTGCATGAGTATGAGTATTTGTATGAGTATGAGTATGAGTATGAGTTTAAGTGTGAGTATGAGTATGAGTATGAGTATGAGTATAAGTATTAGTATTAGTATGAGTATGAGTACGAGTATTAGTATGTGTATGAGTATGAGTATGAGTATGAGTATGTGTATGAGTATGAGTATGAGTATGAGTATGAGTATGAGTATGAGTATGAGTATGAGTATGAGTATGAGTATGAGTATAAGTATGAGAATGAGTATGAGTGTGAGTATGAGAATGAGTATGAGTATGTGTATGAGTATGAGTATGATTATGAGTATGAGTATGAGTATGAGTATGAGTATAAGTATTAGTATGAGTATGAGTACGAGTATTAGTATGAGTATGAGTATGATTATGAGTTTATGTGTGAGTATGAGTATGAGCATGAGTATGAGTATGAGTATGAGTATGAGTATGAGTATGAGTATGAGTATGAGTATAAGTATGAGTATGAGTATGAGTATGAGTATGAGTATGAGTATGAGTATGAGTATGAGTATGAGTATAAGTATGAGTATGAGTATGAGTATGAGTATGAGTATGAGTATGTGCATGAGTATGAGTATGTGTATGAGTATGAGTATGAGTATGAGTATGAGTATGAGTATGAGTATAAGTATGAGTATGAGTATGAGTATGAGTATGAGTATGAGTATGAGTATAAGTATTAGTATGAGTATGAGTACGAGTATTAGTATGAGTATGAGTATGAGTATGAGTTTAAGTGTGAGTATGAGTATGAGCATGAGTATGAGTATGAGTATGAGTATGAGTATGAGTATGAGTATAAGTATTAGTATGAGTATGAGTACGAGTATTAGTATGAGTATGAGTATGAGTTAAAGTATGAATATGAGTATGAGTATGTGCATGAGTATGAGTATGTGTATGAGTATGAGTATGAGTATTTGTATGTGTATGAGTATGAGTATGAGTATGAGTATGAGTATGAGTATGAGTATGAGTATAAGTATGAGAATGAGTATGAGTGTGAGTATGAGTATGAGTATGAGTATGAGTATGAGTATGAGTATGACTGTGAGTATGAGTATGAGTATGAGTATGAGTTTAAGTATGAGTATGAGTATGAGTATGTGCATGAGTATGAGTATGTGTATGAGTATGAGTATGAGTATGAGTTTAAGTGTGAGTATGAGTATGAGTATGAGTATGAGTATAAGTATTAGTATTAGTATGAGTATGAGTACGAGTATTAGTATGAGTATGAGTATGAGTATGAGTTTAAGTATGAGTATGAGTATGAGTATGTGCATGAGTATGAGTATGTGTATGAGTATGAGTATGAGTATGAGTATGAGTATGAGTATGAGTATGAGTATGAGTATGAGTATGAGTATGAGTATGAGTATGAGTATGAGTATGAGTATGAGTATGAGTATGAGTATGAGTATGAGTATGAGTATGAGTATGAGTACGAGTATGAGTATGAGTATGAGTATGAGTATGAGTATGAGTATAAGTATTAGTATGAGTATGAGTAGGAGTACGAGTAGGAGTACGAGTATGCGTATGAGTATGAGTATGAGTATTAGTATGAGTGTGAGTATGAGTGTGAGTGTGAGTGCGAATGTGAGTACGAGTATGCGTATGAGTATGAGTATGAGTATGAGTATGAGTGTGAGTGTGAGTGCGAATGTGAGTATGAGCATGTGTATGAGTATGAGTATGAGTATGACTATGAGTATGAGTATGAGTATGAGCATGAGCATGAGCATGAGCATGAGCGTGAGCGTGAGAATAAGCATGAGTATGAGTTTAACTATGAGTATGAGTACGAGTATGCGTATGAATATGAGTATGAGTATGAGTATGAGTATGAGTATGAGTATGAGTATGAGTACGAGTATGCGTATGAATATGAGTATGAGTATGAGTATGAGTATGAGTATGAGTATGAGTATGAGTATGAGTATGAGTATGAGTATGAGTATGAGTATGAGTATGAGTATGAGTATGAGTATGAGTATGAGTATGAGTATGAGTATGAGTATGAGTATGAGTATGAGTATGAGTATGAGTATGAGTATGAGTATGAGTATGAGTATGAGTATGAGTATGAGTATGAGTATGAGTATGAGTATGAGTATGAGTATGAGTATGTGCATGAGTGTGAGTGTGAGTGCGAATGTGAGTATGAGCATGTGTATGAGTATGAGTATGAGTATGAGTATGAGTATGAGTATGAGTATGAGTATAAGTATTAGTATGAGTATGAGTACGAGTATTAGTATGAGTATGAGTATGAGTATGAGTTTAAGTGTGAGTATGAGTATGAGCATGAGTATGAGTATGAGTATGAGTATGAGTATAAGTATTAGTATGAGTATGAGTACGAGTATTAGTATGAGTATGAGTATGAGTATGAGTTAGAGTATGAGTATGTGTATGAGTATGAGTATGAGTATGAGTATGAGTATGAGTATGAGTGTGAGTATGTGTATGAGTATGAGTATGAGTATGAGTATGAGTATGAGTATGAGTATGTGTATGAGTATGAGTATGAGTATGAGTATGAGTATGAGTATGAGTATGAGTATGAGTATGAGTATGAGTTAGAGTATGAGTATGTGTATGAGTATGAGTATGAGTATGAGTATGAGTATGAGTATGAGTGTGAGTGTGAGTGCGAATGTGAGTATGAGCATGTGTATGAGTATGAGTATGAGTATGAGTATGAGTATGAGTATGAGTATGAGTATAAGTATTAGTATGAGTATGAGTACGAGTATTAGTATGAGTATGAGTATGAGTATGAGTTTAAGTGTGAGTATGAGTATGAGCATGAGTATGAGTATGAGTATGAGTATGAGTATAAGTATTAGTATGAGTATGAGTACGAGTATTAGTATGAGTATGAGTATGAGTATGAGTTAGAGTATGAGTATGTGTATGAGTATGAGTATGAGTATGAGTATGAGTATGAGTATGAGTGTGAGTGTGAGTGCGAATGTGAGTATGAGCATGTGTATGAGTATGAGTATGAGTATGAGTATGAGTATGAGTATGAGTATGAGTATAAGTATTAGTATGAGTATGAGTACGAGTATTAGTATGAGTATGAGTATGAGTATGAGTTTAAGTGTGAGTATGAGTATGAGCATGAGTATGAGTATGAGTATGAGTATGAGTATGAGTATGAGTATGAGTATGAGTATGAGTATGAGTATGAGTATGAGTATGAGTATGAGTATGAGTATGAGTATGAGTATGAGTATGAGTATGAGTATGAGTATGAGTACGAGTATGAGTATGAGTATGAGTATGAGTATGAGTATGAGTATAAGTATTAGTATGAGTATGAGTAGGAGTACGAGTAGGAGTACGAGTATGCGTATGAGTATGAGTATGAGTATTAGTATGAGTGTGAGTATGAGTGTGAGTGTGAGTGCGAATGTGAGTACGAGTATGCGTATGAGTATGAGTATGAGTATGAGTATGAGTGTGAGTGTGAGTGCGAATGTGAGTATGAGCATGTGTATGAGTATGAGTATGAGTATGACTATGAGTATGAGTATGAGTATGAGCATGAGCATGAGCATGAGCATGAGCGTGAGCGTGAGAATAAGCATGAGTATGAGTTTAACTATGAGTATGAGTACGAGTATGCGTATGAATATGAGTATGAGTATGAGTATGAGTATGAGTATGAGTATGAGTATGAGTACGAGTATGCGTATGAATATGAGTATGAGTATGAGTATGAGTATGAGTATGAGTATGAGTATGAGTATGAGTATGAGTATGAGTATGAGTATGAGTATGAGTATGAGTATGAGTATGAGTATGAGTATGAGTATGAGTATGAGTATGAGTATGAGTATGAGTATGAGTATGAGTATGAGTATGAGTATGAGTATGAGTATGAGTATGAGTATGAGTATGAGTATGAGTATGAGTATGAGTATGAGTATGTGCATGAGTGTGAGTGTGAGTGCGAATGTGAGTATGAGCATGTGTATGAGTATGAGTATGAGTATGAGTATGAGTATGAGTATGAGTATGAGTATAAGTATTAGTATGAGTATGAGTACGAGTATTAGTATGAGTATGAGTATGAGTATGAGTTTAAGTGTGAGTATGAGTATGAGCATGAGTATGAGTATGAGTATGAGTATGAGTATAAGTATTAGTATGAGTATGAGTACGAGTATTAGTATGAGTATGAGTATGAGTATGAGTTAGAGTATGAGTATGTGTATGAGTATGAGTATGAGTATGAGTATGAGTATGAGTATGAGTGTGAGTATGTGTATGAGTATGAGTATGAGTATGAGTATGAGTATGAGTATGAGTATGTGTATGAGTATGAGTATGAGTATGAGTATGAGTATGAGTATGAGTATGAGTATGAGTATGAGTATGAGTTAGAGTATGAGTATGTGTATGAGTATGAGTATGAGTATGAGTATGAGTATGAGTATGAGTGTGAGTGTGAGTGCGAATGTGAGTATGAGCATGTGTATGAGTATGAGTATGAGTATGAGTATGAGTATGAGTATGAGTATGAGTATAAGTATTAGTATGAGTATGAGTACGAGTATTAGTATGAGTATGAGTATGAGTATGAGTTTAAGTGTGAGTATGAGTATGAGCATGAGTATGAGTATGAGTATGAGTATGAGTATAAGTATTAGTATGAGTATGAGTACGAGTATTAGTATGAGTATGAGTATGAGTATGAGTTAGAGTATGAGTATGTGTATGAGTATGAGTATGAGTATGAGTATGAGTATGAGTATGAGTGTGAGTGTGAGTGCGAATGTGAGTATGAGCATGTGTATGAGTATGAGTATGAGTATGAGTATGAGTATGAGTATGAGTATGAGTATAAGTATTAGTATGAGTATGAGTACGAGTATTAGTATGAGTATGAGTATGAGTATGAGTTTAAGTGTGAGTATGAGTATGAGCATGAGTATGAGTATGAGTATGAGTATGAGTATAAGTATTAGTATGAGTATGAGTACGAGTATTAGTATGAGTATGAGTACGAGTATTAGTATGAGTATGAGTATGAGTATGAGTTAAAGTATGAGTATGAGTATGAGTATGTGCATGAGTATGAGTATGTGTATGAGTATGAGTATGAGTATGAGTATGTGTATGAGTATGAGTATGAGTATGAGTATGAGTATGAGTATGAGTATGAGTATGAGTATGAGTATGACTATGAGTATGAGTATGAGTATGAGTATGAGTTTAAGTATGAGTATGAGTATGAGTATGTGCATGAGTATGAGTATTTGTATGAGTATGAGTATGAGTATGAGTTTAAGTGTGAGTATGAGTATGAGTATGAGTATGAGTATAAGTATTAGTATTAGTATGAGTATGAGTACGAGTATTAGTATGTGTATGAGTATGAGTATGAGTATGAGTATGTGTATGAGTATGAGTATGAGTATGAGTATGAGTATGAGTATGAGTATGAGTATGAGTATGAGTATGAGTATGAGTATAAGTATGAGAATGAGTATGAGTGTGAGTATGAGAATGAGTATGAGTATGTGTATGAGTATGAGTATGATTATGAGTATGAGTATGAGTATGAGTATGAGTATGAGTATGAGTATGAGTATAAGTATGAGTATGAGTATGAGCATGAGCATGAGCATGAGCATGAGCGTGAGCGTGAGAATAAGCATGAGTATGAGTTTAACTATGAGTATGAGTACGAGTATGCGTATGAATATGAGTATGAGTATGAGTATGAGTATGAGTATGAGTATGAGTATGAGTATGAGTATGAGTATGAGTATGAGTATGAGTATGAGTATGAGTATGAGTATGAGTATGAGTATGAGTATGAGTATGAGTTTAAGTATGAGTATGAGTTTAAGTATGACTATGAGTATGAGTATGAGTATAAGTATGAGTATGAGTATGAGTATGAGTATGAGTATGAGTATGAGTATGAGTATGAGTATAAGTATGAGTATGTGTATGAGTATGAGTATGAGTATGAGTATGAGTATGAGTATGAGTATGAGTATGTGTATGAGTATGAGTATGAGTATGAGTATGAGTATGAGTATGAGTATGAGTGTGAGTGTGAGTGCGAATGTGAGTATGAGCATGTGTATGAGTATGAGTATGAGTATGAGTATGAGTATGAGTATGAGTATAAGTATTAGTATGAGTATGAGTACGAGTATTAGTATGAGTATGAGTATGAGTATGAGTTTAAGTGTGAGTATGAGTATGAGCATGAGTATGAGTATGAGTATGAGTATGAGTATAAGTATTAGTATGAGTATGAGTACGAGTATTAGTATGAGTATGAGTATGAGTATGAGTTAAAGTATGAGTATGAGTATGAGTATGTGCATGAGTATGAGTATGTGTATGAGTATGAGTATGAGTATGAGTATGTGTATGAGTATGAGTATGAGTATGAGTATGAGTATGAGTATGAGTATGAGTATGAGTATGAGTATGAGTATGACTATGAGTATGAGTATGAGTATGAGTATGAGTTTAAGTATGAGTATGAGTATGAGTATGTGCATGAGTATGAGTATTTGTATGAGTATGAGTATGAGTATGAGTTTAAGTGTGAGTATGAGTATGAGTATGAGTATGAGTATAAGTATTAGTATTAGTATGAGTATGAGTACGAGTATTAGTATGTGTATGAGTATGAGTATGAGTATGAGTATGTGTATGAGTATGAGTATGAGTATGAGTATGAGTATGAGTATGAGTATGAGTATGAGTATGAGTATGAGTATGAGTATAAGTATGAGAATGAGTATGAGTGTGAGTATGAGAATGAGTATGAGTATGTGTATGAGTATGAGTATGATTATGAGTATGAGTATGAGTATGAGTATGAGTATAAGTATTAGTATGAGTATGAGTACGAGTATTAGTATGAGTATGAGTATGATTATGAGTTTATGTGTGAGTATGAGTATGAGCATGAGTATGAGTATGAGTATGAGTATGAGTATGAGTATGAGTATGAGTATGAGTATGAGTATGAGTATAAGTATGAGTATGAGTATGAGTATGAGTATGAGTATGAGTATGAGTATGAGTATGAGTATGAGTATAAGTATGAGTATGAGTATGAGTATGAGTATGAGTATGAGTATGTGCATGAGTATGAGTATGTGTATGAGTATGAGTATGAGTATGAGTATGAGTATGAGTATAAGTATGAGTATGAGTATGAGTATGAGTATGAGTATGAGTATGAGTATGAGTATAAGTATTAGTATGAGTATGAGTACGAGTATTAGTATGAGTATGAGTATGAGTATGAGTTTAAGTGTGAGTATGAGTATGAGCATGAGTATGAGTATGAGTATGAGTATGAGTATGAGTATAAGTATTAGTATGAGTATGAGTATGAGTATGAGTATGAGTATGAGTATGAGTATAAGTATTAGTATGAGTATGAGTACGAGTATTAGTATGAGTATGAGTATGAGTTAAAGTATGAATATGAGTATGAGTATGTGCATGAGTATGAGTATGTGTATGAGTATGAGTATGAGTATGAGTATGTGTATGAGTATGAGTATGAGTATGAGTATGAGTATGAGTATGAGTATGAGTATAAGTATGAGAATGAGTATGAATGTGAGTATGAGTATGAGTATGAGTATGAGTATGAGTATGAGTATGACTGTGAGTATGAGTATGAGTATGAGTATGAGTTTAAGTATGAGTATGAGTATGAGTATGTGCATGAGTATGAGTATGTGTATGAGTATGAGTATGAGTATGAGTTTAAGTGTGAGTATGAGTATGAGTATGAGTATGAGTATAAGTATTAGTATTAGTATGAGTATGAGTACGAGTATTAGTATGAGTATGAGTATGAGTATGAGTTTAAGTATGAGTATGAGTATGAGTATGTGCATGAGTATGAGTATGTGTATGAGTATGAGTATGAGTATGAGTATGAGTATGAGTATGAGTATGAGTATGAGTATGAGTATGAGTATGAGTATGAGTATGAGTATGAGTATGAGTATGAGTATGAGTATGAGTATGAGTATGAGTATGAGTATGAGTATGAGTATGAGTATGAGTATGAGTATGAGTATAAGTATTAGTATGAGTATGAGTAGGAGTACGAGTAGGAGTACGAGTATGCGTATGAGTATGAGTATGAGTATTAGTATGAGTGTGAGTATGAGTGTGAGTGTGAGTGCGAATGTGAGTACGAGTATGCGTATGAGTATGAGTATGAGTATGAGTATGAGTGTGAGTGTGAGTGCGAATGTGAGTATGAGCATGTGTATGAGTATGAGTATGAGTATGACTATGAGTATGAGTATGAGTATGAGCATGAGCATGAGCATGAGCATGAGCGTGAGCGTGAGAATAAGCATGAGTATGAGTTTAACTATGAGTATGAGTACGAGTATGCGTATGAATATGAGTATGAGTATGAGTATGAGTATGAGTATGAGTATGAGTACGAGTATGCGTATGAATATGAGTATGAGTATGAGTATGAGTATGAGTATGAGTATGAGTATAAGTATGAGTATGAGTATGAGTATGAGTATGAGTATGAGTATGAGTATGAGTATGAGTATGAGTATGAGTATGAGTATGAGTATGAGTATAAGTATGAGTATGAGTATGAGTATGAGTATAAGTATTAGTATTAGTATGAGTATGAGTACGAGTATTAGTATGAGTATGAGTATGAGTATGAGTTTAAGTATGAGTATGAGTATGAGTATGTGCATGAGTATCAGTATGTGTATGAGTATGAGTATGAGTATGAGTATGAGTATGAGTATGAGTATGAGTATGAGTATGAGTATGAGTATGAGTATGAGTATGAGTATGAGTATGAGTATGAGTATGAGTATGAGTATGAGTATGAGTATGAGTATGAGTATGAGTATGAGTATAAGTATTAGTATGAGTATGAGTAGGAGTACGAGTAGGAGTACGAGTATGCGTATGAGTATGAGTATGAGTATGAGTATGAGTGTGAGTGTGAGTGCGAATGTGAGTATGAGCATGTGTATGAGTATGAGTATGAGTATGACTATGAGTATGAGTATGAGTATGAGTATGAGTATGAGTATGAGTATGAGTATGAGTATGAGTATGTGCATGAGTATAAGTATGAGAATGAGTATGAGTGTGAGTATGAGTATGAGTATGAGTATGAGTATGAGTATGAGTATGACTGTGAGTATGAGTATGAGTATGAGTATGAGTTTAAGTATGAGTATGAGTATGAGTATGTGCATGAGTATGAGTATGTGTATGAGTATGAGTATGAGTATGAGTTTAAGTGTGAGTATGAGTATGAGTATGAGTATGAGTATAAGTATTAGTATTAGTATGAGTATGAGTACGAGTATTAGTATGAGTATGAGTATGAGTATGAGTTTAAGTATGAGTATGAGTATGAGTATGTGCATGAGTATGAGTATGTGTATGAGTATGAGTATGAGTATGAGTATGAGTATGAGTATGAGTATGAGTATGAGTATGAGTATGAGTATGAGTATGAGTATGAGTATGAGTATGAGTATGAGTATGAGTATGAGTATGAGTATGAGTATGAGTATGAGTATGAGTATGAGTATGAGTATGAGTATGAGTATGAGTATGAGTATGAGTATGAGTATGAGTATGAGTATGAGTATGAGTATGAGTATGAGTATGAGTATGAGTATGAGTATGAGTATGAGTATGAGTATAAGTATTAGTATGAGTATGAGTAAGAGTACGAGTAGGAGTACGAGTATGCGTATGAGTATGAGTATGAGTATTAGTATGAGTGTGAGTATGAGTGTGAGTGTGAGTGCGAATGTGAGTACGAGTATGCGTATGAGTATGAGTATGAGTATGAGTATGAGTGTGAGTGTGAGTGCGAATGTGAGTATGAGCATGTGTATGAGTATGAGTATGAGTATGACTATGAGTATGAGTATGAGTATGAGTATGAGTATGAGTATGAGTATGAGTATGAGTATGAGTATGTGCATGAGTATGAGTATGTGTATGAGTATGAGTATGAGTATGAGTATGAGTATGAGTATGAGTATGTGTATGAGTATGAGTATGAGTATGAGTATGAGTATGAGTATGAGTATGAGTATGAGTATGAGTATGAGTATGAGTTAGAGTATGAGTATGTGTATGAGTATGAGTATGAGTATGAGTATGAGTATGAGTATGAGTATGAGTATGAGTATGAGTATGAGTATGAGTATAAGTATGAGTATGAGTATGAGTATGAGTATAAGTATTAGTATTAGTATGAGTATGAGTACGAGTATTAGTATGAGTATGAGTATGAGTATGAGTTTAAGTATGAGTATGAGTATGAGTATGTGCATGAGTATCAGTATGTGTATGAGTATGAGTATGAGTATGAGTATGAGTATGAGTATGAGTATGAGTATGAGTATGAGTATGAGTATGAGTATGAGTATGAGTATGAGTATGAGTATGAGTATGAGTATGAGTATGAGTATGAGTATGAGTATGAGTATGAGTATAAGTATTAGTATGAGTATGAGTAGGAGTACGAGTAGGAGTACGAGTATGCGTATGAGTATGAGTATGAGTATGAGTATGAGTGTGAGTGTGAGTGCGAATGTGAGTATGAGCATGTGTATGAGTATGAGTATGAGTATGACTATGAGTATGAGTATGAGTATGAGTATGAGTATGAGTATGAGTATGAGTATGAGTATGAGTATGTGCATGAGTATAAGTATGAGAATGAGTATGAGTGTGAGTATGAGTATGAGTATGAGTATGAGTATGAGTATGAGTATGACTGTGAGTATGAGTATGAGTATGAGTATGAGTTTAAGTATGAGTATGAGTATGAGTATGTGCATGAGTATGAGTATGTGTATGAGTATGAGTATGAGTATGAGTTTAAGTGTGAGTATGAGTATGAGTATGAGTATGAGTATAAGTATTAGTATTAGTATGAGTATGAGTACGAGTATTAGTATGAGTATGAGTATGAGTATGAGTTTAAGTATGAGTATGAGTATGAGTATGTGCATGAGTATGAGTATGTGTATGAGTATGAGTATGAGTATGAGTATGAGTATGAGTATGAGTATGAGTATGAGTATGAGTATGAGTATGAGTATGAGTATGAGTATGAGTATGAGTATGAGTATGAGTATGAGTATGAGTATGAGTATGAGTATGAGTATGAGTATGAGTATGAGTATGAGTATGAGTATGAGTATGAGTATGAGTATGAGTATGAGTATGAGTATGAGTATGAGTATGAGTATAAGTATTAGTATGAGTATGAGTAAGAGTACGAGTAGGAGTACGAGTATGCGTATGAGTATGAGTATGAGTATTAGTATGAGTGTGAGTATGAGTGTGAGTGTGAGTGCGAATGTGAGTACGAGTATGCGTATGAGTATGAGTATGAGTATGAGTATGAGTGTGAGTGTGAGTGCGAATGTGAGTATGAGCATGTGTATGAGTATGAGTATGAGTATGACTATGAGTATGAGTATGAGTATGAGTATGAGTATGAGTATGAGTATGAGTATGAGTATGAGTATGTGCATGAGTATGAGTATGTGTATGAGTATGAGTATGAGTATGAGTATGAGTATGAGTATGAGTATGTGTATGAGTATGAGTATGAGTATGAGTATGAGTATGAGTATGAGTATGAGTATGAGTATGAGTATGAGTATGAGTTAGAGTATGAGTATGTGTATGAGTATGAGTATGAGTATGAGTATGAGTATGAGTGTGAGTGTGAGTGCGAATGTGAGTATGAGCATGTGTATGAGTATGAGTATGAGTATGACTATGAGTATGAGTATGAGTATGAGCATGAGCATGAGCATGAGCATGAGCGTGAGCGTGAGAATAAGCATGAGTATGAGTTTAACTATGAGTATGAGTACGAGTATGCGTATGAATATGAGTATGAGTATGAGTATGAGTATGAGTATGAGTATGAGTATGAGTTTAAGTGTGAGTATGAGTATGAGCATGAGTATGAGTATGAGTATGAGTATGAGTATGAGTATGAGTATGAGTATAAGTATTAGTATGAGTATGAGTACGAGTATTAGTATGAGTATGAGTATGAGTATGAGTTAAAGTATGAGTATGAGTATGAGTATGTGCATGAGTATGAGTATGTGTATGAGTATGTGCATGAGTATGAGTATGTGTATGAGTATGAGTATGAGTATGAGTATGAGTATGAGTATGAGTATAAGTATGAGTATGAGTATGAGTATGAGTATGAGTATGAGTATGAGTATGAGTATGAGTATGAGTATGAGTATAAGTATTAGTATGAGTATGAGTACGAGTATTAGTATGAGTATGAGTATGAGTATGAGTTTAAGTGTGAGTATGAGTATGAGCATGAGTATGAGTAGGAGTATGAGTATGAGTATGAGTATAAGTATTAGTATGAGTATGAGTACGAGTATTAGTATGAGTATGAGTATGAATATGAGTTAAAGTATGAGTATGAGTATGAGTATGTGCATGAGTATGAGTATGTGTATGAGTATGAGTATGAGTATGAGTATGAGTATGAGTATGAGTATAAGTATTAGTATGAGTATGAGTACGAGTATTAGTATGAGTATGAGTATGAGTATGAATATGAGTATGAGTTTAAGTATGAGTATGAGTATGAGAATGTGCATGAGTATGAGTATGTGTATGAGTATGAGTATGAGTATGAGTATGAGTATGAGTATGAGTATGAGTATGAGTATGAGTATGAGTATAAGTATGAGAATGAGTATGAGTGTGAGTATGAGAATGAGTATGAGTATGTGTATGAGTATGAGTTTGAGTATGAGTATGAGTATGAGTATGAGTATGAGTATGAGTATGAGTATGAGTATGAGTATGAGTATGAGTATGAGAATGAGTATGAGTATGAGTATGAGTATAAGTATGAGTATGAGTATGAGTATGAGTATGAGTATGAGTATGAGTATGAGTATGAGTATGAGTATGAGTATAAGTATTAGTATGAGTATGAGTACGAGTATTAGTATGAGTATGAGTATGAGTATGAGTTTAAGTGTGAGTATGAGTATGAGCATGAGTATGAGTATGAGTATGAGTATGAGTATGAGTATGAGTATAAGTATTAGTATGAGTATGAGTACGAGTATTAGTATGAGTATGAGTATGAGTATGAGTTAAAGTATGAGTATGAGTATGAGTATGTGCATGAGTATGAGTATGTGTATGAGTATGAGTATGAGTATGAGTATGTGTATGAGTATGAGTATGAGTATGAGTATGAGTATGAGTATGAGTATAAGTATGGGAATGAGTATGAGTGTGAGTATGAGAATGAGTATGAGTATGTGTATGAGTATGAGTATCAGTATGAGTATGGGTATGAGTATGAGTATGAGTATAAGTATGAGAATGAGTATGAGTGTGAGTATGAGAATGAGTATGAGTATGTGTATGAGTATGAGTTTGAGTATGAGTATGAGTATGAGTATGAGTATGACTATGAGTATGAGTATGAGTATGAGTATAAGTATTAGTATTAGTATTAGTATGAGTACGAGTATTAGTATGAGTATGAGTATGAGAATGAGTATGAGTATGAGTATGAGTATGAGTAAGAGTATGAGTATGAGTATGAGTGTGAGTATGAGTATGAGTATGAGTTTGAGTATGAGTATGAGTATGAGTATGAGTATGAGTATGAGTATGAGTATGAGTATGAGTATGAGTTTAAGTATGAGTATGAGTTTAAGTATGAGTATGAGTATGAGTATGAGTATGAGTATGAGTATGAGTATAAGTATGAGTATGAGTACGAGCATGAGCATGAGCATGAGCATGAGCGTGAGCGTGAGAATAAGCATGAGTATGAGTTTAACTATGAGTATGAGTACGAGTATGCGTATGAATATGAGTATGAGTATGTGTATGAGTATGAGTATGAGTATGAGTATGAGTATGAGTATAAGTATTAGTATGAGTATGAGTACGAGTATTAGTATGAGTATGAGTATGAGTATGAATATGAGTATGAGTTTAAGTATGAGTATGAGTATGAGTATGTGCATGAGTATGAGTATGTGTATGAGTATGAGTATGAGTATGAGTATGAGTATGAGTATGAGTATGAGTATGAGTATGAGTATGAGTATAAGTATGAGAATGAGTATGAGTGTGAGTATGAGAATGAGTATGAGTATGTGTATGAGTATGAGTTTGAGTATGAGTATGAGTATGAGTATGAGTATGAGTATGAGTATGAGTATGAGTATGAGTATGAGTATGAGTATGAGTATGAGAATGAGTATGAGTATGAGTATGAGTATAAGTATGAGTATGAGTATGAGTATGAGTATGAGTATGAGTATGAGTATGAGTATGAGTATGAGTATGAGTATGAGTATGAGTATGAGTATGAGTTAGAGTATGAGTATGTGTATGAGTATGAGTATGAGTATGAGTATGAGTATGAGTGTGAGTGTGAGTGCGAATGTGAGTATGAGCATGTGTATGAGTATGAGTATGAGTATGACTATGAGTATGAGTATGAGTATGAGCATGAGCATGAGCATGAGCATGAGCGTGAGCGTGAGAATAAGCATGAGTATGAGTTTAACTATGAGTATGAGTACGAGTATGCGTATGAATATGAGTATGAGTATGAGTATGAGTATGAGTATGAGTATGAGTATGAGTTTAAGTGTGAGTATGAGTATGAGCATGAGTATGAGTATGAGTATGAGTATGAGTATGAGTATGAGTATAAGTATTAGTATGAGTATGAGTACGAGTATTAGTATGAGTATGAGTATGAGTATGAGTTAAAGTATGAGTATGAGTATGAGTATGTGCATGAGTATGAGTATGTGTATGAGTATGTGCATGAGTATGAGTATGTGTATGAGTATGAGTATGAGTATGAGTATGAGTATGAGTATGAGTATAAGTATGAGTATGAGTATGAGTATGAGTATGAGTATGAGTATGAGTATGAGTATGAGTATGAGTATGAGTATAAGTATTAGTATGAGTATGAGTACGAGTATTAGTATGAGTATGAGTATGAGTATGAGTTTAAGTGTGAGTATGAGTATGAGCATGAGTATGAGTAGGAGTATGAGTATGAGTATGAGTATAAGTATTAGTATGAGTATGAGTACGAGTATTAGTATGAGTATGAGTATGAATATGAGTTAAAGTATGAGTATGAGTATGAGTATGTGCATGAGTATGAGTATGTGTATGAGTATGAGTATGAGTATGAGTATGAGTATGAGTATGAGTATAAGTATTAGTATGAGTATGAGTACGAGTATTAGTATGAGTATGAGTATGAGTATGAATATGAGTATGAGTTTAAGTATGAGTATGAGTATGAGAATGTGCATGAGTATGAGTATGTGTATGAGTATGAGTATGAGTATGAGTATGAGTATGAGTATGAGTATGAGTATGAGTATGAGTATGAGTATAAGTATGAGAATGAGTATGAGTGTGAGTATGAGAATGAGTATGAGTATGTGTATGAGTATGAGTTTGAGTATGAGTATGAGTATGAGTATGAGTATGAGTATGAGTATGAGTATGAGTATGAGTATGAGTATGAGTATGAGAATGAGTATGAGTATGAGTATGAGTATAAGTATGAGTATGAGTATGAGTATGAGTATGAGTATGAGTATGAGTATGAGTATGAGTATGAGTATGAGTATGAGTATAAGTATTAGTATGAGTATGAGTACGAGTATTAGTATGAGTATGAGTATGAGTATGAGTTTAAGTGTGAGTATGAGTATGAGCATGAGTATGAGTATGAGTATGAGTATGAGTATGAGTATGAGTATAAGTATTAGTATGAGTATGAGTACGAGTATTAGTATGAGTATGAGTATGAGTATGAGTTAAAGTATGAGTATGAGTATGAGTATGTGCATGAGTATGAGTATGTGTATGAGTATGAGTATGAGTATGAGTATGTGTATGAGTATGAGTATGAGTATGAGTATGAGTATGAGTATGAGTATAAGTATGGGAATGAGTATGAGTGTGAGTATGAGAATGAGTATGAGTATGTGTATGAGTATGAGTATCAGTATGAGTATGGGTATGAGTATGAGTATGAGTATAAGTATGAGAATGAGTATGAGTGTGAGTATGAGAATGAGTATGAGTATGTGTATGAGTATGAGTTTGAGTATGAGTATGAGTATGAGTATGAGTATGACTATGAGTATGAGTATGAGTATGAGTATAAGTATTAGTATTAGTATTAGTATGAGTACGAGTATTAGTATGAGTATGAGTATGAGAATGAGTATGAGTATGAGTATGAGTATGAGTAAGAGTATGAGTATGAGTATGAGTGTGAGTATGAGTATGAGTATGAGTTTGAGTATGAGTATGAGTATGAGTATGAGTATGAGTATGAGTATGAGTATGAGTATGAGTATGAGTTTAAGTATGAGTATGAGTTTAAGTATGAGTATGAGTATGAGTATGAGTATGAGTATGAGTATGAGTATAAGTATGAGTATGAGTACGAGCATGAGCATGAGCATGAGCATGAGCGTGAGCGTGAGAATAAGCATGAGTATGAGTTTAACTATGAGTATGAGTACGAGTATGCGTATGAATATGAGTATGAGTATGTGTATGAGTATGAGTATGAGTATGAGTATGAGTATGAGTATAAGTATTAGTATGAGTATGAGTACGAGTATTAGTATGAGTATGAGTATGAGTATGAATATGAGTATGAGTTTAAGTATGAGTATGAGTATGAGTATGTGCATGAGTATGAGTATGTGTATGAGTATGAGTATGAGTATGAGTATGAGTATGAGTATGAGTATGAGTATGAGTATGAGTATGAGTATAAGTATGAGAATGAGTATGAGTGTGAGTATGAGAATGAGTATGAGTATGTGTATGAGTATGAGTTTGAGTATGAGTATGAGTATGAGTATGAGTATGAGTATGAGTATGAGTATGAGTATGAGTATGAGTATGAGTATGAGAATGAGTATGAGTATGAGTATGAGTATAAGTATGAGTATGAGTATGAGTATGAGTATGAGTATGAGTATGAGTATGAGTATGAGTATGAGTATGAGTATGAGTATAAGTATTAGTATGAGTATGAGTACGAGTATTAGTATGAGTATGAGTATGAGTTTAAGTGTGAGTATGAGTATGAGCATGAGTATGAGTATGAGTAGGAGTATGAGTATAAGTATTAGTATGAGTATGAGTACGAGTATTAGTATGAGTATGAGTATGAGTATGAGTTAAAGTATGAGTATGAGTATGAGTATGTGCATGAGTATGAGTATGTGTATGAGTATGAGTATGAGTATGAGTATGTGTATGAGTATGAGTATGAGTATGAGTATGAGTATGAGTATAAGTATGGGAATGAGTATGAGTGTGAGTATGAGAATGAGTATGAGTATGTGTATGAGTATGAGTATCAGTATGAGTATGGGTATGAGTATGAGTATGAGTATAAGTATGAGAATGAGTATGAGTGTGAGTATGAGAATGAGTATGAGTATGTGTATGAGTATGAGTTTGAGTATGAGTATGAGTATGAGTATGAGTATGAGTATGAGTATGAGTATGAGTATGAGTATGAGTATAAGTATGAGTATGAATATGAGTATAAGTATGAGAATGAGTATGAGTGTGAGTATGAGAATGAGTATGAGTATGTGTATGAGTATGAGTATGATTATGAGTATGAGTATGAGTATGAGTATGAGTATGAGTATGAGTAAGACTATGAGTATGAGTATGAGTATGAGTATGAGTTTAAGTATGAGTATGAGTATGAGTATGAGTATGTGCATGAGTATGAGTATGTGTATGAGTATGAGTATGAGTATGAGTTTAAGTGTGAGTATGAGTATGAGTATGAGTATGAGTATAAGTATTAGTATTAGTATGAGTATGAGTACGAGTATTAGTATGAGTATGAGTATGAGTATGAGTTTAAGTATGAGTATGAGTATGAGTATGTGCATGAGTATGAGTATGTGTATGAGTATGAGTATGAGTATGAGTATGAGTATGAGTATGAGTATGAGTATGAGTATGAGTATGAGTATGAGTATAAGTATTAGTATGAGTATGAGTAGGAGTACGAGTAGGAGTACGAGTATGCGTATGAGTATGAGTATGAGTATGAGTATGAGTGTGAGTGTGAGTGCGAATGTGAGTACGAGTATGCGTATGAGTATGAGTATGAGTATGAGTATGAGTGTGAGTGTGAGTGCGAATGTGAGTATGAGCATGTGTATGAGTATGAGTATGAGTATGACTATGAGTATGAGTATGAGTATGAGTATGAGTATGAGTATGAGTATGAGTATGAGTATGAGTATGAGTTTAAGTATGAGTATGAGTTTAAGTATGACTATGAGTATGAGTATGAGTATGAGTATGAGTATGAGTATGAGTATGAGTATAAGTATGAGTATGAGTATGAGCATGAGCATGAGCATGAGCATGAGCGTGAGCGTGAGAATAAGCATGAGTATGAGTTTAACTATTAGTATGAGTACGAGTATGCGTATGAATATGAGTATGAGTATGAGTATGAGTATGAGTATGAGTATGAGTATGAGTATGAGTATGAGTATGAGTATGAGTATGAGTATGAGTATGAGTATGAGTATGAGTATGAGTATGAGTATGAGTATGAGTATGAGTTTAAGTATGAGTATGAGTTTAAGTATGACTATGAGTATGAGTATGAGTATGAGTATGAGTATGAGTATGAGTATGAGTATAAGTATGAGTATGAGTATGAGTATGAGTATGAGTATGAGTATGAGTATGAGTATAAGTATGAGTATGTGTATGAGTATGAGTATGAGTATGAGTATGAGTATGAGTATGAGTATGAGTATGTGTATGAGTATGAGTATGAGTATGAGTATGAGTATGAGTATAAGTATTAGTATGAGTATGAGTATGAGTACGAGTATTAGTATGAGTATGAGTATGAGTATGAGTTTAAGTGTGAGTATGAGTATGAGCTTGAGTATGAGTATGATTATGAGTATGAGTATGAGTATAAGTATTAGTATGAGTATGAGTACGAGTATTAGTATGAGTATGAGTATGAGTATGAGTTAAAGTATGAGTATGAGTATGAGTATGTGCATGAGTATGAGTATATGTATGAGTATGAGTATGAGTATGAGTATGTGTATGAGTATGAGTATGAGTATGAGTATGAGTATGAGTATGAGTATAAGTATGGGAATGAGTATGAGTGTGAGTATGAGAATGAGTATGAGTATGTGTATGAGTATGAGTATGAGTATGAGTATGAGTATGGGTATGAGTATGAGTATAAGTATGAGAATGAGTATGAGTGTGAGTATGAGAATGAGTATGAGTATGTGTATGAGTATGAGTTTGAGTATGAGTATGAGTATGAGTATGAGTATGACTATGAGTATGAGTATGAGTATGAGTATAAGTATTAGTATTAGTATTAGTATTAGTATGAGTACGAGTATTAGTATGAGTATGAGTATGAGAATGAGTATGAGTATGAGTATGAGTAAGAGTATGAGTATGAGTATGAGTGTGAGTATGAGTATGAGTATGAGTTTGAGTATGAGTATGAGTATGAGTATGAGTATGAGTATGAGTATGAGTTTAAGTATGAGTATGAGTTTAAGTATGAGTATGAGTATGAGTATGAGTATGAGTATGAGTATGAGTATGAGTATAAGTATGAGTATGAGTATGAGTATGAGTATAAGTATGAGTATGAGTATGAGTATGAGTATGAGTATAAGTATTAGTATGAGTATGAGTACGAGTATGCGTATGAGTATGAGTATGAGTATGAGTATGAGTATGAGTGTGAGTGTGAGTGCGAATGTGATTATGAGCATGTGTAAGAGTATGAGTATGAGTATGACTATGAGTATGAGTATGAGAATGAGCATGAGCATGAGCATGAGCATGAGCGTGAGCGTGAGAATAAGCATGAGTATGAGTTTAACTATGAGTATGAGTACGAGTATGCGTATGAATATGAGTATGAGTATGAGTATGAGTATGAGTATGAGTATGAGTATGAGTATGAGTATGAGTATAAGTATGAGTATGAGTATGAGTATGAGTATGAGTATGAGTATGAGTATGAGTATGAGTATGAGTATGAGTATGAGTATGAGTATGAGTATGAGTATGAGTATGAGTATGAGTATGAGTATGAGTATGAGTATGAGTATGAGTATGTGCATGAGTATGAGTATGTGTATGAGTATGAGTATGAGTATGAGTATGAGTATGAGTATGAGTATGAGTATGAGTATGAGTATAAGTATGAGTATGAGTATGAGTATGAGTATGAGTATAAGTATGGGAATGAGTATGAGTGTGAGTATGAGAATGAGTATGAGTATGTGTATGAGTATGAGTATCAGTATGAGTATGGGTATGAGTATGAGTATGAGTATAAGTATGAGAATGAGTATGAGTGTGAGTATGAGAATGAGTATGAGTATGTGTATGAGTATGAGTTTGAGTATGAGTATGAGTATGAGTATGAGTATGACTATGAGTATGAGTATGAGTATGAGTATAAGTATTAGTATTAGTATTAGTATGAGTACGAGTATTAGTATGAGTATGAGTATGAGAATGAGTATGAGTATGAGTATGAGTATGAGTATGAGTATGAGTATGAGTATGAGTATGAGTTTAAGTATGAGTATGAGTTTAAGTATGAGTATGAGTATGAGTATGAGTATGAGTATGAGTATGAGTATGAGTATGAGTATAAGTATGAGTATGAGTACGAGCATGAGCATGAGCATGAGCATGAGCGTGAGCGTGAGAATAAGCATGAGTATGAGTTTAACTATGAGTATGAGTACGAGTATGCGTATGAATATGAGTATGAGTATGTGTATGAGTATGAGTATGAGTATGAGTATGAGTATGAGTATAAGTATTAGTATGAGTATGAGTACGAGTATTAGTATGAGTATGAGTATGAGTATGAATATGAGTATGAGTTTAAGTATGAGTATGAGTATGAGTATGTGCATGAGTATGAGTATGTGTATGAGTATGAGTATGAGTATGAGTATGAGTATGAGTATGAGTATGAGTATGAGTATGAGTATGAGTATAAGTATGAGAATGAGTATGAGTGTGAGTATGAGAATGAGTATGAGTATGTGTATGAGTATGAGTTTGAGTATGAGTATGAGTATGAGTATGAGTATGAGTATGAGTATGAGTATGAGTATGAGTATGAGTATGAGTATGAGAATGAGTATGAGTATGAGTATGAGTATAAGTATGAGTATGAGTATGAGTATGAGTATGAGTATGAGTATGAGTATGAGTATGAGTATGAGTATGAGTATGAGTATAAGTATTAGTATGAGTATGAGTACGAGTATTAGTATGAGTATGAGTATGAGTTTAAGTGTGAGTATGAGTATGAGCATGAGTATGAGTATGAGTATGAGTATGAGTATAAGTATTAGTATGAGTATGAGTACGAGTATTAGTATGAGTATGAGTATGAGTATGAGTTAAAGTATGAGTATGAGTATGAGTATGTGCATGAGTATGAGTATGTGTATGAGTATGAGTATGAGTAGGAGTATGTGTATGAGTATGAGTATGAGTATGAGTATGAGTATGAGTATAAGTATGGGAATGAGTATGAGTGTGAGTATGAGAATGAGTATGAGTATGTGTATGAGTATGAGTATCAGTATGAGTATGGGTATGAGTATGAGTATGAGTATAAGTATGAGAATGAGTATGAGTGTGAGTATGAGAATGAGTATGAGTATGTGTATGAGTATGAGTTTGAGTATGAGTATGAGTATGAGTATGAGTATGAGTATGAGTATGAGTATGAGTATGAGTATGAGTATAAGTATGAGTATGAATATGAGTATAAGTATGAGAATGAGTATGAGTGTGAGTATGAGAATGAGTATGAGTATGAGTATGAGTATGAGTATGAGTATGAGTATAAGTATGAGTATGAGTACGAGCATGAGCATGAGCATGAGCATGAGCGTGAGCGTGAGAATAAGCATGAGTATGAGTTTAACTATGAGTATGAGTACGAGTATGCGTATGAATATGAGTATGAGTATGTGTATGAGTATGAGTATGAGTATGAGTATGAGTATGAGTATAAGTATTAGTATGAGTATGAGTACGAGTATTAGTATGAGTATGAGTATGAGTATGAATATGAGTATGAGTTTAAGTATGAGTATGAGTATGAGTATGTGCATGAGTATGAGTATGTGTATGAGTATGAGTATGAGTATGAGTATGAGTATGAGTATGAGTATGAGTATGAGTATGAGTATAAGTATGAGAATGAGTATGAGTGTGAGTATGAGAATGAGTATGAGTATGTGTATGAGTATGAGTTTGAGTATGAGTATGAGTATGAGTATGAGTATGAGTATGAGTATGAGTATGAGTATGAGTATGAGTATGAGTATGAGAATGAGTATGAGTATGAGTATGAGTATAAGTATGAGTATGAGTATGAGTATGAGTATGAGTATGAGTATGAGTATGAGTATGAGTATGAGTATAAGTATTAGTATGAGTATGAGTACGAGTATTAGTATGAGTATGAGTATGAGTTTAAGTGTGAGTATGAGTATGAGCATGAGTATGAGTATGAGTATGAGTATGAGTATAAGTATTAGTATGAGTATGAGTACGAGTATTAGTATGAGTATGAGTATGAGTATGAGTTAAAGTATGAGTATGAGTATGAGTATGTGCATGAGTATGAGTATGTGTATGAGTATGAGTATGAGTATGAGTATGTGTATGAGTATGAGTATGAGTATGAGTATGAGTATGAGTATAAGTATGGGAATGAGTATGAGTGTGAGTATGAGAATGAGTATGAGTATGTGTATGAGTATGAGTATCAGTATGAGTATGGGTATGAGTATGAGTATGAGTATAAGTATGAGAATGAGTATGAGTGTGAGTATGAGAATGAGTATGAGTATGTGTATGAGTATGAGTTTGAGTATGAGTATGAGTATGAGTATGAGTATGAGTATGAGTATGAGTATGAGTATGAGTATGAGTATAAGTATGAGTATGAATATGAGTATAAGTATGAGAATGAGTATGAGTGTGAGTATGAGAATGAGTATGAGTATGTGTATGAGTATGAGTATGATTATGAGTATGAGTATGAGTATGAGTATGAGTATGAGTATGAGTAAGACTATGAGTATGAGTATGAGTATGAGTATGAGTTTAAGTATGAGTATGAGTATGAGTATGAGTATGTGCATGAGTATGAGTATGTGTATGAGTATGAGTATGAGTATGAGTTTAAGTGTGAGTATGAGTATGAGTATGAGTATGAGTATAAGTATTAGTATTAGTATGAGTATGAGTACGAGTATTAGTATGAGTATGAGTATGAGTATGAGTTTAAGTATGAGTATGAGTATGAGTATGTGCATGAGTATGAGTATGTGTATGAGTATGAGTATGAGTATGAGTATGAGTATGAGTATGAGTATGAGTATGAGTATGAGTATGAGTATGAGTATAAGTATTAGTATGAGTATGAGTAGGAGTACGAGTAGGAGTACGAGTATGCGTATGAGTATGAGTATGAGTATGAGTATGAGTGTGAGTGTGAGTGCGAATGTGAGTACGAGTATGCGTATGAGTATGAGTATGAGTATGAGTATGAGTGTGAGTGTGAGTGCGAATGTGAGTATGAGCATGTGTATGAGTATGAGTATGAGTATGACTATGAGTATGAGTATGAGTATGAGTATGAGTATGAGTATGAGTATGAGTATGAGTATGAGTATGAGTATGAGTATGAGTATGAGTTTAAGTATGAGTATGAGTTTAAGTATGACTATGAGTATGAGTATGAGTATGAGTATGAGTATGAGTATGAGTATGAGTATAAGTATGAGTATGAGTATGAGCATGAGCATGAGCATGAGCATGAGCGTGAGCGTGAGAATAAGCATGAGTATGAGTTTAACTATGAGTATGAGTACGAGTATGCGTATGAATATGAGTATGAGTATGAGTATGAGTATGAGTATGAGTATGAGTATGAGTATGAGTATGAGTATGAGTATGAGTATGAGTATGAGTATGAGTATGAGTATGAGTATGAGTATGAGTATGAGTATGAGTATGAGTATGAGTATGAGTATGAGTATGAGTATGAGTTTAAGTATGAGTATGAGTTTAAGTATGACTATGAGTATGAGTATGAGTATGAGTATGAGTATGAGTATGAGTATGAGTATAAGTATGAGTATGAGTATGAGTATGAGTATGAGTATGAGTATGAGTATGAGTATAAGTATGAGTATGTGTATGAGTATGAGTATGAGTATGAGTATGAGTATGAGTATGAGTATGAGTATGTGTATGAGTATGAGTATGAGTATGAGTATGAGTATGAGTATAAGTATTAGTATGAGTATGAGTATGAGTACGAGTATTAGTATGAGTATGAGTATGAGTATGAGTTTAAGTGTGAGTATGAGTATGAGCTTGAGTATGAGTATGATTATGAGTATGAGTATGAGTATAAGTATTAGTATGAGTATGAGTACGAGTATTAGTATGAGTATGAGTATGAGTATGAGTTAAAGTATGAGTATGAGTATGAGTATGTGCATGAGTATGAGTATATGTATGAGTATGAGTATGAGTATGAGTATGTGTATGAGTATGAGTATGAGTATGAGTATGAGTATGAGTATGAGTATAAGTATGGGAATGAGTATGAGTGTGAGTATGAGAATGAGTATGAGTATGTGTATGAGTATGAGTATGAGTATGAGTATGAGTATGGGTATGAGTATGAGTATAAGTATGAGAATGAGTATGAGTGTGAGTATGAGAATGAGTATGAGTATGTGTATGAGTATGAGTTTGAGTATGAGTATGAGTATGAGTATGAGTATGACTATGAGTATGAGTATGAGTATGAGTATGAGTATAAGTATTAGTATTAGTATTAGTATTAGTATGAGTACGAGTATTAGTATGAGTATGAGTATGAGAATGAGTATGAGTATGAGTATGAGTATGAGTATGAGTATGAGTATGAGTATGAGTATGTGTATGAGTATGAGTATGAGTATGAGTATGAGTATGAGTATATGTATGAGTATGAGTATGAGTATGAGTATGTGTATGAGTATGAGTATGAGTATGAGTATGAGTATGAGTATGAGTATAAGTATGGGAATGAGTATGAGTGTGAGTATGAGAATGAGTATGAGTATGTGTATGAGTATGAGTATGAGTATGAGTATGAGTATGGGTATGAGTATGAGTATAAGTATGAGAATGAGTATGAGTGTGAGTATGAGAATGAGTATGAGTATGTGTATGAGTATGAGTTTGAGTATGAGTATGAGTATGAGTATGAGTATGACTATGAGTATGAGTATGAGTATGAGTATAAGTATGAGTATTAGTATTAGTATTAGTATGAGTACGAGTATTAGTATGAGTATGAGTATGAGAATGAGTATGAGTATGAGTATGAGTAAGAGTATGAGTATGAGTATGAGTGTGAGTATGAGTATGAGTATGAGTTTGAGTATGAGTATGAGTATGAGTATGAGTATGAGTATGAGTATGAGTATGAGTTTAAGTATGAGTATGAGTTTAAGTATGAGTATGAGTATGAGTATGAGTATGAGTATGAGTATGAGTATGAGTATGAGTATAAGTATGAGTATGAGTATGAGTATGAGTATAAGTATGAGTATGATTATGAGTATGAGTATGAGTATAAGTATTAGTATGAGTATGAGTACGAGTATGCGTATGAGTATGAGTATGAGTATGAGTATGAGTATGAGTGTGAGTGTGAGTGCGAATGTGATTATGAGCATGTGTATGAGTATGAGTATGAGTATGACTATGAGTATGAGTATGAGAATGAGCATGAGCATGAGCATGAGCATGAGCGTGAGCGTGAGAATAAGCATGAGTATGAGTTTAACTATGAGTATGAGTACGAGTATGCGTATGAATATGAGTATGAGTATGAGTATGAGTATGAGTATGAGTATGAGTATGAGTATGAGTATAAGTATGAGTATGAGTATGAGTATGAGTATGAGTATGAGTATGAGTATGAGTATGAGTATGAGTATGAGTATGAGTATGAGTATGAGTATGAGTATGAGTATGAGTATGAGTATGAGTATGAGTATGAGTATGAGTATGAGTATGAGTATGAGTATGTGCATGAGTATGAGTATGTGTATGAGTATGAGTATGAGTATGAGTATGAGTATGAGTATGAGTATGTGTATGAGTATGAGTATGAGTATGAGTATGAGTATGAGTATGAGTATGAGTATGAGTATGAGTATGAGTATGAGTTAGAGTATGAGTATGTGTATGAGTATGAGTATGAGTATGAGTATGAGTATGAGTGTGAGTGTGAGTGCGAATGTGAGTATGAGCATGTGTATGAGTATGAGTATGAGTATGAGTATGAGTATGAGTATGAGTATAAGTATTAGTATGAGTATGAGTACGAGTATTAGTATGAGTATGAGTATGAGTATGAGTTTAAGTGTGAGTATGAGTATGAGCATGAGTATGAGTATGAGTATGAGTATGAGTATAAGTATTAGTATGAGTATGAGTACGAGTATTAGTATGAGTATGAGTATGAGTATGAGTTAAAGTATGAGTATGAGTATGAGTATGTGCATGAGTATGAGTATGTGTATGAGTATGAGTATGAGTATGTGTATGAGTATGAGTATGAGTATGAGTATGAGTATGAGTATGAGTATGAGTATGAGTATGAGTATGAGTATAACTATGAGTATGAGTATGAGTATGAGTATGAGTTTAAGAATGAGTATGAGTATGAGTATGTGCATGAGTATGAGTATTTGTATGAGTATGAGTATGAGTATGAGTTTAAGTGTGAGTATGAGTATGAGTATGAGTATGAGTATAAGTATTAGTATTAGTATGAGTATGAGTACGAGTATTAGTATGTGTATGAGTATGAGTATGAGTATGAGTATGTGTATGAGTATGAGTATGAGTATGAGTATGAGTATGAGTATGAGTATGAGTATGAGTATGAGTATGAGTATGAGTATAAGTATGAGAATGAGTATGAGTGTGAGTATGAGAATGAGTATGAGTATGTGTATGAGTATGAGTATGATTATGAGTATGAGTATGAGTATGAGTATGAGTATAAGTATTAGTATGAGTATGAGTACGAGTATTAGTATGAGTATGAGTATGATTATGAGTTTATGTGTGAGTATGAGTATGAGCATGAGTATGAGTATGAGTATGAGTATGAGTATGAGTATGAGTATGAGTATGAGTATAAGTATGAGTATGAGTATGAGTATGAGTATGAGTATGAGTATGAGTATGAGTATGAGTATGAGTATAAGTATGAGTATGAGTATGAGTATGAGTATGAGTATGAGTATGTGCATGAGTATGAGTATGTGTATGAGTATGAGTATGAGTATGAGTATGAGTATGAGTATGAGTATAAGTATGAGTATGAGTATGAGTATGAGTATGAGTATGAGTATGAGTATAAGTATTAGTATGAGTATGAGTACGAGTATTAGTATGAGTATGAGTATGAGTTTAAGTGTGAGTATGAGTATGAGCATGAGTATGAGTATGAGTATGAGTATGAGTATGAGTATGAGTATAAGTATTAGTATGAGTATGAGTACGAGTATTAGTATGAGTATGAGTATGAGTTAAAGTATGAATATGAGTATGAGTATGTGCATGAGTATGAGTATGTGTATGAGTATGAGTATGAGTATGAGTATGTGTATGAGTATGAGTATGAGTATGAGTATGAGTATGAGTATGAGTATGAGTATGAGTATAAGTATGAGAATGAGTATGAGTGTGAGTATGAGTATGAGTATGAGTATGAGTATGAGTATGAGTATGACTGTGAGTATGAGTATGAGTATGAGTATGAGTTTAAGTATGAGTATGAGTATGAGTATGTGCATGAGTATGAGTATGTGTATGAGTATGAGTATGAGTATGAGTTTAAGTGTGAGTATGAGTATGAGTATGAGTATGAGTACGAGTATTAGTATTAGTATGAGTATGAGTACGAGTATTAGTATGAGTATGAGTATGAGTATGTGCATGAGTATGAGTATGAGTATGAGTATGTGCATGAGTATGAGTATGTGTATGAGTATGAGTATGAGTATGAGTATGAGTATGAGTATGAGTATGAGTATGAGTATGAGTATGAGTATGAGTATGAGTATGAGTATGAGTATGAGTATGAGTATGAGTATGAGTATGAGTATGAGTATGAGTATGAGTACGAGTATGAGTATGAGTATGAGTATGAGTATGAGTATGAGTATAAGTATTAGTATGAGTATGAGTAGGAGTACGAGTAGGAGTACGAGTATGCGTATGAGTATGAGTATGAGTATTAGTATGAGTGTGAGTATGAGTGTGAGTGTGAGTGCGAATGTGAGTACGAGTATGCGTATGAGTATGAGTATGAGTATGAGTATGAGTGTGAGTGTGAGTGCGAATGTGAGTATGAGCATGTGTATGAGTATGAGTATGAGTATGACTATGAGTATGAGTATGAGTATGAGCATGAGCATGAGCATGAGCATGAGCGTGAGCGTGAGAATAAGCATGAGTATGAGTTTAACTATGAGTATGAGTACGAGTATGCGTATGAATATGAGTATGAGTATGAGTATGAGTATGAGTATGAGTATGAGTATGAGTACGAGTATGCGTATGAATATGAGTATGAGTATGAGTATGAGTATGAGTATGAGTATGAGTATGAGTATGAGTATGAGTATGAGTATGAGTATGAGTATGAGTATGAGTATGAGTATGAGTATGAGTATGAGTATGAGTATGAGTATGAGTATGAGTATGAGTATGAGTATGAGTATGAGTATGAGTATGAGTATGAGTATGAGTATGAGTATGAGTATGAGTATGAGTATGAGTATGAGTATGTGCATGAGTGTGAGTGTGAGTGCGAATGTGAGTATGAGCATGTGTATGAGTATGAGTATGAGTATGAGTATGAGTATGAGTATGAGTATGAGTATGAGTATAAGTATTAGTATGAGTATGAGTACGAGTATTAGTATGAGTATGAGTATGAGTATGAGTTTAAGTGTGAGTATGAGTATGAGCATGAGTATGAGTATGAGTATGAGTATGAGTATAAGTATTAGTATGAGTATGAGTACGAGTATTAGTATGAGTATGAGTATGAGTATGAGTTAGAGTATGAGTATGTGTATGAGTATGAGTATGAGTATGAGTATGAGTATGAGTATGAGTGTGAGTATGTGTATGAGTATGAGTATGAGTATGAGTATGAGTATGAGTATGAGTATGTGTATGAGTATGAGTATGAGTATGAGTATGAGTATGAGTATATGTATGAGTATGAGTATGAGTATGAGTATGTGTATGAGTATGAGTATGAGTATGAGTATGAGTATGAGTATGAGTATAAGTATGGGAATGAGTATGAGTGTGAGTATGAGAATGAGTATGAGTATGTGTATGAGTATGAGTATGAGTATGAGTATGAGTATGGGTATGAGTATGAGTATAAGTATGAGAATGAGTATGAGTGTGAGTATGAGAATGAGTATGAGTATGTGTATGAGTATGAGTTTGAGTATGAGTATGAGTATGAGTATGAGTATGACTATGAGTATGAGTATGAGTATGAGTATAAGTATGAGTATTAGTATTAGTATTAGTATGAGTACGAGTATTAGTATGAGTATGAGTATGAGAATGAGTATGAGTATGAGTATGAGTAAGAGTATGAGTATGAGTATGAGTGTGAGTATGAGTATGAGTATGAGTTTGAGTATGAGTATGAGTATGAGTATGAGTATGAGTATGAGTATGAGTATGAGTTTAAGTATGAGTATGAGTTTAAGTATGAGTATGAGTATGAGTATGAGTATGAGTATGAGTATGAGTATGAGTATGAGTATAAGTATGAGTATGAGTATGAGTATGAGTATAAGTATGAGTATGATTATGAGTATGAGTATGAGTATAAGTATTAGTATGAGTATGAGTACGAGTATGCGTATGAGTATGAGTATGAGTATGAGTATGAGTATGAGTGTGAGTGTGAGTGCGAATGTGATTATGAGCATGTGTATGAGTATGAGTATGAGTATGACTATGAGTATGAGTATGAGAATGAGCATGAGCATGAGCATGAGCATGAGCGTGAGCGTGAGAATAAGCATGAGTATGAGTTTAACTATGAGTATGAGTACGAGTATGCGTATGAATATGAGTATGAGTATGAGTATGAGTATGAGTATGAGTATGAGTATGAGTATGAGTATAAGTATGAGTATGAGTATGAGTATGAGTATGAGTATGAGTATGAGTATGAGTATGAGTATGAGTATGAGTATGAGTATGAGTATGAGTATGAGTATGAGTATGAGTATGAGTATGAGTATGAGTATGAGTATGAGTATGAGTATGAGTATGAGTATGAGTATGTGCATGAGTATGAGTATGTGTATGAGTATGAGTATGAGTATGAGTATGAGTATGAGTATGAGTATGAGTATGTGTATGAGTATGAGTATGAGTATGAGTATGAGTATGAGTATGAGTATGAGTATGAGTATGAGTATGAGTTAGAGTATGAGTATGTGTATGAGTATGAGTATGAGTATGAGTATGAGTATGAGTATGAGTGTGAGTGTGAGTGCGAATGTGAGTATGAGCATGTGTATGAGTATGAGTATGAGTATGAGTATGAGTATGAGTATGAGTATAAGTATTAGTATGAGTATGAGTACGAGTATTAGTATGAGTATGAGTATGAGTATGAGTTTAAGTGTGAGTATGAGTATGAGCATGAGTATGAGTATGAGTATGAGTATGAGTATAAGTATTAGTATGAGTATGAGTACGAGTATTAGTATGAGTATGAGTATGGGTATGAGTTAAAGTATGAGTATGAGTATGAGTATGTGCATGAGTATGAGTATGTGTATGAGTATGAGTATGAGTATGAGTATGTGTATGAGTATGAGTATGAGTATGAGTATGAGTATGAGTATGAGTATGAGTATGAGTATGAGTATGAGTATAACTATGAGTATGAGTATGAGTATGAGTATGAGTTTAAGTATGAGTATGAGTATGAGTATGTGCATGAGTATGAGTATTTGTATGAGTATGAGTATGAGTATGAGTTTAAGTGTGAGTATGAGTATGAGTATGAGTATGAGTATAAGTATTAGTATTAGTATGAGTATGAGTACGAGTATTAGTATGTGTATGAGTATGAGTATGAGTATGAGTATGTGTATGAGTATGAGTATGAGTATGAGTATGAGTATGAGTATGAGTATGAGTATGAGTATGAGTATGAGTATGAGTATAAGTATGAGAATGAGTATGAGTGTGAGTATGAGAATGAGTATGAGTATGTGTATGAGTATGAGTATGATTATGAGTATGAGTATGAGTATGAGTATGAGTATAAGTATTAGTATGAGTATGAGTACGAGTATTAGTATGAGTATGAGTATGATTATGAGTTTATGTGTGAGTATGAGTATGAGCATGAGTATGAGTATGAGTATGAGTATGAGTATGAGTATGAGTATGAGTATGAGTATAAGTATGAGTATGAGTATGAGTATGAGTATGAGTATGAGTATGAGTATGAGTATGAGTATGAGTATAAGTATGAGTATGAGTATGAGTATGAGTATGAGTATGAGTATGTGCATGAGTATGAGTATGTGTATGAGTATGAGTATGAGTATGAGTATGAGTATGAGTATGAGTATAAGTATGAGTATGAGTATGAGTATGAGTATGAGTATGAGTATGAGTATAAGTATTAGTATGAGTATGAGTACGAGTATTAGTATGAGTATGAGTATGAGTATGAGTTTAAGTGTGAGTATGAGTATGAGCATGAGTATGAGTATGAGTATGAGTATGAGTATGAGTATGAGTATAAGTATTAGTATGAGTATGAGTACGAGTATTAGTATGAGTATGAGTATGAGTTAAAGTATGAATATGAGTATGAGTATGTGCATGAGTATGAGTATGTGTATGAGTATGAGTATGAGTATTTGTATGTGTATGAGTATGAGTATGAGTATGAGTATGAGTATGAGTATGAGTATGAGTATAAGTATGAGAATGAGTATGAGTGTGAGTATGAGTATGAGTATGAGTATGAGTATGAGTATGAGTATGACTGTGAGTATGAGTATGAGTATGAGTATGAGTTTAAGTATGAGTATGAGTATGAGTATGTGCATGAGTATGAGTATGTGTATGAGTATGAGTATGAGTATGAGTTTAAGTGTGAGTATGAGTATGAGTATGAGTATGAGTATAAGTATTAGTATTAGTATGAGTATGAGTACGAGTATTAGTATGAGTATGAGTATGAGTATGAGTTTAAGTATGAGTATGAGTATGAGTATGTGCATGAGTATGAGTATGTGTATGAGTATGAGTATGAGTATGAGTATGAGTATGAGTATGAGTATGAGTATGAGTATGAGTATGAGTATGAGTATGAGTATGAGTATGAGTATGAGTATGAGTATGAGTATGAGTATGAGTATGAGTATGAGTATGAGTATGAGTACGAGTATGAGTATGAGTATGAGTATGAGTATGAGTATGAGTATAAGTATTAGTATGAGTATGAGTAGGAGTACGAGTAGGAGTACGAGTATGCGTATGAGTATGAGTATGAGTATTAGTATGAGTGTGAGTATGAGTGTGAGTGTGAGTGCGAATGTGAGTACGAGTATGCGTATGAGTATGAGTATGAGTATGAGTATGAGTGTGAGTGTGAGTGCGAATGTGAGTATGAGCATGTGTATGAGTATGAGTATGAGTATGACTATGAGTATGAGTATGAGTATGAGCATGAGCATGAGCATGAGCATGAGCGTGAGCGTGAGAATAAGCATGAGTATGAGTTTAACTATGAGTATGAGTACGAGTATGCGTATGAATATGAGTATGAGTATGAGTATGAGTATGAGTATGAGTATGAGTATGAGTACGAGTATGCGTATGAATATGAGTATGAGTATGAGTATGAGTATGAGTATGAGTATGAGTATGAGTATGAGTATGAGTATGAGTATGAGTATGAGTATGAGTATGAGTATGAGTATGAGTATGAGTATGAGTATGAGTATGAGTATGAGTATGAGTATGAGTATGAGTATGAGTATGAGTATGAGTATGAGTATGAGTATGAGTATGAGTATGAGTATGAGTATGAGTATGAGTATGAGTATGAGTATGTGCATGAGTGTGAGTGTGAGTGCGAATGTGAGTATGAGCATGTGTATGAGTATGAGTATGAGTATGAGTATGAGTATGAGTATGAGTATGAGTATAAGTATTAGTATGAGTATGAGTACGAGTATTAGTATGAGTATGAGTATGAGTATGAGTTTAAGTGTGAGTATGAGTATGAGCATGAGTATGAGTATGAGTATGAGTATGAGTATAAGTATTAGTATGAGTATGAGTACGAGTATTAGTATGAGTATGAGTATGAGTATGAGTTAGAGTATGAGTATGTGTATGAGTATGAGTATGAGTATGAGTATGAGTATGAGTATGAGTGTGAGTATGTGTATGAGTATGAGTATGAGTATGAGTATGAGTATGAGTATGAGTATGTGTATGAGTATGAGTATGAGTATGAGTATGAGTATGAGTATGAGTATGAGTATGAGTATGAGTATGAGTTAGAGTATGAGTATGTGTATGAGTATGAGTATGAGTATGAGTATGAGTATGAGTATGAGTGTGAGTGTGAGTGCGAATGTGAGTATGAGCATGTGTATGAGTATGAGTATGAGTATGAGTATGAGTATGAGTATGAGTATGAGTATAAGTATTAGTATGAGTATGAGTACGAGTATTAGTATGAGTATGAGTATGAGTATGAGTTTAAGTGTGAGTATGAGTATGAGCATGAGTATGAGTATGAGTATGAGTATGAGTATAAGTATTAGTATGAGTATGAGTACGAGTATTAGTATGAGTATGAGTATGAGTATGAGTTAGAGTATGAGTATGTGTATGAGTATGAGTATGAGTATGAGTATGAGTATGAGTATGAGTGTGAGTGTGAGTGCGAATGTGAGTATGAGCATGTGTATGAGTATGAGTATGAGTATGAGTATGAGTATGAGTATGAGTATGAGTATAAGTATTAGTATGAGTATGAGTACGAGTATTAGTATGAGTATGAGTATGAGTATGAGTTTAAGTGTGAGTATGAGTATGAGCATGAGTATGAGTATGAGTATGAGTATGAGTATGAGTATGAGTATGAGTATGAGTATGAGTATGAGTATGAGTATGAGTATGAGTATGAGTATGAGTATGAGTATGAGTATGAGTATGAGTATGAGTATGAGTATGAGTACGAGTATGAGTATGAGTATGAGTATGAGTATGAGTATGAGTATAAGTATTAGTATGAGTATGAGTAGGAGTACGAGTAGGAGTACGAGTATGCGTATGAGTATGAGTATGAGTATTAGTATGAGTGTGAGTATGAGTGTGAGTGTGAGTGCGAATGTGAGTACGAGTATGCGTATGAGTATGAGTATGAGTATGAGTATGAGTGTGAGTGTGAGTGCGAATGTGAGTATGAGCATGTGTATGAGTATGAGTATGAGTATGACTATGAGTATGAGTATGAGTATGAGCATGAGCATGAGCATGAGCATGAGCGTGAGCGTGAGAATAAGCATGAGTATGAGTTTAACTATGAGTATGAGTACGAGTATGCGTATGAATATGAGTATGAGTATGAGTATGAGTATGAGTATGAGTATGAGTATGAGTACGAGTATGCGTATGAATATGAGTATGAGTATGAGTATGAGTATGAGTATGAGTATGAGTATGAGTATGAGTATGAGTATGAGTATGAGTATGAGTATGAGTATGAGTATGAGTATGAGTATGAGTATGAGTATGAGTATGAGTATGAGTATGAGTATGAGTATGAGTATGAGTATGAGTATGAGTATGAGTATGAGTATGAGTATGAGTATGAGTATGAGTATGAGTATGAGTATGAGTATGAGTATGTGCATGAGTGTGAGTGTGAGTGCGAATGTGAGTATGAGCATGTGTATGAGTATGAGTATGAGTATGAGTATGAGTATGAGTATGAGTATGAGTATAAGTATTAGTATGAGTATGAGTACGAGTATTAGTATGAGTATGAGTATGAGTATGAGTTTAAGTGTGAGTATGAGTATGAGCATGAGTATGAGTATGAGTATGAGTATGAGTATAAGTATTAGTATGAGTATGAGTACGAGTATTAGTATGAGTATGAGTATGAGTATGAGTTAGAGTATGAGTATGTGTATGAGTATGAGTATGAGTATGAGTATGAGTATGAGTATGAGTGTGAGTATGTGTATGAGTATGAGTATGAGTATGAGTATGAGTATGAGTATGAGTATGTGTATGAGTATGAGTATGAGTATGAGTATGAGTATGAGTATGAGTATGAGTATGAGTATGAGTATGAGTTAGAGTATGAGTATGTGTATGAGTATGAGTATGAGTATGAGTATGAGTATGAGTATGAGTGTGAGTGTGAGTGCGAATGTGAGTATGAGCATGTGTATGAGTATGAGTATGAGTATGAGTATGAGTATGAGTATGAGTATGAGTATAAGTATTAGTATGAGTATGAGTACGAGTATTAGTATGAGTATGAGTATGAGTATGAGTTTAAGTGTGAGTATGAGTATGAGCATGAGTATGAGTATGAGTATGAGTATGAGTATAAGTATTAGTATGAGTATGAGTACGAGTATTAGTATGAGTATGAGTATGAGTATGAGTTAGAGTATGAGTATGTGTATGAGTATGAGTATGAGTATGAGTATGAGTATGAGTATGAGTGTGAGTGTGAGTGCGAATGTGAGTATGAGCATGTGTATGAGTATGAGTATGAGTATGAGTATGAGTATGAGTATGAGTATGAGTATAAGTATTAGTATGAGTATGAGTACGAGTATTAGTATGAGTATGAGTATGAGTATGAGTTTAAGTGTGAGTATGAGTATGAGCATGAGTATGAGTATGAGTATGAGTATGAGTATAAGTATTAGTATGAGTATGAGTACGAGTATTAGTATGAGTATGAGTACGAGTATTAGTATGAGTATGAGTATGAGTATGAGTTAAAGTATGAGTATGAGTATGAGTATGTGCATGAGTATGAGTATGTGTATGAGTATGAGTATGAGTATGAGTATGTGTATGAGTATGAGTATGAGTATGAGTATGAGTATGAGTATGAGTATGAGTATGAGTATGAGTATGACTATGAGTATGAGTATGAGTATGAGTATGAGTTTAAGTATGAGTATGAGTATGAGTATGTGCATGAGTATGAGTATTTGTATGAGTATGAGTATGAGTATGAGTTTAAGTGTGAGTATGAGTATGAGTATGAGTATGAGTATAAGTATTAGTATTAGTATGAGTATGAGTACGAGTATTAGTATGTGTATGAGTATGAGTATGAGTATGAGTATGTGTATGAGTATGAGTATGAGTATGAGTATGAGTATGAGTATGAGTATGAGTATGAGTATGAGTATGAGTATGAGTATAAGTATGAGAATGAGTATGAGTGTGAGTATGAGAATGAGTATGAGTATGTGTATGAGTATGAGTATGATTATGAGTATGAGTATGAGTATGAGTATGAGTATGAGTATGAGTATGAGTATAAGTATGAGTATGAGTATGAGCATGAGCATGAGCATGAGCATGAGCGTGAGCGTGAGAATAAGCATGAGTATGAGTTTAACTATGAGTATGAGTACGAGTATGCGTATGAATATGAGTATGAGTATGAGTATGAGTATGAGTATGAGTATGAGTATGAGTATGAGTATGAGTATGAGTATGAGTATGAGTATGAGTATGAGTATGAGTATGAGTATGAGTATGAGTATGAGTATGAGTTTAAGTATGAGTATGAGTTTAAGTATGACTATGAGTATGAGTATGAGTATAAGTATGAGTATGAGTATGAGTATGAGTATGAGTATGAGTATGAGTATGAGTATGAGTATAAGTATGAGTATGTGTATGAGTATGAGTATGAGTATGAGTATGAGTATGAGTATGAGTATGAGTATGTGTATGAGTATGAGTATGAGTATGAGTATGAGTATGAGTATGAGTATGAGTGTGAGTGTGAGTGCGAATGTGAGTATGAGCATGTGTATGAGTATGAGTATGAGTATGAGTATGAGTATGAGTATGAGTATAAGTATTAGTATGAGTATGAGTACGAGTATTAGTATGAGTATGAGTATGAGTATGAGTTTAAGTGTGAGTATGAGTATGAGCATGAGTATGAGTATGAGTATGAGTATGAGTATAAGTATTAGTATGAGTATGAGTACGAGTATTAGTATGAGTATGAGTATGAGTATGAGTTAAAGTATGAGTATGAGTATGAGTATGTGCATGAGTATGAGTATGTGTATGAGTATGAGTATGAGTATGAGTATGTGTATGAGTATGAGTATGAGTATGAGTATGAGTATGAGTATGAGTATGAGTATGAGTATGAGTATGAGTATGACTATGAGTATGAGTATGAGTATGAGTATGAGTTTAAGTATGAGTATGAGTATGAGTATGTGCATGAGTATGAGTATTTGTATGAGTATGAGTATGAGTATGAGTTTAAGTGTGAGTATGAGTATGAGTATGAGTATGAGTATAAGTATTAGTATTAGTATGAGTATGAGTACGAGTATTAGTATGTGTATGAGTATGAGTATGAGTATGAGTATGTGTATGAGTATGAGTATGAGTATGAGTATGAGTATGAGTATGAGTATGAGTATGAGTATGAGTATGAGTATAAGTATGAGAATGAGTATGAGTGTGAGTATGAGAATGAGTATGAGTATGTGTATGAGTATGAGTATGATTATGAGTATGAGTATGAGTATGAGTATGAGTATAAGTATTAGTATGAGTATGAGTACGAGTATTAGTATGAGTATGAGTATGATTATGAGTTTATGTGTGAGTATGAGTATGAGCATGAGTATGAGTATGAGTATGAGTATGAGTATGAGTATGAGTATGAGTATGAGTATGAGTATGAGTATAAGTATGAGTATGAGTATGAGTATGAGTATGAGTATGAGTATGAGTATGAGTATGAGTATGAGTATAAGTATGAGTATGAGTATGAGTATGAGTATGAGTATGAGTATGTGCATGAGTATGAGTATGTGTATGAGTATGAGTATGAGTATGAGTATGAGTATGAGTATAAGTATGAGTATGAGTATGAGTATGAGTATGAGTATGAGTATGAGTATGAGTATAAGTATTAGTATGAGTATGAGTACGAGTATTAGTATGAGTATGAGTATGAGTATGAGTTTAAGTGTGAGTATGAGTATGAGCATGAGTATGAGTATGAGTATGAGTATGAGTATGAGTATAAGTATTAGTATGAGTATGAGTATGAGTATGAGTATGAGTATGAGTATGAGTATGAGTATAAGTATTAGTATGAGTATGAGTACGAGTATTAGTATGAGTATGAGTATGAGTTAAAGTATGAATATGAGTATGAGTATGTGCATGAGTATGAGTATGTGTATGAGTATGAGTATGAGTATGAGTATGTGTATGAGTATGAGTATGAGTATGAGTATGAGTATGAGTATGAGTATGAGTATAAGTATGAGAATGAGTATGAATGTGAGTATGAGTATGAGTATGAGTATGAGTATGAGTATGACTGTGAGTATGAGTATGAGTATGAGTATGAGTTTAAGTATGAGTATGAGTATGAGTATGTGCATGAGTATGAGTATGTGTATGAGTATGAGTATGAGTATGAGTTTAAGTGTGAGTATGAGTATGAGTATGAGTATGAGTATAAGTATTAGTATTAGTATGAGTATGAGTACGAGTATTAGTATGAGTATGAGTATGAGTATGAGTTTAAGTATGAGTATGAGTATGAGTATGTGCATGAGTATGAGTATGTGTATGAGTATGAGTATGAGTATGAGTATGAGTATGAGTATGAGTATGAGTATGAGTATGAGTATGAGTATGAGTATGAGTATGAGTATGAGTATGAGTATGAGTATGAGTATGAGTATGAGTATGAGTATGAGTATGAGTATGAGTATGAGTATGAGTATGAGTATGAGTATGAGTATAAGTATTAGTATGAGTATGAGTAGGAGTACGAGTAGGAGTACGAGTATGCGTATGAGTATGAGTATGAGTATTAGTATGAGTGTGAGTATGAGTGTGAGTGTGAGTGCGAATGTGAGTACGAGTATGCGTATGAGTATGAGTATGAGTATGAGTATGAGTGTGAGTGTGAGTGCGAATGTGAGTATGAGCATGTGTATGAGTATGAGTATGAGTATGACTATGAGTATGAGTATGAGTATGAGCATGAGCATGAGCATGAGCATGAGCGTGAGCGTGAGAATAAGCATGAGTATGAGTTTAACTATGAGTATGAGTACGAGTATGCGTATGAATATGAGTATGAGTATGAGTATGAGTATGAGTATGAGTATGAGTACGAGTATGCGTATGAATATGAGTATGAGTATGAGTATGAGTATGAGTATGAGTATGAGTATAAGTATGAGTATGAGTATGAGTATGAGTATGAGTATGAGTATGAGTATGAGTATGAGTATGAGTATGAGTATGAGTATGAGTATGAGTATAAGTATGAGTATGAGTATGAGTATGAGTATAAGTATTAGTATTAGTATGAGTATGAGTACGAGTATTAGTATGAGTATGAGTATGAGTATGAGTTTAAGTATGAGTATGAGTATGAGTATGTGCATGAGTATCAGTATGTGTATGAGTATGAGTATGAGTATGAGTATGAGTATGAGTATGAGTATGAGTATGAGTATGAGTATGAGTATGAGTATGAGTATGAGTATGAGTATGAGTATGAGTATGAGTATGAGTATGAGTATGAGTATGAGTATGAGTATGAGTATGAGTATAAGTATTAGTATGAGTATGAGTAGGAGTACGAGTAGGAGTACGAGTATGCGTATGAGTATGAGTATGAGTATGAGTATGAGTGTGAGTGTGAGTGCGAATGTGAGTATGAGCATGTGTATGAGTATGAGTATGAGTATGACTATGAGTATGAGTATGAGTATGAGTATGAGTATGAGTATGAGTATGAGTATGAGTATGTGCATGAGTATAAGTATGAGAATGAGTATGAGTGTGAGTATGAGTATGAGTATGAGTATGAGTATGAGTATGAGTATGACTGTGAGTATGAGTATGAGTATGAGTATGAGTTTAAGTATGAGTATGAGTATGAGTATGTGCATGAGTATGAGTATGTGTATGAGTATGAGTATGAGTATGAGTTTAAGTGTGAGTATGAGTATGAGTATGAGTATGAGTATAAGTATTAGTATTAGTATGAGTATGAGTACGAGTATTAGTATGAGTATGAGTATGAGTATGAGTTTAAGTATGAGTATGAGTATGAGTATGTGCATGAGTATGAGTATGTGTATGAGTATGAGTATGAGTATGAGTATGAGTATGAGTATGAGTATGAGTATGAGTATGAGTATGAGTATGAGTATGAGTATGAGTATGAGTATGAGTATGAGTATGAGTATGAGTATGAGTATGAGTATGAGTATGAGTATGAGTATGAGTATGAGTATGAGTATGAGTATGAGTATGAGTATGAGTATGAGTATGAGTATGAGTATGAGTATGAGTATGAGTATGAGTATGAGTATAAGTATTAGTATGAGTATGAGTAAGAGTACGAGTAGGAGTACGAGTATGCGTATGAGTATGAGTATGAGTATTAGTATGAGTGTGAGTATGAGTGTGAGTGTGAGTGCGAATGTGAGTACGAGTATGCGTATGAGTATGAGTATGAGTATGAGTATGAGTGTGAGTGTGAGTGCGAATGTGAGTATGAGCATGTGTATGAGTATGAGTATGAGTATGACTATGAGTATGAGTATGAGTATGAGTATGAGTATGAGTATGAGTATGAGTATGAGTATGAGTATGTGCATGAGTATGAGTATGTGTATGAGTATGAGTATGAGTATGAGTATGAGTATGAGTATGAGTATGTGTATGAGTATGAGTATGAGTATGAGTATGAGTATGAGTATGAGTATGAGTATGAGTATGAGTATGAGTATGAGTTAGAGTATGAGTATGTGTATGAGTATGAGTATGAGTATGAGTATGAGTATGAGTATGAGTATGAGTATGAGTATGAGTATGAGTATGAGTATAAGTATGAGTATGAGTATGAGTATGAGTATAAGTATTAGTATTAGTATGAGTATGAGTACGAGTATTAGTATGAGTATGAGTATGAGTATGAGTTTAAGTATGAGTATGAGTATGAGTATGTGCATGAGTATCAGTATGTGTATGAGTATGAGTATGAGTATGAGTATGAGTATGAGTATGAGTATGAGTATGAGTATGAGTATGAGTATGAGTATGAGTATGAGTATGAGTATGAGTATGAGTATGAGTATGAGTATGAGTATGAGTATGAGTATGAGTATGAGTATAAGTATTAGTATGAGTATGAGTAGGAGT
The DNA here is from genome assembly GCA_963855975.1 of Andrena chrysosceles. Classification (NCBI taxonomy): domain Eukaryota; kingdom Metazoa; phylum Arthropoda; class Insecta; order Hymenoptera; family Andrenidae; genus Andrena; species Andrena chrysosceles. The sequence continues at coordinate 738,306 of CAWLCU010000601.1, forward strand.
ACGAGTAGGAGTACGAGTATGCGTATGAGTATGAGTATGAGTATGAGTATGAGTGTGAGTGTGAGTGCGAATGTGAGTATGAGCATGTGTATGAGTATGAGTATGAGTATGACTATGAGTATGAGTATGAGTATGAGTATGAGTATGAGTATGAGTATGAGTATGAGTATGAGTATGTGCATGAGTATAAGTATGAGAATGAGTATGAGTGTGAGTATGAGTATGAGTATGAGTATGAGTATGAGTATGAGTATGACTGTGAGTATGAGTATGAGTATGAGTATGAGTTTAAGTATGAGTATGAGTATGAGTATGTGCATGAGTATGAGTATGTGTATGAGTATGAGTATGAGTATGAGTTTAAGTGTGAGTATGAGTATGAGTATGAGTATGAGTATAAGTATTAGTATTAGTATGAGTATGAGTACGAGTATTAGTATGAGTATGAGTATGAGTATGAGTTTAAGTATGAGTATGAGTATGAGTATGTGCATGAGTATGAGTATGTGTATGAGTATGAGTATGAGTATGAGTATGAGTATGAGTATGAGTATGAGTATGAGTATGAGTATGAGTATGAGTATGAGTATGAGTATGAGTATGAGTATGAGTATGAGTATGAGTATGAGTATGAGTATGAGTATGAGTATGAGTATGAGTATGAGTATGAGTATGAGTATGAGTATGAGTATGAGTATGAGTATGAGTATGAGTATGAGTATGAGTATGAGTATAAGTATTAGTATGAGTATGAGTAAGAGTACGAGTAGGAGTACGAGTATGCGTATGAGTATGAGTATGAGTATTAGTATGAGTGTGAGTATGAGTGTGAGTGTGAGTGCGAATGTGAGTACGAGTATGCGTATGAGTATGAGTATGAGTATGAGTATGAGTGTGAGTGTGAGTGCGAATGTGAGTATGAGCATGTGTATGAGTATGAGTATGAGTATGACTATGAGTATGAGTATGAGTATGAGTATGAGTATGAGTATGAGTATGAGTATGAGTATGAGTATGTGCATGAGTATGAGTATGTGTATGAGTATGAGTATGAGTATGAGTATGAGTATGAGTATGAGTATGTGTATGAGTATGAGTATGAGTATGAGTATGAGTATGAGTATGAGTATGAGTATGAGTATGAGTATGAGTATGAGTTAGAGTATGAGTATGTGTATGAGTATGAGTATGAGTATGAGTATGAGTATGAGTGTGAGTGTGAGTGCGAATGTGAGTATGAGCATGTGTATGAGTATGAGTATGAGTATGACTATGAGTATGAGTATGAGTATGAGCATGAGCATGAGCATGAGCATGAGCGTGAGCGTGAGAATAAGCATGAGTATGAGTTTAACTATGAGTATGAGTACGAGTATGCGTATGAATATGAGTATGAGTATGAGTATGAGTATGAGTATGAGTATGAGTATGAGTTTAAGTGTGAGTATGAGTATGAGCATGAGTATGAGTATGAGTATGAGTATGAGTATGAGTATGAGTATGAGTATAAGTATTAGTATGAGTATGAGTACGAGTATTAGTATGAGTATGAGTATGAGTATGAGTTAAAGTATGAGTATGAGTATGAGTATGTGCATGAGTATGAGTATGTGTATGAGTATGTGCATGAGTATGAGTATGTGTATGAGTATGAGTATGAGTATGAGTATGAGTATGAGTATGAGTATAAGTATGAGTATGAGTATGAGTATGAGTATGAGTATGAGTATGAGTATGAGTATGAGTATGAGTATGAGTATAAGTATTAGTATGAGTATGAGTACGAGTATTAGTATGAGTATGAGTATGAGTATGAGTTTAAGTGTGAGTATGAGTATGAGCATGAGTATGAGTAGGAGTATGAGTATGAGTATGAGTATAAGTATTAGTATGAGTATGAGTACGAGTATTAGTATGAGTATGAGTATGAATATGAGTTAAAGTATGAGTATGAGTATGAGTATGTGCATGAGTATGAGTATGTGTATGAGTATGAGTATGAGTATGAGTATGAGTATGAGTATGAGTATAAGTATTAGTATGAGTATGAGTACGAGTATTAGTATGAGTATGAGTATGAGTATGAATATGAGTATGAGTTTAAGTATGAGTATGAGTATGAGAATGTGCATGAGTATGAGTATGTGTATGAGTATGAGTATGAGTATGAGTATGAGTATGAGTATGAGTATGAGTATGAGTATGAGTATGAGTATAAGTATGAGAATGAGTATGAGTGTGAGTATGAGAATGAGTATGAGTATGTGTATGAGTATGAGTTTGAGTATGAGTATGAGTATGAGTATGAGTATGAGTATGAGTATGAGTATGAGTATGAGTATGAGTATGAGTATGAGAATGAGTATGAGTATGAGTATGAGTATAAGTATGAGTATGAGTATGAGTATGAGTATGAGTATGAGTATGAGTATGAGTATGAGTATGAGTATGAGTATAAGTATTAGTATGAGTATGAGTACGAGTATTAGTATGAGTATGAGTATGAGTATGAGTTTAAGTGTGAGTATGAGTATGAGCATGAGTATGAGTATGAGTATGAGTATGAGTATGAGTATGAGTATAAGTATTAGTATGAGTATGAGTACGAGTATTAGTATGAGTATGAGTATGAGTATGAGTTAAAGTATGAGTATGAGTATGAGTATGTGCATGAGTATGAGTATGTGTATGAGTATGAGTATGAGTATGAGTATGTGTATGAGTATGAGTATGAGTATGAGTATGAGTATGAGTATGAGTATAAGTATGGGAATGAGTATGAGTGTGAGTATGAGAATGAGTATGAGTATGTGTATGAGTATGAGTATCAGTATGAGTATGGGTATGAGTATGAGTATGAGTATAAGTATGAGAATGAGTATGAGTGTGAGTATGAGAATGAGTATGAGTATGTGTATGAGTATGAGTTTGAGTATGAGTATGAGTATGAGTATGAGTATGACTATGAGTATGAGTATGAGTATGAGTATAAGTATTAGTATTAGTATTAGTATGAGTACGAGTATTAGTATGAGTATGAGTATGAGAATGAGTATGAGTATGAGTATGAGTATGAGTAAGAGTATGAGTATGAGTATGAGTGTGAGTATGAGTATGAGTATGAGTTTGAGTATGAGTATGAGTATGAGTATGAGTATGAGTATGAGTATGAGTATGAGTATGAGTATGAGTTTAAGTATGAGTATGAGTTTAAGTATGAGTATGAGTATGAGTATGAGTATGAGTATGAGTATGAGTATAAGTATGAGTATGAGTACGAGCATGAGCATGAGCATGAGCATGAGCGTGAGCGTGAGAATAAGCATGAGTATGAGTTTAACTATGAGTATGAGTACGAGTATGCGTATGAATATGAGTATGAGTATGTGTATGAGTATGAGTATGAGTATGAGTATGAGTATGAGTATAAGTATTAGTATGAGTATGAGTACGAGTATTAGTATGAGTATGAGTATGAGTATGAATATGAGTATGAGTTTAAGTATGAGTATGAGTATGAGTATGTGCATGAGTATGAGTATGTGTATGAGTATGAGTATGAGTATGAGTATGAGTATGAGTATGAGTATGAGTATGAGTATGAGTATGAGTATAAGTATGAGAATGAGTATGAGTGTGAGTATGAGAATGAGTATGAGTATGTGTATGAGTATGAGTTTGAGTATGAGTATGAGTATGAGTATGAGTATGAGTATGAGTATGAGTATGAGTATGAGTATGAGTATGAGTACGAGTATGAGAATGAGTATGAGTATGAGTATGAGTATAAGTATGAGTATGAGTATGAGTATGAGTATGAGTATGAGTATGAGTATGAGTATGAGTATGAGTATGAGTATGAGTATGAGTATGAGTATGAGTTAGAGTATGAGTATGTGTATGAGTATGAGTATGAGTATGAGTATGAGTATGAGTGTGAGTGTGAGTGCGAATGTGAGTATGAGCATGTGTATGAGTATGAGTATGAGTATGACTATGAGTATGAGTATGAGTATGAGCATGAGCATGAGCATGAGCATGAGCGTGAGCGTGAGAATAAGCATGAGTATGAGTTTAACTATGAGTATGAGTACGAGTATGCGTATGAATATGAGTATGAGTATGAGTATGAGTATGAGTATGAGTATGAGTATGAGTTTAAGTGTGAGTATGAGTATGAGCATGAGTATGAGTATGAGTATGAGTATGAGTATGAGTATGAGTATAAGTATTAGTATGAGTATGAGTACGAGTATTAGTATGAGTATGAGTATGAGTATGAGTTAAAGTATGAGTATGAGTATGAGTATGTGCATGAGTATGAGTATGTGTATGAGTATGTGCATGAGTATGAGTATGTGTATGAGTATGAGTATGAGTATGAGTATGAGTATGAGTATGAGTATAAGTATGAGTATGAGTATGAGTATGAGTATGAGTATGAGTATGAGTATGAGTATGAGTATGAGTATGAGTATAAGTATTAGTATGAGTATGAGTACGAGTATTAGTATGAGTATGAGTATGAGTATGAGTTTAAGTGTGAGTATGAGTATGAGCATGAGTATGAGTAGGAGTATGAGTATGAGTATGAGTATAAGTATTAGTATGAGTATGAGTACGAGTATTAGTATGAGTATGAGTATGAATATGAGTTAAAGTATGAGTATGAGTATGAGTATGTGCATGAGTATGAGTATGTGTATGAGTATGAGTATGAGTATGAGTATGAGTATGAGTATGAGTATAAGTATTAGTATGAGTATGAGTACGAGTATTAGTATGAGTATGAGTATGAGTATGAATATGAGTATGAGTTTAAGTATGAGTATGAGTATGAGAATGTGCATGAGTATGAGTATGTGTATGAGTATGAGTATGAGTATGAGTATGAGTATGAGTATGAGTATGAGTATGAGTATGAGTATGAGTATAAGTATGAGAATGAGTATGAGTGTGAGTATGAGAATGAGTATGAGTATGTGTATGAGTATGAGTTTGAGTATGAGTATGAGTATGAGTATGAGTATGAGTATGAGTATGAGTATGAGTATGAGTATGAGTATGAGTATGAGAATGAGTATGAGTATGAGTATGAGTATAAGTATGAGTATGAGTATGAGTATGAGTATGAGTATGAGTATGAGTATGAGTATGAGTATGAGTATGAGTATGAGTATAAGTATTAGTATGAGTATGAGTACGAGTATTAGTATGAGTATGAGTATGAGTATGAGTTTAAGTGTGAGTATGAGTATGAGCATGAGTATGAGTATGAGTATGAGTATGAGTATGAGTATGAGTATAAGTATTAGTATGAGTATGAGTACGAGTATTAGTATGAGTATGAGTATGAGTATGAGTTAAAGTATGAGTATGAGTATGAGTATGTGCATGAGTATGAGTATGTGTATGAGTATGAGTATGAGTATGAGTATGTGTATGAGTATGAGTATGAGTATGAGTATGAGTATGAGTATGAGTATAAGTATGGGAATGAGTATGAGTGTGAGTATGAGAATGAGTATGAGTATGTGTATGAGTATGAGTATCAGTATGAGTATGGGTATGAGTATGAGTATGAGTATAAGTATGAGAATGAGTATGAGTGTGAGTATGAGAATGAGTATGAGTATGTGTATGAGTATGAGTTTGAGTATGAGTATGAGTATGAGTATGAGTATGACTATGAGTATGAGTATGAGTATGAGTATAAGTATTAGTATTAGTATTAGTATGAGTACGAGTATTAGTATGAGTATGAGTATGAGAATGAGTATGAGTATGAGTATGAGTATGAGTAAGAGTATGAGTATGAGTATGAGTGTGAGTATGAGTATGAGTATGAGTTTGAGTATGAGTATGAGTATGAGTATGAGTATGAGTATGAGTATGAGTATGAGTATGAGTATGAGTTTAAGTATGAGTATGAGTTTAAGTATGAGTATGAGTATGAGTATGAGTATGAGTATGAGTATGAGTATAAGTATGAGTATGAGTACGAGCATGAGCATGAGCATGAGCATGAGCGTGAGCGTGAGAATAAGCATGAGTATGAGTTTAACTATGAGTATGAGTACGAGTATGCGTATGAATATGAGTATGAGTATGTGTATGAGTATGAGTATGAGTATGAGTATGAGTATGAGTATAAGTATTAGTATGAGTATGAGTACGAGTATTAGTATGAGTATGAGTATGAGTATGAATATGAGTATGAGTTTAAGTATGAGTATGAGTATGAGTATGTGCATGAGTATGAGTATGTGTATGAGTATGAGTATGAGTATGAGTATGAGTATGAGTATGAGTATGAGTATGAGTATGAGTATGAGTATAAGTATGAGAATGAGTATGAGTGTGAGTATGAGAATGAGTATGAGTATGTGTATGAGTATGAGTTTGAGTATGAGTATGAGTATGAGTATGAGTATGAGTATGAGTATGAGTATGAGTATGAGTATGAGTATGAGTATGAGAATGAGTATGAGTATGAGTATGAGTATAAGTATGAGTATGAGTATGAGTATGAGTATGAGTATGAGTATGAGTATGAGTATGAGTATGAGTATGAGTATGAGTATAAGTATTAGTATGAGTATGAGTACGAGTATTAGTATGAGTATGAGTATGAGTTTAAGTGTGAGTATGAGTATGAGCATGAGTATGAGTATGAGTAGGAGTATGAGTATAAGTATTAGTATGAGTATGAGTACGAGTATTAGTATGAGTATGAGTATGAGTATGAGTTAAAGTATGAGTATGAGTATGAGTATGTGCATGAGTATGAGTATGTGTATGAGTATGAGTATGAGTATGAGTATGTGTATGAGTATGAGTATGAGTATGAGTATGAGTATGAGTATAAGTATGGGAATGAGTATGAGTGTGAGTATGAGAATGAGTATGAGTATGTGTATGAGTATGAGTATCAGTATGAGTATGGGTATGAGTATGAGTATGAGTATAAGTATGAGAATGAGTATGAGTGTGAGTATGAGAATGAGTATGAGTATGTGTATGAGTATGAGTTTGAGTATGAGTATGAGTATGAGTATGAGTATGAGTATGAGTATGAGTATGAGTATGAGTATGAGTATAAGTATGAGTATGAATATGAGTATAAGTATGAGAATGAGTATGAGTGTGAGTATGAGAATGAGTATGAGTATGTGTATGAGTATGAGTATGATTATGAGTATGAGTATGAGTATGAGTATGAGTATGAGTATGAGTAAGACTATGAGTATGAGTATGAGTATGAGTATGAGTTTAAGTATGAGTATGAGTATGAGTATGAGTATGTGCATGAGTATGAGTATGTGTATGAGTATGAGTATGAGTATGAGTTTAAGTGTGAGTATGAGTATGAGTATGAGTATGAGTATAAGTATTAGTATTAGTATGAGTATGAGTACGAGTATTAGTATGAGTATGAGTATGAGTATGAGTTTAAGTATGAGTATGAGTATGAGTATGTGCATGAGTATGAGTATGTGTATGAGTATGAGTATGAGTATGAGTATGAGTATGAGTATGAGTATGAGTATGAGTATGAGTATGAGTATGAGTATAAGTATTAGTATGAGTATGAGTAGGAGTACGAGTAGGAGTACGAGTATGCGTATGAGTATGAGTATGAGTATGAGTATGAGTGTGAGTGTGAGTGCGAATGTGAGTACGAGTATGCGTATGAGTATGAGTATGAGTATGAGTATGAGTGTGAGTGTGAGTGCGAATGTGAGTATGAGCATGTGTATGAGTATGAGTATGAGTATGACTATGAGTATGAGTATGAGTATGAGTATGAGTATGAGTATGAGTATGAGTATGAGTATGAGTATGAGTTTAAGTATGAGTATGAGTTTAAGTATGACTATGAGTATGAGTATGAGTATGAGTATGAGTATGAGTATGAGTATGAGTATAAGTATGAGTATGAGTATGAGCATGAGCATGAGCATGAGCATGAGCGTGAGCGTGAGAATAAGCATGAGTATGAGTTTAACTATTAGTATGAGTACGAGTATGCGTATGAATATGAGTATGAGTATGAGTATGAGTATGAGTATGAGTATGAGTATGAGTATGAGTATGAGTATGAGTATGAGTATGAGTATGAGTATGAGTATGAGTATGAGTATGAGTATGAGTATGAGTATGAGTATGAGTTTAAGTATGAGTATGAGTTTAAGTATGACTATGAGTATGAGTATGAGTATGAGTATGAGTATGAGTATGAGTATGAGTATAAGTATGAGTATGAGTATGAGTATGAGTATGAGTATGAGTATGAGTATGAGTATAAGTATGAGTATGTGTATGAGTATGAGTATGAGTATGAGTATGAGTATGAGTATGAGTATGAGTATGTGTATGAGTATGAGTATGAGTATGAGTATGAGTATGAGTATAAGTATTAGTATGAGTATGAGTATGAGTACGAGTATTAGTATGAGTATGAGTATGAGTATGAGTTTAAGTGTGAGTATGAGTATGAGCTTGAGTATGAGTATGATTATGAGTATGAGTATGAGTATAAGTATTAGTATGAGTATGAGTACGAGTATTAGTATGAGTATGAGTATGAGTATGAGTTAAAGTATGAGTATGAGTATGAGTATGTGCATGAGTATGAGTATATGTATGAGTATGAGTATGAGTATGAGTATGTGTATGAGTATGAGTATGAGTATGAGTATGAGTATGAGTATGAGTATAAGTATGGGAATGAGTATGAGTGTGAGTATGAGAATGAGTATGAGTATGTGTATGAGTATGAGTATGAGTATGAGTATGAGTATGGGTATGAGTATGAGTATAAGTATGAGAATGAGTATGAGTGTGAGTATGAGAATGAGTATGAGTATGTGTATGAGTATGAGTTTGAGTATGAGTATGAGTATGAGTATGAGTATGACTATGAGTATGAGTATGAGTATGAGTATAAGTATTAGTATTAGTATTAGTATTAGTATGAGTACGAGTATTAGTATGAGTATGAGTATGAGAATGAGTATGAGTATGAGTATGAGTAAGAGTATGAGTATGAGTATGAGTGTGAGTATGAGTATGAGTATGAGTTTGAGTATGAGTATGAGTATGAGTATGAGTATGAGTATGAGTATGAGTTTAAGTATGAGTATGAGTTTAAGTATGAGTATGAGTATGAGTATGAGTATGAGTATGAGTATGAGTATGAGTATAAGTATGAGTATGAGTATGAGTATGAGTATAAGTATGAGTATGAGTATGAGTATGAGTATGAGTATAAGTATTAGTATGAGTATGAGTACGAGTATGCGTATGAGTATGAGTATGAGTATGAGTATGAGTATGAGTGTGAGTGTGAGTGCGAATGTGATTATGAGCATGTGTAAGAGTATGAGTATGAGTATGACTATGAGTATGAGTATGAGAATGAGCATGAGCATGAGCATGAGCATGAGCGTGAGCGTGAGAATAAGCATGAGTATGAGTTTAACTATGAGTATGAGTACGAGTATGCGTATGAATATGAGTATGAGTATGAGTATGAGTATGAGTATGAGTATGAGTATGAGTATGAGTATGAGTATAAGTATGAGTATGAGTATGAGTATGAGTATGAGTATGAGTATGAGTATGAGTATGAGTATGAGTATGAGTATGAGTATGAGTATGAGTATGAGTATGAGTATGAGTATGAGTATGAGTATGAGTATGAGTATGAGTATGAGTATGTGCATGAGTATGAGTATGTGTATGAGTATGAGTATGAGTATGAGTATGAGTATGAGTATGAGTATGAGTATGAGTATGAGTATAAGTATGAGTATGAGTATGAGTATGAGTATGAGTATAAGTATGGGAATGAGTATGAGTGTGAGTATGAGAATGAGTATGAGTATGTGTATGAGTATGAGTATCAGTATGAGTATGGGTATGAGTATGAGTATGAGTATAAGTATGAGAATGAGTATGAGTGTGAGTATGAGAATGAGTATGAGTATGTGTATGAGTATGAGTTTGAGTATGAGTATGAGTATGAGTATGAGTATGACTATGAGTATGAGTATGAGTATGAGTATAAGTATTAGTATTAGTATTAGTATGAGTACGAGTATTAGTATGAGTATGAGTATGAGAATGAGTATGAGTATGAGTATGAGTATGAGTATGAGTATGAGTATGAGTATGAGTATGAGTTTAAGTATGAGTATGAGTTTAAGTATGAGTATGAGTATGAGTATGAGTATGAGTATGAGTATGAGTATGAGTATGAGTATAAGTATGAGTATGAGTACGAGCATGAGCATGAGCATGAGCATGAGCGTGAGCGTGAGAATAAGCATGAGTATGAGTTTAACTATGAGTATGAGTACGAGTATGCGTATGAATATGAGTATGAGTATGTGTATGAGTATGAGTATGAGTATGAGTATGAGTATGAGTATAAGTATTAGTATGAGTATGAGTACGAGTATTAGTATGAGTATGAGTATGAGTATGAATATGAGTATGAGTTTAAGTATGAGTATGAGTATGAGTATGTGCATGAGTATGAGTATGTGTATGAGTATGAGTATGAGTATGAGTATGAGTATGAGTATGAGTATGAGTATGAGTATGAGTATGAGTATGAGTATAAGTATGAGAATGAGTATGAGTGTGAGTATGAGAATGAGTATGAGTATGTGTATGAGTATGAGTTTGAGTATGAGTATGAGTATGAGTATGAGTATGAGTATGAGTATGAGTATGAGTATGAGTATGAGTATGAGTATGAGAATGAGTATGAGTATGAGTATGAGTATAAGTATGAGTATGAGTATGAGTATGAGTATGAGTATGAGTATGAGTATGAGTATGAGTATGAGTATGAGTATGAGTATAAGTATTAGTATGAGTATGAGTACGAGTATTAGTATGAGTATGAGTATGAGTTTAAGTGTGAGTATGAGTATGAGCATGAGTATGAGTATGAGTATGAGTATGAGTATAAGTATTAGTATGAGTATGAGTACGAGTATTAGTATGAGTATGAGTATGAGTATGAGTTAAAGTATGAGTATGAGTATGAGTATGTGCATGAGTATGAGTATGTGTATGAGTATGAGTATGAGTAGGAGTATGTGTATGAGTATGAGTATGAGTATGAGTATGAGTATGAGTATAAGTATGGGAATGAGTATGAGTGTGAGTATGAGAATGAGTATGAGTATGTGTATGAGTATGAGTATCAGTATGAGTATGGGTATGAGTATGAGTATGAGTATAAGTATGAGAATGAGTATGAGTGTGAGTATGAGAATGAGTATGAGTATGTGTATGAGTATGAGTTTGAGTATGAGTATGAGTATGAGTATGAGTATGAGTATGAGTATGAGTATGAGTATGAGTATGAGTATAAGTATGAGTATGAATATGAGTATAAGTATGAGAATGAGTATGAGTGTGAGTATGAGAATGAGTATGAGTATGAGTATGAGTATGAGTATGAGTATGAGTATAAGTATGAGTATGAGTACGAGCATGAGCATGAGCATGAGCATGAGCGTGAGCGTGAGAATAAGCATGAGTATGAGTTTAACTATGAGTATGAGTACGAGTATGCGTATGAATATGAGTATGAGTATGTGTATGAGTATGAGTATGAGTATGAGTATGAGTATGAGTATAAGTATTAGTATGAGTATGAGTACGAGTATTAGTATGAGTATGAGTATGAGTATGAATATGAGTATGAGTTTAAGTATGAGTATGAGTATGAGTATGTGCATGAGTATGAGTATGTGTATGAGTATGAGTATGAGTATGAGTATGAGTATGAGTATGAGTATGAGTATGAGTATGAGTATAAGTATGAGAATGAGTATGAGTGTGAGTATGAGAATGAGTATGAGTATGTGTATGAGTATGAGTTTGAGTATGAGTATGAGTATGAGTATGAGTATGAGTATGAGTATGAGTATGAGTATGAGTATGAGTATGAGTATGAGAATGAGTATGAGTATGAGTATGAGTATAAGTATGAGTATGAGTATGAGTATGAGTATGAGTATGAGTATGAGTATGAGTATGAGTATGAGTATAAGTATTAGTATGAGTATGAGTACGAGTATTAGTATGAGTATGAGTATGAGTTTAAGTGTGAGTATGAGTATGAGCATGAGTATGAGTATGAGTATGAGTATGAGTATAAGTATTAGTATGAGTATGAGTACGAGTATTAGTATGAGTATGAGTATGAGTATGAGTTAAAGTATGAGTATGAGTATGAGTATGTGCATGAGTATGAGTATGTGTATGAGTATGAGTATGAGTATGAGTATGTGTATGAGTATGAGTATGAGTATGAGTATGAGTATGAGTATAAGTATGGGAATGAGTATGAGTGTGAGTATGAGAATGAGTATGAGTATGTGTATGAGTATGAGTATCAGTATGAGTATGGGTATGAGTATGAGTATGAGTATAAGTATGAGAATGAGTATGAGTGTGAGTATGAGAATGAGTATGAGTATGTGTATGAGTATGAGTTTGAGTATGAGTATGAGTATGAGTATGAGTATGAGTATGAGTATGAGTATGAGTATGAGTATGAGTATAAGTATGAGTATGAATATGAGTATAAGTATGAGAATGAGTATGAGTGTGAGTATGAGAATGAGTATGAGTATGTGTATGAGTATGAGTATGATTATGAGTATGAGTATGAGTATGAGTATGAGTATGAGTATGAGTAAGACTATGAGTATGAGTATGAGTATGAGTATGAGTTTAAGTATGAGTATGAGTATGAGTATGAGTATGTGCATGAGTATGAGTATGTGTATGAGTATGAGTATGAGTATGAGTTTAAGTGTGAGTATGAGTATGAGTATGAGTATGAGTATAAGTATTAGTATTAGTATGAGTATGAGTACGAGTATTAGTATGAGTATGAGTATGAGTATGAGTTTAAGTATGAGTATGAGTATGAGTATGTGCATGAGTATGAGTATGTGTATGAGTATGAGTATGAGTATGAGTATGAGTATGAGTATGAGTATGAGTATGAGTATGAGTATGAGTATGAGTATAAGTATTAGTATGAGTATGAGTAGGAGTACGAGTAGGAGTACGAGTATGCGTATGAGTATGAGTATGAGTATGAGTATGAGTGTGAGTGTGAGTGCGAATGTGAGTACGAGTATGCGTATGAGTATGAGTATGAGTATGAGTATGAGTGTGAGTGTGAGTGCGAATGTGAGTATGAGCATGTGTATGAGTATGAGTATGAGTATGACTATGAGTATGAGTATGAGTATGAGTATGAGTATGAGTATGAGTATGAGTATGAGTATGAGTATGAGTATGAGTATGAGTATGAGTTTAAGTATGAGTATGAGTTTAAGTATGACTATGAGTATGAGTATGAGTATGAGTATGAGTATGAGTATGAGTATGAGTATAAGTATGAGTATGAGTATGAGCATGAGCATGAGCATGAGCATGAGCGTGAGCGTGAGAATAAGCATGAGTATGAGTTTAACTATGAGTATGAGTACGAGTATGCGTATGAATATGAGTATGAGTATGAGTATGAGTATGAGTATGAGTATGAGTATGAGTATGAGTATGAGTATGAGTATGAGTATGAGTATGAGTATGAGTATGAGTATGAGTATGAGTATGAGTATGAGTATGAGTATGAGTATGAGTATGAGTATGAGTATGAGTTTAAGTATGAGTATGAGTTTAAGTATGACTATGAGTATGAGTATGAGTATGAGTATGAGTATGAGTATGAGTATGAGTATAAGTATGAGTATGAGTATGAGTATGAGTATGAGTATGAGTATGAGTATGAGTATAAGTATGAGTATGTGTATGAGTATGAGTATGAGTATGAGTATGAGTATGAGTATGAGTATGAGTATGTGTATGAGTATGAGTATGAGTATGAGTATGAGTATGAGTATAAGTATTAGTATGAGTATGAGTATGAGTACGAGTATTAGTATGAGTATGAGTATGAGTATGAGTTTAAGTGTGAGTATGAGTATGAGCTTGAGTATGAGTATGATTATGAGTATGAGTATGAGTATAAGTATTAGTATGAGTATGAGTACGAGTATTAGTATGAGTATGAGTATGAGTATGAGTTAAAGTATGAGTATGAGTATGAGTATGTGCATGAGTATGAGTATATGTATGAGTATGAGTATGAGTATGAGTATGTGTATGAGTATGAGTATGAGTATGAGTATGAGTATGAGTATGAGTATAAGTATGGGAATGAGTATGAGTGTGAGTATGAGAATGAGTATGAGTATGTGTATGAGTATGAGTATGAGTATGAGTATGAGTATGGGTATGAGTATGAGTATAAGTATGAGAATGAGTATGAGTGTGAGTATGAGAATGAGTATGAGTATGTGTATGAGTATGAGTTTGAGTATGAGTATGAGTATGAGTATGAGTATGACTATGAGTATGAGTATGAGTATGAGTATGAGTATAAGTATTAGTATTAGTATTAGTATTAGTATGAGTACGAGTATTAGTATGAGTATGAGTATGAGAATGAGTATGAGTATGAGTATGAGTAAGAGTATGAGTATGAGTATGAGTGTGAGTATGAGTATGAGTATGAGTTTGAGTATGAGTATGAGTATGAGTATGAGTATGAGTATGAGTATGAGTTTAAGTATGAGTATGAGTTTAAGTATGAGTATGAGTATGAGTATGAGTATGAGTATGAGTATGAGTATGAGTATAAGTATGAGTATGAGTATGAGTATGAGTATAAGTATGAGTATGAGTATGAGTATGAGTATGAGTATAAGTATTAGTATGAGTATGAGTACGAGTATGAGTATGAGTATGAGTTTAAGTATGAGTATGAGTTTAAGTATGAGTATGAGTATGAGTATGAGTACGAGTATGCGTATGAATATGAGTATGAGTATGAGTATGAGTATGAGTATGAGTATGAGTATGAGTATGAGTATGAGTATAAGTATGAGTATGAGTATGAGTATGAGTATGAGTATGAGTATGAGTATGAGTATGAGTATGAGTATGAGTATGAGTATGAGTATGAGTATGAGTATGAGTATGAGTATGAGTATGAGTATGAGTTAGAGTATGAGTATGTGTATGAGTATGAGTATGAGTATGAGTATGAGTATGAGTATGAGTATGAGTGTGAGTGTGAGTGCGAATGTGAGTATGAGCATGTGTATGAGTATGAGTATGAGTATAAGTATGAGTATGAGTATGAGTATGAGTATGAGTATGAGTATGAGTATGAGTATGAGTATGAGTATGAGTATAAGTATGAGTATGAGTATGAGTATGAGTATGAGTATGAGTATGAGTATGAGTATGAGTATGTGCATGAGTATGAGTATGTGTATGAGTATGAGTATGAGTATGAGTATGAGTATGAGTATGTGTATGAGTATGAGTATGAGTATGAGTATGAGTATAAGTATGAGAATGAGTATGAGTGTGAGTATGAGAATGAGTATGAGTATGTGTATGAGTATGAGTATGATTATGAGTATGAGTATGAGTATGAGTATGAGTATGAGTATGAGTATGAGTATGAGTATGACTATGAGTATGAGTATGAGTATGAGTATGAGTTTAAGTATGAGTATGAGTATGAGTATGTGCATGAGTATGAGTATGTGTATGAGTATGAGTATGAGTATGAGTTTAAGTGTGAATATGAGTATGAGTATGAGTATGAGTATAAGTATTAGTATTAGTATGAGTATGAGTACGAGTATTAGTATGAGTATGAGTATGAGTATGAGTTTAAGTATGAGTATGAGTATGAGTATGTGCATGAGTATGAGTATGTGTATGAGTATGAGTATGAGTATGAGTATGAGTATGAGTATGAGTATGAGTATGAGTATGAGTACGAGTATGAGTATGAGTATGAGTATGAGTATGAGTATGAGTATGAGTATGAGTATGAGTATGAGTATGAGTATGAGTATGAGTATAAGTATTAGTATGAGTATGAGTAGGAGTACGAGTAGGAGTACGAGTATGCGTATGAGTATGAGTATGAGTATGAGTATGAGTATGAGTGTGAGTATGAGTGTGAGTGTGAGTGCGAATGTGAGTACGAGTATGCGTATGAGTATGAGTATGAGTATGAGTATGAGTGTGAGTGTGAGTGCGAATGTGAGTATGAGCATGTGTATGAGTATGAGTATGAGTATGACTATGAGTATGAGTATGAGTATGAGCATGAGCATGAGCATGAGCGTGAGCGTGAGAATAAGCATGAGTATGAGTTTAACTATGAGTATGAGTACGAGTATGCGTATGAATATGAGTATGAGTATGAGTATGAGTATGAGTATGAGTATGAGTATAAGTATGAGTATGAGTATGAGTATGAGTATGAGTATGAGTATGAGTATGAGTATGAGTATGAGTATGAGTATAAGTATGAGTATGAGTATGAGTATGAGTATGAGTATGAGTATGAGTATGAGTATGTGCATGAGTATGAGTATGTGTATGAGTATGAGTATGAGTATGAGTATGAGTATGAGTATGAGTATGTGTATGAGTATGAGTATGAGTATGAGTATGAGTATGAGTATGAGTATGAGTATGAGTATGAGTATGAGTATGAGTATGACTATGAGTATGAGTATGAGTATGAGTATGAGTTTAAGTATGAGTATGAGTATGAGTATGTGCATGAGTATGAGTATTTGTATGAGTATGAGTATGAGTATGAGTTTAAGTGTGAGTATGAGTATGAGTATGAGTATGAGTATAAGTATTAGTATTAGTATGAGTATGAGTACGAGTATTAGTATGTGTATGAGTATGAGTATGAGTATGAGTATGTGTATGAGTATGAGTATGAGTATGAGTATGAGTATGAGTATGAGTATGAGTATGAGTATGAGTATGAGTATAAGTATGAGAATGAGTATGAGTGTGAGTATGAGAATGAGTATGAGTATGTGTATGAGTATGAGTATGATTATGAGTATGAGTATGAGTATGAGTATGAGTATAAGTATTAGTATGAGTATGAGTACGAGTATTAGTATGAGTATGAGTATGATTATGAGTTTATGTGTGAGTATGAGTATGAGCATGAGTATGAGTATGAGTATGAGTATGAGTATGAGTATGAGTATGAGTATGAGTATAAGTATGAGTATGAGTATGAGTATGAGTATGAGTATGAGTATGAGTATGAGTATGAGTATGAGTATGAGTATAAGTATTAGTATGAGTATGAGTATGAGTATGAGTATGAGTATGAGTATGAGTATAAGTATTATTATGAGTATGAGTACGAGTATTAGTATGAGTATGAGTATGAGTTAAAGTATGAATATGAGTATGAGTATGTGCATGAGTATGAGTATGTGTATGAGTATGAGTATGAGTATGTGTATGAGTATGAGTATGAGTATGAGTATGAGTATGAGTATGAGTATGAGTATAAGTATGAGAATGAGTATGAGTGTGAGTATGAGTATGAGTATGAGTATGAGTATGAGTATGAGTATGACTGTGAGTATGAGTATGAGTATGAGTATGAGTATGAGTACGAGTATGCGTATGAATATGAGTATGAGTATGAGTATGAGTATGAGTATGAGTATGAGTATGAGTATGAGTACGAGTATGCGTATGAATACGAGTATGAGTATGAGTATGAGTATGAGTATGAGTATGAGTATAAGTATGAGTATGAGTATGAGTATGAGTATGAGTATGAGTATGAGTATGAGTATGAGTATGAGTATGAGTATGTGCATGAGTATGAGTATGTGTATGAGTATGAGTATGAGTATGAGTATGAGTATGAGTATGAGTATGTGTATGAGTATGAGTATGAGTATGAGTATGAGTATGAGTATGAGTATGAGTATGAGTATGAGTATGAGTTAGAGTATGAGTATGTGTATGAGTATGAGTATGAGTATGATTATGAGTATGAGAATGAGTATGAGTGTGAGTATGAGTATGAGTATGTGTATGAGTATGAGTATGACTGTGAGTATGAGTATGAGTATGAGTATGAGTACGAGTATGCGTATGAATATGAGTATGAGTATGAGTATGAGTATGAGTATGAGTATGAGTACGAGTATGCGTATGAATATGAGTATGAGTATGAGTATGAGTATGAGTATGAGTATAAGTATTAGTATGAGTATGAGTATGAGTATGAGTATGAGTATGAGTATAAGTATTAGTATGAGTATGAGTACGAGTATTAGTATGAGTATGAGTATGAGTTAAAGTATGAATATGAGTATGAGTATGTGCATGAGTATGAGTATGTGTATGAGTATGAGTATGAGTATGAGTATGTGTATGAGTATGAGTATGAGTATGAGTATGAGTATGAGTATGAGTATGAGTATAAGTATGAGAATGAGTATGAGTGTGAGTATGAGTATGAGTATGAGTATGAGTATGAGTATGAGTATGACTGTGAGTATGAGTATGAGTATGAGTATGAGTTTAAGTATGAGTATGAGTATGAGTATGTGCATGAGTATGAGTATGTGTATGAGTATGAGTATGAGTATGAGTTTAAGTGTGAGTATGAGTATGAGTATGAGTATGAGTATGAGTATGAGTATGAGTATGAGTATGAGTATGAGTATGAGTATAAGTATTAGTATGAGTATGAGTACGAGTATTAGTATGAGTATGAGTATGAGTATGAGTTTAAGTGTGAGTATGAGTATGAGCATGAGTATGAGTACGAGTATGAGTATGAGTATGAGTATAAGTATTAGTATGAGTATGAGTACGAGTATTAGTATGAGTATGAGTATGAGTTAAAGTATGAGTATGAGTATGAGTATGTGCATGAGTATGAGTATGTGTATGAGTATGAGTATGAGTATGAGTATGAGTATGAGTATAAGTATTAGTATGAGTATGAGTACGAGTATTAGTATGAGTATGAGTATGAGTATGAATATGAGTATGAGTTTAAGTATGAGTATGAGTATGAGTATGTGCATGAGTATGAGTATGTGTATGAGTATGAGTATGAGTATGAGTATGAGTATGAGTATGAGTATGAGTATGAGTATGAGTATGAGTATAAGTATGAGAATGAGTATGAGTGTGAGTATGAGAATGAGTATGAGTATGTGTATGAGTATGAGTTTGAGTATGAGTATGAGTATGAGTATGAGTATGAGTATGAGTATGAGTATGAGTATGAGTATGAGTATGAGTATGAGAATGAGTATGAGTATGAGTATGAGTATAAGTATGAGTATGAGTAAGAGTATGAGTATGAGTATGAGTATGAGTATGAGTATGAGTATGAGTATGAGTATGAGTATAAGTATTAGTATGAGTATGAGTACGAGTATTAGTATGAGTATGAGTATGAGTATGAGTATGAGTATAAGTATTAGTATGAGTATGAGTAGGAGTACGAGTAGGAGTACGAGTATGCGTATGAGTATGAGTATGAGTATGAGTATGAGTGTGAGTGTGAGTGCGAATGTGAGTATGAGCATGTGTATGAGTATGAGTATGAGTATGACTATGAGTATGAGTATGAGTATGAGTATGAGTATGAGTATGAGTATGAGTATGAGTATGAGTATGTGCATGAGTATGAGTATGTGTATGAGTATGAGTATGAGTATGAGTATGAGTATGAGTATGAGTATGTGTATGAGTATGAGTATGAGTATGAGTATGAGTATGAGTATGAGTATGAGTATGAGTATGAGTTAGAGTATGAGTATGTGTATGAGTATGAGTATGAGTATGAGTATGAGTATGAGTATGAGTGTGAGTGTGAGTGCGAATGTGAGTATGAGCATGTGTATGAGTATGAGTATGAGTATGACTATGAGTATGAGTATGAGTATGAGCATGAGCATGAGCATGAGCATGAGCGTGAGCGTGAGAATAAGCATGAGTATGAGTTTAACTATGAGTATGAGTACGAGTATGCGTATGAATATGAGTATGAGTATGAGTATGAGTATGAGTATGAGTATGAGTATGAGTTTAAGTGTGAGTATGAGTATGAGCATGAGTATGAGTATGAGTATGAGTATGAGTATGAGTATGAGTATAAGTATTAGTATGAGTATGAGTACGAGTATTAGTATGAGTATGAGTATGAGTATGAGTTAAAGTATGAGTATGAGTATGAGTATGTGCATGAGTATGAGTATGTGTATGAGTATGTGCATGAGTATGAGTATGTGTATGAGTATGAGTATGAGTATGAGTATGAGTATGAGTATGAGTATAAGTATGAGTATGAGTATGAGTATGAGTATGAGTATGAGTATGAGTATGAGTATAAGTATTAGTATGAGTATGAGTACGAGTATTAGTATGAGTATGAGTATGAGTATGAGTTTAAGTGTGAGTATGAGTATGAGCATGAGTATGAGTACGAGTATGAGTATGAGTATGAGTATAAGTATTAGTATGAGTATGAGTACGAGTATTAGTATGAGTATGAGTATGAGTTAAAGTATGAGTATGAGTATGAGTATGTGCATGAGTATGAGTATGTGTATGAGTATGAGTATGAGTATGAGTATGAGTATGAGTATAAGTATTAGTATGAGTATGAGTACGAGTATTAGTATGAGTATGAGTATGAGTATGAATATGAGTATGAGTTTAAGTATGAGTATGAGTATGAGTATGTGCATGAGTATGAGTATGTGTATGAGTATGAGTATGAGTATGAGTATGAGTATGAGTATGAGTATGAGTATGAGTATGAGTATAAGTATGAGAATGAGTATGAGTGTGAGTATGAGAATGAGTATGAGTATGTGTATGAGTATGAGTTTGAGTATGAGTATGAGTATGAGTATGAGTATGAGTATGAGTATGAGTATGAGTATGAGTATGAGTATGAGTATGAGAATGAGTATGAGTATGAGTATGAGTATAAGTATGAGTATGAGTATGAGTATGAGTATGAGTATGAGTATGAGTATGAGTATGAGTATGAGTATGAGTATGAGTATAAGTATTAGTATGAGTATGAGTACGAGTATTAGTATGAGTATGAGTATGAGTATGAGTTTAAGTGTGAGTATGAGTATGAGCATGAGTATGAGTATGAGTATGAGTATGAGTATAAGTATTAGTATGAGTATGAGTACGAGTATTAGTATGAGTATGAGTATGAGTATGAGTTAAAGTATGAGTATGAGTATGAGTATGTGCATGAGTATGAGTATGTGTATGAGTATGAGTATGAGTATGAGTATGTGTATGAGTATGAGTATGAGTATGAGTATGAGTATGAGTATGAGTATAAGTATGGGAATGAGTATGAGTGTGAGTATGAGAATGAGTATGAGTATGTGTATGAGTATGAGTATCAGTATGAGTATGGGTATGAGTATGAGTATGAGTATAAGTATGAGAATGAGTATGAGTGTGAGTATGAGAATGAGTATGAGTATGTGTATGAGTATGAGTTTGAGTATGAGTATGAGTATGAGTATGAGTATGACTATGAGTATGAGTATGAGTATGAGTATAAGTATTAGTATTAGTATTAGTATGAGTTCGAGTATTAGTATGAGTATGAGTATGAGAATGAGTATGAGTATGAGTATGAGTAAGAGTATGAGTATGAGTATGAGTGTGAGTATGAGTATGAGTATGAGTTTGAGTATGAGTATGAGTATGAGTATGAGTATGAGTATGAGTATGAGTATGAGTATGAGTTTAAGTATGAGTATGAGTTTAAGTATGAGTATGAGTATGAGTATGAGTATGAGTATGAGTATGAGTATGAGTATAAGTATGAGTATGAGTACGAGCATGAGCATGAGCATGAGCATGAGCGTGAGCGTGAGAATAAGCATGAGTATGAGTTTAACTATGAGTATGAGTACGAGTATGCGTATGAATATGAGTATGAGTATGTGTATGAGTATGAGTATGAGTATGAGTATGAGTATGAGTATGAGTATAAGTATTAGTATGAGTATGAGTACGAGTATTAGTATGAGTATGAGTATGAGTATGAATATGAGTATGAGTTTAAGTATGAGTATGAGTATGAGTTAAAGTATGAGTATGAGTATGAGTATGTGCATGAGTATGAGTATGTGTATGAGTATGAGTATGAGTATGAGTATGTGTATGAGTATGAGTATGAGTATGAGTATGAGTATGAGTATGAGTATGAGTATGAGTATGAGTATGAGTATAAGTATTAGTATGAGTATGAGTACGAGTATTAGTATGAGTATGAGTATGAGTATGAGTTTAAGTGTGAGTATGAGTATGAGCATGAGTATGAGTAGGAGTATGAGTATGAGTATGAGTATAAGTATTAGTATGAGTATGAGTACGAGTATTAGTATGAGTATGAGTATGAGTATGAGTTAAAGTATGAGTATGAGTATGAGTATGTGCATGAGTATGAGTATGTGTATGAGTATGAGTATGAGTATGAGTATGAGTATGAGTATAAGTATTAGTATGAGTATGAGTACGAGTATTAGTATGAGTATGAGTATGAGTATGAATATGAGTATGAGTTTAAGTATGAGTATGAGTATGAGTATGTGCATGAGTATGAGTATGTGTATGAGTATGAGTATGAGTATGAGTATGAGTATGAGTATGAGTATGAGTATGAGTATGAGTATGAGTATAAGTATGAGAATGAGTATGAGTGTGAGTATGAGAATGAGAATGAGTATGAGTATGTGTATGAGTATGAGTTTGAGTATGAGTATGAGTATGAGTATGAGTATGAGTATGAGTATGAGTATGAGTATGAGTATGAGTATGAGAATGAGTATGAGTATGAGTATGAGTATAAGTATGAGTATGAGTATGAGTATGAGTATGAGTATGAGTATGAGTATGAGTATGAGTATGAGTATGAGTATAAGTATTAGTATGAGTATGAGTACGAGTATTAGTATGAGTATGAGTATGAGTATGAGTTTAAGTGTGAGTATGAGTATGAGCATGAGTATGAGTATGAGTATGAGTATGAGTATGAGTATAAGTATTAGTATGAGTATGAGTACGAGTATTAGTATGAGTATGAGTATGAGTATAAGTATGGGAATGAGTATGAGTGTGAGTATGAGAATGAGTATGAGTATGTGTATGAGTATGAGTATCAGTATGAGTATGGGTATGAGTATGAGTATGAGTATAAGTATGAGAATGAGTATGAGTGTGAGTATGAGAATGAGTATGAGTATGTGTATGAGTATGAGTTTGAGTATGAGTATGAGTATGAGTATGAGTATGACTATGAGTATGAGTATGAGTATGAGTATAAGTATTAGTATTAGTATTAGTATGAGTTCGAGTATTAGTATGAGTATGAGTATGAGAATGAGTATGAGTATGAGTATGAGTAAGAGTATGAGTATGAGTATGAGTGTGAGTATGAGTATGAGTATGAGTTTGAGTATGAGTATGAGTATGAGTATGAGTATGAGTATGAGTATGAGTATGAGTATGAGTTTAAGTATGAGTATGAGTTTAAGTATGAGTATGAGTATGAGTATGAGTATGAGTATGAGTATGAGTATGAGTATAAGTATGAGTATGAGTACGAGCATGAGCATGAGCATGAGCATGAGCGTGAGCGTGAGAATAAGCATGAGTATGAGTTTAACTATGAGTATGAGTACGAGTATGCGTATGAATATGAGTATGAGTATGTGTATGAGTATGAGTATGAGTATGAGTATGAGTATGAGTATGAGTATAAGTATTAGTATGAGTATGAGTACGAGTATTAGTATGAGTATGAGTATGTGTATGAATATGAGTATGAGTTTAAGTATGAGTATGAGTATGAGTTAAAGTATGAGTATGAGTATGAGTATGTGCATGAGTATGAGTATGTGTATGAGTATGAGTATGAGTATGAGTATGTGTATGAGTATGAGTATGAGTATGAGTATGAGTATGAGTATAAGTATGGGAATGAGTATGAGTGTGAGTATGAGAATGAGTATGAGTATGTGTATGAGTATGAGTATCAGTATGAGTATGGGTATGAGTATGAGTATGAGTATAAGTATGAGAATGAGTATGAGTGTGAGTATGAGAATGAGTATGAGTATGTGTATGAGTATGAGTTTGAGTATGAGTATGAGTATGAGTATGAGTATGAGTATGAGTATGAGTATGAGTATGAGTATGAGTATGAGTATAAGTATGAGTATGAGTATGAGTATAAGTATGAGAATGAGTATGAGTGTGAGTATGAGAATGAGTATGAGTATGTGTATGAGTATGAGTATGATTATGAGTATGAGTATGAGTATGAGTATGAGTATGAGTATGAGTATGAGTATGACTATGAGTATGAGTATGAGTATGAGTATGAGTATGAGTGTGAGTGTGAGTGCGAATGTGAGTATTAGCATGTGTATGAGTATGAGTATGAGTATGAGTATGAGTATGAGTATGAGTATAAGTATTAGTATGAGTATGAGTACGAGTATTAGTATGAGTATGAGTATGAGTATGAGTTTAAGTGTGAGTATGAGTATGAGCATGAGTATGAGTATGAGTATGAGTATGAGTATGAGTATGTGCATGAGTATGAGTATGTGTATGAGTATGAGTATGAGTATGAGTATGTGTATGAGTATGAGTATGAGTATGAGTATGAGTATGAGTATAAGTATGGGAATGAGTATGAGTGTGAGTATGAGAATGAGTATGAGTATGTGTATGAGTATGAGTATCAGTATGAGTATGGGTATGAGTATGAGTATGAGTATAAGTATGAGAATGAGTATGAGTGTGAGTATGAGAATGAGTATGAGTATGTGTATGAGTATGAGTTTGAGTATGAGTATGAGTATGAGTATGAGTATGACTATGAGTATGAGTATGAGTATGAGTATAAGTATTAGTATTAGTATTAGTATGAGTTCGAGTATTAGTATGAGTATGAGTATGAGAATGAGTATGAGTATGAGTATGAGTAAGAGTATGAGTATGAGTATGAGTGTGAGTATGAGTATGAGTATGAGTTTGAGTATGAGTATGAGTATGAGTATGAGTATGAGTATGAGTATGAGTATGAGTATGAGTTTAAGTATGAGTATGAGTTTAAGTATGAGTATGAGTATAAGTATGAGTATGAGTATGAGTATAAGTATGAGAATGAGTATGAGTGTGAGTATGAGAATGAGTATGAGTATGTGTATGAGTATGAGTATGATTATGAGTATGAGTATGAGTATGAGTATGAGTATGAGTATGAGTATGAGTATGACTATGAGTATGAGTATGAGTATGAGTATGAGTATGAGTGTGAGTGTGAGTGCGAATGTGAGTATGAGCATGTGTATGAGTATGAGTATGAGTATGAGTATGAGTATGAGTATGAGTATGAGTATAAGTATTAGTATGAGTATGAGTACGAGTATTAGTATGAGTATGAGTATGAGTATGAGTTTAAGTGTGAGTATGAGTATGAGCATGAGTATGAGTATGAGTATGAGTATGAGTATGAGTATGAGTATGAGTATGAGTATGAGTATGAGTATGAGTATGAGTATGAGTATGTGCATGAGTATGAGTATGTGTATGAGTATGAGTATGAGTATGAGTATGAGTATGAGTATGAGTATGTGTATGAGTATGAGTATGAGTATGAGTATGAGTATGAGTATGAGTATGAGTATGAGTATGAGTATGAGTATGAGTTAGAGTATGAGTATGTGTATGAGTATGAGTATGAGTATGAGTATGAGTATGAGTATGAGTATGAGTGTGAGTGTGAGTGCGAATGTGAGTATGAGCATGTGTATGAGTATGAGTATGAGTATGAGTATGAGTATGAGTATAAGTATTAGTATGAGTATGAGTACGAGTATTAGTATGAGTATGAGTATGAGTATGAGTTTAAGTGTGAGTATGAGTATGAGCATGAGTATGAGTATGAGTATGAGTATGAGTATGAGTATAAGTATTAGTATGAGTATGAGTACGAGTATTAGTATGAGTATGAGTATGAGTATGAGTTAAAGTATGAGTATGAGTATGAGTATGTGCATGAGTATGAGTATGTGTATGAGTATGAGTATGAGTATGAGTATGTGTATGAGTATGAGTATGAGTATGAGTATGAGTATGAGTATGAGTATAAGTATGAGAATGAGTATGAGTGTGAGTATGAGAATGAGTATGAGTATGTGTATGAGTATGAGTATGATTATGAGTATGAGTATGAGTATGAGTATGAGTATGAGTATGAGTATGAGTATGAGTATGACTATGAGTATGAGTATGAGTATGAGTATGAGTTTAAGTATGAGTATGAGTATGAGTATGTGCATGAGTATGTGTATGAGTATGAGTATGAGTATGAGTTTAAGTGTGAGTATGAGTATGAGTATGAGTATGAGTATGAGTATAAGTATTAGTATTAGTATGAGTATGAGTACGAGTATTAGTATGAGTATGAGTATGAGTATGAGTTTAAGTATGAGTATGAGTATGAGTATGTGCATGAGTATGAGTATGTGTATGAGTATGAGTATGAGTATGAGTATGAGTATGAGTATGAGTATGAGTATGAGTATGAGTATGAGTATGAGTATGAGTATGAGTATGAGTATGAGTATGAGTATGAGTATGAGTATGAGTATGAGTATGAGTATGAGTATAAGTATTAGTATGAGTATGAGTAGGAGTACGAGTAGGAGTACGAGTATGCGTATGAGTATGAGTATGAGTATGAGTATGAGTGTGAGTATGAGTGTGAGTGTGAGTGCGAATGTGAGTACGAGTATGCGTATGAGTATGAGTATGAGTATGAGTATGAGTGTGAGTGTGAGTATGAGTATGAGTATGAGTATGAGTATGAGTATGAGTATGAGTTTAAGTATGAGTATGAGTTTAAGTATGAGTATGAGTATGAGTATGAGTATGAGTATGAGTATGAGTATGAGTATGAGTATGAGTATAAGTATGAGTATGAGTATGAGTATGAGTATGAGTATGAGTATGAGTATAAGTATGAGTATGTGTATGAGTATGAGTATGAGTATGAGTATGAGTATGAGTATGAGTATGAGTATGAGTATGTGTATGAGTATGAGTATGAGTATGAGTATGAGTATGAGTATAAGTATTAGTATGAGTATGAGTATGAGTACGAGTATTAGTATGAGTATGAGTATGAGTTTAAGTGTGAGTATGAGTATGAGCATGAGTATGAGTATGAGTATGAGTATGAGTATGAGTATGAGTATGAGTATGAGTATGAGTATGAGTATGAGTATGAGTATGAGTATGTGCATGAGTATGAGTATGTGTATGAGTATGAGTATGAGTATGAGTATGAGTATGAGTATGAGTATGTGTATGAGTATGAGTATGAGTATGAGTATGAGTATGAGTATGAGTATGAGTATGAGTATGAGTATGAGTATGAGTTAGAGTATGAGTATGTGTATGAGTATGAGTATGAGTATGAGTATGAGTATGTGCATGAGTATGAGTATGTGTATGAGTATGAGTATGAGTATGAGTATGAGTATGAGTATGAGTATGTGTATGAGTATGAGTATGAGTATGAGTATGAGTATGAGTATGAGTATGAGTATGAGTATGAGTATGAGTATGAGTTAGAGTATGAGTATGTGTATGAGTATGAGTATGAGTATGAGTATGAGTATGAGTATGAGTGTGAGTGTGAGTGCGAATGTGAGTATGAGCATGTGTATGAGTATGAGTATGAGTATGAGTATGAGTATGAGTATAAGTATTAGTATGAGTATGAGTACGAGTATTAGTATGAGTATGAGTATGAGTATGAGTTTAAGTGTGAGTATGAGTATGAGCATGAGTATGAGTATGAGTATGAGTATGAGTATGAGTATAAGTATTAGTATGAGTATGAGTACGAGTATTAGTATGAGTATGAGTATGAGTATGAGTTAAAGTATGAGTATGAGTATGAGTATGTGCATGAGTATGAGTATGTGTATGAGTATGAGTATGAGTATGAGTATGTGTATGAGTATGAGTATGAGTATGAGTATGAGTATGAGTATGAGTATAAGTATGAGAATGAGTATGAGTGTGAGTATGAGAATGAGTATGAGTATGTGTATGAGTATGAGTATGATTATGAGTATGAGTATGAGTATGAGTATGAGTATGAGTATGAGTATGAGTATGAGTATGACTATGAGTATGAGTATGAGTATGAGTATGAGTTTAAGTATGAGTATGAGTATGAGTATGTGCATGAGTATGTGTATGAGTATGAGTATGAGTATGAGTTTAAGTGTGAGTATGAGTATGAGTATGAGTATGAGTATGAGTATAAGTATTAGTATTAGTATGAGTATGAGTACGAGTATTAGTATGAGTATGAGTATGAGTATGAGTTTAAGTATGAGTATGAGTATGAGTATGTGCATGAGTATGAGTATGTGTATGAGTATGAGTATGAGTATGAGTATGAGTATGAGTATGAGTATGAGTATAAGTATTAGTATTAGTATGAGTATGAGTACGAGTATTAGTATGAGTATGAGTATGAGTATGAGTTTAAGTATGAGTATGAGTATGAGTATGTGCATGAGTATGAGTATGTGTATGAGTATGAGTATGAGTATGAGTATGAGTATGAGTATGAGTATGAGTATGAGTATGAGTATGAGTATGAGTGTGAGTGCGAATGTGAGTATGAGCATGTGTATGAGTATGAGTATGAGTATGACTATGAGTATGAGTATGAGTATGAGCATGAGCATGAGCATGAGCATGAGCGTGAGCGTGAGAATAAGCATGAGTATGAGTTTAACTATGAGTATGAGTACGAGTATGCGTATGAATATGAGTATGAGTATGAGTATGAGTATGAGTATGAGTATGAGTACGAGTATGCGTATGAATATGAGTATGAGTATGAGTATGAGTATGAGTATGAGTATGAGTATAAGTATGAGTATGAGTATGAGTATGAGTATGAGTATGAGTATGAGTATGAGTATGAGTATGAGTATGAGTATAAGTATGAGTATGGGTATGAGTATGAGTATAAGTATTAGTATTAGTATGAGTATGAGTACGAGTATTAGTATGAGTATGAGTATGAGTATGAGTTTAAGTATGAGTATGAGTATGAGTATGTGCATGAGTATCAGTATGTGTATGAGTATGAGTATGAGTATGAGTATGAGTATGAGTATGAGTATGAGTATGAGTATGAGTATGAGTATGAGTATGAGTATGAGTATGAGTATGAGTATGAGTATGAGTATAAGTATTAGTATGAGTATGAGTAGGAGTACGAGTAGGAGTACGAGTATGCGTATGAGTATGAGTATGAGTATGAGTGTGAGTGTGAGTGCGAATGTGAGTATGAGCATGTGTATGAGTATGAGTATGAGTATGACTATGAGTATGAGTATGAGTATGAGTATGAGTATGAGTATGAGTATGAGTATGAGTATGAGTATGAGTATGAGTATGTGCATGAGTATGAGTATGTGTATGAGTATGAGTATGAGTATGAGTATGAGTATGAGTATGAGTATGTGTATGAGTATGAGTATGAGTATGAGTATGAGTATGAGTATGAGTATGAGTATGAGTATGAGTTAGAGTATGAGTATGTGTATGAGTATGAGTATGAGTATGAGTATGAGTATGAGTATGAGTGTGAGTGTGAGTGCGAATGTGAGTATGAGCATGTGTATGAGTATGAGTATGAGTATGACTATGAGTATGAGTATGAGTATGAGCATGAGCATGAGCATGAGCATGAGCGTGAGCGTGAGAATAAGCATGAGTATGAGTTTAACTATGAGTATGAGTACGAGTATGCGTATGAATATGAGTATGAGTATGAGTATGAGTATGAGTATGAGTATGAGTATGAGTTTAAGTGTGAGTATGAGTATGAGCATGAGTATGAGTATGAGTATGAGTATGAGTATGAGTATGAGTATAAGTATTAGTATGAGTATGAGTACGAGTATGAGTATGACTATGAGTATGAGTATGAGTATGAGTATGAGTTTAAGTATGAGTATGAGTATGAGTATGTGCATGAGTATGAGTATGTGTATGAGTATGAGTATGAGTATGAGTTTAAGTGTGAGTATGAGTATGAGTATGAGTATGAGTATAAGTATTAGTATTAGTATGAGTATGAGTACGAGTATTAGTATGAGTATGAGTATGAGTATGAGTTTAAGTATGAGTATGAGTATGAGTATGTGCATGAGTATGAGTATGTGTATGAGTATGAGTATGAGTATGAGTATGAGTATGAGTATGAGTATGAGTATGAGTATGAGTATGAGTATGAGTATGAGTATGAGTATGAGTATGAGTATGAGTATGAGTATGAGTATGAGTATGAGTATGAGTATGAGTATGAGTATGAGTATAAGTATTAGTATGAGTATGAGTAGGAGTACGAGTAGGAGTACGAGTATGCGTATGAGTATGAGTATGAGTATGAGTATGAGTGTGAGTATGAGTGTGAGTGTGAGTGCGAATGTGAGTACGAGTATGCGTATGAGTATGAGTATGAGTATGAGTATGAGTGTGAGTGTGAGTATGAGTATGAGTATGAGTATGAGTATGAGCATGAGTATGAGTTTAAGTATGAGTATGAGTTTAAGTATGAGTATGAGTATGAGTATGAGTATGAGTATGAGTATGAGTATGAGTATAAGTATGAGTATGAGTATGAGTATGAGTATGAGTATGAGTATGGGTATAAGTATGAGTATGTGTATGAGTATGAGTATGAGTATGAGTATGAGTATGAGTATGAGTATGAGTATGTGTATGAGTATGAGTATGAGTATGAGTATGAGTATGAGTATAAGTATTAGTATGAGTATGAGTATGAGTACGAGTATTAGTATGAGTATGAGTATGAGTATGAGTTTAAGTGTGAGTATGAGTATGAGCTTGAGTATGAGTATGATTATGAGTATGAGTATGAGTATAAGTATTAGTATGAGTATGAGTACGAGTATTAGTATGAGTATGAGTATGAGTATGAGTTAAAGTATGAGTATGAGTATGAGTATGTGCATGAGTATGAGTATGTGTATGAGTATGAGTATGAGTATGAGTATGTGTATGAGTATGAGTATGAGTATGAGTATGAGTATGAGTATGAGTATAAGTATGGGAATGAGTATGAGTGTGAGTATGAGAATGAGTATGAGTATGTGTATGAGTATGAGTATGAGTATGAGTATGAGTATGGGTATGAGTATGAGTATAAGTATGAGAATGAGTATGAGTGTGAGTATGAGAATGAGTATGAGTATGTGTATGAGTATGAGTTTGAGTATGAGTATGAGTATGAGTATGAGTATGACTATGAGTATGAGTATGAGTATGAGTATAAGTATTAGTATTAGTATTAGTATTAGTATGAGTACGAGTATTAGTATGAGTATGAGTATGAGAATGAGTATGAGT
This sequence comes from Andrena chrysosceles, assembly GCA_963855975.1. NCBI lineage: Eukaryota > Metazoa > Arthropoda > Insecta > Hymenoptera > Andrenidae > Andrena > Andrena chrysosceles. The sequence goes on from CAWLCU010000601.1 coordinate 769,758, forward strand.
ATGAGTATGAGTAAGAGTATGAGTATGAGTATGAGTGTGAGTATGAGTATGAGTATGAGTTTGAGTATGAGTATGAGTATGAGTATGAGTATGAGTATGAGTATGAGTTTAAGTATGAGTATGAGTTTAAGTATGAGTATGAGTATGAGTATGAGTATGAGTATGAGTATGAGTATGAGTATGAGTATAAGTATGAGTATGAGTATGAGTATGAGTATAAGTATGAGTATGAGTATGAGTATGAGTATGAGTATAAGTATTAGTATGAGTATGAGTACGAGTATGCGTATGAGTATGAGTATGAGTATTAGTATGAGTATGAGTGTGAGTGTGAGTGCGAATGTGATTATGAGCATGTGTATGAGTATGAGTATGAGTATGACTATGAGTATGAGTATGAGAATGAGCATGAGCATGAGCATGAGCATGAGCGTGAGCGTGAGAATAAGCATGAGTATGAGTTTAACTATGAGTATGAGTATGAGTATGAGTATGAGTATGAGTATGAGTATGAGTATGAGTATGAGTATGAGTATGTGCATGAGTATGAGTATGTGTATGAGTATGAGTATGAGTATGAGTATGAGTATGAGTATGAGTATGTGTATGAGTATGAGTATGAGTATGAGTATGAGTATGAGTATGAGTATGAGTATGAGTATGAGTATGAGTATGAGTTAGAGTATGAGTATGTGTATGAGTATGAGTATGAGTATGAGTATGAGTATGAGTATGAGTATGAGTATGAGTGTGAGTGTGAGTGCGAATGTGAGTATGAGCATGTGTATGAGTATGAGTATGAGTATGAGTATGAGTATGAGTATAAGTATTAGTATGAGTATGAGTACGAGTATTAGTATGAGTATGAGTATGAGTATGAGTTTAAGTGTGAGTATGAGTATGAGCATGAGTATGAGTATGAGTATGAGTATGAGTATGAGTATGAGTATAAGTATTAGTATGAGTATGAGTACGAGTATTAGTATGAGTATGAGTATGAGTATGAGTTAAAGTATGAGTATGAGTATGAGTATGTGCATGAGTATGAGTATGTGTATGAGTATGAGTATGAGTATGAGTATGTGTATGAGTATGAGTATGAGTATGAGTATGAGTATGAGTATGAGTATAAGTATGAGAATGAGTATGAGTGTGAGTATGAGAATGAGTATGAGTATGTGTATGAGTATGAGTATGATTATGAGTATGAGTATGAGTATGAGTATGAGTATGAGTATGAGTATGAGTATGACTATGAGTATGAGTATGAGTATGAGTATGAGTTTAAGTATGAGTATGAGTATGAGTATGTGCATGAGTATGTGTATGTGTATGAGTATGAGTATGAGTATGAGTTTAAGTGTGAGTATGAGTATGAGTATGAGTATGAGTATAAGTATTAGTATTAGTATGAGTATGAGTACGAGTATTAGTATGAGTATGAGTATGAGTATGAGTTTAAGTATGAGTATGAGTATGAGTATGTGCATGAGTATGAGTATGTGTATGAGTATGAGTATGAGTATGAGTATGAGTATGAGTATGAGTATGAGTATGAGTATGAGTATGAGTATGAGTATGAGTATGAGTATGAGTATGAGTATGAGTATGAGTATGAGTATGAGTATGAGTATGAGTATGAGTATGAGTATGAGTATAAGTATTAGTATGAGTATGAGTAGGAGTACGAGTAGGAGTACGAGTATGCGTATGAGTATGAGTATGAGTATGAGTATGAGTGTGAGTATGAGTGTGAGTGTGAGTGCGAATGTGAGTACGAGTATGCGTATGAGTATGAGTATGAGTATGAGTATGAGTGTGAGTGTGAGTGCGAATGTGAGTATGAGCATGTGTATGAGTATGAGTATGAGTATGACTATGAGTATGAGTATGAGTATGAGCATGAGCATGAGCATGAGCGTGAGCGTGAGAATAAGCATGAGTATGAGTTTAACTATGAGTATGAGTACGAGTATGCGTATGAATATGAGTATGAGTATGAGTATGAGTATGAGTATGAGTATGAGTATAAGTATGAGTATGCGTATGAGTAGGAGTATGAGTATGAGTATGAGTATGAGTATGAGTATGAGTATGAGTATAAGTATGAGTATGAGTATGAGTATGAGTATGAGTTTAAGTATGAGTATGAGTTTAAGTATGAGTATGAGTATGAGTATGAGTATGAGTATGAGTATGAGTATGAGTATAAGTATGAGTATGAGTATGAGTATGAGTATAAGTATGAGTATGAGTATGAGTATTAGTATGAGTATAAGTATTAGTATGAGTATGAGTACGAGTATGCGTATGAGTATGAGTATGAGTATGAGTATGAGTATGAGTGTGAGTGTGAGTGCGAATGTGATTATGAGCATGTGTATGAGTATGAGTATGAGTATGACTATGAGTATGAGTATGAGAATGAGCATGAGCATGAGCATGAGCATGAGCGTGAGCGTGAGAATAAGCATGAGTATGAGTTTAACTATGAGTATGAGTACGAGTATGCGTATGAATATGAGTATGAGTATGAGTATGAGTTTAACTATGAGTATGAGTACGAGTATGCGTATGAATATGAGTATGAGTATGAGTATGAGTATGAGTATGAGTATGAGTATGAGTATAAGTATGAGTATGAGTATGAGTATGAGTATGAGTATGAGTATGAGTATGAGTATGAGTATGAGTATGAGTATGAGTATGAGTATGAGTATGAGTATGAGTATGAGTATGAGTATGAGTATGAGTATGAGTATGAGTATGAGTATGAGTATGAGTAAGAGTATGAGTATGAGTATGTGCATGAGTATGAGTATGTGTATGAGTATGAGTATGAGTATGAGTATGAGTATGAGTATGAGTATGTGTATGAGTATGAGTATGAGTATGAGTACGAGTATTAGTATGAGTATGAGTATGAGTATGAGTTTAAGTGTGAGTATGAGTATGAGCATGAGTATGAGTATGAGTATGAGTATGAGTATGAGTATAAGTATTAGTATGAGTATGAGTACGAGTATTAGTATGAGTATGAGTATGAGTATGAGTTAAAGTATGAGTATGAGTATGAGTATGTGCATGAGTATGAGTATGTGTATGAGTATGAGTATGAGTATGAGTATTTGTATGAGTATGAGTATGAGTATGAGTATGAGTATGAGTATGAGTATAAGTATGGGAATGAGTATGAGTGTGAGTATGAGAATGAGTATGAGTATGTGTATGAGTATGAGTATCAGTATGAGTATGAGTATGGGTATGAGTATGAGTATGAGTATAAGTATGAGAATGAGTATGAGTGTGAGTATGAGAATGAGTATGAGTATGTGTATGAGTATGAGTTTGAGTATGAGTATGAGTATGAGAATGAGTATGACTATGAGTATGAGTATGAGTATGAGTATAAGTATTAGTATTAGTATTAGTATGAGTTCGAGTATTAGTATGAGTATGAGTATGAGAATGAGTATGAGTATGAGTATGAGTAAGAGTATGAGTATGAGTATGAGTGTGAGTATGAGTATGAGTATGAGTTTGAGTATGAGTATGAGTATGAGTATGAGTATGAGTATGAGTATGAGTATGAGTATGAGTTTAAGTATGAGTATGAGTTTAAGTATGAGTATGAGTATGAGTATGAGTATGAGTATGAGTATGAGTATGAGTATAAGTATGAGTATGAGTACGAGCATGAGCATGAGCATGAGCATGAGCGTGAGCGTGAGAATAAGCATGAGTATGAGTTTAACTATGAGTATGAGTACGAGTATGCGTATGAATATGAGTATGAGTATGTGTATGAGTATGAGTATGAGTATGAGTATGAGTATGAGTATGAGTATAAGTATTAGTATGAGTATGAGTACGAGTATTAGTATGAGTATGAGTATGTGTATGAATATGAGTATGAGTTTAAGTATGAGTATGAGTATGAGTTAAAGTATGAGTATGAGTATGAGTATGTGCATGAGTATGAGTATGTGTATGAGTATGAGTATGAGTATGAGTATGTGTATGAGTATGAGTATGAGTATGAGTATGAGTATGAGTATAAGTATGGGAATGAGTATGAGTGTGAGTATGAGAATGAGTATGAGTATGTGTATGAGTATGAGTATCAGTATGAGTATGGGTATGAGTATGAGTATGAGTATAAGTATGAGAATGAGTATGAGTGTGAGTATGAGAATGAGTATGAGTATGTGTATGAGTATGAGTTTGAGTATGAGTATGAGTATGAGTATGAGTATGAGTATGAGTATGAGTATGAGTATGAGTATGAGTATGAGTATGAGTATAAGTATGAGTATGAGTATGAGTATAAGTATGAGAATGAGTATGAGTGTGAGTATGAGAATGAGTATGAGTATGTGTATGAGTATGAGTATGATTATGAGTATGAGTATGAGTATGAGTATGAGTATGAGTATGAGTATGAGTATGACTATGAGTATGAGTATGAGTATGAGTATGAGTATGAGTGTGAGTGTGAGTGCGAATGTGAGTATGAGCATGTGTATGAGTATGAGTATGAGTATGAGTATGAGTATGAGTATGAGTATAAGTATTAGTATGAGTATGAGTACGAGTATTAGTATGAGTATGAGTATGAGTATGAGTTTAAGTGTGAGTATGAGTATGAGCATGAGTATGAGTATGAGTATGAGTATGAGTATGAGTATGAGTATGGGAATGAGTATGAGTGTGAGTATGAGAATGAGTATGAGTATGTGTATGAGTATGAGTATCAGTATGAGTATGGGTATGAGTATAAGTATGAGAATGAGTATGAGTGTGAGTATGAGAATGAGTATGAGTATGTGTATGAGTATGAGTATGAGTATGAGTATGAGTATGTGTATGAGTATGAGTATGAGTATGAGTATGAGTATGAGTATGAGTATGAGTATGAGTATGAGTATGAGTATGAGTATGAGTTAGAGTATGAGTATGTGTATGAGTATGAGTATGAGTATGAGTATGAGTATGAGTATGAGTATGAGTGTGAGTGTGAGTGCGAATGTGAGTATGAGCATGTGTATGAGTATGAGTATGAGTATGAGTATGAGTATGAGTATGAGTATGAGTATAAGTATTAGTATGAGTATGAGTACGAGTATTAGTATGAGTATGAGTATGAGTATGAGTTTAAGTGTGAGTATGAGTATGAGCATGAGTATGAGTATGAGTATGAGTATGAGTATGAGTATAAGTATTAGTATGAGTATGAGTACGAGTATTAGTATGAGTATGAGTATGAGTATGAGTTAAAGTATGAGTATGAGTATGAGTATGTGCATGAGTATGAGTATGTGTATGAGTATGAGTATGAGTATGAGTATGTGTATGAGTATGAGTATGAGTATGAGTATGAGTATGAGTATGAGTATAAGTATGAGAATGAGTATGAGTGTGAGTATGAGAATGAGTATGAGTATGTGTATGAGTATGAGTATGATTATGAGTATGAGTATGAGTATGAGTATGAGTATGAGTATGAGTATGACTATGAGTATGAGTATGAGTATGAGTATGAGTTTAAGTATGAGTATGAGTATGAGTATGTGCATGAGTATGAGTATGTGTATGAGTATGAGTATGAGTATGAGTTTAAGTGTGAGTATGAGTATGAGTATGAGTATGAGTATAAGTATTAGTATTAGTATGAGTATGAGTACGAGTATTAGTATGAGTATGAGTATGAGTATGAGTTTAAGTATGAGTATGAGTATGAGTATGTGCATGAGTATGAGTATGTGTATGAGTATGAGTATGAGTATGAGTATGAGTATGAGTATGAGTATGAGTATGAGTATGAGTATGAGTATGAGTATGAGTATGAGTATGAGTATGAGTATGAGTATGAGTATGAGTATGAGTATGAGTATGAGTATGAGTATGAGTATAAGTATTAGTATGAGTATGAGTAGGAGTACGAGTAGGAGTACGAGTATGCGTATGAGTATGAGTATGAGTATGAGTATGAGTATGAGTGTGAGTATGAGTGTGAGTGTGAGTGCGAATGTGAGTACGAGTATGCGTATGAGTATGAGTATGAGTATGAGTATGAGTGTGAGTGTGAGTATGAGTATGAGTATGAGTATGAGTATGAGTATGAGTATGAGTTTAAGTATGAGTATGAGTTTAAGTATGAGTATGAGTATGAGTATGAGTATGAGTATGAGTATGAGTATGAGTATGAGTATAAGTATGAGTATGAGTATGAGTATGAGTATGAGTATGAGTATGAGTATAAGTATGAGTATGTGTATGAGTATGAGTATGAGTATGAGTATGAGTATGAGTATGAGTATGAGTATGTGTATGAGTATGAGTATGAGTATGTGTATGAGTATGAGTATGAGTATGAGTATGTGTATGAGTATGAGTATGAGTATGAGTATGAGTATGAGTATGAGTATAAGTATGGGAATGAGTATGAGTGTGAGTATGAGAATGAGTATGAGTATGTGTATGAGTATGAGTATGAGTATGAGTATGAGTATGGGTATGAGTATGAGTATAAGTATGAGAATGAGTATGAGTGTGAGTATGAGAATGAGTATGAGTATGTGTATGAGTATGAGTTTGAGTATGAGTATGAGTATGAGTATGAGTATGACTATGAGTATGAGTATGAGTATGAGTATAAGTATTAGTATTAGTATTAGTATTAGTATGAGTACGAGTATTAGTATGAGTATGAGTATGAGAATGAGTATGAGTATGAGTATGAGTAAGAGTATGAGTATGAGTATGAGTGTGAGTATGAGTATGAGTATGAGTTTGAGTATGAGTATGAGTATGAGTATGAGTATGAGTATGAGTATGAGTTTAAGTATGAGTATGAGTTTAAGTATGAGTATGAGTATGAGTATGAGTATGAGTATGAGTATGAGTATGAGTATAAGTATGAGTATGAGTATGAGTATGAGTATAAGTATGAGTATGAGTATGAGTATGAGTATGAGTATAAGTATTAGTATGAGTATGAGTACGAGTATGCGTATGAGTATGAGTATGAGTATTAGTATGAGTATGAGTGTGAGTGTGAGTGCGAATGTGATTATGAGCATGTGTATGAGTATGAGTATGAGTATGACTATGAGTATGAGTATGAGAATGAGCATGAGCATGAGCATGAGCATGAGCGTGAGCGTGAGAATAAGCATGAGTATGAGTTTAACTATGAGTATGAGTACGAGTATGCGTATGAATATGAGTATGAGTATGAGTATGAGTATGAGTATGAGTATGAGTATGAGTATGAGTATAAGTATGAGTATGAGTATGAGTATGAGTATGAGTATGAGTATGAGTATGAGTATGAGTATGAGTATGAGTATGAGTATGAGTATGAGTATGAGTATGAGTATGAGTATGAGTATGAGTATGAGTATGAGTATGAGTATGAGTATGAGTATGAGTATGAGTATGAGTATGAGTATGTGCATGAGTATGAGTATGTGTATGAGTATGAGTATGAGTATGAGTATGAGTATGAGTATGTGTATGAGTATGAGTATGAGTATGAGTATGAGTATGAGTATGAGTATGAGTATGAGTATGAGTATGAGTATGAGTTAGAGTATGAGTATGTGTATGAGTATGAGTATGAGTATGAGTATGAGTATGAGTATGAGTATGAGTATGAGTATGAGTATGAGTGTGAGTGTGAGTGCGAATGTGAGTATGAGCATGTGTATGAGTATGAGTATGAGTATGAGTATGAGTATGAGTATAAGTATTAGTATGAGTATGAGTACGAGTATTAGTATGAGTATGAGTATGAGTATGAGTTTAAGTGTGAGTATGAGTATGAGCATGAGTATGAGTATGAGTATGAGTATGAGTATGAGTATGAGTATAAGTATTAGTATGAGTATGAGTACGAGTATTAGTATGAGTATGAGTATGAGTATGAGTTAAAGTATGAGTATGAGTATGAGTATGTGCATGAGTATGAGTATGTGTATGAGTATGAGTATGAGTATGAGTATGTGTATGAGTATGAGTATGAGTATGAGTATGAGTATGAGTATGAGTATAAGTATGAGAATGAGTATGAGTGTGAGTATGAGAATGAGTATGAGTATGTGTATGAGTATGAGTATGATTATGAGTATGAGTATGAGTATGAGTATGAGTATGAGTATGAGTATGAGTATGACTATGAGTATGAGTATGAGTATGAGTATGAGTTTAAGTATGAGTATGAGTATGAGTATGTGCATGAGTATGTGTATGTGTATGAGTATGAGTATGAGTATGAGTTTAAGTGTGAGTATGAGTATGAGTATGAGTATGAGTATAAGTATTAGTATTAGTATGAGTATGAGTACGAGTATTAGTATGAGTATGAGTATGAGTATGAGTTTAAGTATGAGTATGAGTATGAGTATGTGCATGAGTATGAGTATGTGTATGAGTATGAGTATGAGTATGAGTATGAGTATGAGTATGAGTATGAGTATGAGTATGAGTATGAGTATGAGTATGAGTATGAGTATGAGTATGAGTATGAGTATGAGTATGAGTATGAGTATGAGTATGAGTATAAGTATTAGTATGAGTATGAGTAGGAGTACGAGTAGGAGTACGAGTATGCGTATGAGTATGAGTATGAGTATGAGTATGAGTGTGAGTATGAGTGTGAGTGTGAGTGCGAATGTGAGTACGAGTATGCGTATGAGTATGAGTATGAGTATGAGTATGAGTGTGAGTGTGAGTGCGAATGTGAGTATGAGCATGTGTATGAGTATGAGTATGAGTATGACTATGAGTATGAGTATGAGTATGAGCATGAGCATGAGCATGAGCGTGAGCGTGAGAATAAGCATGAGTATGAGTTTAACTATGAGTATGAGTACGAGTATGCGTATGAATATGAGTATGAGTATGAGTATGAGTATGAGTATGAGTATGAGTATAAGTATGAGTATGCGTATGAGTATGAGTATGAGTATGAGTATGAGTATGAGTATGAGTATGAGTATGAGTATGAGTATTAGTATGAGTACGAGTATTAGTATGAGTATGAGTATGAGAATGAGTATGAGTATGAGTATGAGTAAGAGTATGAGTATGAGTATGAGTGTGAATATGAGTATGAGTATGAGTTTGAGTATGAGTATGAGTATGAGTATGAGTATGAGTATGAGTATGAGTATGAGTTTAAGTATGAGTATGAGTTTAAGTATGAGTATGAGTATGAGTATGAGTATGAGTATGAGTATGAGTATGAGTATAAGTATGAGTATGAGTATGAGTATGAGTATAAGTATGAGTATGAGTATGAGTATGAGTATGAGTATAAGTATTAGTATGAGTATGAGTACGAGTATGCGTATGAGTATGAGTATGAGTATTAGTATGAGTATGAGTGTGAGTGTGAGTGCGAATGTGATTATGAGCATGTGTATGAGTATGAGTATGAGTATGACTATGAGTATGAGTATGAGAATGAGCATGAGCATGAGCATGAGCATGAGCGTGAGCGTGAGAATAAGCATGAGTATGAGTTTAACTATGAGTATGAGTACGAGTATGCGTATGAATATGAGTATGAGTATGAGTATGAGTATGAGTATGAGTATGAGTATGAGTATGAGTATGAGTATAAGTATGAGTATGAGTATGAGTATGAGTATGAGTATGAGTATGAGTATGAGTATGAGTATGAGAATGAGTATGAGTATGAGTATGAGTATGAGTATGAGTATGAGTATGAGTATGAGTATGAGTATGAGTATGAGTATGAGTATGAGTATGAGTATGAGTATGAGTATGAGTATGTGCATGAGTATGAGTATGTGTATGAGTATGAGTATGAGTATGAGTATGAGTATGAGTATGTGTATGAGTATGAGTATGAGTATGAGTATGAGTATGAGTATGAGTATGAGTATGAGTATGAGTATGAGTATGAGTTAGAGTATGAGTATGTGTATGAGTATGAGTATGAGTATGAGTATGAGTATGAGTATGAGTATGAGTATGAGTGTGAGTGTGAGTGCGAATGTGAGTATGAGCATGTGTATGAGTATGAGTATGAGTATGAGTATGAGTATGAGTATAAGTATTAGTATGAGTATGAGTACGAGTATTAGTATGAGTATGAGTATGAGTATGAGTTTAAGTGTGAGTATGAGTATGAGCATGAGTATGAGTATGAGTATGAGTATGAGTATGAGTATGAGTATAAGTATTAGTATGAGTATGAGTACGAGTATTAGTATGAGTATGAGTATGAGTATGAGTTAAAGTATGAGTATGAGTATGAGTATGTGCATGAGTATGAGTATGTGTATGAGTATGAGTATGAGTATGAGTATGTGTATGAGTATGAGTATGAGTATGAGTATGAGTATGAGTATGAGTATGAGTATAAGTATGAGAATGAGTATGAGTGTGAGTATGAGAATGAGTATGAGTATGTGTATGAGTATGAGTATGATTATGAGTATGAGTATGAGTATGAGTATGAGTATGAGTATGAGTATGAGTATGACTATGAGTATGAGTATGAGTATGAGTATGAGTTTAAGTATGAGTATGAGTATGAGTATGTGCATGAGTATGTGTATGTGTATGAGTATGAGTATGAGTATGAGTTTAAGTGTGAGTATGAGTATGAGTATGAGTATGAGTATGAGTATAAGTATTAGTATTAGTATGAGTATGAGTACGAGTATTAGTATGAGTATGAGTATGAGTATGAGTTTAAGTATGAGTATGAGTATGAGTATGTGCATGAGTATGAGTATGTGTATGAGTATGAGTATGAGTATGAGTATGAGTATGAGTATGAGTATGAGTATGAGTATGAGTATGAGTATGAGTATGAGTATGAGTATGAGTATGAGTATGAGTATGAGTATGAGTATGAGTATGAGTATGAGTATGAGTATAAGTATTAGTATGAGTATGAGTAGGAGTACGAGTAGGAGTACGAGTATGCGTATGAGTATGAGTATGAGTATGAGTGTGAGTATGAGTGTGAGTGTGAGTGCGAATGTGAGTACGAGTATGCGTATGAGTATGAGTATGAGTATGAGTATGAGTGTGAGTGTGAGTGCGAATGTGAGTATGAGCATGTGTATGAGTATGAGTATGAGTATGACTATGAGTATGAGTATGAGTATGAGCATGAGCATGAGCATGAGCGTGAGCGTGAGAATAAGCATGAGTATGAGTTTAACTATGAGTATGAGTACGAGTATGCGTATGAATATGAGTATGAGTATGAGTATGAGTATGAGTATGAGTATGAGTATAAGTATGAGTATGCGTATGAGTATGAGTATGAGTATGAGTATGAGTATGAGTATGAGTATGAGTATGAGTATAAGTATGAGTATGAGTATGAGTATGAGTATGAGTTTAAGTATGAGTATGAGTTTAAGTATGAGTATGAGTATGAGTATGAGTATGAGTATGAGTATGAGTATGAGTATGAGTATAAGTATGAGTATGAGTATGAGTATGAGTATAAGTATGAGTATGTGTATGAGTATGAGTATGAGTATGAGTATAAGTATTAGTATGAGTATGAGTACGAGTATGCGTATGAGTATGAGTATGAGTATGAGTATGAGTATGAGTGTGAGTGTGAGTGCGAATGTGATTATGAGCATGTGTATGAGTATGAGTATGAGTATGACTATGAGTATGAGTATGAGAATGAGCATGAGCATGAGCATGAGCATGAGCGTGAGCGTGAGAATAAGCATGAGTATGAGTTTAACTATGAGTATGAGTACGAGTATGCGTATGAATATGAGTATGAGTATGAGTATGAGTTTAACTATGAGTATGAGTACGAGTATGCGTATGAATATGAGTATGAGTATGATTATGAGTATGAGTATGAGTATGAGTATGAGTATGAGTATGAGTATGAGTATAAGTATGAGTATGAGTATGAGTATGAGTATGAGTATGAGTATGAGTATGAGTATGAGTATGAGTATGAGTATGAGTATGAGTATGAGTATGAGTATGAGTATGAGTATGAGTATGAGTATGAGTATGAGTATGAGTATGAGTATGAGTATGAGTAAGAGTATGAGTATGAGTATGTGCATGAGTATGAGTATGTGTATGAGTATGAGTATGAGTATGAGTATGAGTATGAGTATGAGTATGTGTATGAGTATGAGTATGAGTATGAGTATGAGTATGAGTATGAGTATGAGTATGAGTATGAGTATGAGTATGAGTTAGAGTATGAGTATGTGTATGAGTATGAGTATGAGTATGAGTATGAGTATGAGTATGAGTATGTGTATGAGTATGAGTATGAGTATGAGTATGAGTATGAGTATGAGTATGTGTATGAGTATGAGTATGAGTATGAGTATGAGTATGAGTATGAGTATGAGTATGAGTATGAGTATGAGTATGAGTATGAGTATGACTATGAGTATGAGTATGAGTATGAGTATGAGTATGAGTTTAAGTATGAGTATGAGTATGAGTATGTGCATGAGTATGAGTATTTGTATGAGTATGAGTATGAGTATGAGTTTAAGTGTGAGTATGAGTATGAGTATGAGTATGAGTATAAGTATTAGTATTAGTATGAGTATGAGTACGAGTATTAGTATGTGTATGAGTATGAGTATGAGTATGAGTATGTGTATGAGTATGAGTATGAGTATGAGTATGAGTATGAGTATGAGTATGAGTATGAGTATGAGTATGAGTATAAGTATGAGAATGAGTATGAGTGTGAGTATGAGAATGAGTATGAGTATGTGTATGAGTATGAGTATGATTATGAGTATGAGTATGAGTATGAGTATGAGTATAAGTATTAGTATGAGTATGAGTACGAGTATTAGTATGAGTATGAGTATGATTATGAGTTTATGTGTGAGTATGAGTATGAGCATGAGTATGAGTATGAGTATGAGTATGAGTATGAGTATGAGTATGAGTATGAGTATAAGTATGAGTATGAGTATGAGTATGAGTATGAGTATGAGTATGAGTATGAGTATGAGTATAAGTATGAGTATGAGTATGAGTATGAGTATGAGTATGAGTATGTGCATGAGTATGAGTATGTGTATGAGTATGAGTATGAGTATGAGTATGAGTATGAGTATGAGTATAAGTATGAGTATGAGTATGAGTATGAGTATGAGTATGAGTATGAGTATGAGTATGAGTATGAGTATAAGTATTAGTATGAGTATGAGTACGAGTATTAGTATGAGTATGAGTATGAGTATGAGTTTAAGTTTGAGTATGAGTATGAGCATGAGTATGAGTATGAGTATGAGTATGAGTATGAGTATAAGTATTAGTATGAGTATGAGTATGAGTATGAGTATGAGTATGAGTATGAGTATAAGTATTATTATGAGTATGAGTACGAGTATTAGTATGAGTATGAGTATGAGTTAAAGTATGAATATGAGTATGAGTATGTGCATGAGTATGAGTATGTGTATGAGTATGAGTATGAGTATGAGTATGTGTATGAGTATGAGTATGAGTATGAGTATGAGTATGAGTATAAGTATGAGAATGAGTATGAGTGTGAGTATGAGTATGAGTATGAGTATGAGTATGAGTATGAGTATGACTGTGAGTATGAGTATGAGTATGAGTATGAGTATGAGTACGAGTATGCATATGAATATGAGTATGAGTATGAGTATGAGTATGAGTATGAGTATGAGTACGAGTATGCGTATGAATATGAGTATGAGTATGAGTATGAGTATGAGTATGAGTATGAGTATAAGTATGAGTATGAGTATGAGTATGAGTATGAGTATGAGTATGAGTATGAGTATGAGTATGAGTATGAGTATGAGTATGAGTATGAGTATGAGTATGAGTATGAGTACGAGTATGCGTATGAATATGAGTATGAGTATGAGTATGAGTATGAGTATGAGTATGAGTATAAGTATGAGTATGAGTATGAGTATGAGTATGAGTATGAGTATGAGTATGAGTATGAGTATGAGTATGAGTATGAGTATGAGTATGAGTATGAGTATGAGTATGAGTATGTGCATGAGTATGAGTATGTGTATGAGTATGAGTATGAGTATGAGTATGAGTATGAGTATGAGTATGAGTATGAGTATGAGTATGAGTATGAGTATGAGTATGAGTATGAGTATGAGTATGAGTATGAGTATGAGTATGAGTATGAGTATGAGTATGAGTATGAGTATGAGTATGAGTATGAGTATGAGTATGAGTATGAGTATAAGTATTAGTATGAGTATGAGTAGGAGTACGAGTAGGAGTACGAGTATGCGTATGAGTATGAGTATGAGTATGAGTATGAGTATGAGTGTGAGTATGAGTGTGAGTGTGAGTGCGAATGTGAGTACGAGTATGCGTATGAGTATGAGTATGAGTATGAGTATGAGTGTGAGTGTGAGTATGAGTATGAGTATGAGTATGAGTATGAGTATGAGTATGAGTTTAAGTATGAGTATGAGTTTAAGTATGAGTATGAGTATGAGTATGAGTATGAGTATGAGTATGAGTATGAGTATGAGTATAAGTATGAGTATGAGTATGAGTATGAGTATGAGTATGAGTATGAGTATAAGTATGAGTATGTGTATGAGTATGAGTATGAGTATGAGTATGAGTATGAGTATGAGTATGAGTATGTGTATGAGTATGAGTATGAGTATGTGTATGAGTATGAGTATGAGTATGAGTATGTGTATGAGTATGAGTATGAGTATGAGTATGAGTATGAGTATGAGTATGAGTATAAGTATGGGAATGAGTATGAGTGTGAGTATGAGAATGAGTATGAGTATGTGTATGAGTATGAGTATGAGTATGAGTATGAGTATGGGTATGAGTATGAGTATAAGTATGAGAATGAGTATGAGTGTGAGTATGAGAATGAGTATGAGTATGTGTATGAGTATGAGTTTGAGTATGAGTATGAGTATGAGTATGAGTATGAGTATGACTATGAGTATGAGTATGAGTATGAGTATAAGTATTAGTATTAGTATTAGTATTAGTATGAGTACGAGTATTAGTATGAGTATGAGTATGAGAATGAGTATGAGTATGAGTATGAGTAAGAGTATGAGTATGAGTATGAGTGTGAGTATGAGTATGAGTATGAGTTTGAGTATGAGTATGAGTATGAGTATGAGTATGAGTATGAGTATGAGTTTAAGTATGAGTATGAGTTTAAGTATGAGTATGAGTATGAGTATGAGTATGAGTATGAGTATGAGTATGAGTATAAGTATGAGTATGAGTATGAGTATGAGTATAAGTATGAGTATGAGTATGAGTATGAGTATGAGTATAAGTATTAGTATGAGTATGAGTACGAGTATGCGTATGAGTATGAGTATGAGTATTAGTATGAGTATGAGTGTGAGTGTGAGTGCGAATGTGATTATGAGCATGTGTATGAGTATGAGTATGAGTATGACTATGAGTATGAGTATGAGAATGAGCATGAGCATGAGCATGAGCATGAGCGTGAGCGTGAGAATAAGCATGAGTATGAGTTTAACTATGAGTATGAGTACGAGTATGCGTATGAATATGAGTATGAGTATGAGTATGAGTATGAGTATGAGTATGAGTATGAGTATGAGTATAAGTATGAGTATGAGTATGAGTATGAGTATGAGTATGAGTATGAGTATGAGTATGAGTATGAGTATGAGTATGAGTATGAGTATGAGTATGAGTATGAGTATGAGTATGAGTATGAGTATGAGTATGAGTATGAGTATGAGTATGAGTATGAGTATGAGTATGAGTATGAGTATGTGCATGAGTATGAGTATGTGTATGAGTATGAGTATGAGTATGAGTATGAGTATGAGTATGTGTATGAGTATGAGTATGAGTATGAGTATGAGTATGAGTATGAGTATGAGTATGAGTATGAGTATGAGTATGAGTTAGAGTATGAGTATGTGTATGAGTATGAGTATGAGTATGAGTATGAGTATGAGTATGAGTATGAGTATGAGTGTGAGTGTGAGTGCGAATGTGAGTATGAGCATGTGTATGAGTATGAGTATGAGTATGAGTATGAGTATGAGTATAAGTATTAGTATGAGTATGAGTACGAGTATTAGTATGAGTATGAGTATGAGTATGAGTTTAAGTGTGAGTATGAGTATGAGCATGAGTATGAGTATGAGTATGAGTATGAGTATGAGTATGAGTATGAGTATAAGTATTAGTATGAGTATGAGTACGAGTATTAGTATGAGTATGAGTATGAGTATGAGTTAAAGTATGAGTATGAGTATGTGCATGAGTATGAGTATGTGTATGAGTATGAGTATGAGTATGAGTATGTGTATGAGTATGAGTATGAGTATGAGTATGAGTATGAGTATGAGTATAAGTATGAGAATGAGTATGAGTGTGAGTATGAGAATGAGAATGAGTATGTGTATGAGTATGAGTATGATTATGAGTATGAGTATGAGTATGAGTATGAGTATGAGTATGAGTATGAGTATGACTATGAGTATGAGTATGAGTATGAGTATGAGTTTAAGTATGAGTATGAGTATGAGTATGTGCATGAGTATGTGTATGTGTATGAGTATGAGTATGAGTATGAGTTTAAGTGTGAGTATGAGTATGAGTATGAGTATGAGTATAAGTATTAGTATTAGTATGAGTATGAGTACGAGTATTAGTATGAGTATGAGTATGAGTATGAGTTTAAGTATGAGTATGAGTATGAGTATGTGCATGAGTATGAGTATGTGTATGAGTATGAGTATGAGTATGAGTATGAGTATGAGTATGAGTATGAGTATGAGTATGAGTATGAGTATGAGTATGAGTATGAGTATGAGTATGAGTATGAGTATGAGTATGAGTATGAGTATGAGTATGAGTATGAGTATGAGTATGAGTATGAGTATAAGTATTAGTATGAGTATGAGTAGGAGTACGAGTAGGAGTACGAGTATGCGTATGAGTATGAGTATGAGTATGAGTATGAGTGTGAGTATGAGTGTGAGTGTGAGTGCGAATGTGAGTACGAGTATGCGTATGAGTATGAGTATGAGTATGAGTATGAGTGTGAGTGTGAGTGCGAATGTGAGTATGAGCATGTGTATGAGTATGAGTATGAGTATGACTATGAGTATGAGTATGAGTATGAGCATGAGCATGAGCATGAGCGTGAGCGTGAGAATAAGCATGAGTATGAGTATGAGTATGAGTATGTGCATGAGTATGAGTATGTGTATGAGTATGAGTATGAGTATGAGTATGAGTATGAGTATGTGTATGAGTATGAGTATGAGTATGAGTATGAGTATGAGTATGAGTATGAGTATGAGTATGAGTATGAGTTAGAGTATGAGTATGTGTATGAGTATGAGTATGAGTATGAGTATGAGTATGAGTATGAGTATGAGTATGAGTGTGAGTGTGAGTGCGAATGTGAGTATGAGCATGTGTATGAGTATGAGTATGAGTATGAGTATGAGTATGAGTATAAGTATTAGTATGAGTATGAGTACGAGTATTAGTATGAGTATGAGTATGAGTATGAGTTTAAGTGTGAGTATGAGTATGAGCATGAGTATGAGTATGAGTATGAGTATGAGTATGAGTATGAGTATAAGTATTAGTATGAGTATGAGTACGAGTATTAGTATGAGTATGAGTATGAGTATGAGTTAAAGTATGAGTATGAGTATGAGTATGTGCATGAGTATGAGTATGTGTATGAGTATGAGTATGAGTATGAGTATGTGTATGAGTATGCGTATGAGTATGAGTATGAGTATGAGTATGAGTATAAGTATGAGAATGAGTATGAGTGTGAGTATGAGAATGAGTATGAGTATGTGTATGAGTATGAGTATGATTATGAGTATGAGCATGAGTATGAGTATGAGTATGAGTATGAGTATGAGTATGACTATGAGTATGAGTATGAGTATGAGTATGAGTTTAAGTATGAGTATGAGTATGAGTATGTGCATGAGTATGTGTATGTGTATGAGTATGAGTATGAGTATGAGTTTAAGTGTGAGTATGAGTATGAGTATGAGTATGAGTATAAGTATTAGTATTAGTATGAGTATGAGTACGAGTATTAGTATGAGTATGAGTATGAGTATGAGTTTAAGTATGAGTATGAGTATGAGTATGTGCATGAGTATGAGTATGTGTATGAGTATGAGTATGAGTATGAGTATGAGTATGAGTATGAGTATGAGTATGAGTATGAGTATGAGTATGAGTATGAGTATGAGTATGAGTATGAGTATGAGTATGAGTATGAGTATGAGTATGAGTATGAGTATGAGTATGAGTATGAGTATAAGTATTAGTATGAGTATGAGTAGGAGTACGAGTAGGAGTACGAGTATGCGTATGAGTATGAGTATGAGTATGAGTATGAGTGTGAGTATGAGTGTGAGTGTGAGTGCGAATGTGAGTACGAGTATGCGTATGAGTATGAGTATGAGTATGAGTATGAGTGTGAGTGTGAGTGCGAATGTGAGTATGAGCATGTGTATGAGTATGAGTATGAGTATGACTATGAGTATGAGTATGAGTATGAGCATGAGCATGAGCATGAGCGTGAGCGTGAGAATAAGCATGAGTATGAGTTTAACTATGAGTATGAGTACGAGTATGCGTATGAATATGAGTATGAGTATGAGTATGAGTGTGAGTATGAGTGTGAGTGTGAGTGCGAATGTGAGTACGAGTATGCGTATGAGTATGAGTATGAGTATGAGTATGAGTGTGAGTGTGAGTGCGAATGTGAGTATGAGCATGTGTATGAGTATGAGTATGAGTATGACTATGAGTTTAAGTGTGAGTATGAGTATGAGCATGAGTATGAGTATGAGTATGAGTATGAGTATGAGTATGAGTATGAGTATAAGTATTAGTATGAGTATGAGTACGAGTATTAGTATGAGTATGAGTATGAGTATGAGTTAAAGTATGAGTATGAGTATGAGTATGTGCATGAGTATGAGTATGTGTATGAGTATGAGTATGAGTATGAGTATGTGTATGAGTATGAGTATGAGTATGAGTATGAGTATGAGTATGAGTATAAGTATGAGAATGAGTATGAGTGTGAGTATGAGAATGAGTATGAGTATGTGTATGAGTATGAGTATGATTATGAGTATGAGTATGAGTATGAGTATGAGTATGAGTATGAGTATGAGTATGACTATGAGTATGAGTATGAGTATGAGTATGAGTTTAAGTATGAGTATGAGTATGAGTATGTGCATGAGTATGTGTATGTGTATGAGTATGAGTATGAGTATGAGTTTAAGTGTGAGTATGAGTATGAGTATGAGTATGAGTTTAAGTGTGAGTATGAGTATGAGTATGAGTATGAGTATAAGTATTAGTATTAGTATGAGTATGAGTACGAGTATTAGTATGAGTATGAGTATGAGTATGAGTTTAAGTATGAGTATGAGTATGAGTATGTGCATGAGTATGAGTATGTGTATGAGTATGAGTATGAGTATGAGTATGAGTATGAGTATGAGTATGAGTATGAGTATGAGTATGAGTATGAGTATGAGTATGAGTATGAGTATGAGTATGAGTATGAGTATGAGTATGAGTATGAGTATGAGTATGAGTATGAGTATGAGTATGAGTATGAGTATAAGTATTAGTATGAGTATGAGTAGGAGTACGAGTAGGAGTACGAGTATGCGTATGAGTATGAGTATGAGTATGAGTATGAGTGTGAGTATGAGTGTGAGTGTGAGTGCGAATGTGAGTACGAGTATGCGTATGAGTATGAGTATGAGTATGAGTATGAGTGTGAGTGTGAGTGCGAATGTGAGTATGAGCATGTGTATGAGTATGAGTATGAGTATGACTATGAGTATGAGTATGAGTATGAGCATGAGCATGAGCATGAGCGTGAGCGTGAGAATAAGCATGAGTATGAGTATGAGTATGAGTATGTGCATGAGTATGAGTATGTGTATGAGTATGAGTATGAGTATGAGTATGAGTATGAGTATGTGTATGAGTATGAGTATGAGTATGAGTATGAGTATGAGTATGAGTATGAGTATGAGTATGAGTATGAGTATGAGTTAGAGTATGAGTATGTGTATGAGTATGAGTATGAGTATGAGTATGAGTATGAGTATGAGTATGAGTATGAGTGTGAGTGTGAGTGCGAATGTGAGTATGAGCATGTGTATGAGTATGAGTATGAGTATGAGTATGAGTATGAGTATAAGTATTAGTATGAGTATGAGTACGAGTATTAGTATGAGTATGAGTATGAGTATGAGTTTAAGTGTGAGTATGAGTATGAGCATGAGTATGAGTATGAGTATGAGTATGAGTATGAGTATAAGTATTAGTATGAGTATGAGTACGAGTATTAGTATGAGTATGAGTATGAGTATGAGTTAAAGTATGAGTATGAGTATGAGTATGTGCATGAGTATGAGTATGTGTATGAGTATGAGTATGAGTATGAGTATGTGTATGAGTATGAGTATGAGTATGAGTATGAGTATGAGTATGAGTATAAGTATGAGAATGAGTATGAGTGTGAGTATGAGAATGAGTATGAGTATGTGTATGAGTATGAGTATGATTATGAGTATGAGTATGAGCATGAGTATGAGTATGAGTATGAGTATGAGTATGAGTATGACTATGAGTATGAGTATGAGTATGAGTATGAGTTTAAGTATGAGTATGAGTATGAGTATGTGCATGAGTATGTGTATGTGTATGAGTATGAGTATGAGTATGAGTTTAAGTGTGAGTATGAGTATGAGTATGAGTATGAGTATAAGTATTAGTATTAGTATGAGTATGAGTACGAGTATTAGTATGAGTATGAGTATGAGTATGAGTTTAAGTATGAGTATGAGTATGAGTATGTGCATGAGTATGAGTATGTGTATGAGTATGAGTATGAGTATGAGTATGAGTATGAGTATGAGTATGAGTATGAGTATGAGTATGAGTATGAGTATGAGTATGAGTATGAGTATGAGTATGAGTATGAGTATGAGTATGAGTATGAGTATGAGTATGAGTATGAGTATGAGTATAAGTATTAGTATGAGTATGAGTAGGAGTACGAGTAGGAGTACGAGTATGCGTATGAGTATGAGTATGAGTATGAGTATGAGTGTGAGTATGAGTGTGAGTGTGAGTGCGAATGTGAGTACGAGTATGCGTATGAGTATGAGTATGAGTATGAGTATGAGTGTGAGTGTGAGTGCGAATGTGAGTATGAGCATGTGTATGAGTATGAGTATGAGTATGACTATGAGTATGAGTATGAGTATGAGCATGAGCATGAGCATGAGCGTGAGCGTGAGAATAAGCATGAGTATGAGTTTAACTATGAGTATGAGTACGAGTATGCGTATGAATATGAGTATGAGTATGAGTATGAGTATGAGTATGAGTATGAGTATAAGTATGAGTATGCGTATGAGTATGAGTATGAGTATGAGTATGAGTATGAGTATGAGTATGAGTATGAGTATAAGTATGAGTATGAGTATGAGTATGAGTATGAGTTTAAGTATGAGTATGAGTTTAAGTATGAGTATGAGTATGAGTATGAGTATGAGTATGAGTATGAGTATGAGTATAAGTATGAGTATGAGTATGAGTATGAGTATAAGTATGAGTATGAGTATGAGTATGAGTATGAGTATGAGTATAAGTATTAGTATGAGTATGAGTACGAGTATGCGTATGAGTATGAGTATGAGTATGAGTATGAGTATGAGTGTGAGTGTGAGTGCGAATGTGATTATGAGCATGTGTATGAGTATGAGTATGAGTATGACTATGAGTATGAGTATGAGAATGAGCATGAGCATGAGCATGAGCATGAGCGTGAGCGTGAGAATAAGCATGAGTATGAGTTTAACTATGAGTATGAGTACGAGTATGCGTATGAATATGAGTATGAGTATGAGTATGAGTTTAACTATGAGTATGAGTACGAGTATGCGTATGAATATGAGTATGAGTATGAGTATGAGTATGAGTATGAGTATGAGTATGAGTATGAGTATAAGTATGAGTATGAGTATGAGTATGAGTATGAGTATGAGTATGAGTATGAGTATGAGTATGAGTATGAGTATGAGTATGAGTATGAGTATGAGTATGAGTATGAGTATGAGTATGAGTATGAGTATGAGTATGAGTAAGAGTATGAGTATGAGTATGTGCATGAGTATGAGTATGTGTATGAGTATGAGTATGAGTATGAGTATGAGTATGAGTATGAGTATGTGTATGAGTATGAGTATGAGTATGAGTATGAGTATGAGTATGAGTATGAGTATGAGTATGAGTATGAGTATGAGTTAGAGTATGAGTATGTGTATGAGTATGAGTATGAGTATGAGTATGAGTATGAGTATGAGTATGTGTATGAGTATGAGTATGAGTATGAGTATGAGTATGAGTATGAGTATGTGTATGAGTATGAGTATGAGTATGAGTATGAGTATGAGTATGAGTATGAGTATGAGTATGAGTATGAGTATGAGTATGACTATGAGTATGAGTATGAGTATGAGTATGAGTATGAGTTTAAGTATGAGTATGAGTATGAGTATGTGCATGAGTATGAGTATTTGTATGAGTATGAGTATGAGTATGAGTTTAAGTGTGAGTATGAGTATGAGTATGAGTATGAGTATAAGTATTAGTATTAGTATGAGTATGAGTACGAGTATTAGTATGTGTATGAGTATGAGTATGAGTATGAGTATGTGTATGAGTATGAGTATGAGTATGAGTATGAGTATGAGTATGAGTATGAGTATGAGTATGAGTATAAGTATGAGAATGAGTATGAGTGTGAGTATGAGAATGAGTATGAGTATGTGTATGAGTATGAGTATGAGTATGAGTATGAGTATAAGTATGAGAATGAGTATGAGTGTGAGTATGAGTATGAGTATGAGTATGAGTATGAGTATGAGTATGACTGTGAGTATGAGTATGAGTATGAGTATGAGTATGAGTACGAGTATGCGTATGAATATGAGTATGAGTATGAGTATGAGTATGAGTATGAGTATGAGTACGAGTATGCGTATGAATATGAGTATGAGTATGAGTATGAGTATGAGTATGAGTATGAGTATAAGTATGAGTATGAGTATGAGTATGAGTATGAGTATGAGTATGAGTATGAGTATGAGTATGAGTATGAGTATGAGTATGAGTATGAGTATGAGTATGTGCATGAGTATGAGTATGTGTATGAGTATGAGTATGAGTATGAGTATGAGTATGAGTATGAGTATGTGTATGAGTATGAGTATGAGTATGAGTATGAGTATGAGTATGAGTATGAGTATGAGTATGAGTATGAGTTAGAGTATGAGTATGTGTATGAGTATGAGTATGAGTATGAGTATGAGTATGAGTATGAGTATGAGTGTGAGTGTGAGTGCGAATGTGAGTATGAGCATGTGTATGAGTATGAGTATGAGTATGAGTATAAGTATTAGTATGAGTATGAGTACGAGTATTAGTATGAGTATGAGTATGAGTATGAGTTTAAGTGTGAGTATGAGTATGAGCATGAGTATGAGTATGAGTATGAGTATGAGTATGAGTATAAGTATTAGTATGAGTATGAGTACGAGTATTAGTATGAGTATGAGTATGAGTATGAGTTAAAGTATGAGTATGAGTATGAGTATGTGCATGAGTATGAGTATGTGTATGAGTATGAGTATGAGTATGAGTATGTGTATGAGTATGAGTATGAGTATGAGTATGAGTATGAGTATGAGTATAAGTATGAGAATGAGTATGAGTGTGAGTATGAGAATGAGTATGAGTATGTGTATGAGTATGAGTATGATTATGAGTATGAGTATGAGTATGAGTATGAGTATGAGTATGAGTATGAGTATGACTATGAGTATGAGTATGAGTATGAGTATGAGTTTAAGTATGAGTATGAGTATGAGTATGTGCATGAGTATGAGTATGTGTATGAGTATGAGTATGAGTATGAGTTTAAGTGTGAGTATGAGTATGAGTATGAGTATGAGTATAAGTATTAGTATTAGTATGAGTATGAGTACGAGTATTAGTATGAGTATGAGTATGAGTATGAGTTTAAGTATGAGTATGAGTATGAGTATGTGCATGAGTATGAGTATGTGTATGAGTATGAGTATGAGTATGAGTATGAGTATGAGTATGAGTATGAGTATGAGTATGAGTATGAGTATGAGTATGAGTATGAGTATGAGTATGAGTATGAGTATGAGTATGAGTATGAGTATGAGTATGAGTATGAGTATGAGTATGAGTATGAGTATAAGTATTAGTATGAGTATGAGTAGGAGTACGAGTAGGAGTACGAGTATGCGTATGAGTATGAGTATGAGTATGAGTATGAGTATGAGTGTGAGTATGAGTGTGAGTGTGAGTGCGAATGTGAGTACGAGTATGCGTATGAGTATGAGTATGAGTATGAGTATGAGTGTGAGTGTAAGTGCGAATGTGAGTATGAGCATGTGTATGAGTATGAGTATGAGTATGACTATGAGTATGAGTATGAGTATGAGCATGAGCATGAGCGTGAGCGTGAGAATAAGCATGAGTATGAGTTTAACTATGAGTATGAGTACGAGTATGCGTATGAATATGAGTATGAGTATGAGTATGAGTATGAGTATGAGTATGAGTATGAGTATGAGTATAAGTATGAGTATGAGTATGAGTATGAGTATGAGTATGAGTATGAGTATGAGTATGAGTATGAGTATGAGTATGAGTATGAGTATGAGTATGAGTATGAGTATGAGTATGAGTATGAGTATGAGTATGAGTATGAGTATGAGTATGAGTATGAGTATGAGTATGTGCATGAGTATGAGTATGTGTATGAGTATGAGTATGAGTATGAGTATGAGTATGAGTATGTGTATGAGTATGAGTATGAGTATGAGTATGAGTATGAGTATGAGTATGAGTATGAGTATGAGTATGAGTATGAGTTAGAGTATGAGTATGTGTATGAGTATGAGTATGAGTATGAGTATGAGTATGAGTATGAGTATGAGTATGAGTGTGAGTGTGAGTGCGAATGTGAGTATGAGCATGTGTATGAGTATGAGTATGAGTATGAGTATGAGTATGAGTATAAGTATTAGTATGAGTATGAGTACGAGTATTAGTATGAGTATGAGTATGAGTATGAGTTTAAGTGTGAGTATGAGTATGAGCATGAGTATGAGTATGAGTATGAGTATGAGTATGAGTATGAGTATAAGTATTAGTATGAGTATGAGTACGAGTATTAGTATGAGTATGAGTATGAGTATGAGTTAAAGTATGAGTATGAGTATGAGTATGTGCATGAGTATGAGTATGTGTATGAGTATGAGTATGAGTATGAGTATGTGTATGAGTATGAGTATGAGTATGAGTATGAGTATGAGTATGAGTATAAGTATGAGAATGAGTATGAGTGTGAGTATGAGAATGAGTATGAGTATGTGTATGAGTATGAGTATGATTATGAGTATGAGTATGAGTATGAGTATGAGTATGAGTATGAGTATGAGTATGACTATGAGTATGAGTATGAGTATGAGTATGAGTTTAAGTATGAGTATGAGTATGAGTATGTGCATGAGTATGTGTATGTGTATGAGTATGAGTATGAGTATGAGTTTAAGTGTGAGTATGAGTATGAGTATGAGTATGAGTATAAGTATTAGTATTAGTATGAGTATGAGTACGAGTATTAGTATGAGTATGAGTATGAGTATGAGTTTAAGTATGAGTATGAGTATGAGTATGTGCATGAGTATGAGTATGTGTATGAGTATGAGTATGAGTATGAGTATGAGTATGAGTATGAGTATGAGTATGAGTATGAGTATGAGTATGAGTATGAGTATGAGTATGAGTATGAGTATGAGTATGAGTATGAGTATGAGTATGAGTATGAGTATGAGTATAAGTATTACTATGAGTATGAGTAGGAGTACGAGTAGGAGTACGAGTATGCGTATGAGTATGAGTATGAGTATGAGTATGAGTGTGAGTATGAGTGTGAGTGTGAGTGCGAATGTGAGTACGAGTATGCGTATGAGTATGAGTATGAGTATGAGTATGAGTGTGAGTGTGAGTGCGAATGTGAGTATGAGCATGTGTATGAGTATGAGTATGAGTATGACTATGAGTATGAGTATGAGTATGAGCATGAGCATGAGCATGAGCGTGAGCGTGAGAATAAGCATGAGTATGAGTTTAACTATGAGTATGAGTACGAGTATGCGTATGAATATGAGTATGAGTATGAGTATGAGTATGAGTATGAGTATGAGTATAAGTATGAGTATGCGTATGAGTATGAGTATGAGTATGAGTATGAGTATGAGTATGAGTATGAGTATGAGTATGAGTATAAGTATGAGTATGAGTATGAGTATGAGTATGAGTTTAAGTATGAGTATGAGTTTAAGTATGAGTATGAGTATGAGTATGAGTATGAGTATGAGTATGAGTATGAGTATAAGTATGAGTATGAGTATGAGTATGAGTATAAGTATGAGTATGAGTATGAGTATGAGTATGAGTATGAGTATAAGTATTAGTATGAGTATGAGTACGAGTATGCGTATGAGTATGAGTATGAGTATGAGTATGAGTATGAGTGTGAGTGTGAGTGCGAATGTGAGTATGAGCATGTGTATGAGTATGAGTATGAGTATGACTATGAGTATGAGTATGAGTATGAGCATGAGCATGAGCGTGAGCGTGAGAATAAGCATGAGTATGAGTTTAACTATGAGTATGAGTACGAGTATGCGTATGAATATGAGTATGAGTATGAGTATGAGTATGAGTATGAGTATGAGTATGAGTATGAGTATAAGTATGAGTATGAGTATGAGTATGAGTATGAGTATGAGTATGAGTATGAGTATGAGTATGAGTATGAGTATGAGTATGAGTATGAGTATGAGTATGAGTATGAGTATGAGTATGAGTATGAGTATGAGTATGAGTATGAGTATGAGTATGAGTATGAGTATGAGTATGTGCATGAGTATGAGTATGTGTATGAGTATGAGTATGAGTATGAGTATGAGTATGAGTATGTGTATGAGTATGAGTATGAGTATGAGTATGAGTATGAGTATGAGTATGAGTATGAGTATGAGTATGAGTATGAGTTAGAGTATGAGTATGTGTATGAGTATGAGTATGAGTATGAGTATGAGTATGAGTATGAGTATGAGTATGAGTGTGAGTGTGAGTGCGAATGTGAGTATGAGCATGTGTATGAGTATGAGTATGAGTATGAGTATGAGTATGAGTATAAGTATTAGTATGAGTATGAGTACGAGTATTAGTATGAGTATGAGTATGAGTATGAGTTTAAGTGTGAGTATGAGTATGAGCATGAGTATGAGTATGAGTATGAGTATGAGTATGAGTATGAGTATAAGTATTAGTATGAGTATGAGTACGAGTATTAGTATGAGTATGAGTATGAGTATGAGTTAAAGTATGAGTATGAGTATGAGTATGTGCATGAGTATGAGTATGTGTATGAGTATGAGTATGAGTATGAGTATGTGTATGAGTATGAGTATGAGTATGAGTATGAGTATGAGTATAAGTATGAGAATGAGTATGAGTGTGAGTATGAGAATGAGTATGAGTATGTGTATGAGTATGAGTATGATTATGAGTATGAGTATGAGTATGAGTATGAGTATGAGTATGAGTATGAGTATGACTATGAGTATGAGTATGAGTATGAGTATGAGTTTAAGTATGAGTATGAGTATGAGTATGTGCATGAGTATGTGTATGTGTATGAGTATGAGTATGAGTATGAGTTTAAGTGTGAGTATGAGTATGAGTATGAGT
Organism: Andrena chrysosceles; assembly: GCA_963855975.1. Classification (NCBI taxonomy): domain Eukaryota; kingdom Metazoa; phylum Arthropoda; class Insecta; order Hymenoptera; family Andrenidae; genus Andrena; species Andrena chrysosceles. Next base: position 797,676 of record CAWLCU010000601.1, read on the forward strand.
ATGAGTATAAGTATTAGTATTAGTATGAGTATGAGTACGAGTATTAGTATGAGTATGAGTATGAGTATGAGTTTAAGTATGAGTATGAGTATGAGTATGTGCATGAGTATGAGTATGTGTATGAGTATGAGTATGAGTATGAGTATGAGTATGAGTATGAGTATGAGTATGAGTATGAGTATGAGTATGAGTATGAGTATGAGTATGAGTATGAGTATGAGTATGAGTATGAGTATGAGTATGAGTATGATTATGAGTATAAGTATTAGTATGAGTATGAGTAGGAGTACGAGTAGGAGTACGAGTATGCGTATGAGTATGAGTATGAGTATGAGTATGAGTGTGAGTATGAGTGTGAGTGTGAGTGCGAATGTGAGTACGAGTATGCGTATGAGTATGAGTATGAGTATGAGTATGAGTGTGAGTGTGAGTGCGAATGTGAGTATGAGCATGTGTATGAGTATGAGTATGAGTATGACTATGAGTATGAGTATGAGTATGAGCATGAGCATGAGCATGAGCGTGAGCGTGAGAATAAGCATGAGTATGAGTTTAACTATGAGTATGAGTACGAGTATGCGTATGAATATGAGTATGAGTATGAGTATGAGTATGAGTATGAGTATGAGTATAAGTATGAGTATGCGTATGAGTATGAGTATGAGTATGAGTATGAGTATGAGTATGAGTATGAGTATAAGTATGAGTATGAGTATGAGTATGAGTATGAGTTTAAGTATGAGTATGAGTTTAAGTATGAGTATGAGTATGAGTATGAGTATGAGTATGAGTATGAGTATGAGTATAAGTATGAGTATGAGTATGAGTATGAGTATAAGTATGAGTATGAGTATGAGTATGAGTATGAGTATGAGTATGAGTATGAGTATGAGTATGAGTATGAGTATGAGTATGAGTATGAGTATGAGTATGAGTATAAGTATTAGTATGAGTATGAGTAGGAGTACGAGTAGGAGTACGAGTATGCGTATGAGTATGAGTATGAGTATGAGTATGAGTGTGAGTATGAGTGTGAGTGTGAGTGCGAATGTGAGTACGAGTATGCGTATGAGTATGAGTATGAGTATGAGTATGAGTGTGAGTGTGAGTGCGAATGTGAGTATGAGCATGTGTATGAGTATGAGTATGAGTATGACTATGAGTATGAGTATGAGTATGAGCATGAGCATGAGCATGAGCGTGAGCGTGAGAATAAGCATGAGTATGAGTTTAACTATGAGTATGAGTACGAGTATGCGTATGAATATGAGTATGAGTATGAGTATGAGTGTGAGTATGAGTGTGAGTGTGAGTGCGAATGTGAGTACGAGTATGCGTATGAGTATGAGTATGAGTATGAGTATGAGTGTGAGTGTGAGTGCGAATGTGAGTATGAGCATGTGTATGAGTATGAGTATGAGTATGACTATGAGTTTAAGTGTGAGTATGAGTATGAGCATGAGTATGAGTATGAGTATGAGTATGAGTATGAGTATGAGTATGAGTATAAGTATTAGTATGAGTATGAGTACGAGTATTAGTATGAGTATGAGTATGAGTATGAGTTAAAGTATGAGTATGAGTATGAGTATGTGCATGAGTATGAGTATGTGTATGAGTATGAGTATGAGTATGAGTATGTGTATGAGTATGAGTATGAGTATGAGTATGAGTATGAGTATGAGTATGAGTATAAGTATGAGAATGAGTATGAGTGTGAGTATGAGAATGAGTATGAGTATGTGTATGAGTATGAGTATGATTATGAGTATGAGTATGAGTATGAGTATGAGTATGAGTATGAGTATGAGTATGACTATGAGTATGAGTATGAGTATGAGTATGAGTTTAAGTATGAGTATGAGTATGAGTATGTGCATGAGTATGTGTATGTGTATGAGTATGAGTATGAGTATGAGTTTAAGTGTGAGTATGAGTATGAGTATGAGTATGAGTATAAGTATTAGTATTAGTATGAGTATGAGTACGAGTATTAGTATGAGTATGAGTATGAGTATGAGTTTAAGTATGAGTATGAGTATGAGTATGTGCATGAGTATGAGTATGTGTATGAGTATGAGTATGAGTATGAGTATGAGTATGAGTATGAGTATGAGTATGAGTATGAGTATGAGTATGAGTATGAGTATGAGTATGAGTATGAGTATGAGTATGAGTATGAGTATGAGTATGAGTATGAGTATGAGTATGAGTATGAGTATAAGTATTAGTATGAGTATGAGTAGGAGTACGAGTAGGAGTACGAGTATGCGTATGAGTATGAGTATGAGTATGAGTATGAGTGTGAGTATGAGTGTGAGTGTGAGTGCGAATGTGAGTACGAGTATGCGTATGAGTATGAGTATGAGTATGAGTATGAGTGTGAGTGTGAGTGCGAATGTGAGTATGAGCATGTGTATGAGTATGAGTATGAGTATGACTATGAGTATGAGTATGAGTATGAGCATGAGCATGAGCATGAGCGTGAGCGTGAGAATAAGCATGAGTATGAGTATGAGTATGAGTATGTGCATGAGTATGAGTATGTGTATGAGTATGAGTATGAGTATGAGTATGAGTATGAGTATGTGTATGAGTATGAGTATGAGTATGAGTATGAGTATGAGTATGAGTATGAGTATGAGTATGAGTATGAGTATGAGTTAGAGTATGAGTATGTGTATGAGTATGAGTATGAGTATGAGTATGAGTATGAGTATGAGTATGAGTATGAGTGTGAGTGTGAGTGCGAATGTGAGTATGAGCATGTGTATGAGTATGAGTATGAGTATGAGTATGAGTATGAGTATAAGTATTAGTATGAGTATGAGTACGAGTATTAGTATGAGTATGAGTATGAGTATGAGTTTAAGTGTGAGTATGAGTATGAGCATGAGTATGAGTATGAGTATGAGTATGAGTATGAGTATGAGTATAAGTATTAGTATGAGTATGAGTACGAGTATTAGTATGAGTATGAGTATGAGTATGAGTTAAAGTATGAGTATGAGTATGAGTATGTGCATGAGTATGAGTATGTGTATGAGTATGAGTATGAGTATGAGTATGTGTATGAGTATGAGTATGAGTATGAGTATGAGTATGAGTATGAGTATAAGTATGAGAATGAGTATGAGTGTGAGTATGAGAATGAGTATGAGTATGTGTATGAGTATGAGTATGATTATGAGTATGAGCATGAGTATGAGTATGAGTATGAGTATGAGTATGAGTATGACTATGAGTATGAGTATGAGTATGAGTATGAGTTTAAGTATGAGTATGAGTATGAGTATGTGCATGAGTATGTGTATGTGTATGAGTATGAGTATGAGTATGAGTTTAAGTGTGAGTATGAGTATGAGTATGAGTATGAGTATAAGTATTAGTATTAGTATGAGTATGAGTACGAGTATTAGTATGAGTATGAGTATGAGTATGAGTTTAAGTATGAGTATGAGTATGAGTATGTGCATGAGTATGAGTATGTGTATGAGTATGAGTATGAGTATGAGTATGAGTATGAGTATGAGTATGAGTATGAGTATGAGTATGAGTATGAGTATGAGTATGAGTATGAGTATGAGTATGAGTATGAGTATGAGTATGAGTATGAGTATGAGTATGAGTATGAGTATGAGTATAAGTATTAGTATGAGTATGAGTAGGAGTACGAGTAGGAGTACGAGTATGCGTATGAGTATGAGTATGAGTATGAGTATGAGTGTGAGTATGAGTGTGAGTGTGAGTGCGAATGTGAGTACGAGTATGCGTATGAGTATGAGTATGAGTATGAGTATGAGTGTGAGTGTGAGTGCGAATGTGAGTATGAGCATGTGTATGAGTATGAGTATGAGTATGCCTATGAGTATGAGTATGAGTATGAGCATGAGCATGAGCATGAGCGTGAGCGTGAGAATAAGCATGAGTATGAGTTTAACTATGAGTATGAGTACGAGTATGCGTATGAATATGAGTATGAGTATGAGTATGAGTATGAGTATGAGTATGAGTATAAGTATGAGTATGCGTATGAGTATGAGTATGAGTATGAGTATGAGTATGAGTATGAGTATGAGTATGAGTATAAGTATGAGTATGAGTATGAGTATGAGTATGAGTTTAAGTATGAGTATGAGTTTAAGTATGAGTATGAGTATGAGTATGAGTATGAGTATGAGTATGAGTATGAGTATAAGTATGAGTATGAGTATGAGTATGAGTATAAGTATGAGTATGAGTATGAGTATGAGTATGAGTATGAGTATAAGTATTAGTATGAGTATGAGTACGAGTATGCGTATGAGTATGAGTATGAGTATGAGTATGAGTGTGAGTGTGAGTGCGAATGTGATTATGAGCATGTGTATGAGTATGAGTATGAGTATGACTATGAGTATGAGTATGAGAATGAGCATGAGCATGAGCATGAGCATGAGCGTGAGCGTGAGAATAAGCATGAGTATGAGTTTAACTATGAGTATGAGTACGAGTATGCGTATGAATATGAGTATGAGTATGAGTATGAGTTTAACTATGAGTATGAGTACGAGTATGCGTATGAATATGAGTATGAGTATGAGTATGAGTATGAGTATGAGTATGAGTATGAGTATGAGTATAAGTATGAGTATGAGTATGAGTATGAGTATGAGTATGAGTATGAGTATGAGTATGAGTATGAGTATGAGTATGAGTATGAGTATGAGTATGAGTATGAGTATGAGTATGAGTATGAGTATGAGTATGAGTATGAGTAAGAGTATGAGTATGAGTATGTGCATGAGTATGAGTATGTGTATGAGTATGAGTATGAGTATGAGTATGAGTATGAGTATGAGTATGTGTATGAGTATGAGTATGAGTATGAGTATGAGTATGAGTATGAGTATGAGTATGAGTATGAGTATGAGTATGAGTTAGAGTATGAGTATGTGTATGAGTATGAGTATGAGTATGAGTATGAGTATGAGTATGAGTATGTGTATGAGTATGAGTATGAGTATGAGTATGAGTATGAGTATGAGTATGTGTATGAGTATGAGTATGAGTATGAGTATGAGTATGAGTATGAGTATGAGTATGAGTATGAGTATGAGTATGAGTATGACTATGAGTATGAGTATGAGTATGAGTATGAGTATGAGTTTAAGTATGAGTATGAGTATGAGTATGTGCATGAGTATGAGTATTTGTATGAGTATGAGTATGAGTATGAGTTTAAGTGTGAGTATGAGTATGAGTATGAGTATGAGTATAAGTATTAGTATTAGTATGAGTATGAGTACGAGTATTAGTATGTGTATGAGTATGAGTATGAGTATGAGTATGTGTATGAGTATGAGTATGAGTATGAGTATGAGTATGAGTATGAGTATGAGTATGAGTATGAGTATAAGTATGAGAATGAGTATGAGTGTGAGTATGAGAATGAGTATGAGTATGTGTATGAGTATGAGTATGAGTATGAGTATGAGTATGAGTATGAGTATGAGTATGAGTATGAGTATGAGTATAAGTATTAGTATGAGTATGAGTACGAGTATTAGTATGAGTATGAGTATGAGTATGAGTTAAAGTATGAGTATGAGTATGAGTATGTGCATGAGTATGAGTATGTGTATGAGTATGAGTATGAGTATGAGTATGTGTATGAGTATGAGTATGAGTATGAGTATGAGTATGAGTATGAGTATAAGTATGAGAATGAGTATGAGTGTGAGTATGAGAATGAGTATGAGTATGTGTATGAGTATGAGTATGATTATGAGTATGAGTATGAGTATGAGTATGAGTATGAGTATGAGTATGAGTATGACTATGAGTATGAGTATGAGTATGAGTATGAGTTTAAGTATGAGTATGAGTATGAGTATGTGCATGAGTATGAGTATGTGTATGAGTATGAGTATGAGTATGAGTTTAAGTGTGAGTATGAGTATGAGTATGAGTATGAGTATAAGTATTAGTATTAGTATGAGTATGAGTACGAGTATTAGTATGAGTATGAGTATGAGTATGAGTTTAAGTATGAGTATGAGTATGAGTATGTGCATGAGTATGAGTATGTGTATGAGTATGAGTATGAGTATGAGTATGAGTATGAGTATGAGTATGAGTATGAGTATGAGTATGAGTATGAGTATGAGTATGAGTATGAGTATGAGTATGAGTATGAGTATGAGTATGAGTATGAGTATGAGTATGAGTATGAGTATGAGTATGAGTATAAGTATTAGTATGAGTATGAGTAGGAGTACGAGTAGGAGTACGAGTATGCGTATGAGTATGAGTATGAGTATGAGTATGAGTATGAGTGTGAGTATGAGTGTGAGTGTGAGTGCGAATGTGAGTACGAGTATGCGTATGAGTATGAGTATGAGTATGAGTATGAGTGTGAGTGTAAGTGCGAATGTGAGTATGAGCATGTGTATGAGTATGAGTATGAGTATGACTATGAGTATGAGTATGAGTATGAGCATGAGCATGAGCGTGAGCGTGAGAATAAGCATGAGTATGAGTTTAACTATGAGTATGAGTACGAGTATGCGTATGAATATGAGTATGAGTATGAGTATGAGTATGAGTATGAGTATGAGTATGAGTATGAGTATAAGTATGAGTATGAGTATGAGTATGAGTATGAGTATGAGTATGAGTATGAGTATGAGTATGAGTATGAGTATGAGTATGAGTATGAGTATGAGTATGAGTATGAGTATGAGTATGAGTATGAGTATGAGTATGAGTATGAGTATGAGTATGAGTATGAGTATGTGCATGAGTATGAGTATGTGTATGAGTATGAGTATGAGTATGAGTATGAGTATGAGTATGTGTATGAGTATGAGTATGAGTATGAGTATGAGTATGAGTATGAGTATGAGTATGAGTATGAGTATGAGTATGAGTTAGAGTATGAGTATGTGTATGAGTATGAGTATGAGTATGAGTATGAGTATGAGTATGAGTATGAGTATGAGTGTGAGTGTGAGTGCGAATGTGAGTATGAGCATGTGTATGAGTATGAGTATGAGTATGAGTATGAGTATGAGTATAAGTATTAGTATGAGTATGAGTACGAGTATTAGTATGAGTATGAGTATGAGTATGAGTTTAAGTGTGAGTATGAGTATGAGCATGAGTATGAGTATGAGTATGAGTATGAGTATGAGTATGAGTATAAGTATTAGTATGAGTATGAGTACGAGTATTAGTATGAGTATGAGTATGAGTATGAGTTAAAGTATGAGTATGAGTATGAGTATGTGCATGAGTATGAGTATGTGTATGAGTATGAGTATGAGTATGAGTATGTGTATGAGTATGAGTATGAGTATGAGTATGAGTATGAGTATGAGTATAAGTATGAGAATGAGTATGAGTGTGAGTATGAGAATGAGTATGAGTATGTGTATGAGTATGAGTATGATTATGAGTATGAGTATGAGTATGAGTATGAGTATGAGTATGAGTATGAGTATGACTATGAGTATGAGTATGAGTATGAGTATGAGTTTAAGTATGAGTATGAGTATGAGTATGTGCATGAGTATGTGTATGTGTATGAGTATGAGTATGAGTATGAGTTTAAGTGTGAGTATGAGTATGAGTATGAGTATGAGTATAAGTATTAGTATTAGTATGAGTATGAGTACGAGTATTAGTATGAGTATGAGTATGAGTATGAGTTTAAGTATGAGTATGAGTATGAGTATGTGCATGAGTATGAGTATGTGTATGAGTATGAGTATGAGTATGAGTATGAGTATGAGTATGAGTATGAGTATGAGTATGAGTATGAGTATGAGTATGAGTATGAGTATGAGTATGAGTATGAGTATGAGTATGAGTATGAGTATGAGTATGAGTATGAGTATAAGTATTACTATGAGTATGAGTAGGAGTACGAGTAGGAGTACGAGTATGCGTATGAGTATGAGTATGAGTATGAGTATGAGTGTGAGTATGAGTGTGAGTGTGAGTGCGAATGTGAGTACGAGTATGCGTATGAGTATGAGTATGAGTATGAGTATGAGTGTGAGTGTGAGTGCGAATGTGAGTATGAGCATGTGTATGAGTATGAGTATGAGTATGACTATGAGTATGAGTATGAGTATGAGCATGAGCATGAGCATGAGCGTGAGCGTGAGAATAAGCATGAGTATGAGTTTAACTATGAGTATGAGTACGAGTATGCGTATGAATATGAGTATGAGTATGAGTATGAGTATGAGTATGAGTATGAGTATAAGTATGAGTATGCGTATGAGTATGAGTATGAGTATGAGTATGAGTATGAGTATGAGTATGAGTATGAGTATGAGTATAAGTATGAGTATGAGTATGAGTATGAGTATGAGTTTAAGTATGAGTATGAGTTTAAGTATGAGTATGAGTATGAGTATGAGTATGAGTATGAGTATGAGTATGAGTATAAGTATGAGTATGAGTATGAGTATGAGTATAAGTATGAGTATGAGTATGAGTATGAGTATGAGTATGAGTATAAGTATTAGTATGAGTATGAGTACGAGTATGCGTATGAGTATGAGTATGAGTATGAGTATGAGTATGAGTGTGAGTGTGAGTGCGAATGTGAGTATGAGCATGTGTATGAGTATGAGTATGAGTATGACTATGAGTATGAGTATGAGTATGAGCATGAGCATGAGCGTGAGCGTGAGAATAAGCATGAGTATGAGTTTAACTATGAGTATGAGTACGAGTATGCGTATGAATATGAGTATGAGTATGAGTATGAGTATGAGTATGAGTATGAGTATGAGTATGAGTATAAGTATGAGTATGAGTATGAGTATGAGTATGAGTATGAGTATGAGTATGAGTATGAGTATGAGTATGAGTATGAGTATGAGTATGAGTATGAGTATGAGTATGAGTATGAGTATGAGTATGAGTATGAGTATGAGTATGAGTATGAGTATGAGTATGAGTATGAGTATGTGCATGAGTATGAGTATGTGTATGAGTATGAGTATGAGTATGAGTATGAGTATGAGTATGTGTATGAGTATGAGTATGAGTATGAGTATGAGTATGAGTATGAGTATGAGTATGAGTATGAGTATGAGTATGAGTTAGAGTATGAGTATGTGTATGAGTATGAGTATGAGTATGAGTATGAGTATGAGTATGAGTATGAGTATGAGTGTGAGTGTGAGTGCGAATGTGAGTATGAGCATGTGTATGAGTATGAGTATGAGTATGAGTATGAGTATGAGTATAAGTATTAGTATGAGTATGAGTACGAGTATTAGTATGAGTATGAGTATGAGTATGAGTTTAAGTGTGAGTATGAGTATGAGCATGAGTATGAGTATGAGTATGAGTATGAGTATGAGTATGAGTATAAGTATTAGTATGAGTATGAGTACGAGTATTAGTATGAGTATGAGTATGAGTATGAGTTAAAGTATGAGTATGAGTATGAGTATGTGCATGAGTATGAGTATGTGTATGAGTATGAGTATGAGTATGAGTATGTGTATGAGTATGAGTATGAGTATGAGTATGAGTATGAGTATAAGTATGAGAATGAGTATGAGTGTGAGTATGAGAATGAGTATGAGTATGTGTATGAGTATGAGTATGATTATGAGTATGAGTATGAGTATGAGTATGAGTATGAGTATGAGTATGAGTATGACTATGAGTATGAGTATGAGTATGAGTATGAGTTTAAGTATGAGTATGAGTATGAGTATGTGCATGAGTATGTGTATGTGTATGAGTATGAGTATGAGTATGAGTTTAAGTGTGAGTATGAGTATGAGTATGAGTATGAGTATAAGTATTAGTATTAGTATGAGTATGAGTACGAGTATTAGTATGAGTATGAGTATGAGTATGAGTTTAAGTATGAGTATGAGTATGAGTATGTGCATGAGTATGAGTATGTGTATGAGTATGAGTATGAGTATGAGTATGAGTATGAGTATGAGTATGAGTATGAGTATGAGTATGAGTATGAGTATGAGTATGAGTATGAGTATGAGTATGAGTATGAGTATGAGTATGAGTATGAGTATGATTATGAGTATAAGTATTAGTATGAGTATGAGTAGGAGTACGAGTAGGAGTACGAGTATGCGTATGAGTATGAGTATGAGTATGAGTATGAGTGTGAGTATGAGTGTGAGTGTGAGTGCGAATGTGAGTACGAGTATGCGTATGAGTATGAGTATGAGTATGAGTATGAGTGTGAGTGTGAGTGCGAATGTGAGTATGAGCATGTGTATGAGTATGAGTATGAGTATGACTATGAGTATGAGTATGAGTATGAGCATGAGCATGAGCATGAGCGTGAGCGTGAGAATAAGCATGAGTATGAGTTTAACTATGAGTATGAGTACGAGTATGCGTATGAATATGAGTATGAGTATGAGTATGAGTATGAGTATGAGTATGAGTATAAGTATGAGTATGCGTATGAGTATGAGTATGAGTATGAGTATGAGTATGAGTATGAGTATGAGTATAAGTATGAGTATGAGTATGAGTATGAGTATGAGTTTAAGTATGAGTATGAGTTTAAGTATGAGTATGAGTATGAGTATGAGTATGAGTATGAGTATGAGTATGAGTATAAGTATGAGTATGAGTATGAGTATGAGTATAAGTATGAGTATGAGTATGAGTATGAGTATGAGTATGAGTATGAGTATGAGTATGAGTATGAGTATGAGTATGAGTATGAGTATGAGTATGAGTATGAGTATAAGTATTAGTATGAGTATGAGTAGGAGTACGAGTAGGAGTACGAGTATGCGTATGAGTATGAGTATGAGTATGAGTATGAGTGTGAGTATGAGTGTGAGTGTGAGTGCGAATGTGAGTACGAGTATGCGTATGAGTATGAGTATGAGTATGAGTATGAGTGTGAGTGTGAGTGCGAATGTGAGTATGAGCATGTGTATGAGTATGAGTATGAGTATGACTATGAGTATGAGTATGAGTATGAGCATGAGCATGAGCATGAGCGTGAGCGTGAGAATAAGCATGAGTATGAGTTTAACTATGAGTATGAGTACGAGTATGCGTATGAATATGAGTATGAGTATGAGTATGAGTGTGAGTATGAGTGTGAGTGTGAGTGCGAATGTGAGTACGAGTATGCGTATGAGTATGAGTATGAGTATGAGTATGAGTGTGAGTGTGAGTGCGAATGTGAGTATGAGCATGTGTATGAGTATGAGTATGAGTATGACTATGAGTTTAAGTGTGAGTATGAGTATGAGCATGAGTATGAGTATGAGTATGAGTATGAGTATGAGTATGAGTATGAGTATAAGTATGAGAATGAGTATGAGTGTGAGTATGAGAATGAGTATGAGTATGTGTATGAGTATGAGTATGATTATGAGTATGAGTATGAGTATGAGTATGAGTATGAGTATGAGTATGAGTATGACTATGAGTATGAGTATGAGTATGAGTATGAGTTTAAGTATGAGTATGAGTATGAGTATGTGCATGAGTATGTGTATGTGTATGAGTATGAGTATGAGTATGAGTTTAAGTGTGAGTATGAGTATGAGTATGAGTATGAGTATAAGTATTAGTATTAGTATGAGTATGAGTACGAGTATTAGTATGAGTATGAGTATGAGTATGAGTTTAAGTATGAGTATGAGTATGAGTATGTGCATGAGTATGAGTATGTGTATGAGTATGAGTATGAGTATGAGTATGAGTATGAGTATGAGTATGAGTATGAGTATGAGTATGAGTATGAGTATGAGTATGAGTATGAGTATGAGTATGAGTATGAGTATGAGTATGAGTATGAGTATGAGTATGAGTATGAGTATGAGTATAAGTATTAGTATGAGTATGAGTAGGAGTACGAGTAGGAGTACGAGTATGCGTATGAGTATGAGTATGAGTATGAGTATGAGTGTGAGTATGAGTGTGAGTGTGAGTGCGAATGTGAGTACGAGTATGCGTATGAGTATGAGTATGAGTATGAGTATGAGTGTGAGTGTGAGTGCGAATGTGAGTATGAGCATGTGTATGAGTATGAGTATGAGTATGACTATGAGTATGAGTATGAGTATGAGCATGAGCATGAGCATGAGCGTGAGCGTGAGAATAAGCATGAGTATGAGTATGAGTATGAGTATGTGCATGAGTATGAGTATGTGTATGAGTATGAGTATGAGTATGAGTATGAGTATGAGTATGTGTATGAGTATGAGTATGAGTATGAGTATGAGTATGAGTATGAGTATGAGTATGAGTATGAGTATGAGTATGAGTTAGAGTATGAGTATGTGTATGAGTATGAGTATGAGTATGAGTATGAGTATGAGTATGAGTATGAGTATGAGTGTGAGTGTGAGTGCGAATGTGAGTATGAGCATGTGTATGAGTATGAGTATGAGTATGAGTATGAGTATGAGTATAAGTATTAGTATGAGTATGAGTACGAGTATTAGTATGAGTATGAGTATGAGTATGAGTTTAAGTGTGAGTATGAGTATGAGCATGAGTATGAGTATGAGTATGAGTATGAGTATGAGTATGAGTATAAGTATTAGTATGAGTATGAGTACGAGTATTAGTATGAGTATGAGTATGAGTATGAGTTAAAGTATGAGTATGAGTATGAGTATGTGCATGAGTATGAGTATGTGTATGAGTATGAGTATGAGTATGAGTATGTGTATGAGTATGAGTATGAGTATGAGTATGAGTATGAGTATGAGTATGAGTATAAGTATGAGAATGAGTATGAGTGTGAGTATGAGAATGAGTATGAGTATGTGTATGAGTATGAGTATGATTATGAGTATGAGCATGAGTATGAGTATGAGTATGAGTATGAGTATGAGTATGACTATGAGTATGAGTATGAGTATGAGTATGAGTTTAAGTATGAGTATGAGTATGAGTATGTGCATGAGTATGTGTATGTGTATGAGTATGAGTATGAGTATGAGTTTAAGTGTGAGTATGAGTATGAGTATGAGTATGAGTATAAGTATTAGTATTAGTATGAGTATGAGTACGAGTATTAGTATGAGTATGAGTATGAGTATGAGTTTAAGTATGAGTATGAGTATGAGTATGTGCATGAGTATGAGTATGTGTATGAGTATGAGTATGAGTATGAGTATGAGTATGAGTATGAGTATGAGTATGAGTATGAGTATGAGTATGAGTATGAGTATGAGTATGAGTATGAGTATGAGTATGAGTATGAGTATGAGTATGAGTATGAGTATGAGTATGAGTATGAGTATAAGTATTAGTATGAGTATGAGTAGGAGTACGAGTAGGAGTACGAGTATGCGTATGAGTATGAGTATGAGTATGAGTATGAGTGTGAGTATGAGTGTGAGTGTGAGTGCGAATGTGAGTACGAGTATGCGTATGAGTATGAGTATGAGTATGAGTATGAGTGTGAGTGTGAGTGCGAATGTGAGTATGAGCATGTGTATGAGTATGAGTATGAGTATGCCTATGAGTATGAGTATGAGTATGAGCATGAGCATGAGCATGAGCGTGAGCGTGAGAATAAGCATGAGTATGAGTTTAACTATGAGTATGAGTACGAGTATGCGTATGAATATGAGTATGAGTATGAGTATGAGTATGAGTATGAGTATGAGTAGGAGTACGAGTAGGAGTACGAGTATGCGTATGAGTATGAGTATGAGTATGAGTATGAGTGTGAGTATGAGTGTGAGTGTGAGTGCGAATGTGAGTACGAGTATGCGTATGAGTATGAGTATGAGTATGAGTATGAGTGTGAGTGTGAGTGCGAATGTGAGTATGAGCATGTGTATGAGTATGAGTATGAGTATGACTATGAGTATGAGTATGAGTATGAGCATGAGCATGAGCATGAGCGTGAGCGTGAGAATAAGCATGAGTATGAGTTTAACTATGAGTATGAGTACGAGTATGCGTATGAATATGAGTATGAGTATGAGTATGAGTATGAGTATGAGTATGAGTATAAGTATGAGTATGCGTATGAGTATGAGTATGAGTATGAGTATGAGTATGAGTATGAGTATGAGTATGAGTATGAGTATAAGTATGAGTATGAGTATGAGTATGAGTATGAGTTTAAGTATGAGTATGAGTTTAAGTATGAGTATGAGTATGAGTATGAGTATGAGTATGAGTATGAGTATGAGTATAAGTATGAGTATGAGTATGAGTATGAGTATAAGTATGAGTATGAGTATGAGTATGAGTATGAGTATGAGTATAAGTATTAGTATGAGTATGAGTACGAGTATGCGTATGAGTATGAGTATGAGTATGAGTATGAGTATGAGTGTGAGTGTGAGTGCGAATGTGAGTATGAGCATGTGTATGAGTATGAGTATGAGTATGACTATGAGTATGAGTATGAGTATGAGCATGAGCATGAGCGTGAGCGTGAGAATAAGCATGAGTATGAGTTTAACTATGAGTATGAGTACGAGTATGCGTATGAATATGAGTATGAGTATGAGTATGAGTATGAGTATGAGTATGAGTATGAGTATGAGTATAAGTATGAGTATGAGTATGAGTATGAGTATGAGTATGAGTATGAGTATGAGTATGAGTATGAGTATGAGTATGAGTATGAGTATGAGTATGAGTATGAGTATGAGTATGAGTATGAGTATGAGTATGAGTATGAGTATGAGTATGAGTATGAGTATGAGTATGAGTATGTGCATGAGTATGAGTATGTGTATGAGTATGAGTATGAGTATGAGTATGAGTATGAGTATGTGTATGAGTATGAGTATGAGTATGAGTATGAGTATGAGTATGAGTATGAGTATGAGTATGAGTATGAGTATGAGTTAGAGTATGAGTATGTGTATGAGTATGAGTATGAGTATGAGTATGAGTATGAGTATGAGTATGAGTATGAGTGTGAGTGTGAGTGCGAATGTGAGTATGAGCATGTGTATGAGTATGAGTATGAGTATGAGTATGAGTATGAGTATAAGTATTAGTATGAGTATGAGTACGAGTATTAGTATGAGTATGAGTATGAGTATGAGTTTAAGTGTGAGTATGAGTATGAGCATGAGTATGAGTATGAGTATGAGTATGAGTATGAGTATGAGTATAAGTATTAGTATGAGTATGAGTACGAGTATTAGTATGAGTATGAGTATGAGTATGAGTTAAAGTATGAGTATGAGTATGAGTATGTGCATGAGTATGAGTATGTGTATGAGTATGAGTATGAGTATGAGTATGTGTATGAGTATGAGTATGAGTATGAGTATGAGTATGAGTATAAGTATGAGAATGAGTATGAGTGTGAGTATGAGAATGAGTATGAGTATGTGTATGAGTATGAGTATGATTATGAGTATGAGTATGAGTATGAGTATGAGTATGAGTATGAGTATGAGTATGACTATGAGTATGAGTATGAGTATGAGTATGAGTTTAAGTATGAGTATGAGTATGAGTATGTGCATGAGTATGTGTATGTGTATGAGTATGAGTATGAGTATGAGTTTAAGTGTGAGTATGAGTATGAGTATGAGTATGAGTATAAGTATTAGTATTAGTATGAGTATGAGTACGAGTATTAGTATGAGTATGAGTATGAGTATGAGTTTAAGTATGAGTATGAGTATGAGTATGTGCATGAGTATGAGTATGTGTATGAGTATGAGTATGAGTATGAGTATGAGTATGAGTATGAGTATGAGTATGAGTATGAGTATGAGTATGAGTATGAGTATGAGTATGAGTATGAGTATGAGTATGAGTATGAGTATGAGTATGAGTATGATTATGAGTATAAGTATTAGTATGAGTATGAGTAGGAGTACGAGTAGGAGTACGAGTATGCGTATGAGTATGAGTATGAGTATGAGTATGAGTGTGAGTATGAGTGTGAGTGTGAGTGCGAATGTGAGTACGAGTATGCGTATGAGTATGAGTATGAGTATGAGTATGAGTGTGAGTGTGAGTGCGAATGTGAGTATGAGCATGTGTATGAGTATGAGTATGAGTATGACTATGAGTATGAGTATGAGTATGAGCATGAGCATGAGCATGAGCGTGAGCGTGAGAATAAGCATGAGTATGAGTTTAACTATGAGTATGAGTACGAGTATGCGTATGAATATGAGTATGAGTATGAGTATGAGTATGAGTATGAGTATGAGTATAAGTATGAGTATGCGTATGAGTATGAGTATGAGTATGAGTATGAGTATGAGTATGAGTATGAGTATAAGTATGAGTATGAGTATGAGTATGAGTATGAGTTTAAGTATGAGTATGAGTTTAAGTATGAGTATGAGTATGAGTATGAGTATGAGTATGAGTATGAGTATGAGTATAAGTATGAGTATGAGTATGAGTATGAGTATAAGTATGAGTATGAGTATGAGTATGAGTATGAGTATGAGTATGAGTATGAGTATGAGTATGAGTATGAGTATGAGTATGAGTATGAGTATGAGTATGAGTATAAGTATTAGTATGAGTATGAGTAGGAGTACGAGTAGGAGTACGAGTATGCGTATGAGTATGAGTATGAGTATGAGTATGAGTGTGAGTATGAGTGTGAGTGTGAGTGCGAATGTGAGTACGAGTATGCGTATGAGTATGAGTATGAGTATGAGTATGAGTGTGAGTGTGAGTGCGAATGTGAGTATGAGCATGTGTATGAGTATGAGTATGAGTATGACTATGAGTATGAGTATGAGTATGAGCATGAGCATGAGCATGAGCGTGAGCGTGAGAATAAGCATGAGTATGAGTTTAACTATGAGTATGAGTACGAGTATGCGTATGAATATGAGTATGAGTATGAGTATGAGTGTGAGTATGAGTGTGAGTGTGAGTGCGAATGTGAGTACGAGTATGCGTATGAGTATGAGTATGAGTATGAGTATGAGTGTGAGTGTGAGTGCGAATGTGAGTATGAGCATGTGTATGAGTATGAGTATGAGTATGACTATGAGTTTAAGTGTGAGTATGAGTATGAGCATGAGTATGAGTATGAGTATGAGTATGAGTATGAGTATGAGTATGAGTATAAGTATTAGTATGAGTATGAGTACGAGTATTAGTATGAGTATGAGTATGAGTATGAGTTAAAGTATGAGTATGAGTATGAGTATGTGCATGAGTATGAGTATGTGTATGAGTATGAGTATGAGTATGAGTATGTGTATGAGTATGAGTATGAGTATGAGTATGAGTATGAGTATGAGTATAAGTATGAGAATGAGTATGAGTGTGAGTATGAGAATGAGTATGAGTATGTGTATGAGTATGAGTATGATTATGAGTATGAGTATGAGTATGAGTATGAGTATGAGTATGAGTATGAGTATGACTATGAGTATGAGTATGAGTATGAGTATGAGTTTAAGTATGAGTATGAGTATGAGTATGTGCATGAGTATGTGTATGTGTATGAGTATGAGTATGAGTATGAGTTTAAGTGTGAGTATGAGTATGAGTATGAGTATGAGTATAAGTATTAGTATTAGTATGAGTATGAGTACGAGTATTAGTATGAGTATGAGTATGAGTATGAGTTTAAGTATGAGTATGAGTATGAGTATGTGCATGAGTATGAGTATGTGTATGAGTATGAGTATGAGTATGAGTATGAGTATGAGTATGAGTATGAGTATGAGTATGAGTATGAGTATGAGTATGAGTATGAGTATGAGTATGAGTATGAGTATGAGTATGAGTATGAGTATGAGTATGAGTATGAGTATGAGTATGAGTATAAGTATTAGTATGAGTATGAGTAGGAGTACGAGTAGGAGTACGAGTATGCGTATGAGTATGAGTATGAGTATGAGTATGAGTGTGAGTATGAGTGTGAGTGTGAGTGCGAATGTGAGTACGAGTATGCGTATGAGTATGAGTATGAGTATGAGTATGAGTGTGAGTGTGAGTGCGAATGTGAGTATGAGCATGTGTATGAGTATGAGTATGAGTATGACTATGAGTATGAGTATGAGTATGAGCATGAGCATGAGCATGAGCGTGAGCGTGAGAATAAGCATGAGTATGAGTATGAGTATGAGTATGTGCATGAGTATGAGTATGTGTATGAGTATGAGTATGAGTATGAGTATGAGTATGAGTATGTGTATGAGTATGAGTATGAGTATGAGTATGAGTATGAGTATGAGTATGAGTATGAGTATGAGTATGAGTATGAGTTAGAGTATGAGTATGTGTATGAGTATGAGTATGAGTATGAGTATGAGTATGAGTATGAGTATGAGTATGAGTGTGAGTGTGAGTGCGAATGTGAGTATGAGCATGTGTATGAGTATGAGTATGAGTATGAGTATGAGTATGAGTATAAGTATTAGTATGAGTATGAGTACGAGTATTAGTATGAGTATGAGTATGAGTATGAGTTTAAGTGTGAGTATGAGTATGAGCATGAGTATGAGTATGAGTATGAGTATGAGTATGAGTATGAGTATAAGTATTAGTATGAGTATGAGTACGAGTATTAGTATGAGTATGAGTATGAGTATGAGTTAAAGTATGAGTATGAGTATGAGTATGTGCATGAGTATGAGTATGTGTATGAGTATGAGTATGAGTATGAGTATGTGTATGAGTATGAGTATGAGTATGAGTATGAGTATGAGTATGAGTATAAGTATGAGAATGAGTATGAGTGTGAGTATGAGAATGAGTATGAGTATGTGTATGAGTATGAGTATGATTATGAGTATGAGCATGAGTATGAGTATGAGTATGAGTATGAGTATGAGTATGACTATGAGTATGAGTATGAGTATGAGTATGAGTTTAAGTATGAGTATGAGTATGAGTATGTGCATGAGTATGTGTATGTGTATGAGTATGAGTATGAGTATGAGTTTAAGTGTGAGTATGAGTATGAGTATGAGTATGAGTATAAGTATTAGTATTAGTATGAGTATGAGTACGAGTATTAGTATGAGTATGAGTATGAGTATGAGTTTAAGTATGAGTATGAGTATGAGTATGTGCATGAGTATGAGTATGTGTATGAGTATGAGTATGAGTATGAGTATGAGTATGAGTATGAGTATGAGTATGAGTATGAGTATGAGTATGAGTATGAGTATGAGTATGAGTATGAGTATGAGTATGAGTATGAGTATGAGTATGAGTATGAGTATGAGTATGAGTATGAGTATAAGTATTAGTATGAGTATGAGTAGGAGTACGAGTAGGAGTACGAGTATGCGTATGAGTATGAGTATGAGTATGAGTATGAGTGTGAGTATGAGTGTGAGTGTGAGTGCGAATGTGAGTACGAGTATGCGTATGAGTATGAGTATGAGTATGAGTATGAGTGTGAGTGTGAGTGCGAATGTGAGTATGAGCATGTGTATGAGTATGAGTATGAGTATGCCTATGAGTATGAGTATGAGTATGAGCATGAGCATGAGCATGAGCGTGAGCGTGAGAATAAGCATGAGTATGAGTTTAACTATGAGTATGAGTACGAGTATGCGTATGAATATGAGTATGAGTATGAGTATGAGTATGAGTATGAGTATGAGTATAAGTATGAGTATGCGTATGAGTATGAGTATGAGTATGAGTATGAGTATGAGTATGAGTATGAGTATGAGTATAAGTATGAGTATGAGTATGAGTATGAGTATGAGTTTAAGTATGAGTATGAGTTTAAGTATGAGTATGAGTATGAGTATGAGTATGAGTATGAGTATGAGTATGAGTATAAGTATGAGTATGAGTATGAGTATGAGTATAAGTATGAGTATGAGTATGAGTATGAGTATGAGTATGAGTATAAGTATTAGTATGAGTATGAGTACGAGTATGCGTATGAGTATGAGTATGAGTATGAGTATGAGTGTGAGTGTGAGTGCGAATGTGATTATGAGCATGTGTATGAGTATGAGTATGAGTATGACTATGAGTATGAGTATGAGAATGAGCATGAGCATGAGCATGAGCATGAGCGTGAGCGTGAGAATAAGCATGAGTATGAGTTTAACTATGAGTATGAGTACGAGTATGCGTATGAATATGAGTATGAGTATGAGTATGAGTTTAACTATGAGTATGAGTACGAGTATGCGTATGAATATGAGTATGAGTATGAGTATGAGTATGAGTATGAGTATGAGTATGAGTATGAGTATAAGTATGAGTATGAGTATGAGTATGAGTATGAGTATGAGTATGAGTATGAGTATGAGTATGAGTATGAGTATGAGTATGAGTATGAGTATGAGTATGAGTATGAGTATGAGTATGAGTATGAGTATGAGTATGAGTAAGAGTATGAGTATGAGTATGTGCATGAGTATGAGTATGTGTATGAGTATGAGTATGAGTATGAGTATGAGTATGAGTATGAGTATGTGTATGAGTATGAGTATGAGTATGAGTATGAGTATGAGTATGAGTATGAGTATGAGTATGAGTATGAGTATGAGTTAGAGTATGAGTATGTGTATGAGTATGAGTATGAGTATGAGTATGAGTATGAGTATGAGTATGTGTATGAGTATGAGTATGAGTATGAGTATGAGTATGAGTATGAGTATGTGTATGAGTATGAGTATGAGTATGAGTATGAGTATGAGTATGAGTATGAGTATGAGTATGAGTATGAGTATGAGTATGACTATGAGTATGAGTATGAGTATGAGTATGAGTATGAGTTTAAGTATGAGTATGAGTATGAGTATGTGCATGAGTATGAGTATTTGTATGAGTATGAGTATGAGTATGAGTTTAAGTGTGAGTATGAGTATGAGTATGAGTATGAGTATAAGTATTAGTATTAGTATGAGTATGAGTACGAGTATTAGTATGTGTATGAGTATGAGTATGAGTATGAGTATGTGTATGAGTATGAGTATGAGTATGAGTATGAGTATGAGTATGAGTATGAGTATGAGTATGAGTATAAGTATGAGAATGAGTATGAGTGTGAGTATGAGAATGAGTATGAGTATGTGTATGAGTATGAGTATGAGTATGAGTATGAGTATAAGTATGAGAATGAGTATGAGTGTGAGTATGAGTATGAGTATGAGTATGAGTATGAGTATGACTGTGAGTATGAGTATGAGTATGAGTATGAGTATGAGTACGAGTATGCGTATGAATATGAGTATGAGTATGAGTATGAGTATGAGTATGAGTATGAGTACGAGTATGCGTATGAATATGAGTATGAGTATGAGTATGAGTATGAGTATGAGTATGAGTATAAGTATGAGTATGAGTATGAGTATGAGTATGAGTATGAGTATGAGTATGAGTATGAGTATGAGTATGAGTATGAGTATGAGTATGTGCATGAGTATGAGTATGTGTATGAGTATGAGTATGAGTATGAGTATGAGTATGAGTATGAGTATGTGTATGAGTATGAGTATGAGTATGAGTATGAGTATGAGTATGAGTATGAGTATGAGTATGAGTATGAGTTAGAGTATGAGTATGTGTATGAGTATGAGTATGAGTATGACTATGAGTATGAGTATGAGTATGAGTGTGAGTGTGAGTGCGAATGTGAGTATGAGCATGTGTATGAGTATGAGTATGAGTATGAGTATGAGTATAAGTATTAGTATGAGTATGAGTACGAGTATTAGTATGAGTATGAGTATGAGTATGAGTTTAAGTGTGAGTATGAGTATGAGCATGAGTATGAGTATGAGTATGAGTATGAGTATGAGTATAAGTATTAGTATGAGTATGAGTACGAGTATTAGTATGAGTATGAGTATGAGTATGAGTTAAAGTATGAGTATGAGTATGAGTATGTGCATGAGTATGAGTATGTGTATGAGTATGAGTATGAGTATGAGTATGTGTATGAGTATGAGTATGAGTATGAGTATGAGTATGAGTATGAGTATAAGTATGAGAATGAGTATGAGTGTGAGTATGAGAATGAGTATGAGTATGTGTATGAGTATGAGTATGATTATGAGTATGAGTATGAGTATGAGTATGAGTATGAGTATGAGTATGAGTATGACTATGAGTATGAGTATGAGTATGAGTATGAGTTTAAGTATGAGTATGAGTATGAGTATGTGCATGAGTATGAGTATGTGTATGAGTATGAGTATGAGTATGAGTTTAAGTGTGAGTATGAGTATGAGTATGAGTATGAGTATAAGTATTAGTATTAGTATGAGTATGAGTACGAGTATTAGTATGAGTATGAGTATGAGTATGAGTTTAAGTATGAGTATGAGTATGAGTATGTGCATGAGTATGAGTATGTGTATGAGTATGAGTATGAGTATGAGTATGAGTATGAGTATGAGTATGAGTATGAGTATGAGTATGAGTATGAGTATGAGTATGAGTATGAGTATGAGTATGAGTATGAGTATGAGTATGAGTATGAGTATGAGTATGAGTATGAGTATGAGTATGAGTATAAGTATTAGTATGAGTATGAGTAGGAGTACGAGTAGGAGTACGAGTATGCGTATGAGTATGAGTATGAGTATGAGTATGAGTATGAGTGTGAGTATGAGTGTGAGTGTGAGTGCGAATGTGAGTACGAGTATGCGTATGAGTATGAGTATGAGTATGAGTATGAGTGTGAGTGTGAGTGCGAATGTGAGTATGAGCATGTGTATGAGTATGAGTATGAGTATGACTATGAGTATGAGTATGAGTATGAGCATGAGCATGAGCGTGAGCGTGAGAATAAGCATGAGTATGAGTTTAACTATGAGTATGAGTACGAGTATGCGTATGAATATGAGTATGAGTATGAGTATGAGTATGAGTATGAGTATGAGTATGAGTATGAGTATAAGTATGAGTATGAGTATGAGTATGAGTATGAGTATGAGTATGAGTATGAGTATGAGTATGAGTATGAGTATGAGTATGAGTATGAGTATGAGTATGAGTATGAGTATGAGTATGAGTATGAGTATGAGTATGAGTATGAGTATGAGTATGAGTATGAGTATGTGCATGAGTATGAGTATGTGTATGAGTATGAGTATGAGTATGAGTATGAGTATGAGTATGTGTATGAGTATGAGTATGAGTATGAGTATGAGTATGAGTATGAGTATGAGTATGAGTATGAGTATGAGTATGAGTTAGAGTATGAGTATGTGTATGAGTATGAGTATGAGTATGAGTATGAGTATGAGTATGAGTATGAGTATGAGTGTGAGTGTGAGTGCGAATGTGAGTATGAGCATGTGTATGAGTATGAGTATGAGTATGAGTATGAGTATGAGTATAAGTATTAGTATGAGTATGAGTACGAGTATTAGTATGAGTATGAGTATGAGTATGAGTTTAAGTGTGAGTATGAGTATGAGCATGAGTATGAGTATGAGTATGAGTATGAGTATGAGTATGAGTATAAGTATTAGTATGAGTATGAGTACGAGTATTAGTATGAGTATGAGTATGAGTATGAGTTAAAGTATGAGTATGAGTATGAGTATGTGCATGAGTATGAGTATGTGTATGAGTATGAGTATGAGTATGAGTATGTGTATGAGTATGAGTATGAGTATGAGTATGAGTATGAGTATGAGTATAAGTATGAGAATGAGTATGAGTGTGAGTATGAGAATGAGTATGAGTATGTGTATGAGTATGAGTATGATTATGAGTATGAGTATGAGTATGAGTATGAGTATGAGTATGAGTATGAGTATGACTATGAGTATGAGTATGAGTATGAGTATGAGTTTAAGTATGAGTATGAGTATGAGTATGTGCATGAGTATGTGTATGTGTATGAGTATGAGTATGAGTATGAGTTTAAGTGTGAGTATGAGTATGAGTATGAGTATGAGTATAAGTATTAGTATTAGTATGAGTATGAGTACGAGTATTAGTATGAGTATGAGTATGAGTATGAGTTTAAGTATGAGTATGAGTATGAGTATGTGCATGAGTATGAGTATGTGTATGAGTATGAGTATGAGTATGAGTATGAGTATGAGTATGAGTATGAGTATGAGTATGAGTATGAGTATGAGTATGAGTATGAGTATGAGTATGATTATGAGTATGAGTATGAGTATGAGTATGAGTATGAGTATGAGTATGAGTATAAGTATTACTATGAGTATGAGTAGGAGTACGAGTAGGAGTACGAGTATGCGTATGAGTATGAGTATGAGTATGAGTATGAGTGTGAGTATGAGTGTGAGTGTGAGTGCGAATGTGAGTACGAGTATGCGTATGAGTATGAGTATGAGTATGAGTATGAGTGTGAGTGTGAGTGCGAATGTGAGTATGAGCATGTGTATGAGTATGAGTATGAGTATGACTATGAGTATGAGTATGAGTATGAGCATGAGCATGAGCATGAGCGTGAGCGTGAGAATAAGCATGAGTATGAGTTTAACTATGAGTATGAGTACGAGTATGCGTATGAATATGAGTATGAGTATGAGTATGAGTATGAGTATGAGTATGAGTATAAGTATGAGTATGCGTATGAGTATGAGTATGAGTATGAGTATGAGTATGAGTATGAGTATGAGTATGAGTATAAGTATGAGTATGAGTATGAGTATGAGTATGAGTTTAAGTATGAGTATGAGTTTAAGTATGAGTATGAGTATGAGTATGAGTATGAGTATGAGTATGAGTATGAGTATAAGTATGAGTATGAGTATGAGTATGAGTATAAGTATGAGTATGAGTATGAGTATGAGTATGAGTATGAGTATAAGTATTAGTATGAGTATGAGTACGAGTATGCGTATGAGTATGAGTATGAGTATGAGTATGAGTATGAGTGTGAGTGTGAGTGCGAATGTGAGTATGAGCATGTGTATGAGTATGAGTATGAGTATGACTATGAGTATGAGTATGAGTATGAGAATGAGCATGAGCGTGAGCGTGAGAATAAGCATGAGTATGAGTTTAACTATGAGTATGAGTACGAGTATGCGTATGAATATGAGTATGAGTATGAGTATGAGTATGAGTATGAGTATGAGTATGAGTATGAGTATAAGTATGAGTATGAGTATGAGTATGAGTATGAGTATGAGTATGAGTATGAGTATGAGTATGAGTATGAGTATGAGTATGAGTATGAGTATGAGTATGAGTATGAGTATGAGTATGAGTATGAGTATGAGTATGAGTATGAGTATGAGTATGAGTATGAGTATGTGCATGAGTATGAGTATGTGTATGAGTATGAGTATGAGTATGAGTATGAGTATGAGTATGTGTATGAGTATGAGTATGAGTATGAGTATGAGTATGAGTATGAGTATGAGTATGAGTATGAGTATGAGTATGAGTTAGAGTATGAGTATGTGTATGAGTATGAGTATGAGTATGAGTATGAGTATGAGTATGAGTATGAGTGTGAGTGTGAGTGCGAATGTGAGTATGAGCATGTGTATGAGTATGAGTATGAGTATGAGTATGAGTATGAGTATAAGTATTAGTATGAGTATGAGTACGAGTATTAGTATGAGTATGAGTATGAGTATGAGTTTAAGTGTGAGTATGAGTATGAGAATGAGTATGAGTATGAGTATGAGTATGAGTATGAGTATGAGTATAAGTATTAGTATGAGTATGAGTACGAGTATTAGTATGAGTATGAGTATGAGTATGAGTTAAAGTATGAGTATGAGTATGAGTATGTGCATGAGTATGAGTATGTGTATGAGTATGAGTATGAGTATGAGTATGTGTATGAGTATGAGTATGAGTATGAGTATGAGTATGAGTATGAGTATAAGTATGAGAATGAGTATGAGTGTGAGTATGAGAATGAGTATGAGTATGTGTATGAGTATGAGTATGATTATGAGTATGAGTATGAGTATGAGTATGAGTATGAGTATGAGTATGAGTATGACTATGAGTATGAGTATGAGTATGAGTATGAGTATGAGTATGAGTATGAGTATGAGTATGAGTATGAGTATGAGTATGAGTATGAGTATGAGTATGAGTATGAGTATGAGTATGAGTATGAGTATGAGTATGAGTATGAGTATGAGTATGAGTATGTGCATGAGTATGAGTATGTGTATGAGTATGAGTATGAGTATGAGTATGAGTATGAGTATGAGTATGAGTATGAGTGTGAGTATGAGTGTGAGTGTGAGTGCGAATGTGAGTACGAGTATGCGTATGAGTATGAGTATGAGTATGAGTATGAGTGTGAGTGTGAGTGCGAATGTGAGTATGAGCATGTGTATGAGTATGAGTATGAGTATGACTATGAGTATGAGTATGAGTATGAGCATGAGCATGAGCATGAGCGTGAGCGTGAGAATAAGCATGAGTATGAGTTTAACTATGAGTATGAGTACGAGTATGCGTATGAATATGAGTATGAGTATGAGTATGAGTATGAGTATGAGTATGAGTATAAGTATGAGTATGCGTATGAGTATGAGTATGAGTATGAGTATGAGTATGAGTATGAGTATGAGTATAAGTATGAGTATGAGTATGAGTATGAGTATGAGTTTAAGTATGAGTATGAGTTTAAGTATGAGTATGAATATGAGTATGAGTATGAGTATGAGTATGAGTATGAGTATAAGTATGAGTATGAGTATGAGTATGAGTATAAGTATGAGTATGAGTATGAGTATGAGTATGAGTATGAGTATAAGTATTAGTATGAGTATGAGTACGAGTATGCGTATGAGTATGAGTATGAGTATGAGTATGAGTATGAGTATGAGTGTGAGTGTGAGTGCGAATGTGATTATGAGCATGTGTATGAGTATGAGTATGAGTATGACTATGAGTATGAGTATGAGAATGAGCATGAGCATGAGCATGAGCATGAGCGTGAGCGTGAGAATAAGCATGAGTATGAGTTTAACTATGAGTATGAGTACGAGTATGCGTATGAATATGAGTATGAGTATGAGTTGAGTTTAACTATGAGTATGAGTACGAGTATGCGTATGAATATGAGTATGAGTATGAGTATGAGTATGAGTATGAGTATGAGTATGAGTATGAGTATAAGTATGAGTATGAGTATGAGTATGAGTATGAGTATGAGTATGAGTATGAGTATGAGTATGAGTATGAGTATGAGTATGAGTATGAGTATGAGTATGAGTATGAGTATGAGTATGAGTATGAGTATGAGTATGAGTAAGAGTATGAGTATGAGTATGTGCATGAGTATGAGTATGAGTATGAGTTAGAGTATGAGTATGTGTATGAGTATGAGTATGAGTATGAGTATGAGTATGAGTATGAGTATGTGCATGAGTATGAGTATGTGTATGAGTATGAGTATGAGTATGAGTATGAGTATGAGTATGAGTATAAGTATGAGTATGAGTATGAGTATGAGTATGAGTATGAGTATGAGTATGAGTATGAGTATGAGTATAAGTATTAGTATGAGTATGAGTACGAGTATTAGTATGAGTATGAGTATGAGTATGAGTTTAAGTGTGAGTATGAGTATGAGCATGAGTATGAGTATGAGTATGAGTATGAGTATGAGTATAAGTATTAGTATGAGTATGAGTATGAGTATGAGTATGAGTATGAGTATGAGTATGAGTATGAGTATGAGTATGAGTATGAGTATGAGTATGAGTATGAGTATGAGTTAGAGTATGAGTATGTGTATGAGTATGAGTATGAGTATGAGTATGAGTATGAGTATGAGTATGAGTGTGAGTGTGAGTGCGAATGTGAGTATGAGCATGTGTATGAGTATGAGTATGAGTATGAGTATGAGTATAAGTATTAGTATGAGTATGAGTACGAGTATTAGTATGAGTATGAGTATGAGTATGAGTTTAAGTGTGAGTATGAGTATGAGCATGAGTATGAGTATGAGTATGAGTATGAGTATGAGTATAAGTATTAGTATGAGTATGAGTACGAGTATTAGTATGAGTATGAGTATGAGTATGAGTTAAAGTATGAGTATGAGTATGAGTATGTGCATGAGTATGAGTATGTGTATGAGTATGAGTATGAGTATGAGTATGTGTATGAGTATGAGTATGAGTATGAGTATGAGTATGAGTATGAGTATAAGTATGAGAATGAGTATGAGTGTGAGTATGAGAATGAGTATGAGTATGTGTATGAGTATGAGTATGATTATGAGTATGAGTATGAGTATGAGTATGAGTATGAGTATGAGTATGAGTATGACTATGAGTATGAGTATGAGTATGAGTATGAGTATGAGTATAAGTATGAGTATGAGTATGAGTATGAGTATGAGTATGAGTATGAGTATGAGTATGAGTATGAGTATGAGTATGAGTATGAGTATGAGTATGAGTATGAGTATGTGCATGAGTATGAGTATGTGTATGAGTATGAGTATGAGTATGAGTATGAGTATGAGTATGAGTATGTGTATGAGTATGAGTATGAGTATGAGTATGAGTATGAGTATGAGTATGAGTATGAGTATGAGTATGAGTTAGAGTATGAGTATGTGTATGAGTATGAGTATGAGTATGAGTATGAGTATGAGTATGAGTATGAGTGTGAGTGTGAGTGCGAATGTGAGTATGAGCATGTGTATGAGTATGAGTATGAGTATGAGTATGAGTATAAGTATTAGTATGAGTATGAGTACGAGTATTAGTATGAGTATGAGTATGAGTATGAGTTTAAGTGTGAGTATGAGTATGAGCATGAGTATGAGTATGAGTATGAGTATGAGTATGAGTATAAGTATTAGTATGAGTATGAGTACGAGTATTAGTATGAGTATGAGTATGAGTATGAGTTAAAGTATGAGTATGAGTATGAGTATGTGCATGAGTATGAGTATGTGTATGAGTATGAGTATGAGTATGAGTATGTGTATGAGTATGAGTATGAGTATGAGTATGAGTATGAGTATGAGTATAAGTATGAGAATGAGTATGAGTGTGAGTATGAGAATGAGTATGAGTATGTGTATGAGTATGAGTATGATTATGAGTATGAGTATGAGTATGAGTATGAGTATGAGTATGAGTATGAGTATGACTATGAGTATGAGTATGAGTATGAGTATGAGTTTAAGTATGAGTATGAGTATGAGTATGTGCATGAGTATGAGTATGTGTATGAGTATGAGTATGAGTATGAGTTTAAGTGTGAGTATGAGTATGAGTATGAGTATGAGTATAAGTATTAGTATTAGTATGAGTATGAGTACGAGTATTAGTATGAGTATGAGTATGAGTATGAGTTTAAGTATGAGTATGAGTATGAGTATGTGCATGAGTATGAGTATGTGTATGAGTATGAGTATGAGTATGAGTATGAGTATGAGTATGAGTATGAGTATGAGTATGAGTATGAGTATGAGTATGAGTATGAGTATGAGTATGAGTATGAGTATGAGTATGAGTATGAGTATGAGTATGAGTATGAGTATGAGTATGAGTATGAGTATGAGTATAAGTATTAGTATGAGTATGAGTAGGAGTACGAGTAGGAGTACGGGTATGCGTATGAGTATGAGTATGAGTATGAGTATGAGTATGAGTGTGAGTATGAGTGTGAGTGTGAGTGCGAATGTGAGTACGAGTATGCGTATGAGTATGAGTATGAGTATGAGTATGAGTGTGAGTGTGAGTGCGAATGTGAGTATGAGCATGTGTATGAGTATGAGTATGAGTATGACTATGAGTATGAGTATGAGTATGAGCATGAGCATGAGCGTGAGCGTGAGAATAAGCATGAGTATGAGTTTAACTATGAGTATGAGTACGAGTATGCGTATGAATATGAGTATGAGTATGAGTATGAGTATGAGTATGAGTATGAGTATAAGTATGAGTATGAGTATGAGTATGAGTATGAGTATGAGTATGAGTATGAGTATGAGTATGAGTAAGAGTATGAGTATGAGTATAAGTATGAGTATGAGTATGAGTATGAGTATGAGTATGAGTATGAGTATGAGTATGAGTATGAGTATGAGTATGAGTATGAGTATGAGTATGAGTATGTGCATGAGTATGAGTATGTGTATGAGTATGAGTATGAGTATGAGTATGAGTATGAGTATGAGTATGTGTATGAGTATGAGTATGAGTATGAGTATGAGTATGAGTATGAGTATGAGTATAAGTATGAGTATGAGTATGAGTATGAGTATGAGTATGAGTATGAGTATGAGTATGAGTATGAGTATGAGTATGAGTATGAGTATGAGTATAAGTATTAGTATGAGTATGAGTACGAGTATTAGTATGAGTATGAGTATGAGTATGAGTTTAAGTGTGAGTATGAGTATGAGCATGAGTATGAGTATGAGTATGAGTATGAGTATGAGTATAAGTATTAGTATGAGTATGAGTACGAGTATTAGTATGAGTATGAGTATGAGTATGAGTATGAGTATGAGTATGAGTATGAGTATGAGTATGAGTATGAGTATGAGTATGAGTATGAGTATGAGTATGAGTATGAGTATGAGTATGACTGTGAGTATGAGTATGAGTATGAGTATGAGTATGAGTACGAGTATGCGTATGAATATGAGTATGAGTATGAGTATGAGTATGAGTATGAGTATGAGTACGAGTATGCGTATGAATATGAGTATGAGTATGAGTATGAGTATGAGTATGAGTATGAGTATAAGTATGAGTATGAGTATGAGTATGAGTATGAGTATGAGTATTAGTATGAGTATGAGTATGAGTATGAGTTAAAGTATGAGTATGAGTATGAGTATGTGCATGAGTATGAGTATGTGTATGAGTATGAGTATGAGTATGAGTATGTGTATGAGTATGAGTATGAGTATGAGTATGAGTATGAGTATGAGTATAAGTATGAGAATGAGTATGAGTGTGAGTATGAGAATGAGTATGAGTATGTGTATGAGTATGAGTATGATTATGAGTATGAGTATGAGTATGAGTATGAGTATGAGTATGAGTATGAGTATGACTATGAGTATGAGTATGAGTATGAGTATGAGTATGAGTATGAGTATGAGTATGAGTATGAGTATGAGTATGAGTATGAGTATGAGTATGAGTATGAGTATGAGTATGAGTATGAGTATGAGTATGAGTATGAGTATGAGTATGAGTATGAGTATGTGCATGAGTATGAGTATGTGTATGAGTATGAGTATGAGTATGAGTATGAGTATGAGTATGAGTATGAGTGTGAGTATGAGTGTGAGTGTGAGTGCGAATGTGAGTACGAGTATGCGTATGAGTATGAGTATGAGTATGAGTATGAGTGTGAGTGTGAGTGCGAATGTGAGTATGAGCATGTGTATGAGTATGAGTATGAGTATGACTATGAGTATGAGTATGAGTATGAGCATGAGCATGAGCATGAGCGTGAGCGTGAGAATAAGCATGAGTATGAGTTTAACTATGAGTATGAGTACGAGTATGCGTATGAATATGAGTATGAGTATGAGTATGAGTATGAGTATGAGTATGAGTATAAGTATGAGTATGCGTATGAGTATGAGTATGAGTATGAGTATGAGTATGAGTATGAGTATGAGTATAAGTATGAGTATGAGTATGAGTATGAGTATGAGTTTAAGTATGAGTATGAGTTTAAGTATGAGTATGAGTACGAGTATGCGTATGAGTATGAGTATGAGTATGAGTATGAGTATGAGTATGAGTGTGAGTGTGAGTGCGAATGTGATTATGAGCATGTGTATGAGTATGAGTATGAGTATGACTATGAGTATGAGTATGAGAATGAGCATGAGCATGAGCATGAGCATGAGCGTGAGCGTGAGAATAAGCATGAGTATGAGTTTAACTATGAGTATGAGTACGAGTATGCGTATGAATATGAGTATGAGTATGAGTTGAGTTTAACTATGAGTATGAGTACGAGTATGCGTATGAATATGAGTATGAGTATGAGTATGAGTATGAGTATGAGTATGAGTATGAGTATGAGTATAAGTATGAGTATGAGTATGAGTATGAGTATGAGTATGAGTATGAGTATGAGTATGAGTATGAGTATGAGTATGAGTATGAGTATGAGTATGAGTATGAGTATGAGTATGAGTATGAGTATGAGTATGAGTATGAGTATGAGTAAGAGTATGAGTATGAGTATGTGCATGAGTATGAGTATGTGTATGAGTATGAGTATGAGTATGAGTATGAGTATGAGTATGAGTATGAGTATATGTATGAGTATGAGTATGAGTATGAGTATGAGTATGAGTATGAGTATGAGTATGAGTATGAGTATGAGTATGAGTTAGAGTATGAGTATGTGTATGAGTATGAGTATGAGTATGAGTATGAGTATGAGTATGAGTATGTGTATGAGTATGAGTATGAGTATGAGTATGAGTATGAGTATGAGTATGTGTATGAGTATGAGTATGAGTATGAGTATGAGTATGAGTATGAGTATGAGTATGAGTATGAGTATGAGTATGAGTATGACTATGAGTATGAGTATGAGTATGAGTATGAGTATGAGTTTAAGTATGAGTATGAGTATGAGTATGTGCATGAGTATGAGTATTTGTATGAGTATGAGTATGAGTATGAGTTTAAGTGTGAGTATGAGTATGAGTATGAGTATGAGTATAAGTATTAGTATTAGTATGAGTATGAGTACGAGTATTAGTATGTGTATGAGTATGAGTATGAGTATGAGTATGAGTATGTGTATGAGTATGAGTATGAGTATGAGTATGAGTATGAGTATGAGTATGAGTATGAGTATGAGTATAAGTATGAGAATGAGTATGAGTGTGAGTATGAGAATGAGTATGAGTATGTGTATGAGTATGAGTATGATTATGAGTATGAGTATGAGTATGAGTATGAGTATAAGTATTAGTATGAGTATGAGTACGAGTATTAGTATGAGTATGAGTATGATTATGAGTTTATGTGTGAGTATGAGTATGAGCATGAGTATGAGTATGAGTATGAGTATGAGTATGAGTATGAGTATGAGTATGAGTATGAGTATAAGTATGAGTATGAGTATGAGTATGAGTATGAGTATGAGTATGAGTATGAGTATAAGTATGAGTATGAGTATGAGTATGAGTATGAGTATGTGCATGAGTATGAGTATGTGTATGAGTATGAGTATGAGTATGAGTATGAGTATGAGTATGAGTATAAGTATGAGTATGAGTATGAGTATGAGTATGAGTATGAGTATGAGTATGAGTATGAGTATGAGTATAAGTATTAGTATGAGTATGAGTACGAGTATTAGTATGAGTATGAGTATGAGTATGAGTTTAAGTGTGAGTATGAGTATGAGCATGAGTATGAGTATGAGTATGAGTATGAGTATGAGTATAAGTATTAGTATGAGTATGAGTATGAGTATGAGTATGAGTATGAGTATGAGTATGAGTATGAGTATGAGTATGAGTATGAGTATGAGTATGAGTATGAGTATGAGTTAGAGTATGAGTATGTGTATGAGTATGAGTATGAGTATGAGTATGAGTATGAGTATGAGTATGAGTGTGAGTGTGAGTGCGAATGTGAGTATGAGCATGTGTATGAGTATGAGTATGAGTATGAGTATGAGTATAAGTATTAGTATGAGTATGAGTACGAGTATTAGTATGAGTATGAGTATGAGTATGAGTTTAAGTGTGAGTATGAGTATGAGCATGAGTATGAGTATGAGTATGATTATGAGTATGAGTATGAGTATGAGTATGAGTATGAGTATGAGTATGAGTATGACTATGAGTATGAGTATGAGTATGAGTATGAGTATGAGTATAAGTATGAGTATGAGTATGAGTATGAGTATGAGTATGAGTATGAGTATGAGTATGAGTATGAGTATGAGTATGAGTATGAGTATGAGTATGAGTATGAGTATGTGCATGAGTATGAGTATGTGTATGAGTATGAGTATGAGTATGAGTATGAGTATGAGTATGAGTATGTGTATGAGTATGAGTATGAGTATGAGTATGAGTATGAGTATGAGTATGAGTATGAGTATGAGTATGAGTTAGAGTATGAGTATGTGTATGAGTATGAGTATGAGTATGAGTATGAGTATGAGTATGAGTTTGAGTGTGAGTGTGAGTGCGAATGTGAGTATGAGCATGTGTATGAGTATGAGTATGAGTATGAGTATGAGTATAAGTATTAGTATGAGTATGAGTACGAGTATTAGTATGAGTATGAGTATGAGTATGAGTTTAAGTGTGAGTATGAGTATGAGCATGAGTATGAGTATGAGTATGAGTATGAGTATGAGTATAAGTATTAGTATGAGTATGAGTACGAGTATTAGTATGAGTATGAGTATGAGTATGAGTTAAAGTATGAGTATGAGTATGAGTATGTGCATGAGTATGAGTATGTGTATGAGTATGAGTATGAGTATGAGTATGTGTATGAGTATGAGTATGAGTATGAGTATGAGTATGAGTATGAGTATAAGTATGAGAATGAGTATGAGTGTGAGTATGAGAATGAGTATGAGTATGTGTATGAGTATGAGTATGATTATGAGTATGAGTATGAGTATGAGTATGAGTATGAGTATGAGTATGAGTATGACTATGAGTATGAGTATGAGTATGAGTATGAGTTTAAGTATGAGTATGAGTATGAGTATGTGCATGAGTATGAGTATGTGTATGAGTATGAGTATGAGTATGAGTATAAGTGTGAGTATGAGTATGAGTATGAGTATGAGTATAAGTATTAGTATTAGTATGAGTATGAGTACGAGTATTAGTATGAGTATGAGTATGAGTATGAGTTTAAGTATGAGTATGAGTATGAGTATGTGCATGAGTATGAGTATGTGTATGAGTATGAGTATGAGTATGAGTATGAGTATGAGTATGAGTATGAGTATGAGTATGAGTATGAGTATGAGTATGAGTATGAGTATGAGTATGAGTATGAGTATGAGTATGAGTATGAGTATGAGTATGAGTATGAGTATGAGTATGAGTATGAGTATGAGTATGAGTATAAGTATTAGTATGAGTATGAGTAGGAGTACGAGTAGGAGTACGAGTATGCGTATGAGTATGAGTATGAGTATGAGTATGAGTATGAGTGTGAGTATGAGTGTGAGTGTGAGTGCGAATGTGAGTACGAGTATGCGTATGAGTATGAGTATGAGTATGAGTATGAGTGTGAGTGTGAGTGCGAATGTGAGTATGAGCATGTGTATGAGTATGAGTATGAGTATGACTATGAGTATGAGTATGAGTATGAGCATGAGCATGAGCGTGAGCGTGAGAATAAGCATGAGTATGAGTTTAACTATGAGTATGAGTACGAGTATGCGTATGAATATGAGTATGAGTATGAGTATGAGTATGAGTATGAGTATGAGTATAAGTATGAGTATGAGTATGAGTATGAGTATGAGTATGAGTATGAGTATGAGTATGAGTATGAGTAAGAGTATGAGTATGAGTATAAGTATGAGTATGAGTATGAGTATGAGTATGAGTATGAGTATGAGTATGAGTATGAGTATGAGTATGAGTATGAGTATGAGTATGAGTATGAGTATGTGCATGAGTATGAGTATGTGTATGAGTATGAGTATGAGTATGAGTATGAGTATGAGTATGAGTATGTGTATGAGTATGAGTATGAGTATGAGTATGAGTATGAGTATGAGTATGAGTATAAGTATGAGTATGAGTATGAGTATGAGTATGAGTATGAGTATGAGTATGAGTATGAGTATGAGTATGAGTATGAGTATGAGTATGAGTATAAGTATTAGTATGAGTATGAGTACGAGTATTAGTATGAGTATGAGTATGAGTATGAGTTTAAGTGTGAGTATGAGTATGAGCATGAGTATGAGTATGAGTATGAGTATGAGTATGAGTATAAGTATTAGTATGAGTATGAGTACGAGTATTAGTATGAGTATGAGTATGAGTATGAGTATGAGTATGAGTATGAGTATGAGTATGAGTATGAGTATGAGTATGAGTATGAGTATGAGTATGAGTATGAGTATGAGTATGAGTATGACTGTGAGTATGAGTATGAGTATGAGTATGAGTATGAGTACGAGTATGCGTATGAATATGAGTATGAGTATGAGTATGAGTATGAGTATGAGTATGAGTACGAGTATGCGTATGAATATGAGTATGAGTATGAGTATGAGTATGAGTATGAGTATGAGTATAAGTATGAGTATGAGTATGAGTATGAGTATGAGTATGAGTATGAGTATGAGTATGAGTATGAGTATGAGTATGAGTATGAGTATGAGTATGAGTATGTGCATGAGTATGAGTATGTGTATGAGTATGAGTATGAGTATGAGTATGAGTATGAGTATGAGTATGAGTATGAGTATGTGTATGAGTATGAGTATGAGTATGAGTATGAGTATGAGTATGAGTATGAGTATGAGTATGAGTTAGAGTATGAGTATGTGTATGAGTATGAGTATGAGTATGAGTATGAGTATGAGTATGAGTATGAATATGAGTGTGAGTGTGAGTGCGAATGTGAGTATGAGCATGTGTATGAGTATGAGTATGAGTATGAGTATGAGTATAAGTATTAGTATGAGTATGAGTACGAGTATTAGTATGAGTATGAGTATGAGTATGAGTTTAAGTGTGAGTATGAGTATGAGCATGAGTATGAGTATGAGTATGAGTATGAGTATGAGTATAAGTATTAGTATGAGTATGAGTACGAGTATTAGTATGAGTATGAGTATGAGTATGAGTTAAAGTATGAGTATGAGTATGAGTATGTGCATGAGTATGAGTATGTGTATGAGTATGAGTATGAGTATGAGTATGTGTATGAGTATGAGTATGAGTATGAGTATGAGTATGAGTATGAGTATAAGTATGAGAATGAGTATGAGTGTGAGTATGAGAATGAGTATGAGTATGTGTATGAGTATGAGTATGATTATGAGTATGAGTATGAGTATGAGTATGAGTATGAGTATGAGTATGAGTATGACTATGAGTATGAGTATGAGTATGAGTATGAGTTTAAGTATGAGTATGAGTATGAGTATGTGCATGAGTATGAGTATGTGTATGAGTATGAGTATGAGTATGAGTTTAAGTGTGAGTATGAGTATGAGTATGAGTATGAGTATAAGTATTAGTATTAGTATGAGTATGAGTACGAGTATTAGTATGAGTATGAGTATGAGTATGAGTTTAAGTATGAGTATGAGTATGAGTATGTGCATGAGTATGAGTATGTGTATGAGTATGAGTATGAGTATGAGTATGAGTATGAGTATGAGTATGAGTATGAGTATGAGTATGAGTATGAGTATGAGTATGAGTATGAGTATGAGTATGAGTATGAGTATGAGTATGAGTATGAGTATGAGTATGAGTATGAGTATGAGTATGAGTATGAGTATGAGTATAAGTATTAGTATGAGTATGAGTAGGAGTACGAGTAGGAGTACGAGTATGCGTATGAGTATGAGTATGAGTATGAGTATGAGTATGAGTGTGAGTATGAGTGTGAGTGTGAGTGCGAATGTGAGTACGAGTATGCGTATGAGTATGAGTATGAGTATGAGTATGAGTGTGAGTGTGAGTGCGAATGTGAGTATGAGCATGTGTATGAGTATGAGTATGAGTATGACTATGAGTATGAGTATGAGTATGAGCATGAGCATGAGCATGAGCGTGAGCGTGAGAATAAGCATGAGTATGAGTTTAACTATGAGTATGAGTACGAGTATGCGTATGAATATGAGTATGAGTATGAGTATGAGTATGAGTATGAGTATGAGTATAAGTATGAGTATGAGTATGAGTATGAGTATGAGTATGAGTATGAGTATGAGTATGAGTATGAGTATGAGTATGAGTATGAGTATAAGTATGAGTATGAGTATGAGTATGAGTATGAGTATGAGTATGAGTATGAGTATGAGTATGAGTATGAGTATGAGTATGAGTATGAGTATGAGTATGAGTATGAGTATGTGCATGAGTATGAGTATGTGTATGAGTATGAGTATGAGTATGAGTATGAGTATGAGTATGAGTATGTGTATGAGTATGAGTATGAGTATGAGTATGAGTATGAGTATGAGTATGAGTATGAGTATGAGTATGAGTATGAGTTAGAGTATGAGTATGTGTATGAGTATGAGTATGAGTATGAGTATGAGTATGAGTATGAGTATGAGTGTGAGTGTGAGTGCGAATGTGAGTATGAGCATGTGTATGAGTATGAGTATGAGTATGAGTATGAGTATGAGTATAAGTATTAGTATGAGTATGAGTACGAGTATTAGTATGAGTATGAGTATGAGTATGAGTTTAAGTGTGAGTATGAGTATGAGCATGAGTATGAGTATGAGTATGAGTATGAGTATGAGTATGAGTATAAGTATTAGTATGAGTATGAGTACGAGTATTAGTATGAGTATGAGTATGAGTATGAGTATGAGTATGAGTATGAGTATGAGTATGAGTATGAGTATGAGTATGAGTATGAGTATGAGTATGAGTATGAGTATGAGTATGAGTGTGAGTGTGAGTGCGAATGTGAGTATGAGCATGTGTATGAGTATGAGTATGAGTATGACTATGAGTATGAGTATGAGTATGAGCATGAGCATGAGCATGAGCGTGAGCGTGAGAATAAGCATGAGTATGAGTTTAACTATGAGTATGAGTACGAGTATGCGTATGAATATGAGTATGAGTATGAGTATGAGTATGAGTATGAGTATGAGTATAAGTATGAGTATGCGTATGAGTATGAGTATGAGTATGAGTATGAGTATGAGTATGAGTATGAGTATGAGTATAAGTATGAGTATGAGTATGAGTATGAGTATGAGTATGAGTTTATGTATGAGTATGAGTTTAAGTATGAGTATGAGTATGAGTATGAGTATGAGTATGAGTATGAGTATGAGTATAAGTATGAGTATGAGTATGAGTATGAGTATAAGTATGAGTATGAGTATGAGTATGAGTATGAGTATGAGTATAAGTATTAGTATGAGTATGAGTACGAGTATGCGTATGAGTATGAGTATGAGTATGAGTATGAGTATGAGTGTGAGTGTGAGTGCGAATGTGATTATGAGCATGTGTATGAGTATGAGTATGAGTATGACTATGAGTATGAGTATGAGAATGAGCATGAGCATGAGCATGAGCATGAGCGTGAGCGTGAGAATAAGCATGAGTATGAGTTTAACTATGAGTATGAGTACGAGTATGCGTATGAATATGAGTATGAGTATGAGTATGAGTTTAACTATGAGTATGAGTACGAGTATGCGTATGAATATGAGTATGAGTATGAGTATGAGTATGAGTATGAGTATGAGTATGAGTATGAGTATAAGTATGAGTATGAGTATGAGTATGAGTATGAGTATGAGTATGAGTATGAGTATGAGTATGAGTATGAGTATGAGTATGAGTATGAGTATGAGTATGAGTATGAGTATGAGTATGAGTATGAGTATGAGTATGAGTAAGAGTATGAGTATGAGTATGTGCATGAGTATGAGTATGTGTATGAGTATGAGTATGAGTATGAGTATGAGTATGAGTATGAGTATGTGTATGAGTATGAGTATGAGTATGAGTATGAGTATGAGTATGAGTATGAGTATGAGTATGAGTATGAGTATGAGTTAGAGTATGAGTATGTGTATGAGTATGAGTATGAGTATGAGTATGAGTATGAGTATGAGTATGTGTATGAGTATGAGTATGAGTATGAGTATGAGTATGAGTATGAGTATGTGTATGAGTATGAGTATGAGTATGAGTATGAGTATGAGTATGAGTATGAGTATGAGTATGAGTATGAGTATGAGTATGACTATGAGTATGAGTATGAGTATGAGTATGAGTATGAGTTTAAGTATGAGTATGAGTATGAGTATGTGCATGAGTATGAGTATTTGTATGAGTATGAGTATGAGTATGAGTATGAGTATGAGTATAAGTATTAGTATTAGTATGAGTATGAGTACGAGTATTAGTATGTGTATGAGTATGAGTATGAGTATGAGTATGTGTATGAGTATGAGTATGAGTATGAGTATGAGTATGAGTATGAGTATGAGTATGAGTATGAGTATAAGTATGAGAATGAGTATGAGTGTGAGTATGAGAATGAGTATGAGTATGTGTATGAGTATGAGTATGAGTATGAGTATGAGTATAAGTATGAGAATGAGTATGAGTGTGAGTATGAGTATGAGTATGAGTATGAGTATGAGTATGAGTATGACTGTGAGTATGAGTATGAGTATGAGTATGAGTATGAGTACGAGTATGCGTATGAATATGAGTATGAGTATGAGTATGAGTATGAGTATGAGTATGAGTACGAGTATGCGTATGAATATGAGTATGAGTATGAGTATGAGTATGAGTATGAGTATGAGTATAAGTATGAGTATGAGTATGAGTATGAGTATGAGTATGAGTATGAGTATGAGTATGAGTATGAGTATGAGTATGAGTATGAGTATGAGTATGAGTATGAGTATGTGCATGAGTATGAGTATGTGTATGAGTATGAGTATGAGTATGAGTATGAGTATGAGTATGAGTATGTGTATGAGTATGAGTATGAGTATGAGTATGAGTATGAGTATGAGTATGAGTATGAGTATGAGTATGAGTTAGAGTATGAGTATGTGTATGAGTATGAGTTTGAGTATGAGTATGAGTATGAGTATGAGTATGAGTGTGAGTGTGAGTGCGAATGTGAGTATGAGCATGTGTATGAGTATGAGTATGAGTATGAGTATGAGTATAAGTATTAGTATGAGTATGAGTACGAGTATTAGTATGAGTATGAGTATGAGTATGAGTTTAAGTGTGAGTATGAGTATGAGCATGAGTATGAGTATGAGTATGAGTATGAGTATGAGTATAAGTATTAGTATGAGTATGAGTACGAGTATTAGTATGAGTATGAGTATGAGTATGAGTTAAAGTATGAGTATGAGTATGAGTATGTGCATGAGTATGAGTATGTGTATGAGTATGAGTATGAGTATGAGTATGTGTATGAGTATGAGTATGAGTATGAGTATGAGTATGAGTATGAGTATAAGTATGAGAATGAGTATGAGTGTGAGTATGAGAATGAGTATGAGTATGTGTATGAGTATGAGTATGATTATGAGTATGAGTATGAGTATGAGTATGAGTATGAGTATGAGTATGAGTATGACTATGAGTATGAGTATGAGTATGAGTATGAGTTTAAGTATGAGTATGAGTATGAGTATGTGCATGAGTATGAGTATGTGTATGAGTATGAGTATGAGTATGAGTTTAAGTGTGAGTATGAGTATGAGTATGAGTATGAGTATAAGTATTAGTATTAGTATGAGTATGAGTACGAGTATTAGTATGAGTATGAGTATGAGTATGAGTTTAAGTATGAGTATGAGTATGAGTATGTGCATGAGTATGAGTATGTGTATGAGTATGAGTATGAGTATGAGTATGAGT
Source organism: Andrena chrysosceles (assembly GCA_963855975.1). NCBI lineage: Eukaryota > Metazoa > Arthropoda > Insecta > Hymenoptera > Andrenidae > Andrena > Andrena chrysosceles. The sequence continues at coordinate 839,110 of CAWLCU010000601.1, forward strand.
ATGAGTATGAGTATGAGTATGAGTATGAGTATGAGTATGAGTATGAGTATGAGTATGAGTATGAGTATGAGTATGAGTATGAGTATGAGTATGAGTATGAGTATGAGTATGAGTATGAGTATGAGTATAAGTATTAGTATGAGTATGAGTAGGAGTACGAGTAGGAGTACGAGTATGCGTATGAGTATGAGTATGAGTATGAGTATGAGTATGAGTGTGAGTATGAGTGTGAGTGTGAGTGCGAATGTGAGTACGAGTATGCGTATGAGTATGAGTATGAGTATGAGTATGAGTGTGAGTGTGAGTGCGAATGTGAGTATGAGCATGTGTATGAGTATGAGTATGAGTATGACTATGAGTATGAGTATGAGTATGAGCATGAGCATGAGCGTGAGCGTGAGAATAAGCATGAGTATGAGTTTAACTATGAGTATGAGTACGAGTATGCGTATGAATATGAGTATGAGTATGAGTATGAGTATGAGTATGAGTATGAGTATGAGTATGAGTATAAGTATGAGTATGAGTATGAGTATGAGTATGAGTATGAGTATGAGTATGAGTATGAGTATGAGTATGAGTATGAGTATGAGTATGAGTATGAGTATGAGTATGAGTATGAGTATGAGTATGAGTATGAGTATGAGTATGAGTATGAGTATGAGTATGAGTATGAGTATGTGCATGAGTATGAGTATGTGTATGAGTATGAGTATGAGTATGAGTATGAGTATGAGTATGTGTATGAGTATGAGTATGAGTATGAGTATGAGTATGAGTATGAGTATGAGTATGAGTATGAGTATGAGTATGAGTTAGAGTATGAGTATGTGTATGAGTATGAGTATGAGTATGAGTATGAGTATGAGTATGAGTATGAGTATGAGTGTGAGTGTGAGTGCGAATGTGAGTATGAGCATGTGTATGAGTATGAGTATGAGTATGAGTATGAGTATGAGTATAAGTATTAGTATGAGTATGAGTACGAGTATTAGTATGAGTATGAGTATGAGTATGAGTTTAAGTGTGAGTATGAGTATGAGCATGAGTATGAGTATGAGTATGAGTATGAGTATGAGTATGAGTATAAGTATTAGTATGAGTATGAGTACGAGTATTAGTATGAGTATGAGTATGAGTATGAGTTAAAGTATGAGTATGAGTATGAGTATGTGCATGAGTATGAGTATGTGTATGAGTATGAGTATGAGTATGAGTATGTGTATGAGTATGAGTATGAGTATGAGTATGAGTATGAGTATGAGTATAAGTATGAGAATGAGTATGAGTGTGAGTATGAGAATGAGTATGAGTATGTGTATGAGTATGAGTATGATTATGAGTATGAGTATGAGTATGAGTATGAGTATGAGTATGAGTATGAGTATGACTATGAGTATGAGTATGAGTATGAGTATGAGTTTAAGTATGAGTATGAGTATGAGTATGTGCATGAGTATGTGTATGTGTATGAGTATGAGTATGAGTATGAGTTTAAGTGTGAGTATGAGTATGAGTATGAGTATGAGTATAAGTATTAGTATTAGTATGAGTATGAGTACGAGTATTAGTATGAGTATGAGTATGAGTATGAGTTTAAGTATGAGTATGAGTATGAGTATGTGCATGAGTATGAGTATGTGTATGAGTATGAGTATGAGTATGAGTATGAGTATGAGTATGAGTATGAGTATGAGTATGAGTATGAGTATGAGTATGAGTATGAGTATGAGTATGAGTATGAGTATGAGTATGAGTATGAGTATGAGTATGAGTATGAGTATGAGTATAAGTATTACTATGAGTATGAGTAGGAGTACGAGTAGGAGTACGAGTATGCGTATGAGTATGAGTATGAGTATGAGTATGAGTGTGAGTATGAGTGTGAGTGTGAGTGCGAATGTGAGTACGAGTATGCGTATGAGTATGAGTATGAGTATGAGTATGAGTGTGAGTGTGAGTGCGAATGTGAGTATGAGCATGTGTATGAGTATGAGTATGAGTATGACTATGAGTATGAGTATGAGTATGAGCATGAGCATGAGCATGAGCGTGAGCGTGAGAATAAGCATGAGTATGAGTTTAACTATGAGTATGAGTACGAGTATGCGTATGAATATGAGTATGAGTATGAGTATGAGTATGAGTATGAGTATGAGTATAAGTATGAGTATGCGTATGAGTATGAGTATGAGTATGAGTATGAGTATGAGTATGAGTATGAGTATGAGTATAAGTATGAGTATGAGTATGAGTATGAGTATGAGTTTAAGTATGAGTATGAGTTTAAGTATGAGTATGAGTATGAGTATGAGTATGAGTATGAGTATGAGTATGAGTATAAGTATGAGTATGAGTATGAGTATGAGTATAAGTATGAGTATGAGTATGAGTATGAGTATGAGTATGAGTATAAGTATTAGTATGAGTATGAGTACGAGTATGCGTATGAGTATGAGTATGAGTATGAGTATGAGTATGAGTGTGAGTGTGAGTGCGAATGTGAGTATGAGCATGTGTATGAGTATGAGTATGAGTATGACTATGAGTATGAGTATGAGTATGAGAATGAGCATGAGCGTGAGCGTGAGAATAAGCATGAGTATGAGTTTAACTATGAGTATGAGTACGAGTATGCGTATGAATATGAGTATGAGTATGAGTATGAGTATGAGTATGAGTATGAGTATGAGTATGAGTATGAGTATAAGTATGAGTATGAGTATGAGTATGAGTATGAGTATGAGTATGAGTATGAGTATGAGTATGAGTATGAGTATGAGTATGAGTATGAGTATGAGTATGAGTATGAGTATGAGTATGAGTATGAGTATGAGTATGAGTATGAGTATGAGTATGAGTATGAGTATGTGCATGAGTATGAGTATGTGTATGAGTATGAGTATGAGTATGAGTATGAGTATGAGTATGTGTATGAGTATGAGTATGAGTATGAGTATGAGTATGAGTATGAGTATGAGTATGAGTATGAGTATGAGTATGAGTTAGAGTATGAGTATGTGTATGAGTATGAGTATGAGTATGAGTATGAGTATGAGTATGAGTATGAGTATGAGTGTGAGTGTGAGTGCGAATGTGAGTATGAGCATGTGTATGAGTATGAGTATGAGTATGAGTATGAGTATGAGTATAAGTATTAGTATGAGTATGAGTACGAGTATTAGTATGAGTATGAGTATGAGTATGAGTTTAAGTGTGAGTATGAGTATGAGCATGAGTATGAGTATGAGTATGAGTATGAGTATGAGTATGAGTATAAGTATTAGTATGAGTATGAGTACGAGTATTAGTATGAGTATGAGTATGAGTATGAGTTAAAGTATGAGTATGAGTATGAGTATGTGCATGAGTATGAGTATGTGTATGAGTATGAGTATGAGTATGAGTATGTGTATGAGTATGAGTATGAGTATGAGTATGAGTATGAGTATGAGTATAAGTATGAGAATGAGTATGAGTGTGAGTATGAGAATGAGTATGAGTATGTGTATGAGTATGAGTATGATTATGAGTATGAGTATGAGTATGAGTATGAGTATGAGTATGAGTATGAGTATGACTATGAGTATGAGTATGAGTATGAGTATGAGTTTAAGTATGAGTATGAGTATGAGTATGTGCATGAGTATGTGTATGTGTATGAGTATGAGTATGAGTATGAGTTTAAGTGTGAGTATGAGTATGAGTATGAGTATGAGTATAAGTATTAGTATTAGTATGAGTATGAGTACGAGTATTAGTATGAGTATGAGTATGAGTATGAGTTTAAGTATGAGTATGAGTATGAGTATGTGCATGAGTATGAGTATGTGTATGAGTATGAGTATGTGCATGAGTATGTGTATGTGTATGAGTATGAGTATGAGTATGAGTTTAAGTGTGAGTATGAGTATGAGTATGAGTATGAGTATAAGTATTAGTATTAGTATGAGTATGAGTACGAGTATTAGTATGAGTATGAGTATGAGTATGAGTTTAAGTATGAGTATGAGTATGAGTATGTGCATGAGTATGAGTATGTGTATGAGTATGAGTATGAGTATGAGTATGAGTATGAGTATGAGTATGAGTATGAGTATGAGTATGAGTATGAGTATGAGTATGAGTATGAGTATGAGTATGAGTATGAGTATGAGTATGAGTATGAGTATGAGTATGAGTATGAGTATGAGTATGACTATGAGTATGAGTATGAGTATGAGCATGAGCATGAGCATGAGCGTGAGCGTGAGAATAAGCATGAGTATGAGTTTAACTATGAGTATGAGTACGAGTATGCGTATGAATATGAGTATGAGTATGAGTATGAGTATGAGTATGAGTATGAGTATAAGTATGAGTATGCGTATGAGTATGAGTATGAGTATGAGTATGAGTATGAGTATGAGTATGAGTATGAGTATAAGTATGAGTATGAGTATGAGTATGAGTATGAGTTTAAGTATGAGTATGAGTTTAAGTATGAGTATGAGTATGAGTATGAGTATGAGTATGAGTATGAGTATGAGTATAAGTATGAGTATGAGTATGAGTATGAGTTTAAGTGTGAGTATGAGTATGAGCATGAGTATGAGTATGAGTATGAGTATGAGTATGAGTATAAGTATTAGTATGAGTATGAGTACGAGTATTAGTATGAGTATGAGTATGAGTATGAGTTAAAGTATGAGTATGAGTATGAGTATGTGCATGAGTATGAGTATGTGTATGAGTATGAGTATGAGTATGAGTATGTGTATGAGTATGAGTATGAGTATGAGTATGAGTATGAGTATGAGTATAAGTATGAGAATGAGTATGAGTGTGAGTATGAGAATGAGTATGAGTATGTGTATGAGTATGAGTATGATTATGAGTATGAGTATGAGTATGAGTATGAGTATGAGTATGAGTATGAGTATGACTATGAGTATGAGTATGAGTATGAGTATGAGTTTAAGTATGAGTATGAGTATGAGTATGTGCATGAGTATGAGTATGTGTATGAGTATGAGTATGAGTATGAGTTTAAGTGTGAGTATGAGTATGAGTATGAGTATGAGTATAAGTATTAGTATTAGTATGAGTATGAGTACGAGTATTAGTATGAGTATGAGTATGAGTATGAGTTTAAGTATGAGTATGAGTATGAGTATGTGCATGAGTATGAGTATGTGTATGAGTATGAGTATGAGTATGAGTATGAGTATGAGTATGAGTATGAGTATGAGTATGAGTATGAGTATGAGTATGAGTATGAGTATGAGTATGAGTATGAGTATGAGTATGAGTATGAGTATGAGTATGAGTATGAGTATGAGTATGAGTATGAGTATAAGTATTAGTATGAGTATGAGTAGGAGTACGAGTAGGAGTACGAGTATGCGTATGAGTATGAGTATGAGTATGAGTATGAGTATGAGTGTGAGTATGAGTGTGAGTGTGAGTGCGAATGTGAGTACGAGTATGCGTATGAGTATGAGTATGAGTATGAGTATGAGTGTGAGTGTGAGTGCGAATGTGAGTATGAGCATGTGTATGAGTATGAGTATGAGTATGACTATGAGTATGAGTATGAGTATGAGCATGAGCATGAGCGTGAGCGTGAGAATAAGCATGAGTATGAGTTTAACTATGAGTATGAGTACGAGTATGCGTATGAATATGAGTATGAGTATGAGTATGAGTATGAGTATGAGTATGAGTATGAGTATGAGTATAAGTATGAGTATGAGTATGAGTATGAGTATGAGTATGAGTATGAGTATGAGTATGAGTATGAGTATGAGTATGAGTATGAGTATGAGTATGAGTATGAGTATGAGTATGAGTATGAGTATGAGTATGAGTATGAGTATGAGTATGAGTATGAGTATGAGTATGAGTATGTGCATGAGTATGAGTATGTGTATGAGTATGAGTATGAGTATGAGTATGAGTATGAGTATGTGTATGAGTATGAGTATGAGTATGAGTATGAGTATGAGTATGAGTATGAGTATGAGTATGAGTATGAGTATGAGTTAGAGTATGAGTATGTGTATGAGTATGAGTATGAGTATGAGTATGAGTATGAGTATGAGTATGAGTATGAGTGTGAGTGTGAGTGCGAATGTGAGTATGAGCATGTGTATGAGTATGAGTATGAGTATGAGTATGAGTATGAGTATAAGTATTAGTATGAGTATGAGTACGAGTATTAGTATGAGTATGAGTATGAGTATGAGTTTAAGTGTGAGTATGAGTATGAGCATGAGTATGAGTATGAGTATGAGTATGAGTATGAGTATGAGTATAAGTATTAGTATGAGTATGAGTACGAGTATTAGTATGAGTATGAGTATGAGTATGAGTTAAAGTATGAGTATGAGTATGAGTATGTGCATGAGTATGAGTATGTGTATGAGTATGAGTATGAGTATGAGTATGTGTATGAGTATGAGTATGAGTATGAGTATGAGTATGAGTATGAGTATAAGTATGAGAATGAGTATGAGTGTGAGTATGAGAATGAGTATGAGTATGTGTATGAGTATGAGTATGATTATGAGTATGAGTATGAGTATGAGTATGAGTATGAGTATGAGTATGAGTATGACTATGAGTATGAGTATGAGTATGAGTATGAGTTTAAGTATGAGTATGAGTATGAGTATGTGCATGAGTATGTGTATGTGTATGAGTATGAGTATGAGTATGAGTTTAAGTGTGAGTATGAGTATGAGTATGAGTATGAGTATAAGTATTAGTATTAGTATGAGTATGAGTACGAGTATTAGTATGAGTATGAGTATGAGTATGAGTTTAAGTATGAGTATGAGTATGAGTATGTGCATGAGTATGAGTATGTGTATGAGTATGAGTATGAGTATGAGTATGAGTATGAGTATGAGTATGAGTATGAGTATGAGTATGAGTATGAGTATGAGTATGAGTATGAGTATGAGTATGAGTATGAGTATGAGTATGAGTATGAGTATGAGTATGAGTATGAGTATAAGTATTACTATGAGTATGAGTAGGAGTACGAGTAGGAGTACGAGTATGCGTATGAGTATGAGTATGAGTATGAGTATGAGTGTGAGTATGAGTGTGAGTGTGAGTGCGAATGTGAGTACGAGTATGCGTATGAGTATGAGTATGAGTATGAGTATGAGTGTGAGTGTGAGTGCGAATGTGAGTATGAGCATGTGTATGAGTATGAGTATGAGTATGACTATGAGTATGAGTATGAGTATGAGCATGAGCATGAGCATGAGCGTGAGCGTGAGAATAAGCATGAGTATGAGTTTAACTATGAGTATGAGTACGAGTATGCGTATGAATATGAGTATGAGTATGAGTATGAGTATGAGTATGAGTATGAGTATAAGTATGAGTATGCGTATGAGTATGAGTATGAGTATGAGTATGAGTATGAGTATGAGTATGAGTATGAGTATAAGTATGAGTATGAGTATGAGTATGAGTATGAGTTTAAGTATGAGTATGAGTTTAAGTATGAGTATGAGTATGAGTATGAGTATGAGTATGAGTATGAGTATGAGTATAAGTATGAGTATGAGTATGAGTATGAGTATAAGTATGAGTATGAGTATGAGTATGAGTATGAGTATGAGTATAAGTATTAGTATGAGTATGAGTACGAGTATGCGTATGAGTATGAGTATGAGTATGAGTATGAGTATGAGTGTGAGTGTGAGTGCGAATGTGAGTATGAGCATGTGTATGAGTATGAGTATGAGTATGACTATGAGTATGAGTATGAGTATGAGAATGAGCATGAGCGTGAGCGTGAGAATAAGCATGAGTATGAGTTTAACTATGAGTATGAGTACGAGTATGCGTATGAATATGAGTATGAGTATGAGTATGAGTATGAGTATGAGTATGAGTATGAGTATGAGTATGAGTATAAGTATGAGTATGAGTATGAGTATGAGTATGAGTATGAGTATGAGTATGAGTATGAGTATGAGTATGAGTATGAGTATGAGTATGAGTATGAGTATGAGTATGAGTATGAGTATGAGTATGAGTATGAGTATGAGTATGAGTATGAGTATGAGTATGAGTATGTGCATGAGTATGAGTATGTGTATGAGTATGAGTATGAGTATGAGTATGAGTATGAGTATGTGTATGAGTATGAGTATGAGTATGAGTATGAGTATGAGTATGAGTATGAGTATGAGTATGAGTATGAGTATGAGTTAGAGTATGAGTATGTGTATGAGTATGAGTATGAGTATGAGTATGAGTATGAGTATGAGTATGAGTATGAGTGTGAGTGTGAGTGCGAATGTGAGTATGAGCATGTGTATGAGTATGAGTATGAGTATGAGTATGAGTATGAGTATAAGTATTAGTATGAGTATGAGTACGAGTATTAGTATGAGTATGAGTATGAGTATGAGTTTAAGTGTGAGTATGAGTATGAGCATGAGTATGAGTATGAGTATGAGTATGAGTATGAGTATGAGTATAAGTATTAGTATGAGTATGAGTACGAGTATTAGTATGAGTATGAGTATGAGTATGAGTTAAAGTATGAGTATGAGTATGAGTATGTGCATGAGTATGAGTATGTGTATGAGTATGAGTATGAGTATGAGTATGTGTATGAGTATGAGTATGAGTATGAGTATGAGTATGAGTATGAGTATAAGTATGAGAATGAGTATGAGTGTGAGTATGAGAATGAGTATGAGTATGTGTATGAGTATGAGTATGATTATGAGTATGAGTATGAGTATGAGTATGAGTATGAGTATGAGTATGAGTATGACTATGAGTATGAGTATGAGTATGAGTATGAGTTTAAGTATGAGTATGAGTATGAGTATGTGCATGAGTATGTGTATGTGTATGAGTATGAGTATGAGTATGAGTTTAAGTGTGAGTATGAGTATGAGTATGAGTATGAGTATAAGTATTAGTATTAGTATGAGTATGAGTACGAGTATTAGTATGAGTATGAGTATGAGTATGAGTTTAAGTATGAGTATGAGTATGAGTATGTGCATGAGTATGAGTATGTGTATGAGTATGAGTATGAGTATGAGTATGAGTATGAGTATGAGTATGAGTATGAGTATGAGTATGAGTATGAGTATGAGTATGAGTATGAGTATGAGTATGAGTATGAGTATGAGTATGAGTATGAGTATGAGTATGAGTATGAGTATAAGTATTAGTATGAGTATGAGTAGGAGTACGAGTAGGAGTACGAGTATGCGTATGAGTATGAGTATGAGTATGAGTATGAGTGTGAGTATGAGTGTGAGTGTGAGTGCGAATGTGAGTACGAGTATGCGTATGAGTATGAGTATGAGTATGAGTATGAGTGTGAGTGTGAGTGCGAATGTGAGTATGAGCATGTGTATGAGTATGAGTATGAGTATGACTATGAGTATGAGTATGAGTATGAGCATGAGCATGAGCATGAGCGTGAGCGTGAGAATAAGCATGAGTATGAGTTTAACTATGAGTATGAGTACGAGTATGCGTATGAATATGAGTATGAGTATGAGTATGAGTATGAGTATGAGTATGAGTATAAGTATGAGTATGCGTATGAGTATGAGTATGAGTATGAGTATGAGTATGAGTATGAGTATGAGTATGAGTATAAGTATGAGTATGAGTATGAGTATGAGTATGAGTTTAAGTATGAGTATGAGTTTAAGTATGAGTATGAGTATGAGTATGAGTATGAGTATGAGTATGAGTATGAGTATAAGTATGAGTATGAGTATGAGTATGAGTATAAGTATGAGTATGAGTATGAGTATGAGTATGAGTATGAGTATAAGTATTAGTATGAGTATGAGTACGAGTATGCGTATGAGTATGAGTATGAGTATGAGTATGAGTATGAGTGTGAGTGTGAGTGCGAATGTGATTATGAGCATGTGTATGAGTATGAGTATGAGTATGACTATGAGTATGAGTATGAGAATGAGCATGAGCATGAGCATGAGCATGAGCGTGAGCGTGAGAATAAGCATGAGTATGAGTTTAACTATGAGTATGAGTACGAGTATGCGTATGAATATGAGTATGAGTATGAGTATGAGTTTAACTATGAGTATGAGTACGAGTATGCGTATGAATATGAGTATGAGTATGAGTATGAGTATGAGTATGAGTATGAGTATGAGTATGAGTATAAGTATGAGTATGAGTATGAGTATGAGTATGAGTATGAGTATGAGTATGAGTATGAGTATGAGTATGAGTATGAGTATGAGTATGAGTATGAGTATGAGTATGAGTATGAGTATGAGTATGAGTATGAGTATGAGTATGAGTAAGAGTATGAGTATGAGTATGTGCATGAGTATGAGTATGTGTATGAGTATGAGTATGAGTATGAGTATGAGTATGAGTATGAGTATGAGTATGTGTATGAGTATGAGTATGAGTATGAGTATGAGTATGAGTATGAGTATGAGTATGAGTATGAGTATGAGTATGAGTTAGAGTATGAGTATGTGTATGAGTATGAGTATGAGTATGAGTATGAGTATGAGTATGAGTATGTGTATGAGTATGAGTATGAGTATGAGTATGAGTATGAGTATGAGTATGTGTATGAGTATGAGTATGAGTATGAGTATGAGTATGAGTATGAGTATGAGTATGAGTATGAGTATGAGTATGAGTATGACTATGAGTATGAGTATGAGTATGAGTATGAGTATGAGTTTAAGTATGAGTATGAGTATGAGTATGTGCATGAGTATGAGTATTTGTATGAGTATGAGTATGAGTATGAGTTTAAGTGTGAGTATGAGTATGAGTATGAGTATGAGTATAAGTATTAGTATTAGTATGAGTATGAGTACGAGTATTAGTATGTGTATGAGTATGAGTATGAGTATGAGTATGTGTATGAGTATGAGTATGAGTATGAGTATGAGTATGAGTATGAGTATGAGTATGAGTATGAGTATAAGTATGAGAATGAGTATGAGTGTGAGTATGAGAATGAGTATGAGTATGTGTATGAGTATGAGTATGATTATGAGTATGAGTATGAGTATGAGTATGAGTATAAGTATTAGTATGAGTATGAGTACGAGTATTAGTATGAGTATGAGTATGATTATGAGTTTATGTGTGAGTATGAGTATGAGCATGAGTATGAGTATGAGTATGAGTATGAGTATGAGTATGAGTATGAGTATGAGTATGAGTATAAGTATGAGTATGAGTATGAGTATGAGTATGAGTATGAGTATGAGTATGAGTATGAGTATAAGTATGAGTATGAGTATGAGTATGAGTATGAGTATGAGTATGTGCATGAGTATGAGTATGTGTATGAGTATGAGTATGAGTATGAGTATGAGTATGAGTATGAGTATAAGTATGAGTATGAGTATGAGTATGAGTATGAGTATGAGTATGAGTATGAGTATGAGTATAAGTATTAGTATGAGTATGAGTACGAGTATTAGTATGAGTATGAGTATGAGTATGAGTTTAAGTGTGAGTATGAGTATGAGCATGAGTATGAGTATGAGTATGAGTATGAGTATGAGTATAAGTATTAGTATGAGTATGAGTATGAGTATGAGTATGAGTATGAGTATGAGTATAAGTATTATTATGAGTATGAGTACGAGTATTAGTATGAGTATGAGTATGAGTTAAAGTATGAATATGAGTATGAGTATGTGCATGAGTATGAGTATGTGTATGAGTATGAGTATGAGTATGAGTATGTGTATGAGTATGAGTATGAGTATGAGTATGAGTATGAGTATAAGTATGAGAATGAGTATGAGTGTGAGTATGAGTATGAGTATGAGTATGAGTATGAGTATGAGTATGACTGTGAGTATGAGTATGAGTATGAGTATGAGTATGAGTACGAGTATGCGTATGAATATGAGTATGAGTATGAGTATGAGTATGAGTATGAGTATGAGTACGAGTATGCGTATGAATATGAGTATGAGTATGAGTATGAGTATGAGTATGAGTATGAGTATAAGTATGAGTATGAGTATGAGTATGAGTATGAGTATGAGTATGAGTATGAGTATGAGTATGAGTATGAGTATGAGTATGAGTATGAGTATGAGTATGAGTATGAGTATGTGCATGAGTATGAGTATGTGTATGAGTATGAGTATGAGTATGAGTATGAGTATGAGTATGAGTATGTGTATGAGTATGAGTATGAGTATGAGTATGAGTATGAGTATGAGTATGAGTATGAGTATGAGTTAGAGTATGAGTATGTGTATGAGTATGAGTATGAGTATGAGTATGAGTATGAGTATGAGTATGAGTGTGAGTGTGAGTGCGAATGTGAGTATGAGCATGTGTATGAGTATGAGTATGAGTATGAGTATGAGTATGAGTATAAGTATTAGTATGAGTATGAGTACGAGTATTAGTATGAGTATGAGTATGAGTATGAGTTTAAGTGTGAGTATGAGTATGAGCATGAGTATGAGTATGAGTATGAGTATGAGTATGAGTATAAGTATTAGTATGAGTATGAGTACGAGTATTAGTATGAGTATGAGTATGAGTATGAGTTAAAGTATGAGTATGAGTATGAGTATGTGCATGAGTATGAGTATGTGTATGAGTATGAGTATGAGTATGAGTATGTGTATGAGTATGAGTATGAGTATGAGTATGAGTATGAGTATGAGTATAAGTATGAGAATGAGTATGAGTGTGAGTATGAGAATGAGTATGAGTATGTGTATGAGTATGAGTATGATTATGAGTATGAGTATGAGTATGAGTATGAGTATGAGTATGAGTATGAGTATGACTATGAGTATGAGTATGAGTATGAGTATGAGTTTAAGTATGAGTATGAGTATGAGTATGTGCATGAGTATGAGTATGTGTATGAGTATGAGTATGAGTATGAGTTTAAGTGTGAGTATGAGTATGAGTATGAGTATGAGTATAAGTATTAGTATTAGTATGAGTATGAGTACGAGTATTAGTATGAGTATGAGTATGAGTATGAGTTTAAGTATGAGTATGAGTATGAGTATGTGCATGAGTATGAGTATGTGTATGAGTATGAGTATGAGTATGAGTATGAGTATGAGTATGAGTATGAGTATGAGTATGAGTATGAGTATGAGTATGAGTATGAGTATGAGTATGAGTATGAGTATGAGTATGAGTATGAGTATGAGTATGAGTATGAGTATGAGTATGAGTATGAGTATGAGTATGAGTATGAGTATAAGTATTAGTATGAGTATGAGTAGGAGTACGAGTAGGAGTACGAGTATGCGTATGAGTATGAGTATGAGTATGAGTATGAGTATGAGTGTGAGTATGAGTGTGAGTGTGAGTGCGAATGTGAGTACGAGTATGCGTATGAGTATGAGTATGAGTATGAGTATGAGTGTGAGTGTGAGTGCGAATGTGAGTATGAGCATGTGTATGAGTATGAGTATGAGTATGACTATGAGTATGAGTATGAGTATGAGCATGAGCATGAGCGTGAGCGTGAGAATAAGCATGAGTATGAGTTTAACTATGAGTATGAGTACGAGTATGCGTATGAATATGAGTATGAGTATGAGTATGAGTATGAGTATGAGTATGAGTATAAGTATGAGTATGAGTATGAGTATGAGTATGAGTATGAGTATGAGTATGAGTATGAGTATGAGTATGAGTATGAGTATGAGTATAAGTATGAGTATGAGTATGAGTATGAGTATGAGTATGAGTATGAGTATGAGTATGAGTATGAGTATGAGTATGAGTATGAGTATGAGTATGAGTATGAGTATGTGCATGAGTATGAGTATGTGTATGAGTATGAGTATGAGTATGAGTATGAGTATGAGTATGAGTATGTGTATGAGTATGAGTATGAGTATGAGTATGAGTATGAGTATGAGTATGAGTATAAGTATGAGTATGAGTATGAGTATGAGTATGAGTATGAGTATGAGTATGAGTATGAGTATGAGTATGAGTATGAGTATGAGTATGAGTATAAGTATTAGTATGAGTATGAGTACGAGTATTAGTATGAGTATGAGTATGAGTATGAGTTTAAGTGTGAGTATGAGTATGAGCATGAGTATGAGTATGAGTATGAGTATGAGTATGAGTATAAGTATTAGTATGAGTATGAGTACGAGTATTAGTATGAGTATGAGTATGAGTATGAGTATGAGTATGAGTATGAGTATGAGTATGAGTATGAGTATGAGTATGAGTATGAGTATGAGTATGAGTATGAGTATGAGTATGAGTATGACTGTGAGTATGAGTATGAGTATGAGTATGAGTATGAGTACGAGTATGCGTATGAATATGAGTATGAGTATGAGTATGAGTATGAGTATGAGTATGAGTACGAGTATGCGTATGAATATGAGTATGAGTATGAGTATGAGTATGAGTATGAGTATGAGTATAAGTATGAGTATGAGTATGAGTATGAGTATGAGTATGAGTATGAGTATGAGTATGAGTATGAGTATGAGTATGAGTATGAGTATGAGTATGAGTATGAGTATGAGTATGTGCATGAGTATGAGTATGTGTATGAGTATGAGTATGAGTATGAGTATGAGTATGAGTATGAGTATGAGTATGAGTATGTGTATGAGTATGAGTATGAGTATGAGTATGAGTATGAGTATGAGTATGAGTATGAGTATGAGTTAGAGTATGAGTATGTGTATGAGTATGAGTATGAGTATGAGTATGAGTATGAGTATGAGTATGAGTATGAGTGTGAGTGTGAGTGCGAATGTGAGTATGAGCATGTGTATGAGTATGAGTATGAGTATGAGTATGAGTATAAGTATTAGTATGAGTATGAGTACGAGTATTAGTATGAGTATGAGTATGAGTATGAGTTTAAGTGTGAGTATGAGTATGAGCATGAGTATGAGTATGAGTATGAGTATGAGTATGAGTATAAGTATTAGTATGAGTATGAGTACGAGTATTAGTATGAGTATGAGTATGAGTATGAGTTAAAGTATGAGTATGAGTATGAGTATGTGCATGAGTATGAGTATGTGTATGAGTATGAGTATGAGTATGAGTATGTGTATGAGTATGAGTATGAGTATGAGTATGAGTATGAGTATGAGTATAAGTATGAGAATGAGTATGAGTGTGAGTATGAGAATGAGTATGAGTATGTGTATGAGTATGAGTATGATTATGAGTATGAGTATGAGTATGAGTATGAGTATGAGTATGAGTATGAGTATGACTATGAGTATGAGTATGAGTATGAGTATGAGTTTAAGTATGAGTATGAGTATGAGTATGTGCATGAGTATGAGTATGTGTATGAGTATGAGTATGAGTATGAGTTTAAGTGTGAGTATGAGTATGAGTATGAGTATGAGTATAAGTATTAGTATTAGTATGAGTATGAGTACGAGTATTAGTATGAGTATGAGTATGAGTATGAGTTTAAGTATGAGTATGAGTATGTGCATGAGTATGAGTATGTGTATGAGTATGAGTATGAGTATGAGTATGAGTATGAGTATGAGTATGAGTATGAGTATGAGTATGAGTATGAGTATGAGTATGAGTATGAGTATGAGTATGAGTATGAGTATGAGTATGAGTATGAGTATGAGTATGAGTATGAGTATGAGTATGAGTATGAGTATAAGTATTAGTATGAGTATGAGTAGGAGTACGAGTAGGAGTACGAGTATGCGTATGAGTATGAGTATGAGTATGAGTATGAGTATGAGTGTGAGTATGAGTGTGAGTGTGAGTGCGAATGTGAGTACGAGTATGCGTATGAGTATGAGTATGAGTATGAGTATGAGTGTGAGTGTGAGTGCGAATGTGAGTATGAGCATGTGTATGAGTATGAGTATGAGTATGACTATGAGTATGAGTATGAGTATGAGCATGAGCATGAGCATGAGCGTGAGCGTGAGAATAAGCATGAGTATGAGTTTAACTATGAGTATGAGTACGAGTATGCGTATGAATATGAGTATGAGTATGAGTATGAGTATGAGTATGAGTATGAGTATAAGTATGAGTATGAGTATGAGTATGAGTATGAGTATGAGTATGAGTATGAGTATGAGTATGAGTATGAGTATGAGTATGAGTCTAAGTATGAGTATGAGTATGAGTATGAGTATGAGTATGAGTATGAGTATGAGTATGAGTATGAGTATGAGTATGAGTATGAGTATGAGTATGAGTATGAGTATGAGTATGTGCATGAGTATGAGTATGTGTATGAGTATGAGTATGAGTATGAGTATGAGTATGAGTATGTGTATGAGTATGAGTATGAGTATGAGTATGAGTATGAGTATGAGTATGAGTATGAGTATGAGTATGAGTATGAGTTAGAGTATGAGTATGTGTATGAGTATGAGTATGAGTATGAGTATGAGTATGAGTATGAGTATGAGTGTGAGTGTGAGTGCGAATGTGAGTATGAGCATGTGTATGAGTATGAGTATGAGTATGAGTATGAGTATGAGTATAAGTATTAGTATGAGTATGAGTACGAGTATTAGTATGAGTATGAGTATGAGTATGAGTTTAAGTGTGAGTATGAGTATGAGCATGAGTATGAGTATGAGTATGAGTATGAGTATGAGTATGAGTATAAGTATTAGTATGAGTATGAGTACGAGTATTAGTATGAGTATGAGTATGAGTATGAGTTAAAGTATGAGTATGAGTATGAGTATGTGCATGAGTATGAGTATGTGTATGAGTATGAGTATGAGTATGAGTATGTGTATGAGTATGAGTATGAGTATGAGTATGAGTATGAGTATGAGTATAAGTATGAGAATGAGTATGAGTGTGAGTATGAGAATGAGTATGAGTATGTGTATGAGTATGAGTATGATTATGAGTATGAGTATGAGTATGAGTATGAGTATGAGTATGAGTATGAGTATGAGTATGACTATGAGTATGAGTAGGAGTATGAGTATGAGTTTAAGTATGAGTATGAGTATGAGTATGTGCATGAGTATGAGTATGTGTATGAGTATGAGTATGAGTATGAGTTTAAGTGTGAGTATGAGTATGAGTATGAGTATGAGTATAAGTATTAGTATTAGTATGAGTATGAGTACGAGTATTAGTATGAGTATGAGTATGAGTATGAGTTTAAGTATGAGTATGAGTATGAGTATGTGCATGAGTATGAGTATGTGTATGAGTATGAGTATGAGTATGAGTATGAGTATGAGTATGAGTATGAGTATGAGTATGAGTATGAGTATGAGTATGAGTATGAGTATGAGTATGAGTATGAGTATGAGTATAAGTATTAGTATGAGTATGAGTATGAGTATGAGTATGAGTATGAGTATAAGTATTATTATGAGTATGAGTACGAGTATTAGTATGAGTATGAGTATGAGTTAAAGTATGAATATGAGTATGAGTATGTGCATGAGTATGAGTATGTGTATGAGTATGAGTATGAGTATGAGTATGTGTATGAGTATGAGTATGAGTATGAGTATGAGTATGAGTATAAGTATGAGAATGAGTATGAGTGTGAGTATGAGTATGAGTATGAGTATGAGTATGAGTATGAGTATGACTGTGAGTATGAGTATGAGTATGAGTATGAGTATGAGTACGAGTATGCGTATGAATATGAGTATGAGTATGAGTATGAGTATGAGTATGAGTATGAGTACGAGTATGCGTATGAATATGAGTATGAGTATGAGTATGAGTATGAGTATGAGTATGAGTATAAGTATGAGTATGAGTATGAGTATGAGTATGAGTATGAGTATGAGTATGAGTATGAGTATGAGTATGAGTATGAGTATGAGTATGAGTATGAGTATGTGCATGAGTATGAGTATGTGTATGAGTATGAGTATGAGTATGAGTATGAGTATGAGTATGAGTATGTGTATGAGTATGAGTATGAGTATGAGTATGAGTATGAGTATGAGTATGAGTATGAGTATGAGTATGAGTTAGAGTATGAGTATGTGTATGAGTATGAGTATGAGTATGAGTATGAGTATGAGTATGAGTATGAGTGTGAGTGTGAGTGCGAATGTGAGTATGAGCATGTGTATGAGTATGAGTATGAGTATGAGTATGAGTATGAGTATGAGTATAAGTATTAGTATGAGTATGAGTACGAGTATTAGTATGAGTATGAGTATGAGTATGAGTTTAAGTGTGAGTATGAGTATGAGCATGAGTATGAGTATGAGTATGAGTATGAGTATGAGTATAAGTATTAGTATGAGTATGAGTACGAGTATTAGTATGAGTATGAGTATGAGTATGAGTTAAAGTATGAGTATGAGTATGAGTATGTGCATGAGTATGAGTATGTGTATGAGTATGAGTATGAGTATGAGTATGTGTATGAGTATGAGTATGAGTATGAGTATGAGTATGAGTATGAGTATAAGTATGAGAATGAGTATGAGTGTGAGTATGAGAATGAGTATGAGTATGTGTATGAGTATGAGTATGATTATGAGTATGAGTATGAGTATGAGTATGAGTATGAGTATGAGTATGAGTATGACTATGAGTATGAGTATGAGTATGAGTATGAGTTTAAGTATGAGTATGAGTATGAGTATGTGCATGAGTATGAGTATGTGTATGAGTATGAGTATGAGTATGAGTTTAAGTGTGAGTATGAGTATGAGTATGAGTATGAGTATAAGTATTAGTATTAGTATGAGTATGAGTACGAGTATTAGTATGAGTATGAGTATGAGTATGAGTTTAAGTATGAGTATGAGTATGAGTATGTGCATGAGTATGAGTATGTGTATGAGTATGAGTATGAGTATGAGTATGAGTATGAGTATGAGTATGAGTATGAGTATGAGTATGAGTATGAGTATGAGTATGAGTATGAGTATGAGTATGAGTATGAGTATGAGTATGAGTATGAGTATGAGTATGAGTATGAGTATGAGTATGAGTATAAGTATTAGTATGAGTATGAGTAGGAGTACGAGTAGGAGTACGAGTATGCGTATGAGTATGAGTATGAGTATGAGTATGAGTATGAGTGTGAGTATGAGTGTGAGTGTGAGTGCGAATGTGAGTACGAGTATGCGTATGAGTATGAGTATGAGTATGAGTATGAGTGTGAGTGTGAGTGCGAATGTGAGTATGAGCATGTGTATGAGTATGAGTATGAGTATGAGTATGAGTATGAGTTTAAGTGTGAGTATGAGTATGAGCATGAGTATGAGTATGAGTATGAGTATGAGTATGAGTATAAGTATTAGTATGAGTATGAGTACGAGTATTAGTATGAGTATGAGTATGAGTATGAGTTAAAGTATGAGTATGAGTATGAGTATGTGCATGAGTATGAGTATGTGTATGAGTATGAGTATGAGTATGAGTATGAGTATGAGTATGAGTATAAGTATGAGTATGAGTATGAGTATGAGTATGAGTATGAGTATGAGTATGAGTATGAGTATGAGTATAAGTATGAGTATGAGTATGAGTATGAGTATGAGTATGAGTATGAGTATGAGTATGAGTATGAGTATGAGTATGAGTATGAGTATGAGTATGAGTATGAGTATGTGCATGAGTATGAGTATGTGTATGAGTATGAGTATGAGTATGAGTATGAGTATGAGTATGAGTATGTGTATGAGTATGAGTATGAGTATGAGTATGAGTATGAGTATGAGTATGAGTATGAGTATGAGTATGAGTATGAGTATGAGTATGAGTTAGAGTATGAGTATGTGTATGAGTATGAGTATGAGTATGAGTATGAGTATGAGTATGAGTATGAGTGTGAGTGTGAGTGCGAATGTGAGTATGAGCATGTGTATGAGTATGAGTATGAGTATGAGTATGAGTATGAGTATAAGTATTAGTATGAGTATGAGTACGAGTATTAGTATGAGTATGAGTATGAGTATGAGTTTAAGTGTGAGTATGAGTATGAGCATGAGTATGAGTATGAGTATGAGTATGAGTATGAGTATAAGTATTAGTATGAGTATGAGTACGAGTATTAGTATGAGTATGAGTATGAGTATGAGTTAAAGTATGAGTATGAGTATGAGTATGTGCATGAGTATGAGTATGTGTATGAGTATGAGTATGAGTATGAGTATGTGTATGAGTATGAGTATGAGTATGAGTATGAGTATGAGTATGAGTATAAGTATGAGAATGAGTATGAGTGTGAGTATGAGAATGAGTATGAGTATGTGTATGAGTATGAGTATGATTATGAGTATGAGTATGAGTATGAGTATGAGTATGAGTATGAGTATGAGTATGAGTATGACTATGAGTATGAGTATGAGTATGAGTATGAGTTTAAGTATGAGTATGAGTATGAGTATGTGCATGAGTATGAGTATGTGTATGAGTATGAGTATGAGTATGAGTTTAAGTGTGAGTATGAGTATGAGTATGAGTATGAGTATAAGTATTAGTATTAGTATGAGTATGAGTACGAGTATTAGTATGAGTATGAGTATGAGTATGAGTTTAAGTATGAGTATGAGTATGAGTATGTGCATGAGTATGAGTATGTGTATGAGTATGAGTATGAGTATGAGTATGAGTATGAGTATGAGTATGAGTATGAGTATGAGTATGAGTATGAGTATGAGTATGAGTATGAGTATGAGTATGAGTATAAGTATTAGTATGAGTATGAGTAGGAGTACGAGTAGGAGTACGAGTATGCGTATGAGTATGAGTATGAGTATGAGTATGAGTATGAGTATGAGTGTGAGTATGAGTGTGAGTGTGAGTGCGAATGTGAGTACGAGTATGCGTATGAGTATGAGTATGAGTATGAGTATGAGTGTGAGTGTGAGTGCGAATGTGAGTATGAGCATGTGTATGAGTAAGAGTATGAGTATGACTATGAGTATGAGTATGAGTATGAGCATGAGCATGAGCATGAGCGTGAGCGTGAGAATAAGCATGAGTATGAGTTTAACTATGAGTATGAGTACGAGTATGCGTATGAATATGAGTATGAGTATGAGTATGAGTATGAGTATGAGTATGAGTATAAGTATGAGTATGAGTATGAGTATGAGTATGAGTATGCGTATGAATATGAGTATGAGTATGAGTATGAGTATGAGTATGAGTATGAGTATGAGTATAAGTATGAGTATGAGTATGAGTATGAGTATGAGTATGAGTATGAGTATGAGTATGAGTATGAGTATAAGTATGAGTATGAGTATGAGTATGAGTATGAGTATGAGTATGAGTATGAGTATGAGTATGAGTATGAGTATGAGTATGAGTATGAGTATGAGTATGAGTATGAGTATGAGTATGAGTATGTGCATGAGTATGAGTATGTGTATGAGTATGAGTATGAGTATGAGTATGAGTATGAGTATGTGTATGAGTATGAGTATGAGTATGAGTATGAGTATGAGTATGAGTATGAGTATGAGTATGAGTATGAGTATGAGTATGAGTATGAGTATGAGTTAGAGTATGAGTATGTGTATGAGTATGAGTATGAGTATGAGTATGAGTATGAGTATGAGTATGAGTATGAGTATGAGTATGAGTATGAGTATGAGTTAGAGTATGAGTATGTGTATGAGTATGAGTATGAGTATGAGTATGAGTATGAGTATGAGTATGAGTATGAGTGTGAGTGTGAGTGCGAATGTGAGTATGAGCATGTGTATGAGTATGAGTATGAGTATGAGTATGAGTATAAGTATTAGTATGAGTATGAGTACGAGTATTAGTATGAGTATGAGTATGAGTATGAGTTTAAGTGTGAGTATGAGTATGAGCATGAGTATGAGTATGAGTATGAGTATGAGTATAAGTATTAGTATGAGTATGAGTACGAGTATTAGTATGAGTATGAGTATGAGTATGAGTTAAAGTATGAGTATGAGTATGAGTATGTGCATGAGTATGAGTATGTGTATGAGTATGAGTATGAGTATGAGTATGTGTATGAGTATGAGTATGAGTATGAGTATGAGTATGAGTATAAGTATGAGAATGAGTATGAGTGTGAGTATGAGAATGAGTATGAGTATGTGTATGAGTATGAGTATGATTATGAGTATGAGTATGAGTATGAGTATGAGTATGAGTATGAGTATGAGTATGACTATGAGTATGAGTATGAGTATGAGTATGAGTTTAAGTATGAGTATGAGTATGAGTATGTGCATGAGTATGAGTATGTGTATGAGTATGAGTATGAGTATGAGTTTAAGTGTGAGTATGAGTATGAGTATGAGTATGAGTATAAGTATTAGTATTAGTATGAGTATGAGTACGAGTATTAGTATGAGTATGAGTATGAGTATGAGTTTAAGTATGAGTATGAGTATGAGTATGTGCATGAGTATGAGTATGTGTATGAGTATGAGTATGAGTATGAGTATGAGTATGAGTATGA
Organism: Andrena chrysosceles; assembly: GCA_963855975.1. Taxonomy (NCBI): domain Eukaryota; kingdom Metazoa; phylum Arthropoda; class Insecta; order Hymenoptera; family Andrenidae; genus Andrena; species Andrena chrysosceles. The sequence continues at coordinate 861,518 of CAWLCU010000601.1, forward strand.
GTATGAGTATGAGTATGAGTATGAGTATGAGTATGAGTATGAGTATGAGTATGAGTATGAGTATGAGTATGAGTATGAGTATGAGTATGAGTATGAGTATGAGTATGAGTATGAGTATGAGTATGAGTATAAGTATTAGTATGAGTATGAGTAGGAGTACGAGTAGGAGTACGAGTATGCGTATGAGTATGAGTATGAGTATGAGTATGAGTATGAGTGTGAGTATGAGTGTGAGTGTGAGTGCGAATGTGAGTACGAGTATGCGTATGAGTATGAGTATGAGTATGAGTATGAGTGTGAGTGTGAGTGCGAATGTGAGTATGAGCATGTGTATGAGTATGAGTATGAGTATGACTATGAGTATGAGTATGAGTATGAGCATGAGCATGAGCATGAGCGTGAGCGTGAGAATAAGCATGAGTATGAGTTTAACTATGAGTATGAGTACGAGTATGCGTATGAATATGAGTATGAGTATGAGTATGAGTATGAGTATGAGTATGAGTATAAGTATGAGTATGAGTATGAGTATGAGTATGAGTATGAGTATGAGTATGAGTATGAGTATGAGTATGAGTATGAGTATGAGTATAAGTATGAGTATGAGTATGAGTATGAGTATGAGTATGAGTATGAGTATGAGTATGAGTATGAGTATGAGTATGAGTATGAGTATGAGTATGAGTATGAGTTATGAGTATGTGCATGAGTATGAGTATGTGTATGAGTATGAGTATGAGTATGAGTATGAGTATGAGTATGTGTATGAGTATGAGTATGAGTATGAGTATGAGTATGAGTATGAGTATGAGTATGAGTATGAGTATGAGTATGAGTTAGAGTATGAGTATGTGTATGAGTATGAGTATGAGTATGAGTATGAGTATGAGTATGAGTATGAGTGTGAGTGTGAGTGCGAATGTGAGTATGAGCATGTGTATGAGTATGAGTATGAGTATGAGTATGAGTATGAGTATAAGTATTAGTATGAGTATGAGTACGAGTATTAGTATGAGTATGAGTATGAGTATGAGTTTAAGTGTGAGTATGAGTATGAGCATGAGTATGAGTATGAGTATGAGTATGAGTTTAAGTATGAGTATGAGTATGAGTATGTGCATGAGTATGAGTATGTGTATGAGTATGAGTATGAGTATGAGTATGAGTATGAGTTTAAGTGTGAGTATGAGTATGAGTATGAGTATGAGTATAAGTATTAGTATTAGTATGAGTATGAGTACGAGTATTAGTATGAGTATGAGTATGAGTATGAGTTTAAGTATGAGTATGAGTATGAGTATGTGCATGAGTATGAGTATGTGTATGAGTATGAGTATGAGTATGAGTATGAGTATGAGTATGAGTATGAGTATGAGTATGAGTATGAGTATGAGTATGAGTATGAGTATGAGTATGAGTATGAGTATGAGTATGAGTATGAGTATGAGTATGAGTATGAGTATGAGTATGAGTATGAGTATGAGTATGAGTATAAGTATTAGTATGAGTATGAGTAGGAGTACGAGTAGGAGTACGAGTATGCGTATGAGTATGAGTATGAGTATGAGTATGAGTATGAGTGTGAGTATGAGTGTGAGTGTGAGTGCGAATGTGAGTACGAGTATGCGTATGAGTATGAGTATGAGTATGAGTATGAGTGTGAGTGTGAGTGCGAATGTGAGTATGAGCATGTGTATGAGTATGAGTATGAGTATGACTATGAGTATGAGTATGAGTATGAGCATGAGCATGAGCATGAGCGTGAGCGTGAGAATAAGCATGAGTATGAGTTTAACTATGAGTATGAGTACGAGTATGCGTATGAATATGAGTATGAGTATGAGTATGAGTATGAGTATGAGTATGAGTATAAGTATGAGTATGAGTATGAGTATGAGTATGAGTATGAGTATGAGTATGAGTATGAGTATGAGTATGAGTATGAGTATGAGTATAAGTATGAGTATGAGTATGAGTATGAGTATGAGTATGAGTATGAGTATGAGTATGAGTATGAGTATGAGTATGAGTATGAGTATGAGTATGAGTATGTGCATGAGTATGAGTATGTGTATGAGTATGAGTATGAGTATGAGTATGAGTATGAGTATGAGTATGTGTATGAGTATGAGTATGAGTATGAGTATGAGTATGAGTATGAGTATGAGTATGAGTATGAGTATGAGTATGAGTTTAAGTGTGAGTATGAGTATGAGCATGAGTATGAGTATGAGTATGAGTATGAGTATGAGTATAAGTATTAGTATGAGTATGAGTACGAGTATTAGTATGAGTATGAGTATGAGTATGAGTTAAAGTATGAGTATGAGTATGAGTATGTGCATGAGTATGAGTATGTGTATGAGTATGAGTATGAGTATGAGTATGAGTATGAGTATGAGTATAAGTATGAGTATGAGTATGAGTATGAGTATGAGTATGAGTATGAGTATGAGTATGAGTATGAGTATAAGTATGAGTATGAGTATGAGTATGAGTATGAGTATGAGTATGAGTATGAGTATGAGTATGAGTATGAGTATGAGTATGAGTATGAGTATGAGTATGAGTATGAGTATGAGTATGTGCATGAGTATGAGTATGTGTATGAGTATGAGTATGAGTATGAGTATGAGTATGAGTATGAGTATGTGTATGAGTATGAGTATGAGTATGAGTATGAGTATGAGTATGAGTATGAGTATGAGTATGAGTATGAGTATGAGTATGAGTTAGAGTATGAGTATGTGTATGAGTATGAGTATGAGTATGAGTATGAGTATGAGTATGAGTGTGAGTGTGAGTGCGAATGTGAGTATGAGCATGTGTATGAGTATGAGTATGAGTATGAGTATGAGTATGAGTATAAGTATTAGTATGAGTATGAGTACGAGTATTAGTATGAGTATGAGTATGAGTTTAAGTGTGAGTATGAGTATGAGCATGAGTATGAGTATGAGTATGAGTATGAGTATGAGTATAAGTATTAGTATGAGTATGAGTACGAGTATTAGTATGAGTATGAGTATGAGTATGAGTTAAAGTATGAGTATGAGTATGAGTATGTGCATGAGTATGAGTATGTGTATGAGTATGAGTATGAGCATGAGTATGTGTATGAGTATGAGTATGAGTATGAGTATGAGTATGAGTATGAGTATAAGTATGAGAATGAGTATGAGTGTGAGTATGAGAATGAGTATGAGTATGTGTATGAGTATGAGTATGATTATGAGTATGAGTATGAGTATGAGTATGAGTATGAGTATGAGTATGAGTATGAGTATGACTATGAGTATGAGTATGAGTATGAGTATGAGTTTAAGTATGAGTATGAGTATGAGTATGTGCATGAGTATGAGTATGTGTATGAGTATGAGTATGAGTATGAGTTTAAGTGTGAGTATGAGTATGAGTATGAGTATGAGTATAAGTATTAGTATTAGTATGAGTATGAGTACGAGTATTAGTATGAGTATGAGTATGAGTATGAGTTTAAGTATGAGTATGAGTATGAGTATGTGCATGAGTATGAGTATGTGTATGAGTATGAGTATGAGTATGAGTATGAGTATGAGTATGAGTATGAGTATGAGTATGAGTATGAGTATGAGTATGAGTATGAGTATGAGTATGAGTATGAGTATGAGTATAAGTATTAGTATGAGTATGAGTAGGAGTACGAGTAGGAGTACGAGTATGCGTATGAGTATGAGTATGAGTATGAGTATGAGTATGAGTATGAGTATGAGTGTGAGTATGAGTGTGAGTGTGAGTGCGAATGTGAGTACGAGTATGCGTATGAGTATGAGTATGAGTATGAGTGTGAGTGTGAGTGCGAATGTGAGTATGAGCATGTGTATGAGTATGAGTATGAGTATGACTATGAGTATGAGTATGAGTATGAGCATGAGCATGAGCATGAGCGTGAGCGTGAGAATAAGCATGAGTATGAGTTTAACTATGAGTATGAGTACGAGTATGCGTATGAATAAGAGTATAAGTATGAGTATGAGTATGAGTATGAGTATGAGTATGAGTATAAGTATGAGTATGAGTATGAGTATGAGTATGAGTATGCGTATGAATATGAGTATGAGTATGAGTATGAGTATGAGTATGAGTATGAGTATAAGTATGAGTATGAGTATGAGTATGAGTATGAGTATGAGTATGAGTATGAGTATGAGTATGAGTATAAGTATGAGTATGAGTATGAGTATGAGTATGAGTATGAGTATGAGTATGAGTATGAGTATGAGTATGAGTATGAGTATGAGTATGAGTATGAGTATGAGTATGAGTATGAGTATGAGTATGTGCATGAGTATGAGTATGTGTATGAGTATGAGTATGAGTATGAGTATGAGTATGAGTATGAGTATGAGTATGTGTATGAGTATGAGTATGAGTATGAGTATGAGTATGAGTATGAGTATGAGTATGAGTATGAGTATGAGTATGAGTATGAGTTAGAGTATGAGTATGTGTATGAGTATGAGTATGAGTATGAGTATGAGTATGAGTATGAGTATGAGTATGAGTATGAGTATGAGTATGAGTATGAGTTAGAGTATGAGTATGTGTATGAGTATGAGTATGAGTATGAGTATGAGTATGAGTATGAGTATGAGTATGAGTGTGAGTGTGAGTGCGAATGTGAGTATGAGCATGTGTATGAGTATGAGTATGAGTATGAGTATGAGTATAAGTATTAGTATGAGTATGAGTACGAGTATTAGTATGAGTATGAGTATGAGTATGAGTTTAAGTGTGAGTATGAGTATGAGCATGAGTATGAGTATGAGTATGAGTATGAGTATGAGTATAAGTATTAGTATGAGTATGAGTACGAGTATTAGTATGAGTATGAGTATGAGTATGAGTTAAAGTATGAGTATGAGTATGAGTATGTGCATGAGTATGAGTATGTGTATGAGTATGAGTATGAGTATGAGTATGAGTATGTGTATGAGTATGAGTATGAGTATGAGTATGAGTATGAGTATGAGTATAAGTATGAGAATGAGTATGAGTGTGAGTATGAGAATGAGTATGAGTATGTGTATGAGTATGAGTATGATTATGAGTATGAGTATGAGTATGAGTATGAGTATGAGTATGAGTATGAGTATGACTATGAGTATGAGTATGAGTATGAGTATGAGTTTAAGTATGAGTATGAGTATGAGTATGTGCATGAGTATGAGTATGTGTATGAGTATGAGTATGAGTATGAGTTTAAGTGTGAGTATGAGTATGAGTATGAGTATGAGTATAAGTATTAGTATTAGTATGAGTATGAGTACGAGTATTAGTATGAGTATGAGTATGAGTATGAGTTTAAGTATGAGTATGAGTATGAGTATGTGCATGAGTATGAGTATGTGTATGAGTATGAGTATGAGTATGAGTATGAGTATGAGTATGAGTATGAGTATGAGTATGAGTATGAGTATGAGTATGAGTATGAGTATGAGTATGAGTATGAGTATGAGTATGAGTATGAGTATGAGTATGAGTATGAGTATGAGTATGAGTATGAGTATAAGTATTAGTATGAGTATGAGTAGGAGTCCGAGTAGGAGTACGAGTATGCGTATGAGTATGAGTATGAGTATGAGTATGAGTATGAGTGTGAGTATGAGTGTGAGTGTGAGTGCGAATGTGAGTACGAGTATGCGTATGAGTATGAGTATGAGTATGAGTATGAGTGTGAGTGTGAGTGCGAATGTGAGTATGAGCATGTGTATGAGTATGAGTATGAGTATGACTATGAGTATGAGTATGAGTATGAGCATGAGCATGAGCATGAGCGTGAGCGTGAGAATAAGCATGAGTATGAGTTTAACTATGAGTATGAGTACGAGTATGCGTATGAATATGAGTATGAGTATGAGTATGAGTATGAGTATGAGTATGAGTATAAGTATGAGTATGAGTATGAGTATGAGTATGAGTATGAGTATGAGTATGAGTATGAGTATGAGTATGAGTATGAGTATGAGTATAAGTATGAGTATGAGTATGAGTATGAGTATGAGTATGAGTATGAGTATGAGTATGAGTATGAGTATGAGTATGAGTATGAGTATGAGTATGAGTATGAGTATGAGTATGTGCATGAGTATGAGTATGTGTATGAGTATGAGTATGAGTATGAGTATGAGTATGAGTATGAGTATGTGTATGAGTATGAGTATGAGTATGAGTATGAGTATGAGTATGAGTATGAGTATGAGTATGAGTATGAGTATGAGTTAGAGTATGAGTATGTGTATGAGTATGAGTATGAGTATGAGTATGAGTATGAGTATGAGTATGAGTGTGAGTGTGAGTGCGAATGTGAGTATGAGCATGTGTATGAGTATGAGTATGAGTATGAGTATGAGTATGAGTATAAGTATTAGTATGAGTATGAGTACGAGTATTAGTATGAGTATGAGTATGAGTATGAGTTTAAGTGTGAGTATGAGTATGAGCATGAGTATGAGTATGAGTATGAGTATGAGTATGAGTATAAGTATTAGTATGAGTATGAGTACGAGTATTAGTATGAGTATGAGTATGAGTATGAGTTAAAGTATGAGTATGAGTATGAGTATGTGCATGAGTATGAGTATGTGTATGAGTATGAGTATGAGTATGAGTATGTGTATGAGTATGAGTATGAGTATGAGTATGAGTATGAGTATGAGTATAAGTATGAGAATGAGTATGAGTGTGAGTATGAGAATGAGTATGAGTATGTGTATGAGTATGAGTATGATTATGAGTATGAGTATGAGTATGAGTATGAGTATGAGTATGAGTATGAGTATGAGTATGACTATGAGTATGAGTATGAGTATGAGTATGAGTTTAAGTATGAGTATGAGTATGAGTATGTGCATGAGTATGAGTATGTGTATGAGTATGAGTATGAGTATGAGTTTAAGTGTGAGTATGAGTATGAGTATGAGTATGAGTATAAGTATTAGTATTAGTATGAGTATGAGTACGAGTATTAGTATGAGTATGAGTATGAGTATGAGTTTAAGTATGAGTATGAGTATGAGTATGTGCATGAGTATGAGTATGTGTATGAGTATGAGTATGAGTATGAGTATGAGTATGAGTATGAGTATGAGTATGAGTATGAGTATGAGTATGAGTATGAGTATGAGTATGAGTATGAGTATGAGTATAAGTATTAGTATGAGTATGAGTATGAGTATGAGTATGAGTATGAGTATAAGTATTATTATGAGTATGAGTACGAGTATTAGTATGAGTATGAGTATGAGTTAAAGTATGAATATGAGTATGAGTATGTGCATGAGTATGAGTATGTGTATGAGTATGAGTATGAGTATGAGTATGTGTATGAGTATGAGTATGAGTATGAGTATGAGTATAAGTATGAGAATGAGTATGAGTGTGAGTATGAGTATGAGTATGAGTATGAGTATGAGTATGTGCATGAGTATGAGTATGTGTATGAGTATGAGTATGAGTATGAGTATGAGTATGAGTATGAGTATGTGTATGAGTATGAGTATGAGTATGAGTATGAGTATGAGTATGTGTATGAGTATGAGTATGAGTATGAGTATGAGTATGAGAATAAGTATGAGAATGAGTATGAGTATGAGTATGAGTATGAGTATGAGTATGAGTATGAGTATAAGTATGAGAATGAGTATGAGTGTGAGTATGAGAATGAGTATGAGTATGTGTATGAGTATGAGTATGATTATGAGTATGAGTATGAGTATGAGTATGAGTATGAGTATGAGTATGAGTATGAGTATGAGTATGAGTTAGAGTATGAGTATGTGTATGAGTATGAGTATGAGTATGAGTATGAGTATGAGTATGAGTATGAGTGTGAGTGTGAGTGTGAGTGCGAATGTGAGTATGAGCATGTGTATGAGTATGAGTATGAGTATGAGTATGAGTATGAGTATAAGTATTAGTATGAGTATGAGTACGAGTATTAGTATGAGTATGAGTATGAGTATGAGTTTAAGTGTGAGTATGAGTATGAGCATGAGTATGAGTATGAGTATGAGTATGAGTTTAAGTATGAGTATGAGTATGAGTATGTGCATGAGTATGAGTATGTGTATGAGTATGAGTATGAGTATGAGTTTAAGTGTGAGTATGAGTATGAGTATGAGTATGAGTATAAGTATTAGTATTAGTATGAGTATGAGTACGAGTATTAGTATGAGTATGAGTATGAGTATGAGTTTAAGTATAAGTATGAGTATGAGTATGTGCATGAGTATGTGTATGTGTATGAGTATGAGTATGAGTATGAGTATGAGTATGAGTATGAGTATGAGTATGAGTATGAGTATGAGTATGAGTATGAGTATGAGTATGAGTATGAGTATGAGTATGAGTATGAGAATGAGTATGAGTATGAGTATGAGTATGAGTATGAGTATGAGTATGAGTATGAGTATGAGTATGAGTATAAGTATTAGTATGAGTATGAGTAGGAGTACGAGTAGGAGTACGAGTATGCGTATGAGTATGAGTATGAGTATGAGTATGAGTATGAGTGTGAGTATGAGTGTGAGTATGAGTATGAGTATGAGTATGAGTATGAGTATGAGTATGAGTATGAGTATGAGTATGAGTATGAGTATGAGTATGAGTATGAGTATGAGTATGAGTATGAGTATGAGTATGAGTATGAGTATGAGTATAAGTATTAGTATGAGTATGAGTAGGAGTACGAGTAGGAGTACGAGTATGCGTATGAGTATGAGTATGAGTATGAGTATGAGTATGAGTGTGAGTATGAGTGTGAGTGTGAGTGCGAATGTGAGTACGAGTATGCGTATGAGTATGAGTATGAGTATGAGTATGAGTGTGAGTGTGAGTGCGAATGTGAGTATGAGCATGTGTATGAGTATGAGTATGAGTATGACTATGAGTATGAGTATGAGTATGAGCATGAGCATGAGCATGAGCGTGAGCGTGAGAATAAGCATGAGTATGAGTTTAACTATGAGTATGAGTACGAGTATGCGTATGAATATGAGTATGAGTATGAGTATGAGTATGAGTATGAGTATGAGTATAAGTATGAGTATGAGTATGAGTATGAGTATGAGTATGAGTATGAGTATGAGTATGAGTATGAGTATGAGTATGAGTATGAGTATAAGTATGAGTATGAGTATGAGTATGAGTATGAGTATGAGTATGAGTATGAGTATGAGTATGAGTATGAGTATGAGTATGAGTATGAGTATGAGTTATGAGTATGTGCATGAGTATGAGTATGTGTATGAGTATGAGTATGAGTATGAGTATGAGTATGAGTATGTGTATGAGTATGAGTATGAGTATGAGTATGAGTATGAGTATGAGTATGAGTATGAGTATGAGTATGAGTATGAGTTAGAGTATGAGTATGTGTATGAGTATGAGTATGAGTATGAGTATGAGTATGAGTATGAGTATGAGTGTGAGTGTGAGTGCGAATGTGAGTATGAGCATGTGTATGAGTATGAGTATGAGTATGAGTATGAGTATGAGTATAAGTATTAGTATGAGTATGAGTACGAGTATTAGTATGAGTATGAGTATGAGTATGAGTTTAAGTGTGAGTATGAGTATGAGCATGAGTATGAGTATGAGTATGAGTATGAGTTTAAGTATGAGTATGAGTATGAGTATGTGCATGAGTATGAGTATGTGTATGAGTATGAGTATGAGTATGAGTTTAAGTGTGAGTATGAGTATGAGTATGAGTATGAGTATAAGTATTAGTATTAGTATGAGTATGAGTACGAGTATTAGTATGAGTATGAGTATGAGTATGAGTTTAAGTATGAGTATGAGTATGAGTATGTGCATGAGTATGAGTATGTGTATGAGTATGAGTATGAGTATGAGTATGAGTATGAGTATGAGTATGAGTATGAGTATGAGTATGAGTATGAGTATGAGTATGAGTATGAGTATGAGTATGAGTATGAGTATGAGTATGAGTATGAGTATGAGTATGAGTATGAGTATGAGTATGAGTATGAGTATGAGTATAAGTATTAGTATGAGTATGAGTAGGAGTACGAGTAGGAGTACGAGTATGCGTATGAGTATGAGTATGAGTATGAGTATGAGTATGAGTGTGAGTATGAGTGTGAGTGTGAGTGCGAATGTGAGTACGAGTATGCGTATGAGTATGAGTATGAGTATGAGTATGAGTGTGAGTGTGAGTGCGAATGTGAGTATGAGCATGTGTATGAGTATGAGTATGAGTATGACTATGAGTATGAGTATGAGTATGAGCATGAGCATGAGCATGAGCGTGAGCGTGAGAATAAGCATGAGTATGAGTTTAACTATGAGTATGAGTACGAGTATGCGTATGAATATGAGTATGAGTATGAGTATGAGTATGAGTATGAGTATGAGTATAAGTATGAGTATGAGTATGAGTATGAGTATGAGTATGAGTATGAGTATGAGTATGAGTATGAGTATGAGTATGAGTATGAGTATAAGTATGAGTATGAGTATGAGTATGAGTATGAGTATGAGTATGAGTATGAGTATGAGTATGAGTATGAGTATGAGTATGAGTATGAGTATGAGTATGTGCATGAGTATGAGTATGTGTATGAGTATGAGTATGAGTATGAGTATGAGTATGAGTATGAGTATGTGTATGAGTATGAGTATGAGTATGAGTATGAGTATGAGTATGAGTATGAGTATGAGTATGAGTATGAGTATGAGTTTAAGTGTGAGTATGAGTATGAGCATGAGTATGAGTATGAGTATGAGTATGAGTATGAGTATAAGTATTAGTATGAGTATGAGTACGAGTATTAGTATGAGTATGAGTATGAGTATGAGTTAAAGTATGAGTATGAGTATGAGTATGTGCATGAGTATGAGTATGTGTATGAGTATGAGTATGAGTATGAGTATGAGTATGAGTATGAGTATAAGTATGAGTATGAGTATGAGTATGAGTATGAGTATGAGTATGAGTATGAGTATGAGTATGAGTATAAGTATGAGTATGAGTATGAGTATGAGTATGAGTATGAGTATGAGTATGAGTATGAGTATGAGTATGAGTATGAGTATGAGTATGAGTATGAGTATGAGTATGAGTATGAGTATGTGCATGAGTATGAGTATGTGTATGAGTATGAGTATGAGTATGAGTATGAGTATGAGTATGAGTATGTGTATGAGTATGAGTATGAGTATGAGTATGAGTATGAGTATGAGTATGAGTATGAGTATGAGTATGAGTATGAGTATGAGTTAGAGTATGAGTATGTGTATGAGTATGAGTATGAGTATGAGTATGAGTATGAGTATGAGTATGAGTGTGAGTGTGAGTGCGAATGTGAGTATGAGCATGTGTATGAGTATGAGTATGAGTATGAGTATGAGTATGAGTATAAGTATTAGTATGAGTATGAGTACGAGTATTAGTATGAGTATGAGTATGAGTATGAGTTTAAGTGTGAGTATGAGTATGAGCATGAGTATGAGTATGAGTATGAGTATGAGTATGAGTATAAGTATTAGTATGAGTATGAGTACGAGTATTAGTATGAGTATGAGTATGAGTATGAGTTAAAGTATGAGTATGAGTATGAGTATGTGCATGAGTATGAGTATGTGTATGAGTATGAGTATGAGCATGAGTATGTGTATGAGTATGAGTATGAGTATGAGTATGAGTATGAGTATGAGTATAAGTATGAGAATGAGTATGAGTGTGAGTATGAGAATGAGTATGAGTATGTGTATGAGTATGAGTATGATTATGAGTATGAGTATGAGTATGAGTATGAGTATGAGTATGAGTATGAGTATGAGTATGACTATGAGTATGAGTATGAGTATGAGTATGAGTTTAAGTATGAGTATGAGTATGAGTATGTGCATGAGTATGAGTATGTGTATGAGTATGAGTATGAGTATGAGTTTAAGTGTGAGTATGAGTATGAGTATGAGTATGAGTATAAGTATTAGTATTAGTATGAGTATGAGTACGAGTATTAGTATGAGTATGAGTATGAGTATGAGTTTAAGTATGAGTATGAGTATGAGTATGTGCATGAGTATGAGTATGTGTATGAGTATGAGTATGAGTATGAGTATGAGTATGAGTATGAGTATGAGTATGAGTATGAGTATGAGTATGAGTATGAGTATGAGTATGAGTATGAGTATGAGTATGAGTATAAGTATTAGTATGAGTATGAGTAGGAGTACGAGTAGGAGTACGAGTATGCGTATGAGTATGAGTATGAGTATGAGTATGAGTATGAGTATGAGTATGAGTGTGAGTATGAGTGTGAGTGTGAGTGCGAATGTGAGTACGAGTATGCGTATGAGTATGAGTATGAGTATGAGTGTGAGTGTGAGTGCGAATGTGAGTATGAGCATGTGTATGAGTATGAGTATGAGTATGACTATGAGTATGAGTATGAGTATGAGCATGAGCATGAGCATGAGCGTGAGCGTGAGAATAAGCATGAGTATGAGTTTAACTATGAGTATGAGTACGAGTATGCGTATGAATAAGAGTATGAGTATGAGTATGAGTATGAGTATGAGTATGAGTATGAGTATAAGTATGAGTATGAGTATGAGTATGAGTACGAGTATGCGTATGAATAAGAGTATGAGTATGAGTATGAGTATGAGTATGAGTATGAGTATGAGTATAAGTATGAGTATGAGTATGAGTATGAGTATGAGTATGCGTATGAATATGAGTATGAGTATGAGTATGAGTATGAGTATGAGTATGAGTATAAGTATGAGTATGAGTATGAGTATGAGTATGAGTATGAGTATGAGTATGAGTATGAGTATAAGTATGAGTATGAGTATGAGTATGAGTATGAGTATGAGTATGAGTATGAGTATGAGTATGAGTATGAGTATGAGTATGAGTATGAGTATGAGTATGAGTATGAGTATGAGTATGAGTATGTGCATGAGTATGAGTATGTGTATGAGTATGAGTATGAGTATGAGTATGAGTATGAGTATGAGTATGTGTATGAGTATGAGTATGAGTATGAGTATGAGTATGAGTATGAGTATGAGTATGAGTATGAGTATGAGTATGAGTATGAGTTAGAGTATGAGTATGTGTATGAGTATGAGTATGAGTATGAGTATGAGTATGAGTATGAGTATGAGTATGAGTATGAGTATGAGTATGAGTATGAGTATGAGTTAGAGTATGAGTATGTGTATGAGTATGAGTATGAGTATGAGTATGAGTATGAGTATGAGTATGAGTATGAGTGTGAGTGTGAGTGCGAATGTGAGTATGAGCATGTGTATGAGTATGAGTATGAGTATGAGTATGAGTATAAGTATTAGTATGAGTATGAGTACGAGTATTAGTATGAGTATGAGTATGAGTATGAGTTTAAGTGTGAGTATGAGTATGAGCATGAGTATGAGTATGAGTATGAGTATGAGTATGAGTATGAGTATAAGTATTAGTATGAGTATGAGTACGAGTATTAGTATGAGTATGAGTATGAGTATGAGTTAAAGTATGAGTATGAGTATGAGTATGTGCATGAGTATGAGTATGTGTATGAGTATGAGTATGAGTATGAGTATGAGTATGTGTATGAGTATGAGTATGAGTATGAGTATGAGTATGAGTATGAGTATAAGTATGAGAATGAGTATGAGTGTGAGTATGAGAATGAGTATGAGTATGTGTATGAGTATGAGTATGATTATGAGTATGAGTATGAGTATGAGTATGAGTATGAGTATGAGTATGAGTATGACTATGAGTATGAGTATGAGTATGAGTATGAGTTTAAGTATGAGTATGAGTATGAGTATGTGCATGAGTATGAGTATGTGTATGAGTATGAGTATGAGTATGAGTTTAAGTGTGAGTATGAGTATGAGTATGAGTATGAGTATAAGTATTAGTATTAGTATGAGTATGAGTACGAGTATTAGTATGAGTATGAGTATGAGTATGAGTATGAGTATGAGTATGAGTATGTGCATGAGTATGAGTATGTGTATGAGTATGAGTATGAGTATGAGTATGAGTATGAGTATGAGTATGTGTATGAGTATGAGTATGAGTATGAGTATGAGTATGAGTATGAGTATGAGTATGAGTATGAGTATGAGTATGAGTATGAGTTAGAGTATGAGTATGTGTATGAGTATGAGTATGAGTATGAGTATGAGTATGAGTATGAGTATGAGTGTGAGTGTGAGTGCGAATGTGAGTATGAGCATGTGTATGAGTATGAGTATGAGTATGAGTATGAGTATGAGTATAAGTATTAGTATGAGTATGAGTACGAGTATTAGTATGAGTATGAGTATGAGTATGAGTTTAAGTGTGAGTATGAGTATGAGCATGAGTATGAGTATGAGTATGAGTATGAGTATGAGTATAAGTATTAGTATGAGTATGAGTACGAGTATTAGTATGAGTATGAGTATGAGTATGAGTTAAAGTATGAGTATGAGTATGAGTATGTGCATGAGTATGAGTATGTGTATGAGTATGAGTATGAGCATGAGTATGTGTATGAGTATGAGTATGAGTATGAGTATGAGTATGAGTATGAGTATAAGTATGAGAATGAGTATGAGTGTGAGTATGAGAATGAGTATGAGTATGTGTATGAGTATGAGTATGATTATGAGTATGAGTATGAGTATGAGTATGAGTATGAGTATGAGTATGAGTATGAGTATGACTATGAGTATGAGTATGAGTATGAGTATGAGTTTAAGTATGAGTATGAGTATGAGTATGTGCATGAGTATGAGTATGTGTATGAGTATGAGTATGAGTATGAGTTTAAGTGTGAGTATGAGTATGAGTATGAGTATGAGTATAAGTATTAGTATTAGTATGAGTATGAGTACGAGTATTAGTATGAGTATGAGTATGAGTATGAGTTTAAGTATGAGTATGAGTATGAGTATGTGCATGAGTATGAGTATGTGTATGAGTATGAGTATGAGTATGAGTATGAGTATGAGTATGAGTATGAGTATGAGTATGAGTATGAGTATGAGTATGAGTATGAGTATGAGTATGAGTATGAGTATGAGTATAAGTATTAGTATGAGTATGAGTAGGAGTACGAGTAGGAGTACGAGTATGCGTATGAGTATGAGTATGAGTATGAGTATGAGTATGAGTATGAGTATGAGTGTGAGTATGAGTGTGAGTGTGAGTGCGAATGTGAGTACGAGTATGCGTATGAGTATGAGTATGAGTATGAGTGTGAGTGTGAGTGCGAATGTGAGTATGAGCATGTGTATGAGTATGAGTATGAGTATGACTATGAGTATGAGTATGAGTATGAGCATGAGCATGAGCATGAGCGTGAGCGTGAGAATAAGCATGAGTATGAGTTTAACTATGAGTATGAGTACGAGTATGCGTATGAATAAGAGTATGAGTATGAGTATGAGTATGAGTATGAGTATGAGTATGAGTATAAGTATGAGTATGAGTATGAGTATGAGTACGAGTATGCGTATGAATAAGAGTATGAGTATGAGTATGAGTATGAGTATGAGTATGAGTATGAGTATAAGTATGAGTATGAGTATGAGTATGAGTATGAGTATGCGTATGAATATGAGTATGAGTATGAGTATGAGTATGAGTATGAGTATGAGTATAAGTATGAGTATGAGTATGAGTATGAGTATGAGTATGAGTATGAGTATGAGTATGAGTATGAGTATAAGTATGAGTATGAGTATGAGTATGAGTATGAGTATGAGTATGAGTATGAGTATGAGTATGAGTATGAGTATGAGTATGAGTATGAGTATGAGTATGAGTATGAGTATGAGTATGTGCATGAGTATGAGTATGTGTATGAGTATGAGTATGAGTATGAGTATGAGTATGAGTATGAGTATGTGTATGAGTATGAGTATGAGTATGAGTATGAGTATGAGTATGAGTATGAGTATGAGTATGAGTATGAGTATGAGTATGAGTATGAGTTAGAGTATGAGTATGTGTATGAGTATGAGTATGAGTATGAGTATGAGTATGAGTATGAGTATGAGTATGAGTATGAGTATGAGTATGAGTATGAGTTAGAGTATGAGTATGTGTATGAGTATGAGTATGAGTATGAGTATGAGTATGAGTATGAGTATGAGTATGAGTGTGAGTGTGAGTGCGAATGTGAGTATGAGCATGTGTATGAGTATGAGTATGAGTATGAGTATGAGTATAAGTATTAGTATGAGTATGAGTACGAGTATTAGTATGAGTATGAGTATGAGTATGAGTTTAAGTGTGAGTATGAGTATGAGCATGAGTATGAGTATGAGTATGAGTATGAGTATGAGTATAAGTATTAGTATGAGTATGAGTACGAGTATTAGTATGAGTATGAGTATGAGTATGAGTTAAAGTATGAGTATGAGTATGAGTATGTGCATGAGTATGAGTATGTGTATGAGTATGAGTATGAGTATGAGTATGAGTATGTGTATGAGTATGAGTATGAGTATGAGTATGAGTATGAGTATGAGTATAAGTATGAGAATGAGTATGAGTGTGAGTATGAGAATGAGTATGAGTATGTGTATGAGTATGAGTATGATTATGAGTATGAGTATGAGTATGAGTATGAGTATGAGTATGAGTATGAGTATGACTATGAGTATGAGTATGAGTATGAGTATGAGTTTAAGTATGAGTATGAGTATGAGTATGTGCATGAGTATGAGTATGTGTATGAGTATGAGTATGAGTATGAGTTTAAGTGTGAGTATGAGTATGAGTATGAGTATGAGTATAAGTATTAGTATTAGTATGAGTATGAGTACGAGTATTAGTATGAGTATGAGTATGAGTATGAGTTTAAGTATGAGTATGAGTATGAGTATGTGCATGAGTATGAGTATGTGTATGAGTATGAGTATGAGTATGAGTATGAGTATGAGTATGAGTATGAGTATGAGTATGAGTATGAGTATGAGTATGAGTATGAGTATGAGTATGAGTATGAGTATGAGTATGAGTATGAGTATGAGTATGAGTATGAGTATGAGTATGAGTATGAGTATGAGTATAAGTATTAGTATGAGTATGAGTAGGAGTCCGAGTAGGAGTACGAGTATGCGTATGAGTATGAGTATGAGTATGAGTATGAGTATGAGTGTGAGTATGAGTGTGAGTGTGAGTGCGAATGTGAGTACGAGTATGCGTATGAGTATGAGTATGAGTATGAGTATGAGTGTGAGTGTGAGTGCGAATGTGAGTATGAGCATGTGTATGAGTATGAGTATGAGTATGACTATGAGTATGAGTATGAGTATGAGCATGAGCATGAGCATGAGCGTGAGCGTGAGAATAAGCATGAGTATGAGTTTAACTATGAGTATGAGTACGAGTATGCGTATGAATATGAGTATGAGTATGAGTATGAGTATGAGTATGAGTATGAGTATAAGTATGAGTATGAGTATGAGTATGAGTATGAGTATGAGTATGAGTATGAGTATGAGTATGAGTATGAGTATGAGTATGAGTATAAGTATGAGTATGAGTATGAGTATGAGTATGAGTATGAGTATGAGTATGAGTATGAGTATGAGTATGAGTATGAGTATGAGTATGAGTATGAGTATGAGTATGAGTATGTGCATGAGTATGAGTATGTGTATGAGTATGAGTATGAGTATGAGTATGAGTATGAGTATGAGTATGTGTATGAGTATGAGTATGAGTATGAGTATGAGTATGAGTATGAGTATGAGTATGAGTATGAGTATGAGTTAGAGTATGAGTATGTGTATGAGTATGAGTATGAGTATGAGTATGAGTATGAGTATGAGTATGAGTGTGAGTGTGAGTGCGAATGTGAGTATGAGCATGTGTATGAGTATGAGTATGAGTATGCGTATGAATATGAGTATGAGTATGAGTATGAGTATGAGTATGAGTATGAGTATAAGTATGAGTATGAGTATGAGTATGAGTATGAGTATGAGTATGAGTATGAGTATGAGTATGAGTATGAGTATGAGTATGAGTATGAGTATAAGTATGAGAATGAGTATGAGTGTGAGTATGAGAATGAGTATGAGTATGTGTATGAGTATGAGTATGATTATGAGTATGAGTATGAGTATGAGTATGAGTATGAGTATGAGTATGAGTATGAGTATGACTATGAGTATGAGTATGAGTATGAGTATGAGTTTAAGTATGAGTATGAGTATGAGTATGTGCATGAGTATGAGTATGTGTATGAGTATGAGTATGAGTATGAGTTTAAGTGTGAGTATGAGTATGAGTATGAGTATGAGTATAAGTATTAGTATTAGTATGAGTATGAGTACGAGTATTAGTATGAGTATGAGTATGAGTATGAGTATGAGTATGAGTATGAGTATGAGTATGAGTATGAGTATGAGTATGAGTATGAGTATGAGTATGAGTATGAGTATGAGTATAAGTATTAGTATGAGTATGAGTAGGAGTACGAGTAGGAGTACGAGTATGCGTATGAGTATGAGTATGAGTATGAGTATGAGTATGAGTGTGAGTATGAGTGTGAGTGTGAGTGCGAATGTGAGTACGAGTATGCGTATGAGTATGAGTATGAGTATGAGTTAAAGTATGAATATGAGTATGAGTATGTGCATGAGTATGAGTATGTGTATGAGTATGAGTATGAGTATGAGTATGTGTATGAGTATGAGTATGAGTATGAGTATGAGTATGAGTATAAGTATGAGAATGAGTATGAGTGTGAGTATGAGTATGAGTATGAGTATGAGTATGAGTATGTGCATGAGTATGAGTATGTGTATGAGTATGAGTATGAGTATGAGTATGAGTATGAGTATGAGTATGTGTATGAGTATGAGTATGAGTATGAGTATGAGTATGAGTATGTGTATGAGTATGAGTATGAGTATGAGTATGAGTATGAGTATAAGTATGAGAATGAGTATGAGTATGAGTATGAGTATGAGTATGAGTATGAGTATGAGTATAAGTATGAGAATGAGTATGAGTGTGAGTATGAGAATGAGTATGAGTATGTGTATGAGTATGAGTATGATTATGAGTATGAGTATGAGTATGAGTATGAGTATGAGTATGAGTATGAGTATGAGTATGAGTATGAGTTAGAGTATGAGTATGTGTATGAGTATGAGTATGAGTATGAGTATGAGTATGAGTATGAGTATGAGTGTGAGTGTGAGTGTGAGTGCGAATGTGAGTATGAGCATGTGTATGAGTATGAGTATGAGTATGAGTATGAGTATGAGTATGAGTATAAGTATTAGTATGAGTATGAGTACGAGTATTAGTATGAGTATGAGTATGAGTATGAGTTTAAGTGTGAGTATGAGTATGAGCATGAGTATGAGTATGAGTATGAGTATGAGTTTAAGTATGAGTATGAGTATGAGTATGTGCATGAGTATGAGTATGTGTATGAGTATGAGTATGAGTATGAGTTTAAGTGTGAGTATGAGTATGAGTATGAGTATGAGTATAAGTATTAGTATTAGTATGAGTATGAGTACGAGTATTAGTATGAGTATGAGTATGAGTATGAGTATGAGTATGAGTATGAGTATGAGTATGTGCATGAGTATGAGTATGTGTATGAGTATGAGTATGAGTATGAGTATGAGTATGAGTATGAGTATGTGTATGAGTATGAGTATGAGTATGAGTATGAGTATAAGTATGAGTATGAGTATGAGTATGAGTATGAGTATGAGTATGAGTATGAGTATGAGTATGAGTATAAGTATGAGTATGAGTATGAGTATGAGTATGAGTATGAGTATGAGTATGAGTATGAGTATGAGTATGAGTATGAGTATGAGTATGAGTATGAGTATGAGTATGAGTATGTGCATGAGTATGAGTATGTGTATGAGTATGAGTATGAGTATGAGTATGAGTATGAGTATGAGTATGTGTATGAGTATGAGTATGAGTATGAGTATGAGTATGAGTATGAGTATGAGTATGAGTATGAGTATGAGTATGAGTATGAGTTAGAGTATGAGTATGTGTATGAGTATGAGTATGAGTATGAGTATGAGTATGAGTATGAGTATGAGTATGAGTATGAGTATGAGTATGAGTATGAGTTAGAGTATGAGTATGTGTATGAGTATGAGTATGAGTATGAGTATGAGTATGAGTATGAGTATGAGTATGAGTGTGAGTGTGAGTGCGAATGTGAGTATGAGCATGTGTATGAGTATGAGTATGAGTATGAGTATGAGTATAAGTATTAGTATGAGTATGAGTACGAGTATTAGTATGAGTATGAGTATGAGTATGAGTTTAAGTGTGAGTATGAGTATGAGCATGAGTATGAGTATGAGTATGAGTATGAGTATGAGTATAAGTATTAGTATGAGTATGAGTACGAGTATTAGTATGAGTATGAGTATGAGTATGAGTTAAAGTATGAGTATGAGTATGAGTATGTGCATGAGTATGAGTATGTGTATGAGTATGAGTATGAGTATGAGTATGAGTATGTGTATGAGTATGAGTATGAGTATGAGTATGAGTATGAGTATAAGTATGAGAATGAGTATGAGTATGAGTATGAGTATGAGTATGAGTATGAGTATGAGTATAAGTATGAGAATGAGTATGAGTGTGAGTATGAGAATGAGTATGAGTATGTGTATGAGTATGAGTATGATTATGAGTATGAGTATGAGTATGAGTATGAGTATGAGTATGAGTATGAGTATGAGTATGAGTATGAGTTAGAGTATGAGTATGTGTATGAGTATGAGTATGAGTATGAGTATGAGTATGAGTATGAGTATGAGTGTGAGTGTGAGTGTGAGTGCGAATGTGAGTATGAGCATGTGTATGAGTATGAGTATGAGTATGAGTATGAGTATGAGTATAAGTATTAGTATGAGTATGAGTACGAGTATTAGTATGAGTATGAGTATGAGTATGAGTTTAAGTGTGAGTATGAGTATGAGCATGAGTATGAGTATGAGTATGAGTATGAGTTTAAGTATGAGTATGAGTATGAGTATGTGCATGAGTATGAGTATGTGTATGAGTATGAGTATGAGTATGAGTTTAAGTGTGAGTATGAGTATGAGTATGAGTATGAGTATAAGTATTAGTATTAGTATGAGTATGAGTACGAGTATTAGTATGAGTATGAGTATGAGTATGAGTTTAAGTATAAGTATGAGTATGAGTATGTGCATGAGTATGTGTATGTGTATGAGTATGAGTATGAGTATGAGTATGAGTATGAGTATGAGTATGAGTATGAGTATGAGTATGAGTATGAGTATGAGTATGAGTATGAGTATGAGTATGAGTATGAGTATGAGTATGAGTATGAGTATGAGTATGAGTATGAGTATGAGTATGAGTATGAGTATGAGTATGAGTATAAGTATTAGTATGAGTATGAGTAGGAGTACGAGTAGGAGTACGAGTATGCGTATGAGTATGAGTATGAGTATGAGTATGAGTATGAGTGTGAGTATGAGTGTGAGTGTGAGTGCGAATGTGAGTACGAGTATGCGTATGAGTATGAGTATGAGTATGAGTATGAGTGTGAGTGTGAGTGCGAATGTGAGTATGAGCATGTGTATGAGTATGAGTATGAGTATGACTATGAGTATGAGTATGAGTATGAGCATGAGCATGAGCATGAGCGTGAGCGTGAGAATAAGCATGAGTATGAGTTTAACTATGAGTATGAGTACGAGTATGCGTATGAATATGAGTATGAGTATGAGTATGAGTATGAGTATGAGTATGAGTATAAGTATGAGTATGAGTATGAGTATGAGTATGAGTATGAGTATGAGTATGAGTATGAGTATGAGTATGAGTATGAGTATGAGTATGAGTATGAGTATAAGTATGAGAATGAGTATGAGTGTGAGTATGAGAATGAGTATGAGTATGTGTATGAGTATGAGTATGATTATGAGTATGAGTATGAGTATGAGTATGAGTATGAGTATGAGTATGAGTATGAGTATGACTATGAGTATGAGTATGAGTATGAGTATGAGTTTAAGTATGAGTATGAGTATGAGTATGTGCATGAGTATGAGTATGTGTATGAGTATGAGTATGAGTATGAGTTTAAGTGTGAGTATGAGTATGAGTATGAGTATGAGTATAAGTATTAGTATTAGTATGAGTATGAGTACGAGTATTAGTATGAGTATGAGTATGAGTATGAGTATGAGTATGAGTATGAGTATGAGTATGAGTATGAGTATGAGTATGAGTATGAGTATGAGTATGAGTATGAGTATGAGTATGAGTATAAGTATTAGTATGAGTATGAGTAGGAGTACGAGTAGGAGTACGAGTATGCGTATGAGTATGAGTATGAGTATGAGTATGAGTATGAGTGTGAGTATGAGTGTGAGTGTGAGTGCGAATGTGAGTACGAGTATGCGTATGAGTATGAGTATGAGTATGAGTTAAAGTATGAATATGAGTATGAGTATGTGCATGAGTATGAGTATGTGTATGAGTATGAGTATGAGTATGAGTATGTGTATGAGTATGAGTATGAGTATGAGTATGAGTATGAGTATAAGTATGAGAATGAGTATGAGTGTGAGTATGAGTATGAGTATGAGTATGAGTATGAGTATGTGCATGAGTATGAGAATGTGTATGAGTATGAGTATGAGTATGAGTATGAGTATGAGTATGAGTATGTGTATGAGTATGAGTATGAGTATGAGTATGAGTATGAGTATGTGTATGAGTATGAGTATGAGTATGAGTATGAGTATGAGTATAAGTATGAGAATGAGTATGAGTATGAGTATGAGTATGAGTATGAGTATGAGTATGAGTATAAGTATGAGAATGAGTATGAGTGTGAGTATGAGAATGAGTATGAGTATGTGTATGAGTATGAGTATGATTATGAGTATGAGTATGAGTATGAGTATGAGTATGAGTATGAGTATGAGTATGAGTATGAGTATGAGTATGAGTTAGAGTATGAGTATGTGTATGAGTATGAGTATGAGTATGAGTATGAGTATGAGTATGAGTATGAGTGTGAGTGTGAGTGTGAGTGCGAATGTGAGTATGAGCATGTGTATGAGTATGAGTATGAGTATGAGTATGAGTATGAGTATAAGTATTAGTATGAGTATGAGTACGAGTATTAGTATGAGTATGAGTATGAGTATGAGTTTAAGTGTGAGTATGAGTATGAGCATGAGTATGAGTATGAGTATGAGTATGAGTTTAAGTATGAGTATGAGTATGAGTATGTGCATGAGTATGAGTATGTGTATGAGTATGAGTATGAGTATGAGTTTAAGTGTGAGTATGAGTATGAGTATGAGTATGAGTATAAGTATTAGTATTAGTATGAGTATGAGTACGAGTATTAGTATGAGTATGAGTATGAGTATGAGTATGAGTATGAGTATGAGTATGAGTATGTGCATGAGTATGAGTATGTGTATGAGTATGAGTATGAGTATGAGTATGAGTATGAGTATGAGTATGTGTATGAGTATGAGTATGAGTATGAGTATGAGTATAAGTATGAGTATGAGTATGAGTATGAGTATGAGTATGAGTATGAGTATGAGTATGAGTATGAGTATAAGTATGAGTATGAGTATGAGTATGAGTATGAGTATGAGTATGAGTATGAGTATGAGTATGAGTATGAGTATGAGTATGAGTATGAGTATGAGTATGAGTATGAGTATGTGCATGAGTATGAGTATGTGTATGAGTATGAGTATGAGTATGAGTATGAGTATGAGTATGAGTATGTGTATGAGTATGAGTATGAGTATGAGTATGAGTATGAGTATGAGTATGAGTATGAGTATGAGTATGAGTATGAGTATGAGTTAGAGTATGAGTATGTGTATGAGTATGAGTATGAGTATGAGTATGAGTATGAGTATGAGTATGAGTATGAGTATGAGTATGAGTATGAGTATGAGTTAGAGTATGAGTATGAGTATGAGTATGAGTGTGAGTGTGAGTGCGAATGTGAGTATGAGCATGTGTATGAGTATGAGTATGAGTATGAGTATGAGTATAAGTATTAGTATGAGTATGAGTACGAGTATTAGTATGAGTATGAGTATGAGTATGAGTTTAAGTGTGAGTATGAGTATGAGCATGAGTATGAGTATGAGTATGAGTATGAGTATGAGTATAAGTATTAGTATGAGTATGAGTACGAGTATTAGTATGAGTATGAGTATGAGTATGAGTTAAAGTATGAGTATGAGTATGAGTATGTGCATGAGTATGAGTATGTGTATGAGTATGAGTATGAGTATGAGTATGAGTATGTGTATGAGTATGAGTATGAGTATGAGTATGAGTATGAGTATGAGTATAAGTATGAGAATGAGTATGAGTGTGAGTATGAGAATGAGTATGAGTATGTGTATGAGTATGAGTATGATTATGAGTATGAGTATGAGTATGAGTATGAGTATGAGTATGAGTATGAGTATGACTATGAGTATGAGTATGAGTATGAGTATGAGTTTAAGTATGAGTATGAGTATGAGTATGTGCATGAGTATGAGTATGTGTATGAGTATGAGTATGAGTATGAGTTTAAGTGTGAGTATGAGTATGAGTATGAGTATGAGTATAAGTATTAGTATTAGTATGAGTATGAGTACGAGTATTAGTATGAGTATGAGTATGAGTATGAGTTTAAGTATGAGTATGAGTATGAGTATGTGCATGAGTATGAGTATGTGTATGAGTATGAGTATGAGTATGAGTATGAGTATGAGTATGAGTATGAGTATGAGTATGAGTATGAGTATGAGTATGAGTATGAGTATGAGTATGAGTATGAGTATGAGTATGAGTATGAGTATGAGTATGAGTATGAGTATGAGTATGAGTATGAGTATAAGTATTAGTATGAGTATGAGTAGGAGTCCGAGTAGGAGTACGAGTATGCGTATGAGTATGAGTATGAGTATGAGTATGAGTATGAGTGTGAGTATGAGTGTGAGTGTGAGTGCGAATGTGAGTACGAGTATGCGTATGAGTATGAGTATGAGTATGAGTGTGAGTGTGAGTGCGAATGTGAGTATGAGCATGTGTATGAGTATGAGTATGAGTATGACTATGAGTATGAGTATGAGTATGAGCATGAGCATGAGCATGAGCGTGAGCGTGAGAATAAGCATGAGTATGAGTTTAACTATGAGTATGAGTACGAGTATGCGTATGAATATGAGTATGAGTATGAGTATGAGTATGAGTATGAGTATGAGTATAAGTATGAGTATGAGTATGAGTATGAGTATGAGTATGAGTATGAGTATGAGTATGAGTATGAGTATGAGTATGAGTATGAGTATAAGTATGAGTATGAGTATGAGTATGAGTATGAGTATGAGTATGAGTATGAGTATGAGTATGAGTATGAGTATGAGTATGAGTATGAGTATGAGTATGAGTATGAGTATGAGTATAAGTATGAGTATGAGTATGAGTATGAGTACGAGTATGCGTATGAATAAGAGTATGAGTATGAGTATGAGTATGAGTATGAGTATGAGTATGAGTATAAGTATGAGTATGAGTATGAGTATGAGTATGAGTATGCGTATGAATATGAGTATGAGTATGAGTATGAGTATGAGTATGAGTATGAGTATAAGTATGAGTATGAGTATGAGTATGAGTATGAGTATGAGTATGAGTATGAGTATGAGTATGAGTATAAGTATGAGTATGAGTATGAGTATGAGTATGAGTATGAGTATGAGTATGAGTATGAGTATGAGTATGAGTATGAGTATGAGTATGAGTATGAGTATGAGTATGAGTATGAGTATGTGCATGAGTATGAGTATGTGTATGAGTATGAGTATGAGTATGAGTATGAGTATGAGTATGAGTATGTGTATGAGTATGAGTATGAGTATGAGTATGAGTATGAGTATGAGTATGAGTATGAGTATGAGTATGAGTATGAGTATGAGTTAGAGTATGAGTGTGAGTGTGAGTGCGAATGTGAGTATGAGCATGTGTATGAGTATGAGTATGAGTATGAGTATGAGTATGAGTATAAGTATTAGTATGAGTATGAGTACGAGTATTAGTATGAGTATGAGTATGAGTATGAGTTTAAGTGTGAGTATGAGTATGAGCATGAGTATGAGTATGAGTATGAGTATGAGTTTAAGTATGAGTATGAGTATGAGTATGTGCATGAGTATGAGTATGTGTATGAGTATGAGTATGAGTATGAGTTTAAGTGTGAGTATGAGTATGAGTATGAGTATGAGTATAAGTATTAGTATTAGTATGAGTATGAGTACGAGTATTAGTATGAGTATGAGTATGAGTATGAGTTTAAGTATAAGTATGAGTATGAGTATGTGCATGAGTATGTGTATGTGTATGAGTATGAGTATGAGTATGAGTATGAGTATGAGTATGAGTATGAGTATGAGTATGAGTATGAGTATGAGTATGAGTATGAGTATGAGTATGAGTATGAGTATGAGTATGAGTATGAGTATGAGTATGAGTATGAGTATGAGTATGAGTATGAGTATGAGTATGAGTATGAGTATGAGTATAAGTATTAGTATGAGTATGAGTAGGAGTACGAGTAGGAGTACGAGTATGCGTATGAGTATGAGTATGAGTATGAGTATGAGTATGAGTGTGAGTATGAGTGTGAGTGTGAGTGCGAATGTGAGTACGAGTATGCGTATGAGTATGAGTATGAGTATGAGTATGAGTGTGAGTGTGAGTGCGAATGTGAGTATGAGCATGTGTATGAGTATGAGTATGAGTATGACTATGAGTATGAGTATGAGTATGAGCATGAGCATGAGCATGAGCGTGAGCGTGAGAATAAGCATGAGTATGAGTTTAACTATGAGTATGAGTACGAGTATGCGTATGAATATGAGTATGAGTATGAGTATGAGTATGAGTATGAGTATGAGTATAAGTATGAGTATGAGTATGAGTATGAGTATGAGTATGAGTATGAGTATGAGTATGAGTATGAGTATGAGTATGAGTATGAGTATGAGTATGAGTATAAGTATGAGAATGAGTATGAGTGTGAGTATGAGAATGAGTATGAGTATGTGTATGAGTATGAGTATGATTATGAGTATGAGTATGAGTATGAGTATGAGTATGAGTATGAGTATGAGTATGAGTATGACTATGAGTATGAGTATGAGTATGAGTATGAGTTTAAGTATGAGTATGAGTATGAGTATGTGCATGAGTATGAGTATGTGTATGAGTATGAGTATGAGTATGAGTTTAAGTGTGAGTATGAGTATGAGTATGAGTATGAGTATAAGTATTAGTATTAGTATGAGTATGAGTACGAGTATTAGTATGAGTATGAGTATGAGTATGAGTATGAGTATGAGTATGAGTATGAGTATGAGTATGAGTATGAGTATGAGTATGAGTATGAGTATGAGTATGAGTATGAGTATGAGTATAAGTATTAGTATGAGTATGAGTAGGAGTACGAGTAGGAGTACGAGTATGCGTATGAGTATGAGTATGAGTATGAGTATGAGTATGAGTGTGAGTATGAGTGTGAGTGTGAGTGCGAATGTGAGTACGAGTATGCGTATGAGTATGAGTATGAGTATGAGTTAAAGTATGAATATGAGTATGAGTATGTGCATGAGTATGAGTATGTGTATGAGTATGAGTATGAGTATGAGTATGTGTATGAGTATGAGTATGAGTATGAGTATGAGTATGAGTATAAGTATGAGAATGAGTATGAGTGTGAGTATGAGTATGAGTATGAGTATGAGTATGAGTATGTGCATGAGTATGAGTATGTGTATGAGTATGAGTATGAGTATGAGTATGAGTATGAGTATGAGTATGTGTATGAGTATGAGTATGAGTATGAGTATGAGTATGAGTATGTGTATGAGTATGAGTATGAGTATGAGTATGAGTATGAGTATAAGTATGAGAATGAGTATGAGTATGAGTATGAGTATGAGTATGAGTATGAGTATGAGTATAAGTATGAGAATGAGTATGAGTGTGAGTATGAGAATGAGTATGAGTATGTGTATGAGTATGAGTATGATTATGAGTATGAGTATGAGTATGAGTATGAGTATGAGTATGAGTATGAGTATGAGTATGAGTATGAGTTAGAGTATGAGTATGTGTATGAGTATGAGTATGAGTATGAGTATGAGTATGAGTATGAGTATGAGTGTGAGTGTGAGTGTGAGTGCGAATGTGAGTATGAGCATGTGTATGAGTATGAGTATGAGTATGAGTATGAGTATGAGTATGAGTATAAGTATTAGTATGAGTATGAGTACGAGTATTAGTATGAGTATGAGTATGAGTATGAGTTTAAGTGTGAGTATGAGTATGAGCATGAGTATGAGTATGAGTATGAGTATGAGTTTAAGTATGAGTATGAGTATGAGTATGTGCATGAGTATGAGTATGTGTATGAGTATGAGTATGAGTATGAGTTTAAGTGTGAGTATGAGTATGAGTATGAGTATGAGTATAAGTATTAGTATTAGTATGAGTATGAGTACGAGTATTAGTATGAGTATGAGTATGAGTATGAGTATGAGTATGAGTATGAGTATGAGTATGTGCATGAGTATGAGTATGTGTATGAGTATGAGTATGAGTATGAGTATGAGTATGAGTATGAGTATGTGTATGAGTATGAGTATGAGTATGAGTATGAGTATAAGTATGAGTATGAGTATGAGTATGAGTATGAGTATGAGTATGAGTATGAGTATGAGTATGAGTATAAGTATGAGTATGAGTATGAGTATGAGTATGAGTATGAGTATGAGTATGAGTATGAGTATGAGTATGAGTATGAGTATGAGTATGAGTATGAGTATGAGTATGAGTATGTGCATGAGTATGAGTATGTGTATGAGTATGAGTATGAGTATGAGTATGAGTATGAGTATGAGTATGTGTATGAGTATGAGTATGAGTATGAGTATGAGTATGAGTATGAGTATGAGTATGAGTATGAGTATGAGTATGAGTATGAGTTAGAGTATGAGTATGTGTATGAGTATGAGTATGAGTATGAGTATGAGTATGAGTATGAGTATGAGTATGAGTATGAGTATGAGTATGAGTATGAGTTAGAGTATGAGTATGTGTATGAGTATGAGTATGAGTATGAGTATGAGTATGAGTATGAGTATGAGTATGAGTGTGAGTGTGAGTGCGAATGTGAGTATGAGCATGTGTATGAGTATGAGTATGAGTATGAGTATGAGTATAAGTATTAGTATGAGTATGAGTACGAGTATTAGTATGAGTATGAGTATGAGTATGAGTTTAAGTGTGAGTATGAGTATGAGCATGAGTATGAGTATGAGTATGAGTATGAGTATGAGTATAAGTATTAGTATGAGTATGAGTACGAGTATTAGTATGAGTATGAGTATGAGTATGAGTTAAAGTATGAGTATGAGTATGAGTATGTGCATGAGTATGAGTATGTGTATGAGTATGAGTATGAGTATGAGTATGAGTATGTGTATGAGTATGAGTATGAGTATGAGTATGAGTATGAGTATAAGTATGAGAATGAGTATGAGTATGAGTATGAGTATGAGTATGAGTATGAGTATGAGTATAAGTATGAGAATGAGTATGAGTGTGAGTATGAGAATGAGTATGAGTATGTGTATGAGTATGAGTATGATTATGAGTATGAGTATGAGTATGAGTATGAGTATGAGTATGAGTATGAGTATGAGTATGAGTATGAGTTAGAGTATGAGTATGTGTATGAGTATGAGTATGAGTATGAGTATGAGTATGAGTATGAGTATGAGTGTGAGTGTGAGTGTGAGTGCGAATGTGAGTATGAGCATGTGTATGAGTATGAGTATGAGTATGAGTATGAGTATGAGTATAAGTATTAGTATGAGTATGAGTACGAGTATTAGTATGAGTATGAGTATGAGTATGAGTTTAAGTGTGAGTATGAGTATGAGCATGAGTATGAGTATGAGTATGAGTATGAGTTTAAGTATGAGTATGAGTATGAGTATGTGCATGAGTATGAGTATGTGTATGAGTATGAGTATGAGTATGAGTTTAAGTGTGAGTATGAGTATGAGTATGAGTATGAGTATAAGTATTAGTATTAGTATGAGTATGAGTACGAGTATTAGTATGAGTATGAGTATGAGTATGAGTTTAAGTATAAGTATGAGTATGAGTATGTGCATGAGTATGTGTATGTGTATGAGTATGAGTATGAGTATGAGTATGAGTATGAGTATGAGTATGAGTATGAGTATGAGTATGAGTATGAGTATGAGTATGAGTATGAGTATGAGTATGAGTATGAGTATGAGTATGAGTATGAGTATGAGTATGAGTATGAGTATGAGTATGAGTATGAGTATGAGTATGAGTATAAGTATTAGTATGAGTATGAGTAGGAGTACGAGTAGGAGTACGAGTATGCGTATGAGTATGAGTATGAGTATGAGTATGAGTATGAGTGTGAGTATGAGTGTGAGTGTGAGTGCGAATGTGAGTACGAGTATGCGTATGAGTATGAGTATGAGTATGAGTATGAGTGTGAGTGTGAGTGCGAATGTGAGTATGAGCATGTGTATGAGTATGAGTATGAGTATGACTATGAGTATGAGTATGAGTATGAGCATGAGCATGAGCATGAGCGTGAGCGTGAGAATAAGCATGAGTATGAGTTTAACTATGAGTATGAGTACGAGTATGCGTATGAATATGAGTATGAGTATGAGTATGAGTATGAGTATGAGTATGAGTATAAGTATGAGTATGAGTATGAGTATGAGTATGAGTATGAGTATGAGTATGAGTATGAGTATGAGTATGAGTATGAGTATGAGTATGAGTATGAGTATAAGTATGAGAATGAGTATGAGTGTGAGTATGAGAATGAGTATGAGTATGTGTATGAGTATGAGTATGATTATGAGTATGAGTATGAGTATGAGTATGAGTATGAGTATGAGTATGAGTATGAGTATGACTATGAGTATGAGTATGAGTATGAGTATGAGTTTAAGTATGAGTATGAGTATGAGTATGTGCATGAGTATGAGTATGTGTATGAGTATGAGTATGAGTATGAGTTTAAGTGTGAGTATGAGTATGAGTATGAGTATGAGTATAAGTATTAGTATTAGTATGAGTATGAGTACGAGTATTAGTATGAGTATGAGTATGAGTATGAGTATGAGTATGAGTATGAGTATGAGTATGAGTATGAGTATGAGTATGAGTATGAGTATGAGTATGAGTATGAGTATGAGTATGAGTATAAGTATTAGTATGAGTATGAGTAGGAGTACGAGTAGGAGTACGAGTATGCGTATGAGTATGAGTATGAGTATGAGTATGAGTATGAGTGTGAGTATGAGTGTGAGTGTGAGTGCGAATGTGAGTACGAGTATGCGTATGAGTATGAGTATGAGTATGAGTTAAAGTATGAATATGAGTATGAGTATGTGCATGAGTATGAGTATGTGTATGAGTATGAGTATGAGTATGAGTATGTGTATGAGTATGAGTATGAGTATGAGTATGAGTATGAGTATAAGTATGAGAATGAGTATGAGTGTGAGTATGAGTATGAGTATGAGTATGAGTATGAGTATGTGCATGAGTATGAGTATGTGTATGAGTATGAGTATGAGTATGAGTATGAGTATGAGTATGAGTATGTGTATGAGTATGAGTATGAGTATGAGTATGAGTATGAGTATGTGTATGAGTATGAGTATGAGTATGAGTATGAGTATGAGTATAAGTATGAGAATGAGTATGAGTATGAGTATGAGTATGAGTATGAGTATGAGTATGAGTATAAGTATGAGAATGAGTATGAGTGTGAGTATGAGAATGAGTATGAGTATGTGTATGAGTATGAGTATGATTATGAGTATGAGTATGAGTATGAGTATGAGTATGAGTATGAGTATGAGTATGAGTATGAGTATGAGTTAGAGTATGAGTATGTGTATGAGTATGAGTATGAGTATGAGTATGAGTATGAGTATGAGTATGAGTGTGAGTGTGAGTGTGAGTGCGAATGTGAGTATGAGCATGTGTATGAGTATGAGTATGAGTATGAGTATGAGTATGAGTATAAGTATTAGTATGAGTATGAGTACGAGTATTAGTATGAGTATGAGTATGAGTATGAGTTTAAGTGTGAGTATGAGTATGAGCATGAGTATGAGTATGAGTATGAGTATGAGTTTAAGTATGAGTATGAGTATGAGTATGTGCATGAGTATGAGTATGTGTATGAGTATGAGTATGAGTATGAGTTTAAGTGTGAGTATGAGTATGAGTATGAGTATGAGTATAAGTATTAGTATTAGTATGAGTATGAGTACGAGTATTAGTATGAGTATGAGTATGAGTATGAGTATGAGTATGAGTATGAGTATGAGTATGTGCATGAGTATGAGTATGTGTATGAGTATGAGTATGAGTATGAGTATGAGTATGAGTATGAGTATGTGTATGAGTATGAGTATGAGTATGAGTATGAGTATAAGTATGAGTATGAGTATGAGTATGAGTATGAGTATGAGTATGAGTATGAGTATGAGTATGAGTATAAGTATGAGTATGAGTATGAGTATGAGTATGAGTATGAGTATGAGTATGAGTATGAGTATGAGTATGAGTATGAGTATGAGTATGAGTATGAGTATGAGTATGAGTATGTGCATGAGTATGAGTATGTGTATGAGTATGAGTATGAGTATGAGTATGAGTATGAGTATGAGTATGTGTATGAGTATGAGTATGAGTATGAGTATGAGTATGAGTATGAGTATGAGTATGAGTATGAGTATGAGTATGAGTATGAGTTAGAGTATGAGTATGTG
Organism: Andrena chrysosceles; assembly: GCA_963855975.1. Classification (NCBI taxonomy): domain Eukaryota; kingdom Metazoa; phylum Arthropoda; class Insecta; order Hymenoptera; family Andrenidae; genus Andrena; species Andrena chrysosceles. Next base: position 894,467 of record CAWLCU010000601.1, read on the forward strand.
TATGAGTATGAGTATGAGTATGAGTATGAGTATGAGTATGAGTATGAGTATGAGTATGAGTATGAGTATGAGTATGAGTTAGAGTATGAGTATGTGTATGAGTATGAGTATGAGTATGAGTATGAGTATGAGTATGAGTATGAGTATGAGTGTGAGTGTGAGTGCGAATGTGAGTATGAGCATGTGTATGAGTATGAGTATGAGTATGAGTATGAGTATAAGTATTAGTATGAGTATGAGTACGAGTATTAGTATGAGTATGAGTATGAGTATGAGTTTAAGTGTGAGTATGAGTATGAGCATGAGTATGAGTATGAGTATGAGTATGAGTATGAGTATAAGTATTAGTATGAGTATGAGTACGAGTATTAGTATGAGTATGAGTATGAGTATGAGTTAAAGTATGAGTATGAGTATGAGTATGTGCATGAGTATGAGTATGTGTATGAGTATGAGTATGAGTATGAGTATGAGTATGTGTATGAGTATGAGTATGAGTATGAGTATGAGTATGAGTATGAGTATAAGTATGAGAATGAGTATGAGTGTGAGTATGAGAATGAGTATGAGTATGTGTATGAGTATGAGTATGATTATGAGTATGAGTATGAGTATGAGTATGAGTATGAGTATGAGTATGAGTATGACTATGAGTATGAGTATGAGTATGAGTATGAGTTTAAGTATGAGTATGAGTATGAGTATGTGCATGAGTATGAGTATGTGTATGAGTATGAGTATGAGTATGAGTTTAAGTGTGAGTATGAGTATGAGTATGAGTATGAGTATAAGTATTAGTATTAGTATGAGTATGAGTACGAGTATTAGTATGAGTATGAGTATGAGTATGAGTTTAAGTATGAGTATGAGTATGAGTATGTGCATGAGTATGAGTATGTGTATGAGTATGAGTATGAGTATGAGTATGAGTATGAGTATGAGTATGAGTATGAGTATGAGTATGAGTATGAGTATGAGTATGAGTATGAGTATGAGTATGAGTATGAGTATGAGTATGAGTATGAGTATGAGTATGAGTATGAGTATGAGTATGAGTATAAGTATTAGTATGAGTATGAGTAGGAGTCCGAGTAGGAGTACGAGTATGCGTATGAGTATGAGTATGAGTATGAGTATGAGTATGAGTGTGAGTATGAGTGTGAGTGTGAGTGCGAATGTGAGTACGAGTATGCGTATGAGTATGAGTATGAGTATGAGTGTGAGTGTGAGTGCGAATGTGAGTATGAGCATGTGTATGAGTATGAGTATGAGTATGACTATGAGTATGAGTATGAGTATGAGCATGAGCATGAGCATGAGCGTGAGCGTGAGAATAAGCATGAGTATGAGTTTAACTATGAGTATGAGTACGAGTATGCGTATGAATATGAGTATGAGTATGAGTATGAGTATGAGTATGAGTATGAGTATAAGTATGAGTATGAGTATGAGTATGAGTATGAGTATGAGTATGAGTATGAGTATGAGTATGAGTATGAGTATGAGTATGAGTATAAGTATGAGTATGAGTATGAGTATGAGTATGAGTATGAGTATGAGTATGAGTATGAGTATGAGTATGAGTATGAGTATGAGTATGAGTATGAGTATGAGTATGAGTATGTGCATGAGTATGAGTATGTGTATGAGTATGAGTATGAGTATGAGTATGAGTATGAGTATGAGTATGTGTATGAGTATGAGTATGAGTATGAGTATGAGTATGAGTATGAGTATGAGTATGAGTATGAGTATGAGTATGAGTATGAGTTAGAGTATGAGTATGTGTATGAGTATGAGTATGAGTATGAGTATGAGTATGAGTATGAGTATGAGTGTGAGTGTGAGTGCGAATGTGAGTATGAGCATGTGTATGAGTATGAGTATGAGTATGAGTATGAGTATGAGTATAAGTATTAGTATGAGTATGAGTACGAGTATTAGTATGAGTATGAGTATGAGTATGAGTTTAAGTGTGAGTATGAGTATGAGCATGAGTATGAGTATGAGTATGAGTATGAGTATGAGTATAAGTATTAGTATGAGTATGAGTACGAGTATTAGTATGAGTATGAGTATGAGTATGAGTTAAAGTATGAGTATGAGTATGAGTATGTGCATGAGTATGAGTATGTGTATGAGTATGAGTATGAGTATGAGTATGTGTATGAGTATGAGTATGAGTATGAGTATGAGTATGAGTATGAGTATAAGTATGAGAATGAGTATGAGTGTGAGTATGAGAATGAGTATGAGTATGTGTATGAGTATGAGTATGATTATGAGTATGAGTATGAGTATGAGTATGAGTATGAGTATGAGTATGAGTATGACTATGAGTATGAGTATGAGTATGAGTATGAGTTTAAGTATGAGTATGAGTATGAGTATGTGCATGAGTATGAGTATGTGTATGAGTATGAGTATGAGTATGAGTTTAAGTGTGAGTATGAGTATGAGTATGAGTATGAGTATAAGTATTAGTATTAGTATGAGTATGAGTACGAGTATTAGTATGAGTATGAGTATGAGTATGAGTTTAAGTATGAGTATGAGTATGAGTATGTGCATGAGTATGAGTATGTGTATGAGTATGAGTATGAGTATGAGTATGAGTATGAGTATGAGTATGAGTATGAGTATGAGTATGAGTATGAGTATGAGTATGAGTATGAGTATGAGTATGAGTATAAGTATTAGTATGAGTATGAGTATGAGTATGAGTATGAGTATGAGTATGAGTATAAGTATTATTATGAGTATGAGTACGAGTATTAGTATGAGTATGAGTATGAGTTAAAGTATGAATATGAGTATGAGTATGTGCATGAGTATGAGTATGTGTATGAGTATGAGTATGAGTATGAGTATGTGTATGAGTATGAGTATGAGTATGAGTATGAGTATGAGTATAAGTATGAGAATGAGTATGAGTGTGAGTATGAGTATGAGTATGAGTATGAGTATGAGTATGTGCATGAGTATGAGTATGTGTATGAGTATGAGTATGAGTATGAGTATGAGTATGAGTATGAGTATGTGTATGAGTATGAGTATGAGTATGAGTATGAGTATGAGTATGTGTATGAGTATGAGTATGAGTATGAGTATGAGTATGAGTATAAGTATGAGAATGAGTATGAGTATGAGTATGAGTATGAGTATGAGTATGAGTATGAGTATAAGTATGAGAATGAGTATGAGTGTGAGTATGAGAATGAGTATGAGTATGTGTATGAGTATGAGTATGATTATGAGTATGAGTATGAGTATGAGTATGAGTATGAGTATGAGTATGAGTATGAGTTAGAGTATGAGTATGTGTATGCGTATGAGTATGAGTATGAGTATGAGTATGAGTGTGAGTGTGAGTGCGAATGTGAGTATGAGCATGTGTATGAGTATGAGTATGAGTATGACTATGAGTATGAGTATGAGTATGAGCATGAGCATGAGCATGAGCGTGAGCGTGAGAATAAGCATGAGTATGAGTTTAACTATGAGTATGAGTACGAGTATGCGTATGAATATGAGTATGAGTATGAGTATGAGTATGAGTATGAGTATGAGTATAAGTATGAGTATGAGTATGAGTATGAGTATGAGTATGAGTATGAGTATGAGTATGAGTATGAGTATGAGTATGAGTATGAGTATGAGTATGAGTATAAGTATGAGAATGAGTATGAGTGTGAGTATGAGAATGAGTATGAGTATGTGTATGAGTATGAGTATGATTATGAGTATGAGTATGAGTATGAGTATGAGTATGAGTATGAGTATGAGTATGAGTATGACTATGAGTATGAGTATGAGTATGAGTATGAGTTTAAGTATGAGTATGAGTATGAGTATGTGCATGAGTATGAGTATGTGTATGAGTATGAGTATGAGTATGAGTTTAAGTGTGAGTATGAGTATGAGTATGAGTATGAGTATAAGTATTAGTATTAGTATGAGTATGAGTACGAGTATTAGTATGAGTATGAGTATGAGTATGAGTATGAGTATGAGTATGAGTATGAGTATGAGTATGAGTATGAGTATGAGTATGAGTATGAGTATGAGTATGAGTATGAGTATGAGTATGAGTATGAGTATGAGTATGAGTATGAGTATAAGTATTAGTATGAGTATGAGTAGGAGTACGAGTAGGAGTACGAGTATGCGTATGAGTATGAGTATGAGTATGAGTATGAGTATGAGTGTGAGTATGAGTGTGAGTGTGAGTGCGAATGTGAGTACGAGTATGCGTATGAGTATGAGTATGAGTATGAGTTAAAGTATGAATATGAGTATGAGTATGTGCATGAGTATGAGTATGTGTATGAGTATGAGTATGAGTATGAGTATGTGTATGAGTATGAGTATGAGTATGAGTATGAGTATGAGTATAAGTATGAGAATGAGTATGAGTGTGAGTATGAGTATGAGTATGAGTATGAGTATGAGTATGTGCATGAGTATGAGTATGTGTATGAGTATGAGTATGAGTATGAGTATGAGTATGAGTATGAGTATGTGTATGAGTATGAGTATGAGTATGAGTATGAGTATGAGTATGTGTATGAGTATGAGTATGAGTATGAGTATGAGTATGAGTATAAGTATGAGAATGAGTATGAGTATGAGTATGAGTATGAGTATGAGTATGAGTATGAGTATAAGTATGAGAATGAGTATGAGTGTGAGTATGAGAATGAGTATGAGTATGAGTATGAGTATGAGTATGAGTATGAGTATGAGTATGAGTATGAGTATGAGTATGAGTATGAGTATGAGTATGAGTATGAGTATGAGTATGAGTATGAGTATGAGTATGAGTATGAGTATGAGTATGAGTATGAGTATGAGTATAAGTATTAGTATGAGTATGAGTAGGAGTACGAGTAGGAGTACGAGTATGCGTATGAGTATGAGTATGAGTATGAGTATGAGTATGAGTGTGAGTATGAGTGTGAGTGTGAGTGCGAATGTGAGTACGAGTATGCGTATGAGTATGAGTATGAGTATGAGTATGAGTGTGAGTGTGAGTGCGAATGTGAGTATGAGCATGTGTATGAGTATGAGTATGAGTATGACTATGAGTATGAGTATGAGTATGAGCATGAGCATGAGCATGAGCGTGAGCGTGAGAATAAGCATGAGTATGAGTTTAACTATGAGTATGAGTACGAGTATGCGTATGAATATGAGTATGAGTATGAGTATGAGTATGAGTATGAGTATGAGTATAAGTATGAGTATGAGTATGAGTATGAGTATGAGTATGAGTATGAGTATGAGTATGAGTATGAGTATGAGTATGAGTATGAGTATGAGTATGAGTATAAGTATGAGAATGAGTATGAGTGTGAGTATGAGAATGAGTATGAGTATGTGTATGAGTATGAGTATGATTATGAGTATGAGTATGAGTATGAGTATGAGTATGAGTATGAGTATGAGTATGAGTATGACTATGAGTATGAGTATGAGTATGAGTATGAGTTTAAGTATGAGTATGAGTATGAGTATGTGCATGAGTATGAGTATGTGTATGAGTATGAGTATGAGTATGAGTTTAAGTGTGAGTATGAGTATGAGTATGAGTATGAGTATAAGTATTAGTATTAGTATGAGTATGAGTACGAGTATTAGTATGAGTATGAGTATGAGTATGAGTATGAGTATGAGTATGAGTATGAGTATGAGTATGAGTATGAGTATGAGTATGAGTATGAGTATGAGTATGAGTATGAGTATGAGTATAAGTATTAGTATGAGTATGAGTAGGAGTACGAGTAGGAGTACGAGTATGCGTATGAGTATGAGTATGAGTATGAGTATGAGTATGAGTGTGAGTATGAGTGTGAGTGTGAGTGCGAATGTGAGTACGAGTATGCGTATGAGTATGAGTATGAGTATGAGTTAAAGTATGAATATGAGTATGAGTATGTGCATGAGTATGAGTATGTGTATGAGTATGAGTATGAGTATGAGTATGTGTATGAGTATGAGTATGAGTATGAGTATGAGTATGAGTATAAGTATGAGAATGAGTATGAGTGTGAGTATGAGTATGAGTATGAGTATGAGTATGAGTATGTGCATGAGTATGAGTATGTGTATGAGTATGAGTATGAGTATGAGTATGAGTATGAGTATGAGTATGTGTATGAGTATGAGTATGAGTATGAGTATGAGTATGAGTATGTGTATGAGTATGAGTATGAGTATGAGTATGAGTATGAGTATAAGTATGAGAATGAGTATGAGTATGAGTATGAGTATGAGTATGAGTATGAGTATGAGTATAAGTATGAGAATGAGTATGAGTGTGAGTATGAGAATGAGTATGAGTATGTGTATGAGTATGAGTATGATTATGAGTATGAGTATGAGTATGAGTATGAGTATGAGTATGAGTATGAGTATGAGTATGAGTATGAGTTAGAGTATGAGTATGTGTATGAGTATGAGTATGAGTATGAGTATGAGTATGAGTATGAGTATGAGTGTGAGTGTGAGTGTGAGTGCGAATGTGAGTATGAGCATGTGTATGAGTATGAGTATGAGTATGAGTATGAGTATGAGTATAAGTATTAGTATGAGTATGAGTACGAGTATTAGTATGAGTATGAGTATGAGTATGAGTTTAAGTGTGAGTATGAGTATGAGCATGAGTATGAGTATGAGTATGAGTATGAGTTTAAGTATGAGTATGAGTATGAGTATGTGCATGAGTATGAGTATGTGTATGAGTATGAGTATGAGTATGAGTTTAAGTGTGAGTATGAGTATGAGTATGAGTATGAGTATAAGTATTAGTATTAGTATGAGTATGAGTACGAGTATTAGTATGAGTATGAGTATGAGTATGAGTATGAGTATGAGTATGAGTATGAGTATGTGCATGAGTATGAGTATGTGTATGAGTATGAGTATGAGTATGAGTATGAGTATGAGTATGAGTATGTGTATGAGTATGAGTATGAGTATGAGTATGAGTATAAGTATGAGTATGAGTATGAGTATGAGTATGAGTATGAGTATGAGTATGAGTATGAGTATGAGTATAAGTATGAGTATGAGTATGAGTATGAGTATGAGTATGAGTATGAGTATGAGTATGAGTATGAGTATGAGTATGAGTATGAGTATGAGTATGAGTATGAGTATGAGTATGTGCATGAGTATGAGTATGTGTATGAGTATGAGTATGAGTATGAGTATGAGTATGAGTATGAGTATGTGTATGAGTATGAGTATGAGTATGAGTATGAGTATGAGTATGAGTATGAGTATGAGTATGAGTATGAGTATGAGTATGAGTATGAGTTAGAGTATGAGTATGTGTATGAGTATGAGTATGAGTATGAGTATGAGTATGAGTATGAGTATGAGTATGAGTATGAGTATGAGTATGAGTATGAGTTAGAGTATGAGTATGTGTATGAGTATGAGTATGAGTATGAGTATGAGTATGAGTATGAGTATGAGTATGAGTGTGAGTGTGAGTGCGAATGTGAGTATGAGCATGTGTATGAGTATGAGTATGAGTATGAGTATGAGTATAAGTATTAGTATGAGTATGAGTACGAGTATTAGTATGAGTATGAGTATGAGTATGAGTTTAAGTGTGAGTATGAGTATGAGCATGAGTATGAGTATGAGTATGAGTATGAGTATGAGTATAAGTATTAGTATGAGTATGAGTACGAGTATTAGTATGAGTATGAGTATGAGTATGAGTTAAAGTATGAGTATGAGTATGAGTATGTGCATGAGTATGAGTATGTGTATGAGTATGAGTATGAGTATGAGTATGAGTATGTGTATGAGTATGAGTATGAGTATGAGTATGAGTATGAGTATGAGTATAAGTATGAGAATGAGTATGAGTGTGAGTATGAGAATGAGTATGAGTATGTGTATGAGTATGAGTATGATTATGAGTATGAGTATGAGTATGAGTATGAGTATGAGTATGAGTATGAGTATGACTATGAGTATGAGTATGAGTATGAGTATGAGTTTAAGTATGAGTATGAGTATGAGTATGTGCATGAGTATGAGTATGTGTATGAGTATGAGTATGAGTATGAGTTTAAGTGTGAGTATGAGTATGAGTATGAGTATGAGTATAAGTATTAGTATTAGTATGAGTATGAGTACGAGTATTAGTATGAGTATGAGTATGAGTATGAGTTTAAGTATGAGTATGAGTATGAGTATGTGCATGAGTATGAGTATGTGTATGAGTATGAGTATGAGTATGAGTATGAGTATGAGTATGAGTATGAGTATGAGTATGAGTATGAGTATGAGTATGAGTATGAGTATGAGTATGAGTATGAGTATGAGTATGAGTATGAGTATGAGTATGAGTATGAGTATGAGTATGAGTATGAGTATGAGTATAAGTATTAGTATGAGTATGAGTAGGAGTCCGAGTAGGAGTACGAGTATGCGTATGAGTATGAGTATGAGTATGAGTATGAGTATGAGTGTGAGTATGAGTGTGAGTGTGAGTGCGAATGTGAGTACGAGTATGCGTATGAGTATGAGTATGAGTATGAGTGTGAGTGTGAGTGCGAATGTGAGTATGAGCATGTGTATGAGTATGAGTATGAGTATGACTATGAGTATGAGTATGAGTATGAGCATGAGCATGAGCATGAGCGTGAGCGTGAGAATAAGCATGAGTATGAGTTTAACTATGAGTATGAGTACGAGTATGCGTATGAATATGAGTATGAGTATGAGTATGAGTATGAGTATGAGTATGAGTATAAGTATGAGTATGAGTATGAGTATGAGTATGAGTATGAGTATGAGTATGAGTATGAGTATGAGTATGAGTATGAGTATGAGTATAAGTATGAGTATGAGTATGAGTATGAGTATGAGTATGAGTATGAGTATGAGTATGAGTATGAGTATGAGTATGAGTATGAGTATGAGTATGAGTATGAGTATGAGTATGTGCATGAGTATGAGTATGTGTATGAGTATGAGTATGAGTATGAGTATGAGTATGAGTATGAGTATGTGTATGAGTATGAGTATGAGTATGAGTATGAGTATGAGTATGAGTATGAGTATGAGTATGAGTATGAGTATGAGTATGAGTTAGAGTATGAGTATGTGTATGAGTATGAGTATGAGTATGAGTATGAGTATGAGTATGAGTATGAGTGTGAGTGTGAGTGCGAATGTGAGTATGAGCATGTGTATGAGTATGAGTATGAGTATGAGTATGAGTATGAGTATAAGTATTAGTATGAGTATGAGTACGAGTATTAGTATGAGTATGAGTATGAGTATGAGTTTAAGTGTGAGTATGAGTATGAGCATGAGTATGAGTATGAGTATGAGTATGAGTATGAGTATAAGTATTAGTATGAGTATGAGTACGAGTATTAGTATGAGTATGAGTATGAGTATGAGTTAAAGTATGAGTATGAGTATGAGTATGTGCATGAGTATGAGTATGTGTATGAGTATGAGTATGAGTATGAGTATGTGTATGAGTATGAGTATGAGTATGAGTATGAGTATGAGTATGAGTATAAGTATGAGAATGAGTATGAGTGTGAGTATGAGAATGAGTATGAGTATGTGTATGAGTATGAGTATGATTATGAGTATGAGTATGAGTATGAGTATGAGTATGAGTATGAGTATGAGTATGAGTATGACTATGAGTATGAGTATGAGTATGAGTATGAGTTTAAGTATGAGTATGAGTATGAGTATGTGCATGAGTATGAGTATGTGTATGAGTATGAGTATGAGTATGAGTTTAAGTGTGAGTATGAGTATGAGTATGAGTATGAGTATAAGTATTAGTATTAGTATGAGTATGAGTACGAGTATTAGTATGAGTATGAGTATGAGTATGAGTTTAAGTATGAGTATGAGTATGAGTATGTGCATGAGTATGAGTATGTGTATGAGTATGAGTATGAGTATGAGTATGAGTATGAGTATGAGTATGAGTATGAGTATGAGTATGAGTATGAGTATGAGTATGAGTATGAGTATGAGTATGAGTATGAGTATAAGTATTAGTATGAGTATGAGTATGAGTATGAGTATGAGTATGAGTATAAGTATTATTATGAGTATGAGTACGAGTATTAGTATGAGTATGAGTATGAGTTAAAGTATGAATATGAGTATGAGTATGTGCATGAGTATGAGTATGTGTATGAGTATGAGTATGAGTATGAGTATGTGTATGAGTATGAGTATGAGTATGAGTATGAGTATGAGTATAAGTATGAGAATGAGTATGAGTGTGAGTATGAGTATGAGTATGAGTATGAGTATGAGTATGTGCATGAGTATGAGTATGTGTATGAGTATGAGTATGAGTATGAGTATGAGTATGAGTATGAGTATGTGTATGAGTATGAGTATGAGTATGAGTATGAGTATGAGTATGTGTATGAGTATGAGTATGAGTATGAGTATGAGTATGAGTATAAGTATGAGAATGAGTATGAGTATGAGTATGAGTATGAGTATGAGTATGAGTATGAGTATAAGTATGAGAATGAGTATGAGTGTGAGTATGAGAATGAGTATGAGTATGTGTATGAGTATGAGTATGATTATGAGTATGAGTATGAGTATGAGTATGAGTATGAGTATGAGTATGAGTATGAGTATGAGTATGAGTATGAGTTAGAGTATGAGTATGTGTATGCGTATGAGTATGAGTATGAGTATGAGTATGAGTGTGAGTGTGAGTGCGAATGTGAGTATGAGCATGTGTATGAGTATGAGTATGAGTATGACTATGAGTATGAGTATGAGTATGAGCATGAGCATGAGCATGAGCGTGAGCGTGAGAATAAGCATGAGTATGAGTTTAACTATGAGTATGAGTACGAGTATGCGTATGAATATGAGTATGAGTATGAGTATGAGTATGAGTATGAGTATGAGTATAAGTATGAGTATGAGTATGAGTATGAGTATGAGTATGAGTATGAGTATGAGTATGAGTATGAGTATGAGTATGAGTATGAGTATGAGTATGAGTATAAGTATGAGAATGAGTATGAGTGTGAGTATGAGAATGAGTATGAGTATGTGTATGAGTATGAGTATGATTATGAGTATGAGTATGAGTATGAGTATGAGTATGAGTATGAGTATGAGTATGAGTATGACTATGAGTATGAGTATGAGTATGAGTATGAGTTTAAGTATGAGTATGAGTATGAGTATGTGCATGAGTATGAGTATGTGTATGAGTATGAGTATGAGTATGAGTTTAAGTGTGAGTATGAGTATGAGTATGAGTATGAGTATAAGTATTAGTATTAGTATGAGTATGAGTACGAGTATTAGTATGAGTATGAGTATGAGTATGAGTATGAGTATGAGTATGAGTATGAGTATGAGTATGAGTATGAGTATGAGTATGAGTATGAGTATGAGTATGAGTATGAGTATGAGTATGAGTATGAGTATGAGTATGAGTATGAGTATAAGTATTAGTATGAGTATGAGTAGGAGTACGAGTAGGAGTACGAGTATGCGTATGAGTATGAGTATGAGTATGAGTATGAGTATGAGTGTGAGTATGAGTGTGAGTGTGAGTGCGAATGTGAGTACGAGTATGCGTATGAGTATGAGTATGAGTATGAGTTAAAGTATGAATATGAGTATGAGTATGTGCATGAGTATGAGTATGTGTATGAGTATGAGTATGAGTATGAGTATGTGTATGAGTATGAGTATGAGTATGAGTATGAGTATGAGTATAAGTATGAGAATGAGTATGAGTGTGAGTATGAGTATGAGTATGAGTATGAGTATGAGTATGTGCATGAGTATGAGTATGTGTATGAGTATGAGTATGAGTATGAGTATGAGTATGAGTATGAGTATGTGTATGAGTATGAGTATGAGTATGAGTATGAGTATGAGTATGTGTATGAGTATGAGTATGAGTATGAGTATGAGTATGAGTATAAGTATGAGAATGAGTATGAGTATGAGTATGAGTATGAGTATGAGTATGAGTATGAGTATAAGTATGAGAATGAGTATGAGTGTGAGTATGAGAATGAGTATGAGTATGTGTATGAGTATGAGTATGATTATGAGTATGAGTATGAGTATGAGTATGAGTATGAGTATGAGTATGAGTATGAGTATGAGTTAGAGTATGAGTATGTGTATGAGTATGAGTATGAGTATGAGTATGAGTATGAGTATGAGTATGAGTGTGAGTGTGAGTGTGAGTGCGAATGTGAGTATGAGCATGTGTATGAGTATGAGTATGAGTATGAGTATGAGTATGAGTATAAGTATTAGTATGAGTATGAGTACGAGTATTAGTATGAGTATGAGTATGAGTATGAGTTTAAGTGTGAGTATGAGTATGAGCATGAGTATGAGTATGAGTATGAGTATGAGTTTAAGTATGAGTATGAGTATGAGTATGTGCATGAGTATGAGTATGTGTATGAGTATGAGTATGAGTATGAGTTTAAGTGTGAGTATGAGTATGAGTATGAGTATGAGTATAAGTATTAGTATTAGTATGAGTATGAGTACGAGTATTAGTATGAGTATGAGTATGAGTATGAGTTTAAGTATAAGTATGAGTATGAGTATGTGCATGAGTATGTGTATGTGTATGAGTATGAGTATGAGTATGAGTATGAGTATGAGTATGAGTATGAGTATGAGTATGAGTATGAGTATGAGTATGAGTATGAGTATGAGTATGAGTATGAGTATGAGTATGAGTATGAGTATGAGTATGAGTATGAGTATGAGTATGAGTATGAGTATGAGTATGAGTATAAGTATTAGTATGAGTATGAGTAGGAGTACGAGTAGGAGTACGAGTATGCGTATGAGTATGAGTATGAGTATGAGTATGAGTATGAGTGTGAGTATGAGTGTGAGTGTGAGTGCGAATGTGAGTACGAGTATGCGTATGAGTATGAGTATGAGTATGAGTATGAGTGTGAGTGTGAGTGCGAATGTGAGTATGAGCATGTGTATGAGTATGAGTATGAGTATGACTATGAGTATGAGTATGAGTATGAGCATGAGCATGAGCATGAGCGTGAGCGTGAGAATAAGCATGAGTATGAGTTTAACTATGAGTATGAGTACGAGTATGCGTATGAATATGAGTATGAGTATGAGTATGAGTATGAGTATGAGTATGAGTATAAGTATGAGTATGAGTATGAGTATGAGTATGAGTATGAGTATGAGTATGAGTATGAGTATGAGTATGAGTATGAGTATGAGTATAAGTATGAGTATGAGTATGAGTATGAGTATGAGTATGAGTATGAGTATGAGTATGAGTATGAGTATGAGTATGAGTATGAGTATGAGTATGAGTATGTGCATGAGTATGAGTATGTGTATGAGTATGAGTATGAGTATGAGTATGAGTATGAGTATGAGTATGTGTATGAGTATGAGTATGAGTATGAGTATGAGTATGAGTATGAGTATGAGTATGAGTATGAGTATGAGTATGAGTATGAGTTTAAGTGTGAGTATGAGTATGAGCATGAGTATGAGTATGAGTATGAGTATGAGTATGAGTATAAGTATTAGTATGAGTATGAGTACGAGTATTAGTATGAGTATGAGTATGAGTATGAGTTAAAGTATGAGTATGAGTATGAGTATGTGCATGAGTATGAGTATGTGTATGAGTATGAGTATGAGTATGAGTATGAGTATGAGTATGAGTATGAGTATAAGTATGAGTATGAGTATGAGTATGAGTATGAGTATGAGTATGAGTATGAGTATGAGTATGAGTATAAGTATGAGTATGAGTATGAGTATGAGTATGAGTATGAGTATGAGTATGAGTATGAGTATGAGTATGAGTATGAGTATGAGTATGAGTATGAGTATGAGTATGAGTATGAGTATGTGCATGAGTATGAGTATGTGTATGAGTATGAGTATGAGTATGAGTATGAGTATGAGTATGAGTATGTGTATGAGTATGAGTATGAGTATGAGTATGAGTATGAGTATGAGTATGAGTATGAGTATGAGTATGAGTATGAGTATGAGTATGAGTTAGAGTATGAGTATGTGTATGAGTATGAGTATGAGTATGAGTATGAGTATGAGTATGAGTATGAGTGTGAGTGTGAGTGCGAATGTGAGTATGAGCATGTGTATGAGTATGAGTATGAGTATGAGTATGAGTATGAGTATAAGTATTAGTATGAGTATGAGTACGAGTACGAGTATTAGTATGAGTATGAGTATGAGTATGAGTTTAAGTGTGAGTATGAGTATGAGCATGAGTATGAGTATGAGTATGAGTATGAGTATGAGTATAAGTATTAGTATGAGTATGAGTACGAGTATTAGTATGAGTATGAGTATGAGTATGAGTTAAAGTATGAGTATGAGTATGAGTATGTGCATGAGTATGAGTATGTGTATGAGTATGAGTATGAGTATGAGTATGTGTATGAGTATGAGTATGAGTATGAGTATGAGTATGAGTATAAGTATGAGAATGAGTATGAGTGTGAGTATGAGAATGAGTATGAGTATGTGTATGAGTATGAGTATGATTATGAGTATGAGTATGAGTATGAGTATGAGTATGAGTATGAGTATGAGTATGAGTATGACTATGAGTATGAGTATGAGTATGAGTATGAGTTTAAGTATGAGTATGAGTATGAGTATGTGCATGAGTATGAGTATGTGTATGAGTATGAGTATGAGTATGAGTTTAAGTGTGAGTATGAGTATGAGTATGAGTATGAGTATAAGTATTAGTATTAGTATGAGTATGAGTACGAGTATTAGTATGAGTATGAGTATGAGTATGAGTTTAAGTATGAGTATGAGTATGAGTATGTGCATGAGTATGAGTATGTGTATGAGTATGAGTATGAGTATGAGTATGAGTATGAGTATGAGTATGAGTATGAGTATGAGTATGAGTATGAGTATGAGTATGAGTATGAGTATGAGTATGAGTATAAGTATTAGTATGAGTATGAGTAGGAGTACGAGTAGGAGTACGAGTATGCGTATGAGTATGAGTATGAGTATGAGTATGAGTATGAGTATGAGTATGAGTGTGAGTATGAGTGTGAGTGTGAGTGCGAATGTGAGTACGAGTATGCGTATGAGTATGAGTATGAGTATGAGTATGAGTGTGAGTGTGGGTGCGAATGTGAGTATGAGCATGTGTATGAGTATGAGTATGAGTATGACTATGAGTATGAGTATGAGTATGAGCATGAGCATGAGCATGAGCGTGAGCGTGAGAATAAGCATGAGTATGAGTTTAACTATGAGTATGAGTACGAGTATGCGTATGAATATGAGTATGAGTATGAGTATGAGTATGAGTATGAGTATAAGTATGAGTATGAGTATGAGTATGAGTATGAGTATGCGTATGAATATGAGTATGAGTATGAGTATGAGTATGAGTATGAGTATGAGTATAAGTATGAGTATGAGTATGAGTATGAGTATGAGTATGAGTATGAGTATGAGTATGAGTATGAGTATAAGTATGAGTATGAGTATGAGTATGAGTATGAGTATGAGTATGAGTATGAGTATGAGTATGAGTATGAGTATGAGTATGAGTATGAGTATGAGTATGAGTATGAGTATGTGCATGAGTATGAGTATGTGTATGAGTATGAGTATGAGTATGAGTATGAGTATGAGTATGAGTATGTGTATGAGTATGAGTATGAGTATGAGTATGAGTATGAGTATGAGTATGAGTATGAGTATGAGTATGAGTATGAGTATGAGTTAGAGTATGAGTATGTGTATGAGTATGAGTATGAGTATGAGTATGAGTATGAGTATGAGTATGAGTATGAGTATGAGTATGAGTATGAGTATGAGTATGAGTATGAGTTAGAGTATGAGTATGTGTATGAGTATGAGTATGAGTATGAGTATGAGTATGAGTATGAGTATGAGTATGAGTGTGAGTGTGAGTGCGAATGTGAGTATGAGCATGTGTATGAGTATGAGTATGAGTATGAGTATGAGTATAAGTATTAGTATGAGTATGAGTACGAGTATTAGTATGAGTATGAGTATGAGTATGAGTTTAAGTGTGAGTATGAGTATGAGCATGAGTATGAGTATAAGTATGAGTATGAGTATGAGTATGAGTATAAGTATTAGTATGAGTATGAGTACGAGTATTAGTATGAGTATGAGTATGAGTATGAGTTAAAGTATGAGTATGAGTATGAGTATGTGCATGAGTATGAGTATGTGTATGAGTATGAGTATGAGTATGAGTATGTGTATGAGTATGAGTATGAGTATGAGTATGAGTATGAGTATGAGTATAAGTATGAGAATGAGTATGAGTGTGAGTATGAGAATGAGTATGAGTATGTGTATGAGTATGAGTATGATTATGAGTATGAGTATGAGTATGAGTATGAGTATGAGTATGAGTATGAGTATGACTATGAGTATGAGTATGAGTATGAGTATGAGTTTAAGTATGAGTATGAGTATGAGTATGTGCATGAGTATGAGTATGTGTATGAGTATGAGTATGAGTATGAGTTTAAGTGTGAGTATGAGTATGAGTATGAGTATGAGTATAAGTATTAGTATTAGTATGAGTATGAGTACGAGTATTAGTATGAGTATGAGTATGAGTATGAGTTTAAGTATGAGTATGAGTATGAGTATGTGCATGAGTATGAGTATGTGTATGAGTATGAGTATGAGTATGAGTATGAGTATGAGTATGAGTATGAGTATGAGTATGAGTATGAGTATGAGTATGAGTATGAGTATGAGTATGAGTATGAGTATGAGTATGAGTATGAGTATGAGTATGAGTATGAGTATGAGTATGAGTATGAGTATGAGTATAAGTATTAGTATGAGTATGAGTAGGAGTCCGAGTAGGAGTACGAGTATGCGTATGAGTATGAGTATGAGTATGAGTATGAGTATGAGTGTGAGTATGAGTGTGAGTGTGAGTGCGAATGTGAGTACGAGTATGCGTATGAGTATGAGTATGAGTATGAGTGTGAGTGTGAGTGCGAATGTGAGTATGAGCATGTGTATGAGTATGAGTATGAGTATGACTATGAGTATGAGTATGAGTATGAGCATGAGCATGAGCATGAGCGTGAGCGTGAGAATAAGCATGAGTATGAGTTTAACTATGAGTATGAGTACGAGTATGCGTATGAATATGAGTATGAGTATGAGTATGAGTATGAGTATGAGTATGAGTATAAGTATGAGTATGAGTATGAGTATGAGTATGAGTATGAGTATGAGTATAAGTATTAGTATGAGTATGAGTAGGAGTCCGAGTAGGAGTACGAGTATGCGTATGAGTATGAGTATGAGTATGAGTATGAGTGTGAGTGTGAGTGCGAATGTGAGTATGAGCATGTGTATGAGTATGAGTATGAGTATGTGTATGAGTATGAGTATGAGTATGAGTATGAGTATGAGTATGAGTATGAGTATGAGTATGAGTATGAGTATGAGTATGAGTATGAGTATGAGTATGAGTATGAGTATGAGTATGAGTATGAGTATGAGTATGAGTATGAGTATGTGCATGAGTATGAGTATGTGTATGAGTATGAGTATGAGTATGAGTATGAGTATGAGTATGAGTATGTGTATGAGTATGAGTATGAGTATGAGTATGAGTATGAGTATGAGTATGAGTATGAGTATGAGTATGAGTATGAGTATGAGTTTAAGTGTGAGTATGAGTATGAGCATGAGTATGAGTATGAGTATGAGTATGAGTATGAGTATAAGTATGAGTATGAGTATGAGTGTGAGTGTGAGTGCGAATGTGAGTATGAGCATGTGTATGAGTATGAGTATGAGTATGAGTATGAGTATGAGTATAAGTATTAGTATGAGTATGAGTACGAGTATTAGTATGAGTATGAGTATGAGTATGAGTTTAAGTGTGAGTATGAGTATGAGCATGAGTATGAGTATGAGTATGAGTATGAGTATGAGTATAAGTATTAGTATGAGTATGAGTACGAGTATTAGTATGAGTATGAGTATGAGTATGAGTTAAAGTATGAGTATGAGTATGAGTATGTGCATGAGTATGAGTATGTGTATGAGTATGAGTATGAGTATGAGTATGTGTATGAGTATGAGTATGAGTATGAGTATGAGTATGAGTATAAGTATGAGAATGAGTATGAGTGTGAGTATGAGAATGAGTATGAGTATGTGTATGAGTATGAGTATGATTATGAGTATGAGTATGAGTATGAGTATGAGTATGAGTATGAGTATGAGTATGAGTATGACTATGAGTATGAGTATGAGTATGAGTATGAGTTTAAGTATGAGTATGAGTATGAGTATGTGCATGAGTATGAGTATGTGTATGAGTATGAGTATGAGTATGAGTTTAAGTGTGAGTATGAGTATGAGTATGAGTATGAGTATAAGTATTAGTATTAGTATGAGTATGAGTACGAGTATTAGTATGAGTATGAGTATGAGTATGAGTTTAAGTATGAGTATGAGTATGAGTATGTGCATGAGTATGAGTATGTGTATGAGTATGAGTATGAGTATGAGTATGAGTATGAGTATGAGTATGAGTATGAGTATGAGTATGAGTATGAGTATGAGTATGAGTATGAGTATGAGTATGAGTATAAGTATTAGTATGAGTATGAGTAGGAGTACGAGTAGGAGTACGAGTATGCGTATGAGTATGAGTATGAGTATGAGTATGAGTATGAGTATGAGTATGAGTGTGAGTATGAGTGTGAGTGTGAGTGCGAATGTGAGTACGAGTATGCGTATGAGTATGAGTATGAGTATGAGTATGAGTGTGAGTGTGAGTGCGAATGTGAGTATGAGCATGTGTATGAGTATGAGTATGAGTATGACTATGAGTATGAGTATGAGTATGAGCATGAGCATGAGCATGAGCGTGAGCGTGAGAATAAGCATGAGTATGAGTTTAACTATGAGTATGAGTACGAGTATGCGTATGAATATGAGTATGAGTATGAGTATGAGTATGAGTATGAGTATGAGTATAAGTATGAGTATGAGTATGAGTATGAGTATGAGTATGCGTATGAATATGAGTATGAGTATGAGTATGAGTATGAGTATGAGTATGAGTATGAGTATAAGTATGAGTATGAGTATGAGTATGAGTATGAGTATGAGTATGAGTATGAGTATGAGTATGAGTATAAGTATGAGTATGAGTATGAGTATGAGTATGAGTATGAGTATGAGTATGAGTATGAGTATGAGTATGAGTATGAGTATGAGTATGAGTATGAGTATGAGTATGAGTATGTGCATGAGTATGAGTATGTGTATGAGTATGAGTATGAGTATGAGTATGAGTATGAGTATGAGTATGTGTATGAGTATGAGTATGAGTATGAGTATGAGTATGAGTATGAGTATGAGTATGAGTATGAGTATGAGTATGAGTATGAGTTAGAGTATGAGTATGTGTATGAGTATGAGTATGAGTATGAGTATGAGTATGAGTATGAGTATGAGTATGAGTATGAGTATGAGTATGAGTATGAGTATGAGTATGAGTTAGAGTATGAGTATGTGTATGAGTATGAGTATGAGTATGAGTATGAGTATGAGTATGAGTATGAGTATGAGTGTGAGTGTGAGTGCGAATGTGAGTATGAGCATGTGTATGAGTATGAGTATGAGTATGAGTATGAGTATAAGTATTAGTATGAGTATGAGTACGAGTATTAGTATGAGTATGAGTATGAGTATGAGTTTAAGTGTGAGTATGAGTATGAGCATGAGTATGAGTATAAGTATGAGTATGAGTATGAGTATGAGTATAAGTATTAGTATGAGTATGAGTACGAGTATTAGTATGAGTATGAGTATGAGTATGAGTTAAAGTATGAGTATGAGTATGAGTATGTGCATGAGTATGAGTATGTGTATGAGTATGAGTATGAGTATGAGTATGTGTATGAGTATGAGTATGAGTATGAGTATGAGTATGAGTATGAGTATGAGTATAAGTATGAGAATGAGTATGAGTGTGAGTATGAGAATGAGTATGAGTATGTGTATGAGTATGAGTATGATTATGAGTATGAGTATGAGTATGAGTATGAGTATGAGTATGAGTATGAGTATGACTATGAGTATGAGTATGATTATGAGTATGAGTTTAAGTATGAGTATGAGTATGAGTATGTGCATGAGTATGAGTATGTGTATGAGTATGAGTATGAGTATGAGTTTAAGTGTGAGTATGAGTATGAGTATGAGTATGAGTATAAGTATTAGTATTAGTATGAGTATGAGTACGAGTATTAGTATGAGTATGAGTATGAGTATGAGTTTAAGTATGAGTATGAGTATGAGTATGTGCATGAGTATGAGTATGTGTATGAGTATGAGTATGAGTATGAGTATGAGTATGAGTATGAGTATGAGTATGAGTATGAGTATGAGTATGAGTATGAGTATGAGTATGAGTATGAGTATGAGTATGAGTATGAGTATGAGTATGAGTATGAGTATGAGTATGAGTATGAGTATGAGTATGAGTATAAGTATTAGTATGAGTATGAGTAGGAGTCCGAGTAGGAGTACGAGTATGCGTATGAGTATGAGTATGAGTATGAGTATGAGTATGAGTGTGAGTATGAGTGTGAGTGTGAGTGCGAATGTGAGTACGAGTATGCGTATGAGTATGAGTATGAGTATGAGTATGAGTGTGAGTGTGAGTGCGAATGTGAGTATGAGCATGTGTATGAGTATGAGTATGAGTATGACTATGAGTATGAGTATGAGTATGAGCATGAGCATGAGCATGAGCGTGAGCGTGAGAATAAGCATGAGTATGAGTTTAACTATGAGTATGAGTACGAGTATGCGTATGAATATGAGTATGAGTATGAGTATGAGTATGAGTATGAGTATGAGTATAAGTATGAGTATGAGTATGAGTATGAGTATGAGTATGAGTATGAGTATGAGTATGAGTATGAGTATGAGTATGAGTATGAGTATAAGTATGAGTATGAGTATGAGTATGAGTATGAGTATGAGTATGAGTATGAGTATGAGTATGAGTATGAGTATGAGTATGAGTATGAGTATGAGTATGAGTATGAGTATGTGCATGAGTATGAGTATGTGTATGAGTATGAGTATGAGTATGAGTATGAGTATGAGTATGAGTATGTGTATGAGTATGAGTATGAGTATGAGTATGAGTATGAGTATGAGTATGAGTATGAGTATGAGTATGAGTATGAGTTAGAGTATGAGTATGTGTATGAGTATGAGTATGAGTATGAGTATGAGTATGAGTATGAGTATGAGTGTGAGTGTGAGTGCGAATGTGAGTATGAGCATGTGTATGAGTATGAGTATGAGTATGAGTATGAGTATGAGTATAAGTATTAGTATGAGTATGAGTACGAATATTAGTATGAGTATGAGTATGAGTATGAGTTTAAGTGTGAGTATGAGTATGAGCATGAGTATGAGTATGAGTATGAGTATGAGTATGAGTATAAGTATTAGTATGAGTATGAGTACGAGTATTAGTATGAGTATGAGTATGAGTATGAGTTAAAGTATGAGTATGAGTATGAGTATGTGCATGAGTATGAGTATGTGTATGAGTATGAGTATGAGTATGAGTATGTGTATGAGTATGAGTATGAGTATGAGTATGAGTATGAGTATGAGTATAAGTATGAGAATGAGTATGAGTGTGAGTATGAGAATGAGTATGAGTATGTGTATGAGTATGAGTATGATTATGAGTATGAGTATGAGTATGAGTATGAGTATGAGTATGAGTTAAAGTATGAGTATGAGTATGAGTATGTGCATGAGTATGAGTATGTGTATGAGTATGAGTATGAGTATGAGTATGTGTATGAGTATGAGTATGAGTATGAGTATGTGCATGAGTATGAGTATGTGTATGAGTATGAGTATGAGTATGAGTATGAGTATGAGTATGAGTATGTGTATGAGTATGAGTATGAGTATGAGTATGAGTATGAGTATGTGTATGAGTATGAGTATGAGTATGAGTATGAGTATGAGTATAAGTATGAGAATGAGTATGAGTATGAGTATGAGTATGAGTATGAGTATGAGTATGAGTATAAGTATGAGAATGAGTATGAGTGTGAGTATGAGAATGAGTATGAGTATGTGTATGAGTATGAGTATGATTATGAGTATGAGTATGAGTATGAGTATGAGTATGAGTATGAGTATGAGTATGAGTATGAGTATGAGTTAGAGTATGAGTATGTGTATGAGTATGAGTATGAGTATGAGTATGAGTATGAGTATGAGTATGAGTGTGAGTGTGAGTGTGAGTGCGAATGTGAGTATGAGCATGTGTATGAGTATGAGTATGAGTATGAGTATGAGTATGAGTATAAGTATTAGTATGAGTATGAGTACGAGTATTAGTATGAGTATGAGTATGAGTATGAGTTTAAGTGTGAGTATGAGTATGAGCATGAGTATGAGTATGAGTATGAGTATGAGTTTAAGTATGAGTATGAGTATGAGTATGTGCATGAGTATGAGTATGTGTATGAGTATGAGTATGAGTATGAGTTTAAGTGTGAGTATGAGTATGAGTATGAGTATGAGTATAAGTATTAGTATTAGTATGAGTATGAGTACGAGTATTAGTATGAGTATGAGTATGAGTATGAGTTTAAGTATAAGTATGAGTATGAGTATGTGCATGAGTATGTGTATGTGTATGAGTATGAGTATGAGTATGAGTATGAGTATGAGTATGAGTATGAGTATGAGTATGAGTATGAGTATGAGTATGAGTATGAGTATGAGTATGAGTATGAGTATGAGTATGAGTATGAGTATGAGTATGAGTATGAGTATGAGTATGAGTATGAGTATGAGTATGAGTATAAGTATTAGTATGAGTATGAGTAGGAGTACGAGTAGGAGTACGAGTAGGAGTACGAGTATGCGTATGAGTATGAGTATGAGTATGAGTATGAGTATGAGTGTGAGTATGAGTGTGAGTGTGAGTGCGAATGTGAGTACGAGTATGCGTATGAGTATGAGTATGAGTATGAGTGTGAGTGTGAGTGCGAATGTGAGTATGAGCATGTGTATGAGTATGAGTATGAGTATGACTATGAGTATGAGTATGAGTATGAGCATGAGCATGAGCATGAGCGTGAGCGTGAGAATAAGCATGAGTATGAGTTTAACTATGAGTATGAGTACGAGTATGCGTATGAATATGAGTATGAGTATGAGTATGAGTATGAGTATGAGTATGAGTATAAGTATGAGTATGAGTATGAGTATGAGTATGAGTATGAGTATGAGTATGAGTATGAGTATGAGTATGAGTATGAGTATGAGTATGAGTATGAGTATAAGTATGAGAATGAGTATGAGTGTGAGTATGAGAATGAGTATGAGTATGTGTATGAGTATGAGTATGATTATGAGTATGAGTATGAGTATGAGTATGAGTATGAGTATGAGTATGAGTATGAGTATGACTATGAGTATGAGTATGAGTATGAGTATGAGTTTAAGTATGAGTATGAGTATGAGTATGTGCATGAGTATGAGTATGTGTATGAGTATGAGTATGAGTATGAGTTTAAGTGTGAGTATGAGTATGAGTATGAGTATGAGTATAAGTATTAGTATTAGTATGAGTATGAGTACGAGTATTAGTATGAGTATGAGTATGAGTATGAGTATGAGTATGAGTATGAGTATGAGTATGAGTATGAGTATGAGTATGAGTATGAGTATGAGTATGAGTATGAGTATGAGTATGAGTATAAGTATTAGTATGAGTATGAGTAGGAGTACGAGTAGGAGTACGAGTATGCGTATGAGTATGAGTATGAGTATGAGTATGAGTATGAGTGTGAGTATGAGTGTGAGTGTGAGTGCGAATGTGAGTACGAGTATGCGTATGAGTATGAGTATGAGTATGAGTTAAAGTATGAATATGAGTATGAGTATGTGCATGAGTATGAGTATGTGTATGAGTATGAGTATGAGTATGAGTATGTGTATGAGTATGAGTATGAGTATGAGTATGAGTATGAGTATAAGTATGAGAATGAGTATGAGTGTGAGTATGAGTATGAGTATGAGTATGAGTATGAGTATGTGCATGAGTATGAGTATGTGTATGAGTATGAGTATGAGTATGAGTATGAGTATGAGTATGAGTATGTGTATGAGTATGAGTATGAGTATGAGTATGAGTATGAGTATGAGTATGTGTATGAGTATGAGTATGAGTATGAGTATGAGTATGAGTATAAGTATGAGAATGAGTATGAGTATGAGTATGAGTATGAGTATGAGTATGAGTATGAGTATAAGTATGAGAATGAGTATGAGTGTGAGTATGAGAATGAGTATGAGTATGTGTATGAGTATGAGTATGATTATGAGTATGAGTATGAGTATGAGTATGAGTATGAGTATGAGTATGAGTATGAGTATGAGTATGAGTTAGAGTATGAGTATGAGTATGTGTATGAGTATGAGTATGAGTATGAGTATGAGTATGAGTATGAGTATGAGTGTGAGTGTGAGTGTGAGTGCGAATGTGAGTATGAGCATGTGTATGAGTATGAGTATGAGTATGAGTATGAGTATGAGTATAAGTATTAGTATGAGTATGAGTACGAGTATTAGTATGAGTATGAGTATGAGTATGAGTTTAAGTGTGAGTATGAGTATGAGCATGAGTATGAGTATGAGTATGAGTATGAGTTTAAGTATGAGTATGAGTATGAGTATGTGCATGAGTATGAGTATGTGTATGAGTATGAGTATGAGTATGAGTTTAAGTGTGAGTATGAGTATGAGTATGAGTATGAGTATAAGTATTAGTATTAGTATGAGTATGAGTACGAGTATTAGTATGAGTATGAGTATGAGTATGAGTTTAAGTATAAGTATGAGTATGAGTATGTGCATGAGTATGTGTATGTGTATGAGTATGAGTATGAGTATGAGTATGAGTATGAGTATGAGTATGAGTATGAGTATGAGTATGAGTATGAGTATGAGTATGAGTATGAGTATGAGTATGAGTATGAGTATGAGTATGAGTATGAGTATGAGTATGAGTATGAGTATGAGTATGAGTATGAGTATGAGTATGAGTATAAGTATTAGTATGAGTATGAGTAGGAGTACGAGTAGGAGTACGAGTATGCGTATGAGTATGAGTATGAGTATGAGTATGAGTATGAGTGTGAGTATGAGTGTGAGTGTGAGTGCGAATGTGAGTACGAGTATGCGTATGAGTATGAGTATGAGTATGAGTATGAGTGTGAGTGTGAGTGCGAATGTGAGTATGAGCATGTGTATGAGTATGAGTATGAGTATGACTATGAGTATGAGTATGAGTATGAGCATGAGCATGAGCATGAGCGTGAGCGTGAGAATAAGCATGAGTATGAGTTTAACTATGAGTATGAGTACGAGTATGCGTATGAATATGAGTATGAGTATGAGTATGAGTATGAGTATGAGTATGAGTATAAGTATGAGTATGAGTATGAGTATGAGTATGAGTATGAGTATGAGTATGAGTATGAGTATGAGTATGAGTATGAGTATAAGTATGAGTATGAGTATGAGTATGAGTATGAGTATGAGTATGAGTATGAGTATGAGTATGAGTATGAGTATGAGTATGAGTATGAGTATGAGTATGAGTATGTGCATGAGTATGAGTATGTGTATGAGTATGAGTATGAGTATGAGTATGAGTATGAGTATGAGTATGTGTATGAGTATGAGTATGAGTATGAGTATGAGTATGAGTATGAGTATGAGTATGAGTATGAGTATGAGTATGAGTATGAGTTTAAGTGTGAGTATGAGTATGAGCATGAGTATGAGTATGAGTATGAGTATGAGTATGAGTATAAGTATTAGTATGAGTATGAGTACGAGTATTAGTATGAGTATGAGTATGAGTATGAGTTAAAGTATGAGTATGAGTATGAGTATGTGCATGAGTATGAGTATGTGTATGAGTATGAGTATGAGTATGAGTATGAGTATGAGTATGAGTATGAGTATAAGTATGAGTATGAGTATGAGTATGAGTATGAGTATGAGTATGAGTATGAGTATGAGTATGAGTATAAGTATGAGTATGAGTATGAGTATGAGTATGAGTATGAGTATGAGTATGAGTATGAGTATGAGTATGAGTATGAGTATGAGTATGAGTATGAGTATGAGTATGAGTATGAGTATGAGTTAAAGTATGAGTATGAGTATGAGTATGTGCATGAGTATGAGTATGTGTATGAGTATGAGTATGAGTATGAGTATGAGTATGAGTATGAGTATGAGTATAAGTATGAGTATGAGTATGAGTATGAGTATGAGTATGAGTATGAGTATGAGTATGAGTATGAGTATAAGTATGAGTATGAGTATGAGTATGAGTATGAGTATGAGTATGAGTATGAGTATGAGTATGAGTATGAGTATGAGTATGAGTATGAGTATGAGTATGAGTATGAGTATGAGTATGAGTATGAGTATGAGTATGTGCATGAGTATGAGTATGTGTATGAGTATGAGTATGAGTATGAGTATGAGTATGAGTATGAGTATGTGTATGAGTATGAGTATGAGTATGAGTATGAGTATGAGTATGAGTATGAGTATGAGTATGAGTATGAGTATGAGTATGAGTATGAGTATGAGTATGAGTTAGAGTATGAGTATGTGTATGAGTATGAGTATGAGTATGAGTATGAGTATGAGTATGAGTATGAGTGTGAGTGTGAGTGCGAATGTGAGTATGAGCATGTGTATGAGTATGAGTATGAGTATGAGTATGAGTATGAGTATAAGTATTAGTATGAGTATGAGTACGAGTATTAGTATGAGTATGAGTATGAGTATGAGTTTAAGTGTGAGTATGAGTATGAGCATGAGTATGAGTATGAGTATGAGTATGAGTATGAGTACAAGTATTAGTATGAGTATGAGTACGAGTATTAGTATGAGTATGAGTATGAGTATGAGTTAAAGTATGAGTATGAGTATGAGTATGTGCATGAGTATGAGTATGTGTATGAGTATGAGTATGAGTATGAGTATGTGTATGAGTATGAGTATGAGTATGAGTATGAGTATGAGTATAAGTATGAGAATGAGTATGAGTGTGAGTATGAGAATGAGTATGAGTATGTGTATGAGTATGAGTATGATTATGAGTATGAGTATGAGTATGAGTATGAGTATGAGTATGAGTATGAGTATGAGTATGACTATGAGTATGAGTATGAGTATGAGTATGAGTTTAAGTATGAGTATGAGTATGAGTATGTGCATGAGTATGAGTATGTGTATGAGTATGAGTATGAGTATGAGTTTAAGTGTGAGTATGAGTATGAGTATGAGTATGAGTATAAGTATTAGTATTAGTATGAGTATGAGTACGAGTATTAGTATGAGTATGAGTATGAGTATGAGTTTAAGTATGAGTATGAGTATGAGTATGTGCATGAGTATGAGTATGTGTATGAGTATGAGTATGAGTATGAGTATGAGTATGAGTATGAGTATGAGTATGAGTATGAGTATGAGTATGAGTATGAGTATGAGTATGAGTATGAGTATGAGTATAAGTATTAGTATGAGTATGAGTAGGAGTACGAGTAGGAGTACGAGTATGCGTATGAGTATGAGTATGAGTATGAGTATGAGTATGAGTATGAGTATGAGTGTGAGTATGAGTGTGAGTGTGAGTGCGAATGTGAGTACGAGTATGCGTATGAGTATGAGTATGAGTATGAGTATGAGTGTGAGTGTGAGTGCGAATGTGAGTATGAGCATGTGTATGAGTATGAGTATGAGTATGACTATGAGTATGAGTATGAGTATGAGCATGAGCATGAGCATGAGCGTGAGCGTGAGAATAAGCATGAGTATGAGTTTAACTATGAGTATGAGTACGAGTATGCGTATGAATATGAGTATGAGTATGAGTATGAGTATGAGTATGAGTATGAGTATAAGTATGAGTATGAGTATGAGTATGAGTATGAGTATGCGTATGAATATGAGTATGAGTATGAGTATGAGTATGAGTATGAGTATGAGTATAAGTATGAGTATGAGTATGAGTATGAGTATGAGTATGAGTATGAGTATGAGTATGAGTATGAGTATAAGTATGAGTATGAGTATGAGTATGAGTATGAGTATGAGTATGAGTATGAGTATGAGTATGAGTATGAGTATGAGTATGAGTATGAGTATGAGTATGAGTATGAGTATGTGCATGAGTATGAGTATGTGTATGAGTATGAGTATGAGTATGAGTATGAGTATGAGTATGAGTATGTGTATGAGTATGAGTATGAGTATGAGTATGAGTATGAGTATGAGTATGAGTATGAGTATGAGTATGAGTATGAGTATGAGTTAGAGTATGAGTATGTGTATGAGTATGAGTATGAGTATGAGTATGAGTATGAGTATGAGTATGAGTATGAGTATGAGTATGAGTATGAGTATGAGTATGAGTTAGAGTATGAGTATGTGTATGAGTATGAGTATGAGTATGAGTATGAGTATGAGTATGAGTATGAGTATGAGTGTGAGTGTGAGTGCGAATGTGAGTATGAGCATGTGTATGAGTATGAGTATGAGTATGAGTATGAGTATAAGTATTAGTATGAGTATGAGTACGAGTATTAGTATGAGTATGAGTATGAGTATGAGTTTAAGTGTGAGTATGAGTATGAGCATGAGTATGAGTATAAGTATGAGTATGAGTATGAGTATGAGTATAAGTATTAGTATGAGTATGAGTACGAGTATTAGTATGAGTATGAGTATGAGTATGAGTTAAAGTATGAGTATGAGTATGAGTATGTGCATGAGTATGAGTATGTGTATGAGTATGAGTATGAGTATGAGTATGTGTATGAGTATGAGTATGAGTATGAGTATGAGTATGAGTATGAGTATAAGTATGAGAATGAGTATGAGTGTGAGTATGAGAATGAGTATGAGTATGTGTATGAGTATGAGTATGATTATGAGTATGAGTATGAGTATGAGTATGAGTATGAGTATGAGTATGAGTATGACTATGAGTATGAGTATGAGTATGAGTATGAGTTTAAGTATGAGTATGAGTATGAGTATGTGCATGAGTATGAGTATGTGTATGAGTATGAGTATGAGTATGAGTTTAAGTGTGAGTATGAGTATGAGTATGAGTATGAGTATAAGTATTAGTATTAGTATGAGTATGAGTACGAGTATTAGTATGAGTATGAGTATGAGTATGAGTTTAAGTATGAGTATGAGTATGAGTATGTGCATGAGTATGAGTATGTGTATGAGTATGAGTATGAGTATGAGTATGAGTATGAGTATGAGTATGAGTATGAGTATGAGTATGAGTATGAGTATGAGTATGAGTATGAGTATGAGTATGAGTATGAGTATGAGTATGAGTATGAGTATGAGTATGAGTATGAGTATGAGTATGAGTATAAGTATTAGTATGAGTATGAGTAGGAGTACGAGTAGGAGTACGAGTATGCGTATGAGTATGAGTATGAGTATGAGTATGAGTATGAGTGTGAGTATGAGTGTGAGTGTGAGTGCGAATGTGAGTACGAGTATGCGTATGAGTATGAGTATGAGTATGAGTATGAGTGTGAGTGTGAGTGCGAATGTGAGTATGAGCATGTGTATGAGTATGAGTATGAGTATGACTATGAGTATGAGTATGAGTATGAGCATGAGCATGAGCATGAGCGTGAGCGTGAGAATAAGCATGAGTATGAGTTTAACTATGAGTATGAGTACGAGTATGCGTATGAATATGAGTATGAGTATGAGTATGAGTATGAGTATGAGTATGAGTATAAGTATGAGTATGAGTATGAGTATGAGTATGAGTATGAGTATGAGTATGAGTATGAGTATGAGTATGAGTATGAGTATGAGTATAAGTATGAGTATGAGTATGAGTATGAGTATGAGTATGAGTATGAGTATGAGTATGAGTATGAGTATGAGTATGAGTATGAGTATGAGTATGAGTATGAGTATGAGTATGTGCATGAGTATGAGTATGTGTATGAGTATGAGTATGAGTATGAGTATGAGTATGAGTATGAGTATGTGTATGAGTATGAGTATGAGTATGAGTATGAGTATGAGTATGAGTATGAGTATGAGTATGAGTATGAGTATGAGTTAGAGTATGAGTATGTGTATGAGTATGAGTATGAGTATGAGTATGAGTATGAGTATGAGTATGAGTGTGAGTGTGAGTGCGAATGTGAGTATGAGCATGTGTATGAGTATGAGTATGAGTATGAGTATGAGTATGAGTATAATCATTAGTATGAGTATGAGTACGAGTATTAGTATGAGTATGAGTATGAGTATGAGTTTAAGTGTGAGTATGAGTATGAGCATGAGTATGAGTATGAGTATGAGTATGAGTATGAGTATAAGTATTAGTATGAGTATGAGTACGAGTATTAGTATGAGTATGAGTATGAGTATGAGTTAAAGTATGAGTATGAGTATGAGTATGTGCATGAGTATGAGTATGTGTATGAGTATGAGTATGAGTATGAGTATGTGTATGAGTATGAGTATGAGTATGAGTATGAGTATGAGTATGAGTATAAGTATGAGAATGAGTATGAGTGTGAGTATGAGAATGAGTATGAGTATGTGTATGAGTATGAGTATGATTATGAGTATGAGTATGAGTATGAGTATGAGTATGAGTATGAGTATGAGTATGAGTATGACTATGAGTATGAGTATGAGTATGAGTATGAGTTTAAGTATGAGTATGAGTATGAGTATGTGCATGAGTATGAGTATGTGTATGAGTATGAGTATGAGTATGAGTTTAAGTGTGAGTATGAGTATGAGTATGAGTATGAGTATAAGTATTAGTATTAGTATGAGTATGAGTACGAGTATTAGTATGAGTATGAGTATGAGTATGAGTTTAAGTATGAGTATGAGTATGAGTATGTGCATGAGTATGAGTATGTGTATGAGTATGAGTATGAGTATGAGTATGAGTATGAGTATGAGTATGAGTATGAGTATGAGTATGAGTATGAGTATGAGTATGAGTATGAGTATGAGTATAAGTATTAGTATGAGTATGAGTATGAGTATGAGTATGAGTATAAGTATTATTATGAGTATGAGTACGAGTATTAGTATGAGTATGAGTATGAGTTAAAGTATGAATATGAGTATGAGTATGTGCATGAGTATGAGTATGTGTATGAGTATGAGTATGAGTATGAGTATGTGTATGAGTATGAGTATGAGTATGAGTATGAGTATGAGTATAAGTATGAGAATGAGTATGAGTGTGAGTATGAGTATGAGTATGAGTATGAGTATGAGTATGTGCATGAGTATGAGTATGTGTATGAGTATGAGTATGAGTATGAGTATGAGTATGAGTATGAGTATGTGTATGAGTATGAGTATGAGTATGAGTATGAGTATGAGTATGAGTATGAGTATGAGTATGAGTATGAGTTAGAGTATGAGTATGTGTATGAGTATGAGTATGAGTATGAGTATGAGTATGAGTATGAGTATGAGTGTGAGTGTGAGTGCGAATGTGAGTATGAGCATGTGTATGAGTATGAGTATGAGTATGAGTATGAGTATGAGTATAAGTATTAGTATGAGTATGAGTACGAGTATTAGTATGAGTATGAGTATGAGTATGAGTTTAAGTGTGAGTATGAGTATGAGCATGAGTATGAGTATGAGTATGAGTATGAGTATGAGTATAAGTATTAGTATGAGTATGAGTACGAGTATTAGTATGAGTATGAGTATGAGTATGAGTTAAAGTATGAGTATGAGTATGAGTATGTGCATGAGTATGAGTATGTGTATGAGTATGAGTATGAGTATGAGTATGTGTATGAGTATGAGTATGAGTATGAGTATGAGTATGAGTATGAGTATAAGTATGAGAATGAGTATGAGTGTGAGTATGAGAATGAGTATGAGTATGTGTATGAGTATGAGTATGATTATGAGTATGAGTATGAGTATGAGTATGAGTATGAGTATGAGTATGAGTATGACTATGAGTATGAGTATGAGTATGAGTATGAGTTTAAGTATGAGTATGAGTATGAGTATGTGCATGAGTATGAGTATGTGTATGAGTATGAGTATGAGTATGAGTTTAAGTGTGAGTATGAGTATGAGTATGAGTATGAGTATAAGTATTAGTATTAGTATGAGTATGAGTACGAGTATTAGTATGAGTATGAGTATGAGTATGAGTTTAAGTATGAGTATGAGTATGAGTATGTGCATGAGTATGAGTATGTGTATGAGTATGAGTATGAGTATGAGTATGAGTATGAGTATGAGTATGAGTATGAGTATGAGTATGAGTATGAGTATGAGTATGACTATGAGTATGAGTATGAGTATGAGTATGAGTATGAGTATGAGTATGAGTATGAGTATGAGTATGAGTATAAGTATTAGTATGAGTATGAGTAGGAGTACGAGTAGGAGAACGAGTATGCGTATGAGTATGAGTATGAGTATGAGTATGAGTATGAGTGTGAGTATGAGTGTGAGTGTGAGTGCGAATGTGAGTACGAGTATGCGTATGAGTATGAGTATGAGTATGAGTATGAGTGTGAGTGTGAGTGCGAATGTGAGTATGAGCATGTGTATGAGTATGAGTATGAGTATGACTATGAGTATGAGTATGAGTATGAGCATGAGCATGAGCATGAGCGTGAGCGTGAGAATAAGCATGAGTATGAGTTTAACTATGAGTATGAGTACGAGTATGCGTATGAATATGAGTATGAGTATGAGTATGAGTATGAGTATGAGTATGAGTATAAGTATGAGTATGAGTATGAGTATGAGTATGAGTATGAGTATGAGTATGAGTATGAGTATGAGTATGAGTATGAGTATGAGTATGAGTATGAGTATAAGTATGAGTATGAGTATGAGTATGAGTATGAGTATGAGTATGAGTATGAGTATGAGTATGAGTATGAGTATGAGTATGAGTATGAGTATGAGTATGTGCATGAGTATGAGTATGTGTATGAGTATGAGTATGAGTATGAGTATGAGTATGAGTATGAGTATGTGTATGAGTATGAGTATGAGTATGAGTATGAGTATGAGTATGAGTATGAGTATGAGTATGAGTATGAGTATGAGTATGAGTTTAAGTGTGAGTATGAGTATGAGCATGAGTATGAGTATGAGTATGAGTATGAGTATGAGTATAAGTATTAGTATGAGTATGAGTACGAGTATTAGTATGAGTATGAGTATGAGTATGAGTTAAAGTATGAGTATGAGTATGAGTATGTGCATGAGTATGAGTATGTGTATGAGTATGAGTATGAGTATGAGTATGAGTATGAGTATGAGTATAAGTATGAGTATGAGTATGAGTATGAGTATGAGTATGAGTATGAGTATGAGTATGAGTATGAGTATAAGTATGAGTATGAGTATGAGTATGAGTATGAGTATGAGTATGAGTATGAGTATGAGTATGAGTATGAGTATGAGTATGTGTATGAGTATGAGTATGAGTATGAGTATGAGTATGAGTATGAGTATAAGTATGAGAATGAGTATGAGTGTGAGTATGAGAATGAGTATGAGTATGTGTATGAGTATGAGTATGATTATGAGTATGAGTATGAGTATGAGTATGAGTATGAGTATGAGTATGAGTATGACTATGAGTATGAGTATGAGTATGAGTATGAGTTTAAGTATGAGTATGAGTATGAGTATGTGCATGAGTATGAGTATGTGTATGAGTATGAGTATGAGTATGAGTTTAAGTGTGAGTATGAGTATGAGTATGAGTATGAGTATAAGTATTAGTATTAGTATGAGTATGAGTACGAGTATTAGTATGAGTATGAGTATGAGTATGAGTTTAAGTATGAGTATGAGTATGAGTATGTGCATGAGTATGAGTATGTGTATGAGTATGAGTATGAGTATGAGTATGAGTATGAGTATGAGTATGAGTATGAGTATGAGTATGAGTATGAGTATGAGTATGAGTATGAGTATGAGTATGAGTATGAGTATGAGTATGAGTATGAGTATGAGTATGAGTATGAGTATGAGTATGAGTATGAGTATAAGTATTAGTATGAGTATGAGTAGGAGTACGAGTAGGAGTACGAGTATGCGTATGAGTATGAGTATGAGTATGAGTATGAGTATGAGTGTGAGTATGAGTGTGAGTGTGAGTGCGAATGTGAGTACGAGTATGCGTATGAGTATGAGTATGAGTATGAGTATGAGTGTGAGTGTGAGTGCGAATGTGAGTATGAGCATGTGTATGAGTATGAGTATGAGTATGACTATGAGTATGAGTATGAGTATGAGCATGAGCATGAGCATGAGCGTGAGCGTGAGAATAAGCATGAGTATGAGTTTAACTATGAGTATGAGTACGAGTATGCGTATGAATATGAGTATGAGTATGAGTATGAGTATGAGTATGAGTATGAGTATAAGTATGAGTATGAGTATGAGTATGAGTATGAGTATGAGTATGAGTATGAGTATGAGTATGAGTATGAGTATGAGTATAAGTATGAGTATGAGTATGAGTATGAGTATGAGTATGAGTATGAGTATGAGTATGAGTATGAGTATGAGTATGAGTATGAGTATGAGTATGAGTATGAGTATGAGTATGTGCATGAGTATGAGTATGTGTATGAGTATGAGTATGAGTATGAGTATGAGTATGAGTATGAGTATGTGTATGAGTATGAGTATGAGTATGAGTATGAGTATGAGTATGAGTATGAGTATGAGTATGAGTATGAGTTAGAGTATGAGTATGTGTATGAGTATGAGTATGAGTATGAGTATGAGTATGAGTATGAGTATGAGTGTGAGTGTGAGTGCGAATGTGAGTATGAGCATGTGTATGAGTATGAGTATGAGTATGAGTATGAGTATGAGTATAAGCATTAGTATGAGTATGAGTACGAGTATTAGTATGAGTATGAGTATGAGTATGAGTTTAAGTGTGAGTATGAGTATGAGCATGAGTATGAGTATGAGTATGAGTATGAGTATGAGTATAAGTATTAGTATGAATATGAGTACGAGTATTAGTATGAGTATGAGTATGAGTATGAGTTAAAGTATGAGTATGAGTATGAGTATGTGCATGAGTATGAGTATGTGTATGAGTATGAGTATGAGTATGAGTATGTGTATGAGTATGAGTATGAGTATGAGTATGAGTATGAGTATAAGTATGAGAATGAGTATGAGTGTGAGTATGAGAATGAGTATGAGTATGTGTATGAGTATGAGTATGATTATGAGTATGAGTATGAGTATGAGTATGAGTATGAGTATGAGTATGAGTATGACTATGAGTATGAGTATGAGTATGAGTATGAGTTTAAGTATGAGTATGAGTATGAGTATGTGCATGAGTATGAGTATGTGTATGAGTATGAGTATGAGTATGAGTTTAAGTGTGAGTATGAGTATGAGTATGAGTATGAGTATAAGTATTAGTATTAGTATGAGTATGAGTACGAGTATTAGTATGAGTATGAGTATGAGTATGAGTTTAAGTATGAGTATGAGTATGAGTATGTGCATGAGTATGAGTATGTGTATGAGTATGAGTATGAGTATGAGTATGAGTATGAGTATGAGTATGAGTATGAGTATGAGTATGAGTATGAGTATGAGTATGAGTATGAGTATAAGTATTAGTATGAGTATGAGTATGAGTATGAGTATGAGTATGAGTATAAGTATTATTATGAGTATGAGTACGAGTATTAGTATGAGTATGAGTATGAGTTAAAGTATGAATATGAGTATGAGTATGTGCATGAGTATGAGTATGTGTATGAGTATGAGTATGAGTATGAGTATGTGTATGAGTATGAGTATGAGTATGAGTATGAGTATGAGTATAAGTATGAGAATGAGTATGAGTGTGAGTATGAGTATGAGTATGAGTATGAGTATGAGTATGTGCATGAGTATGAGTATGTGTATGAGTATGAGTATGAGTATGAGTATGAGTATGAGTATGAGTATGTGTATGAGTATGAGTATGAGTATGAGTATGAGTATGAGTATGAGTATGAGTATGAGTATGAGTATGAGTTAGAGTATGAGTATGTGTATGAGTATGAGTATGAGTATGAGTATGAGTATGAGTATGAGTATGAGTGTGAGTGTGAGTGCGAATGTGAGTATGAGCATGTGTATGAGTATGAGTATGAGCATGAGTATGAGTATGAGTATGAGTATGAGTATGAGTATAAGTATTAGTATGAGTATGAGTACGAGTATTAGTATGAGTATGAGTATGAGTATGAGTTAAAGTATGAGTATGAGTATGAGTATGTGCATGAGTATGAGTATGTGTATGAGTATGAGTATGAGTATGAGTATGTGTATGAGTATGAGTATGAGTATGAGTATGAGTATGAGTATGAGTATAAGTATGAGAATGAGTATGAGTGTGAGTATGAGAATGAGTATGAGTATGTGTATGAGTATGAGTATGATTATGAGTATGAGTATGAGTATGAGTATGAGTATGAGTATGAGTATGACTATGAGTATGAGTATGAGTATGAGTATGAGTTTAAGTATGAGTATGAGTATGAGTATGTGCATGAGTATGAGTATGTGTATGAGTATGAGTATGAGTATGAGTTTAAGTGTGAGTATGAGTATGAGTATGAGTATGAGTATAAGTATTAGTATTAGTATGAGTATGAGTACGAGTATTAGTATGAGTATGAGTATGAGTATGAGTTTAAGTATGAGTATGAGTATGAGTATGTGCATGAGTATGAGTATGTGTATGAGTATGAGTATGAGTATGAGTATGAGTATGAGTATGAGTATGAGTATGAGTATGAGTATGAGTATGAGTATGAGTATGAGTATGACTATGAGTATGAGTATGAGTATGAGTATGAGTATGAGTATGAGTATGAGTATGAGTATGAGTATGAGTATAAGTATTAGTATGAGTATGAGTAGGAGTACGAGTAGGAGAACGAGTATGCGTATGAGTATGAGTATGAGTATGAGTATGAGTATGAGTGTGAGTATGAGTGTGAGTGTGAGTGCGAATGTGAGTACGAGTATGCGTATGAGTATGAGTATGAGTATGAGTATGAGTGTGAGTGTGAGTGCGAATGTGAGTATGAGCATGTGTATGAGTATGAGTATGAGTATGACTATGAGTATGAGTATGAGTATGAGCATGAGCATGAGCATGAGCGTGAGCGTGAGAATAAGCATGAGTATGAGTTTAACTATGAGTATGAGTACGAGTATGCGTATGAATATGAGTATGAGTATGAGTATGAGTATGAGTATGAGTATGAGTATAAGTATGAGTATGAGTATGAGTATGAGTATGAGTATGAGTATGAGTATGAGTATGAGTATGAGTATGAGTATGAGTATGAGTATGAGTATGAGTATGAGTATGAGTATAAGTATTAGTATGAGTATGAGTAGGAGTACGAGTAGGAGAACGAGTATGCGTATGAGTATGAGTATGAGTATGAGTATGAGTATGAGTGTGAGTATGAGTGTGAGTGTGAGTGCGAATGTGAGTACGAGTATGCGTATGAGTATGAGTATGAGTATGAGTATGAGTGTGAGTGTGAGTGCGAATGTGAGTATGAGCATGTGTATGAGTATGAGTATGAGTATGACTATGAGTATGAGTATGAGTATGAGCATGAGCATGAGCATGAGCGTGAGCGTGAGAATAAGCATGAGTATGAGTTTAACTATGAGTATGAGTACGAGTATGCGTATGAATATGAGTATGAGTATGAGTATGAGTATGAGTATGAGTATGAGTATAAGTATGAGTATGAGTATGAGTATGAGTATGAGTATGAGTATGAGTATGAGTATGAGTATGAGTATGAGTATGAGTATGAGTATGAGTATGAGTATAAGTATGAGTATGAGTATGAGTATGAGTATGAGTATGAGTATGAGTATGAGTATGAGTATGAGTATGAGTATGAGTATGAGTATGAGTATGTGCATGAGTATGAGTATGTGTATGAGTATGAGTATGAGTATGAGTATGAGTATGAGTATGAGTATGTGTATGAGTATGAGTATGAGTATGAGTATGAGTATGAGTATGAGTATGAGTATGAGTATGAGTATGAGTATGAGTATGAGTTTAAGTGTGAGTATGAGTATGAGCATGAGTATGAGTATGAGTATGAGTATGAGTATGAGTATAAGTATTAGTATGAGTATGAGTACGAGTATTAGTATGAGTATGAGTATGAGTATGAGTTAAAGTATGAGTATGAGTATGAGTATGTGCATGAGTATGAGTATGTGTATGAGTATGAGTATGAGTATGAGTATGAGTATGAGTATGAGTATGAGTATAAGTATGAGTATGAGTATGAGTATGAGTATGAGTATGAGTATGAGTATGAGTATGAGTATGAGTATAAGTATGAGTATGAGTATGAGTATGAGTATGAGTATGAGTATGAGTATGAGTATGAGTATGAGTATGAGTATGAGTATGTGTATGAGTATGAGTATGAGTATGAGTATGAGTATGAGTATGAGTATAAGTATGAGAATGAGTATGAGTGTGAGTATGAGAATGAGTATGAGTATGTGTATGAGTATGAGTATGATTATGAGTATGAGTATGAGTATGAGTATGAGTATGAGTATGAGTATGAGTATGACTATGAGTATGAGTATGAGTATGAGTATGAGTTTAAGTATGAGTATGAGTATGAGTATGTGCATGAGTATGAGTATGTGTATGAGTATGAGTATGAGTATGAGTTTAAGTGTGAGTATGAGTATGAGTATGAGTATGAGTATAAGTATTAGTATTAGTATGAGTATGAGTACGAGTATTAGTATGAGTATGAGTATGAGTATGAGTTTAAGTATGAGTATGAGTATGAGTATGTGCATGAGTATGAGTATGTGTATGAGTATGAGTATGAGTATGAGTATGAGTATGAGTATGAGTATGAGTATGAGTATGAGTATGAGTATGAGTATGAGTATGAGTATGAGTATGAGTATGAGTATGAGTATGAGTATGAGTATGAGTATGAGTATGAGTATGAGTATGAGTATGAGTATGAGTATAAGTATTAGTATGAGTATGAGTAGGAGTACGAGTAGGAGTACGAGTATGCGTATGAGTATGAGTATGAGTATGAGTATGAGTATGAGTGTGAGTATGAGTGTGAGTGTGAGTGCGAATGTGAGTACGAGTATGCGTATGAGTATGAGTATGAGTATGAGTATGAGTGTGAGTGTGAGTGCGAATGTGAGTATGAGCATGTGTATGAGTATGAGTATGAGTATGACTATGAGTATGAGTATGAGTATGAGCATGAGCATGAGCATGAGCGTGAGCGTGAGAATAAGCATGAGTATGAGTTTAACTATGAGTATGAGTACGAGTATGCGTATGAATATGAGTATGAGTATGAGTATGAGTATGAGTATGAGTATGAGTATAAGTATGAGTATGAGTATGAGTATGAGTATGAGTATGAGTATGAGTATGAGTATGAGTATGAGTATGAGTATGAGTATAAGTATGAGTATGAGTATGAGTATGAGTATGAGTATGAGTATGAGTATGAGTATGAGTATGAGTATGAGTATGAGTATGAGTATGAGTATGAGTATGAGTATGAGTATGTGCATGAGTATGAGTATGTGTATGAGTATGAGTATGAGTATGAGTATGAGTATGAGTATGAGTATGTGTATGAGTATGAGTATGAGTATGAGTATGAGTATGAGTATGAGTATGAGTATGAGTATGAGTATGAGTTAGAGTATGAGTATGTGTATGAGTATGAGTATGAGTATGAGTATGAGTATGAGTATGAGTATGAGTGTGAGTGTGAGTGCGAATGTGAGTATGAGCATGTGTATGAGTATGAGTATGAGTATGAGTATGAGTATGAGTATAAGCATTAGTATGAGTATGAGTACGAGTATTAGTATGAGTATGAGTATGAGTATGAGTTTAAGTGTGAGTATGAGTATGAGCATGAGTATGAGTATGAGTATGAGTATGAGTATGAGTATAAGTATTAGTATGAATATGAGTACGAGTATTAGTATGAGTATGAGTATGAGTATGAGTTAAAGTATGAGTATGAGTATGAGTATGTGCATGAGTATGAGTATGTGTATGAGTATGAGTATGAGTATGAGTATGTGTATGAGTATGAGTATGAGTATGAGTATGAGTATGAGTATAAGTATGAGAATGAGTATGAGTGTGAGTATGAGAATGAGTATGAGTATGTGTATGAGTATGAGTATGATTATGAGTATGAGTATGAGTATGAGTATGAGTATGAGTATGAGTATGAGTATGACTATGAGTATGAGTATGAGTATGAGTATGAGTTTAAGTATGAGTATGAGTATGAGTATGTGCATGAGTATGAGTATGTGTATGAGTATGAGTATGAGTATGAGTTTAAGTGTGAGTATGAGTATGAGTATGAGTATGAGTATAAGTATTAGTATTAGTATGAGTATGAGTACGAGTATTAGTATGAGTATGAGTATGAGTATGAGTTTAAGTATGAGTATGAGTATGAGTATGTGCATGAGTATGAGTATGTGTATGAGTATGAGTATGAGTATGAGTATGAGTATGAGTATGAGTATGAGTATGAGTATGAGTATGAGTATGAGTATGAGTATGAGTATGAGTATAAGTATTAGTATGAGTATGAGTATGAGTATGAGTATGAGTATGAGTATAAGTATTATTATGAGTATGAGTACGAGTATTAGTATGAGTATGAGTATGAGTTAAAGTATGAATATGAGTATGAGTATGTGCATGAGTATGAGTATGTGTATGAGTATGAGTATGAGTATGAGTATGTGTATGAGTATGAGTATGAGTATGAGTATGAGTATGAGTATAAGTATGAGAATGAGTATGAGTGTGAGTATGAGTATGAGTATGAGTATGAGTATGAGTATGTGCATGAGTATGAGTATGTGTATGAGTATGAGTATGAGTATGAGTATGAGTATGAGTATGAGTATGTGTATGAGTATGAGTATGAGTATGAGTATGAGTATGAGTATGAGTATGAGTATGAGTATGAGTATGAGTTAGAGTATGAGTATGTGTATGAGTATGAGTATGAGTATGAGTATGAGTATGAGTATGAGTATGAGTGTGAGTGTGAGTGCGAATGTGAGTATGAGCATGTGTATGAGTATGAGTATGAGCATGAGTATGAGTATGAGTATGAGTATGAGTATGAGTATAAGTATTAGTATGAGTATGAGTACGAGTATTAGTATGAGTATGAGTATGAGTATGAGTTAAAGTATGAGTATGAGTATGAGTATGTGCATGAGTATGAGTATGTGTATGAGTATGAGTATGAGTATGAGTATGTGTATGAGTATGAGTATGAGTATGAGTATGAGTATGAGTATGAGTATAAGTATGAGAATGAGTATGAGTGTGAGTATGAGAATGAGTATGAGTATGTGTATGAGTATGAGTATGATTATGAGTATGAGTATGAGTATGAGTATGAGTATGAGTATGAGTATGAGTATGACTATGAGTATGAGTATGAGTATGAGTATGAGTTTAAGTATGAGTATGAGTATGAG
This sequence comes from Andrena chrysosceles, assembly GCA_963855975.1. Classification (NCBI taxonomy): domain Eukaryota; kingdom Metazoa; phylum Arthropoda; class Insecta; order Hymenoptera; family Andrenidae; genus Andrena; species Andrena chrysosceles. Next base: position 936,263 of record CAWLCU010000601.1, read on the forward strand.
TATGTGCATGAGTATGAGTATGTGTATGAGTATGAGTATGAGTATGAGTTTAAGTGTGAGTATGAGTATGAGTATGAGTATGAGTATAAGTATTAGTATTAGTATGAGTATGAGTACGAGTATTAGTATGAGTATGAGTATGAGTATGAGTTTAAGTATGAGTATGAGTATGAGTATGTGCATGAGTATGAGTATGTGTATGAGTATGAGTATGAGTATGAGTATGAGTATGAGTATGAGTATGAGTATGAGTATGAGTATGAGTATGAGTATGAGTATGAGTATGACTATGAGTATGAGTATGAGTATGAGTATGAGTATGAGTATGAGTATGAGTATGAGTATGAGTATGAGTATAAGTATTAGTATGAGTATGAGTAGGAGTACGAGTAGGAGAACGAGTATGCGTATGAGTATGAGTATGAGTATGAGTATGAGTATGAGTGTGAGTATGAGTGTGAGTGTGAGTGCGAATGTGAGTACGAGTATGCGTATGAGTATGAGTATGAGTATGAGTATGAGTGTGAGTGTGAGTGCGAATGTGAGTATGAGCATGTGTATGAGTATGAGTATGAGTATGACTATGAGTATGAGTATGAGTATGAGCATGAGCATGAGCATGAGCGTGAGCGTGAGAATAAGCATGAGTATGAGTTTAACTATGAGTATGAGTACGAGTATGCGTATGAATATGAGTATGAGTATGAGTATGAGTATGAGTATGAGTATGAGTATAAGTATGAGTATGAGTATGAGTATGAGTATGAGTATGAGTATGAGTATGAGTATGAGTATGAGTATGAGTATGAGTATGAGTATGAGTATAAGTATGAGTATGAGTATGAGTATGAGTATGAGTATGAGTATGAGTATGAGTATGAGTATGAGTATGAGTATGAGTATGAGTATGAGTATGAGTATGTGCATGAGTATGAGTATGTGTATGAGTATGAGTATGAGTATGAGTATGAGTATGAGTATGAGTATGTGTATGAGTATGAGTATGAGTATGAGTATGAGTATGAGTATGAGTATGAGTATGAGTATGAGTATGAGTATGAGTATGAGTTTAAGTGTGAGTATGAGTATGAGCATGAGTATGAGTATGAGTATGAGTATGAGTATGAGTATAAGTATTAGTATGAGTATGAGTACGAGTATTAGTATGAGTATGAGTATGAGTATGAGTTAAAGTATGAGTATGAGTATGAGTATGTGCATGAGTATGAGTATGTGTATGAGTATGAGTATGAGTATGAGTATGAGTATGAGTATGAGTATAAGTATGAGTATGAGTATGAGTATGAGTATGAGTATGAGTATGAGTATGAGTATGAGTATGAGTATAAGTATGAGTATGAGTATGAGTATGAGTATGAGTATGAGTATGAGTATGAGTATGAGTATGAGTATGAGTATGAGTATGAGTATGAGTATGAGTATGAGTATGTGCATGAGTATGAGTATGTGTATGAGTATGAGTATGAGTATGAGTATGAGTATGAGTATGAGTATGTGTATGAGTATGAGTATGAGTATGAGTATGAGTATGAGTATGAGTATGAGTAAGAGTATGAGTATGAGTATGAGTTAGAGTATGAGTATGTGTATGAGTATGAGTATGAGTATGAGTATGAGTATGAGTATGAGTATGAGTGTGAGTGTGAGTGCGAATGTGAGTATGAGCATGTGTATGAGTATGAGTATGAGTATGAGTATGAGTATGAGTATAAGTATTAGTATGAGTATGAGTACGAGTATTAGTATGAGTATGAGTATGAGTATGAGTTTAAGTGTGAGTATGAGTATGAGCATGAGTATGAGTATGAGTATGAGTATGAGTATGAGTATAAGTATTAGTATGAGTATGAGTACGAGTATTAGTATGAGTATGAGTATGAGTATGAGTTAAAGTATGAGTATGAGTATGAGTATGTGCATGAGTATGAGTATGTGTATGAGTATGAGTATGAGTATGAGTATGTGTATGAGTATGAGTATGAGTATGAGTATGAGTATGAGTATGAGTATAAGTATGAGAATGAGTATGAGTGTGAGTATGAGAATGAGTATGAGTATGTGTATGAGTATGAGTATGATTATGAGTATGAGTATGAGTATGAGTATGAGTATGAGTATGAGTATGAGTATGAGTATGACTATGAGTATGAGTATGAGTATGAGTATGAGTTTAAGTATGAGTATGAGTATGAGTATGTGCATGAGTATGAGTATGTGTATGAGTATGAGTATGAGTATGAGTTTAAGTGTGAGTATGAGTATGAGTATGAGTATGAGTATAAGTATTAGTATTAGTATGAGTATGAGTACGAGTATTAGTATGAGTATGAGTATGAGTATGAGTTTAAGTATGAGTATGAGTATGAGTATGTGCATGAGTATGAGTATGTGTATGAGTATGAGTATGAGTATGAGTATGAGTATGAGTATGAGTATGAGTATGAGTATGAGTATGAGTATGAGTATGAGTATGAGTATGAGTATGAGTATAAGTATTAGTATGAGTATGAGTAGGAGTACGAGTAGGAGTACGAGTATGCGTATGAGTATGAGTATGAGTATGAGTATGAGTATGAGTATGAGTGTGAGTATGAGTGTGAGTGTGAGTGCGAATGTGAGTACGAGTATGCGTATGAGTATGAGTATGAGTATGAGTATGAGTGTGAGTGTGAGTGCGAATGTGAGTATGAGCATGTGTATGAGTATGAGTATGAGTATGACTATGAGTATGAGTATGAGTATGAGCATGAGCATGAGCATGAGCGTGAGCGTGAGAATAAGCATGAGTATGAGTTTAACTATGAGTATGAGTACGAGTATGCGTATGAATATGAGTATGAGTATGAGTATGAGTATGAGTATGAGTATGAGTATAAGTATGAGTATGAGTATGAGTATGAGTATGAGTATGCGTATGAATATGAGTATGAGTATGAGTATGAGTATGAGTATGAGTATGAGTATAAGTATGAGTATGAGTATGAGTATGAGTATGAGTATGAGTATGAGTATGAGTATGAGTATGAGTATAAGTATGAGTATGAGTATGAGTATGAGTATGAGTATGAGTATGAGTATGAGTATGAGTATGAGTATGAGTATGAGTATGAGTATGAGTATGAGTATGTGCATGAGTATGAGTATGTGTATGAGTATGAGTATGAGTATGAGTATGAGTATGAGTATGTGTATGAGTATGAGTATGAGTATGAGTATGAGTATGAGTATGAGTATGAGTATGAGTATGAGTATGAGTATGAGTATGAGTATGAGTTAGAGTATGAGTATGTGTATGAGTATGAGTATGAGTATGAGTATGAGTATGAGTATGAGTATGAGTGTGAGTGTGAGTGCGAATGTGAGTATGAGCATGTGTATGAGTATGAGTATGAGTATGAGTATGAGTATGAGTATAAGTATTAGTATGAGTATGAGTACGAGTATTAGTATGAGTATGAGTATGAGTATGAGTTTAAGTGTGAGTATGAGTATGAGCATGAGTATGAGTATGAGTATGAGTATGAGTATGAGTATAAGTATTAGTATGAGTATGAGTACGAGTATTAGTATGAGTATGAGTATGAGTATGAGTTAAAGTATGAGTATGAGTATGAGTATGTGCATGAGTATGAGTATGTGTATGAGTATGAGTATGAGTATGAGTATGTGTATGAGTATGAGTATGAGTATGAGTATGAGTATGAGTATGAGTATAAGTATGAGTATGAGTATGAGTGTGAGTATGAGAATGAGTATGAGTATGTGTATGAGTATGAGTATGATTATGAGTATGAGTATGAGTATGAGTATGAGTATGAGTATGAGTATGAGTATGAGTATGACTATGAGTATGAGTATGAGTATGAGTATGAGTTTAAGTATGAGTATGAGTATGAGTATGTGCATGAGTATGAGTATGTGTATGAGTATGAGTATGAGTATGAGTTTAAGTGTGAGTATGAGTATGAGTATGAGTATGAGTATAAGTATTAGTATTAGTATGAGTATGAGTACGAGTATTAGTATGAGTATGAGTATGAGTATGAGTTTAAGTATGAGTATGAGTATGAGTATGTGCATGAGTATGAGTATGTGTATGAGTATGAGTATGAGTATGAGTATGAGTATGAGTATGAGTATGAGTATGAGTATGAGTATGAGTATGAGTATGAGTATGAGTATGAGTATAAGTATTAGTATGAGTATGAGTAGGAGTACGAGTAGGAGTACGAGTATGCGTATGAGTATGAGTATGAGTATGAGTATGAGTATGAGTATGAGTGTGAGTATGAGTGTGAGTGTGAGTGCGAATGTGAGTACGAGTATGCGTATGAGTATGAGTATGAGTATGAGTATGAGTGTGAGTGTGAGTGCGAATGTGAGTATGAGCATGTGTATGAGTATGAGTATGAGTATGAGTATGAGCATGAGCATGAGCATGAGCGTGAGCTTGAGAATAAGCATGAGTATGAGTTTAACTATGAGTATGAGTACGAGTATGCGTATGAATATGAGTATGAGTATGAGTATGAGTATGTGTATGAGTATGAGTATGAGTATAAGTATGAGTATGAGTATGAGTATGAGTATGAGTATGAGTATGAGTATGAGTATGAGTATGAGTATGAGTATAAGTATGAGTATGAGTATGAGTATGAGTATGAGTATGAGTATGAGTATGAGTATGAGTATGTGCATGAGTATGAGTATGTGTATGAGTATGAGTATGAGTATGAGTATGAGTATGAGTATGAGTATGTGTATGAGTATGAGTATGAGTATGAGTATGAGTATGAGTATGAGTATGAGTATGAGTATGAGTATGACTATGAGTATGAGTATGAGTATGAGTATGAGTTTAAGTATGAGTATGAGTATGAGTATGTGCATGAGTATGAGTATTTGTATGAGTATGAGTATGAGTATGAGTTTAAGTGTGAGTATGAGTATGAGTATGAGTATGAGTATAAGTATTAGTATTAGTATGAGTATGAGTACGAGTATTAGTATGTGTATGAGTATGAGTATGAGTATGAGTATGTGTATGAGTATGAGTATGAGTATGAGTATGAGTATGAGTATGAGTATGAGTATGAGTATAAGTATGAGAATGAGTATGAGTGTGAGTATGAGAATGAGTATGAGTATGTGTATGAGTATGAGTATGATTATGAGTATGAGTATGAGTATGAGTATGAGTATAAGTATTAGTATGAGTATGAGTACGAGTATTAGTATGAGTATGAGTATGATTATGAGTTTATGTGTGAGTATGAGTATGAGCATGAGTATGAGTATGAGTATGAGTATGAGTATGAGTATGAGTATGAGTATGAGTATAAGTATGAGTATGAGTATGAGTATGAGTATGAGTATGAGTATGAGTATGAGTATGAGTATGAGTATGAGTATAAGTATGAGTATGAGTATGAGTATGAGTATGAGTATGAGTATGTGCATGAGTATGAGTATGTGTATGAGTATGAGTATGAGTATGAGTATGAGTATGAGTATAAGTATGAGTATGAGTATGAGTATGAGTATGAGTATGAGTATGAGTATGAGTATGAGTATGAGTATGAGTATGAGTATAAGTATTAGTATGAGTATGAGTACGAGTATTAGTATGAGTATGAGTATGAGTATGAGTTTAAGTGTGAGTATGAGTATGAGCATGAGTATGAGTATGAGTATGAGTATGAGTATGAGTATAAGTATTAGTATGAGTATGAGTATGAGTATGAGTATGAGTATGAGTATAAGTATTATTATGAGTATGAGTACGAGTATTAGTATGAGTATGAGTATGAGTTAAAGTATGAATATGAGTATGAGTATGTGCATGAGTATGAGTATGTGTATGAGTATGAGTATGAGTATGAGTATGTGTATGAGTATGAGTATGAGTATGAGTATGAGTATGAGTATGAGTATGAGTATGAGTATAAGTATGAGAATGAGTATGAGTGTGAGTATGAGTATGAGTATGAGTATGAGTATGAGTATGAGTATGAGTATGAGTATGAGTATGAGTATGAGTATGAGTATGAGTATGTGCATGAGTATGAGTATGTGTATGAGTATGAGTATGAGTATGAGTATGAGTATGAGTATGAGTATGTGTATGAGTATGAGTATGAGTATGAGTATGAGTATGAGTATGAGTATGAGTATGAGTATGAGTATGAGTTAGAGTATGAGTATGTGTATGAGTATGAGTATGAGTATGAGTATGAGTATGAGTATGAGTATGAGTATGAGTGTGAGTGTGAGTGCGAATGTGAGTATGAGCATGTGTATGAGTATGAGTATGAGTATGAGTATGAGTATGAGTATAAGTATTAGTATGAGTATGAGTACGAGCATTAGTATGAGTATGAGTATGAGTATGAGTTTAAGTGTGAGTATGAGTATGAGCATGAGTATGAGTATGAGTATGAGTATGAGTATGAGTATAAGTATTAGTATGAGTATGAGTACGAGTATTAGTATGAGTATGAGTATGAGTATGAGTTAAAGTATGAGTATGAGTATGAGTATGTGCATGAGTATGAGTATGTGTATGAGTATGAGTATGAGTATGAGTATGTGTATGAGTATGAGTATGAGTATGAGTATGAGTATGAGTATGAGTATAAGTATGAGAATGAGTATGAGTGTGAGTATGAGAATGAGTATGAGTATGTGTATGAGTATGAGTATGATTATGAGTATGAGTATGAGTATGAGTATGAGTATGAGTATGAGTATGAGTATGACTATGAGTATGAGTATGAGTATGAGTATGAGTTTAAGTATGAGTATGAGTATGAGTATGTGCATGAGTATGAGTATGTGTATGAGTATGAGTATGAGTATGAGTATGAGTTTAAGTGTGAGTATGAGTATGAGTATGAGTATGAGTATAAGTATGAGTATGAGTATGAGTATGAGTATGAGTATGAGTATGAGTATGAGTATGAGTATGAGTATAAGTATGAGTATGAGTATGAGTATGAGTATGAGTATGAGTATGAGTATGAGTATGAGTATGTGCATGAGTATGAGTATGTGTATGAGTATGAGTATGAGTATGAGTATGAGTATGAGTATGTGTATGAGTATGAGTATGAGTATGAGTATGAGTATGAGTATGAGTATGAGTATGTGCATGAGTATGAGTATGTGTATGAGTATGAGTATGAGTATGAGTATGAGTATGAGTATGAGTATGTGTATGAGTATGAGTATGAGTATGAGTATGAGTATGAGTATGAGTATGAGTATGAGTATGAGTATGAGTGTGAGTGCGAATGTGAGTATGAGCATGTGTATGAGTATGAGTATGAGTATGAGTATGAGTATGAGTATAAGTATTAGTATGAGTATGAGTACGAGTATTAGTATGAGTATGAGTATGAGTATGAGTTTAAGTGTGAGTATGAGTATGAGCATGAGTATGAGTATGAGTATGAGTATGAGTATGAGTATAAGTATTAGTATGAGTATGAGTACGAGTATTAGTATGAGTATGAGTATGAGTATGAGTTAAAGTATGAGTATGAGTATGAGTATGTGCATGAGTATGAGTATGTGTATGAGTATGAGTATGAGTATGAGTATGTGTATGAGTATGAGTATGAGTATGAGTATGAGTATGAGTATGAGTATAAGTATGAGAATGAGTATGAGTGTGAGTATGAGAATGAGTATGAGTATGTGTATGAGTATGAGTATGATTATGAGTATGAGTATGAGTATGAGTATGAGTATGAGTATGAGTATGAGTATGAGTATGAGTATGACTATGAGTATGAGTATGAGTATGAGTATGAGTATGAGTTTAAGTATGAGTATGAGTATGAGTATGTGCATGAGTATGAGTATGTGTATGAGTATGAGTATGAGTATGAGTTTAAGTGTGAGTATGAGTATGAGTATGAGTATGAGTATAAGTATTAGTATTAGTATGAGTATGAGTACGAGTATTAGTATGAGTATGAGTATGAGTATGAGTTTAAGTATGTGTATGAGTATGAGTATGTGCATGAGTATGAGTATGTGTATGAGTATGAGTATGAGTATGAGTATGAGTATGAGTATGAGTATGAGTATGAGTATGAGTATGAGTATGAGTATGAGTATGAGTATGAGTATAAGTATTAGTATGAGTATGAGTAGGAGTACGAGTAGGAGTACGAGTATGCGTATGAGTATGAGTATGAGTATGAGTATGAGTATGAGTATGAGTGTGAGTATGAGTGTGAGTGTGAGTGCGAATGTGAGTACGAGTATGCGTATGAGTATGAGTATGAGTATGAGTATGAGTGTGAGTGTGAGTGCGAATGTGAGTATGAGCATGTGTATGAGTATGAGTATGAGTATGACTATGAGTATGAGTATGAGTATGAGCCTGAGCATGAGCATGAGCGTGAGCGTGAGAATAAGCATGAGTATGAGTTTAACTATGAGTATGAGTACGAGTATGCGTATGAATATGAGTATGAGTATGAGTATGAGTATGAGTATGAGTATGAGTATAAGTATGAGTATGAGTATGAGTATGAGTATGAGTATGAGTATGAGTATGAGTATGAGTATGAGTATAAGTATGAGTATGAGTATGAGTATGAGTATGAGTATGAGTATGAGTATGAGTATGAGTATGTGCATGAGTATGAGTATGTGTATGAGTATGAGTATGAGTATGAGTATGAGTATGAGTATGTGTATGAGTATGAGTATGAGTATGAGCATGAGTATGAGTATGAGTATGAGTATGAGTATGAGTATGAGTATGAGTATGAGTATGAGTATGAGTATGAGTATGAGTATGAGTATGAGTATGAGTATGAGTATGTGCATGAGTATGAGTATGTGTATGAGTATGAGTATGAGTATGAGTATGAGTATGAGTATGAGTATGTGTATGAGTATGAGTATGAGTATGAGTATGAGTATGAGTATGAGTATGAGTATGAGTATGAGTATGAGTTAGAGTATGAGTATGTGTATGAGTATGAGTATGAGTATGAGTATGAGTATGAGTATGAGTATGAGTATGAGTGTGAGTGTGAGTGCGAATGTGAGTATGAGCATGTGTATGAGTATGAGTATGAGTATGAGTATGAGTATGAGTATAAGTATTAGTATGAGTATGAGTACGAGCATTAGTATGAGTATGAGTATGAGTATGAGTTTAAGTGTGAGTATGAGTATGAGCATGAGTATGAGTATGAGTATGAGTATGAGTATGAGTATAAGTATTAGTATGAGTATGAGTACGAGTATTAGTATGAGTATGAGTATGAGTATGAGTTAAAGTATGAGTATGAGTATGAGTATGTGCATGAGTATGAGTATGTGTATGAGTATGAGTATGAGTATGAGTATGTGTATGAGTATGAGTATGAGTATGAGTATGAGTATGAGTATGAGTATAAGTATGAGAATGAGTATGAGTGTGAGTATGAGAATGAGTATGAGTATGTGTATGAGTATGAGTATGATTATGAGTATGAGTATGAGTATGAGTATGAGTATGAGTATGAGTATGAGTATGACTATGAGTATGAGTATGAGTATGAGTATGAGTTTAAGTATGAGTATGAGTATGAGTATGTGCATGAGTATGAGTATGTGTATGAGTATGAGTATGAGTATGAGTATGAGTTTAAGTGTGAGTATGAGTATGAGTATGAGTATGAGTATAAGTATGAGTATGAGTATGAGTATGAGTATGAGTATGAGTATGAGTATGAGTATGAGTATGAGTATAAGTATGAGTATGAGTATGAGTATGAGTATGAGTATGAGTATGAGTATGAGTATGAGTATGTGCATGAGTATGAGTATGTGTATGAGTATGAGTATGAGTATGAGTATGAGTATGAGTATGTGTATGAGTATGAGTATGAGTATGAGTATGAGTATGAGTATGAGTATGAGTATGTGCATGAGTATGAGTATGTGTATGAGTATGAGTATGAGTATGAGTATGAGTATGAGTATGAGTATGTGTATGAGTATGAGTATGAGTATGAGTATGAGTATGAGTATGAGTATGAGTATGAGTATGAGTATGAGTGTGAGTGCGAATGTGAGTATGAGCATGTGTATGAGTATGAGTATGAGTATGAGTATGAGTATGAGTATAAGTATTAGTATGAGTATGAGTACGAGTATTAGTATGAGTATGAGTATGAGTATGAGTTTAAGTGTGAGTATGAGTATGAGCATGAGTATGAGTATGAGTATGAGTATGAGTATGAGTATAAGTATTAGTATGAGTATGAGTACGAGTATTAGTATGAGTATGAGTATGAGTATGAGTTAAAGTATGAGTATGAGTATGAGTATGTGCATGAGTATGAGTATGTGTATGAGTATGAGTATGAGTATGAGTATGTGTATGAGTATGAGTATGAGTATGAGTATGAGTATGAGTATGAGTATAAGTATGAGAATGAGTATGAGTGTGAGTATGAGAATGAGTATGAGTATGTGTATGAGTATGAGTATGATTATGAGTATGAGTATGAGTATGAGTATGAGTATGAGTATGAGTATGAGTATGAGTATGAGTATGACTATGAGTATGAGTATGAGTATGAGTATGAGTATGAGTTTAAGTATGAGTATGAGTATGAGTATGTGCATGAGTATGAGTATGTGTATGAGTATGAGTATGAGTATGAGTTTAAGTGTGAGTATGAGTATGAGTATGAGTATGAGTATAAGTATTAGTATTAGTATGAGTATGAGTACGAGTATTAGTATGAGTATGAGTATGAGTATGAGTTTAAGTATGTGTATGAGTATGAGTATGTGCATGAGTATGAGTATGTGTATGAGTATGAGTATGAGTATGAGTATGAGTATGAGTATGAGTATGAGTATGAGTATGAGTATGAGTATGAGTATGAGTATGAGTATGAGTATAAGTATTAGTATGAGTATGAGTAGGAGTACGAGTAGGAGTACGAGTATGCGTATGAGTATGAGTATGAGTATGAGTATGAGTATGAGTATGAGTGTGAGTATGAGTGTGAGTGTGAGTGCGAATGTGAGTACGAGTATGCGTATGAGTATGAGTATGAGTATGAGTATGAGTGTGAGTGTGAGTGCGAATGTGAGTATGAGCATGTGTATGAGTATGAGTATGAGTATGACTATGAGTATGAGTATGAGTATGAGCCTGAGCATGAGCATGAGCGTGAGCGTGAGAATAAGCATGAGTATGAGTTTAACTATGAGTATGAGTACGAGTATGCGTATGAATATGAGTATGAGTATGAGTATGAGTATGAGTATGAGTATGAGTATAAGTATGAGTATGAGTATGAGTATGAGTATGAGTATGAGTATGAGTATGAGTATGAGTATGAGTATAAGTATGAGTATGAGTATGAGTATGAGTATGAGTATGAGTATGAGTATGAGTATGAGTATGTGCATGAGTATGAGTATGTGTATGAGTATGAGTATGAGTATGAGTATGAGTATGAGTATGTGTATGAGTATGAGTATGAGTATGAGCATGAGTATGAGTATGAGTATGAGTATGAGTATGAGTATGAGTATGAGTATGAGTATGAGTATGACTATGAGTATGAGTATGAGTATGAGTATGAGTTTAAGTATGAGTATGAGTATGAGTATGTGCATGAGTATGAGTATTTGTATGAGTATGAGTATGAGTATGAGTTTAAGTGTGAGTATGAGTATGAGTATGAGTATGAGTATAAGTATTAGTATTAGTATGAGTATGAGTACGAGTATTAGTATGTGTATGAGTATGAGTATGAGTATGAGTATGTGTATGAGTATGAGTATGAGTATGAGTATGAGTATGAGTATGAGTATGAGTATGAGTATGAGTATAAGTATGAGAATGAGTATGAGTGTGAGTATGAGAATGAGTATGAGTATGTGTATGAGTATGAGTATGATTATGAGTATGAGTATGAGTATGAGTATGAGTATAAGTATTAGTATGAGTATGAGTACGAGTATTAGTATGAGTATGAGTATGATTATGAGTTTATGTGTGAGTATGAGTATGAGCATGAGTATGAGTATGAGTATGAGTATGAGTATGAGTATGAGTATGAGTATGAGTATAAGTATGAGTAGGAGTATGAGTATGAGTATGAGTATGAGTATGAGTATGAGTATGAGTATGAGTATGAGTATAAGTATGAGTATGAGTATGAGTATGAGTATGAGTATGAGTATGTGCATGAGTATGAGTATGTGTATGAGTATGAGTATGAGTATGAGTATGAGTATGAGTATGAGTATAAGTATGAGTATGAGTATGAGTATGAGTATGAGTATGAGTATGAGTATGAGTATGAGTATGAGTATGAGTATAAGTATTAGTATGAGTATGAGTACGAGTATTAGTATGAGTATGAGTATGAGTATGAGTATGAGTTTAAGTGTGAGTATGAGTATGAGCATGAGTATGAGTATGAGTATGAGTATGAGTATGAGTATAAGTATTAGTATGAGTATGAGTATGAGTATGAGTATGAGTATGAGTATAAGTATTATTATGAGTATGAGTACGAGTATTAGTATGAGTATGAGTATGAGTTAAAGTATGAATATGAGTATGAGTATGTGCATGAGTATGAGTATGTGTATGAGTATGAGTATGAGTATGAGTATGTGTATGAGTATGAGTATGAGTATGAGTATGAGTATGAGTATGAGTATGAGTATGAGTATAAGTATGAGAATGAGTATGAGTGTGAGTATGAGTATGAGTATGAGTATGAGTATGAGTATGAGTATGACTGTGAGTATGAGTATGAGTATGAGTATGAGTATGAGTACGAGTATGCGTATGAATATGAGTATGAGTATGAGTATGAGTATGAGTATGAGTATGAGTACGAGTATGCGTATGAATATGAGTATGAGTATGAGTATGAGTATGAGTATGAGTATGAGTATAAGTATGAGTATGAGTATGAGTATGAGTATGAGTATGAGTATGAGTATGAGTATGAGTATGAGTATAAGTATTAGTATGAGTATGAGTACGAGTATTAGTATGAGTATGAGTATGATTATGAGTTTATGTGTGAGTATGAGTATGAGCATGAGTATGAGTATGAGTATGAGTATGAGTATGAGTATGAGTATGAGTATGAGTATAAGTATGAGTATGAGTATGAGTATGAGTATGAGTATGAGTATGAGTATGAGTATGAGTATAAGTATGAGTATGAGTATGAGTATGAGTATGAGTATGAGCATGTGCATGAGTATGAGTATGTGTATGAGTATGAGTATGAGTATGAGTATGAGTATGAGTATAAGTATGAGTATGAGTATGAGTATGAGTATGAGTATGAGTATGAGTATGAGTATGAGTATGAGTATGAGTATGAGTATGAGTATGAGTATGTGCATGAGTATGAGTATGTGTATGAGTATGAGTATGAGTATGAGTATGAGTATGAGAATGAGTATGTGTATGAGTATGAGTATGAGTATGAGTATGAGTATGAGTATGAGTATGAGTATGAGTATGAGTATGAGTATGAGTTAGAGTATGAGTATGTGTATGAGTATGAGTATGAGTATGAGTATGAGTATGAGTATGAGTATGAGTATGAGTGTGAGTGTGAGTGCGAATGTGAGTATGAGCATGTGTATGAGTATGAGTATGAGTATGAGTATGAGTATGAGTATAAGTATTAGTATGAGTATGAGTACGAGTATTAGTATGAGTATGAGTATGAGTATGAGTTTAAGTGTGAGTATGAGTATGAGCATGAGCATGAGTATGAGTATGAGTATGAGTATGAGTATGAGTATAAGTATTAGTATGAGTATGAGTACGAGTATTAGTATGAGTATGAGTATGAGTATGAGTTAAAGTATGAGTATGAGTATGAGTATGTGCATGAGTATGAGTATGTGTATGAGTATGAGTATGAGTATGAGTATGTGTATGAGTATGAGTATGAGTATGAGTATGAGTATGAGTATGAGTATAAGTATGAGAATGAGTATGAGTGTGAGTATGAGAATGAGTATGAGTATGTGTATGAGTATGAGTATGATTATGAGTATGAGTATGAGTATGAGTATGAGTATGAGTATGAGTATGAGTATGACTATGAGTATGAGTATGAGTATGAGTATGAGTTTAAGTATGAGTATGAGTATGAGTATGTGCATGAGTATGTGTATGTGTATGAGTATGAGTATGAGTATGAGTTTAAGTGTGAGTATGAGTATGAGTATGAGTATGAGTATAAGTATTAGTATTAGTATGAGTATGAGTACGAGTATTAGTATGAGTATGAGTATGAGTATGAGTTTAAGTATGAGTATGAGTATGAGTATGTGCATGAGTATGAGTATGTGTATGAGTATGAGTATGAGTATGAGTATGAGTATGAGTATGAGTATGAGTATGAGTATGAGTATGAGTATGAGTATGAGTATGAGTATGAGTATGAGTATGAGTATGAGTATGAGTATGAGTATGAGTATGAGTATGAGTATGAGTATGAGTATGAGTATGAGTATGAGTATGAGTATAAGTATGAGAATGAGTATGAGTGTGAGTATGAGAATGAGTATGAGTATGTGTATGAGTATGAGTATGATTATGAGTATGAGTATGAGTATGAGTATGAGTATAAGTATTAGTATGAGTATGAGTACGAGTATTAGTATGAGTATGAGTATGATTATGAGTTTATGTGTGAGTATGAGTATGAGCATGAGTATGAGTATGAGTATGAGTATGAGTATGAGTATGAGTATGAGTATGAGTATAAGTATGAGTAGGAGTATGAGTATGAGTATGAGTATGAGTATGAGTATGAGTATGAGTATGAGTATAAGTATGAGTATGAGTATGAGTATGAGTATGAGTATGAGTATGTGCATGAGTATGAGTATGTGTATGAGTATGAGTATGAGTATGAGTATGAGTATGAGTATAAGTATGAGTATGAGTATGAGTATGAGTATGAGTATGAGTATGAGTATGAGTATGAGTATGAGTATAAGTATTAGTATGAGTATGAGTACGAGTATTAGTATGAGTATGAGTATGAGTATGAGTTTAAGTGTGAGTATGAGTATGAGCATGAGTATGAGTATGAGTATGAGTATGAGTATGAGTATAAGTATTAGTATGAGTATGAGTATGAGTATGAGTATGAGTATGAGTATAAGTATTATTATGAGTATGAGTACGAGTATTAGTATGAGTATGAGTATGAGTTAAAGTATGAATATGAGTATGAGTATGTGCATGAGTATGAGTATGTGTATGAGTATGAGTATGAGTATGAGTATGTGTATGAGTATGAGTATGAGTATGAGTATGAGTATGAGTATGAGTATGAGTATGAGTATAAGTATGAGAATGAGTATGAGTGTGAGTATGAGTATGAGTATGAGTATGAGTATGAGTATGAGTATGACTGTGAGTATGAGTATGAGTATGAGTATGAGTATGAGTACGAGTATGCGTATGAATATGAGTATGAGTATGAGTATGAGTATGAGTATGAGTATGAGTACGAGTATGCGTATGAATATGAGTATGAGTATGAGTATGAGTATGAGTATGAGTATGAGTATAAGTATGAGTATGAGTATGAGTATGAGTATGAGTATGAGTATGAGTATGAGTATGAGTATGAGTATAAGTATTAGTATGAGTATGAGTACGAGTATTAGTATGAGTATGAGTATGATTATGAGTTTATGTGTGAGTATGAGTATGAGCATGAGTATGAGTATGAGTATGAGTATGAGTATGAGTATGAGTATGAGTATGAGTATGAGTATAAGTATGAGTATGAGTATGAGTATGAGTATGAGTATGAGTATGAGTATGAGTATGAGTATAAGTATGAGTATGAGTATGAGTATGAGTATGAGTATGAGCATGTGCATGAGTATGAGTATGTGTATGAGTATGAGTATGAGTATGAGTATGAGTATGAGTATAAGTATGAGTATGAGTATGAGTATGAGTATGAGTATGAGTATGAGTATGAGTATGAGTATGAGTATGAGTATGAGTATGAGTATGAGTATGTGCATGAGTATGAGTATGTGTATGAGTATGAGTATGAGTATGAGTATGAGTATGAGTATGAGTATGTGTATGAGTATGAGTATGAGTATGAGTATGAGTATGAGTATGAGTATGAGTATGAGTATGAGTATGAGTATGAGTTAGAGTATGAGTATGTGTATGAGTATGAGTATGAGTATGAGTATGAGTATGAGTATGAGTATGAGTATGAGTGTGAGTGTGAGTGCGAATGTGAGTATGAGCATGTGTATGAGTATGAGTATGAGTATGAGTATGAGTATGAGTATAAGTATTAGTATGAGTATGAGTACGAGTATTAGTATGAGTATGAGTATGAGTATGAGTTTAAGTGTGAGTATGAGTATGAGCATGAGCATGAGTATGAGTATGAGTATGAGTATGAGTATGAGTATAAGTATTAGTATGAGTATGAGTACGAGTATTAGTATGAGTATGAGTATGAGTATGAGTTAAAGTATGAGTATGAGTATGAGTATGTGCATGAGTATGAGTATGTGTATGAGTATGAGTATGAGTATGAGTATGTGTATGAGTATGAGTATGAGTATGAGTATGAGTATGAGTATGAGTATAAGTATGAGAATGAGTATGAGTGTGAGTATGAGAATGAGTATGAGTATGTGTATGAGTATGAGTATGATTATGAGTATGAGTATGAGTATGAGTATGAGTATGAGTATGAGTATGAGTATGACTATGAGTATGAGTATGAGTATGAGTATGAGTTTAAGTATGAGTATGAGTATGAGTATGTGCATGAGTATGTGTATGTGTATGAGTATGAGTATGAGTATGAGTTTAAGTGTGAGTATGAGTATGAGTATGAGTATGAGTATAAGTATTAGTATTAGTATGAGTATGAGTACGAGTATTAGTATGAGTATGAGTATGAGTATGAGTTTAAGTATGAGTATGAGTATGAGTATGTGCATGAGTATGAGTATGTGTATGAGTATGAGTATGAGTATGAGTATGAGTATGAGTATGAGTATGAGTATGAGTATGAGTATGAGTATGAGTATGAGTATGAGTATGAGTATGAGTATGAGTATGAGTATGAGTATGAGTATGAGTATGAGTATGAGTATGAGTATGAGTATGAGTATGAGTATAAGTATTAGTATGAGTATGAGTAGGAGTACGAGTAGGAGTACGAGTATGCGTATGAGTATGAGTATGAGTATGAGTATGAGTGTGAGTATGAGTGTGAGTGTGAGTGCGAATGTGAGTACGAGTATGCGTATGAGTATGAGTATGAGTATGAGTGTGAGTGTGAGTGCGAATGTGAGTATGAGCATGTGTATGAGTATGAGTATGAGTATGACTATGAGTATGAGTATGAGTATGAGCATGAGCATGAGCATGAGCGTGAGCGTGAGAATAAGCATGAGTATGAGTTTAACTATGAGTATGAGTACGAGTATGCGTATGAATATGAGTATGAGTATGAGTATGAGTATGAGTATGAGTATGAGTATAAGTATGAGTATGAGTATGAGTATGAGTATGAGTATGAGTATGAGTATGAGTATGAGTATGAGTATGAGGATAAGTATGAGTATGAGTATGAGTATGAGTATGAGTATGAGTATGAGTATGAGTATGAGTATGTGCATGAGTATGAGTATGTGTATTAGTATGAGTATGAATATGAGTATGAGTATGAGTATGAGTATGAGTATGAGTATGAGTATAAGTATGAGTATGAGTATGAGTATGAGTATGAGTATGAGTATGAGTTTAAGTATGAGTATGAGTATGAGTATGTGCATGAGTATGAGTATGTGTATGAGTATGAGTATGAGTATGAGTATGAGTATGAGTATGAGTATGAGTATGAGTATGAGTATGAGTATGAGTATGAGTATGAGTATGAGTATGAGTATGAGTATGAGTATGAGTATGAGTATGAGTATGAGTATGAGTATGAGTATGAGTATGAGTATGAGTATGAGTATGAGTATGAGTATGAGTATGAGTATAAGTATGAGAATGAGTATGAGTGTGAGTATGAGAATGAGTATGAGTATGTGTATGAGTATGAGTATGATTATGAGTATGAGTATGAGTATGAGTATGAGTATAAGTATTAGTATGAGTATGAGTACGAGTATTAGTATGAGTATGAGTATGATTATGAGTTTATGTGTGAGTATGAGTATGAGCATGAGTATGAGTATGAGTATGAGTATGAGTATGAGTATGAGTATGAGTATGAGTATAAGTATGAGTAGGAGTATGAGTATGAGTATGAGTATGAGTATGAGTATGAGTATGAGTATGAGTATAAGTATGAGTATGAGTATGAGTATGAGTATGAGTATGAGTATGTGCATGAGTATGAGTATGTGTATGAGTATGAGTATGAGTATGAGTATGAGTATGAGTATAAGTATGAGTATGAGTATGAGTATGAGTATGAGTATGAGTATGAGTATGAGTATGAGTATGAGTATAAGTATTAGTATGAGTATGAGTACGAGTATTAGTATGAGTATGAGTATGAGTATGAGTTTAAGTGTGAGTATGAGTATGAGCATGAGTATGAGTATGAGTATGAGTATGAGTATGAGTATAAGTATTAGTATGAGTATGAGTATGAGTATGAGTATGAGTATGAGTATAAGTATTATTATGAGTATGAGTACGAGTATTAGTATGAGTATGAGTATGAGTTAAAGTATGAATATGAGTATGAGTATGTGCATGAGTATGAGTATGTGTATGAGTATGAGTATGAGTATGAGTATGTGTATGAGTATGAGTATGAGTATGAGTATGAGTATGAGTATGAGTATGAGTATGAGTATAAGTATGAGAATGAGTATGAGTGTGAGTATGAGTATGAGTATGAGTATGAGTATGAGTATGAGTATGACTGTGAGTATGAGTATGAGTATGAGTATGAGTATGAGTACGAGTATGCGTATGAATATGAGTATGAGTATGAGTATGAGTATGAGTATGAGTATGAGTACGAGTATGCGTATGAATATGAGTATGAGTATGAGTATGAGTATGAGTATGAGTATGAGTATAAGTATGAGTATGAGTATGAGTATGAGTATGAGTATGAGTATGAGTATGAGTATGAGTATGAGTATAAGTATTAGTATGAGTATGAGTACGAGTATTAGTATGAGTATGAGTATGATTATGAGTTTATGTGTGAGTATGAGTATGAGCATGAGTATGAGTATGAGTATGAGTATGAGTATGAGTATGAGTATGAGTATGAGTATGAGTATAAGTATGAGTATGAGTATGAGTATGAGTATGAGTATGAGTATGAGTATGAGTATGAGTATAAGTATGAGTATGAGTATGAGTATGAGTATGAGTATGAGCATGTGCATGAGTATGAGTATGTGTATGAGTATGAGTATGAGTATGAGTATGAGTATGAGTATAAGTATGAGTATGAGTATGAGTATGAGTATGAGTATGAGTATGAGTATGAGTATGAGTATGAGTATGAGTATGAGTATGAGTATGAGTATGAGTATGTGCATGAGTATGAGTATGTGTATGAGTATGAGTATGAGTATGAGTATGAGTATGAGTATGTGTATGAGTATGAGTATGAGTATGAGTATGAGTATGAGTATGAGTATGAGTATGAGTATGAGTATGAGTTAGAGTATGAGTATGTGTATGAGTATGAGTATGAGTATGAGTATGAGTATGAGTATGAGTATGAGTATGAGTGTGAGTGTGAGTGCGAATGTGAGTATGAGCATGTGTATGAGTATGAGTATGAGTATGAGTATGAGTATGAGTATAAGTATTAGTATGAGTATGAGTACGAGTATTAGTATGAGTATGAGTATGAGTATGAGTTTAAGTGTGAGTATGAGTATGAGCATGAGCATGAGTATGAGTATGAGTATGAGTATGAGTATGAGTATAAGTATTAGTATGAGTATGAGTACGAGTATTAGTATGAGTATGAGTATGAGTATGAGTTAAAGTATGAGTATGAGTATGAGTATGTGCATGAGTATGAGTATGTGTATGAGTATGAGTATGAGTATGAGTATGTGTATGAGTATGAGTATGAGTATGAGTATGAGTATGAGTATGAGTATAAGTATGAGAATGAGTATGAGTGTGAGTATGAGAATGAGTATGAGTATGTGTATGAGTATGAGTATGATTATGAGTATGAGTATGAGTATGAGTATGAGTATGAGTATGAGTATGAGTATGACTATGAGTATGAGTATGAGTATGAGTATGAGTTTAAGTATGAGTATGAGTATGAGTATGTGCATGAGTATGTGTATGTGTATGAGTATGAGTATGAGTATGAGTTTAAGTGTGAGTATGAGTATGAGTATGAGTATGAGTATAAGTATTAGTATTAGTATGAGTATGAGTACGAGTATTAGTATGAGTATGAGTATGAGTATGAGTTTAAGTATGAGTATGAGTATGAGTATGTGCATGAGTATGAGTATGTGTATGAGTATGAGTATGAGTATGAGTATGAGTATGAGTATGAGTATGAGTATGAGTATGAGTATGAGTATGAGTATGAGTATGAGTATGAGTATGAGTATGAGTATGAGTATGAGTATGAGTATGAGTATGAGTATGAGTATGAGTATGAGTATGAGTATAAGTATTAGTATGAGTATGAGTAGGAGTACGAGTAGGAGTACGAGTATGCGTATGAGTATGAGTATGAGTATGAGTATGAGTGTGAGTATGAGTGTGAGTGTGAGTGCGAATGTGAGTACGAGTATGCGTATGAGTATGAGTATGAGTATGAGTGTGAGTGTGAGTGCGAATGTGAGTATGAGCATGTGTATGAGTATGAGTATGAGTATGACTATGAGTATGAGTATGAGTATGAGCATGAGCATGAGCATGAGCGTGAGCGTGAGAATAAGCATGAGTATGAGTTTAACTATGAGTATGAGTACGAGTATGCGTATGAATATGAGTATGAGTATGAGTATGAGTATGAGTATGAGTATGAGTATAAGTATGAGTATGAGTATGAGTATGAGTATGAGTATGAGTATGAGTATGAGTATGAGTATGAGTATGAGGATAAGTATGAGTATGAGTATGAGTATGAGTATGAGTATGAGTATGAGTATGAGTATGAGTATGTGCATGAGTATGAGTATGTGTATTAGTATGAGTATGAGTATGAGTATGAGTATGAGTATGTGTATGAGTATGAGTATGAGTATGAGTATGAGTATGAGTATGAGTATGAGTATAAGTATGAGAATGAGTATGAGTGTGAGTATGAGAATGAGTATGAGTATGATTATGAGTATGAGTATGAGTATGAGTATGAGTATGAGTATGAGTATGAGTATGTGTATGAGTATGAGTATGAGTATGAGTATGAGTATGAGTATGAGTATGAGTATGAGTATGAGTATAAGTATGAGAATGAGTATGAGTGTGAGTATGAGAATGAGTATGAGTATGATTATGAGTATGAGTATGAGTATGAGTATGAGTATGAGTATGAGTATGACTATGAGTATGAGTATGAGTATGAGTATGAGTTTAAGTATGAGTATGAGTATGAGTATGTGCATGAGTATGAGTATGTGTATGAGTATGAGTATGAGTATGAGTTTAAGTGTGAGTATGAGTATGAGTATGAGTATGAGTATAAGTATTAGTATTAGTATGAGTATGAGTACGAGTATTAGTATGAGTATGAGTATGAGTATGAGTTTAAGTATGAGTATGAGTATGAGTATGTGCATGAGTATGAGTATGTGTATGAGTATGAGTATGAGTATGAGTATGAGTATGAGTATGAGTATGAGTATGAGTATGAGTATGAGTATGAGTATGAGTATGAGTATGAGTATGAGTATGAGTATGAGTATGAGTATGAGTATGAGTATGAGTATGAGTATGTGTATGAGTATGAGTATGAGTATGAGTATGAGTATGAGTATGAGTATGAGTATGAGTATGAGTATGAGTATGAGTATGAGTATGAGTATGAGTATGAGTATGAGTATGAGTATTTGTATGAGTATGAGTATGAGTATGAGTTTAAGTGTGAGTATGAGTATGAGTATGAGTATGAGTATAAGTATTAGTATTAGTATGAGTATGAGTACGAGTATTAGTATGTGTATGAGTATGAGTATGAGTATGAGTATGAGTATGTGTATGAGTATGAGTATGAGTATGAGTATGAGTATGAGTATGAGTATGAGTATGAGTATGAGTATAAGTATGAGAATGAGTATGTGTATGAGTATGAGTATGAGTATGAGCATGAGCATGAGTATGAGTATGAGTATGAGTATGAGTATGAGTATAAGTATTAGTATGAGTATGAGTACGAGTATTAGTATGAGTATGAGTATGAGTATGAGTTAAAGTATGAGTATGAGTATGAGTATGTGCATGAGTATGAGTATGTGTATGAGTATGAGTTTGAGTATGAGTATGTGTATGAGTATGAGTATGAGTATGAGTATGAGTATGAGTATGAGTATAAGTATGAGAATGAGTATGAGTGTGAGTATGAGAATGAGTATGAGTATGTGTATGAGTATGAGTATGATTATGAGTATGAGTATGAGTATGAGTATGAGTATGAGTATGAGTATGACTATGAGTATGAGTATGAGTATGAGTATGAGTTTAAGTATGAGTATGAGTAAGAGTATGTGCATGAGTATGTGTATGTGTATGAGTATGAGTATGAGTATGAGTTTAAGTGTGAGTATGAGTATGAGTATGAGTATGAGTATAAGTATTAGTATTAGTATGAGTATGAGTACGAGTATTAGTATGAGTATGAGTATGAGTATGAGTTTAAGTATGAGTATGAGTATGAGTATGTGCATGAGTATGAGTATGTGTATGAGTATGAGTATGAGTATGAGTATGAGTATGAGTATGAGTATGAGTATGAGTATGAGTATGAGTATGAGTATGAGTATGAGTATGAGTATGAGTATGAGTATGAGTATGAGTATGAGTATGAGTATGAGTATGAGTATGAGTATAAGTATTAGTATGAGTATGAGTAGGAGTACGAGTAGGAGTACGAGTATGCGTATGAGTATGAGTATGAGTATGAGTATGAGTGTGAGTATGAGTGTGAGTGTGAGTGCGAATGTGAGTACGAGTATGCGTATGAGCATGTGTATGAGTATGAGTATGAGTATGACTATGAGTATGAGTATGAGTATGAGCATGAGCATGAGCATGAGCGTGAGCGTGAGAATAAGCATGAGTATGAGTTTAACTATGAGTATGAGTACGAGTATGCGTATGAATATGAGTATGAGTATGAGTATGAGTATGAGTATGAGTATAAGTATGAATATGAGTATGAGTATGAGTATGAGTATGAGTATGAGTATGAGTATGAGTATAAGTATGAGTATGAGTATGAGTATGAGTATGAGTATGAGTATGAGTATGAGTATGAGTATGAGTATAAGTATGAGTATGAGTATGAGTATGAGTATGAGTATGAGTATGAGTATGAGTATGAGTATGAGTATGTGCATGAGTATGAGTATGTGTATTAGTATGAGTATGAGTATGAGTATGAGTATGAGTATGTGTATGAGTATGAGTATGAGTATGAGTATGAGTATGAGTATGAGTATGAGTATGAGTATGAGTATGAGTATGAGTATGACTATGAGTATGAGTATGAGTATGAGTATGAGTTTAAGTATGAGTATGAGTATGTGCATGAGTATGAGTATTTGTATGAGTATGAGTATGAGTATGAGTTTAAGTGTGAGTATGAGTATGAGTATGAGTATGAGTATAAGTATTAGTATTAGTATGAGTATGAGTACGAGTATTAGTATGTGTATGAGTATGAGTATGAGTATGAGTATGAGTATGTGTATGAGTATGAGTATGAGTATGAGTATGAGTATGAGTATGAGTATGAGTATGAGTATGAGTATAAGTATGAGAATGAGTATGAGTGTGAGTATGAGAATGAGTATGAGTATGATTATGAGTATGAGTATGAGTATGAGTATGAGTATGAGTATGACTATGAGTATGAGTATGAGTATGAGTATGAGTTTAAGTATGAGTATGAGTATGAGTATGTGCATGAGTATGAGTATGTGTATGAGTATGAGTATGAGTATGAGTTTAAGTGTGAGTATGAGTATGAGTATGAGTATGAGTATAAGTATTAGTATTAGTATGAGTATGAGTACGAGTATTATTATGAGTATGAGTATGAGTATGAGTTTAAGTATGAGTATGAGTATGAGTATGTGCATGAGTATGAGTATGTGTATGAGTATGAGTATGAGTATGAGTATGAGTATGAGTATGAGTATGAGTATGAGTATGAGTATGAGTATGAGTATGAGTATGAGTATGAGTATGAGTATGAGTATGAGTATGAGTATGAGTATGAGTATGAGTATGAGTATGAGTATGAGTATGAGTATAAGTATTAGTATGAGTATGAGTAGGAGTACGAGTAGGAGTACGAGTATGCGTATGAGTATGAGTATGAGTATGAGTATGAGTGTGAGTATGAGTGTGAGTGTGAGTGCGAATGTGAGTACGAGTATGCGTATGAGTATGAGTATGAGTATGAGTATGAGTGTGAGTGTGAGTGCGAATGTGAGTATGAGCATGTGTATGAGTATGAGTATGAGTATGACTATGAGTATGAGTATGAGTATGAGCATGAGCATGAGCATGAGCGTGAGCGTGAGAATAAGCATGAGTATGAGTTTAACTATGAGTATGAGTACGAGTATGCGTATGAATATGAGTATGAGTATGAGTATGAGTATGAGTATGAGTATAAGTATGAGTATGAGTATGAGTATGAGTATGAGTATGAGTATGAGTATGAGTATGAGTATGAGTATGAGTATGAGTATGAGTATAAGTATGAGTATGAGTATGAGTATGAGTATGAGTATGAGTATGAGTATGAGTGTGAGTGTGAGTGCGAATGTGAGTATGAGCATGTGTATGAGTATGAGTATGAGTATGACTATGAGTATGAGTATGAGTATGAGCATGAGCATGAGCATGAGCGTGAGCGTGAGAATAAGCATGAGTATGAGTTTAACTATGAGTATGAGTACGAGTATGCGTATGAATATGAGTATGAGTATGAGTATGAGTATGAGTATGAGTATGAGTATGAGTATGAGTATGAGTATGAGTATGAGTATGAGTATGAGTATGAGTATAAGTATTAGTATGAGTATGAGTAGGAGTACGAGTAGGAGTACGAGTATGCGTATGAGTATGAGTATGAGTATGAGTATGAGTATGAGTATGAGTGTGAGTATGAGTGTGAGTGTGAGTGCGAATGTGAGTACGAGTATGCGTATGAGTATGAGTATGAGTATGAGTATGAGTGTGAGTGTGAGTGCGAATGTGAGTATGAGCATGTGTATGAGTATGAGTATGAGTATGACTATGAGTATGAGTATGAGTATGAGCCTGAGCATGAGCATGAGCGTGAGCGTGAGAATAAGCATGAGTATGAGTTTAACTATGAGTATGAGTACGAGTATGCGTATGAATATGAGTATGAGTATGAGTATGAGTATGAGTATGAGTATAAGTATGAGTATGAGTATGAGTATGAGTATGAGTATGAGTATGAGTATGAGTATGAGTATGAGTATAAGTATGAGTATGAGTATGAGTATGAGTATGAGTATGAGTATGAGTATGAGTATGAGTATGTGCATGAGTATGAGTATGTGTATGAGTATGAGTATGAGTATGAGTATGAGTATGAGTATGTGTATGAGTATGAGTATGAGTATGAGCATGAGTATGAGTATGAGTATGAGTATGAGTATGAGTATGAGTATGAGTATGAGTATGAGTATGACTATGACTATGAGTATGAGTATGAGTATGAGTATGAGTTTAAGTATGAGTATGAGTATGAGTATGTGCATGAGTATGAGTATTTGTATGAGTATGAGTATGAGTATGAGTTTAAGTGTGAGTATGAGTATGAGTATGAGTATGAGTATAAGTATTAGTATTAGTATGAGTATGAGTACGAGTATTAGTATGTGTATGAGTATGAGTATGAGTATGAGTATGTGTATGAGTATGAGTATGAGTATGAGTATGAGTATGAGTATGAGTATGAGTATGAGTATAAGTATGAGAATGAGTATGAGTGTGAGTATGAGAATGAGTATGAGTATGTGTATGAGTATGAGTATGATTATGAGTATGAGTATGAGTATGAGTATGAGTATAAGTATTAGTATGAGTATGAGTACGAGTATTAGTATGAGTATGAGTATGATTATGAGTTTATGTGTGAGTATGAGTATGAGCATGAGTATGAGTATGAGTATGAGTATGAGTATGAGTATGAGTATGAGTATGAGTATAAGTATGAGTAGGAGTATGAGTATGAGTATGAGTATGAGTATGAGTATGAGTATGAGTATGAGTATAAGTATGAGTATGAGTATGAGTATGAGTATGAGTATGAGTATGTGCATGAGTATGAGTATGTGTATGAGTATGAGTATGAGTATGAGTATGAGTATGAGTATAAGTATGAGTATGAGTATGAGTATGAGTATGAGTATGAGTATGAGTATGAGTATGAGTATGAGTATAAGTATTAGTATGAGTATGAGTACGAGTATTAGTATGAGTATGAGTATGAGTATGAGTTTAAGTGTGAGTATGAGTATGAGCATGAGTATGAGTATGAGTATGAGTATGAGTATGAGTATAAGTATTAGTATGAGTATGAGTATGAGTATGAGTATGAGTATGAGTATAAGTATTATTATGAGTATGAGTACGAGTATTAGTATGAGTATGAGTATGAGTTAAAGTATGAATATGAGTATGAGTATGTGCATGAGTATGAGTATGTGTATGAGTATGAGTATGAGTATGAGTATGTGTATGAGTATGAGTATGAGTATGAGTATGAGTATGAGTATGAGTATGAGTATGAGTATAAGTATGAGAATGAGTATGAGTGTGAGTATGAGTATGAGTATGAGTATGAGTATGAGTATGAGTATGACTGTGAGTATGAGTATGAGTATGAGTATGAGTATGAGTACGAGTATGCGTATGAATATGAGTATGAGTATGAGTATGAGTATGAGTATGAGTATGAGTACGAGTATGCGTATGAATATGAGTATGAGTATGAGTATGAGTATGAGTATGAGTATGAGTATAAGTATGAGTATGAGTATGAGTATGAGTATGAGTATGAGTATGAGTATGAGTATGAGTATGAGTATAAGTATTAGTATGAGTATGAGTACGAGTATTAGTATGAGTATGAGTATGATTATGAGTTTATGTGTGAGTATGAGTATGAGCATGAGTATGAGTATGAGTATGAGTATGAGTATGAGTATGAGTATGAGTATGAGTATAAGTATGAGTATGAGTATGAGTATGAGTATGAGTATGAGTATGAGTATGAGTATGAGTATAAGTATGAGTATGAGTATGAGTATGAGTATGAGTATGAGCATGTGCATGAGTATGAGTATGTGTATGAGTATGAGTATGAGTATGAGTATGAGTATGAGTATAAGTATGAGTATGAGTATGAGTATGAGTATGAGTATGAGTATGAGTATGAGTATGAGTATGAGTATGAGTATGAGTATGAGTATGAGTATGAGTATGTGCATGAGTATGAGTATGTGTATGAGTATGAGTATGAGTATGAGTATGAGTATGAGTATGAGTATGTGTATGAGTATGAGTATGAGTATGAGTATGAGTATGAGTATGAGTATGAGTATGAGTATGAGTATGAGTATGAGTTAGAGTATGAGTATGTGTATGAGTATGAGTATGAGTATGAGTATGAGTATGAGTATGAGTATGAGTATGAGTGTGAGTGTGAGTGCGAATGTGAGTATGAGCATGTGTATGAGTATGAGTATGAGTATGAGTATGAGTATGAGTATAAGTATTAGTATGAGTATGAGTACGAGTATTAGTATGAGTATGAGTATGAGTATGAGTTTAAGTGTGAGTATGAGTATGAGCATGAGCATGAGTATGAGTATGAGTATGAGTATGAGTATGAGTATAAGTATTAGTATGAGTATGAGTACGAGTATTAGTATGAGTATGAGTATGAGTATGAGTTAAAGTATGAGTATGAGTATGAGTATGTGCATGAGTATGAGTATGTGTATGAGTATGAGTATGAGTATGAGTATGTGTATGAGTATGAGTATGAGTATGAGTATGAGTATGAGTATGAGTATAAGTATGAGAATGAGTATGAGTGTGAGTATGAGAATGAGTATGAGTATGTGTATGAGTATGAGTATGATTATGAGTATGAGTATGAGTATGAGTATGAGTATGAGTATGAGTATGAGTATGACTATGAGTATGAGTATGAGTATGAGTATGAGTATGAGTTTAAGTATGAGTATGAGTATGAGTATGTGCATGAGTATGTGTATGTGTATGAGTATGAGTATGAGTATGAGTTTAAGTGTGAGTATGAGTATGAGTATGAGTATGAGTATAAGTATTAGTATTAGTATGAGTATGAGTACGAGTATTAGTATGAGTATGAGTATGAGTATGAGTTTAAGTATGAGTATGAGTATGAGTATGTGCATGAGTATGAGTATGTGTATGAGTATGAGTATGAGTATGAGTATGAGTATGAGTATGAGTATGAGTATGAGTATGAGTATGAGTATGAGTATGAGTATGAGTATGAGTATGAGTATGAGTATGAGTATGAGTATGAGTATGAGTATGAGTATGAGTATGAGTATGAGTATGAGTATGAGTATGAGTATGAGTATGAGTATGAGTATGAGTATAAGTATGAGAATGAGTATGAGTGTGAGTATGAGAATGAGTATGAGTATGTGTATGAGTATGAGTATGATTATGAGTATGAGTATGAGTATGAGTATGAGTATAAGTATTAGTATGAGTATGAGTACGAGTATTAGTATGAGTATGAGTATGATTATGAGTTTATGTGTGAGTATGAGTATGAGCATGAGTATGAGTATGAGTATGAGTATGAGTATGAGTATGAGTATGAGTATGAGTATGAGTATAAGTATGAGTAGGAGTATGAGTATGAGTATGAGTATGAGTATGAGTATGAGTATGAGTATGAGTATAAGTATGAGTATGAGTATGAGTATGAGTATGAGTATGAGTATGTGCATGAGTATGAGTATGTGTATGAGTATGAGTATGAGTATGAGTATGAGTATAAGTATGAGTATGAGTATGAGTATGAGTATGAGTATGAGTATGAGTATGAGTATGAGTATGAGTATGAGTATAAGTATTAGTATGAGTATGAGTACGAGTATTAGTATGAGTATGAGTATGAGTATGAGTTTAAGTGTGAGTATGAGTATGAGCATGAGTATGAGTATGAGTATGAGTATGAGTATGAGTATAAGTATTAGTATGAGTATGAGTATGAGTATGAGTATGAGTATGAGTATAAGTATTATTATGAGTATGAGTACGAGTATTAGTATGAGTATGAGTATGAGTTAAAGTATGAATATGAGTATGAGTATGTGCATGAGTATGAGTATGTGTATGAGTATGAGTATGAGTATGAGTATGTGTATGAGTATGAGTATGAGTATGAGTATGAGTATGAGTATGAGTATGAGTATGAGTATAAGTATGAGAATGAGTATGAGTGTGAGTATGAGTATGAGTATGAGTATGAGTATGAGTATGAGTATGACTGTGAGTATGAGTATGAGTATGAGTATGAGTATGAGTACGAGTATGCGTATGAATATGAGTATGAGTATGAGTATGAGTATGAGTATGAGTATGAGTACGAGTATGCGTATGAATATGAGTATGAGTATGAGTATGAGTATGAGTATGAGTATGAGTATAAGTATGAGTATGAGTATGAGTATGAGTATGAGTATGAGTATGAGTATGAGTATGAGTATGAGTATAAGTATTAGTATGAGTATGAGTACGAGTATTAGTATGAGTATGAGTATGATTATGAGTTTATGTGTGAGTATGAGTATGAGCATGAGTATGAGTATGAGTATGAGTATGAGTATGAGTATGAGTATGAGTATGAGTATAAGTATGAGTATGAGTATGAGTATGAGTATGAGTATGAGTATGAGTATGAGTATGAGTATAAGTATGAGTATGAGTATGAGTATGAGTATGAGTATGAGCATGTGCATGAGTATGAGTATGTGTATGAGTATGAGTATGAGTATGAGTATGAGTATGAGTATAAGTATGAGTATGAGTATGAGTATGAGTATGAGTATGAGTATGAGTATGAGTATGAGTATGAGTATGAGTATGAGTATGAGTATGAGTATGAGTATGTGCATGAGTATGAGTATGTGTATGAGTATGAGTATGAGTATGAGTATGAGTATGAGTATGAGTATGTGTATGAGTATGAGTATGAGTATGAGTATGAGTATGAGTATGAGTATGAGTATGAGTATGAGTATGAGTATGAGTTAGAGTATGAGTATGTGTATGAGTATGAGTATGAGTATGAGTATGAGTATGAGTATGAGTATGAGTATGAGTGTGAGTGTGAGTGCGAATGTGAGTATGAGCATGTGTATGAGTATGAGTATGAGTATGAGTATGAGTATGAGTATAAGTATTAGTATGAGTATGAGTACGAGTATTAGTATGAGTATGAGTATGAGTATGAGTTTAAGTGTGAGTATGAGTATGAGCATGAGCATGAGTATGAGTATGAGTATGAGTATGAGTATGAGTATAAGTATTAGTATGAGTATGAGTACGACTATTAGTATGAGTATGAGTATGAGTATGAGTTAAAGTATGAGTATGAGTATGAGTATGTGCATGAGTATGAGTATGTGTATGAGTATGAGTATGAGTATGAGTATGTGTATGAGTATGAGTATGAGTATGAGTATGAGTATGAGTATGAGTATAAGTATGAGAATGAGTATGAGTGTGAGTATGAGAATGAGTATGAGTATGTGTATGAGTATGAGTATGATTATGAGTATGAGTATGAGTATGAGTATGAGTATGAGTATGAGTATGAGTATGACTATGAGTATGAGTATGAGTATGAGTATGAGTTTAAGTATGAGTATGAGTATGAGTATGTGCATGAGTATGTGTATGTGTATGAGTATGAGTATGAGTATGAGTTTAAGTGTGAGTATGAGTATGAGTATGAGTATGAGTATAAGTATTAGTATTAGTATGAGTATGAGTACGAGTATTAGTATGAGTATGAGTATGAGTATGAGTTTAAGTATGAGTATGAGTATGAGTATGTGCATGAGTATGAGTATGTGTATGAGTATGAGTATGAGTATGAGTATGAGTATGAGTATGAGTATGAGTATGAGTATGAGTATGAGTATGAGTATGAGTATGAGTATGAGTATGAGTATGAGTATGAGTATGAGTATGAGTATGAGTATGAGTATGAGTATGAGTATGAGTATGAGTATGAGTATAAGTATTAGTATGAGTATGAGTAGGAGTACGAGTAGGAGTACGAGTATGCGTATGAGTATGAGTATGAGTATGAGTATGAGTGTGAGTATGAGTGTGAGTGTGAGTGCGAATGTGAGTACGAGTATGCGTATGAGTATGAGTATGAGTATGAGTGTGAGTGTGAGTGCGAATGTGAGTATGAGCATGTGTATGAGTATGAGTATGAGTATGACTATGAGTATGAGTATGAGTATGAGCATGAGCATGAGCATGAGCGTGAGCGTGAGAATAAGCATGAGTATGAGTTTAACTATGAGTATGAGTACGAGTATGCGTATGAATATGAGTATGAGTATGAGTATGAGTATGAGTATGAGTATGAGTATAAGTATGAGTATGAGTATGAGTATGAGTATGAGTATGAGTATGAGTATGAGTATGAGTATGAGTATGAGTATAAGTATGAGTATGAGTATGAGTATGAGTATGAGTATGAGTATGAGTATGAGTATGAGTATGTGCATGAGTATGAGTATGTGTATTAGTATGAGTATGAGTATGAGTATGAGTATGAGTATGTGTATGAGTATGAGTATGAGTATGAGTATGAGTATGAGTATGAGTATGAGTATGAGTATGAGTATGAGTATGACTATGAGTATGAGTATGAGTATGAGTATGAGTTTAAGTATGAGTATGAGTATGTGCATGAGTATGAGTATTTGTATGAGTATGAGTATGAGTATGAGTTTAAGTGTGAGTATGAGTATGAGTATGAGTATGAGTATAAGTATTAGTATTAGTATGAGTATGAGTACGAGTATTAGTATGTGTATGAGTATGAGTATGAGTATGAGTATGAGTATGTGTATGAGTATGAGTATGAGTATGAGTATGAGTATGAGTATGAGTATGAGTATGAGTATGAGTATAAGTATGAGAATGAGTATGAGTGTGAGTATGAGAATGAGTATGAGTATGATTATGAGTATGAGTATGAGTATGAGTATGAGTATGAGTATGAGTATGACTATGAGTATGAGTATGAGTATGAGTATGAGTTTAAGTATGAGTATGAGTATGAGTATGTGCATGAGTATGAGTATGTGTATGAGTATGAGTATGAGTATGAGTTTAAGTGTGAGTATGAGTATGAGTATGAGTATGAGTATAAGTATTAGTATTAGTATGAGTATGAGTACGAGTATTAGTATGAGTATGAGTATGAGTATGAGTTTAAGTATGAGTATGAGTATGAGTATGTGCATGAGTATGAGTATGTGTATGAGTATGAGTATGAGTATGAGTATGAGTATGAGTATGAGTATGAGTATGAGTATGAGTATGAGTATGAGTATGAGTATGAGTATGAGTATGAGTATGAGTATGAGTATGAGTATGAGTATGAGTATGAGTATGAGTATGAGTATGTGTATGAGTATGAGTATGAGTATGAGTATGAGTATGAGTATGAGTATGAGTATGAGTATGAGTATGAGTATGAGTATGAGTATGAGTATGAGTATGAGTATTTGTATGAGTATGAGTATGAGTATGAGTTTAAGTGTGAGTATGAGTATGAGTATGAGTATGAGTATAAGTATTAGTATTAGTATGAGTATGAGTACGAGTATTAGTATGTGTATGAGTATGAGTATGAGTATGAGTATGAGTATGTGTATGAGTATGAGTATGAGTATGAGTATGAGTATGAGTATGAGTATGAGTATGAGTATGAGTATAAGTATGAGAATGAGTATGTGTATGAGTATGAGTATGAGTATGAGCATGAGCATGAGTATGAGTATGAGTATGAGTATGAGTATGAGTATAAGTATTAGTATGAGTATGAGTACGAGTATTAGTATGAGTATGAGTATGAGTATGAGTTAAAGTATGAGTATGAGTATGAGTATGTGCATGAGTATGAGTATGTGTATGAGTATGAGTTTGAGTATGAGTATGTGTATGAGTATGAGTATGAGTATGAGTATGAGTATGAGTATGAGTATAAGTATGAGAATGAGTATGAGTGTGAGTATGAGAATGAGTATGAGTATGTGTATGAGTATGAGTATGAGTATGAGTATGAGTATGAGTATGAGTTTAAGTATGAGTATGAGTATGTGCATGAGTATGAGTATTTGTATGAGTATGAGTATGAGTATGAGTTTAAGTGTGAGTATGAGTATGAGTATGAGTATGAGTATAAGTATTAGTATTAGTATGAGTATGAGTACGAGTATTAGTATGTGTATGAGTATGAGTATGAGTATGAGTATGAGTATGTGTATGAGTATGAGTATGAGTATGAGTATGAGTATGAGTATGAGTATGAGTATGAGTATGAGTATAAGTATGAGAATGAGTATGAGTGTGAGTATGAGAATGAGTATGAGTATGATTATGAGTATGAGTATGAGTATGAGTATGAGTATGAGTATGAGTATGACTATGAGTATGAGTATGAGTATGAGTATGAGTTTAAGTATGAGTATGAGTATGAGTATGTGCATGAGTATGAGTATGTGTATGAGTATGAGTATGAGTATGAGTTTAAGTGTGAGTATGAGTATGAGTATGAGTATGAGTATAAGTATTAGTATTAGTATGAGTATGAGTACGAGTATTAGTATGAGTATGAGTATGAGTATGAGTTTAAGTATGAGTATGAGTATGAGTATGTGCATGAGTATGAGTATGTGTATGAGTATGAGTATGAGTATGAGTATGAGTATGAGTATGAGTATGAGTATGAGTATGAGTATGAGTATGAGTATGAGTATGAGTATGAGTATGAGTATGAGTATGAGTATGAGTATGAGTATGAGTATGAGTATGAGTATGAGTATGTGTATGAGTATGAGTATGAGTATGAGTATGAGTATGAGTATGAGTATGAGTATGAGTATGAGTATGAGTATGAGTATGAGTATGAGTATGAGTATGAGTATTTGTATGAGTATGAGTATGAGTATGAGTTTAAGTGTGAGTATGAGTATGAGTATGAGTATGAGTATAAGTATTAGTATTAGTATGAGTATGAGTACGAGTATTAGTATGTGTATGAGTATGAGTATGAGTATGAGTATGAGTATGTGTATGAGTATGAGTATGAGTATGAGTATGAGTATGAGTATGAGTATGAGTATGAGTATGAGTATAAGTATGAGAATGAGTATGTGTATGAGTATGAGTATGAGTATGAGCATGAGCATGAGTATGAGTATGAGTATGAGTATGAGTATGAGTATAAGTATTAGTATGAGTATGAGTACGAGTATTAGTATGAGTATGAGTATGAGTATGAGTTAAAGTATGAGTATGAGTATGAGTATGTGCATGAGTATGAGTATGTGTATGAGTATGAGTTTGAGTATGAGTATGTGTATGAGTATGAGTATGAGTATGAGTATGAGTATGAGTATGAGTATAAGTATGAGAATGAGTATGAGTGTGAGTATGAGAATGAGTATGAGTATGTGTATGAGTATGAGTATGATTATGAGTATGAGTATGAGTATGAGTATGAGTATGAGTATGAGTATGAGTATGACTATGAGTATGAGTATGAGTATGAGTATGAGTTTAAGTATGAGTATGAGTATGAGTATGTGCATGAGTATGTGTATGTGTATGAGTATGAGTATGAGTATGAGTTTAAGTGTGAGTATGAGTATGAGTATGAGTATGAGTATAAGTATTAGTATTAGTATGAGTATGAGTACGAGTATTAGTATGAGTATGAGTATGAGTATGAGTTTAAGTATGAGTATGAGTATGAGTATGTGCATGAGTATGAGTATGTGTATGAGTATGAGTATGAGTATGAGTATGAGTATGAGTATGAGTATGAGTATGAGTATGAGTATGAGTATGAGTATGAGTATGAGTATGAGTATGAGTATGAGTATGAGTATGAGTATGAGTATGAGTATGAGTATGAGTATAAGTATTAGTATGAGTATGAGTAGGAGTACGAGTAGGAGTACGAGTATGCGTATGAGTATGAGTATGAGTATGAGTATGAGTGTGAGTATGAGTGTGAGTGTGAGTGCGAATGTGAGTACGAGTATGCGTATGAGCATGTGTATGAGTATGAGTATGAGTATGACTATGAGTATGAGTATGAGTATGAGCATGAGCATGAGCATGAGCGTGAGCGTGAGAATAAGCATGAGTATGAGTTTAACTATGAGTATGAGTACGAGTATGCGTATGAATATGAGTATGAGTATGAGTATGAGTATGAGTATGAGTATGAGTATAAGTATGAATATGAGTATGAGTATGAGTATGAGTATGAGTATGAGTATGAGTATGAGTATAAGTATGAGTATGAGTATGAGTATGAGTATGAGTATGAGTATGAGTATGAGTATGAGTATGAGTATGAGTATAAGTATGAGTATGAGTATGAGTATGAGTATGAGTATGAGTATGAGTATGAGTATGAGTATGAGTATGTGCACGAGTATGAGTATGTGTATTAGTATGAGTATGAGTATGAGTATGAGTATGTGTATGAGTATGAGTATGAGTATGAGTATGAGTATGAGTATGAGTATGAGTATGAGTATGAGTATGAGTATGAGTATGACTATGAGTATGAGTATGAGTATGAGTATGAGTTTAAGTATGAGTATGAGTATGTGCATGAGTATGAGTATTTGTATGAGTATGAGTATGAGTATGAGTTTAAGTGTGAGTATGAGTATGAGTATGAGTATGAGTATAAGTATTAGTATTAGTATGAGTATGAGTACGAGTATTAGTATGTGTATGAGTATGAGTATGAGTATGAGTATGAGTATGTGTATGAGTATGAGTATGAGTATGAGTATGAGTATGAGTATGAGTATGAGTATGAGTATGAGTATAAGTATGAGAATGAGTATGAGTGTGAGTATGAGAATGAGTATGAGTATGATTATGAGTATGAGTATGAGTATGAGTATGAGTATGAGTATGACTATGAGTATGAGTATGAGTATGAGTATGAGTTTAAGTATGAGTATGAGTATGAGTATGTGCATGAGTATGAGTATGTGTATGAGTATGAGTATGAGTATGAGTTTAAGTGTGAGTATGAGTATGAGTATGAGTATGAGTATAAGTATTAGTATTAGTATGAGTATGAGTACGAGTATTAGTATGAGTATGAGTATGAGTATGAGTTTAAGTATGAGTATGAGTATGAGTATGTGCATGAGTATGAGTATGTGTATGAGTATGAGTATGAGTATGAGTATGAGTATGAGTATGAGTATGAGTATGAGTATGAGTATGAGTATGAGTATGAGTATGAGTATGAGTATGAGTATGAGTATGAGTATGAGTATGAGTATGAGTATGAGTATGAGTATGAGTATGAGTATGAGTATGAGTATAAGTATTAGTATGAGTATGAGTAGGAGTACGAGTAGGAGTACGAGTATGCGTATGAGTATGAGTATGAGTATGAGTATGAGTGTGAGTATGAGTGTGAGTGTGAGTGCGAATGTGAGTACGAGTATGCGTATGAGTATGAGTATGAGTATGAGTATGAGTGTGAGTGTGAGTGCGAATGTGAGTATGAGCATGTGTATGAGTATGAGTATGAGTATGACTATGAGTATGAGTATGAGTATGAGCATGAGCATGAGCATGAGCGTGAGCGTGAGAATAAGCATGAGTATGAGTTTAACTATGAGTATGAGTACGAGTATGCGTATGAATATGAGTATGAGTATGAGTATGAGTATGAGTATGAGTATAAGTATGAGTATGAGTATGAGTATGAGTATGAGTATGAGTATGAGTATGAGTATGAGTATGAGTATGAGTATGAGTATGAGTATAAGTATGAGTATGAGTATGAGTATGAGTATGAGTATGAGTATGAGTATGAGTGTGAGTGTGAGTGCGAATGTGAGTATGAGCATGTGTATGAGTATGAGTATGAGTATGACTATGAGTATGAGTATGAGTATGAGCATGAGCATGAGCATGAGCGTGAGCGTGAGAATAAGCATGAGTATGAGTTTAACTATGAGTATGAGTACGAGTATGCGTATGAATATGAGTATGAGTATGAGTATGAGTATGAGTATGAGTATGAGTATGAGTATGAGTATGAGTATGAGTATAAGTATTAGTATGAGTATGAGTAGGAGTGCGAGTAGGAGTACGAGTATGCGTATGAGTATGAGTATGAGTATGAGTATGAGTGTGAGTATGAGTGTGAGTGTGAGTGCGAATGTGAGTACGAGTATGCGTATGAGTATGAGTATGAGTATGAGTATGAGTGTGAGTGTGAGTGCGAATGTGAGTATGAGCATGTGTATGAGTATGAGTATGAGTATGACTATGAGTATGAGTATGAGTATGAGCATGAGCATGAGCATGAGCGTGAGCGTGAGAATAAGCATGAGTATGAGTTTAACTATGAGTATGAGTACGAGTATGCGTATGAATATGAGTATGAGTATGAGTATGAGTATGAGTATGAGTATGAGTATAAGTATAAGTATGAGTATGAGTATGAGTATGAGTATGAGTATGAGTATGAGTATGAGTATGAGTATGAGTATGAGTATGAGTATAAGTATGAGTATGAGTATGAGTATGAGTATGAGTATGAGTATGAGTATGAGTATGAGTATGTGCATGAGTATGAGTATGTGTATGAGTATGAGTATGAGTATGAGTATGAGTATGAGTATGAGTATGTGTATGAGTATGAGTATGATTATGAGTATGAGTATGAGTATGAGTATGAGTATGAGTATGAGTATGAGTATGAGTATGAGTATGACTATGAGTATGAGTATGAGTATGAGTATGAGTATGAGTTTAAGTATGAGTATGAGTATGAGTATGTGCATGAGTATGAGTATTTGTATGAGTATGAGTATGAGTTTAAGTGTGAGTATGAGTATGAGTATGAGTATAAGTATTAGTATTAGTATGAGTATGAGTACGAGTATTAGTATGTGTATGAGTATGAGTATGAGTATGAGCATGAGCATGAGTATGAGTATGAGTATGAGTATGAGTATGAGTATAAGTATTAGTATGAGTATGAGTACGAGTATTAGTATGAGTATGAGTATGAGTATGAGTTAAAGTATGAGTATGAGTATGAGTATGTGCATGAGTATGAGTATGTGTATGAGTATGAGTATGAGTATGAGTATGTGTATGAGTATGAGTATGAGTATGAGTATGAGTATGAGTATGAGTATAAGTATGAGAATGAGTATGAGTGTGAGTATGAGAATGAGTATGAGTATGTGTATGAGTATGAGTATGATTATGAGTATGAGTATGAGTATGAGTATGAGTATGAGTATGAGTATGAGTATGACTATGAGTATGAGTATGAGTATGAGTATGAGTTTAAGTATGAGTATGAGTATGAGTATGTGCATGAGTATGTGTATGTGTATGAGTATGAGTATGAGTATGAGTTTAAGTGTGAGTATGAGTATGAGTATGAGTATGAGTATAAGTATTAGTATTAGTATGAGTATGAGTACGAGTATTAGTATGAGTATGAGTATGAGTATGAGTTTAAGTATGAGTATGAGTATGAGTATGTGCATGAGTATGAGTATGTGTATGAGTATGAGTATGAGTATGAGTATGAGTATGAGTATGAGTATGAGTATGAGTATGAGTATGAGTATGAGTATGAGTATGAGTATGAGTATGAGTATGAGTATGAGTATGAGTATGAGTATGAGTATGAGTATGAGTATGAGTATGAGTATGAGTATGAGTATAAGTATTAGTATGAGTATGAGTAGGAGTACGAGTAGGAGTACGAGTATGCGTATGAGTATGAGTATGAGTATGAGTATGAGTGTGAGTATGAGTGTGAGTGTGAGTGCGAATGTGAGTACGAGTATGCGTATGAGCATGTGTATGAGTATGAGTATGAGTATGACTATGAGTATGAGTATGAGTATGAGCATGAGCATGAGCATGAGCGTGAGCGTGAGAATAAGCATGAGTATGAGTTTAACTATGAGTATGAGTACGAGTATGCGTATGAATATGAGTATGAGTATGAGTATGAGTATGAGTATGAGTATGAGTATAAGTATGAATATGAGTATGAGTATGAGTATGAGTATGAGTATGAGTATGAGTATGAGTATAAGTATGAGTATGAGTATGAGTATGAGTATGAGTATGAGTATGAGTATGAGTATGAGTATGAGTATGAGTATAAGTATGAGTATGAGTATGAGTATGAGTATGAGTATGAGTATGAGTATGAGTATGAGTATGTGCATGAGTATGAGTATGTGTATTAGTATGAGTATGAGTATGAGTATGAGTATGAGTATGTGTATGAGTATGAGTATGAGTATGAGTATGAGTATGAGTATGAGTATGAGTATGAGTATGAGTATGAGTATGAGTATGACTATGAGTATGAGTATGAGTATGAGTATGAGTTTAAGTATGAGTATGAGTATGTGCATGAGTATGAGTATTTGTATGAGTATGAGTATGAGTATGAGTTTAAGTGTGAGTATGAGTATGAGTATGAGTATGAGTATAAGTATTAGTATTAGTATGAGTATGAGTACGAGTATTAGTATGTGTATGAGTATGAGTATGAGTATGAGTATGAGTATGTGTATGAGTATGAGTATGAGTATGAGTATGAGTATGAGTATGAGTATGAGTATGAGTATGAGTATGAGTATAAGTATGAGAATGAGTATGAGTGTGAGTATGAGAATGAGTATGAGTATGTGTATGAGTATGAGTATGATTATGAGTATGAGTATGAGTATGAGTATGAGTATGAGTATGAGTATGAGTATGACTATGAGTATGAGTATGAGTATGAGTATGAGTTTAAGTATGAGTATGAGTATGAGTATGTGCATGAGTATGTGTATGTGTATGAGTATGAGTATGAGTATGAGTTTAAGTGTGAGTATGAGTATGAGTATGAGTATGAGTATAAGTATTAGTATTAGTATGAGTATGAGTACGAGTATTAGTATGAGTATGAGTATGAGTATGAGTTTAAGTATGAGTATGAGTATGAGTATGTGCATGAGTATGAGTATGTGTATGAGTATGAGTATGAGTATGAGTATGAGTATGAGTATGAGTATGAGTATGAGTATGAGTATGAGTATGAGTATGAGTATGAGTATGAGTATGAGTATGAGTATGAGTATGAGTATGAGTATGAGTATGAGTATGAGTATGAGTATGAGTATGAGTATAAGTATTAGTATGAGTATGAGTAGGAGTACGAGTAGGAGTACGAGTATGCGTATGAGTATGAGTATGAGTATGAGTATGAGTGTGAGTATGAGTGTGAGTGTGAGTATGAGTATAAGTATGAGAATGAGTATGAGTGTGAGTATGAGAATGAGTATGAGTATGATTATGAGTATGAGTATGAGTATGAGTATGAGTATGAGTATGACTATGAGTATGAGTATGAGTATGAGTATGAGTTTAAGTATGAGTATGAGTATGAGTATGTGCATGAGTATGAGTATGTGTATGAGTATGAGTATGAGTATGAGTTTAAGTGTGAGTATGAGTATGAGTATGAGTATGAGTATAAGTATTAGTATTAGTATGAGTATGAGTACGAGTATTAGTATGAGTATGAGTATGAGTATGAGTTTAAGTATGAGTATGAGTATGAGTATGTGCATGAGTATGAGTATGTGTATGAGTATGAGTATGAGTATGAGTATGAGTATGAGTATGAGTATGAGTATGAGTATGAGTATGAGTATGAGTATGAGTATGAGTATGAGTATGAGTATGAGTATGAGTATGAGTATGAGTATGAGTATGAGTATGAGTATGAGTATGAGTATGAGTATGAGTATAAGTATTAGTATGAGTATGAGTAGGAGTACGAGTAGGAGTACGAGTATGCGTATGAGTATGAGTATGAGTATGAGTATGAGTGTGAGTGTGAGTATGAGTGTGAGTGTGAGTGCGAATGTGAGTACGAGTATGCGTATGAGTATGAGTATGAGTATGAGTATGAGTGTGAGTGTGAGTGCGAATGTGAGTATGAGCATGTGTATGAGTATGAGTATGAGTATGACTATGAGTATGAGTATGAGTATGAGCATGAGCATGAGCATGAGCGTGAGCGTGAGAATAAGCATGAGTATGAGTTTAACTATGAGTATGAGTACGAGTATGCGTATGAATATGAGTATGAGTATGAGTATGAGTATGAGTATGAGTATAAGTATGAGTATGAGTATGAGTATGAGTATGAGTATGAGTATGAGTATGAGTATGAGTATGAGTATGAGTATGAGTATGAGTATGAGTATGAGTATAAGTATGAGTATGAGTATGAGTATGAGTATGAGTATGAGTATGAGTATGAGTATGAGTATGTGCATGAGTATGAGTATGTGTATGAGTATGAGTATGAGTATGAGTATGAGTATGAGTATGAGTATGTGTATGAGTATGAGTATGAGTATGAGTATGAGTATGAGTATGAGTATGAGTATGAGTATGAGTATGAGTATGACTATGAGTATGAGTATGAGTATGAGTATGAGTATGAGTTTAAGTATGAGTATGAGTATGTGCATGAGTATGAGTATTTGTATGAGTATGAGTATGAGTATGAGTTTAAGTGTGAGTATGAGTATGAGTATGAGTATAAGTATTAGTATTAGTATGAGTATGAGTACGAGTATTAGTATGTGTATGAG
Source organism: Andrena chrysosceles (assembly GCA_963855975.1). NCBI lineage: Eukaryota > Metazoa > Arthropoda > Insecta > Hymenoptera > Andrenidae > Andrena > Andrena chrysosceles. The sequence continues at coordinate 978,539 of CAWLCU010000601.1, forward strand.
TATGAGTATGAGTATGAGTATGAGTATGTGTATGAGTATGAGTATGAGTATGAGTATGAGTATGAGTATGAGTATGAGTATGAGTATGAGTATGAGTATAAGTATGAGAATGAGTATGAGTGTGAGTATGAGAATGAGTATGAGTATGTGTATGAGTATGAGTATGATTATGAGTATGAGTATGAGTATGAGTATAAGTATTAGTATGAGTATGAGTACGAGTATTAGTATGAGTATGAGTATGATTATGAGTTTATGTGTGAGTATGAGAATGAGCATGAGTATGAGTATGAGTATGAGTATGAGTATGAGTATGAGTATGAGTATGAGTATAAGTATGAGTATGAGTATGAGTATGAGTATGAGTATGAGTATGAGTATGAGTATGAGTATAAGTATGAGTATGAGTATGAGTATGAGTATGAGTATGAGTATGTGCATGAGTATGAGTATGTGTATGAGTATGAGTATGAGTATGAGTATGAGTATGAGTATGAGTATGAGTATGAGTATGAGTATGAGTATGAGTATGAGTATGAGTATGAGTATAAGTATTAGTATGAGTATGAGTACGAGTATTAGTATGAGTATGAGTATGAGTATGAGTTTAAGTGTGAGTATGAGTATGAGCATGAGTATGAGTATGAGTATGAGTATGAGTATGAGTATAAGTATTAGTATGAGTATGAGTATGAGTATGAGTATGAGTATGAGTATAAGTATTATTATGAGTATGAGTACGAGTATTAGTATGAGTATGAGTATGAGTTAAAGTATGAATATGAGTATGAGTATGTGCATGAGTATGAGTATGTGTATGAGTATGAGTATGAGTATGAGTATGTGTATGAGTATGAGTATGAGTATGAGTATGAGTATGAGTATAAGTATGAGAATGAGTATGAGTGTGAGTATGAGTATGAGTATGAGTATGAGTATGAGTATGAGTATGACTGTGAGTATGAGTATGAGTATGAGTATGAGTATGAGTACGAGTATGCGTATGAATATGAGTATGAGTATGAGTATGAGTATGAGTATGAGTATGAGTACGAGTATGCGTATGAATATGAGTATGAGTATGAGTATGAGTATGAGTATGAGTATGAGTATAAGTATGAGTATGAGTATTTGTATGAGTATGAGTATGAGTATGAGTTTAAGTGTGAGTATGAGTATGAGTATGAGTATGAGTATAAGTATTAGTATTAGTATGAGTATGAGTACGAGTATTAGTATGTGTATGAGTATGAGTATGAGTATGAGTATGAGTATGTGTATGAGTATGAGTATGAGTATGAGTATGAGTATGAGTATGAGTATGAGTATGAGTATGAGTATGAGTATAAGTATGAGAATGAGTATGAGTGTGAGTATGAGAATGAGTATGAGTATGATTATGAGTATGAGTATGAGTATGAGTATGAGTATGAGTATGACTATGAGTATGAGTATGAGTATGAGTATGAGTTTAAGTATGAGTATGAGTATGAGTATGTGCATGAGTATGAGTATGTGTATGAGTATGAGTATGAGTTTAAGTGTGAGTATGAGTATGAGTATGAGTATGAGTATAAGTATTAGTATTAGTATGAGTATGAGTACGAGTATTAGTATGAGTATGAGTATGAGTATGAGTTTAAGTATGAGTATGAGTATGAGTATGTGCATGAGTATGAGTATGTGTATGAGTATGAGTATGAGTATGAGTATGAGTATGAGTATGAGTATGAGTATGAGTATGAGTATGAGTATGAGTATGAGTATGAGTATGAGTATGAGTATGAGTATGAGTATGAGTATGAGTATGAGTATGAGTATGAGTATGAGTATGAGTATGAGTATGAGTATGAGTATAAGTATTAGTATGAGTATGAGTAGGAGTACGAGTAGGAGTACGAGTATGCGTATGAGTATGAGTATGAGTATGAGTATGAGTGTGAGTATGAGTGTGAGTGTGAGTGCGAATGTGAGTACGAGTATGCGTATGAGTATGAGTATGAGTATGAGTATGAGTGTGAGTGTGAGTGCGAATGTGAGTATGAGCATGTGTATGAGTATGAGTATGAGTATGACTATGAGTATGAGTATGAGTATGAGCATGAGCATGAGCATGAGCGTGAGCGTGAGAATAAGCATGAGTATGAGTTTAACTATGAGTATGAGTACGAGTATGCGTATGAATATGAGTATGAGTATGAGTATGAGTATGAGTATGAGTATAAGTATGAGTATGAGTATGAGTATGAGTATGAGTATGAGTATGAGTATGAGTATGAGTATGAGTATAAGTATGAGTATGAGTATGAGTATGAGTATGAGTATGAGTATGAGTATGAGTATGAGTATGTGCATGAGTATGAGTATGTGTATGAGTATGAGTATGAGTATGAGTATGAGTATGAGTATGAGTATGTGTATGAGTATGAGTATGAGTATGAGTATGAGTATGAGTATGAGTATGAGTATGAGTATGAGTATGAGTATGAGTATGAGTATGACTATGAGTATGAGTATGAGTATGAGTATGAGTATGAGTTTAAGTATGAGTATGAGTATGAGTATGTGCATGAGTATGAGTATTTGTATGAGTATGAGTATGAGTATGAGTTTAAGTGTGAGTATGAGTATGAGTATGAGTATAAGTATTAGTATTAGTATGAGTATGAGTACGAGTATTAGTATGTGTATGAGTATGAGTATGAGTATGAGTATGTGTATGAGTATGAGTATGAGTATGAGTATGAGTATGAGTATGAGTATGAGTATGAGTATGAGTATAAGTATGAGAATGAGTATGAGTGTGAGTATGAGAATGAGTATGAGTATGTGTATGAGTATGAGTATGATTATGAGTATGAGTATGAGTATGAGTATAAGTATTAGTATGAGTATGAGTACGAGTATTAGTATGAGTATGAGTATGATTATGAGTTTATGTGTGAGTATGAGTATGAGCATGAGTATGAGTATGAGTATGAGTATGAGTATGAGTATGAGTATGAGTATGAGTATAAGTATGAGTATGAGTATGAGTATGAGTATGAGTATGAGTATGAGTATGAGTATGAGTATAAGTATGAGTATGAGTATGAGTATGAGTATGAGTATGAGTATGTGCATGAGTATGAGTATGTGTATGAGTATGAGTATGAGTATGAGTATGAGTATGAGTATAAGTATTAGTATGAGTATGAGTATGAGTATGAGTATGAGTATAAGTATTATTATGAGTATGAGTACGAGTATTAGTATGAGTATGAGTATGAGTTAAAGTATGAATATGAGTATGAGTATGTGCATGAGTATGAGTATGTGTATGAGTATGAGTATGAGTATGAGTATGTGTATGAGTATGAGTATGAGCATGAGTATGAGTATGAGTATAAGTATGAGAATGAGTATGAGTGTGAGTATGAGTATGAGTATGAGTATGAGTATGAGTATGAGTATGACTGTGAGTATGAGTATGAGTATGAGTATGAGTATGAGTACGAGTATGCGTATGAATATGAGTATGAGTATGAGTATGAGTATGAGTATGAGTATGAGTACGAGTATGCGTATGAATATGAGTATGAGTATGAGTATGAGTATGAGTATGAGTATGAGTATAAGTATGAGTATGAGTATGAGTATGAGTATGAGTATGAGTATGAGTATGAGTATGAGTATGAGTATGAGTATGAGTATGAGTATGAGTATGAGTATGTGCATGAGTATGAGTATGTGTATGAGTATGAGTATGAGTATGAGTATGAGTATGAGTATGAGTATGTGTATGAGTATGAGTATGAGTATGAGTATGAGTATGAGTATGAGTATGAGTATGAGTATGAGTATGAGTTAGAGTATGAGTATGTGTATGAGTATGAGTATGAGTATGAGTATGAGTATGAGTATGAGTATGAGTATGAGTGTGAGTGTGAGTGCGAATGTGAGTATGAGCATGTGTATGAGTATGAGTATGAGTATGAGTATGAGTATGAGTATAAGTATTAGTATGAGTATGAGTACGAGTATTAGTATGAGTATGAGTATGAGTATGAGTTTAAGTGTGAGTATGAGTATGAGCATGAGTATGAGTATGAGTATGAGTATGAGTATGAGTATAAGTATTAGTATGAGTATGAGTACGAGTATTAGTATGAGTATGAGTATGAGTATGAGTTAAAGTATGAGTATGAGTATGAGTATGTGCATGAGTATGAGTATGTGTATGAGTATGAGTATGAGTATGAGTATGTGTATGAGTATGAGTATGAGTATGAGTATGAGTATGAGTATGAGTATAAGTATGAGAATGAGTATGAGTGTGAGTATGAGAATGAGTATGAGTATGTGTATGAGTATGAGTATGATTATGAGTATGAGTATGAGTATGAGTATGAGTATGAGTATGAGTATGAGTATGACTATGAGTATGAGTATGAGTATGAGTATGAGTTTAAGTATGAGTATGAGTATGAGTATGTGCATGAGTATGAGTATGTGTATGAGTATGAGTATGAGTATGAGTTTAAGTGTGAGTATGAGTATGAGTATGAGTATGAGTATAAGTATTAGTATTAGTATGAGTATGAGTACGAGTATTAGTATGAGTATGAGTATGAGTATGAGTTTAAGTATGAGTATGAGTATGAGTATGTGCATGAGTATGAGTATGTGTATGAGTATGAGTATGAGTATGAGTATGAGTATGAGTATGAGTATGAGTATGAGTATGAGTATGAGTATGAGTATGAGTATGAGTATGAGTATGAGTATGAGTATGAGTATGAGTATGAGTATGAGTATGAGTATGAGTATGAGTATGAGTATGAGTATGAGTATGAGTATAAGTATTAGTATGAGTATGAGTAGGAGTACGAGTAGGAGTACGAGTATGCGTATGAGTATGAGTATGAGTATGAGTATGAGTATGAGTGTGAGTATGAGTGTGAGTGTGAGTGCGAATGTGAGTACGAGTATGCGTATGAGTATGAGTATGAGTATGAGTATGAGTGTGAGTGTGAGTGCGAATGTGAGTATGAGCATGTGTATGAGTATGAGTATGAGTATGACTATGAGTATGAGTATGAGTATGAGCATGAGCATGAGCATGAGCGTGAGCGTGAGAATAAGCATGAGTATGAGTTTAACTATGAGTATGAGTACGAGTATGCGTATGAATATGAGTATGAGTATGAGTATGAGTATGAGTATGAGTATGAGTATAAGTATGAGTATGAGTATGAGTATGAGTATGAGTATGAGTATGAGTATGAGTATGAGTATGAGTATGAGTATGAGTATGAGTATGAGTATAAGTATGAGTATGAGTATGAGTATGAGTATGAGTATGAGTATGAGTATGAGTATGAGTATGAGTATGAGTATGAGTATGAGTATGAGTATGAGTATGAGTATGTGCATGAGTATGAGTATGTGTATGAGTATGAGTATGAGTATGAGTATGAGTATGAGTATGAGTATGAGTATGTGTATGAGTATGAGTATGAGTATGAGTATGAGTATGAGTATGAGTATGAGTATGAGTATGAGTTAGAGTATGAGTATGTGTATGAGTATGAGTATGAGTATGAGTATGAGTATGAGTATGAGTATGAGTGTGAGTGTGAGTGCGAATGTGAGTATGAGCATGTGTATGAGTATGAGTATGAGTATGAGTATGAGTATGAGTATAAGTATTAGTATGAGTATGAGTACGAGTATTAGTATGAGTATGAGTATGAGTATGAGTTTAAGTGTGAGTATGAGTATGAGCATGAGTATGAGTATGAGTATGAGTATGAGTATGAGTATAAGTATTAGTATGAGTATGAGTACGAGTATTAGTATGAGTATGAGTATGAGTATGAGTTAAAGTATGAGTATGAGTATGAGTATGTGCATGAGTATGAGTATGTGTATGAGTATGAGTATGAGTATGAGTATGTGTATGAGTATGAGTATGAGTATGAGTATGAGTATGAGTATAAGTATTAGTATTAGTATGAGTATGAGTACGAGTATTAGTATGAGTATGAGTATGAGTATGAGTTTAAGTATGAGTATGAGTATGAGTATGTGCATGAGTATGAGTATGTGTATGAGTATGAGTATGAGTATGAGTATGAGTATGAGTATGAGTATGAGTATGAGTATGAGTATGAGTATGAGTATGAGTATGAGTATGAGTATGAGTATGAGTATAAGTATTAGTATGAGTATGAGTAGGAGTACGAGTAGGAGTACGAGTATGCGTATGAGTATGAGTATGAGTATGAGTATGAGTGTGAGTATGAGTGTGAGTGTGAGTGCGAATGTGAGTACGAGTATGCGTATGAGTATGAGTATGAGTATGAGTATGAGTATGAGTATGAGTATAAGTATGAGTATGAGTATGAGTATGAGTATGAGTATGAGTATGAGTATGTGCATGAGTATGAGTATGTGTATGAGTATGAGTATGAGTATGAGTATGAGTATGAGTATAAGTATGAGTATGAGTATGAGTATGAGTATGAGTATGAGTATGAGTATGAGTATGAGTATGAGTATGAGTATGAGTATGAGTATAAGTATGAGTATGAGTATGACTATGAGTATAAGTATTAGTATTAGTATGAGTATGAGTACGAGTATTAGTATGAGTATGAGTATGAGTATGAGTTTAAGTATGAGTATGAGTATGAGTATGTGCATGAGTATCAGTATGTGTATGAGTATGAGTATGAGTATGAGTATGAGTATGAGTATTAGTATGAGTATGAGTATGAGTATGAATATGAGTATGAGTTTAAGTATGAGTATGAGTATGAGTATGTGCATGAGTATGAGTATGTGTATGAGTATGAGTATGAGTATGAGTATGAGTATGAGTATGAGTATGAGTATGAGTATGAGTATAAGTATGAGAATGAGTATGAGTGTGAGTATGAGAATGAGTATGAGTATGTGTATGAGTATGAGTTTGAGTATGAGTATGAGTATGAGTATGAGTATGAGTATGAGTATGAGTATGAGTATGTGTATGAGTATGAGTATGAGTATGAGTATGAGTATGAGTATGAGTATGAGTATGAGTATGAGTTAGAGTATGAGTATGTGTATGAGTATGAGTATGAGTATGAGTATGAGTATGAGTATGAGTATGAGTGTGAGTGTGAGTGCGAATGTGAGTATGAGCATGTGTATGAGTATGAGTATGAGTATGAGTATGAGTATGAGTATAAGTATTAGTATGAGTATGAGTACGAGTATTAGTATGAGTATGAGTATGAGTATGAGTTTAAGTGTGAGTATGAGTATGAGCATGAGTATGAGTATGAGTATGAGTATGAGTATGAGTATAAGTATTAGTATGAGTATGAGTACGAGTATTAGTATGAGTATGAGTATGAGTATGAGTTAAAGTATGAGTATGAGTATGAGTATGTGCATGAGTATGAGTATGTGTATGAGTATGAGTATGAGTATGAGTATGTGTATGAGTATGAGTATGAGTATGAGTATGAGTATGAGTATAAGTATTAGTATTAGTATGAGTATGAGTACGAGTATTAGTATGAGTATGAGTATGAGTATGAGTTTAAGTATGAGTATGAGTATGAGTATGTGCATGAGTATGAGTATGTGTATGAGTATGAGTATGAGTATGAGTATGAGTATGAGTATGAGTATGAGTATGAGTATGAGTATGAGTATGAGTATGAGTATGAGTATGAGTATAAGTATTAGTATGAGTATGAGTAGGAGTACGAGTAGGAGTACGAGTATGCGTATGAGTATGAGTATGAGTATGAGTATGAGTATGAGTGTGAGTATGAGTGTGAGTGTGAGTGCGAATGTGAGTACGAGTATGCGTATGAGTATGAGTATGAGTATGAGTATGAGTATGAGTATGAGTATGAGTATAAGTATGAGTATGAGTATGAGTATGAGTATGAGTATGAGTATGTGCATGAGTATGAGTATGTGTATGAGTATGAGTATGAGTATGAGTATGAGTATGAGTATAAGTATGAGTATGAGTATGAGTATGAGTATGAGTATGAGTATGAGTATGAGTATGAGTATGAGTATGAGTATGAGTATGAGTATAAGTATGAGTATGAGTATGAGTATGAGTATAAGTATTAGTATTAGTATGAGTATGAGTACGAGTATTAGTATGAGTATGAGTATGAGTATGAGTTTAAGTATGAGTATGAGTATGAGTATGTGCATGAGTATCAGTATGTGTATGAGTATGAGTATGAGTATGAGTATGAGTATGAGTATTAGTATGAGTATGAGTATGAGTATGAATATGAGTATGAGTTTAAGTATGAGTATGAGTATGAGTATGTGCATGAGTATGAGTATGTGTATGAGTATGAGTATGAGTATGAGTATGAGTATGAGTATGAGTATGAGTATGAGTATGAGTATAAGTATGAGAATGAGTATGAGTGTGAGTATGAGAATGAGTATGAGTATGTGTATGAGTATGAGTTTGAGTATGAGTATGAGTATGAGTATGAGTATGAGTATGAGTATGAGTATGAGTATGAGTATGAGTATGAGTATGAGTATGAGTATGAGTTAAAGTATGAGTATGAGTATGAGTATGTGCATGAGTATGAGTATGTGTATGAGTATGAGTATGAGTATGAGTATGTGTATGAGTATGAGTATGAGTATGAGTATGAGTATGAGTATGAGTATAAGTATGGGAATGAGTATGAGTGTGAGTATGAGAATGAGTATGAGTATGTGTATGAGTATGAGTATCAGTATGAGTATGGGTATGAGTATGAGTATGAGTATAAGTATGAGAATGAGTATGAGTGTGAGTATGAGAATGAGTATGAATATGTGTATGAGTATGAGTTTGAGTATGAGTATGAGTATGAGTATGAGTATGACTATGAGTATGAGTATGAGTATGAGTATAAGTATTAGTATTAGTATTAGTATGAGTACGAGTATTAGTATGAGTATGAGTATGAGAATGAGTATGAGTATGAGTATGAGTAAGAGTATGAGTATGAGTATGAGTGTGAGTATGAGTATGAGTATGAGTTTGAGTATGAGTATGAGTATGAGTATGAGTATGAGTATGAGTATGAGTATGAGTATGAGTTTAAGTATGAGTATGAGTTTAAGTATGAGTATGAGTATGAGTATGAGTATGAGTATGAGTATGAGTATGAGTATAAGTATGAGTATGAGTATGAGTATGAGTATAAGTATGAGTATGTGTATGAGTATGAGTATGAGTATAAGTATTAGTATGAGTATGAGTACGAGTATGCGTATGAGTATGAGTATGAGTATGAGTATGAGTATGAGTGTGAGTGTGAGTGCGAATGTGAGTATGAGCATGTGTATGAGTATGAGTATGAGTATGACTATGAGTATGAGTATGAGTACGAGCATGAGCATGAGCATGAGCATGAGCGTGAGCGTGAGAATAAGCATGAGTATGAGTTTAACTATGAGTATGAGTACGAGTATGCGTATGAATATGAGTATGAGTATGTGTATGAGTATGAGTATGAGTATGAGTATGAGTATGAGTATAAGTATGGGAATGAGTATGAGTGTGAGTATGAGAATGAGTATGAGTATGTGTATGAGTATGAGTATCAGTATGAGTATGGGTATGAGTATGAGTATGAGTATAAGTATGAGAATGAGTATGAGTGTGAGTATGAGTATGAGTATGAGTATGAGTATGTGCATGAGTATGAGTATGTGTATGAGTATGAGTATGAGTATGAGTATGTGTATGAGTATGAGTATGAGTATGAGTATGAGTATGAGTATAAGTATTAGTATTAGTATGAGTATGAGTACGAGTATTAGTATGAGTATGAGTATGAGTATGAGTTTAAGTATGAGTATGAGTATGAGTATGTGCATGAGTATGAGTATGTGTATGAGTATGAGTATGAGTATGAGTATGAGTATGAGTATGAGTATGAGTATGAGTATGAGTATGAGTATGAGTATGAGTATGAGTATGAGTATAAGTATTAGTATGAGTATGAGTAGGAGTACGAGTAGGAGTACGAGTATGCGTATGAGTATGAGTATGAGTATGAGTATGAGTATGAGTGTGAGTATGAGTGTGAGTGTGAGTGCGAATGTGAGTACGAGTATGCGTATGAGTATGAGTATGAGTATGAGTATGAGTATGAGTATGAGTATGAGTATAAGTATGAGTATGAGTATGAGTATGAGTATGAGTATGAGTATGAGTATGTGCATGAGTATGAGTATGTGTATGAGTATGAGTATGAGTATGAGTATGAGTATGAGTATAAGTATGAGTATGAGTATGAGTATGAGTATGAGTATGAGTATGAGTATGAGTATGAGTATGAGTATGAGTATGAGTATGAGTATAAGTATGAGTATGAGTATGAGTATGAGTATAAGTATTAGTATTAGTATGAGTATGAGTACGAGTATTAGTATGAGTATGAGTATGAGTATGAGTTTAAGTATGAGTATGAGTATGAGTATGTGCATGAGTATCAGTATGTGTATGAGTATGAGTATGAGTATGAGTATGAGTATGAGTATTAGTATGAGTATGAGTATGAGTATGAATATGAGTATGAGTTTAAGTATGAGTATGAGTATGAGTATGTGCATGAGTATGAGTATGTGTATGAGTATGAGTATGAGTATGAGTATGAGTATGAGTATGAGTATGAGTATGAGTATGAGTATAAGTATGAGAATGAGTATGAGTGTGAGTATGAGAATGAGTATGAGTATGTGTATGAGTATGAGTTTGAGTATGAGTATGAGTATGAGTATGAGTATGAGTATGAGTATGAGTATGAGTATGAGTATGAGTATGAGTATGAGTATGAGTATGAGTATGAGTTAAAGTATGAGTATGAGTATGAGTATGTGCATGAGTATGAGTATGTGTATGAGTATGAGTATGAGTATGAGTATGTGTATGAGTATGAGTATGAGTATGAGTATGAGTATGAGTATGAGTATAAGTATGGGAATGAGTATGAGTGTGAGTATGAGAATGAGTATGAGTATGTGTATGAGTATGAGTATCAGTATGAGTATGGGTATGAGTATGAGTATGAGTATAAGTATGAGAATGAGTATGAGTGTGAGTATGAGAATGAGTATGAATATGTGTATGAGTATGAGTTTGAGTATGAGTATGAGTATGAGTATGAGTATGACTATGAGTATGAGTATGAGTATGAGTATAAGTATTAGTATTAGTATTAGTATGAGTACGAGTATTAGTATGAGTATGAGTATGAGAATGAGTATGAGTATGAGTATGAGTAAGAGTATGAGTATGAGTATGAGTGTGAGTATGAGTATGAGTATGAGTTTGAGTATGAGTATGAGTATGAGTATGAGTATGAGTATGAGTATGAGTATGAGTATGAGTTTAAGTATGAGTATGAGTTTAAGTATGAGTATGAGTATGAGTATGAGTATGAGTATGAGTATGAGTATGAGTATAAGTATGAGTATGAGTATGAGTATGAGTATAAGTATGAGTATGTGTATGAGTATGAGTATGAGTATAAGTATTAGTATGAGTATGAGTACGAGTATGCGTATGAGTATGAGTATGAGTATGAGTATGAGTATGAGTGTGAGTGTGAGTGCGAATGTGAGTATGAGCATGTGTATGAGTATGAGTATGAGTATGACTATGAGTATGAGTATGAGTACGAGCATGAGCATGAGCATGAGCATGAGCGTGAGCGTGAGAATAAGCATGAGTATGAGTTTAACTATGAGTATGAGTACGAGTATGCGTATGAATATGAGTATGAGTATGTGTATGAGTATGAGTATGAGTATGAGTATGAGTATGAGTATAAGTATGGGAATGAGTATGAGTGTGAGTATGAGAATGAGTATGAGTATGTGTATGAGTATGAGTATCAGTATGAGTATGGGTATGAGTATGAGTATGAGTATAAGTATGAGAATGAGTATGAGTGTGAGTATGAGAATGAGTATGAGTATGAGTATGTGTATGAGTATGAGTTTGAGTATGAGTATGAGTATGAGTATGAGTATGACTATGAGTATGAGTATGAGTATGAGTATAAGTATTAGTATTAGTATTAGTATGAGTACGAGTATTAGTATGAGTATGAGTATGAGAATGAGTATGAGTATGAGTATGAGTATGAGTATGAGTATGAGTATGAGAATGAGTATGAGTATGAGTATGAGTATAAGTATGAGTATGAGTATGAGTATGAGTATGAGTATGAGTATGAGTATGAGTATGAGTATGAGTATGAGTATGAGTATGAGTATGTGTATGAGTATGAGTATCAGTATGAGTATGGGTATGAGTATGAGTATGAGTATAAGTATGAGAATGAGTATGAGTGTGAGTATGAGAATGAGTATGAATATGTGTATGAGTATGAGTTTGAGTATGAGTATGAGTATGAGTATGAGTATGAGTATGACTATGAGTATGAGTATGAGAATGAGTATGAGTGTGAGTATAAGAATGAGTATGAGTATGTGTATGAGTATGAGTATGATTATGAGTATGAGTATGAGTATGAGTATGTGTATGAGTATGAGTATGAGTATGAGTTTAAGTGTGAGTATGAGTATGAGTATGAGTATGAGTATGAGTATAAGTATTAGTATTAGTATGAGTATGAGTACGAGTATTAGTATGAGTATGAGTATGAGTATGAGTATGAGTTTAAGTATGAGTATGAGTATGAGTATGTGCATGAGTATGAGTATGTGTATGAGTATGAGTATGAGTATGAGTATGAGTATGAGTATGAGTATGAGTATGAGTATGAGTATGAGTATGAGTATGAGTATAAGTATGAGAATGAGTATGAGTATGAGTATGAGTATGAGTATGAGTATGAGTATGAGTATGAGTATGAGTATGAGTATGTGCATGAGTATGAGTATGTGTATGAGTATGAGTATGAGTATGAGTATGAGTATGAGTATGAGTATGTGTATGAGTATGAGTATGAGTATGAGTATGAGTATGAGTATGAGTATGAGTGTGAGTGTGAGTGCGAATGTGAGTATGAGCATGTGTATGAGTATGAGTATGAGTATGAGTATGAGTATGAGTACAAGTATTAGTATGAGTATGAGTACGAGTATTAGTATGAGTATGAGTATGAGTATGAGTATGAGTTTAAGTGTGAGTATGAGTATGAGCATGAGTATGAGTATGAGTATGAGTATGAGTATGAGTATGAGTATAAGTATTAGTATGAGTATGAGTACGAGTATTAGTATGAGTATGAGTATGAGTTAAAGTATGAGTATGAGTATGAGTATGTGCATGAGTATGAGTACGTGTATGAGTATGAGTATGAGTATGAGTATGTGTATGAGTATGAGTATGAGTATGAGTATGAGTATGAGTATGAGTATGAGTATGAGTATAAGTATGAGAATGAGTATGAGTGTGAGTATAAGAATGAGTATGAGTATGTGTATGAGTATGAGTATGATTATGAGTATGAGTATGAGTATGAGTATGAGTATGAGTATGAGTATGACTATGAGTATGAGTATGAGTATGAGTATGAGTTTAAGTATGAGTATGAGTATGTGCATGAGTATGAGTATGTGTATGAGTATGAGTATGAGTATGAGTATGAGTATAAGTATTAGTATTAGTATGAGTATGAGTACGAGTATTAGTATGAGTATGAGTATGAGTATGAGTATGAGTTTAAGTATGAGTATGAGTATGAGTATGTGCATGAGTATGAGTATGTGTATGAGTATGAGTATGAGTATGAGTATGAGTATGAGTATGAGTATGAGTATGAGTATGAGTATGAGTATGAGTATGAGTATGAGTTTGAGTATGAGTATGAGTATGAGTATGAGTATGAGTATGAGTATGAGTATGAGTATGAGTATGAGTATGAGTATGAGTATGAGTATGAGTATAAGTATTAGTATGAGTATGAGTAGGAGTACGAGTAGGAGTACGAGTATGCGTATGAGTATGAGTATGAGTATGAGTATGAGTGTGAGTATGAGTGTGAGTATGAGTATGAGTATGAGTATGTGCATGAGTATGAGTATGTGTATGAGTATGAGTATGAGTATGAGTATGAGTATGAGTATGAGTATGTGTATGAGTATGAGTATGAGTATGAGTATGAGTATGAGTATGAGTATGAGTATGAGTATGAGTATGAGTATGAGTTAGAGTATGAGTATGTGTATGAGTATGAGTATGAGTATGAGTATGAGTATGAGTATGAGTATGAGTGTGAGTGTGAGTGCGAATGTGAGTATGAGCATGTGTATGAGTATGAGTATGAGTATGAGTATGAGTACAAGTATTAGTATGAGTATGAGTATGAGTACGAGTATTAGTATGAGTATGAGTATGAGTATGAGTATGAGTTTAAGTGTGAGTATGAGTATGAGCATGAGTATGAGTATGAGTATGAGTATGAGTATGAGTATAAGTATTAGTATGAGTATGAGTACGAGTATTAGTATGAGTATGAGTATGAGTTAAAGTATGAGTATGAGTATGAGTATGTGCATGAGTATGAGTATGTGTATGAGTATGAGTATGAGTATGAGTATGTGTATGAGTATGAGTATGAGTATGAGTATGAGTATGAGTATGAGTATGAGTATGAGTATGAGTATGAGTATGAGTATAAGTATGAGTATGAGTATGAGTATGAGTATGAGTATGAGTATGAGTATGAGTATGAGTATGAGTATGAGTATGAGTATGAGTATGAGTATGAGTATGAGTATGAGTATGAGTATGAGTATGAGTATGAGTATGAGTATGAGTATGAGTATAAGTATTAGTATGAGTATGAGTAGGAGTACGAGTAGGAGTACGAGTATGCGTATGAGTATGAGTATGAGTATGAGTATGAGTGTGAGTATGAGTGTGAGTGTGAGTGCGAATGTGAGTACGAGTATGCGTATGAGTATGAGTATGAGTATGAGTATGAGTATGAGCATGAGCATGAGCATGAGCATGAGCGTGAGCGTGAGAATAAGCATGAGTATGAGTTTAACTATGAGTATGAGTACGAGTATGCGTATGAATATGAGTATGAGTATGAGTATGAGTATGAGTATGAGTATGAGTATGAGTATAAGTATGAGTATGAGTATGAGTATGAGTATGAGTATGAGTATGAGTATGAGTATGAGTATGAGTATGAGTATGAGTATAAGTATGAGTATGAGTATGAGTATGAGTATGAGTATGAGTATGAGTATGAGTATGAGTATGAGTATGAGTATGTGCATGAGTATGAGTATGTGTATGAGTATGAGTATGAGTATGAGTATGAGTATGAGTATGAGTATGTGTATGAGTATGAGTATGAGTATGAGTATGAGTATGAGTATGAGTATGAGTATGAGTATGAGTATGAGTATGAGTATGAGTTTAAGTATGAGTATGAGTATGAGTATGTGTATGAGTATGAGTATTTGTATGAGTATGAGTATGAGTATGAGTTTAAGTGTGAGTATGAGTATGAGTATGAGTATAAGTATTAGTATTAGTATGAGTATGAGTACGAGTATTAGTATGAGTATAAGTATTAGTATGAGTATGAGTACGAGTATGCGTATGAGTATGAGTATGAGTATGAGTATGAGTATGAGTGTGAGTGTGAGTGCGAATGTGAGTATGAGCATGTGTATGAGTATGAGTATGAGTATGACTATGAGTATGAGTATGAGAATGAGCATGAGCATGAGCATGAGCATGAGCGTGAGCGTGAGAATAAGCATGAGTATGAGTTTAACTATGAGTATGAGTACGAGTATGCGTATGAATATGAGTATGAGTATGAGTATGAGTATGAGTATGAGTATGAGTATGAGTATGAGTATGAGTATAAGTATGAGTATGAGTATGAGTATGAGTATGAGTATGAGTATGAGTATGAGTATGAGTATGAGTATGAGTATGAGTATGAGTATGAGTATGAGTATGAGTATGAGTATGAGTATGAGTATGAGTATGAGTATGAGTATGAGTATGAGTATGTGCATGAGTATGAGTATGTGTATGAGTATGAGTATGAGTATGAGTATGAGTATGAGTATGAGTATGTGTATGAGTATGAGTATGAGTATGAGTATGAGTATGAGTATGAGTATGAGTATGAGTATGAGAATGAGTATGAGTGTGAGTATGAGAATGAGTATGAGTATGTGTATGAGTATGAGTATGATTATGAGTATGAGTATGAGTATGAGTATGAGTATGAGTATGAGTATGACTATGAGTATGAGTATGAGTATGAGTTTAAGTATGAGTATGAGTATGAGTATGAGTATGTGCATGAGTATGAGTATGTGTATGAGTATGAGTATGTGTATGAGTTTAAGTGTGAGTATGAGTATGAGTATGAGTATAAGTATTAGTATTAGTATGAGTATGAGTACGAGTATTAGTATGAGTATGAGTATGAGTATGAGTTTAAGTATGAGTATGAGTATGAGTATGTGCATGAGTATGAGTATGTGTATGAGTATGAGTATGAGTATGAGTATGAGTATGAGTATGAGTATGAGTATGAGTATGAGTATGAGTATGAGTATGAGTATGAGTATAAGTATGAGTATGAGTATGAGTATGAGTATGAGTATGAGTATGAGTATGAGTATGAGTATGTGCATGAGTATGAGTATGTGTATGAGTATGAGTATGAGTATGAGTATGAGTATGAGTATGTGTATGAGTATGAGTATGAGTATGAGTATGAGTATGAGTATGAGTATGAGTATGAGTATAAGTATGAGAATGAGTATGAGTGTGAGTATGAGAATGAGTATGAGTATGTGTATGAGTATGAGTATGATTATGAGTATGAGTATGAGTATGAGTATGAGTATGAGTATAAGTAATAGTATGAGTATGAGTACGAGTATTAGTATGAGTATAAGTATGAGTATGAGTTTATGTGTGAGTATGAGTATGAGCATGAGTATGAGTATGAGTATGAGTATGAGTATGAGTATGAGTATGAGTATGAGTATAAGTATGAGTATGAGTATGAGTATGAGTATGAGTATGAGTATGAGTATGAGTATGAGTATGAGTATAAGTATGAGTATGAGTATGAGTATGAGTATGAGTATGAGTATGAGCATGAGTATGAGTATGTGTATGAGTATGAGTATGAGTATGAGTATGAGTATGAGTATGAGTATGAGTATAAGTATGAGTATGAGTATGAGTATGAGTATGAGTATGAGTATGAGTATGAGTATGAGTATAAGTATTAGTATGAGTATGAGTAGGAGTACGAGTAGGAGTACGAGTATGCGTATGAGTATGAGTATGAGTATGAGTATGAGTGTGAGTATGAGTGTGAGTGTGAGTGCGAATGTGAGTACGAGTATGCGTATGAGTATGAGTATGAGTATGAGTATGAGTGTGAGTGTGAGTGCGAATGTGAGTATGAGCATGTGTATGAGTATGAGTATGAGTATGACTATGAGTATGAGTATGAGTATGAGCATGAGCATGAGCATGAGCGTGAGCGTGAGAATAAGCATGAGTATGAGTTTAACTATGAGTATGAGTACGAGTATGCGTATGAATATGAGTATGAGTATGAGTATGAGTATGAGTATGAGTATAAGTATGAGTATGAGTATGAGTATGAGTATGAGTATGAGTATGAGTATGAGTATGAGTATGAGTATGAGTATAAGTATGAGTATGAGTATGAGTATGAGTATGAGTATGAGTATGAGTATGAGTATGAGTATGAGTATGAGTATGTGCATGAGTATGAGTATGTGTATGAGTATGAGTATGAGTATGAGTATGAGTATGAGTATGTGTATGAGTATGAGTATGAGTATGAGTATGAGTATGAGTATGAGTATGAGTATGAGTATGAGTATGAGTATGAGTATGACTATGAGTATGAGTATGAGTATGAGTATGAGTATGTGCATGAGTATGAGTATGTGTATGAGTATGAGTATGAGTATGAGTATGAGTATGAGTATGTGTATGAGTATGAGTATGAGTATGAGTATGAGTATGAGTATGAGTATAAGTATGAGAATGAGTATGAGTGTGAGTATGAGAATGAGTATGAGTATGTGTATGAGTATGAGTATGATTATGAGTATGAGTATGAGTATGAGTATGAGTATGAGTATAAGTATTAGTATGAGTATGAGTACGAGTATTAGTATGAGTATGAGTATGCGTATGAATATGAGTATGAGTATGAGTATGAGTATGAGTATGAGTATGAGTACGAGTATGCGTATGAATATGAGTATGAGTATGAGTATGAGTATGAGTATGAGTATGAGTATAAGTATGAGTATGAGTATGAGTATGAGTATGAGTATGAGTATGAGTATGAGTATGAGTATGAGTATGAGTATGAGTATGTGCATGAGTATGAGTATGTGTATGAGTATGAGTATGAGTATGAGTATGAGTATGAGTATGTGTATGAGTATGAGTATGAGTATGAGTATGAGTATGAGTATGAGTATGAGTATGAGTATGAGTATGAGTTAGAGTATGAGTATGTGTATGAGTATGAGTATGAGTATGAGTATGAGTATGACTATGAGTATGAGTATGAGTATGAGTTTAAGTATGAGTATGAGTATGAGTATGAGTATGTGCATGAGTATGAGTATGTGTATGAGTATGAGTATGTGTATGAGTTTAAGTGTGAGTATGAGTATGAGTATGAGTATAAGTATTAGTATTAGTATGAGTATGAGTACGAGTATTAGTATGAGTATGAGTATGAGTATGAGTTTAAGTATGAGTATGAGTATGAGTATGTGCATGAGTATGAGTATGTGTATGAGTATGAGTATGAGTATGAGTATGAGTATGAGTATGAGTATGAGTATGAGTATGAGTATGAGTATGAGTATGAGTATGAGTATAAGTATGAGTATGAGTATGAGTATGAGTATGAGTATGAGTATGAGTATGAGTATGAGTATGTGCATGAGTATGAGTATGTGTATGAGTATGAGTATGAGTATGAGTATGAGTATGAGTATGTGTATGAGTATGAGTATGAGTATGAGTATGAGTATGAGTATGAGTATGAGTATGAGTATAAGTATGAGAATGAGTATGAGTGTGAGTATGAGAATGAGTATGAGTATGTGTATGAGTATGAGTATGATTATGAGTATGAGTATGAGTATGAGTATGAGTATGAGTATAAGTAATAGTATGAGTATGAGTACGAGTATTAGTATGAGTATAAGTATGAGTATGAGTTTATGTGTGAGTATGAGTATGAGCATGAGTATGAGTATGAGTATGAGTATGAGTATGAGTATGAGTATGAGTATGAGTATAAGTATGAGTATGAGTATGAGTATGAGTATGAGTATGAGTATGAGTATGAGTATGAGTATGAGTATAAGTATGAGTATGAGTATGAGTATGAGTATGAGTATGAGTATGAGCATGAGTATGAGTATGTGTATGAGTATGAGTATGAGTATGAGTATGAGTATGAGTATGAGTATGAGTATAAGTATGAGTATGAGTATGAGTATGAGTATGAGTATGAGTATGAGTATGAGTATGAGTATAAGTATTAGTATGAGTATGAGTAGGAGTACGAGTAGGAGTACGAGTATGCGTATGAGTATGAGTATGAGTATGAGTATGAGTGTGAGTATGAGTGTGAGTGTGAGTGCGAATGTGAGTACGAGTATGCGTATGAGTATGAGTATGAGTATGAGTATGAGTGTGAGTGTGAGTGCGAATGTGAGTATGAGCATGTGTATGAGTATGAGTATGAGTATGACTATGAGTATGAGTATGAGTATGAGCATGAGCATGAGCATGAGCGTGAGCGTGAGAATAAGCATGAGTATGAGTTTAACTATGAGTATGAGTACGAGTATGCGTATGAATATGAGTATGAGTATGAGTATGAGTATGAGTATGAGTATAAGTATGAGTATGAGTATGAGTATGAGTATGAGTATGAGTATGAGTATGAGTATGAGTATGAGTATGAGTATAAGTATGAGTATGAGTATGAGTATGAGTATGAGTATGAGTATGAGTATGAGTATGAGTATGAGTATGAGTATGTGCATGAGTATGAGTATGTGTATGAGTATGAGTATGAGTATGAGTATGAGTATGAGTATGTGTATGAGTATGAGTATGAGTATGAGTATGAGTATGAGTATGAGTATGAGTATGAGTATGAGTATGAGTATGAGTATGACTATGAGTATGAGTATGAGTATGAGTATGAGTATGTGCATGAGTATGAGTATGTGTATGAGTATGAGTATGAGTATGAGTATGAGTATGAGTATGTGTATGAGTATGAGTATGAGTATGAGTATGAGTATGAGTATGAGTATAAGTATGAGAATGAGTATGAGTGTGAGTATGAGAATGAGTATGAGTATGTGTATGAGTATGAGTATGATTATGAGTATGAGTATGAGTATGAGTATGAGTATGAGTATAAGTATTAGTATGAGTATGAGTACGAGTATTAGTATGAGTATGAGTATGCGTATGAATATGAGTATGAGTATGAGTATGAGTATGAGTATGAGTATGAGTACGAGTATGCGTATGAATATGAGTATGAGTATGAGTATGAGTATGAGTATGAGTATGAGTATAAGTATGAGTATGAGTATGAGTATGAGTATGAGTATGAGTATGAGTATGAGTATGAGTATGAGTATGAGTATGAGTATGTGCATGAGTATGAGTATGTGTATGAGTATGAGTATGAGTATGAGTATGAGTATGAGTATGTGTATGAGTATGAGTATGAGTATGAGTATGAGTATGAGTATGAGTATGAGTATGAGTATGAGTATGAGTTAGAGTATGAGTATGTGTATGAGTATGAGTATGAGTATGAGTATGAGTATGAGTATGAGTATGAGTATGAGTTTAAGTGTGAGTATGAGTATGAGTATGAGTATAAGTATTAGTATTAGTATGAGTATGAGTACGAGTATTAGTATGAGTATGAGTATGAGTATGCGTTTAAGTATGAGTATGAGTATGAGTATGTGCATGAGTATGAGTATGTGTATGAGTATGAGTATGAGTATGAGTATAAGTATGAGAATGAGTATGAGTGTGAGTATGAGAATGAGTATGAGTATGTGTATGATTATGAGTATGATTATGAGTATGAGTATGAGTATGAGTATGAGTATGAGTATAAGTAATAGTATGAGTATGAGTACGAGTATTAGTATGAGTATGAGTATGAGTTTATGTGTGAGTATGAGTATGAGCATGAGTATGAGTATGAGTATGAGTATGAGTATGAGTATGAGTATGAGTATGAGTATGAGTATAAGTATGAGTATGAGTATGAGTATGAGTATGAGTATGAGTATGAGTATGAGTATGAGTATGAGTATAAGTATGAGTATGAGTATGAGTATGAGTATGAGTATGTGCATGAGTATGAGTATGTGTATGAGTATGAGTATGAGTATGAGTATGAGTATGAGTATAAGTATGAGTATGAGTATGAGTATGAGTATGAGTATGAGTATGAGTATGAGTATAAGTATTAGTATGAGTATGAGTACGAGTATTAGTATGAGTATGAGTATGAGTTTAAGTGTGAGTATGAGTATGAGCATGAGTATGAGTATGAGTATGAGTATGAGTATGAGTATGAGTATGAGTATAAGTATTAGTATGAGTATGAGTATGAGTATGAGTATGAGTATGAGTATAAGTATTAGTATGAGTATGAGTACGAGTATGAGTATGAGTATAAGTATGAGTATGAGTATGAGTATGAGTATGAGTATGAGTATGAGTATGAGTATGAGTATGAGTATGAGTATGAGTATGTGCATGAGTATGAGTATGTGTATGAGTATGAGTATGAGTATGAGTATGAGTATGAGTATGAGTATGAGTATGAGTATGAGTATGAGTATGAGTATGAGTATGAGTATGAGTATGAGTTTAAGTATGAGTATGAGTATGTGCATGAGTATGAGTATTTGTATGAGTATGAGTATGAGTATGAGTTTAAGTGTGAGTATGAGTATGAGTATGAGTATGAGTATAAGTATTAGTATTAGTATGAGTATGAGTACGAGTATTAGTATGAGTATGAGTATGAGTATGAGTTTAAGTATGAGTATGAATATGAGTATGTGCATGAGTATGAGTATGTGTATGAGTATGAGTATGAGTATGAGTATGAGTATGAGTATGAGTATGAGTATGAGTATGAGTATGAGTATGAGTATGAGTATGAGTATGAGTACGAGTATTAGTATGAGTATGAGTATGAGTTTAAGTGTGAGTATGAGTATGAGCATGAGTATGAGTATGAGTATGAGTATGAGTATGAGTATGAGTATGAGTATAAGTATTAGTATGAGTATGAGTACGAGTATTAGTATGAGTATGAGTATGAGTATGAGTTAAAGTATGAGTATGAGTATGAATATGTGCATGAGTATGAGTATGTGTATGAGTATGAGTATGAGTATGAGTATGTGTATGAGTATGAGTATGAGTATGAGTATGAGTATGAGTATGAGTATAAGTATGAGAATGAGTATGAGTGTGAGTATGAGAATGAGTATGAGTATGTGTATGAGTATGAGTATGATTATGAGTATGAGTATGAGTATGAGTATGAGTATGAGTATAAGTATTAGTATGAGTATGAGTACGAGTATTAGTATGAGTATGAGTATGCGTATGAATATGAGTATGAGTATGAGTATGAGTATGAGTATGAGTATGAGTACGAGTATGCGTATGAATATGAGTATGAGTATGAGTATGAGTATGAGTATGAGTATGAGTATAAGTATGAGTATGAGTATGAGTATGAGTATGAGTATGAGTATGAGTATGAGTATGAGTATGATTATGAGTATGTGCATGAGTATGAGTATGTGTATGAGTATGAGTATGAGTATGAGTATGAGTATGAGTATGAGTATGTGTATGAGTATGAGTATGAGTATGAGTATGAGTATGAGTATGAGTATGAGTATGAGTATGAGTATGAGTTAGAGTATGAGTATGTGTATGAGTATGAGTATGAGTATGAGTATGAGTATGAGTATGAGTATGAGTGTGAGTGTGAGTGCGAATGTGAGTATGAGCATGTGTATGAGTATGAGTATGAGTATGAGTATGAGTATGAGTATAAGTATTAGTATGAGTATGAGTACGAGTATTAGTATGAGTATGAGTATGAGTATGAGTTTAAGTGTGAGTATGAGTATGAGCATGAGTATGAGTATGAGTATGAGTATGAGTATGAGTATAAGTATTAGTATGAGTATGAGTACGAGTATTAGTATGAGTATGAGTATGAGTATGAGTTAAAGTATGAGTATGAGTATGAGTATGAGTATGAGTTAAAGTATGAGTATGAGTATGAGTATGTGCATGAGTATGAGTATGTGTATGAGTATGAGTATGAGTATGAGTATGTGTATGAGTATGAGTATGAGTATGAGTATGAGTATGAGTATGAGTATGAGTATAAGTATGAGAATGAGTATGAGTGTGAGTATGAGAATGAGTATGAGTATGTGTATGAGTATGAGTATGATTATGAGTATGAGTATGAGTATGAGTATGAGTATGAGTATGAGTATGAGTATGACTATGAGTATGAGTATGAGTATGAGTATGAGTTTAAGTATGAGTATGAGTATGAGTATGTGCATGAGTATGAGTATGTGTATGAGTATGAGTATGAGTATGAGTTTAAGTGTGAGTATGAGTATGAGTATGAGTATGAGTATAAGTATTAGTATTAGTATGAGTATGAGTACGAGTATTAGTATGAGTATGAGTATGAGTATGAGTTTAAGTATGAGTATGAGTATGAGTATGTGCATGAGTATGAGTATGTGTATGAGTATGAGTATGAGTATGAGTATGAGTATGAGTATGAGTATGAGTATGAGTATGAGTATGAGTATGAGTATGAGTATGAGTATGAGTATGAGTATGAGTATGAGTATGAGTATGAGTATGAGTATGAGTATGAGTATGAGTATGAGTATGAGTATGAGTATGAGTATAAGTATTAGTATGAGTATGAGTAGGAGTACGAGTAGGAGTACGAGTATGCGTATGAGTATGAGTATGAGTATGAGTATGAGTGTGAGTATGAGTGTGAGTGTGAGTGCGAATGTGAGTACGAGTATGCGTATGAGTATGAGTATGAGTATGAGTATGAGTGTGAGTGTGAGTGCGAATGTGAGTATGAGCATGTGTATGAGTATGAGTATGAGTATGACTATGAGTATGAGTATGAGTATGAGCATGAGCATGAGCATGAGCGTGAGCGTGAGAATAAGCATGAGTATGAGTTTAACTATGAGTATGAGTACGAGTATGCGTATGAATATGAGTATGAGTATGAGTATGAGTATGAGTATGAGTATAAGTATGAGTATGAGTATGAGTATGAGTATGAGTATGAGTATGAGTATGACTATGAGTATGAGTATGAGAATGAGCATGAGCATGAGCATGAGCATGAGCGTGAGCGTGAGAATAAGCATGAGTATGAGTTTAACTATGAGTATGAGTACGAGTATGCGTATGAATATGAGTATGAGTATGAGTATGAGTATGAGTATGAGTATGAGTATGAGTATGAGTATGAGTATGAGTATAAGTATGAGTATGAGTATGAGTATGAGTATGAGTATGAGTATGAGTATGAGTATGAGTATGAGTATGAGTATGAGTATGAGTATGAGTTAGAGTATGAGTATGTGTATGAGTATGAGTATGAGTATGAGTATGAGTATGAGTATGAGTGTGAGTGTGAGTGCGAATGTGTGTATGAGCATGTGTATGAGTATGAGTATGAGTATGAGTATGAGTATGAGTATGAGTATAAGTATTAGTATGAGTATGAGTACGAGTATTAGTATGAGTATGAGTATGAGTATGAGTTTAAGTGTGAGTATGAGTATGAGCATGAGTATGAGTATGAGTATGAGTATGAGTATAAGTATTAGTATGAGTATGAGTACGAGTATTAGTATGAGTATGAGTATGAGTATGAGTTAAAGTATGAGTATGAGTATGAGTATGTGCATGAGTATGAGTATGTGTATGAGTATGAGTATGAGTATGAGTATGTGTATGAGTATGAATATGAGTATGAGTATGAGTATGAGTATGAGTATGAGTATGAGTATAAGTATGAGTATGAGTATGAGTATGAGTATGAGTATGAGTATGAGTATGAGTATGAGTATGAGTATGAGTATGAGTATGTGCATGAGTATGAGTATGTGTATGAGTATGAGTATGAGTATGAGTATGAGTATGAGTATGTGTATGAGTATGAGTATGAGTATGAGTATGAGTATGAGTATGAGTATGAGTATGAGTATGAGTATGAGTTAGAGTATGAGTATGTGTATGAGTATGAGTATGAGTATGAGTATGAGTATGAGTATGAGTATGAGTATGAGTTTAAGTGTGAGTATGAGTATGAGTATGAGTATAAGTATTAGTATTAGTATGAGTATGAGTACGAGTATTAGTATGAGTATGAGTATGAGTATGCGTTTAAGTATGAGTATGAGTATGAGTATGTGCATGAGTATGAGTATGTGTATGAGTATGAGTATGAGTATGAGTATAAGTATGAGAATGAGTATGAGTGTGAGTATGAGAATGAGTATGAGTATGTGTATGAGTATGAGTATGATTATGAGTATGAGTATGAGTATGAGTATGAGTATGAGTATAAGTAATAGTATGAGTATGAGTACGAGTATTAGTATGAGTATGAGTATGAGTATGAGTTTATGTGTGAGTATGAGTATGAGCATGAGTATGAGTATGAGTATGAGTATGAGTATGAGTATGAGTATAAGTATGAGTATGAGTATGAGTATGAGTATGAGTATGAGTATGAGTATGAGTATAAGTATTAGTATGAGTATGAGTACGAGTATTAGTATGAGTATGAGTATGAGTTTAAGTGTGAGTATGAGTATGAGCATGAGTATGAGTATGAGTATGAGTATGAGTATGAGTATGAGTATAAGTATTAGTATGAGTATGAGTATGAGTATGAGTATGAGTATGAGTATAAGTATTAGTATGAGTATGAGTACGAGTATGAGTATGAGTATAAGTATGAGTATGAGTATGAGTATGAGTATGAGTATGAGTATGAGTATGAGTATGAGTATGAGTATGAGTATGTGCATGAGTATGAGTATGTGTATGAGTATGAGTATGAGTATGAGTATGAGTATGAGTATGAGTATGAGTATGAGTATGAGTATGAGTATGAGTATGAGTATGAGTATGAGTTTAAGTATGAGTATGAGTATGTGCATGAGTATGAGTATTTGTATGAGTATGAGTATGAGTATGAGTTTAAGTGTGAGTATGAGTATGAGTATGAGTATGAGTATAAGTATTAGTATTAGTATGAGTATGAGTACGAGTATTAGTATGAGTATGAGTATGAGTATGAGTTTAAGTATGAGTATGAATATGAGTATGTGCATGAGTATGAGTATGTGTATGAGTATGAGTATGAGTATGAGTATGAGTATGAGTATGAGTATGAGTATGAGTATGAGTATGAGTATGAGTATGAGTATGAGTACGAGTATTAGTATGAGTATGAGTATGAGTTTAAGTGTGAGTATGAGTATGAGCATGAGTATGAGTATGAGTATGAGTATGAGTATGAGTATGAGTATGAGTATAAGTATTAGTATGAGTATGAGTACGAGTATTAGTATGAGTATGAGTATGAGTATGAGTTAAAGTATGAGTATGAGTATGAATATGTGCATGAGTATGAGTATGTGTATGAGTATGAGTATGAGTATGAGTATGTGTATGAGTATGAGTATGAGTATGAGTATGAGTATGAGTATGAGTCTGAGTATAAGTATGAGAATGAGTATGAGTGTGAGTATGAGAATGAGTATGAGTATGTGTATGAGTATGAGTATGATTATGAGTATGAGTATGAGTATGAGTATGAGTATGAGTATGAGTATGAGTATGAGTATGAGTATGAGTATGTGCATGAGTATGAGTATGTGTATGAGTATGAGTATGAGTATGAGTATGAGTATGAGTATGAGTATGAGTATGAGTATGAGTATGAGTATGAGTATGAGTATGAGTATGAGTATGAGTTTAAGTATGAGTATGAGTATGTGCATGAGTATGAGTATTTGTATGAGTATGAGTATGAGTATGAGTTTAAGTGTGAGTATGAGTATGAGTATGAGTATGAGTATAAGTATTAGTATTAGTATGAGTATGAGTACGAGTATTAGTATGAGTATGAGTATGAGTATGAGTTTAAGTATGAGTATGAATATGAGTATGTGCATGAGTATGAGTATGTGTATGAGTATGAGTATGAGTATGAGTATGAGTATGAGTATGAGTATGAGTATGAGTATGAGTATGAGTATGAGTATGAGTATGAGTATGAGTATGAGTACGAGTATTAGTATGAGTATGAGTATGAGTTTAAGTGTGAGTATGAGTATGAGCATGAGTATGAGTATGAGTATGAGTATGAGTATGAGTATGAGTATGAGTATAAGTATTAGTATGAGTATGAGTACGAGTATTAGTATGAGTATGAGTATGAGTATGAGTTAAAGTATGAGTATGAGTATGAATATGTGCATGAGTATGAGTATGTGTATGAGTATGAGTATGAGTATGAGTATGTGTATGAGTATGAGTATGAGTATGAGTATGAGTATGAGTATGAGTATAAGTATGAGAATGAGTATGAGTGTGAGTATGAGAATGAGTATGAGTATGTGTATGAGTATGAGTATGATTATGAGTATGAGTATGAGTATGAGTATGAGTATGAGTATAAGTATTAGTATGAGTATGAGTACGAGTATTAGTATGAGTATGAGTATGCGTATGAATATGAGTATGAGTATGAGTATGAGTATGAGTATGAGTATGAGTACGAGTATGCGTATGAATATGAGTATGAGTATGAGTATGAGTATGAGTATGAGTATGAGTATAAGTATGAGTATGAGTATGAGTATGAGTATGAGTATGAGTATGAGTATGAGTATGAGTATGAGTATGTGCATGAGTATGAGTATGTGTATGAGTATGAGTATGAGTATGAGTATGAGTATGAGTATGAGTATGTGTATGAGTATGAGTATGAGTATGAGTATGAGTATGAGTATGAGTATGAGTATGAGTATGAGTATGAGTTAGAGTATGAGTATGTGTATGAGTATGAGTATGAGTATGAGTATGAGTATGAGTATGAGTATGAGTGTGAGTGTGAGTGCGAATGTGAGTATGAGCATGTGTATGAGTATGAGTATGAGTATGAGTATGAGTATGAGTATAAGTATTAGTATGAGTATGAGTACGAGTATTAGTATGAGTATGAGTATGAGTATGAGTTTAAGTGTGAGTATGAGTATGAGCATGAGTATGAGTATGAGTATGAGTATGAGTATGAGTATAAGTATTAGTATGAGTATGAGTACGAGTATTAGTATGAGTATGAGTATGAGTATGAGTTAAAGTATGAGTATGAGTATGAGTATGAGTATGAGTTAAAGTATGAGTATGAGTATGAGTATGTGCATGAGTATGAGTATGTGTATGAGTATGAGTATGAGTATGAGTATGTGTATGAGTATGAGTATGAGTATGAGTATGAGTATGAGTATGAGTATGAGTATAAGTATGAGAATGAGTATGAGTGTGAGTATGAGAATGAGTATGAGTATGTGTATGAGTATGAGTATGATTATGAGTATGAGTATGAGTATGAGTATGAGTATGAGTATGAGTATGAGTATGACTATGAGTATGAGTATGAGTATGAGTATGAGTTTAAGTATGAGTATGAGTATGAGTATGTGCATGAGTATGAGTATGTGTATGAGTATGAGTATGAGTATGAGTTTAAGTGTGAGTATGAGTATGAGTATGAGTATGAGTATAAGTATTAGTATTAGTATGAGTATGAGTACGAGTATTAGTATGAGTATGAGTATGAGTATGAGTTTAAGTATGAGTATGAGTATGAGTATGTGCATGAGTATGAGTATGTGTATGAGTATGAGTATGAGTATGAGTATGAGTATGAGTATGAGTATGAGTATGAGTATGAGTATGAGTATGAGTATGAGTATGAGTATGAGTATGAGTATGAGTATGAGTATGAGTATGAGTATGAGTATGAGTATGAGTATGAGTATGAGTATGAGTATGAGTATGAGTATAAGTATTAGTATGAGTATGAGTAGGAGTACGAGTAGGAGTACGAGTATGCGTATGAGTATGAGTATGAGTATGAGTATGAGTGTGAGTATGAGTGTGAGTGTGAGTGCGAATGTGAGTACGAGTATGCGTATGAGTATGAGTATGAGTATGAGTATGAGTGTGAGTGTGAGTGCGAATGTGAGTATGAGCATGTGTATGAGTATGAGTATGAGTATGACTATGAGTATGAGTATGAGTATGAGCATGAGCATGAGCATGAGCGTGAGCGTGAGAATAAGCATGAGTATGAGTTTAACTATGAGTATGAGTACGAGTATGCGTATGAATATGAGTATGAGTATGAGTATGAGTATGAGTATGAGTATAAGTATGAGTATGAGTATGAGTATGAGTATGAGTATGAGTATGAGTATGACTATGAGTATGAGTATGAGAATGAGCATGAGCATGAGCATGAGCATGAGCGTGAGCGTGAGAATAAGCATGAGTATGAGTTTAACTATGAGTATGAGTACGAGTATGCGTATGAATATGAGTATGAGTATGAGTATGAGTATGAGTATGAGTATGAGTATGAGTATGAGTATGAGTATGAGTATAAGTATGAGTATGAGTATGAGTATGAGTATGAGTATGAGTATGAGTATGAGTATGAGTATGAGTATGAGTATGAGTATGAGTTAGAGTATGAGTATGTGTATGAGTATGAGTATGAGTATGAGTATGAGTATGAGTATGAGTGTGAGTGTGAGTGCGAATGTGTGTATGAGCATGTGTATGAGTATGAGTATGAGTATGAGTATGAGTATGAGTATGAGTATAAGTATTAGTATGAGTATGAGTACGAGTATTAGTATGAGTATGAGTATGAGTATGAGTTTAAGTGTGAGTATGAGTATGAGCATGAGTATGAGTATGAGTATGAGTATGAGTATAAGTATTAGTATGAGTATGAGTACGAGTATTAGTATGAGTATGAGTATGAGTATGAGTTAAAGTATGAGTATGAGTATGAGTATGTGCATGAGTATGAGTATGTGTATGAGTATGAGTATGAGTATGAGTATGTGTATGAGTATGAATATGAGTATGAGTATGAGTATGAGTATGAGTATGAGTATGAGTATAAGTATGAGTATGAGTATGAGTATGAGTATGAGTATGAGTATGAGTATGAGTATGAGTATGAGTATGAGTATGAGTATGTGCATGAGTATGAGTATGTGTATGAGTATGAGTATGAGTATGAGTATGAGTATGAGTATGTGTATGAGTATGAGTATGAGTATGAGTATGAGTATGAGTATGAGTATGAGTATGAGTATGAGTATGAGTTAGAGTATGAGTATGTGTATGAGTATGAGTATGAGTATGAGTATGAGTATGAGTATGAGTATGAGTATGAGTTTAAGTGTGAGTATGAGTATGAGTATGAGTATAAGTATTAGTATTAGTATGAGTATGAGTACGAGTATTAGTATGAGTATGAGTATGAGTATGCGTTTAAGTATGAGTATGAGTATGAGTATGTGCATGAGTATGAGTATGTGTATGAGTATGAGTATGAGTATGAGTATAAGTATGAGAATGAGTATGAGTGTGAGTATGGGAATGAGTATGAGTATGTGTATGAGTATGAGTATGATTATGAGTATGAGTATGAGTATGAGTATGAGTATGAGTATAAGTAATAGTATGAGTATGAGTACGAGTATTAGTATGAGTATGAGTATGAGTATGAGTTTATGTGTGAGTATGAGTATGAGCATGAGTATGAGTATGAGTATGAGTATGAGTATGAGTATGAGTATGAGTATAAGTATGAGTATGAGTATGAGTATGAGTATGAGTATGAGTATGAGTATGAGTATGTGCATGAGTATGAGTATGTGTATGAGTATGAGTATGAGTATGAGTATGAGTATGAGTATGTGTATGAGTATGAGTATGAGTATGAGTATGAGTATGAGTATGAGTATGAGTATGAGTATGAGTATGAGTTAGAGTATGAGTATGTGTATGAGTATGAGTATGTGTATGAGTATGAGTATGAGTATGAGTATGAGTATGAGTATGAGTATGTGTATGAGTATGAGTATGAGTATGAGTATGAGTATGAGTATGAGTATGAGTATGAGTATGAGTATGAGTTAGAGTATGAGTATGTGTATGAGTATGAGTATGAGTATGAGTATGAGTATGAGTATGAGTATGAGTGTGAGTGTGAGTGCGAATGTGAGTATGAGCATGTGTATGAGTATGAGTATGAGTATGAGTATGAGTATGAGTATAAGTATTAGTATGAGTATGAGTACGAGTATTAGTATGAGTATGAGTATGAGTATGAGTTTAAGTGTGAGTATGAGTATGAGCATGAGTATGAGTATGAGTATGAGTATGAGTATAAGTATTAGTATGAGTATGAGTACGAGTATTAGTATGAGTATGAGTATGAGTATGAGTTAAAGTATGAGTATGAGTATGAGTATGAGTATGAGTTAAAGTATGAGTATGAGTATGAGTATGTGCATGAGTATGAGTATGTGTATGAGTATGAGTATGAGTATGAGTATGTGTATGAGTATGAGTATGAGTATGAGTATGAGTATGAGTATGAGTATGAGTATAAGTATGAGAATGAGTATGAGTGTGAGTATGAGAATGAGTATGAGTATGTGTATGAGTATGAGTATGATTATGAGTATGAGTATGAGTATGAGTATGAGTATGAGTATGAGTATGAGTATGACTATGAGTATGAGTATGAGTATGAGTATGAGTTTAAGTATGAGTATGAGTATGAGTATGTGCATGAGTATGAGTATGTGTATGAGTATGAGTATGAGTATGAGTTTAAGTGTGAGTATGAGTATGAGTATGAGTATGAGTATAAGTATTAGTATTAGTATGAGTATGAGTACGAGTATTAGTATGAGTATGAGTATGAGTATGAGTTTAAGTATGAGTATGAGTATGAGTATGTGCATGAGTATGAGTATGTGTATGAGTATGAGTATGAGTATGAGTATGAGTATGAGTATGAGTATGAGTATGAGTATGAGTATGAGTATGAGTATGAGTATGAGTATGAGTATGAGTATGAGTATGAGTATGAGTATGAGTATGAGTATGAGTATGAGTATGAGTATGAGTATGAGTATGAGTATGAGTATGAGTATGAGTATAAGTATTAGTATGAGTATGAGTAGGAGTACGAGTAGGAGTACGAGTATGCGTATGAGTATGAGTATGAGTATGAGTATGAGTGTGAGTATGAGTGTGAGTGTGAGTGCGAATGTGAGTACGAGTATGCGTATGAGTATGAGTATGAGTATGAGTATGAGTATGAGTATGAGTATGAGTATGAGTATAAGTATGAGTATGAGTATGAGTATGAGTATGAGTATGAGTATGTGCATGAGTATGAGTATGTGTATGAGTATGAGTATGAGTATGAGTATGAGTATGAGTATAAGTATGAGTATGAGTATGAGTATGAGTATGAGTATGAGTATGAGTATGAGTATAAGTATTAGTATGAGTATGAGTACGAGTATTAGTATGAGTATGAGTATGAGTTTAAGTGTGAGTATGAGTATGAGCATGAGTATGAGTATGAGTATGAGTATGAGTATGAGTATGAGTATAAGTATTAGTATGAGTATGAGTATGAGTATGAGTATGAGTATGAGTATGAGTATAAGTATTAGTATGAGTATGAGTACGAGTATGAGTATGAGTATAAGTATGAGTATGAGTATGAGTATGAGTATGAGTATGAGTATGAGTATGAGTATGAGTATGAGTATGAGTATGTGCATGAGTATGAGTATGTGTATGAGTATGAGTATGAGTATGAGTATGAGTATGAGTATGAGTATGAGTATGAGTATAAGTATGAGTATGAGTATGAGTATGAGTATGAGTATGAGTATGTGCATGAGTATGAGTATGTGTATGAGTATGAGTATGAGTATGAGTATGAGTATGAGTATAAGTATGAGTATGAGTATGAGTATGAGTATGAGTATGAGTATGAGTATGAGTATAAGTATTAGTATGAGTATGAGTACGAGTATTAGTATGAGTATGAGTATGAGTTTAAGTGTGAGTATGAGTATGAGCATGAGTATGAGTATGAGTATGAGTATGAGTATGAGTATAAGTATTAGTATGAGTATGAGTATGAGTATGAGTATGAGTATGAGTATAAGTATTAGTATGAGTATGAGTACGAGTATGAGTATGAGTATAAGTATGAGTATGAGTATGAGTATGAGTATGAGTATGAGTATGAGTATGAGTATGAGTATGAGTATGAGTATGAGTATGAGTATGAGTATGAGTATGAGTATGAGTATGAGTATGAGTATGAGTACGAGTATTAGTATGAGTATGAGTATGAGTTTAAGTGTGAGTATGAGTATGAGCATGAGTATGAGTATGAGTATGAGTATGAGTATGAGTATGAGTATAAGTATTAGTATGAGTATGAGTACGAGTATTAGTATGAGTATGAGTATGAGTATGAGTTAAAGTATGAGTATGAGTATGAATATGTGCATGAGTATGAGTATGTGTATGAGTATGAGTATGAGTATGAGTATGTGTATGAGTATGAGTATGAGTATGAGTATGAGTATGAGTATGAGTATGAGTATAAGTATGAGAATGAGTATGAGTGTGAGTATGAGAATGAGTATGAGTATGTGTATGAGTATGAGTATGATTATGAGTATGAGTATGAGTATGAGTATGAGTATGAGTATAAGTATTAGTATGAGTATGAGTACGAGTATTAGTATGAGTATGAGTATGCGTATGAATATGAGTATGAGTATGAGTATGAGTATGAGTATGAGTATGAGTATGAGTATGAGTATGAGTATAAGTATGAGTATGAGTATGAGTATGAGTATGAGTATGAGTATGAGCATGAGTATGAGTATGTGTATGAGTATGAGTATGAGTATGAGTATGAGTATGAGTATGAGTATAAGTATGAGTATGAGTATGAGTATGAGTATGAGTATGAGTATGAGTATGAGTATGAGTATAAGTATTAGTATGAGTATGAGTAGGAGTACGAGTAGGAGTACGAGTATGCGTATGAGTATGAGTATGAGTATGAGTATGAGTGTGAGTATGAGTGTGAGTGTGAGTGCGAATGTGAGTACGAGTATGCGTATGAGTATGAGTATGAGTATGAGTATGAGTGTGAGTGTGAGTGCGAATGTGAGTATGAGCATGTGTATGAGTATGAGTATGAGTATGACTATGAGTATGAGTATGAGTATGAGCATGAGCATGAGCATGAGCGTGAGCGTGAGAATAAGCATGAGTATGAGTTTAACTATGAGTATGAGTACGAGTATGCGTATGAATATGAGTATGAGTATGAGTATGAGTATGAGTATGAGTATAAGTATGAGTATGAGTATGAGTATGAGTATGAGTATGAGTATGAGTATGAGTATGAGTATGAGTATGAGTATAAGTATGAGTATGAGTATGAGTATGAGTATGAGTATGAGTATGAGTATGAGTATGAGTATGAGTATGTGCATGAGTATGAGTATGTGTATGAGTATGAGTATGAGTATGAGTATGAGTATGAGTATGAGTATGTGTATGAGTATGAGTATGAGTATGAGTATGAGTATGAGTATGAGTATGAGTATGAGTATGAGTATGAGTATGAGTATGAGTATGACTATGAGTATGAGTATGAGTATGAGTATGAGTATGTGCATGAGTATGAGTATGTGTATGAGTATGAGTATGAGTATGAGTATGAGTATGAGTATGAGTATGTGTATGAGTATGAGTATGAGTATGAGTATGAGTATGAGTATGAGTATAAGTATGAGAATGAGTATGAGTGTGAGTATGAGAATGAGTATGAGTATGTGTATGAGTATGAGTATGATTATGAGTATGAGTATGAGTATGAGTATGAGTATGAGTATGAGTATGAGTATAAGTATTAGTATGAGTATGAGTACGAGTATTAGTATGAGTATGAGTATGCGTATGAATATGAGTATGAGTATGAGAATGAGTATGAGTATGAGTATGAGTACGAGTATGCGTATGAATATGAGTATGAGTATGAGTATGAGTATGAGTATGAGTATGAGTATAAGTATGAGTATGAGTATGAGTATGAGTATGAGTATGAGTATGAGTATGAGTATGAGTATGAGTATGAGTATGTGCATGAGTATGAGTATGTGTATGAGTATGAGTATGAGTATGAGTATGAGTATGAGTATGTGTATGAGTATGAGTATGAGTATGAGTATGAGTATGAGTATGAGTATGAGTATGAGTATGAGTATGAGTATGAGTTAGAGTATGAGTATGTGTATGAGTATGAGTATGAGTATGAGTATGAGTATGAGTATGAGTATGAGTATGAGTTTAAGTGTGAGTATGAGTATGAGTATGAGTATAAGTATTAGTATTAGTATGAGTATGAGTACGAGTATTAGTATGAGTATGAGTATGAGTATGCGTTTAAGTATGAGTATGAGTATGAGTATGTGCATGAGTATGAGTATGTGTATGAGTATGAGTATGAGTATGAGTATGAGTATGAGTATGAGTATGAGTATGAGTATGAGTATGAGTATGAGTATGAGTATGAGTATAAGTATGAGTATGAGTATGAGTATGAGTATGAGTATGAGTATGAGTATGAGTATGAGTATGAGTATGTGCATGAGTATGAGTATGTGTATGAGTATGAGTATGAGTATGAGTATGAGTATGAGTATGTGTATGAGTATGAGTATGAGTATGAGTATGAGTATGAGTATGAGTATGAGTATGAGTATAAGTATGAGAATGAGTATGAGTGTGAGTATGAGAATGAGTATGAGTATGTGTATGAGTATGATTATGAGTATGAGTATGAGTATGAGTATGAGTATGAGTATAAGTAATAGTATGAGTATGAGTACGAGTATTAGTATGAGTATGAGTATGAGTATGAGTTTATGTGTGAGTATGAGTATGAGCATGAGTATGAGTATGAGTATGAGTATGAGTATGAGTATGAGTATGAGTATGAGTATGAGTATAAGTATGAGTATGAGTATGAGTATGAGTATGAGTATGAGTATGAGTATGAGTATGAGTATAAGTATGAGTATGAGTATGAGTATGAGTATGAGTATGAGTATGTGCATGAGTATGAGTATGTGTATGAGTATGAGTATGAGTATGAGTATGAGTATGAGTATAAGTATGAGTATGAGTATGAGTATGAGTATGAGTATGAGTATGAGTATGAGTATAAGTATTAGTATGAGTATGAGTACGAGTATTAGTATGAGTATGAGTATGAGTTTAAGTGTGAGTATGAGTATGAGCATGAGTATGAGTATGAGTATGAGTATGAGTATGAGTATAAGTATTAGTATGAGTATGAGTATGAGTATGAGTATGAGTATGAGTATAAGTATTAGTATGAGTATGAGTACGAGTATGAGTATGAGTATAAGTATGAGTATGAGTATGAGTATGAGTATGAGTATGAGTATGAGTATGAGTATGAGTATGAGTATGAGTATGTGCATGAGTATGAGTATGTGTATGAGTATGAGTATGAGTATGAGTATGAGTATGAGTATGAGTATGAGTATGAGTATAAGTATGAGTATGAGTATGAGTATGAGTATGAGTATGAGTATGTGCATGAGTATGAGTATGTGTATGAGTATGAGTATGAGTATGAGTATGAGTATGAGTATAAGTATGAGTATGAGTATGAGTATGAGTATGAGTATGAGTATGAGTATGAGTATAAGTATTAGTATGAGTATGAGTACGAGTATTAGTATGAGTATGAGTATGAGTTTAAGTGTGAGTATGAGTATGAGCATGAGTATGAGTATGAGTATGAGTATGAGTATGAGTATAAGTATTAGTATGAGTATGAGTATGAGTATGAGTATGAGTATGAGTATAAGTATTAGTATGAGTATGAGTACGAGTATGAGTATGAGTATAAGTATGAGTATGAGTATGAGTATGAGTATGAGTATGAGTATGAGTATGAGTATGAGTACGAGTATTAGTATGAGTATGAGTATGAGTTTAAGTGTGAGTATGAGTATGAGCATGAGTATGAGTATGAGTATGAGTATGAGTATGAGTATGAGTATGAGTATAAGTATTAGTATGAGTATGAGTACGAGTATTAGTATGAGTATGAGTATGAGTATGAGTTAAAGTATGAGTATGAGTATGAATATGTGCATGAGTATGAGTATGTGTATGAGTATGAGTATGAGTATGAGTATGTGTATGAGTATGAGTATGAGTATGAGTATGAGTATGAGTATGAGTATGAGTATAAGTATGAGAATGAGTATGAGTGTGAGTATGAGAATGAGTATGAGTATGTGTATGAGTATGAGTATGATTATGAGTATGAGTATGAGTATGAGTATGAGTATGAGTATAAGTATTAGTATGAGTATGAGTACGAGTATTAGTATGAGTATGAGTATGCGTATGAATATGAGTATGAGTATGAGTATGAGTATGAGTATGAGTATGAGTACGAGTATGCGTATGAATATGAGTATGAGTATGAGTATGAGTATGAGTATGAGTATAAGTATGAGTATGAGTATGAGTATGAGTATGAGTATGAGTATGAGTATGAGTATGAGTATGAGTATGTGCATGAGTATGAGTATGTGTATGAGTATGAGTATGAGTATGAGTATGAGTATGAGTATGAGTATGTGTATGAGTATGAGTATGAGTATGAGTATGAGTATGAGTATGAGTATGAGTATGAGTATGAGTTAGAGTATGAGTATGTGTATGAGTATGAGTATGAGTATGAGTATGAGTATGAGTATGAGTATGAGTGTGAGTGTGAGTGCGAATGTGAGTATGAGCATGTGTATGAGTATGAGTATGAGTATGAGTATGAGTATGAGTATAAGTATTAGTATGAGTATGAGTACGAGTATTAGTATGAGTATGAGTATGAGTATGAGTTTAAGTGTGAGTATGAGTATGAGCATGAGTATGAGTATGAGTATGAGTATGAGTATGATTATAAGTATTAGTATGAGTATGAGTACGAGTATTAGTATGAGTATGAGTATGAGTATGAGTTAAAGTATGAGTATGAGTATGAGTATGAGTATGAGTTAAAGTATGAGTATGAGTATGAGTATGTGCATGAGTATGAGTATGTGTATGAGTATGAGTATGAGTATGAGTATGTGTATGAGTATGAGTATGAGTATGAGTATGAGTATGAGTATGAGTATGAGTATGAGTATGAGTATGAGTATGAGTATGAGTATGAGTATAAGTATGAGAATGAGTATGAGTGTGAGTATGAGAATGAGTATGAGTATGTGTATGAGTATGAGTATGATTATGAGTATGAGTATGAGTATGAGTATGAGTATGAGTATAAGTAATAGTATGAGTATGAGTACGAGTATTAGTATGAGTATGAGTATGAGTATGAGTTTATGTGTGAGTATGAGTATGAGCATGAGTATGAGTATGAGTATGAGTATGAGTATGAGTATGAGTATGAGTATGAGTATGAGTATAAGTATGAGTATGAGTATGAGTATGAGTATGAGTATGAGTATGTGCATGAGTATGAGTATGTGTATGAGTATGAGTATGAGTATGAGTATGAGTATGAGTATAAGTATGAGTATGAGTATGAGTATGAGTATGAGTATGAGTATGAGTACGAGTATAAGTATTAGTATGAGTATGAGTACGAGTATTAGTATGAGTATGAGTATGAGTTTAAGTGTGAGTATGAGTATGAGCATGAGTATGAGTATGAGTATGAGTATGAGTATGAGTATAAGTATTAGTATGAGTATGAGTATGAGTATGAGTATGAGTATGAGTATAAGTATTAGTATGAGTATGAGTACGAGTATGAGTATGAGTATAAGTATGAGTATGAGTATGAGTATGAGTATGAGTATGAGTATGAGTATGAGTATGAGTATGAGTATGAGTATGTGCATGAGTATGAGTATGTGTATGAGTATGAGTATGAGTATGAGTATGAGTATGAGTATGAGTATGAGTATGAGTATAAGTATGAGTATGAGTATGAGTATGAGTATGAGTATGAGTATGTGCATGAGTATGAGTATGTGTATGAGTATGAGTATGAGTATGAGTATGAGTATGAGTATAAGTATGAGTATGAGTATGAGTATGAGTATGAGTATGAGTATGAGTATGAGTATAAGTATTAGTATTAGTATGAGTATGAGTACGAGTATTAGTATGAGTATGAGTATGAGTTTAAGTGTGAGTATGAGTATGAGCATGAGTATGAGTATGAGTATGAGTATGAGTATGAGTATAAGTATTAGTATGAGTATGAGTATGAGTATGAGTATGAGTATGAGTATAAGTATTAGTATGAGTATGAGTA
Organism: Andrena chrysosceles; assembly: GCA_963855975.1. NCBI lineage: Eukaryota > Metazoa > Arthropoda > Insecta > Hymenoptera > Andrenidae > Andrena > Andrena chrysosceles. The sequence goes on from CAWLCU010000601.1 coordinate 1,018,267, forward strand.
CGAGTATGAGTATGAGTATAAGTATGAGTATGAGTATGAGTATGAGTATGAGTATGAGTATGAGTATGAGTATGAGTATGAGTATGAGTATGTGCATGAGTATGAGTATGTGTATGAGTATGAGTATGAGTATGAGTATGAGTATGAGTATGAGTATGTGTATGAGTATGAGTATGAGTATGAGTATGAGTATGAGTATGAGTATGAGTATGAGTATGAGTATCAGTATGAGTATGAGTTTAAGTATGAGTATGAGTATGTGCATGAGTATGAGTATTTGTATGAGTATGAGTATGAGTATGAGTTTAAGTGTGAGTATGAGTATGAGTATGAGTATGAGTATAAGTATTAGTATTAGTATGAGTATGAGTACGAGTATTAGTATGAGTATGAGTATGAGTATGAGTTTAAGTATGAGTATGAATATGAGTATGTGCATGAGTATGAGTATGTGTATGAGTATGAGTATGAGTATGAGTATGAGTATGAGTATGAGTATGAGTATGAGTATGAGTATGAGTATGAGTATGAGTATGAGTATGAGTACGAGTATTAGTATGAGTATGAGTATGAGTTTAAGTGTGAGTATGAGTATGAGCATGAGTATGAGTATGAGTATGAGTATGAGTATGAGTATGAGTATAAGTATTAGTATGAGTATGAGTACGAGTATTAGTATGAGTATGAGTATGAGTATGAGTTAAAGTATGAGTATGAGTATGAATATGTGCATGAGTATGAGTATGTGTATGAGTATGAGTATGAGTATGAGTATGTGTATGAGTATGAGTATGAGTATGAGTATGAGTATGAGTATGAGTATGAGTATAAGTATGAGAATGAGTATGAGTGTGAGTATGAGAATGAGTATGAGTATGTGTATGAGTATGAGTATGATTATGAGTATGAGTATGAGTATGAGTATGAGTATGAGTATAAGTATTACTATGAGTATGAGTACGAGTATTAGTATGAGTATGAGTATGCGTATGAATATGAGTATGAGTATGAGTATGAGTATGAGTATGAGTACGAGTATGCGTATGAATATGAGTATGAGTATGAGTATGAGTATGAGTATGAGTATAAGTATGAGTATGAGTATGAGTATGAGTATGAGTATGAGTATGAGTATGAGTATGAGTATGATTATGTGCATGAGTATGAGTATGTGTATGAGTATGAGTATGAGTATGAGTATGAGTATGAGTATGAGTATGTGTATGAGTATGAGTATGAGTATGAGTATGAGTATGAGTATGAGTATGAGTATGAGTATGAGTATGAGTTAGAGTATGAGTATGTGTATGAGTATGAGTATGAGTATGAGTATGAGTATGAGTATGAGTATGAGTGTGAGTGTGAGTGCGAATGTGAGTATGAGCATGTGTATGAGTATGAGTATGAGTATGAGTATGAGTATAAGTATTAGTATGAGTATGAGTACGAGTATTAGTATGAGTATGAGTATGAGTATGAGTTTAAGTGTGAGTATGAGTATGAGCATGAGGATGAGTATGAGTATGAGTATGAGTATGAGTATAAGTATTAGTATGAGTATGAGTACGAGTATTAGTATGAGTATGAGTATGAGTATGAGTTAAAGTATGAGTATGAGTATGAGTATGAGTATGAGTTAAAGTATGAGTATGAGTATGAGTATGTGCATGAGTATGAGTATGTGTATGAGTATGAGTATGAGTATGAGTATGTGTATGAGTATGAGTATGAGTATGAGTATGAGTATGAGTATGAGTATGAGTATAAGTATGAGAATGAGTATGAGTGTGAGTATGAGAATGAGTATGAGTATGTGTATGAGTATGAGTATGAGTATGATTATGAGTATGAGTATGAGTATGAGTATGAGTATGAGTATGAGTATGAGTATGACTATGAGTATGAGTATGAGTATGAGTATGAGTTTAAGTATGAGTATGAGTATGAGTATGTGCATGAGTATGAGTATGTGTATGAGTATGAGTTTAAGTGTGAGTATGAGTATGAGTATGAGTATGAGTATAAGTATTAGTATTAGTATGAGTATGAGTACGAGTATTAGTATGAGTATGAGTATGAGTATGAGTTTAAGTATGAGTATGAGTATGAGTATGTGCATGAGTATGAGTATGTGTATGAGTATGAGTATGAGTATGAGTATGAGTATGAGTATGAGTATGAGTATGAGTATGAGTATGAGTATGAGTATGAGTATGAGTATGAGTATGAGTATGAGTATGAGTATGAGTATGAGTATGAGTATGAGTATGAGTATGAGTATGAGTATGAGTATGAGTATAAGTATTAGTATGAGTATGAGTAGGAGTACGAGTAGGAGTACGAGTATGCGTATGAGTATGAGTATGAGTATGAGTATGAGTGTGAGTATGAGTGTGAGTGTGAGTGCGAATGTGAGTACGAGTATGCGTATGAGTATGAGTATGAGTATGAGTATGAGTGTGAGTGTGAGTGCGAATGTGAGTATGAGCATGTGTATGAGTATGAGTATGAGTATGACTATGAGTATGAGTATGAGTATGAGCATGAGCATGAGCATGAGCGTGAGCGTGAGAATAAGCATGAGTATGAGTTTAACTATGAGTATGAGTACGAGTATGCGTATGAATATGAGTATGAGTATGAGTATGAGTATGAGTATGAGTATAAGTATGAGTATGAGTATGAGTATGAGTATGAGTATGAGTATGAGTATGAGTATGAGTATGAGTATGAGTATAAGTATGAGTATGAGTATGAGTATGAGTATGAGTATGAGTATGAGTATGAGTATGAGTATGAGTATGTGCATGAGTATGAGTATGTGTATGAGTATGAGTATGAGTATGAGTATGAGTATGAGTATGAGTATGTGTATGAGTATGAGTATGAGTATGAGTATGAGTATGAGTATGAGTATGAGTATGAGTATGAGTATGAGTATGAGTATGACTATGAGTATGAGTATGAGTATGAGTATGAGTTTAAGTATGAGTATGAGTATGAGTATGTGCATGAGTATGAGTATTTGTATGAGTATGAGTATGAGTATGAGTTTAAGTGTGAGTATGAGTATGAGTATGAGTATGAGTATAAGTATTAGTATTAGTATGAGTATGAGTATGAGTACGAGTATTAGTATGTGTATGAGTATGAGTATGAGTATGAGTATGTGTATGAGTATGAGTATGAGTATGAGTATGAGTATGAGTATGAGTATGAGTATGAGTATGAGTATAAGTATGAGAATGAGTATGAGTGTGAGTATGAGAATGAGTATGAGTATGTGTATGAGTATGAGTATGATTATGAGTATGAGTATGAGTATGAGTATGAGTATAAGTATTAGTATGAGTATGAGTACGAGTATTAGTATGAGTATGAGTATGAGTATTAGTATGAGTATGAGTATGATTATGAGTTTATGTGTGAGTATGAGTATGAGCATGAGTATGAGTATGAGTATGAGTATGAGTATGAGTATGAGTATGAGTATGAGTATGAGTATGAGTATAAGTATGAGTATGAGTATGAGTATGAGTATGAGTATGAGTATGAGTATGAGTATGAGTATGAGTATAAGTATGAGTATGAGTATGAGTATGAGTATGAGTATGAGTATGTGCATGAGTATGAGTATGTGTATGAGTATGAGTATGAGTATGAGTATGAGTATGAGTATGAGTATAAGTATGAGTATGAGTATGAGTATGAGTATGAGTATGAGTATGAGTATGAGTATGAGTATGAGTATGAGTATGAGTATGAGTATGAGTATGAGTATGAGTATGAGTATAAGTATGAGTATGAGTATGAGTATGAGTATGAGTATGAGTATGAGTATGAGTATGAGTATGAGTATGAGTATGAGTATGAGTATGAGTATAAGTATTAGTATGAGTATGAGTACGAGTATTAGTATGAGTATGAGTATGAGTATGAGTTTAAGTGTGAGTATGAGTATGAGCATGAGTATGAGTATGAGTATGAGTATGAGTATGAGTATAAGTATTAGTATGAGTATGAGTAGGAGTACGAGTAGGAGTACGAGTATGAGTATGAGTATAAGTATTAGTATGAGTATGAGTAGGAGTACGAGTAGGAGTACGAGTATGCGTATGAGTATGAGTATGAGTATGAGTATGAGTGTGAGTATGAGTGTGAGTGTGAGTGCGAATGTGAGTACGAGTATGCGTATGAGTATGAGTATGAGTATGAGTATGAGTATGAGCATGAGCATGAGCATGAGCATGAGCGTGAGCGTGAGAATAAGCATGAGTATGAGTTTAACTATGAGTATGAGTACGAGTATGCGTATGAATATGAGTATGAGTATGAGTATGAGTATGAGTATGAGTATGAGTATGAGTATAAGTATGAGTATGAGTATGAGTATGAGTATGAGTATGAGTATTAGTATGAGTATGAGTATGAGTATGAGTATGAGTATAAGTATGAGTATGAGTATGAGTATGAGTATGAGTATGAGTATGAGTATGAGTATGAGTATGAGTATGAGTATGTGCATGAGTATGAGTATGTGTATGAGTATGAGTATGAGTATGAGTATGAGTATGAGTATGAGTATGTGTATGAGTATGAGTATGAGTATGAGTATGAGTATGAGTATGAGTATGAGTATGAGTATGAGTATGAGTATGAGTATGAGTATGAGTTTAAGTATGAGTATGAGTATGAGTATGTGCATGAGTATGAGTATTTGTATGAGTATGAGTATGAGTATGAGTATGAGTTTAAGTGTGAGTATGAGTATGAGTATGAGTATGAGTATGAGTATAAGTATTAGTATGAGTATGAGTACGAGTATTAGTATGAGTATGAGTATGAGTATGAGTTAAAGTATGAGTATGAGTATGAGTATGTGCATGAGTATGAGTATGTGTATGAGTATGAGTATGAGTATGAGTATGTGTATGAGTATGAGTATGAGTATGAGTATGAGTATGAGTATGAGTATAAGTATGAGAATGAGTATGAGTGTGAGTATGAGAATGAGTATGAGTATGTGTATGAGTATGAGTATGATTATGAGTATGAGTATGAGTATGAGTATGAGTATGAGTATGAGTATGACTATGAGTATGAGTATGAGTATGAGTTTAAGTATGAGTATGAGTATGAGTATGAGTATGTGCATGAGTATGAGTATGTGTATGAGTATGAGTATGAGTATGAGTTTAAGTGTGAGTATGAGTATGAGTATGAGTATAAGTATTAGTATTAGTATGAGTATGAGTACGAGTATTAGTATGAGTATGAGTATGAGTATGAGTTTAAGTATGAGTATGAGTATGAGTATGTGCATGAGTATGAGTATGTGTATGAGTATGAGTATGAGTATGAGTATGAGTATGAGTATGAGTATGAGTATGAGTATGAGTATGAGTATGAGTATGAGTATAAGTATGAGTATGAGTATGAGTATGAGTATGAGTATGAGTATGAGTATGAGTATGAGTATGAGTATGTGCATGAGTATGAGTATGTGTATGAGTATGAGTATGAGTATGAGTATGAGTATGAGTATGTGTATGAGTATGAGTATGAGTATGAGTATGAGTATGAGTATGAGTATGAGTATGAGTATGAGTATAAGTATTAGTATGAGTATGAGTAGGAGTACGAGTAGGAGTACGAGTATGCGTATGAGTATGAGTATGAGTATGAGTATGAGTGTGAGTATGAGTGTGAGTGTGAGTGCGAATGTGAGTACGAGTATGCGTATGAGTATGAGTATGAGTATGAGTATGAGTGTGAGTGTGAGTGCGAATGTGAGTATGAGCATGTGTATGAGTATGAGTATGAGTATGACTATGAGTATGAGTATGAGTATGAGCATGAGCATGAGCATGAGCGTGAGCGTGAGAATAAGCATGAGTATGAGTTTAACTATGAGTATGAGTACGAGTATGCGTATGAATATGAGTATGAGTATGAGTATGAGTATGAGTATGAGTATGAGTATAAGTATGAGTATGAGTATGAGTATGAGTATGAGTATGAGTATGAGTATGAGTATGAGTATGAGTATGAGTATAAGTATGAGTATGAGTATGAGTATGAGTATGAGTATGAGTATGAGTATGAGTATGAGTATGTGCATGAGTATGAGTATGTGTATGAGTATGAGTATGAGTATGAGTATGAGTATGAGTATGAGTATGTGTATGAGTATGAGTATGAGTATGAGTATGAGTATGAGTATGAGTATGAGTATGAGTATGAGTATGAGTATGAGTATGAGTATGAGTATGAGTATGAGTATGAGTATGAGTATGAGTATGAGTATGAGTATGAGTATGAGTATGAGTATGAGTATGAGTATGAGTATGAGTATGAGTATGAGTATGAGTATAAGTATTAGTATGAGTATGAGTAGGAGTACGAGTAGGAGTACGAGTATGCGTATGAGTATGAGTATGAGTATGAGTATGAGTGTGAGTATGAGTGTGAGTGTGAGTGCGAATGTGAGTACGAGTATGCGTATGAGTATGAGTATGAGTATGAGTATGAGTGTGAGTGTGAGTGCGAATGTGAGTATGAGCATGTGTATGAGTATGAGTATGAGTATGACTATGAGTATGAGTATGAGCATGAGCATGAGCATGAGCGTGAGCGTGAGAATAAGCATGAGTATGAGTTTAACTATGAGTATGAGTACGAGTATGCGTATGAATATGAGTATGAGTATGAGTATGAGTATGAGTATGAGTATAAGTATGAGTATGAGTATGAGTATGAGTATGAGTATGAGTATGAGTATGACTATGAGTATGAGTATGAGAATGAGCATGAGCATGAGCATGAGCATGAGCGTGAGCGTGAGAATAAGCATGAGTATGAGTTTAACTATGAGTATGAGTACGAGTATGCGTATGAATATGAGTATGAGTATGAGTATGAGTATGAGTATGAGTATGAGTATGAGTATGAGTATGAGTATGAGTATAAGTATGAGTATGAGTATGAGTATGAGTATGAGTATGAGTATGAGTATGAGTATGAGTATGAGTATGAGTATGAGTATGAGTTAGAGTATGAGTATGTGTATGAGTATGAGTATGAGTATGAGTATGAGTATGAGTATGAGTGTGAGTGTGAGTGCGAATGTGTGTATGAGCATGTGTATGAGTATGAGTATGAGTATGAGTATGAGTATGAGTATGAGTATAAGTATTAGTATGAGTATGAGTACGAGTATTAGTATGAGTATGAGTATGAGTATGAGTTTAAGTGTGAGTATGAGTATGAGCATGAGTATGAGTATGAGTATGAGTATGAGTATAAGTATTAGTATGAGTATGAGTACGAGTATTAGTATGAGTATGAGTATGAGTATGAGTTAAAGTATGAGTATGAGTATGAGTATGTGCATGAGTATGAGTATGTGTATGAGTATGAGTATGAGTATGAGTATGTGTATGAGTATGAGTATGAGTATGAGTATGAGTATGAGTATGAGTATAAGTATGAGAATGAGTATGAGTGTGAGTATGAGAATGAGTATGAGTATGTGTATGAGTATGAGTATGATTATGAGTATGAGTATGAGTATGAGTATGAGTATGAGTATGACTATGAGTATGAGTATGAGTATGAGTTTAAGTATGAGTATGAGTATGAGTATGAGTATGTGCATGAGTATGAGTATGTGTATGAGTATGAGTATGAGTATGAGTTTAAGTGTGAGTATGAGTATGAGTATGAGTATAAGTATTAGTATTAGTATGAGTATGAGTACGAGTATTAGTATGAGTATGAGTATGAGTTTAAGTATGAGTATGAGTATGAGTATGTGCATGAGTATGAGTATGTGTATGAGTATGAGTATGAGTATGAGTATGAGTATGAGTATGAGTATGAGTATGAGTATGAGTATGAGTATGAGTATGAGTATAAGTATGAGTATGAGTATGAGTATGAGTATGAGTATGAGTATGAGTATGAGTATGAGTATGAGTATGTGCATGAGTATGAGTATGTGTATGAGTATGAGTATGAGTATGAGTATGAGTATGAGTATGTGTATGAGTATGAGTATGAGTATGAGTATGAGTATGAGTATGAGTATGAGTATGAGTATAAGTATGAGAATGAGTATGAGTGTGAGTATGAGAATGAGTATGAGTATGTGTATGAGTATGAGTATGATTATGAGTATGAGTATGAGTATGAGTATGAGTATGAGTATAAGTAATAGTATGAGTATGAGTACGAGTATTAGTATGAGTATGAGTATGAGTATGAGTTTATGTGTGAGTATGAGTATGAGCATGAGTATGAGTATGAGTATGAGTATGAGTATGAGTATGAGTATGAGTATGAGTATAAGTATGAGTATGAGTATGAGTATGAGTATGAGTATGAGTATGAGTATGAGTATGAGTATGAGTATAAGTATGAGTATGAGTATGAGTATGAGTATGAGTATGAGTATGAGCATGAGTATGAGTATGTGTATGAGTATGAGTATGAGTATGAGTATGAGTATGAGTATGAGTATAAGTATGAGTATGAGTATGAGTATGAGTATGAGTATGAGTATGAGTATGAGTATGAGTATGAGTATAAGTATTAGTATGAGTATGAGTAGGAGTACGAGTAGGAGTACGAGTATGCGTATGAGTATGAGTATGAGTATGAGTATGAGTGTGAGTATGAGTGTGAGTGTGAGTGCGAATGTGAGTACGAGTATGCGTATGAGTATGAGTATGAGTATGAGTATGAGTGTGAGTGTGAGTGCGAATGTGAGTATGAGCATGTGTATGAGTATGAGTATGAGTATGACTATGAGTATGAGTATGAGTATGAGCATGAGCATGAGCATGAGCGTGAGCGTGAGAATAAGCATGAGTATGAGTTTAACTATGAGTATGAGTACGAGTATGCGTATGAATATGAGTATGAGTATGAGTATAAGTATTAGTATGAGTATGAGTACGAGTATTAGTATGAGTATGAGTATGAGTATGAGTTTAAGTGTGAGTATGAGTATGAGCATGAGTATGAGTATGAGTATGAGTATGAGTATAAGTATTAGTATGAGTATGAGTAGGAGTACGAGTAGGAGTACGAGTATGAGTATGAGTATAAGTATTAGTATGAGTATGAGTAGGAGTACGAGTAGGAGTACGAGTATGCGTATGAGTATGAGTATGAGTATGAGTATGAGTATGAGTATGAGTATGAGTATGAGTATAAGTATGAGTATGAGTATGAGTATGAGTATGAGTATGAGTATGAGTATGAGTATGAGTATGAGTATGAGTATGAGTATGAGTATGAGTATAAGTATTAGTATGAGTATGAGTACGAGTATTAGTATGAGTATGAGTATGAGTATGAGTTTAAGTGTGAGTATGAGTATGAGCATGAGTATGAGTATGAGTATGAGTATGAGTATGAGTATAAGTATTAGTATGAGTATGAGTAGGAGTACGAGTAGGAGTACGAGTATGCGTATGAGTATGAGTATGAGTATGAGTATGAGTGTGAGTATGAGTATGAGTGTGAGTGTGAGTGCGAATGTGAGTACGAGTATGCGTATGAGTATGAGTATGAGTATGAGTATGAGTATGAGCATGAGCATGAGCATGAGCATGAGCATGAGCGTGAGCGTGAGAATAAGCATGAGTATGAGTTTAACTATGAGTATGAGTACGAGTATGCGTATGAATATGAGTATGAGTATGAGTATGAGTATGAGTATGAGTATGAGTATGAGTATAAGTATGAGTATGAGTATGAGTATGAGTATGAGTATGAGTATTAGTATGAGTATGAGTATGAGTATGAGTATGAGTATAAGTATGAGTATGAGTATGAGTATGAGTATGAGTATGAGTATGAGTATGAGTATGAGTATGAGTATGAGTATGTGCATGAGTATGAGTATGTGTATGAGTATGAGTATGAGTATGAGTATGAGTATGAGTATGAGTATGTGTATGAGTATGAGTATGAGTATGAGTATGAGTATGAGTATGAGTATGAGTATGAGTATGAGTATGAGTATGAGTATGAGTTTAAGTATGAGTATGAGTATGAGTATGTGCATGAGTATGAGTATTTGTATGAGTATGAGTATGAGTATGAGTATGAGTTTAAGTGTGAGTATGAGTATGAGTATGAGTATGAGTATGAGTATGAGTATAAGTATTAGTATGAGTATGAGTACGAGTATTAGTATGAGTATGAGTATGAGTATGAGTTAAAGTATGAGTATGAGTATGAGTATGTGCATGAGTATGAGTATGTGTATGAGTATGAGTATGAGTATGAGTATGTGTATGAGTATGAGTATGAGTATGAGTATGAGTATGAGTATGAGTATAAGTATGAGAATGAGTATGAGTGTGAGTATGAGAATGAGTATGAGTATGTGTATGAGTATGAGTATGATTATGAGTATGAGTATGAGTATGAGTATGAGTATGAGTATGAGTATGACTATGAGTATGAGTATGAGTATGAGTTTAAGTATGAGTATGAGTATGAGTATGAGTATGTGCATGAGTATGAGTATGTGTATGAGTATGAGTATGAGTATGAGTTTAAGTGTGAGTATGAGTATGAGTATGAGTATAAGTATTAGTATTAGTATGAGTATGAGTACGAGTATTAGTATGAGTATGAGTATGAGTATGAGTTTAAGTATGAGTATGAGTATGAGTATGTGCATGAGTATGAGTATGTGTATGAGTATGAGTATGAGTATGAGTATGAGTATGAGTATGAGTATGAGTATGAGTATGAGTATGAGTATGAGTATGAGTATAAGTATGAGTATGAGTATGAGTATGAGTATGAGTATGAGTATGAGTATGAGTATGAGTATGAGTATGTGCATGAGTATGAGTATGTGTATGAGTATGAGTATGAGTATGAGTATGAGTATGAGTATGTGTATGAGTATGAGTATGAGTATGAGTATGAGTATGAGTATGAGTATGAGTATGAGTATGAGTATAAGTATTAGTATGAGTATGAGTAGGAGTACGAGTAGGAGTACGAGTATGCGTATGAGTATGAGTATGAGTATGAGTATGAGTGTGAGTATGAGTGTGAGTGTGAGTGCGAATGTGAGTACGAGTATGCGTATGAGTATGAGTATGAGTATGAGTATGAGTGTGAGTGTGAGTGCGAATGTGAGTATGAGCATGTGTATGAGTATGAGTATGAGTATGACTATGAGTATGAGTATGAGTATGAGCATGAGCATGAGCATGAGCGTGAGCGTGAGAATAAGCATGAGTATGAGTTTAACTATGAGTATGAGTACGAGTATGCGTATGAATATGAGTATGAGTATGAGTATGAGTATGAGTATGAGTATGAGTATAAGTATGAGTATGAGTATGAGTATGAGTATGAGTATGAGTATGAGTATGAGTATGAGTATGAGTATGAGTATAAGTATGAGTATGAGTATGAGTATGAGTATGAGTATGAGTATGAGTATGAGTATGAGTATGTGCATGAGTATGAGTATGTGTATGAGTATGAGTATGAGTATGAGTATGAGTATGAGTATGAGTATGTGTATGAGTATGAGTATGAGTATGAGTATGAGTATGAGTATGAGTATGAGTATGAGTATGAGTATGAGTATGAGTATGAGTATGAGTATGAGTATGAGTATGAGTATGAGTATGAGTATGAGTATGAGTATGAGTATGAGTATGAGTATGAGTATGAGTATGAGTATGAGTATGAGTATGAGTATGAGTATAAGTATTAGTATGAGTATGAGTAGGAGTACGAGTAGGAGTACGAGTATGCGTATGAGTATGAGTATGAGTATGAGTATGAGTGTGAGTATGAGTGTGAGTGTGAGTGCGAATGTGAGTACGAGTATGCGTATGAGTATGAGTATGAGTATGAGTATGAGTGTGAGTGTGAGTGCGAATGTGAGTATGAGCATGTGTATGAGTATGAGTATGAGTATGACTATGAGTATGAGTATGAGCATGAGCATGAGCATGAGCGTGAGCGTGAGAATAAGCATGAGTATGAGTTTAACTATGAGTATGAGTACGAGTATGCGTATGAATATGAGTATGAGTATGAGTATGAGTATGAGTATAAGTATGAGTATGAGTATGAGTATGAGTATGAGTATGAGTATGAGTATGACTATGAGTATGAGTATGAGAATGAGCATGAGCATGAGCATGAGCATGAGCGTGAGCGTGAGAATAAGCATGAGTATGAGTTTAACTATGAGTATGAGTACGAGTATGCGTATGAATATGAGTATGAGTATGAGTATGAGTATGAGTATGAGTATGAGTATGAGTATGAGTATGAGTATGAGTATAAGTATGAGTATGAGTATGAGTATGAGTATGAGTATGAGTATGAGTATGAGTATGAGTATGAGTATGAGTATGAGTATGAGTTAGAGTATGAGTATGTGTATGAGTATGAGTATGAGTATGAGTATGAGTATGAGTATGAGTGTGAGTGTGAGTGCGAATGTGTGTATGAGCATGTGTATGAGTATGAGTATGAGTATGAGTATGAGTATGAGTATGAGTATAAGTATTAGTATGAGTATGAGTACGAGTATTAGTATGAGTATGAGTATGAGTATGAGTTTAAGTGTGAGTATGAGTATGAGCATGAGTATGAGTATGAGTATGAGTATGAGTATAAGTATTAGTATGAGTATGAGTACGAGTATTAGTATGAGTATGAGTATGAGTATGAGTTAAAGTATGAGTATGAGTATGAGTATGTGCATGAGTATGAGTATGTGTATGAGTATGAGTATGAGTATGAGTATGTGTATGAGTATGAGTATGAGTATGAGTATGAGTATGAGTATGAGTATAAGTATGAGAATGAGTATGAGTGTGAGTATGAGAATGAGTATGAGTATGTGTATGAGTATGAGTATGATTATGAGTATGAGTATGAGTATGAGTATGAGTATGAGTATGACTATGAGTATGAGTATGAGTATGAGTTTAAGTATGAGTATGAGTATGAGTATGAGTATGTGCATGAGTATGAGTATGTGTATGAGTATGAGTATGAGTATGAGTTTAAGTGTGAGTATGAGTATGAGTATGAGTATAAGTATTAGTATTAGTATGAGTATGAGTACGAGTATTAGTATGAGTATGAGTATGAGTTTAAGTATGAGTATGAGTATGAGTATGTGCATGAGTATGAGTATGTGTATGAGTATGAGTATGAGTATGAGTATGAGTATGAGTATGAGTATGAGTATGAGTATGAGTATGAGTATGAGTATGAGTATGAGTATAAGTATGAGTATGAGTATGAGTATGAGTATGAGTATGAGTATGAGTATGAGTATGAGTATGAGTATGTGCATGAGTATGAGTATGTGTATGAGTATGAGTATGAGTATGAGTATGAGTATGAGTATGTGTATGAGTATGAGTATGAGTATGAGTATGAGTATGAGTATGAGTATGAGTATGAGTATAAGTATGAGAATGAGTATGAGTGTGAGTATGAGAATGAGTATGAGTATGTGTATGAGTATGAGTATGATTATGAGTATGAGTATGAGTATGAGTATGAGTATGAGTATAAGTAATAGTATGAGTATGAGTACGAGTATTAGTATGAGTATGAGTATGAGTATGAGTTTATGTGTGAGTATGAGTATGAGCATGAGTATGAGTATGAGTATGAGTATGAGTATGAGTATGAGTATGAGTATGAGTATAAGTATGAGTATGAGTATGAGTATGAGTATGAGTATGAGTATGAGTATGAGTATGAGTATGAGTATAAGTATGAGTATGAGTATGAGTATGAGTATGAGTATGAGTATGAGCATGAGTATGAGTATGTGTATGAGTATGAGTATGAGTATGAGTATGAGTATGAGTATGAGTATAAGTATGAGTATGAGTATGAGTATGAGTATGAGTATGAGTATGAGTATGAGTATGAGTATGAGTATAAGTATTAGTATGAGTATGAGTAGGAGTACGAGTAGGAGTACGAGTATGCGTATGAGTATGAGTATGAGTATGAGTATGAGTGTGAGTATGAGTGTGAGTGTGAGTGCGAATGTGAGTACGAGTATGCGTATGAGTATGAGTATGAGTATGAGTATGAGTGTGAGTGTGAGTGCGAATGTGAGTATGAGCATGTGTATGAGTATGAGTATGAGTATGACTATGAGTATGAGTATGAGTATGAGCATGAGCATGAGCATGAGCGTGAGCGTGAGAATAAGCATGAGTATGAGTTTAACTATGAGTATGAGTACGAGTATGCGTATGAATATGAGTATGAGTATGAGTATGAGTATGAGTATGAGTATAAGTATGAGTATGAGTATGAGTATGAGTATGAGTATGAGTATGAGTATGAGTATGAGTATGAGTATAAGTATGAGTATGAGTATGAGTATGAGTATGAGTATGAGTATGAGTATGAGTATGAGTATGAGTATGTGCATGAGTATGAGTATGTGTATGAGTATGAGTATGAGTATGAGTATGAGTATGAGTATGAGTATGTGTATGAGTATGAGTATGAGTATGAGTATGAGTATGAGTATGAGTATGAGTATGAGTATGAGTATGAGTATGACTATGAGTATGAGTATGAGTATGAGTATGAGTATGTGCATGAGTATGAGTATGTGTATGAGTATGAGTATGAGTATGAGTATGAGTATGAGTATGAGTATGTGTATGAGTATGAGTATGAGTATGAGTATGAGTATGAGTATGAGTATGAGTATAAGTATGAGAATGAGTATGAGTGTGAGTATGAGAATGAGTATGAGTATGTGTATGAGTATGAGTATGATTATGAGTATGAGTATGAGTATGAGTATGAGTATGAGTATGAGTATGAGTATAAGTATTAGTATGAGTATGAGTACGAGTATTAGTATGAGTATGAGTATGCGTATGAATATGAGTATGAGTATGAGTATGAGTATGAGTATGAGTATGAGTACGAGTATGCGTATGAATATGAGTATGAGTATGAGTATGAGTATGAGTATGAGTATGAGTATAAGTATGAGTATGAGTATGAGTATGAGTATGAGTATGAGTATGAGTATGAGTATGAGTATGAGTATGAGTATGAGTATGTGCATGAGTATGAGTATGTGTATGAGTATGAGTATGAGTATGAGTATGAGTATGAGTTTGTGTATGAGTATGAGTATGAGTATGAGTATGAGTATGAGTATGAGTATGAGTATGAGTATGAGTATGAGTTAGAGTATGAGTATGTGTATGAGTATGAGTATGAGTATGAGTATGAGTATGAGTATGAGTATGAGTATGAGTTTAAGTGTGAGTATGAGTATGAGTATGAGTATAAGTATTAGTATTAGTATGAGTATGAGTACGAGTATTAGTATGAGTATGAGTATGAGTATGCGTTTAAGTATGAGTATGAGTATGAGTATGTGCATGAGTATGAGTATGTGTATGAGTATGAGTATGAGTATGAGTATGAGTATGAGTATGAGTATGAGTATGAGTATGAGTATGAGTATGAGTATGAGTATGAGTATGAGTATGAGTATAAGTATGAGTATGAGTATGAGTATGAGTATGAGTATGAGTATGAGTATGAGTATGAGTATGAGTATGTGCATGAGTATGAGTATGTGTATGAGTATGAGTATGAGTATGAGTATGAGTATGAGTATGTGTATGAGTATGAGTATGAGTATGAGTATGAGTATGAGTATGAGTATGAGTATGAGTATAAGTATGAGAATGAGTATGAGTGTGAGTATGAGAATGAGTATGAGTATGTGTATGAGTATGAGTATGATTATGAGTATGAGTATGAGTATGAGTATGAGTATGAGTATAAGTAATAGTATGAGTATGAGTATGAGTATGAGTATGAGTATGTGTATGAGTATGAGTATGAGTATGAGTATGAGTATGAGTATGAGTATAAGTATGAGAATGAGTATGAGTGTGAGTATGAGAATGAGTATGAGTATGTGTATGAGTATGAGTATGATTATGAGTATGAGTATGAGTATGAGTATGAGTATGAGTATGACTATGAGTATGAGTATGAGTATGAGTTTAAGTATGAGTATGAGTATGAGTATGAGTATGTGCATGAGTATGAGTATGTGTATGAGTATGAGTATGAGTATGAGTTTAAGTGTGAGTATGAGTATGAGTATGAGTATAAGTATTAGTATTAGTATGAGTATGAGTACGAGTATTAGTATGAGTATGAGTATGAGTTTAAGTATGAGTATGAGTATGAGTATGTGCATGAGTATGAGTATGTGTATGAGTATGAGTATGAGTATGAGTATGAGTATGAGTATGAGTATGAGTATGAGTATGAGTATGAGTATGAGTATGAGTATGAGTATAAGTATGAGTATGAGTATGAGTATGAGTATGAGTATGAGTATGAGTATGAGTATGAGTATGAGTATGTGCATGAGTATGAGTATGTGTATGAGTATGAGTATGAGTATGAGTATGAGTATGAGTATGTGTATGAGTATGAGTATGAGTATGAGTATGAGTATGAGTATGAGTATGAGTATGAGTATAAGTATGAGAATGAGTATGAGTGTGAGTATGAGAATGAGTATGAGTATGTGTATGAGTATGAGTATGATTATGAGTATGAGTATGAGTATGAGTATGAGTATGAGTATAAGTAATAGTATGAGTATGAGTACGAGTATTAGTATGAGTATGAGTATGAGTATGAGTTTATGTGTGAGTATGAGTATGAGCATGAGTATGAGTATGAGTATGAGTATGAGTATGAGTATGAGTATGAGTATGAGTATAAGTATGAGTATGAGTATGAGTATGAGTATGAGTATGAGTATGAGTATGAGTATGAGTATGAGTATAAGTATGAGTATGAGTATGAGTATGAGTATGAGTATGAGTATGAGCATGAGTATGAGTATGTGTATGAGTATGAGTATGAGTATGAGTATGAGTATGAGTATGAGTATAAGTATGAGTATGAGTATGAGTATGAGTATGAGTATGAGTATGAGTATGAGTATGAGTATGAGTATAAGTATTAGTATGAGTATGAGTAGGAGTACGAGTAGGAGTACGAGTATGCGTATGAGTATGAGTATGAGTATGAGTATGAGTGTGAGTATGAGTGTGAGTGTGAGTGCGAATGTGAGTACGAGTATGCGTATGAGTATGAGTATGAGTATGAGTATGAGTGTGAGTGTGAGTGCGAATGTGAGTATGAGCATGTGTATGAGTATGAGTATGAGTATGACTATGAGTATGAGTATGAGTATGAGCATGAGCATGAGCATGAGCGTGAGCGTGAGAATAAGCATGAGTATGAGTTTAACTATGAGTATGAGTACGAGTATGCGTATGAATATGAGTATGAGTATGAGTATGAGTATGAGTATGAGTATAAGTATGAGTATGAGTATGAGTATGAGTATGAGTATGAGTATGAGTATGAGTATGAGTATGAGTATAAGTATGAGTATGAGTATGAGTATGAGTATGAGTATGAGTATGAGTATGAGTATGAGTATGAGTATGTGCATGAGTATGAGTATGTGTATGAGTATGAGTATGAGTATGAGTATGAGTATGAGTATGAGTATGTGTATGAGTATGAGTATGAGTATGAGTATGAGTATGAGTATGAGTATGAGTATGAGTATGAGTATGAGTATGACTATGAGTATGAGTATGAGTATGAGTATGAGTATGTGCATGAGTATGAGTATGTGTATGAGTATGAGTATGAGTATGAGTATGAGTATGAGTATGAGTATGTGTATGAGTATGAGTATGAGTATGAGTATGAGTATGAGTATGAGTATGAGTATAAGTATGAGAATGAGTATGAGTGTGAGTATGAGAATGAGTATGAGTATGTGTATGAGTATGAGTATGATTATGAGTATGAGTATGAGTATGAGTATGAGTATGAGTATGAGTATGAGTATAAGTATTAGTATGAGTATGAGTACGAGTATTAGTATGAGTATGAGTATGCGTATGAATATGAGTATGAGTATGAGTATGAGTATGAGTATGAGTATGAGTACGAGTATGCGTATGAATATGAGTATGAGTATGAGTATGAGTATGAGTATGAGTATGAGTATAAGTATGAGTATGAGTATGAGTATGAGTATGAGTATGAGTATGAGTATGAGTATGAGTATGAGTATGAGTATGAGTATGTGCATGAGTATGAGTATGTGTATGAGTATGAGTATGAGTATGAGTATGAGTATGAGTTTGTGTATGAGTATGAGTATGAGTATGAGTATGAGTATGAGTATGAGTATGAGTATGAGTATGAGTATGAGTTAGAGTATGAGTATGTGTATGAGTATGAGTATGAGTATGAGTATGAGTATGAGTATGAGTATGAGTATGAGTATGAGTTTAAGTGTGAGTATGAGTATGAGTATGAGTATAAGTATTAGTATTAGTATGAGTATGAGTACGAGTATTAGTATGAGTATGAGTATGAGTATGCGTTTAAGTATGAGTATGAGTATGAGTATGTGCATGAGTATGAGTATGTGTATGAGTATGAGTATGAGTATGAGTATGAGTATGAGTATGAGTATGAGTATGAGTATGAGTATGAGTATGAGTATGAGTATGAGTATGAGTATGAGTATAAGTATGAGTATGAGTATGAGTATGAGTATGAGTATGAGTATGAGTATGAGTATGAGTATGAGTATGTGCATGAGTATGAGTATGTGTATGAGTATGAGTATGAGTATGAGTATGAGTATGAGTATGTGTATGAGTATGAGTATGAGTATGAGTATGAGTATGAGTATGAGTATGAGTATGAGTATAAGTATGAGAATGAGTATGAGTGTGAGTATGAGAATGAGTATGAGTATGTGTATGAGTATGAGTATGATTATGAGTATGAGTATGAGTATGAGTATGAGTATGAGTATAAGTAATAGTATGAGTATGAGTACGAGTATTAGTATGAGTATGAGTATGAGTATGAGTTTATGTGTGAGTATGAGTATGAGCATGAGTATGAGTATGAGTATGAGTATGAGTATGAGTATGAGTATGAGTATGAGTATGAGTATAAGTATGAGTATGAGTATGAGTATGAGTATGAGTATGAGTATGAGTATGAGTATGAGTATGAGTATGAGTATAAGTATGAGTATGAGTATGAGTATGAGTATGAGTATGAGTATGTGCATGAGTATGAGTATGTGTATGAGTATGAGTATGAGTATGAGTATGAGTATGAGTATAAGTATGAGTATGAGTATGAGTATGAGTATGAGTATGAGTATGAGTATGAGTATAAGTATTAGTATGAGTATGAGTACGAGTATTAGTATGAGTATGAGTATGAGTTTAAGTGTGAGTATGAGTATGAGCATGAGTATGAGTATGAGTATGAGTATAAGTATTAGTATGAGTATGAGTACGAGTATGAGTATGAGTATAAGTATGAGTATGAGTATGAGTATGAGTATGAGTATGAGTATGAGTATGAGTATGAGTATGAGTATGAGTATGAGTATGTGCATGAGTATGAGTATGTGTATGAGTATGAGTATGAGTATGAGTATGAGTATGAGTATGAGTATGTGTATGAGTATGAGTATGAGTATGAGTATGAGTATGAGTATGAGTATGAGTATGAGTATGAGTATGAGTATGAGTATGAGTTTAAGTATGAGTATGAGTATGTGCATGAGTATGAGTATTTGTATGAGTATGAGTATGAGTATGAGTTTAAGTGTGAGTATGAGTATGAGTATGAGTATGAGTATAAGTATTAGTATTAGTATGAGTATGAGTACGAGTATGAGTATGTGCATGAGTATGAGTATGTGTATGAGTATGAGTATGAGTATGAGTATGAGTATGAGTATAAGTATGAGTATGAGTATGAGTATGAGTATGAGTATGAGTATGAGTATGAGTATGAGTATGAGTATGAGTATGAGTATGAGTATGAGTATGAGTACGAGTATTAGTATGAGTATGAGTATGAGTTTAAGTGTGAGTATGAGTATGAGCATGAGTATGAGTATGAGTATGAGTATGAGTATGAGTATGAGTATAAGTATTAGTATGAGTATGAGTACGAGTATTAGTATGAGTATGAGTATGAGTATGAGTTAAAGTATGAGTATGAGTATGAATATGTGCATGAGTATGAGTATGTGTATGAGTATGAGTATGAGTATGAGTATGTGTATGAGTATGAGTATGAGTATGAGTATGAGTATGAGTATGAGTATGAGTATAAGTATGAGAATGAGTATGAGTGTGAGTATGAGAATGAGTATGAGTATGTGTATGAGTATGAGTATGATTATGAGTATGAGTATGAGTATGAGTATGAGTATGAGTATAAGTATTAGTATGAGTATGAGTACGAGTATTAGTATGAGTATGAGTATGCGTATGAATATGAGTATGAGTATGAGTATGAGTATGAGTATGAGTATGAGTATGAGTATGAGTATGAGTATAAGTATGAGTATGAGTATGAGTATGAGTATGAGTATGAGTATGAGCATGAGTATGAGTATGTGTATGAGTATGAGTATGAGTATGAGTATGAGTATGAGTATGAGTATAAGTATGAGTATGAGTATGAGTATGAGTATGAGTATGAGTATGAGTATGAGTATGAGTATAAGTATTAGTATGAGTATGAGTAGGAGTACGAGTAGGAGTACGAGTATGCGTATGAGTATGAGTATGAGTATGAGTATGAGTGTGAGTATGAGTGTGAGTGTGAGTGCGAATGTGAGTACGAGTATGCGTATGAGTATGAGTATGAGTATGAGTATGAGTGTGAGTGTGAGTGCGAATGTGAGTATGAGCATGTGTATGAGTATGAGTATGAGTATGACTATGAGTATGAGTATGAGTATGAGCATGAGCATGAGCATGAGCGTGAGCGTGAGAATAAGCATGAGTATGAGTTTAACTATGAGTATGAGTACGAGTATGCGTATGAATATGAGTATGAGTATGAGTATGAGTATGAGTATGAGTATAAGTATGAGTATGAGTATGAGTATGAGTATGAGTATGAGTATGAGTATGAGTATGAGTATGAGTATAAGTATGAGTATGAGTATGAGTATGAGTATGAGTATGAGTATGAGTATGAGTATGAGTATGTGCATGAGTATGAGTATGTGTATGAGTATGAGTATGAGTATGAGTATGAGTATGAGTATGTGTATGAGTATGAGTATGAGTATGAGTATGAGTATGAGTATGAGTATGAGTATGAGTATGAGTATGAGTATGAGTATGACTATGAGTATGAGTATGAGTATGAGTATGAGTATGTGCATGAGTATGAGTATGTGTATGAGTATGAGTATGAGTATGAGTATGAGTATGAGTATGAGTATGTGTATGAGTATGAGTATGAGTATGAGTATGAGTATGAGTATGAGTATAAGTATGAGAATGAGTATGAGTGTGAGTATGAGAATGAGTATGAGTATGTGTATGAGTATGAGTATGATTATGAGTATGAGTATGAGTATGAGTATGAGTATGAGTATGAGTATGAGTATAAGTATTAGTATGAGTATGAGTACGAGTATTAGTATGAGTATGAGTATGCGTATGAATATGAGTATGAGTATGAGTATGAGTATGAGTATGAGTATGAGTACGAGTATGCGTATGAATATGAGTATGAGTATGAGTATGAGTATGAGTATGAGTATGAGTATAAGTATGAGTATGAGTATGAGTATGAGTATGAGTATGAGTATGAGTATGAGTATGAGTATGAGTATGTGCATGAGTATGAGTATGTGTATGAGTATGAGTATGAGTATGAGTATGAGTATGAGTATGTGTATGAGTATGAGTATGAGTATGAGTATGAGTATGAGTATGAGTATGAGTATGAGTATGAGTATGAGTTAGAGTATGAGTATGTGTATGAGTATGAGTATGAGTATGAGTATGAGTATGAGTATGAGTATGAGTATGAGTTTAAGTGTGAGTATGAGTATGAGTATGAGTATAAGTATTAGTATTAGTATGAGTATGAGTACGAGTATTAGTATGAGTATGAGTATGAGTATGCGTTTAAGTATGAGTATGAGTATGAGTATGTGCATGAGTATGAGTATGTGTATGAGTATGAGTATGAGTATGAGTATGAGTATGAGTATGAGTATGAGTATGAGTATGAGTATGAGTATGAGTATGAGTATGAGTATGAGTATAAGTATGAGTATGAGTATGAGTATGAGTATGAGTATGAGTATGAGTATGAGTATGAGTATGAGTATGTGCATGAGTATGAGTATGTGTATGAGTATGAGTATGAGTATGAGTATGAGTATGAGTATGTGTATGAGTATGAGTATGAGTATGAGTATGAGTATGAGTATGAGTATGAGTATGAGTATAAGTATGAGAATGAGTATGAGTGTGAGTATGAGAATGAGTATGAGTATGTGTATGAGTATGATTATGAGTATGAGTATGAGTATGAGTATGAGTATGAGTATAAGTAATAGTATGAGTATGAGTACGAGTATTAGTATGAGTATGAGTATGAGTATGAGTTTATGTGTGAGTATGAGTATGAGCATGAGTATGA
Source organism: Andrena chrysosceles (assembly GCA_963855975.1). NCBI lineage: Eukaryota > Metazoa > Arthropoda > Insecta > Hymenoptera > Andrenidae > Andrena > Andrena chrysosceles. The sequence continues at coordinate 1,040,884 of CAWLCU010000601.1, forward strand.
GTATGAGTATGAGTATGAGTATGAGTATGAGTATGAGTATGAGTATGAGTATAAGTATGAGTATGAGTATGAGTATGAGTATGAGTATGAGTATGAGTATGAGTATGTGTATGAGTATAAGTATGAGTATGAGTATGAGTATGAGTATGAGTATGAGTATGTGCATGAGTATGAGTATGTGTATGAGTATGAGTATGAGTATGAGTATGAGTATGAGTATAAGTATGAGTATGAGTATGAGTATGAGTATGAGTATGAGTATGAGTATGAGTATAAGTATTAGTATGAGTATGAGTACGAGTATTAGTATGAGTATGAGTATGAGTTTAAGTGTGAGTATGAGTATGAGCATGAGTATGAGTATGAGTATGAGTATGAGTATGAGTATAAGTATTAGTATGAGTATGAGTATGAGTATGAGTATGAGTATGAGTATAAGTATTAGTATGAGTATGAGTACGAGTATGAGTATGAGTATAAGTATGAGTATGAGTATGAGTATGAGTATGAGTATGAGTATGAGTATGAGTATGAGTATGAGTATGAGTATGTGCATGAGTATGAGTATGTGTATGAGTATGAGTATGAGTATGAGTATGAGTATGAGTATGAGTATGAGTATGAGTATAAGTATGAGTATGAGTATGAGTATGAGTATGAGTATGAGTATGTGCATGAGTATGAGTATGTGTATGAGTATGAGTATGAGTATGAGTATGAGTATGAGTATAAGTATGAGTATGAGTATGAGTATGAGTATGAGTATGAGTATGAGTATGAGTATAAGTATTAGTATGAGTATGAGTACGAGTATTAGTATGAGTATGAGTATGAGTTTAAGTGTGAGTATGAGTATGAGCATGAGTATGAGTATGAGTATGAGTATGAGTATGAGTATAAGTATTAGTATGAGTATGAGTATGAGTATGAATATGAGTATGAGTATAAGTATTAGTATGAGTATGAGTACGAGTATGAGTATGAGTATAAGTATGAGTATGAGTATGAGTATGAGTATGAGTATGAGTATGAGTATGAGTATGAGTACGAGTATGAATATGTGCATGAGTATGAGTATGTGTATGAGTATGAGTATGAGTATGAGTATGTGTATGAGTATGAGTATGAGTATGAGTATAAGTATGAGAATGAGTATGAGTGTGAGTATGAGAATGAGTATGAGTATGTGTATGAGTATGAGTATGATTATGAGTATGAGTATGAGTATGAGTATGAGTATGAGTATAAGTATTAGTATGAGTATGAGTACGAGTATTAGTATGAGTATGAGTATGCGTATGAATATGAGTATGAGTATGAGTATGAGTATGAGTATGAGTATGAGTACGAGTATGCGTATGAATATGAGTATGAGTATGAGTATGAGTATGAGTATAAGTATGAGTATGAGTATGAGTATGAGTATGAGTATGAGTATGAGTATGAGTATGAGTATGAGTATGTGCATGAGTATGAGTATGTGTATGAGTATGAGTATGAGTATGAGTATGAGTATGAGTATGAGTATGTGTATGAGTATGAGTATGAGTATGAGTATGAGTATGAGTATGAGTATGAGTATGAGTATGAGTTAGAGTATGAGTATGTGTATGAGTATGAGTATGAGTATGAGTATGAGTATGAGTATGAGTATGAGTATGAGTGTGAGTGTGAGTGCGAATGTGAGTATGAGCATGTGTATGAGTATGAGTATGAGTATGAGTATGAGTATGAGTATAAGTATTAGTATGAGTATGAGTACGAGTATTAGTATGAGTATGAGTATGAGTATGAGTTTAAGTGTGAGTATGAGTATGAGCATGAGTATGAGTATGAGTATGAGTATGAGTATGAGTATAAGTATTAGTATGAGTATGAGTACGAGTATTAGTATGAGTATGAGTATGAGTATGAGTTAAAGTATGAGTATGAGTATGAGTATGAGTATGAGTTAAAGTATGAGTATGAGTATGAGTATGTGCATGAGTATGAGTATGTGTATGAGTATGAGTATGAGTATGAGTATGTGTATGAGTATGAGTATGAGTATGAGTATGAGTATGAGTATGAGTATGAGTATGAGTATGAGTATGAGTATGAGTATGAGTATGAGTATAAGTATGAGAATGAGTATGAGTGTGAGTATGAGAATGAGTATGAGTATGTGTATGAGTATGAGTATGATTATGAGTATGAGTATGAGTATGAGTATGAGTATGAGTATAAGTAATAGTATGAGTATGAGTACGAGTATTAGTATGAGTATGAGTATGAGTATGAGTTTATGTGTGAGTATGAGTATGAGCATGAGTATGAGTATGAGTATGAGTATGAGTATGAGTATGAGTATGAGTATGAGTATGAGTATGAGTATAAGTATGAGTATGAGTATGAGTATGAGTATGAGTATGAGTATGAGTATGAGTATGAGTATGAGTATAAGTATGAGTATGAGTATGAGTATGAGTATGAGTATGAGTATGTGCATGAGTATGAGTATGTGTATGAGTATGAGTATGAGTATGAGTATGAGTATGAGTATAAGTATGAGTATGAGTATGAGTATGAGTATGAGTATGAGTATGAGTACGAGTATAAGTATTAGTATGAGTATGAGTACGAGTATTAGTATGAGTATGAGTATGAGTTTAAGTGTGAGTATGAGTATGAGCATGAGTATGAGTATGAGTATGAGTATGAGTATGAGTATAAGTATTAGTATGAGTATGAGTATGAGTATGAGTATGAGTATGAGTATGAGTATGAGTATGAGTTTAAGTGTGAGTATGAGTATGAGCATGAGTATGAGTATGAGTATGAGTATGAGTATGAGTATAAGTATTAGTATGAGTATGAGTATGAGTATGAATATGAGTATGAGTATAAGTATTAGTATGAGTATGAGTACGAGTATGAGTATGAGTATAAGTATGAGTATGAGTATGAGTATGAGTATGAGTATGAGTATGAGTATGAGTATGAGTACGAGTATGAATATGTGCATGAGTATGAGTATGTGTATGAGTATGAGTATGAGTATGAGTATGAGTATGAGTATGAGTATGAGTATGAGTATGAGTATAAGTATTAGTATGAGTATGAGTACGAGTATTAGTATGAGTATGAGTATGCGTATGAATATGAGTATGAGTATGAGTATGAGTATGAGTATGAGTATGAGTACGAGTATGCGTATGAATATGAGTATGAGTATGAGTATGAGTATGAGTATGAGTATGAGTATAAGTATGAGTATGAGTATGAGTATGAGTATGAGTATGAGTATGAGTATGAGTATGAGTATGAGTATGAGTATGAGTATGTGCATGAGTATGAGTATGTGTATGAGTATGAGTATGAGTATGAGTATGAGTATGAGTTTGTGTATGAGTATGAGTATGAGTATGAGTATGAGTATGAGTATGAGTATGAGTATGAGTATGAGTATGAGTTAGAGTATGAGTATGTGTATGAGTATGAGTATGAGTATGAGTATGAGTATGAGTATGAGTATGAGTTTAAGTGTGAGTATGAGTATGAGTATGAGTATAAGTATTAGTATTAGTATGAGTATGAGTACGAGTATTAGTATGAGTATGAGTATGAGTATGCGTTTAAGTATGAGTATGAGTATGAGTATGTGCATGAGTATGAGTATGTGTATGAGTATGAGTATGAGTATGAGTATGAGTATGAGTATGAGTATGAGTATGAGTATGAGTATGAGTATGAGTATGAGTATGAGTATGAGTATGAGTATAAGTATGAGTATGAGTATGAGTATGAGTATGAGTATGAGTATGAGTATGAGTATGAGTATGAGTATGTGCATGAGTATGAGTATGTGTATGAGTATGAGTATGAGTATGAGTATGAGTATGAGTATGTGTATGAGTATGAGTATGAGTATGAGTATGAGTATGAGTATGAGTATGAGTATGAGTATAAGTATGAGAATGAGTATGAGTGTGAGTATGAGAATGAGTATGAGTATGTGTATGAGTATGAGTATGATTATGAGTATGAGTATGAGTATGAGTATGAGTATGAGTATAAGTAATAGTATGAGTATGAGTACGAGTATTAGTATGAGTATGAGTATGAGTATGAGTTTATGTGTGAGTATGAGTATGAGCATGAGTATGAGTATGAGTATGAGTATGAGTATGAGTATGAGTATGAGTATGAGTATGAGTATAAGTATGAGTATGAGTATGAGTATGAGTATGAGTATGAGTATGAGTATGAGTATGAGTATGAGTATGAGTATAAGTATGAGTATGAGTATGAGTATGAGTATGAGTATGAGTATGTGCATGAGTATGAGTATGTGTATGAGTATGAGTATGAGTATGAGTATGAGTATGAGTATAAGTATGAGTATGAGTATGAGTATGAGTATGAGTATGAGTATGAGTATGAGTATAAGTATTAGTATGAGTATGAGTACGAGTATTAGTATGAGTATGAGTATGAGTTTAAGTGTGAGTATGAGTATGAGCATGAGTATGAGTATGAGTATGAGTATAAGTATTAGTATGAGTATGAGTACGAGTATGAGTATGAGTATAAGTATGAGTATGAGTATGAGTATGAGTATGAGTATGAGTATGAGTATGAGTATGAGTATGAGTATGAGTATGAGTATGTGCATGAGTATGAGTATGTGTATGAGTATGAGTATGAGTATGAGTATGAGTATGAGTATGAGTATGTGTATGAGTATGAGTATGAGTATGAGTATGAGTATGAGTATGAGTATGAGTATGAGTATGAGTATGAGTATGAGTATGAGTTTAAGTATGAGTATGAGTATGTGCATGAGTATGAGTATTTGTATGAGTATGAGTATGAGTATGAGTTTAAGTGTGAGTATGAGTATGAGTATGAGTATGAGTATAAGTATTAGTATTAGTATGAGTATGAGTACGAGTATGAGTATGTGCATGAGTATGAGTATGTGTATGAGTATGAGTATGAGTATGAGTATGAGTATGAGTATAAGTATGAGTATGAGTATGAGTATGAGTATGAGTATGAGTATGAGTATGAGTATGAGTATGAGTATGAGTATGAGTATGAGTATGAGTATGAGTACGAGTATTAGTATGAGTATGAGTATGAGTTTAAGTGTGAGTATGAGTATGAGCATGAGTATGAGTATGAGTATGAGTATGAGTATGAGTATGAGTATAAGTATTAGTATGAGTATGAGTACGAGTATTAGTATGAGTATGAGTATGAGTATGAGTTAAAGTATGAGTATGAGTATGAATATGTGCATGAGTATGAGTATGTGTATGAGTATGAGTATGAGTATGAGTATGTGTATGAGTATGAGTATGAGTATGAGTATGAGTATGAGTATGAGTATGAGTATAAGTATGAGAATGAGTATGAGTGTGAGTATGAGAATGAGTATGAGTATGTGTATGAGTATGAGTATGATTATGAGTATGAGTATGAGTATGAGTATGAGTATGAGTATAAGTATTAGTATGAGTATGAGTACGAGTATTAGTATGAGTATGAGTATGCGTATGAATATGAGTATGAGTATGAGTATGAGTATGAGTATGAGTATGAGTATGAGTATGAGTATGAGTATAAGTATGAGTATGAGTATGAGTATGAGTATGAGTATGAGTATGAGCATGAGTATGAGTATGTGTATGAGTATGAGTATGAGTATGAGTATGAGTATGAGTATGAGTATAAGTATGAGTATGAGTATGAGTATGAGTATGAGTATGAGTATGAGTATGAGTATGAGTATAAGTATTAGTATGAGTATGAGTAGGAGTACGAGTAGGAGTACGAGTATGCGTATGAGTATGAGTATGAGTATGAGTATGAGTGTGAGTATGAGTGTGAGTGTGAGTGCGAATGTGAGTACGAGTATGCGTATGAGTATGAGTATGAGTATGAGTATGAGTGTGAGTGTGAGTGCGAATGTGAGTATGAGCATGTGTATGAGTATGAGTATGAGTATGACTATGAGTATGAGTATGAGTATGAGCATGAGCATGAGCATGAGCGTGAGCGTGAGAATAAGCATGAGTATGAGTTTAACTATGAGTATGAGTACGAGTATGCGTATGAATATGAGTATGAGTATGAGTATGAGTATGAGTATGAGTATAAGTATGAGTATGAGTATGAGTATGAGTATGAGTATGAGTATGAGTATGAGTATGAGTATGAGTATAAGTATGAGTATGAGTATGAGTATGAGTATGAGTATGAGTATGAGTATGAGTATGAGTATGTGCATGAGTATGAGTATGTGTATGAGTATGAGTATGAGTATGAGTATGAGTATGAGTATGAGTATGTGTATGAGTATGAGTATGAGTATGAGTATGAGTATGAGTATGAGTATGAGTATGAGTATGAGTATGAGTATGAGTATGACTATGAGTATGAGTATGAGTATGAGTATGAGTATGTGCATGAGTATGAGTATGTGTATGAGTATGAGTATGAGTATGAGTATGAGTATGAGTATGAGTATGTGTATGAGTATGAGTATGAGTATGAGTATGAGTATGAGTATGAGTATAAGTATGAGAATGAGTATGAGTGTGAGTATGAGAATGAGTATGAGTATGTGTATGAGTATGAGTATGATTATGAGTATGAGTATGAGTATGAGTATGAGTATGAGTATGAGTATAAGTATTAGTATGAGTATGAGTACGAGTATTAGTATGAGTATGAGTATGCGTATGAATATGAGTATGAGTATGAGTATGAGTATGAGTATGAGTATGAGTACGAGTATGCGTATGAATATGAGTATGAGTATGAGTATGAGTATGAGTATGAGTATGAGTATAAGTATGAGTATGAGTATGAGTATGAGTATGAGTATGAGTATGAGTATGAGTATGAGTATGAGTATGAGTATGTGCATGAGTATGAGTATGTGTATGAGTATGAGTATGAGTATGAGTATGAGTATGAGTATGTGTATGAGTATGAGTATGAGTATGAGTATGAGTATGAGTATGAGTATGAGTATGAGTATGAGTTAGAGTATGAGTATGTGTATGAGTATGAGTATGAGTATGAGTATGAGTATGAGTATGAGTATGAGTATGAGTTTAAGTGTGAGTATGAGTATGAGTATGAGTATAAGTATTAGTATTAGTATGAGTATGAGTACGAGTATTAGTATGAGTATGAGTATGAGTATGCGTTTAAGTATGAGTATGAGTATGAGTATGTGCATGAGTATGAGTATGTGTATGAGTATGAGTATGAGTATGAGTATGAGTATGAGTATGAGTATGAGTATGAGTATGAGTATGAGTATGAGTATGAGTATGAGTATGAGTATAAGTATGAGTATGAGTATGAGTATGAGTATGAGTATGAGTATGAGTATGAGTATGAGTATGAGTATGTGCATGAGTATGAGTATGTGTATGAGTATGAGTATGAGTATGAGTATGAGTATGAGTATGTGTATGAGTATGAGTATGAGTATGAGTATGAGTATGAGTATGAGTATGAGTATGAGTATAAGTATGAGAATGAGTATGAGTGTGAGTATGAGAATGAGTATGAGTATGTGTATGAGTATGATTATGAGTATGAGTATGAGTATGAGTATGAGTATGAGTATAAGTAATAGTATGAGTATGAGTACGAGTATTAGTATGAGTATGAGTATGAGTATGAGTTTATGTGTGAGTATGAGTATGAGCATGAGTATGAGTATGAGTATGAGTATGAGTATGAGTATGAGTATGAGTATGAGTATGAGTATAAGTATGAGTATGAGTATGAGTATGAGTATGAGTATGAGTATGAGTATGAGTATGAGTATGAGTATAAGTATGAGTATGAGTATGAGTATGAGTATGAGTATGAGTATGTGCATGAGTATGAGTATGTGTATGAGTATGAGTATGAGTATGAGTATGAGTATGAGTATAAGTATGAGTATGAGTATGAGTATGAGTATGAGTATGAGTATGAGTATAAGTATTAGTATGAGTATGAGTACGAGTATTAGTATGAGTATGAGTATGAGTTTAAGTGTGAGTATGAGTATGAGCATGAGTATGAGTATGAGTATGAGTATGAGTATGAGTATAAGTATTAGTATGAGTATGAGTATGAGTATGAGTATGAGTATGAGTATAAGTATTAGTATGAGTATGAGTACGAGTATGAGTATGAGTATAAGTATGAGTATGAGTATGAGTATGAGTATGAGTATGAGTATGAGTATGAGTATGAATATGAGTATGAGTATGAGTATGAGTATGAGTATGAGTATAAGTATGAGTATGAGTATGAGTATGAGTATGAGTATGAGTATGAGTATGAGTATGAGTATGAGTATAAGTATGAGTATGAGTATGAGTATGAGTATGAGTATGAGTATGAGTATGAGTATGAGTATGTGCATGAGTATGAGTATGTGTATGAGTATGAGTATGAGTATGAGTATGAGTATGAGTATGAGTATGTGTATGAGTATGAGTATGAGTATGAGTATGAGTATGAGTATGAGTATGAGTATGAGTATGAGTATGAGTATGAGTATGACTATGAGTATGAGTATGAGTATGAGTATGAGTATGTGCATGAGTATGAGTATGTGTATGAGTATGAGTATGAGTATGAGTATGAGTATGAGTATGAGTATGTGTATGAGTATGAGTATGAGTATGAGTATGAGTATGAGTATGAGTATAAGTATGAGAATGAGTATGAGTGTGAGTATGAGAATGAGTATGAGTATGTGTATGAGTATGAGTATGATTATGAGTATGAGTATGAGTATGAGTATGAGTATGAGTATGAGTATAAGTATTAGTATGAGTATGAGTACGAGTATTAGTATGAGTATGAGTATGCGTATGAATATGAGTATGAGTATGAGTATGAGTATGAGTATGAGTATGAGTACGAGTATGCGTATGAATATGAGTATGAGTATGAGTATGAGTATGAGTATGAGTATGAGTATAAGTATGAGTATGAGTATGAGTATGAGTATGAGTATGAGTATGAGTATGAGTATGAGTATGAGTATGAGTATGTGCATGAGTATGAGTATGTGTATGAGTATGAGTATGAGTATGAGTATGAGTATGAGTATGTGTATGAGTATGAGTATGAGTATGAGTATGAGTATGAGTATGAGTATGAGTATGAGTATGAGTTAGAGTATGAGTATGTGTATGAGTATGAGTATGAGTATGAGTATGAGTATGAGTATGAGTATGAGTATGAGTTTAAGTGTGAGTATGAGTATGAGTATGAGTATAAGTATTAGTATTAGTATGAGTATGAGTACGAGTATTAGTATGAGTATGAGTATGAGTATGCGTTTAAGTATGAGTATGAGTATGAGTATGTGCATGAGTATGAGTATGTGTATGAGTATGAGTATGAGTATGAGTATGAGTATGAGTATGAGTATGAGTATGAGTATGAGTATGAGTATGAGTATGAGTATGAGTATGAGTATAAGTATGAGTATGAGTATGAGTATGAGTATGAGTATGAGTATGAGTATGAGTATGAGTATGAGTATGTGCATGAGTATGAGTATGTGTATGAGTATGAGTATGAGTATGAGTATGAGTATGAGTATGTGTATGAGTATGAGTATGAGTATGAGTATGAGTATGAGTATGAGTATGAGTATGAGTATAAGTATGAGAATGAGTATGAGTGTGAGTATGAGAATGAGTATGAGTATGTGTATGAGTATGATTATGAGTATGAGTATGAGTATGAGTATGAGTATGAGTATAAGTAATAGTATGAGTATGAGTACGAGTATTAGTATGAGTATGAGTATGAGTATGAGTTTATGTGTGAGTATGAGTATGAGCATGAGTATGAGTATGAGTATGAGTATGAGTATGAGTATGAGTATGAGTATGAGTATGAGTATAAGTATGAGTATGAGTATGAGTATGAGTATGAGTATGAGTATGAGTATGAGTATGAGTATGAGTATAAGTATGAGTATGAGTATGAGTATGAGTATGAGTATGAGTATGTGCATGAGTATGAGTATGTGTATGAGTATGAGTATGAGTATGAGTATGAGTATGAGTATAAGTATGAGTATGAGTATGAGTATGAGTATGAGTATGAGTATGAGTATAAGTATTAGTATGAGTATGAGTACGAGTATTAGTATGAGTATGAGTATGAGTTTAAGTGTGAGTATGAGTATGAGCATGAGTATGAGTATGAGTATGAGTATGAGTATGAGTATAAGTATTAGTATGAGTATGAGTATGAGTATGAGTATGAGTATGAGTATAAGTATTAGTATGAGTATGAGTACGAGTATGAGTATGAGTATAAGTATGAGTATGAGTATGAGTATGAGTATGAGTATGAGTATGAGTATGAGTATGAGTATGAGTATGAGTATGTGCATGAGTATGAGTATGTGTATGAGTATGAGTATGAGTATGAGTATGAGTATGAGTATGAGTATGAGTATGAGTATAAGTATGAGTATGAGTATGAGTATGAGTATGAGTATGAGTATGTGCATGAGTATGAGTATGTGTATGAGTATGAGTATGAGTATGAGTATGAGTATGAGTATAAGTATGAGTATGAGTATGAGTATGAGTATGAGTATGAGTATGAGTATGAGTATAAGTATTAGTATGAGTATGAGTACGAGTATTAGTATGAGTATGAGTATGAGTTTAAGTGTGAGTATGAGTATGAGCATGAGTATGAGTATGAGTATGAGTATGAGTATGAGTATAAGTATTAGTATGAGTATGAGTATGAGTATGAATATGAGTATGAGTATAAGTATTAGTATGAGTATGAGTACGAGTATGAGTATGAGTATAAGTATGAGTATGAGTATGAGTATGAGTATGAGTATGAGTATGAGTATGAGTATGAGTACGAGTATGAATATGTGCATGAGTATGAGTATGTGTATGAGTATGAGTATGAGTATGAGTATGTGTATGAGTATGAGTATGAGTATGAGTATGAGTATGAGTATGAGTATGAGTATAAGTATGAGAATGAGTATGAGTGTGAGTATGAGAATGAGTATGAGTATGTGTATGAGTATGAGTATGATTATGAGTATGAGTATGAGTATGAGTATGAGTATGAGTATAAGTATTAGTATGAGTATGAGTACGAGTATTAGTATGAGTATGAGTATGCGTATGAATATGAGTATGAGTATGAGTATGAGTATGAGTATGAGTATGAGTACGAGTATGCGTATGAATATGAGTATGAGTATGAGTATGAGTATGAGTATAAGTATGAGTATGAGTATGAGTATGAGTATGAGTATGAGTATGAGTATGAGTATGAGTATGAGTATGTGCATGAGTATGAGTATGTGTATGAGTATGAGTATGAGTATGAGTATGAGTATGAGTATGAGTATGTGTATGAGTATGAGTATGAGTATGAGTATGAGTATGAGTATGAGTATGAGTATGAGTATGAGTTAGAGTATGAGTATGTGTATGAGTATGAGTATGAGTATGAGTATGAGTATGAGTATGAGTATGAGTATGAGTGTGAGTGTGAGTGCGAATGTGAGTATGAGCATGTGTATGAGTATGAGTATGAGTATGAGTATGAGTATGAGTATAAGTATTAGTATGAGTATGAGTACGAGTATTAGTATGAGTATGAGTATGAGTATGAGTTTAAGTGTGAGTATGAGTATGAGCATGAGTATGAGTATGAGTATGAGTATGAGTATGAGTATAAGTATTAGTATGAGTATGAGTACGAGTATTAGTATGAGTATGAGTATGAGTATGAGTTAAAGTATGAGTATGAGTATGAGTATGAGTATGAGTTAAAGTATGAGTATGAGTATGAGTATGTGCATGAGTATGAGTATGTGTATGAGTATGAGTATGAGTATGAGTATGTGTATGAGTATGAGTATGAGTATGAGTATGAGTATGAGTATGAGTATGAGTATGAGTATGAGTATGAGTATGAGTATGAGTATGAGTATAAGTATGAGAATGAGTATGAGTGTGAGTATGAGAATGAGTATGAGTATGTGTATGAGTATGAGTATGATTATGAGTATGAGTATGAGTATGAGTATGAGTATGAGTATAAGTAATAGTATGAGTATGAGTACGAGTATTAGTATGAGTATGAGTATGAGTATGAGTTTATGTGTGAGTATGAGTATGAGCATGAGTATGAGTATGAGTATGAGTATGAGTATGAGTATGAGTATGAGTATGAGTATGAGTATAAGTATGAGTATGAGTATGAGTATGAGTATGAGTATGAGTATGAGTATGAGTATGAGTATGAGTATAAGTATGAGTATGAGTATGAGTATGAGTATGAGTATGAGTATGTGCATGAGTATGAGTATGTGTATGAGTATGAGTATGAGTATGAGTATGAGTATGAGTATAAGTATGAGTATGAGTATGAGTATGAGTATGAGTATGAGTATGAGTACGAGTATAAGTATTAGTATGAGTATGAGTACGAGTATTAGTATGAGTATGAGTATGAGTTTAAGTGTGAGTATGAGTATGAGCATGAGTATGAGTATGAGTATGAGTATGAGTATGAGTATAAGTATTAGTATGAGTATGAGTATGAGTATGAGTATGAGTATGAGTATGAGTATAAGTATTAGTATGAGTATGAGTACGAGTATGTGTATGAGTATGAGTATGAGTATGAGTATGAGTATGAGTATAAGTATTAGTATGAGTATGAGTACGAGTATTAGTATGAGTATGAGTATGAGTATGAGTTTAAGTGTGAGTATGAGTATGAGCATGAGTATGAGTATGAGTATGAGTATGAGTATGAGTATAAGTATTAGTATGAGTATGAGTACGAGTATTAGTATGAGTATGAGTATGAGTATGAGTTTATGTGTGAGTATGAGTATGAGCATGAGTATGAGTATGAGTATGAGTATGAGTATGAGTATGAGTATGAGTATGAGTATGAGTATAAGTATGAGTATGAGTATGAGTATGAGTATGAGTATGAGTATGAGTATGAGTATGAGTATGAGTATAAGTATGAGTATGAGTATGAGTATGAGTATGAGTATGAGTATGTGCATGAGTATGAGTATGTGTATGAGTATGAGTATGAGTATGAGTATGAGTATGAGTATAAGTATGAGTATGAGTATGAGTATGAGTATGAGTATGAGTATGAGTATGAGTATAAGTATTAGTATGAGTATGAGTACGAGTATTAGTATGAGTATGAGTATGAGTTTAAGTGTGAGTATGAGTATGAGCATGAGTATGAGTATGAGTATGAGTATGAGTATGAGTATAAGTATTAGTATGAGTATGAGTATGAGTATGAGTATGAGTATGAGTATAAGTATTAGTATGAGTATGAGTACGAGTATGAGTATGAGTATAAGTATGAGTATGAGTATGAGTATGAGTATGAGTATGAGTATGAGTATGAGTATGAGTATGAGTATGAGTATGTGCATGAGTATGAGTATGTGTATGTGTATGAGTATGAGTATGAGTATGAGTATGAGTATGAGTATGAGTATGAGTATAAGTATGAGTATGAGTATGAGTATGAGTATGAGTATGAGTATGTGCATGAGTATGAGTATGTGTATGAGTATGAGTATGAGTATGAGTATGAGTATGAGTATAAGTATGAGTATGAGTATGAGTATGAGTATGAGTATGAGTATGAGTATGAGTATAAGTATTAGTATGAGTATGAGTACGAGTATTAGTATGAGTATGAGTATGAGTTTAAGTGTGAGTATGAGTATGAGCATGAGTATGAGTATGAGTATGAGTATGAGTATGAGTATAAGTATTAGTATGAGTATGAGTATGAGTATGAATATGAGTATGAGTATAAGTATTAGTATGAGTATGAGTACGAGTATGAGTATGAGTATAAGTATGAGTATGAGTATGAGTATGAGTATGAGTATGAGTATGAGTATGAGTATGAGTACGAGTATGAATATGTGCATGAGTATGAGTATGTGTATGAGTATGAGTATGAGTATGAGTATGTGTATGAGTATGAGTATGAGTATGAGTATGAGTATGAGTATGAGTATAAGTATGAGAATGAGTATGAGTGTGAGTATGAGAATGAGTATGAGTATGTGTATGAGTATGAGTATGATTATGAGTATGAGTATGAGTATGAGTATGAGTATGAGTATAAGTATTAGTATGAGTATGAGTACGAGTATTAGTATGAGTATGAGTATGCGTATGAATATGAGTATGAGTATGAGTATGAGTATGAGTATGAGTATGAGTACGAGTATGCGTATGAATATGAGTATGAGTATGAGTATGAGTATGAGTATAAGTATGAGTATGAGTATGAGTATGAGTATGAGTATGAGTATGAGTATGAGTATGAGTATGAGTATGTGCATGAGTATGAGTATGTGTATGAGTATGAGTATGAGTATGAGTATGAGTATGAGTATGAGTATGTGTATGAGTATGAGTATGAGTATGAGTATGAGTATGAGTATGAGTATGAGTATGAGTATGAGTTAGAGTATGAGTATGTGTATGAGTATGAGTATGAGTATGAGTATGAGTATGAGTATGAGTATGAGTATGAGTGTGAGTGTGAGTGCGAATGTGAGTATGAGCATGTGTATGAGTATGAGTATGAGTATGAGTATGAGTATGAGTATAAGTATTAGTATGAGTATGAGTACGAGTATTAGTATGAGTATGAGTATGAGTATGAGTTTAAGTGTGAGTATGAGTATGAGCATGAGTATGAGTATGAGTATGAGTATGAGTATGAGTATAAGTATTAGTATGAGTATGAGTACGAGTATTAGTATGAGTATGAGTATGAGTATGAGTTAAAGTATGAGTATGAGTATGAGTATGAGTATGAGTTAAAGTATGAGTATGAGTATGAGTATGTGCATGAGTATGAGTATGTGTATGAGTATGAGTATGAGTATGAGTATGTGTATGAGTATGAGTATGAGTATGAGTATGAGTATGAGTATGAGTATGAGTATGAGTATGAGTATGAGTATGAGTATGAGTATGAGTATAAGTATGAGAATGAGTATGAGTGTGAGTATGAGAATGAGTATGAGTATGTGTATGAGTATGAGTATGATTATGAGTATGAGTATGAGTATGAGTATGAGTATGAGTATAAGTAATAGTATGAGTATGAGTACGAGTATTAGTATGAGTATGAGTATGAGTATGAGTTTATGTGTGAGTATGAGTATGAGCATGAGTATGAGTATGAGTATGAGTATGAGTATGAGTATGAGTATGAGTTTGAGTATGAGTATAAGTATGAGTATGAGTATGAGTATGAGTATGAGTATGAGTATGAGTATGAGTATGAGTATGAGTATAAGTATGAGTATGAGTATGAGTATGAGTATGAGTATGAGTATGTGCATGAGTATGAGTATGTGTATGAGTATGAGTATGAGTATGAGTATGAGTATGAGTATAAGTATGAGTATGAGTATGAGTATGAGTATGAGTATGAGTATGAGTACGAGTATAAGTATTAGTATGAGTATGAGTACGAGTATTAGTATGAGTATGAGTATGAGTTTAAGTGTGAGTATGAGTATGAGCATGAGTATGAGTATGAGTATGAGTATGAGTATGAGTATAAGTATTAGTATGAGTATGAGTATGAGTATGAGTATGAGTATGAGTATAAGTATTAGTATGAGTATGAGTACGAGTATGAGTATGAGTATAAGTATGAGTATGAGTATGAGTATGAGTATGAGTATGAGTATGAGTATGAGTATGAGTATGAGTATGAGTATGTGCATGAGTATGAGTATGTGTATGAGTATGAGTATGAGTATGAGTATGAGTATGAGTATGAGTATGAGTATGAGTATAAGTATGAGTATGAGTATGAGTATGAGTATGAGTATGAGTATGTGCATGAGTATGAGTATGTGTATGAGTATGAGTATGAGTATGAGTATGAGTATGAGTATAAGTATGAGTATGAGTATGAGTATGAGTATGAGTATGAGTATGAGTATGAGTATAAGTATTAGTATTAGTATGAGTATGAGTACGAGTATTAGTATGAGTATGAGTATGAGTTTAAGTGTGAGTATGAGTATGAGCATGAGTATGAGTATGAGTATGAGTATGAGTATGAGTATAAGTATTAGTATGAGTATGAGTATGAGTATGAGTATGAGTATGAGTATGAGTATAAGTATTAGTATGAGTATGAGTACGAGTATGAGTATGAGTATAAGTATGAGTATGAGTATGAGTATGAGTATGAGTATGAGTATGAGTATGAGTATGAGTATGAGTATGAGTATGTGCATGAGTATGAGTATGTGTATGAGTATGAGTATGAGTATGAGTATGAGTATGAGTATGAGTATGTGTATGAGTATGAGTATGAGTATGAGTATGAGTATGAGTATGAGTATGAGTATGAGTATGAGTATCAGTATGAGTATGAGTTTAAGTATGAGTATGAGTATGTGCATGAGTATGAGTATTTGTATGAGTATGAGTATGAGTATGAGTTTAAGTGTGAGTATGAGTATGAGTATGAGTATGAGTATAAGTATTAGTATTAGTATGAGTATGAGTACGAGTATTAGTATGAGTATGAGTATGAGTATGAGTTTAAGTATGAGTATGAATATGAGTATGTGCATGAGTATGAGTATGTGTATGAGTATGAGTATGAGTATGAGTATGAGTATGAGTATGAGTATGAGTATGAGTATGAGTATGAGTATGAGTATGAGTATGAGTATGAGTATGAGTACGAGTATTAGTATGAGTATGAGTATGAGTTTAAGTGTGAGTATGAGTATGAGCATGAGTATGAGTATGAGTATGAGTATGAGTATGAGTATGAGTATAAGTATTAGTATGAGTATGAGTACGAGTATTAGTATGAGTATGAGTATGAGTATGAGTTAAAGTATGAGTATGAGTATGAATATGTGCATGAGTATGAGTATGTGTATGAGTATGAGTATGAGTATGAGTATGTGTATGAGTATGAGTATGAGTATGAGTATGAGTATGAGTATGAGTATGAGTATAAGTATGAGAATGAGTATGAGTGTGAGTATGAGAATGAGTATGAGTATGTGTATGAGTATGAGTATGATTATGAGTATGAGTATGAGTATGAGTATGAGTATGAGTATAAGTATTACTATGAGTATGAGTACGAGTATTAGTATGAGTATGAGTATGCGTATGAATATGAGTATGAGTATGAGTATGAGTATGAGTATGAGTACGAGTATGCGTATGAATATGAGTATGAGTATGAGTATGAGTATGAGTATGAGTATAAGTATGAGTATGAGTATGAGTATGAGTATGAGTATGAGTATGAGTATGAGTATGAGTATGATTATGTGCATGAGTATGAGTATGTGTATGAGTATGAGTATGAGTATGAGTATGAGTATGAGTATGAGTATGTGTATGAGTATGAGTATGAGTATGAGTATGAGTATGAGTATGAGTATGAGTATGAGTATGAGTATGAGTTAGAGTATGAGTATGTGTATGAGTATGAGTATGAGTATGAGTATGAGTATGAGTATGAGTATGAGTGTGAGTGTGAGTGCGAATGTGAGTATGAGCATGTGTATGAGTATGAGTATGAGTATGAGTATGAGTATAAGTATTAGTATGAGTATGAGTACGAGTATTAGTATGAGTATGAGTATGAGTATGAGTTTAAGTGTGAGTATGAGTATGAGCATGAGGATGAGTATGAGTATGAGTATGAGTATAAGTATTAGTATGAGTATGAGTACGAGTATTAGTATGAGTATGAGTATGAGTATGAGTTAAAGTATGAGTATGAGTATGAGTATGAGTATGAGTTAAAGTATGAGTATGAGTATGAGTATGTGCATGAGTATGAGTATGTGTATGAGTATGAGTATGAGTATGAGTATGTGTATGAGTATGAGTATGAGTATGAGTATGAGTATGAGTATGAGTATGAGTATAAGTATGAGAATGAGTATGAGTGTGAGTATGAGAATGAGTATGAGTATGTGTATGAGTATGAGTATGAGTATGATTATGAGTATGAGTATGAGTATGAGTATGAGTATGAGTATGAGTATGAGTATGACTATGAGTATGAGTATGAGTATGAGTATGAGTTTAAGTATGAGTATGAGTATGAGTATGTGCATGAGTATGAGTATGTGTATGAGTATGAGTATGAGTATGAGTTTAAGTGTGAGTATGAGTATGAGTATGAGTATGAGTATAAGTATTAGTATTAGTATGAGTATGAGTACGAGTATTAGTATGAGTATGAGTATGAGTATGAGTTTAAGTATGAGTATGAGTATGAGTATGTGCATGAGTATGAGTATGTGTATGAGTATGAGTATGAGTATGAGTATGAGTATGAGTATGAGTATGAGTATGAGTATGAGTATGAGTATGAGTATGAGTATGAGTATGAGTATGAGTATGAGTATGAGTATGAGTATGAGTATGAGTATGAGTATGAGTATGAGTATGAGTATGAGTATGAGTATGAGTATAAGTATTAGTATGAGTATGAGTAGGAGTACGAGTAGGAGTACGAGTATGCGTATGAGTATGAGTATGAGTATGAGTATGAGTGTGAGTATGAGTGTGAGTGTGAGTGCGAATGTGAGTACGAGTATGCGTATGAGTATGAGTATGAGTATGAGTATGAGTGTGAGTGTGAGTGCGAATGTGAGTATGAGCATGTGTATGAGTATGAGTATGAGTATGACTATGAGTATGAGTATGAGTATGAGCATGAGCATGAGCATGAGCGTGAGCGTGAGAATAAGCATGAGTATGAGTTTAACTATGAGTATGAGTACGAGTATGCGTATGAATATGAGTATGAGTATGAGTATGAGTATGAGTATGAGTATAAGTATGAGTATGAGTATGAGTATGAGTATGAGTATGAGTATGAGTATGAGTATGAGTATGAGTATGAGTATAAGTATGAGTATGAGTATGAGTATGAGTATGAGTATGAGTATGAGTATGAGTATGAGTATGTGCATGAGTATGAGTATGTGTATGAGTATGAGTATGAGTATGAGTATGAGTATGAGTATGAGTATGTGTATGAGTATGAGTATGAGTATGAGTATGAGTATGAGTATGAGTATGAGTATGAGTATGAGTATGAGTATGAGTATGACTATGAGTATGAGTATGAGTATGAGTATGAGTTTAAGTATGAGTATGAGTATGAGTATGTGCATGAGTATGAGTATTTGTATGAGTATGAGTATGAGTATGAGTTTAAGTGTGAGTATGAGTATGAGTATGAGTATGAGTATAAGTATTAGTATTAGTATGAGTATGAGTACGAGTATTAGTATGTGTATGAGTATGAGTATGAGTATGAGTATGTGTATGAGTATGAGTATGAGTATGAGTATGAGTATGAGTATGAGTATGAGTATGAGTATGAGTATAAGTATGAGAATGAGTATGAGTGTGAGTATGAGAATGAGTATGAGTATGTGTATGAGTATGAGTATGATTATGAGTATGAGTATGAGTATGAGTATGAGTATAAGTATTAGTATGAGTATGAGTACGAGTATTAGTATGAGTATGAGTATGATTATGAGTTTATGTGTGAGTATGAGTATGAGCATGAGTATGAGTATGAGTATGAGTATGAGTATGAGTATGAGTATGAGTATGAGTATGAGTATAAGTATGAGTATGAGTATGAGTATGAGTATGAGTATGAGTATGAGTATGAGTATGAGTATGAGTATGAGTATAAGTATGAGTATGAGTATGAGTATGAGTATGAGTATGAGTATGTGCATGAGTATGAGTATGTGTATGAGTATGAGTATGAGTATGAGTATGAGTATGAGTATGAGTATAAGTATGAGTATGAGTATGAGTATGAGTATGAGTATGAGTATGAGTATGAGTATGAGTATGAGTATGAGTATGAGTATGAGTATGAGTATGAGTATGAGTATAAGTATGAGTATGAGTATGAGTATGAGTATGAGTATGAGTATGAGTATGAGTATGAGTATGAGTATGAGTATGAGTATGAGTATGAGTATAAGTATTAGTATGAGTATGAGTACGAGTATTAGTATGAGTATGAGTATGAGTATGAGTTTAAGTGTGAGTATGAGTATGAGCATGAGTATGAGTATGAGTATGAGTATGAGTATGAGTATAAGTATTAGTATGAGTATGAGTAGGAGTACGAGTAGGAGTACGAGTATGAGTATGAGTATAAGTATTAGTATGAGTATGAGTAGGAGTACGAGTAGGAGTACGAGTATGCGTATGAGTATGAGTATGAGTATGAGTATGAGTGTGAGTATGAGTGTGAGTGTGAGTGCGAATGTGAGTACGAGTATGCGTATGAGTATGAGTATGAGTATGAGTATGAGTATGAGCATGGGCATGAGCATGAGCATGAGCGTGAGCGTGAGAATAAGCATGAGTATGAGTTTAACTATGAGTATGAGTACGAGTATGCGTATGAATATGAGTATGAGTATGAGTATGAGTATGAGTATGAGTATGAGTATGAGTATAAGTATGAGTATGAGTATGAGTATGAGTATGAGTATGAGTATTAGTATGAGTATGAGTATGAGTATGAGTATGAGTATAAGTATGAGTATGAGTATGAGTATGAGTATGAGTATGAGTATGAGTATGAGTATGAGTATGAGTATGAGTATGTGCATGAGTATGAGTATGTGTATGAGTATGAGTATGAGTATGAGTATGAGTATGAGTATGAGTATGTGTATGAGTATGAGTATGAGTATGAGTATGAGTATGAGTATGAGTATGAGTATGAGTATGAGTATGAGTATGAGTATGAGTATGAGTATGAGTATGAGTATGAGTATGAGTATAAGTATGAGTATGAGTATGAGTATGAGTATGAGTATGAGTATTAGTATGAGTATGAGTATGAGTATGAGTATGAGTATAAGTATGAGTATGAGTATGAGTATGAGTATGAGTATGAGTATGAGTATGAGTATGAGTATGAGTATGAGTATGTGCATGAGTATGAGTATGTGTATGAGTATGAGTATGAGTATGAGTATGAGTATGAGTATCAGTATGAGTATGAGTTTAAGTATGAGTATGAGTATGTGCATGAGTATGAGTATTTGTATGAGTATGAGTATGAGTATGAGTTTAAGTGTGAGTATGAGTATGAGTATGAGTATGAGTATAAGTATTAGTATTAGTATGAGTATGAGTACGAGTATTAGTATGAGTATGAGTATGAGTATGAGTTTAAGTATGAGTATGAATATGAGTATGTGCATGAGTATGAGTATGTGTATGAGTATGAGTATGAGTATGAGTATGAGTATGAGTATGAGTATGAGTATGAGTATGAGTATGAGTATGAGTATGAGTATGAGTATGAGTATGAGTACGAGTATTAGTATGAGTATGAGTATGAGTTTAAGTGTGAGTATGAGTATGAGCATGAGTATGAGTATGAGTATGAGTATGAGTATGAGTATGAGTATAAGTATTAGTATGAGTATGAGTACGAGTATTAGTATGAGTATGAGTATGAGTATGAGTTAAAGTATGAGTATGAGTATGAATATGTGCATGAGTATGAGTATGTGTATGAGTATGAGTATGAGTATGAGTATGTGTATGAGTATGAGTATGAGTATGAGTATGAGTATGAGTATGAGTATGAGTATAAGTATGAGAATGAGTATGAGTGTGAGTATGAGAATGAGTATGAGTATGTGTATGAGTATGAGTATGATTATGAGTATGAGTATGAGTATGAGTATGAGTATGAGTATAAGTATTACTATGAGTATGAGTACGAGTATTAGTATGAGTATGAGTATGCGTATGAATATGAGTATGAGTATGAGTATGAGTATGAGTATGAGTACGAGTATGCGTATGAATATGAGTATGAGTATGAGTATGAGTATGAGTATGAGTATAAGTATGAGTATGAGTATGAGTATGAGTATGAGTATGAGTATGAGTATGAGTATGAGTATGATTATGTGCATGAGTATGAGTATGTGTATGAGTATGAGTATGAGTATGAGTATGAGTATGAGTATGAGTATGTGTATGAGTATGAGTATGAGTATGAGTATGAGTATGAGTATGAGTATGAGTAT
Organism: Andrena chrysosceles; assembly: GCA_963855975.1. Classification (NCBI taxonomy): domain Eukaryota; kingdom Metazoa; phylum Arthropoda; class Insecta; order Hymenoptera; family Andrenidae; genus Andrena; species Andrena chrysosceles. The sequence goes on from CAWLCU010000601.1 coordinate 1,063,070, forward strand.
GAGTATGAGTATGAGTTAGAGTATGAGTATGTGTATGAGTATGAGTATGAGTATGAGTATGAGTATGAGTATGAGTATGAGTGTGAGTGTGAGTGCGAATGTGAGTATGAGCATGTGTATGAGTATGAGTATGAGTATGAGTATGAGTATAAGTATTAGTATGAGTATGAGTACGAGTATTAGTATGAGTATGAGTATGAGTATGAGTTTAAGTGTGAGTATGAGTATGAGCATGAGGATGAGTATGAGTATGAGTATGAGTATGAGTATAAGTATTAGTATGAGTATGAGTACGAGTATTAGTATGAGTATGAGTATGAGTATGAGTTAAAGTATGAGTATGAGTATGAGTATGAGTATGAGTTAAAGTATGAGTATGAGTATGAGTATGTGCATGAGTATGAGTATGTGTATGAGTATGAGTATGAGTATGAGTATGTGTATGAGTATGAGTATGAGTATGAGTATGAGTATGAGTATGAGTATGAGTATAAGTATGAGAATGAGTATGAGTGTGAGTATGAGAATGAGTATGAGTATGTGTATGAGTATGAGTATGAGTATGATTATGAGTATGAGTATGAGTATGAGTATGAGTATGAGTATGAGTATGAGTATGACTATGAGTATGAGTATGAGTATGAGTATGAGTTTAAGTATGAGTATGAGTATGAGTATGTGCATGAGTATGAGTATGTGTATGAGTATGAGTATGAGTATGAGTTTAAGTGTGAGTATGAGTATGAGTATGAGTATGAGTATAAGTATTAGTATTAGTATGAGTATGAGTACGAGTATTAGTATGAGTATGAGTATGAGTATGAGTTTAAGTATGAGTATGAGTATGAGTATGTGCATGAGTATGAGTATGTGTATGAGTATGAGTATGAGTATGAGTATGAGTATGAGTATGAGTATGAGTATGAGTATGAGTATGAGTATGAGTATGAGTATGAGTATGAGTATGAGTATGAGTATGAGTATGAGTATGAGTATGAGTATGAGTATGAGTATGAGTATGAGTATGAGTATGAGTATGAGTATAAGTATTAGTATGAGTATGAGTAGGAGTACGAGTAGGAGTACGAGTATGCGTATGAGTATGAGTATGAGTATGAGTATGAGTGTGAGTATGAGTGTGAGTGTGAGTGCGAATGTGAGTACGAGTATGCGTATGAGTATGAGTATGAGTATGAGTATGAGTGTGAGTGTGAGTGCGAATGTGAGTATGAGCATGTGTATGAGTATGAGTATGAGTATGACTATGAGTATGAGTATGAGTATGAGCATGAGCATGAGCATGAGCGTGAGCGTGAGAATAAGCATGAGTATGAGTTTAACTATGAGTATGAGTACGAGTATGCGTATGAATATGAGTATGAGTATGAGTATGAGTATGAGTATGAGTATAAGTATGAGTATGAGTATGAGTATGAGTATGAGTATGAGTATGAGTATGAGTATGAGTATGAGTATGAGTATAAGTATGAGTATGAGTATGAGTATGAGTATGAGTATGAGTATGAGTATGAGTATGAGTATGTGCATGAGTATGAGTATGTGTATGAGTATGAGTATGAGTATGAGTATGAGTATGAGTATGAGTATGTGTATGAGTATGAGTATGAGTATGAGTATGAGTATGAGTATGAGTATGAGTATGAGTATGAGTATGAGTATGAGTATGACTATGAGTATGAGTATGAGTATGAGTATGAGTTTAAGTATGAGTATGAGTATGAGTATGTGCATGAGTATGAGTATTTGTATGAGTATGAGTATGAGTATGAGTTTAAGTGTGAGTATGAGTATGAGTATGAGTATGAGTATAAGTATTAGTATTAGTATGAGTATGAGTACGAGTATTAGTATGTGTATGAGTATGAGTATGAGTATGAGTATGTGTATGAGTATGAGTATGAGTATGAGTATGAGTATGAGTATGAGTATGAGTATGAGTATGAGTATAAGTATGAGAATGAGTATGAGTGTGAGTATGAGAATGAGTATGAGTATGTGTATGAGTATGAGTATGATTATGAGTATGAGTATGAGTATGAGTATGAGTATAAGTATTAGTATGAGTATGAGTACGAGTATTAGTATGAGTATGAGTATGATTATGAGTTTATGTGTGAGTATGAGTATGAGCATGAGTATGAGTATGAGTATGAGTATGAGTATGAGTATGAGTATGAGTATGAGTATGAGTATAAGTATGAGTATGAGTATGAGTATGAGTATGAGTATGAGTATGAGTATGAGTATGAGTATGAGTATGAGTATAAGTATGAGTATGAGTATGAGTATGAGTATGAGTATGAGTATGTGCATGAGTATGAGTATGTGTATGAGTATGAGTATGAGTATGAGTATGAGTATGAGTATGAGTATAAGTATGAGTATGAGTATGAGTATGAGTATGAGTATGAGTATGAGTATGAGTATGAGTATGAGTATGAGTATGAGTATGAGTATGAGTATGAGTATGAGTATAAGTATGAGTATGAGTATGAGTATGAGTATGAGTATGAGTATGAGTATGAGTATGAGTATGAGTATGAGTATGAGTATGAGTATGAGTATAAGTATTAGTATGAGTATGAGTACGAGTATTAGTATGAGTATGAGTATGAGTATGAGTTTAAGTGTGAGTATGAGTATGAGCATGAGTATGAGTATGAGTATGAGTATGAGTATGAGTATAAGTATTAGTATGAGTATGAGTAGGAGTACGAGTAGGAGTACGAGTATGAGTATGAGTATAAGTATTAGTATGAGTATGAGTAGGAGTACGAGTAGGAGTACGAGTATGCGTATGAGTATGAGTATGAGTATGAGTATGAGTGTGAGTATGAGTGTGAGTGTGAGTGCGAATGTGAGTACGAGTATGCGTATGAGTATGAGTATGAGTATGAGTATGAGTATGAGCATGGGCATGAGCATGAGCATGAGCGTGAGCGTGAGAATAAGCATGAGTATGAGTTTAACTATGAGTATGAGTACGAGTATGCGTATGAATATGAGTATGAGTATGAGTATGAGTATGAGTATGAGTATGAGTATGAGTATAAGTATGAGTATGAGTATGAGTATGAGTATGAGTATGAGTATTAGTATGAGTATGAGTATGAGTATGAGTATGAGTATAAGTATGAGTATGAGTATGAGTATGAGTATGAGTATGAGTATGAGTATGAGTATGAGTATGAGTATGAGTATGTGCATGAGTATGAGTATGTGTATGAGTATGAGTATGAGTATGAGTATGAGTATGAGTATGAGTATGTGTATGAGTATGAGTATGAGTATGAGTATGAGTATGAGTATGAGTATGAGTATGAGTATGAGTATGAGTATGAGTATGAGTATGAGTTTAAGTATGAGTATGAGTATGAGTATGTGCATGAGTATGAGTATTTGTATGAGTATGAGTATGAGTATGAGTATGAGTTTAAGTGTGAGTATGAGTATGAGTATGAGTATGAGTATGAGTATGAGTATAAGTATTAGTATGAGTATGAGTACGAGTATTAGTATGAGTATGAGTATGAGTATGAGTTAAAGTATGAGTATGAGTATGAGTATGTGCATGAGTATGAGTATGTGTATGAGTATGAGTATGAGTATGAGTATGTGTATGAGTATGAGTATGAGTATGAGTATGAGTATGAGTATGAGTATAAGTATGAGAATGAGTATGAGTGTGAGTATGAGAATGAGTATGAGTATGTGTATGAGTATGAGTATGATTATGAGTATGAGTATGAGTATGAGTATGAGTATGAGTATGAGTATGACTATGAGTATGAGTATGAGTATGAGTTTAAGTATGAGTATGAGTATGAGTATGAGTATGTGCATGAGTATGAGTATGTGTATGAGTATGAGTATGAGTATGAGTTTAAGTGTGAGTATGAGTATGAGTATGAGTATAAGTATTAGTATTAGTATGAGTATGAGTACGAGTATTAGTATGAGTATGAGTATGAGTATGAGTTTAAGTATGAGTATGAGTATGAGTATGTGCATGAGTATGAGTATGTGTATGAGTATGAGTATGAGTATGAGTATGAGTATGAGTATGAGTATGAGTATGAGTATGAGTATGAGTATGAGTATGAGTATAAGTATGAGTATGAGTATGAGTATGAGTATGAGTATGAGTATGAGTATGAGTATGAGTATGAGTATGTGCATGAGTATGAGTATGTGTATGAGTATGAGTATGAGTATGAGTATGAGTATGTGTATGAGTATGAGTATGAGTATGAGTATGAGTATGAGTATGAGTATGAGTATGAGTATGAGTATAAGTATTAGTATGAGTATGAGTAGGAGTACGAGTAGGAGTACGAGTATGCGTATGAGTATGAGTATGAGTATGAGTATGAGTGTGAGTATGAGTGTGAGTGTGAGTGCGAATGTGAGTACGAGTATGCGTATGAGTATGAGTATGAGTATGAGTATGAGTGTGAGTGTGAGTGCGAATGTGAGTATGAGCATGTGTATGAGTATGAGTATGAGTATGACTATGAGTATGAGTATGAGTATGAGCATGAGCATGAGCATGAGCGTGAGCGTGAGAATAAGCATGAGTATGAGTTTAACTATGAGTATGAGTACGAGTATGCGTATGAATATGAGTATGAGTATGAGTATGAGTATGAGTATGAGTATGAGTATAAGTATGAGTATGAGTATGAGTATGAGTATGAGTATGAGTATGAGTATGAGTATGAGTATGAGTATGAGTATAAGTATGAGTATGAGTATGAGTATGAGTATGAGTATGAGTATGAGTATGAGTATGAGTATGTGCATGAGTATGAGTATGTGTATGAGTATGAGTATGAGTATGAGTATGAGTATGAGTATGAGTATGTGTATGAGTATGAGTATGAGTATGAGTATGAGTATGAGTATGAGTATGAGTATGAGTATGAGTATGAGTATGAGTATGAGTATGAGTATGAGTATGAGTATGAGTATGAGTATGAGTATGAGTATGAGTATGAGTATGAGTATGAGTATGAGTATGAGTATGAGTATGAGTATGAGTATGAGTATGAGTATGAGTATAAGTATTAGTATGAGTATGAGTAGGAGTACGAGTAGGAGTACGAGTATGCGTATGAGTATGAGTATGAGTATGAGTATGAGTGTGAGTATGAGTGTGAGTGTGAGTGCGAATGTGAGTACGAGTATGCGTATGAGTATGAGTATGAGTATGAGTATGAGTGTGAGTGTGAGTGCGAATGTGAGTATGAGCATGTGTATGAGTATGAGTATGAGTATGACTATGAGTATGAGTATGAGCATGAGCATGAGCATGAGCGTGAGCGTGAGAATAAGCATGAGTATGAGTTTAACTATGAGTATGAGTACGAGTATGCGTATGAATATGAGTATGAGTATGAGTATGAGTATGAGTATGAGTATAAGTATGAGTATGAGTATGAGTATGAGTATGAGTATGAGTATGAGTATGACTATGAGTATGAGTATGAGAATGAGCATGAGCATGAGCATGAGCATGAGCGTGAGCGTGAGAATAAGCATGAGTATGAGTTTAACTATGAGTATGAGTACGAGTATGCGTATGAATATGAGTATGAGTATGAGTATGAGTATGAGTATGAGTATGAGTATGAGTATGAGTATGAGTATGAGTATAAGTATGAGTATGAGTATGAGTATGAGTATGAGTATGAGTATGAGTATGAGTATGAGTATGAGTATGAGTATGAGTATGAGTTAGAGTATGAGTATGTGTATGAGTATGAGTATGAGTATGAGTATGAGTATGAGTATGAGTGTGAGTGTGAGTGCGAATGTGTGTATGAGCATGTGTATGAGTATGAGTATGAGTATGAGTATGAGTATGAGTATGAGTATAAGTATTAGTATGAGTATGAGTACGAGTATTAGTATGAGTATGAGTATGAGTATGAGTTTAAGTGTGAGTATGAGTATGAGCATGAGTATGAGTATGAGTATGAGTATGAGTATAAGTATTAGTATGAGTATGAGTACGAGTATTAGTATGAGTATGAGTATGAGTATGAGTTAAAGTATGAGTATGAGTATGAGTATGTGCATGAGTATGAGTATGTGTATGAGTATGAGTATGAGTATGAGTATGTGTATGAGTATGAGTATGAGTATGAGTATGAGTATGAGTATGAGTATAAGTATGAGAATGAGTATGAGTGTGAGTATGAGAATGAGTATGAGTATGTGTATGAGTATGAGTATGATTATGAGTATGAGTATGAGTATGAGTATGAGTATGAGTATGACTATGAGTATGAGTATGAGTATGAGTTTAAGTATGAGTATGAGTATGAGTATGAGTATGTGCATGAGTATGAGTATGTGTATGAGTATGAGTATGAGTATGAGTTTAAGTGTGAGTATGAGTATGAGTATGAGTATAAGTATTAGTATTAGTATGAGTATGAGTACGAGTATTAGTATGAGTATGAGTATGAGTTTAAGTATGAGTATGAGTATGAGTATGTGCATGAGTATGAGTATGTGTATGAGTATGAGTATGAGTATGAGTATGAGTATGAGTATGAGTATGAGTATGAGTATGAGTATGAGTATGAGTATGAGTATAAGTATGAGTATGAGTATGAGTATGAGTATGAGTATGAGTATGAGTATGAGTATGAGTATGAGTATGTGCATGAGTATGAGTATGTGTATGAGTATGAGTATGAGTATGAGTATGAGTATGAGTATGTGTATGAGTATGAGTATGAGTATGAGTATGAGTATGAGTATGAGTATGAGTATGAGTATAAGTATGAGAATGAGTATGAGTGTGAGTATGAGAATGAGTATGAGTATGTGTATGAGTATGAGTATGATTATGAGTATGAGTATGAGTATGAGTATGAGTATGAGTATAAGTAATAGTATGAGTATGAGTACGAGTATTAGTATGAGTATGAGTATGAGTATGAGTTTATGTGTGAGTATGAGTATGAGCATGAGTATGAGTATGAGTATGAGTATGAGTATGAGTATGAGTATGAGTATAAGTATGAGTATGAGTATGAGTATGAGTATGAGTATGAGTATGAGTATGAGTATGAGTATAAGTATGAGTATGAGTATGAGTATGAGTATGAGTATGAGTATGAGCATGAGTATGAGTATGTGTATGAGTATGAGTATGAGTATGAGTATGAGTATGAGTATGAGTATAAGTATGAGTATGAGTATGAGTATGAGTATGAGTATGAGTATGAGTATGAGTATGAGTATGAGTATAAGTATTAGTATGAGTATGAGTAGGAGTACGAGTAGGAGTACGAGTATGCGTATGAGTATGAGTATGAGTATGAGTATGAGTGTGAGTATGAGTGTGAGTGTGAGTGCGAATGTGAGTACGAGTATGCGTATGAGTATGAGTATGAGTATGAGTATGAGTGTGAGTGTGAGTGCGAATGTGAGTATGAGCATGTGTATGAGTATGAGTATGAGTATGACTATGAGTATGAGTATGAGTATGAGCATGAGCATGAGCATGAGCGTGAGCGTGAGAATAAGCATGAGTATGAGTTTAACTATGAGTATGAGTACGAGTATGCGTATGAATATGAGTATGAGTATGAGTATGAGTATGAGTATGAGTATAAGTATGAGTATGAGTATGAGTATGAGTATGAGTATGAGTATGAGTATGAGTATGAGTATGAGTATAAGTATGAGTATGAGTATGAGTATGAGTATGAGTATGAGTATGAGTATGAGTATGAGTATGAGTATGTGCATGAGTATGAGTATGTGTATGAGTATGAGTATGAGTATGAGTATGAGTATGAGTATGAGTATGTGTATGAGTATGAGTATGAGTATGAGTATGAGTATGAGTATGAGTATGAGTATGAGTATGAGTATGAGTATGAGTATGACTATGAGTATGAGTATGAGTATGAGTATGAGTATGTGCATGAGTATGAGTATGTGTATGAGTATGAGTATGAGTATGAGTATGAGTATGAGTATGAGTATGTGTATGAGTATGAGTATGAGTATGAGTATGAGTATGAGTATGAGTATGAGTATAAGTATGAGAATGAGTATGAGTGTGAGTATGAGAATGAGTATGAGTATGTGTATGAGTATGAGTATGATTATGAGTATGAGTATGAGTATGAGTATGAGTATGAGTATGAGTATGAGTATAAGTATTAGTATGAGTATGAGTACGAGTATTAGTATGAGTATGAGTATGCGTATGAATATGAGTATGAGTATGAGTATGAGTATGAGTATGAGTATGAGTACGAGTATGCGTATGAATATGAGTATGAGTATGAGTATGAGTATGAGTATGAGTATGAGTATAAGTATGAGTATGAGTATGAGTATGAGTATGAGTATGAGTATGAGTATGAGTATGAGTATGAGTATGAGTATGAGTATGTGCATGAGTATGAGTATGTGTATGAGTATGAGTATGAGTATGAGTATGAGTATGAGTTTGTGTATGAGTATGAGTATGAGTATGAGTATGAGTATGAGTATGAGTATGAGTATGAGTATGAGTATGAGTTAGAGTATGAGTATGTGTATGAGTATGAGTATGAGTATGAGTATGAGTATGAGTATGAGTATGAGTATGAGTTTAAGTGTGAGTATGAGTATGAGTATGAGTATAAGTATTAGTATTAGTATGAGTATGAGTACGAGTATTAGTATGAGTATGAGTATGAGTATGCGTTTAAGTATGAGTATGAGTATGAGTATGTGCATGAGTATGAGTATGTGTATGAGTATGAGTATGAGTATGAGTATGAGTATGAGTATGAGTATGAGTATGAGTATGAGTATGAGTATGAGTATGAGTATGAGTATGAGTATGAGTATAAGTATGAGTATGAGTATGAGTATGAGTATGAGTATGAGTATGAGTATGAGTATGAGTATGAGTATGTGCATGAGTATGAGTATGTGTATGAGTATGAGTATGAGTATGAGTATGAGTATGAGTATGTGTATGAGTATGAGTATGAGTATGAGTATGAGTATGAGTATGAGTATGAGTATGAGTATAAGTATGAGAATGAGTATGAGTGTGAGTATGAGAATGAGTATGAGTATGTGTATGAGTATGAGTATGATTATGAGTATGAGTATGAGTATGAGTATGAGTATGAGTATAAGTAATAGTATGAGTATGAGTACGAGTATTAGTATGAGTATGAGTATGAGTATGAGTTTATGTGTGAGTATGAGTATGAGCATGAGTATGAGTATGAGTATGAGTATGAGTATGAGTATGAGTATGAGTATGAGTATGAGTATAAGTATGAGTATGAGTATGAGTATGAGTATGAGTATGAGTATGAGTATGAGTATGAGTATGAGTATGAGTATAAGTATGAGTATGAGTATGAGTATGAGTATGAGTATGTGCATGAGTATGAGTATGTGTATGAGTATGAGTATGAGTATGAGTATGAGTATGAGTATAAGTATGAGTATGAGTATGAGTATGAGTATGAGTATGAGTATGAGTATGAGTATAAGTATTAGTATGAGTATGAGTACGAGTATTAGTATGAGTATGAGTATGAGTTTAAGTGTGAGTATGAGTATGAGCATGAGTATGAGTATGAGTATGAGTATAAGTATTAGTATGAGTATGAGTACGAGTATGAGTATGAGTATAAGTATGAGTATGAGTATGAGTATGAGTATGAGTATGAGTATGAGTATGAGTATGAGTATGAGTATGAGTATGAGTATGTGCATGAGTATGAGTATGTGTATGAGTATGAGTATGAGTATGAGTATGAGTATGAGTATGAGTATGAGTATGTGTATGAGTATGAGTATGAGTATGAGTATGAGTATGAGTATGAGTATGAGTATGAGTATGAGTATGAGTATGAGTATGAGTATGAGTATGAGTATGAGTTTAAGTATGAGTATGAGTATGTGCATGAGTATGAGTATTTGTATGAGTATGAGTATGAGTATGAGTTTAAGTGTGAGTATGAGTATGAGTATGAGTATGAGTATAAGTATTAGTATTAGTATGAGTATGAGTGCGAGTATTAGTATGAGTATGAGTATGAGTATGAGTTTAAGTATGAGTATGAATATGAGTATGTGCATGAGTATGAGTATGTGTATGAGTATGAGTATGAGTATGAGTATGAGTATGAGTATGAGTATGAGTATGAGTATGAGTATGAGTATGAGTATGAGTATGAGTATGAGTACGAGTATTAGTATGAGTATGAGTATGAGTTTAAGTGTGAGTATGAGTATGAGCATGAGTATGAGTATGAGTATGAGTATGAGTATGAGTATGAGTATGAGTATAAGTATTAGTATGAGTATGAGTACGAGTATTAGTATGAGTATGAGTATGAGTATGAGTTAAAGTATGAGTATGAGTATGAATATGTGCATGAGTATGAGTATGTGTATGAGTATGAGTATGAGTATGAGTATGTGTATGAGTATGAGTATGAGTATGAGTATGAGTATGAGTATGAGTATGAGTATAAGTATGAGAATGAGTATGAGTGTGAGTATGAGAATGAGTATGAGTATGTGTATGAGTATGAGTATGATTATGAGTATGAGTATGAGTATGAGTATGAGTATGAGTATAAGTATTAGTATGAGTATGAGTACGAGTATTAGTATGAGTATGAGTATGCGTATGAATATGAGTATGAGTATGAGTATGAGTATGAGTATGAGTATGAGTACGAGTATGCGTATGAATATGAGTATGAGTATGAGTATGAGTATGAGTATGAGTATAAGTATGAGTATGAGTATGAGTATGAGTATGAGTATGAGTATGAGTATGAGTATGAGTATGTGCATGAGTATGAGTATGTGTATGAGTATGAGTATGAGTATGAGTATGAGTATGAGTATGTGTATGAGTATGAGTATGAGTATGAGTATGAGTATGAGTATGAGTATGAGTATGAGTATGAGTATGAGTTAGAGTATGAGTATGTGTATGAGTATGAGTATGAGTATGAGTATGAGTATGAGTATGAGTATGAGTGTGAGTGTGAGTGCGAATGTGAGTATGAGCATGTGTATGAGTATGAGTATGAGTATGAGTATGAGTATGAGTATAAGTATTAGTATGAGTATGAGTACGAGTATTAGTATGAGTATGAGTATGAGTATGAGTTTAAGTGTGAGTATGAGTATGAGCATGAGTATGAGTATGAGTATGAGTATGAGTATGAGTATAAGTATTAGTATGAGTATGAGTACGAGTATTAGTATGAGTATGAGTATGAGTATGAGTTAAAGTATGAGTATGAGTATGAGTATGAGTATGAGTTAAAGTATGAGTATGAGTATGAGTATGTGCATGAGTATGAGTATGTGTATGAGTATGAGTATGAGTATGAGTATGTGTATGAGTATGAGTATGAGTATGAGTATGAGTATGAGTATAAGTATGAGTATGAGTATGAGTATGAGTATGAGTATGAGTATGAGTATAAGTATTAGTATGAGTATGAGTACGAGTATTAGTATGAGTATGAGTATGAGTTTAAGTGTGAGTATGAGTATGAGCATGAGTATGAGTATGAGTATGAGTATGAGTATGAGTATAAGTATTAGTATGAGTATGAGTATGAGTATGAGTATGAGTATGAGTATAAGTATTAGTATGAGTATGAGTACGAGTATGAGTATGAGTATAAGTATGAGCATGAGTATGAGTATGAGTATGAGTATGAGTATGAGTATGAGTATGTGCATGAGTATGAGTATGTGTATGAGTATGAGTATGAGTATGAGTATGAGTATGAGTATGTGTATGAGTATGAGTATGAGTATGAGTATGAGTATGAGTATGAGTATGAGTATGAGTATAAGTATGAGAATGAGTATGAGTGTGAGTATGAGAATGAGTATGAGTATGTGTATGAGTATGAGTATGATTATGAGTATGAGTATGAGTATGAGTATGAGTATGAGTATAAGTAATAGTATGAGTATGAGTACGAGTATTAGTATGAGTATGAGTATGAGTATGAGTTTATGTGTGAGTATGAGTATGAGCATGAGTATGAGTATGAGTATGAGTATGAGTATGAGTATGAGTATGAGTATGAGTATGAGTATAAGTATGAGTATGAGTATGAGTATGAGTATGAGTATGAGTATGAGTATGAGTATGAGTATGAGTATGAGTATAAGTATGAGTATGAGTATGAGTATGAGTATGAGTATGAGTATGTGCATGAGTATGAGTATGTGTATGAGTATGAGTATGAGTATGACTATGAGTATGAGTATGAGTATGAGCATGAGCATGAGCATGAGCGTGAGCGTGAGAATAAGCATGAGTATGAGTATGAGTATGAGTATGAGTATGAGTATGAGTATGAGTTTAAGTATGAGTATGAGTATGTGCATGAGTATGAGTATTTGTATGAGTATGAGTATGAGTATGAGTTTAAGTGTGAGTATGAGTATGAGTATGAGTATGAGTATAAGTATTAGTATTAGTATGAGTATGAGTATGAGTATGAGTATGAGTATGAGTATGAGTATGAGTATGATTATGTGCATGAGTATGAGTATGTGTATGAGTATGAGTATGAGTATGAGTATGAGTATGAGTATGAGTATGTGTATGAGTATGAGTATGAGTATGAGTATGAGTATGAGTATGAGTATGAGTATGAGTATGAGTATGAGTATGACTATGAGTATGAGTATGAGTATGAGTATGAGTATGTGCATGAGTATGAGTATGTGTATGAGTATGAGTATGAGTATGAGTATGAGTATGAGTATGAGTATGTGTATGAGTATGAGTATGAGTATGAGTATGAGTATGAGTATGAGTATAAGTATGAGAATGAGTATGAGTGTGAGTATGAGAATGAGTATGAGTATGTGTATGAGTATGAGTATGATTATGAGTATGAGTATGAGTATGAGTATGAGTATGAGTATGAGTATAAGTATTAGTATGAGTATGAGTACGAGTATTAGTATGAGTATGAGTATGCGTATGAATATGAGTATGAGTATGAGTATGAGTATGAGTATGAGTATGAGTACGAGTATGCGTATGAATATGAGTATGAGTATGAGTATGAGTATGAGTATGAGTATGAGTATAAGTATGAGTATGAGTATGAGTATGAGTATGAGTATGAGTATGAGTATGAGTATGAGTATGAGTATGAGTATGAGTATGAGTATGTGCATGAGTATGAGTATGTGTATGAGTATGAGTATGAGTATGAGTATGAGTATGAGTATGCGTATGAGTATGAGTATGAGTATGAGTATGAGTATGAGTATGAGTATGAGTATGAGTATGAGTATGAGTATGAGTATGAGTTAGAGTATGAGTATGTGTATGAGTATGAGTATGAGTATGAGTATGAGTATGAGTATGAGTATGAGTATAAGTATGAGTATGAGTATGAGTATGAGTATGAGTATGAGTATGAGTATGAGTATGAGTATGAGTATGTGCATGAGTATGAGTATGTGTATGAGTATGAGTATGAGTATGAGTATGAGTATGAGTATGTGTATGAGTATGAGTATGAGTATGAGTATGAGTATGAGTATGAGTATGAGTATGAGTATAAGTATGAGAATGAGTATGAGTGTGAGTATGAGAATGAGTATGAGTATGTGTATGAGTATGAGTATGATTATGAGTATGAGTATGAGTATGAGTATGAGTATGAGTATAAGTAATAGTATGAGTATGAGTACGAGTATTAGTATGAGTATGAGTATGAGTATGAGTTTATGTGTGAGTATGAGTATGAGCATGAGTATGAGTATGAGTATGAGTATGAGTATGAGTATGAGTATGAGTATGAGTATGAGTATAAGTATGAGTATGAGTATGAGTATGAGTATGAGTATGAGTATGAGTATGAGTATGAGTATGAGTATAAGTATGAGTATGAGTATGAGTATGAGTATGAGTATGAGTATGTGCATGAGTATGAGTATGTGTATGAGTATGAGTATGAGTATGAGTATGAGTATAAGTATGAGTATGAGTATGAGTATGAGTATGAGTATGAGTATGAGTATGAGTATAAGTATTAGTATGAGTATGAGTACGAGTATTAGTATGAGTATGAGTATGAGTTTAAGTGTGAGTATGAGTATGAGCATGAGTATGAGTATGAGTATGAGTATGAGTATGAGTATAAGTATTAGTATGAGTATGAGTATGAGTATGAGTATGAGTATGAGTATAAGTATTAGTATGAGTATGAGTACGAGTATGAGTATGAGTATAAGTATGAGTATGAGTATGAGTATGAGTATGAGTATGAGTATGAGTATGAGTATGAGTATGAGTATGAGTATGAGTATGTGCATGAGTATGAGTATGTGTATGAGTATGAGTATGAGTATGAGTATGAGTATGAGTATGAGTATGAGTATGAGTATAAGTATGAGTATGAGTATGAGTATGAGTATGAGTATGAGTATGTGCATGAGTATGAGTATGTGTATGAGTATGAGTATGAGTATGAGTATGAGTATGAGTATAAGTATGAGTATGAGTATGAGTATGAGTATGAGTATGAGTATGAGTATGAGTATAAGTATTAGTATGAGTATGAGTACGAGTATTAGTATGAGTATGAGTATGAGTTTAAGTGTGAGTATGAGTATGAGCATGAGTATGAGTATGAGTATGAGTATGAGTATGAGTATAAGTATTAGTATGAGTATGAGTATGAGTATGAGTATGAGTTTAAGTATGAGTATGAATATGAGTATGTGCATGAGTATGAGTATGTGTATGAGTATGAGTATGAGTATGAGTATGAGTATGAGTATGAGTATGAGTATGAGTATGAGTATGAGTATGAGTATGAGTATGAGTACGAGTATTAGTATGAGTATGAGTATGAGTTTAAGTGTGAGTATGAGTATGAGCATGAGTATGAGTATGAGTATGAGTATGAGTATGAGTATGAGTATGAGTATAAGTATTAGTATGAGTATGAGTACGAGTATGAGTATGAGTATGAGTATAAGTATTAGTATGAGTATGAGTACGAGTATTAGTATGAGTATGAGTATGAGTATGAGTTTAAGTGTGAGTATGAGTATGAGCATGAGTATGAGTATGAGTATGAGTATGAGTATGAGTATAAGTATTAGTATGAGTATGAGTACGAGTATTAGTATGAGTATGAGTATGAGTATGAGTTAAAGTATGAGTATGAGTATGAGTATGAGTATGAGTTAAAGTATGAGTATGAGTATGAGTATGTGCATGAGTATGAGTATGTGTATGAGTATGAGTATGAGTATGAGTATGTGTATGAGTATGAGTATGAGTATGAGTATGAGTATGAGTATGAGTATGAGTATAAGTATGAGAATGAGTATGAGTGTGAGTATGAGAATGAGTATGAGTATGTGTATGAGTATGAGTATGATTATGAGTATGAGTATGAGTATGAGTATGAGTATGAGTATGAGTATGAGTATGACTATGAGTATGAGTATGAGTATGAGTATGAGTTTAAGTATGAGTATGAGTATGAGTATGTGCATGAGTATGAGTATGTGTATGAGTATGAGTATGAGTATGAGTTTAAGTGTGAGTATGAGTATGAGTATGAGTATGAGTATAAGTATTAGTATTAGTATGAGTATGAGTACGAGTATTAGTATGAGTATGAGTATGAGTATGAGTTTAAGTATGAGTATGAGTATGAGTATGTGCATGAGTATGAGTATGTGTATGAGTATGAGTATGAGTATGAGTATGAGTATGAGTATGAGTATGAGTATGAGTATGAGTATGAGTATGAGTATGAGTATGAGTATGAGTATGAGTATGAGTATGAGTATGAGTATGAGTATGAGTATGAGTATGAGTATGAGTATGAGTATGAGTATGAGTATAAGTATTAGTATGAGTATGAGTAGGAGTACGAGTAGGAGTACGAGTATGCGTATGAGTATGAGTATGAGTATGAGTATGAGTGTGAGTATGAGTGTGAGTGTGAGTGCGAATGTGAGTACGAGTATGCGTATGAGTATGAGTATGAGTATGAGTATGAGTGTGAGTGTGAGTGCGAATGTGAGTATGAGCATGTGTATGAGTATGAGTATGAGTATGACTATGAGTATGAGTATGAGTATGAGCATGAGCATGAGCATGAGCGTGAGCGTGAGAATAAGCATGAGTATGAGTTTAACTATGAGTATGAGTACGAGTATGCGTATGAATATGAGTATGAGTATGAGTATGAGTATGAGTATGAGTATAAGTATGAGTATGAGTATGAGTATGAGTATGAGTATGAGTATGAGTATGAGTATGAGTATGAGTATGAGTATAAGTATGAGTATGAGTATGAGTATGAGTATGAGTATGAGTATGAGTATGAGTATGAGTATGAGTATGTGCATGAGTATGAGTATGTGTATGAGTATGAGTATGAGTATGAGTATGAGTATGAGTATGTGTATGAGTATGAGTATGAGTATGAGTATGAGTATGAGTATGAGTATGAGTATGAGTATGAGTATGAGTATGAGTATGACTATGAGTATGAGTATGAGTATGAGTATGAGTTTAAGTATGAGTATGAGTATGAGTATGTGCATGAGTATGAGTATTTGTATGAGTATGAGTATGAGTATGAGTTTAAGTGTGAGTATGAGTATGAGTATGAGTATGAGTATAAGTATTAGTATTAGTATGAGTATGAGTACGAGTATTAGTATGTGTATGAGTATGAGTATGAGTATGAGTATGTGTATGAGTATGAGTATGAGTATGAGTATGAGTATGAGTATGAGTATGAGTATGAGTATGAGTATAAGTATGAGAATGAGTATGAGTGTGAGTATGAGAATGAGTATGAGTATGTGTATGAGTATGAGTATGATTATGAGTATGAGTATGAGTATGAGTATGAGTATAAGTATTAGTATGAGTATGAGTACGAGTATTAGTATGAGTATGAGTATGATTATGAGTTTATGTGTGAGTATGAGTATGAGCATGAGTATGAGTATGAGTATGAGTATGAGTATGAGTATGAGTATGAGTATGAGTATGAGTATAAGTATGAGTATGAGTATGAGTATGAGTATGAGTATGAGTATGAGTATGAGTATGAGTATGAGTATGAGTATAAGTATGAGTATGAGTATGAGTATGAGTATGAGTATGAGTATGTGCATGAGTATGAGTATGTGTATGAGTATGAGTATGAGTATGAGTATGAGTATGAGTATAAGTATGAGTATGAGTATGAGTATGAGTATGAGTATGAGTATGAGTATGAGTATGAGTATGAGTATGAGTATGAGTATGAGTATGAGTATGAGTATGAGTATAAGTATGAGTATGAGTATGAGTATGAGTATGAGTATGAGTATGAGTATGAGTATGAGTATGAGTATGAGTATGAGTATGAGTATAAGTATTAGTATGAGTATGAGTACGAGTATTAGTATGAGTATGAGTATGAGTATGAGTTTAAGTGTGAGTATGAGTATGAGCATGAGTATGAGTATGAGTATGAGTATGAGTATGAGTATAAGTATTAGTATGAGTATGAGTAGGAGTACGAGTAGGAGTACGAGTATGAGTATGAGTATAAGTATTAGTATGAGTATGAGTAGGAGTACGAGTAGGAGTACGAGTATGCGTATGAGTATGAGTATGAGTATGAGTATGAGTGTGAGTATGAGTGTGAGTGTGAGTGCGAATGTGAGTACGAGTATGCGTATGAGTATGAGTATGAGTATGAGTATGAGTATGAGCATGAGCATGAGCATGAGCATGAGCGTGAGCGTGAGAATAAGCATGAGTATGAGTTTAACTATGAGTATGAGTACGAGTATGCGTATGAATATGAGTATGAGTATGAGTACGAGTATGAGTATGAGTATGAGTATGAGTATAAGTATGAGTATGAGTATGAGTATGAGTATGAGTATGAGTATGAGTATGAGTATGAGTATGAGTATGAGTATAAGTATGAGTATGAGTATGAGTATGAGTATGAGTATGAGTATGAGTATGAGTATGAGTATGAGTATGAGTATGTGCATGAGTATGAGTATGTGTATGAGTATGAGTATGAGTATGAGTATGAGTATGAGTATGAGTATGTGTATGAGTATGAGTATGAGTATGAGTATGAGTATGAGTATGAGTATGAGTATGAGTATGAGTATGAGCATGAGTATGAGTATGAGTTTAAGTATGAGTATGAGTATGAGTATGTGCATGAGTATGAGTATTTGTATGAGTATGAGTATGAGTATGAGTATGAGTTTAAGTGTGAGTATGAGTATGAGTATGAGTATGAGTATAAGTATTAGTATTAGTATGAGTATGAGTACGAGTATTAGTATGAGTATGAGTATGAGTATAAGTATTAGTATTAGTATTAGTATGAGTACGAGTATTAGTATGAGTATGAGTATGAGAATGAGTATGAGTATGAGTAAGAGTATGAGTATGAGTATGAGTGTGAGTATGAGTATGAGTATGAGTATGAGTATGAGTATGAGTATGAGTATGAGTATGAGTATAAGTATGAGTATGAGTATGAGTATGAGTATGTGCATGAGTATGAGTATGTGTATGAGTATGAGTATGAGTATGAGTATGTGTATGAGTATGAGTATGAGTATGAGTATGAGTATGAGTATGAGTATGAGTATAAGTATGAGAATGAGTATGAGTGTGAGTATGAGAATGAGTATGAGTATGTGTATGAGTATGAGTATGATTATGAGTATGAGTATGAGTATGAGTATGAGTATGAGTATGAGTATGAGTATGACTATGAGTATGAGTATGAGTATGAGTATGAGTTTAAGTATGAGTATGAGTATGAGTATGTGCATGAGTATGAGTATGTGTATGAGTATGAGTATGAGTATGAGTTTAAGTGTGAGTATGAGTATGAGTATGAGTATGAGTATAAGTATTAGTATTAGTATGAGTATGAGTACGAGTATTAGTATGAGTATGAGTATGAGTATGAGTTTAAGTATGAGTATGAGTATGAGTATGAGTATGTGCATGAGTATGAGTATGTGTATGAGTATGAGTATGAGTATGAGTATGAGTATGAGTATGAGTATGAGTATGAGTATGAGTATGAGTATGAGTATGAGTATGAGTATGAGTATGAGTATGAGTATGAGTATGAGTATGAGTATGAGTATGAGTATGAGTATGAGTATGAGTATGAGTATAAGTATTAGTATGAGTATGAGTAGGAGTACGAGTAGGAGTACGAGTATGCGTATGAGTATGAGTATGAGTATGAGTATGAGTGTGAGTATGAGTGTGAGTGTGAGTGCGAATGTGAGTACGAGTATGCGTATGAGTATGAGTATGAGTATGAGTATGAGTGTGAGTGTGAGTGCGAATGTGAGTATGAGCATGTGTATGAGTATGAGTATGAGTATGACTATGAGTATGAGTATGAGTATGAGCATGAGCATGAGCATGAGCGTGAGCGTGAGAATAAGCATGAGTATGAGTTTAACTATGAGTATGAGTACGAGTATGCGTATGAATATGAGTATGAGTATGAGTATGAGTATGAGTATGAGTATAAGTATGAGTATGAGTATGAGTATGAGTATGAGTATGAGTATGAGTATGAGTATGAGTATGAGTATGAGTATGAGTATAAGTATGAGTATGAGTATGAGTATGAGTATGAGTATGAGTATGAGTATGAGTATGAGTATGAGTATGAGTATGAGTATGAGTATGAGTATAAGTATGAGTATGAGTATGAGTATGAGTATGAGTATGAGTATGTGCATGAGTATGAGTATGTGTATGAGTATGAGTATGAGTATGAGTATGAGTATGAGTATGAGTATAAGTATGAGTATGAGTATGAGTATGAGTATGAGTATGAGTATGAGTATGAGTATGAGTATGAGTATGAGTATGAGTATGAGTATGAGTATGAGTATGAGTATAAGTATGAGTATGAGTATGAGTATGAGTATGAGTATGAGTATGAGTATGAGTATGAGTATGAGTATGAGTATGAGTATGAGTATGAGTATAAGTATTAGTATGAGTATGAGTACGAGTATTAGTATGAGTATGAGTATGAGTATGAGTTTAAGTGTGAGTATGAGTATGAGCATGAGTATGAGTATGAGTATGAGTATGAGTATGAGTATAAGTATTAGTATGAGTATGAGTAGGAGTACGAGTAGGAGTACGAGTATGAGTATGAGTATAAGTATTAGTATGAGTATGAGTAGGAGTACGAGTAGGAGTACGAGTATGCGTATGAGTATGAGTATGAGTATGAGTATGAGTGTGAGTATGAGTGTGAGTGTGAGTGCGAATGTGAGTACGAGTATGCGTATGAGTATGAGTATGAGTATGAGTATGAGTATGAGCATGAGCATGAGCATGAGCATGAGCGTGAGCGTGAGAATAAGCATGAGTATGAGTTTAACTATGAGTATGAGTACGAGTATGCGTATGAATATGAGTATGAGTATGAGTATGAGTATGAGTATGAGTATGAGTATGAGTATAAGTATGAGTATGAGTATGAGTATGAGTATGAGTATGAGTATGAGTATGAGTATGAGTATGAGTATGAGTATGAGTATAAGTATGAGTATGAGTATGAGTATGAGTATGAGTATGAGTATGAGTATGAGTATGAGTATGAGTATGAGTATGTGCATGAGTATGAGTATGTGTATGAGTATGAGTATGAGTATGAGTATGAGTATGAGTATGAGTATGTGTATGAGTATGAGTATGAGTATGAGTATGAGTATGAGTATGAGTATGAGTATAAGTATGAGTATGAGTATGAGTATGAGTTTAAGTATGAGTATGAGTATGAGTATGTGCATGAGTATGAGTATTTGTATGAGTATGAGTATGAGTATGAGTATGAGTTTAAGTGTGAGTATGAGTATGAGTATGAGTATGAGTATAAGTATTAGTATTAGTATGAGTATGAGTACGAGTATTAGTATGAGTATGAGTATGAGTATAAGTATTAGTATTAGTATTAGTATGAGTACGAGTATTAGTATGAGTATGAGTATGAGAATGAGTATGAGTATGAGTAAGAGTATGAGTATGAGTATGAGTGTGAGTATGAGTATGAGTATGAGTATGAGTATGAGTATGAGTATGAGTATGAGTATGAGTATGAGTATAAGTATGAGTATGAGTATGAGTATGAGTATGAGTATAAGTATGAGTATGAGTATGAGTATGAGTATGAGTATGAGTATAAGTATTAGTATGAGTATGAGTACGAGTATGCGTATGAGTATGAGTATGAGTATGAGTATGAGTATGAGTATGAGTGTGAGTGTGAGTGCGAATGTGAGTATGAGCATGTGTATGAGTATGAGTATGAGTATGACTATGAGTATGAGTATGAGAATGAGCATGAGCATGAGCATGAGCATGAGCGTGAGCGTGAGAATAAGCATGAGTATGAGTTTAACTATGAGTATGAGTACGAGTATGAGTATGTGTATGAGTATGAGTATGAGTATGAGTTTAAGTGTGAGTATGAGTATGAGTATGAGTATGAGTATAAGTATTAGTATTAGTATGAGTATGAGTACGAGTATTAGTATGAGTATGAGTATGAGTATGAGTTTAAGTATGAGTATGAGTATGAGTATGAGTATGTGCATGAGTATGAGTATGTGTATGAGTATGAGTATGAGTATGAGTATGAGTATGAGTATGAGTATGAGTATGAGTATGAGTATGAGTATGAGTATGAGTATGAGTATGAGTATGAGTATGAGTATGAGTATGAGTATGAGTATGAGTATGAGTATGAGTATGAGTATGAGTATGAGTATAAGTATTAGTATGAGTATGAGTAGGAGTACGAGTAGGAGTACGAGTATGCGTATGAGTATGAGTATGAGTATGAGTATGAGTGTGAGTATGAGTGTGAGTGTGAGTGCGAATGTGAGTACGAGTATGCGTATGAGTATGAGTATGAGTATGAGTATGAGTGTGAGTGTGAGTGCGAATGTGAGTATGAGCATGTGTATGAGTATGAGTATGAGTATGACTATGAGTATGAGTATGAGTATGAGCATGAGCATGAGCATGAGCGTGAGCGTGAGAATAAGCATGAGTATGAGTTTAACTATGAGTATGAGTACGAGTATGCGTATGAATATGAGTATGAGTATGAGTATGAGTATGAGTATGAGTATAAGTATGAGTATGAGTATGAGTATGAGTATGAGTATGAGTATGAGTATGAGTATGAGTATGAGTATGAGTATGAGTATAAGTATGAGTATGAGTATGAGTATGAGTATGAGTATGAGTATGAGTATGAGTATGAGTATGAGTATGTGCATGAGTATGAGTATGTGTATGAGTATGAGTATGAGTATGAGTATGAGTATGAGTATGTGTATGAGTATGAGTATGAGTATGAGTATGAGTATGAGTATGAGTATGAGTATGAGTATGAGTATGAGTATGAGTATGACTATGAGTATGAGTATGAGTATGAGTATGAGTTTAAGTATGAGTATGAGTATGAGTATGTGCATGAGTATGAGTATTTGTATGAGTATGAGTATGAGTATGAGTTTAAGTGTGAGTATGAGTATGAGTATGAGTATGAGTATAAGTATTAGTATTAGTATGAGTATGAGTACGAGTATTAGTATGTGTATGAGTATGAGTATGAGTATGAGTATGTGTATGAGTATGAGTATGAGTATGAGTATGAGTATGAGTATGAGTATGAGTATGAGTATGAGTATAAGTATGAGAATGAGTATGAGTGTGAGTATGAGAATGAGTATGAGTATGTGTATGAGTATGAGTATGATTATGAGTATGAGTATGAGTATGAGTATGAGTATAAGTATTAGTATGAGTATGAGTACGAGTATTAGTATGAGTATGAGTATGATTATGAGTTTATGTGTGAGTATGAGTATGAGCATGAGTATGAGTATGAGTATGAGTATGAGTATGAGTATGAGTATGAGTATGAGTATGAGTATGAGTATGAGTATAAGTATGAGTATGAGTATGAGTATGAGTATGAGTATGAGTATGAGTATGAGTATGAGTATGAGTATGAGTATAAGTATGAGTATGAGTATGAGTATGAGTATGAGTATGAGTATGTGCATGAGTATGAGTATGTGTATGAGTATGAGTATGAGTATGAGTATGAGTATGAGTATGAGTATAAGTATGAGTATGAGTATGAGTATGAGTATGAGTATGAGTATGAGTATGAGTATGAGTATGAGTATGAGTATGAGTATGAGTATGAGTATGAGTATGAGTATAAGTATGAGTATGAGTATGAGTATGAGTATGAGTATGAGTATGAGTATGAGTATGAGTATGAGTATGAGTATGAGTATGAGTATAAGTATTAGTATGAGTATGAGTACGAGTATTAGTATGAGTATGAGTATGAGTATGAGTTTAAGTGTGAGTATGAGTATGAGCATGAGTATGAGTATGAGTATGAGTATGAGTATGAGTATAAGTATTAGTATGAGTATGAGTAGGAGTACGAGTAGGAGTACGAGTATGAGTATGAGTATAAGTATTAGTATGAGTATGAGTAGGAGTACGAGTAGGAGTACGAGTATGCGTATGAGTATGAGTATGAGTATGAGTATGAGTGTGAGTATGAGTGTGAGTGTGAGTGCGAATGTGAGTACGAGTATGCGTATGAGTATGAGTATGAGTATGAGTATGAGTATGAGCATGAGCATGAGCATGAGCATGAGCGTGAGCGTGAGAATAAGCATGAGTATGAGTTTAACTATGAGTATGAGTACGAGTATGCGTATGAATATGAGTATGAGTATGAGTATGAGTATGAGTATGAGTATGAGTATGAGTATAAGTATGAGTATGAGTATGAGTATGAGTATGAGTATGAGTATGAGTATGAGTATGAGTATGAGTATGAGTATGAGTATAAGTATGAGTATGAGTATGAGTATGAGTATGAGTATGAGTATGAGTATGAGTATGAGTATGAGTATGAGTATGTGCATGAGTATGAGTATGTGTATGAGTATGAGTATGAGTATGAGTATGAGTATGAGTATGAGTATGTGTATGAGTATGAGTATGAGTATGAGTATGAGTATGAGTATGAGTATGAGTATAAGTATGAGTATGAGTATGAGTATGAGTTTAAGTATGAGTATGAGTATGAGTATGTGCATGAGTATGAGTATTTGTATGAGTATGAGTATGAGTATGAGTATGAGTTTAAGTGTGAGTATGAGTATGAGTATGAGTATGAGTATAAGTATTAGTATTAGTATGAGTATGAGTACGAGTATTAGTATGAGTATGAGTATGAGTATAAGTATTAGTATTAGTATTAGTATGAGTACGAGTATTAGTATGAGTATGAGTATGAGAATGAGTATGAGTATGAGTAAGAGTATGAGTATGAGTATGAGTGTGAGTATGAGTATGAGTATGAGTATGAGTATGAGTATGAGTATGAGTATGAGTATGAGTATGAGTATAAGTATGAGTATGAGTATGAGTATGAGTATGAGTATAAGTATGAGTATGAGTATGAGTATGAGTATGAGTATGAGTATAAGTATTAGTATGAGTATGAGTACGAGTATGCGTATGAGTATGAGTATGAGTATGAGTATGAGTATGAGTATGAGTGTGAGTGTGAGTGCGAATGTGAGTATGAGCATGTGTATGAGTATGAGTATGAGTATGACTATGAGTATGAGTATGAGAATGAGCATGAGCATGAGCATGAGCATGAGCGTGAGCGTGAGAATAAGCATGAGTATGAGTTTAACTATGAGTATGAGTACGAGTATGCGTATGAATATGAGTATGAGTATGAGTATGAGTATGAGTATGAGTATGAGTATGAGTATGAGTATGAGTATAAGTATGAGTATGAGTATGAGTATGAGTATGAGTATGAGTATGAGTATGAGTATGAGTATGAGTATGAGTTAGAGTATGAGTATGTGTATGAGTATGAGTATGAGTATGAGTATGAGTATGAGTATGAGTGTGAGTGTGAGTGCGAATGTGTGTATGAGCATGTGTATGAGTATGAGTATGAGTATGAGTATGAGTATGAGTATGAGTATAAGTATTAGTATGAGTATGAGTACGAGTATTAGTATGAGTATGAGTATGAGTATGAGTTTAAGTGTGAGTATGAGTATGAGCATGAGTATGAGTATGAGTATGAGTATGAGTATAAGTATGAGTATGAGTATGAGCATGAGTATGAGTATGTGTATGAGTATGAGTATGAGTATGAGTATGAGTATGAGTATGAGTATAAGTATGAGTATGAGTATGAGTATGAGTATGAGTATGAGTATGAGTATGAGTATGAGTATAAGTATTAGTATGAGTATGAGTAGGAGTACGAGTAGGAGTACGAGTATGCGTATGAGTATGAGTATGAGTATGAGTATGAGTGTGAGTATGAGTGTGAGTGTGAGTGCGAATGTGAGTACGAGTATGCGTATGAGTATGAGTATGAGTATGAGTATGAGTGTGAGTGTGAGTGCGAATGTGAGTATGAGCATGTGTATGAGTATGAGTATGAGTATGACTATGAGTATGAGTATGAGTATGAGCATGAGCATGAGCATGAGCGTGAGCGTGAGAATAAGCATGAGTATGAGTTTAACTATGAGTATGAGTACGAGTATGCGTATGAATATGAGTATGAGTATGAGTATGAGTATGAGTATGAGTATAAGTATGAGTATGAGTATGAGTATGAGTATGAGTATGAGTATGAGTATGAGTATGAGTATGAGTATGAGTATGAGTATAAGTATGAGTATGAGTATGAGTATGAGTATGAGTATGAGTATGAGTATGAGTATGAGTATGAGTATGTGCATGAGTATGAGTATGTGTATGAGTATGAGTATGAGTATGAGTATGAGTATGAGTATGAGTATGAGTATGTGTATGAGTATGAGTATGAGTATGAGTATGAGTATGAGTATGAGTATGAGTATGAGTATGAGTATGAGTATGAGTATGACTATGAGTATGAGTATGAGTATGAGTATGAGTATGTGCATGAGTATGAGTATGTGTATGAGTATGAGTATGAGTATGAGTATGAGTATGAGTATGAGTATGTGTATGAGTATGAGTATGAGTATGAGTATGAGTATGAGTATAAGTATGAGAATGAGTATGAGTGTGAGTATGAGAATGAGTATGAGTATGTGTATGAGTATGAGTATGATTATGAGTATGAGTATGAGTATGAGTATGAGTATGAGTATAAGTATTAGTATGAGTATGAGTACGAGTATTAGTATGAGTATGAGTATGCGTATGAATATGAGTATGAGTATGAGTATGAGTATGAGTATGAGTATGAGTACGAGTATGCGTATGAATATGAGTATGAGTATGAGTATGAGTATGAGTATGAGTATGAGTATAAGTATGAGTATGAGTATGAGTATGAGTATGAGTATGAGTATGAGTATGAGTATGAGTATGAGTATGAGTATGAGTATGTGCATGAGTATGAGTATGTGTATGAGTATGAGTATGAGTATGAGTATGAGTATGTGTATGAGTATGAGTATGAGTATGAGTATGAGTATGAGTATGAGTATGAGTATGAGTATGAGTATGAGTATGAGTTAGAGTATGAGTATGTGTATGAGTATGAGTATGAGTATGAGTATGAGTATGAGTATAAGTAATGGTATGAGTATGAGTACGAGTATTAGTATGAGTATGAGTATGAGTATGAGTTTATGTGTGAGTATGAGTATGAGCATGAGTATGAGTATGAGTATGAGTATGAGTATGAGTATGAGTATGAGTATGAGTATAAGTATGAGTATAAGTATGAGTATGAGTATGAGTATGAGTATGAGTATGAGTATGAGTATGAGTATGAGTATGAGTATAAGTATGAGTATGAGTATGAGTATGAGTATGAGTATGAGTATGAGCATGAGTATGAGTATGTGTATGAGTATGAGTATGAGTATGAGTATGAGTATGAGTATGAGTATGAGTATGTGTATGAGTATGAGTATGAGTATGAGTATGAGTATGAGTATGAGTATGAGTATGAGTATGTGCATGAGTATGAGTATGTGTATGAGTATGAGTATGAGTATGAGTATGAGTATGAGTATGAGTATGAGTATGAGTATGAGTATGAGTATGAGTATGAGTATGAGTATAAGTATGAGTATGAGTATGAGTATGAGTATGAGTATGAGTATGAGTATGAGTATGAGTATGAGTATGTGCATGAGTATGAGTATGTGTATGAGTATGAGTATGAGTATGAGTATGAGTATGAGTATGTGTATGAGTATGAGTATGAGTATGAGTATGAGTATGAGTATGAGTATGAGTATGAGTATGAGTATGAGTATAAGTATGAGAATGAGTATGAGTGTGAGTATGAGAATGAGTATGAGTATGTGTATGAGTATGAGTATGATTATGAGTATGAGTATGAGTATGAGTATGAGTATGAGTATAAGTAATAGTATGAGTATGAGTACGAGTATTAGTATGAGTATGAGTATGAGTATGAGTTTATGTGTGAGTATGAGTATGAGCATGAGTATGAGTATGAGTATGAGTATGAGTATGAGTATGAGTATGAGTATGAGTATAAGTATGAGTATGAGTATGAGTATGAGTATGAGTATGAGTATGAGTATGAGTATGAGTATGAGTATGAGTATAAGTATGAGTATGAGTATGAGTATGAGTATGAGTATGAGTATGTGCATGAGTATGAGTATGTGTATGAGTATGAGTATGAGTATGAGTATGAGTATGAGTATAAGTATGAGTATGAGTATGAGTATGAGTATGAGTATGAGTATGAGTATGAGTATGAGTATAAGTATTAGTAAGAGTATGAGTACGAGTATTAGTATGAGTATGAGTATGAGTTTAAGTGTGAGTATGAGTATGAGCATGAGTATGAGTATGAGTATGAGTATGAGTATGAGTATAAGTATTAGTATGAGTATGAGTATGAGTATGAGTATGAGTATGAGTATAAGTATTAGTATGAGTATGAGTACGAGTATGAGTATGAGTATAAGTATGAGTATGAGTATGAGTATGAGTATGAGTATGAGTATGAGTATGAGTATGAGTATGAGTATGTGCATGAGTATGAGTATGTGTATGAGTATGAGTATGAGTATGAGTATGAGTATGAGTATGAGTATGTGTATGAGTATGAGTATGAGTATGAGTATGAGTATGAGTATGAGTATGAGTATGAGTATGAGTATGAGTATGAGTATGAGTTTAAGTATGAGTATGAGTATGTGCATGAGTATGAGTATTTGTATGAGTATGAGTATGAGTATGAGTTTAAGTGTGAGTATGAGTATGAGTATGAGTATGAGTATAAGTATTAGTATTAGTATGAGTATGAGTACGAGTATTAGTATGAGTATGAGTATGAGTATGAGTTTAAGTATGAGTATGAATATGAGTATGTGCATGAGTATGAGTATGTGTATGAGTATGAGTATGAGTATGAGTATGAGTATGAGTATGAGTATGAGTATGAGTATGAGTATGAGTATGAGTATGAGTATGAGTACGAGTATTAGTATGAGTATGAGTATGAGTTTAAGTGTGAGTATGAGTATGAGCATGAGTATGAGTATGAGTATGAGTATGAGTATGAGTATGAGTATGAGTATGAGTATAAGTATTAGTATGAGTATGAGTACGAGTATTAGTATGAGTATGAGTATGAGTATGAGTTAAAGTATGAGTATGAGTATGAATATGAGCATGAGTATGAGTATGTGTATGAGTATGAGTATGAGTATGAGTATGTGTATGAGTATGAGTATGAGTATGAGTATGAGTATGAGTATGAGTATGAGTATGAGTATAAGTATGAGAATGAGTATGAGTGTGAGTATGAGAATGAGTATGAGTATGTGTATGAGTATGAGTATGATTATGAGTATGAGTATGAGTATGAGTATGAGTATGAGTATAAGTATTAGTATGAGTATGAGTACGAGTATTAGTATGAGTATGAGTATGCGTATGAATATGAGTATGAGTATGAGTATGAGTATGAGTATGAGTATGAGTACGAGTATGCGTATGAATATGAGTATGAGTATGAGTATGAGTATGAGTATGAGTATGAGTATAAGTATGAGTATGAGTATGAGTATGAGTATGAGTATGAGTATGAGTATGAGTATGAGTATGAGTATGAGTATGTGCATGAGTATGAGTATGTGTATGAGTATGAGTATGAGTATGAGTATGAGTATGAGTATGAGTATGTGTATGAGTATGAGTATGAGTATGAGTATGAGTATGAGTATGAGTA
This sequence comes from Andrena chrysosceles, assembly GCA_963855975.1. NCBI lineage: Eukaryota > Metazoa > Arthropoda > Insecta > Hymenoptera > Andrenidae > Andrena > Andrena chrysosceles. The sequence goes on from CAWLCU010000601.1 coordinate 1,092,481, forward strand.
TGAGTATGAGTATGAGTATGAGTTAGAGTATGAGTATGTGTATGAGTATGAGTATGAGTATGAGTATGAGTATGAGTATGAGTATGAGTGTGAGTGTGAGTGCGAATGTGAGTATGAGCATGTGTATGAGTATGAGTATGAGTATGAGTATGAGTATGAGTATAAGTATTAGTATGAGTATGAGTACGAGTATTAGTATGAGTATGAGTATGAGTATGAGTTTAAGTGTGAGTATGAGTATGAGCATGAGTATGAGTATGAGTATGAGTATGAGTATGAGTATAAGTATTAGTATGAGTATGAGTACGAGTATTAGTATGAGTATGAGTATGAGTTAAAGTATGAGTATGAGTATGAGTATGAGTATGAGTTAAAGTATGAGTATGAGTATGAGTATGTGCATGAGTATGAGTATGTGTATGAGTATGAGTATGAGTATGAGTATGTGTATGAGTATGAGTATGAGTATGAGTATGAGTATGAGTATGAGTATGAGTATAAGTATGAGAATGAGTATGAGTGTGAGTATGAGAATGAGTATGAGTATGTGTATGAGTATGAGTATGATTATGAGTATGAGTATGAGTATGAGTATGAGTATGAGTATGAGTATGAGTATGACTATGAGTATGAGTATGAGTATGAGTATGAGTTTAAGTATGAGTATGAGTATGAGTATGTGCATGAGTATGAGTATGTGTATGAGTATGAGTATGAGTATGAGTTTAAGTGTGAGTATGAGTATGAGTATGAGTATGAGTATAAGTATTAGTATTAGTATGAGTATGAGTACGAGTATTAGTATGAGTATGAGTATGAGTATGAGTTTAAGTATGAGTATGAGTATGAGTATGTGCATGAGTATGAGTATGTGTATGAGTATGAGTATGAGTATGAGTATGAGTATGAGTATGAGTATGAGTATGAGTATGAGTATGAGTATGAGTATGAGTATGAGTATGAGTATGAGTATGAGTATGAGTATGAGTATGAGTATGAGTATGAGTATGAGTATGAGTATGAGTATGAGTATGAGTATGAGTATGAGTATGAGTATGAGTATAAGTATTAGTATGAGTATGAGTAGGAGTACGAGTAGGAGTACGAGTATGCGTATGAGTATGAGTATGAGTATGAGTATGAGTGTGAGTATGAGTGTGAGTGTGAGTGCGATTGTGAGTACGAGTATGCGTATGAGTATGAGTATGAGTATGAGTATGAGTGTGAGTGTGAGTGCGAATGTGAGTATGAGCATGTGTATGAGTATGAGTATGAGTATGACTATGAGTATGAGTATGAGTATGAGCATGAGCATGAGCATGAGCGTGAGCGTGAGAATAAGCATGAGTATGAGTTTAACTATGAGTATGAGTACGAGTATGCGTATGAATATGAGTATGAGTATGAGTATGAGTATGAGTATGAGTATAAGTATGAGTATGAGTATGAGTATGAGTATGAGTATGAGTATGAGTATGAGTATGAGTATGAGTATGAGTATGAGTATAAGTATGAGTATGAGTATGAGTATGAGTATGAGTATGAGTATGAGTATGAGTATGAGTATGAGTATGAGTATGTGCATGAGTATGAGTATGTGTATGAGTATGAGTATGAGTATGAGTATGAGTATGAGTATGAGTATGTGTATGAGTATGAGTATGAGTATGAGTATGAGTATGAGTATGAGTATGAGTATGAGTATGAGTATGAGTATGAGTATGACTATGAGTATGAGTATGAGTATGAGTATGAGTATGTGCATGAGTATGAGTATGTGTATGAGTATGAGTATGAGTATGAGTATGAGTATGAGTATGAGTATGTGTATGAGTATGAGTATGAGTATGAGTATGAGTATGAGTATGAGTATAAGTATGAGAATGAGTATGAGTGTGAGTATGAGAATGAGTATGAGTATGTGTATGAGTATGAGTATGATTATGAGTATGAGTATGAGTATGAGTATGAGTATGAGTATAAGTATTAGTATGAGTATGAGTACGAGTATTAGTATGAGTATGAGTATGCGTATGAATATGAGTATGAGTATGAGTATGAGTATGAGTATGAGTACGAGTATGCGTATGAATATGAGTATGAGTATGAGTATGAGTATGAGTATGAGTATGAGTATAAGTATGAGTATGAGTATGAGTATGAGTATGAGTATGAGTATGAGTATGAGTATGAGTATGAGTATGAGTATGAGTATGTGCATGAGTATGAGTATGTGTATGAGTATGAGTATGAGTATGAGTATGAGTATGAGTATGTGTATGAGTATGAGTATGAGTATGAGTATGAGTATGAGTATGAGCATGAGTATGAGTATGAGTATGAGTATGAGTATGAGTATGAGTATGAGTATGAGTATGAGTATGAGTATAAGTATGAGTATGAGTATGAGTATGAGTATGAGTATGAGTATGAGTATGAGTATGAGTATGAGTATGAGTATGAGTATAAGTATGAGTATGAGTATGAGTATGAGTATGAGTATGAGTATGTGCATGAGTATGAGTATGTGTATGAGTATGAGTATGAGTATGAGTATGAGTATGAGTATAAGTATGAGTATGAGTATGAGTATGAGTATGAGTATGAGTATGAGTATAAGTATTAGTATGAGTATGAGTACGAGTATTAGTATGAGTATGAGTATGAGTTTAAGTGTGAGTATGAGTATGAGCATGAGTATGAGTATGAGTATGAGTATGAGTATGAGTATAAGTATTAGTATGAGTATGAGTATGAGTATGAGTATGAGTATAAGTATTAGTATGAGTATGAGTACGAGTATGAGTATGAGTATAAGTATGAGTATGAGTATGAGTATGAGTATGAGTATGAGTATGAGTATGAGTATGAGTATGAGTATGAGTATGAGTATAAGTATGAGTATGAGTATGAGTATGAGTATGAGTATGAGTATGAGTATGAGTATAAGTATTAGTATGAGTATGAGTACGAGTATTAGTATGAGTATGAGTATGAGTTTAAGTGTGAGTATGAGTATGAGTATGAGTATGAGTATGAGTATGAGTATGAGTATAAGTATGAGTATGAGTATGAGTATGAGTATGAGTATGAGTATGAGTATGAGTATAAGTATTAGTATGAGTATGAGTACGAGTATTAGTATGAGTATGAGTATGAGTTTAAGTGTGAGTATGAGTATGAGCATGAGTATGAGTATGAGTATGAGTATGAGTATGAGTATAAGTATTAGTATGAGTATGAGTATGAGTATGAGTATGAGTATAAGTATTAGTATGAGTATGAGTACGAGTATGAGTATGAGTATAAGTATGAGTATGAGTATGAGTATGAGTATGAGTATGAGTATGAGTATGAGTATGAGTATGAGTATGAGTATGAGTATGTGCATGAGTATGAGTATGTGTATGAGTATGAGTATGAGTATGAGTATGAGTATGAGTATGTGTGTGAGTATGAGTATGAGTATGAGTATGAGTATGAGTATGAGTATGAGTATGAGTATGAGTATGAGTATGAGTATGAGTATGAGTTTAAGTATGAGTATGAGTATGTGCATGAGTATGAGTATTTGTATGAGTATGAGTATGAGTATGAGTTTAAGTGTGAGTATGAGTATGAGTATGAGTATGAGTATAAGTATTAGTATTAGTATGAGTATGAGTACGAGTATTAGTATGAGTATGAGTATGAGTATGAGTTTAAGTATGAGTATGAATATGAGTATGTGCATGAGTATGAGTATGTGTATGAGTATGAGTATGAGTATGAGTATGAGTATGAGTATGAGTATGAGTATGAGTATGAGTATGAGTATGAGTATGAGTATGAGTATGAGTACGAGTATTAGTATGAGTATGAGTATGAGTTTAAGTGTGAGTATGAGTATGAGCATGAGTATGAGTATGAGTATGAGTATGAGTATGAGTATGAGTATGAGTATAAGTATTAGTATGAGTATGAGTACGAGTATTAGTATGAGTATGAGTATGAGTATGAGTTAAAGTATGAGTATGAGTATGAATATGTGCATGAGTATGAGTATGTGTATGAGTATGAGTATGAGTATGAGTATGTGTATGAGTATGAGTATGAGTATGAGTATGAGTATGAGTATGAGTATGAGTATAAGTATGAGAATGAGTATGAGTGTGAGTATGAGAATGAGTATGAGTATGTGTATGAGTATGAGTATGATTATGAGTATGAGTATGAGTATGAGTATGAGTATGAGTATAAGTATTAGTATGAGTATGAGTACGAGTATTAGTATGAGTATGAGTATGCGTATGAATATGAGTATGAGTATGAGTATGAGTATGAGTATGAGTATGAGTACGAGTATGCGTATGAATATGAGTATGAGTATGAGTATGAGTATGAGTATGAGTATGAGTATGAGTATGAGTATAAGTATGAGTATGAGTATGAGTATGAGTATGAGTATGAGTATGAGTATGAGTATGAGTATGAGTATGAGTATGTGCATGAGTATGAGTATGTGTATGAGTATGAGTATGAGTATGAGTATGAGTATGAGTATGTGTATGAGTATGAGTATGAGTATGAGTATGAGTATGAGTATGAGTATGAGTATGAGTATGAGTATGAGTTAGAGTATGAGTATGTGTATGAGTATGAGTATGAGTATGAGTATGAGTATGAGTATGAGTATGAGTGTGAGTGTGAGTGCGAATGTGAGTATGAGCATGTGTATGAGTATGAGTATGAGTATGAGTATGAGTATGAGTATAAGTATTAGTATGAGAATGAGTACGAGTATTAGTATGAGTATGAGTATGAGTATGAGTTTAAGTGTGAGTATGAGTATGAGCATGAGTATGAGTATGAGTATGAGTATGAGTATGAGTATGAGTATGAGTATGAGTATAAGTATTAGTATGAGTATGAGTACGAGTATTAGTATGAGTATGAGTATGAGTATGAGTTAAAGTATGAGTATGAGTATGAGTATGAGTATGAGTTAAAGTATGAGTATGAGTATGAGTATGTGCATGAGTATGAGTATGTGTATGAGTATGAGTATGAGTATGAGTATGTGTATGAGTATGAGTATGAGTATGAGTATGAGTATGAGTATGAGTATGAGTATGAGTATGAGTATGAGTATAAGTATGAGAATGAGTATGAGTGTGAGTATGAGAATGAGTATGAGTATGTGTATGAGTATGAGTATGATTATGAGTATGAGTATGAGTATGAGTATGAGTATAAGTATTAGTATGAGTATGAGTACGAGTATTAGTATGAGTATGAGTATGATTATGAGTTTATGTGTGAGTATGAGTATGAGCATGAGTATGAGTATGAGTATGAGTATGAGTATGAGTATGAGTATGAGTATGAGTATGAGTATAAGTATGAGTATGAGTATGAGTATGAGTATGAGTATGAGTATGAGTATGAGTATGAGTATGAGTATGAGTATAAGTATGAGTATGAGTATGAGTATGAGTATGAGTATGAGTATGTGCATGAGTATGAGTATGTGTATGAGTATGAGTATGAGTATGAGTATGAGTATGAGTATGAGTATAAGTATGAGTATGAGTATGAGTATGAGTATGAGTATGAGTATGAGTATGAGTATGAGTATGAGTATGAGTATGAGTATGAGTATGAGTATGAGTATGAGTATAAGTATGAGTATGAGTATGAGTATGAGTATGAGTATGAGTATGAGTATGAGTATGAGTATGAGTATGAGTATGAGTATAAGTATTAGTATGAGTATGAGTACGAGTATTAGTATGAGTATGAGTATGAGTATGAGTTTAAGTGTGAGTATGAGTATGAGCATGAGTATGAGTATGAGTATGAGTATGAGTATGAGTATAAGTATTAGTATGAGTATGAGTATGAGTATGAGTATGAGTATGAGTATAAGTATTATTATGAGGATGAGTACGAGTATGAGTATGAGTATGAGTATGAGTATGAGTATGAGTATGAGTATGAGTATAAGTATGAGTATGTGCATGAGTATGAGTATGTGTATGAGTATGAGTATGAGTATGAGTATGTGTATGAGTATGAGTATGAGTATGAGTATGAGTATGAGTATGAGTATGAGTATAAGTATGAGAATGAGTATGAGTGTGAGTATGAGTATGAGTATGAGTATGAGTATGAGTATGAGTATGAGTATGACTGTGAGTATGAGTATGAGTATGAGTATGAGTATGAGTACGAGTATGCGTATGAATATGAGTATGAGTATGAGTATGAGTATGAGTATGAGTATGAGTATGAGTACGAGTATGCGTATGAATATGAGTATGAGTATGAGTATGAGTATGAGTATGAGTATGAGTATAAGTATTATTATGAGGATGAGTACGAGTATGAGTATGAGTATGAGTATGAGTATGAGTATGAGTATGAGTATGAGTATAAGTATGAGTATGTGCATGAGTATGAGTATGTGTATGAGTATGAGTATGAGTATGAGTATGTGTATGAGTATGAGTATGAGTATGAGTATGAGTATGAGTATGAGTATGAGTATAAGTATGAGAATGAGTATGAGTGTGAGTATGAGTATGAGTATGAGTATGAGTATGAGTATGACTGTGAGTATGAGTATGAGTATGAGTATGAGTATGAGTACGAGTATGCGTATGAATATGAGTATGAGTATGAGTATTAGTATGAGTATGAGTACGAGTATTAGTATGAGTATGAGTATGAGTATGAGTTTAAGTGTGAGTATGAGTATGAGCATGAGTATGAGTATGAGTATGAGTATGAGTATGAGTATGAGTACAAGTATGAGTATGAGTATGAGTATGAGTATGAGTATGAGTATGAGTATGAGTATGAGTATGAGTATGAGTATGTGCATGAGTATGAGTATGTGTATGAGTATGAGTATGAGTATGAGTATGAGTATGAGTATGAGTATGTGTATGAGTATGAGTATGAGTATGAGTATGAGTATGAGTATGAGTATGAGTATAAGTATGAGTATGAGTATGAGTATGAGTTTAAGTATGAGTATGAGTATGAGTATGTGCATGAGTATGAGTATTTGTATGAGTATGAGTATGAGTATGAGTATGAGTTTAAGTGTGAGTATGAGTATGAGTATGAGTATGAGTATAAGTATTAGTATTAGTATGAGTATGAGTACGAGTATTAGTATGAGTATGAGTATGAGTATAAGTATTAGTATTAGTATTAGTATGAGTACGAGTATTAGTATGAGTATGAGTATGAGAATGAGTATGAGTATGAGTAAGAGTATGAGTATGAGTATGAGTGTGAGTATGAGTATGAGTATGAGTATGAGTATGAGTATGAGTATGAGTATGAGTATGAGTATGAGTATAAGTATGAGTATGAGTATGAGTATGAGTATGAGTATAAGTATGAGTATGAGTATGAGTATGAGTATGAGTATAAGTATTAGTATGAGTATGAGTACGAGTATGCGTATGAGTATGAGTATGAGTATGAGTATGAGTATGAGTATGAGTGTGAGTGTGAGTGCGAATGTGAGTATGAGCATGTGTATGAGTATGAGTATGAGTATGACTATGAGTATGAGTATGAGAATGAGCATGAGCATGAGCATGAGCATGAGCGTGAGCGTGAGAATAAGCATGAGTATGAGTTTAACTATGAGTATGAGTACGAGTATGCGTATGAATATGAGTATGAGTATGAGTATGAGTATGAGTATGAGTATGAGTATGAGTATGAGTATGAGTATAAGTATGAGTATGAGTATGAGTATGAGTATGAGTATGAGTATGAGTATGAGTATGAGTATGAGTATGAGTTAGAGTATGAGTATGTGTATGAGTATGAGTATGAGTATGAGTATGAGTATGAGTATGAGTATGAGTGTGAGTGTGAGTGCGAATGTGTGTATGAGCATGTGTATGAGTATGAGTATGAGTATGAGTATGAGTATGAGTATGAGTATAAGTATTAGTATGAGTATGAGTACGAGTATTAGTATGAGTATGAGTATGAGTATGAGTTTAAGTGTGAGTATGAGTATGAGCATGAGTATGAGTATGAGTATGAGTATGAGTATAAGTATTAGTATGAGTATGAGTACGAGTATTAGTATGAGTATGAGTATGAGTATGAGTTAAAGTATGAGTATGAGTATGAGTATGTGCATGAGTATGAGTATGTGTATGAGTATGAGTATGAGTATGAGTATGTGTATGAGTATGAGTATGAGTATGAGTATGAGTATGAGTATGAGTATAAGTATGAGAATGAGTATGAGTGTGAGTATGAGAATGAGTATGAGTATGTGTATGAGTATGAGTATGATTATGAGTATGAGTATGAGTATGAGTATGAGTATGACTATGAGTATGAGTATGAGTATGAGTTTAAGTATGAGTATGAGTATGAGTATGAGTATGTGCATGAGTATGAGTATGTGTATGAGTATGAGTATGAGTATGAGTTTAAGTGTGAGTATGAGTATGAGTATGAGTATAAGTATTAGTATTAGTATGAGTATGAGTATTAGTATGAGTATGAGTATGAGTATGAGTTTATGTGTGAGTATGAGTATGAGCATGAGTATGAGTATGAGTATGAGTATGAGTATGAGTATGAGTATGAGTATGAGTATAAGTATGAGTATGAGTATAAGTATGAGTATGAGTATGAGTATGAGTATGAGTATGAGTATGAGCATGAGTATGAGTATGTGTATGAGTATGAGTATGAGTATGAGTATGAGTATGAGTATGAGTATGAGTATGAGTATGAGTATGAGTGTGAGTGTGAGTGCGAATGTGAGTATGAGCATGTGTATGAGTATGAGTATGAGTATGACTATGAGTATGAGTATGAGAATGAGCATGAGCATGAGCATGAGCATGAGCGTGAGCGTGAGAATAAGCATGAGTATGAGTTTAACTATGAGTATGAGTACGAGTATGCGTATGAATATGAGTATGAGTATGAGTATGAGTATGAGTATGAGTATGAGTATGAGTATGAGTATGAGTATAAGTATGAGTATGAGTATGAGTATGAGTATGAGTATGAGTATGAGTATGAGTATGAGTATGAGTATGAGTTAGAGTATGAGTATGTGTATGAGTATGATTATGAGTATGAGTATGAGTATGAGTATGAGTATGAGTATGAGTATGACTATGAGTATGAGTATGAGTATGAGTTTAAGTATGAGTATGAGTATGAGTATGAGTATGTGCATGAGTATGAGTATGAGTATGAGTATGAGTTTAAGTATGAGTATGAGTATGAGTATGAGTATGTGCATGAGTATGAGTATGTGTATGAGTATGAGTATGAGTATGAGTTTAAGTGTGAGTATGAGTATGAGTATGAGTATAAGTATTAGTATTAGTATGAGTATGAGTATTAGTATGAGTATGAGTATGAGTATGAGTTTATGTGTGAGTATGAGTATGAGTATGAGTATGAGTATGAGTATAAGTATGAGAATGAGTATGAGTGTGAGTATGAGAATGAGTATGAGTATGTGTATGAGTATGAGTATGATTATGAGTATGAGTATGAGTATGAGTATGAGTATAAGTATTAGTATGAGTATGAGTACGAGTATTAGTATGAGTATGAGTATGATTATGAGTTTATGTGTGAGTATGAGTATGAGCATGAGTATGAGTATGAGTATGAGTATGAGTATGAGTATGAGTATGAGTATGAGTATGAGTATAAGTATGAGTATGAGTATGAGTATGAGTATGAGTATGAGTATGAGTATGAGTATGAGTATGAGTATGAGTATAAGTATGAGTATGAGTATGAGTATGAGTATGAGTATGAGTATGTGCATGAGTATGAGTATGTGTATGAGTATGAGTATGAGTATGAGTATGAGTATGAGTATGAGTATAAGTATGAGTATGAGTATGAGTATGAGTATGAGTATGAGTATGAGTATGAGTATGAGTATGAGTATGAGTATGAGTATGAGTATGAGTATGAGTATGAGTATAAGTATGAGTATGAGTATGAGTATGAGTATGAGTATGAGTATGAGTATGAGTATGAGTATGAGTATGAGTATGAGTATAAGTATTAGTATGAGTATGAGTACGAGTATTAGTATGAGTATGAGTATGAGTATGAGTTTAAGTGTGAGTATGAGTATGAGCATGAGTATGAGTATGAGTATGAGTATGAGTATGAGTATAAGTATTAGTATGAGTATGAGTATGAGTATGAGTATGAGTATGAGTATAAGTATTATTATGAGGATGAGTACGAGTATGAGTATGAGTATGAGTATGAGTATGAGTATGAGTATGAGTATGAGTATAAGTATGAGTATGTGCATGAGTATGAGTATGTGTATGAGTATGAGTATGAGTATGAGTATGTGTATGAGTATGAGTATGAGTATGAGTATGAGTATGAGTATGAGTATGAGTATAAGTATGAGAATGAGTATGAGTGTGAGTATGAGTATGAGTATGAGTATGAGTATGAGTATGACTGTGAGTATGAGTATGAGTATGAGTATGAGTATGAGTACGAGTATGCGTATGAATATGAGTATGAGTATGAGTATGAGTATGAGTATGAGTATGAGTATGAGTACGAGTATGCGTATGAATATGAGTATGAGTATGAGTATGAGTATGAGTATGAGTATGAGTATAAGTATTATTATGAGGATGAGTACGAGTATGAGTATGAGTATGAGTATGAGTATGAGTATGAGTATGAGTATGAGTATAAGTATGAGTATGTGCATGAGTATGAGTATGTGTATGAGTATGAGTATGAGTATGAGTATGTGTATGAGTATGAGTATGAGTATGAGTATGAGTATGAGTATGAGTATGAGTATAAGTATGAGAATGAGTATGAGTGTGAGTATGAGTATGAGTATGAGTATGAGTATGAGTATGACTGTGAGTATGAGTATGAGTATGAGTATGAGTATGAGTACGAGTATGCGTATGAATATGAGTATGAGTATGAGTATGAGTATTAGTATGAGTATGAGTACGAGTATTAGTATGAGTATGAGTATGAGTATGAGTTTAAGTGTGAGTATGAGTATGAGCATGAGTATGAGTATGAGTATGAGTATGAGTATGAGTATGAGTACAAGTATGAGTATGAGTATGAGTATGAGTATGAGTATGAGTATGAGTATGAGTATGAGTATGAGTATGAGTATGTGCATGAGTATGAGTATGTGTATGAGTATGAGTATGAGTATGAGTATGAGTATGAGTATGAGTATGTGTATGAGTATGAGTATGAGTATGAGTATGAGTATGAGTATGAGTATGAGTATAAGTATGAGTATGAGTATGAGTATGAGTTTAAGTATGAGTATGAGTATGAGTATGTGCATGAGTATGAGTATTTGTATGAGTATGAGTATGAGTATGAGTATGAGTTTAAGTGTGAGTATGAGTATGAGTATGAGTATGAGTATAAGTATTAGTATTAGTATGAGTATGAGTACGAGTATTAGTATGAGTATGAGTATGAGTATAAGTATTAGTATTAGTATTAGTATGAGTACGAGTATTAGTATGAGTATGAGTATGAGAATGAGTATGAGTATGAGTAAGAGTATGAGTATGAGTATGAGTGTGAGTATGAGTATGAGTATGAGTATGAGTATGAGTATGAGTATGAGTATGAGTATGAGTATGAGTATAAGTATGAGTATGAGTATGAGTATGAGTATGAGTATAAGTATGAGTATGAGTATGAGTATGAGTATGAGTATAAGTATTAGTATGAGTATGAGTACGAGTATGCGTATGAGTATGAGTATGAGTATGAGTATGAGTATGAGTATGAGTGTGAGTGTGAGTGCGAATGTGAGTATGAGCATGTGTATGAGTATGAGTATGAGTATGACTATGAGTATGAGTATGAGAATGAGCATGAGCATGAGCATGAGCATGAGCGTGAGCGTGAGAATAAGCATGAGTATGAGTTTAACTATGAGTATGAGTACGAGTATGCGTATGAATATGAGTATGAGTATGAGTATGAGTATGAGTATGAGTATGAGTATGAGTATGAGTATGAGTATAAGTATGAGTATGAGTATGAGTATGAGTATGAGTATGAGTATGAGTATGAGTATGAGTATGAGTATGAGTTAGAGTATGAGTATGTGTATGAGTATGAGTATGAGTATGAGTATGAGTATGAGTATGAGTATGAGTGTGAGTGTGAGTGCGAATGTGTGTATGAGCATGTGTATGAGTATGAGTATGAGTATGAGTATGAGTATGAGTATGAGTATAAGTATTAGTATGAGTATGAGTACGAGTATTAGTATGAGTATGAGTATGAGTATGAGTTTAAGTGTGAGTATGAGTATGAGCATGAGTATGAGTATGAGTATGAGTATGAGTATAAGTATTAGTATGAGTATGAGTACGAGTATTAGTATGAGTATGAGTATGAGTATGAGTTAAAGTATGAGTATGAGTATGAGTATGTGCATGAGTATGAGTATGTGTATGAGTATGAGTATGAGTATGAGTATGTGTATGAGTATGAGTATGAGTATGAGTATGAGTATGAGTATGAGTATAAGTATGAGAATGAGTATGAGTGTGAGTATGAGAATGAGTATGAGTATGTGTATGAGTATGAGTATGATTATGAGTATGAGTATGAGTATGAGTATGAGTATGAGTATGAGTATGACTATGAGTATGAGTATGAGTATGAGTTTAAGTATGAGTATGAGTATGAGTATGAGTATGTGCATGAGTATGAGTATGTGTATGAGTATGAGTATGAGTATGAGTTTAAGTGTGAGTATGAGTATGAGTATGAGTATAAGTATTAGTATTAGTATGAGTATGAGTATTAGTATGAGTATGAGTATGAGTATGAGTTTATGTGTGAGTATGAGTATGAGCATGAGTATGAGTATGAGTATGAGTATGAGTATGAGTATGAGTATGAGTATGAGTATAAGTATGAGTATGAGTATGAGTATGAGTATGAGTATGAGTATGAGTATGAGTATGAGTATGAGTATAAGTATGAGTATGAGTATGAGTATGAGTATGAGTATGAGTATGAGCATGAGTATGAGTATGTGTATGAGTATGAGTATGAGTATGAGTATGAGTATGAGTATGAGTATAAGTATGAGTATGAGTATGAGTATGAGTATGAGTATGAGTATGAGTATGAGTATAAGTATTAGTATGAGTATGAGTAGGAGTACGAGTAGGAGTACGAGTATGCGTATGAGTATGAGTATGAGTATGAGTATGAGTGTGAGTATGAGTGTGAGTGTGAGTGCGAATGTGAGTACGAGTATGCGTATGAGTATGAGTATGAGTATGAGTATGAGTGTGAGTGTGAGTGCGAATGTGAGTATGAGCATGTGTATGAGTATGAGTATGAGTATGACTATGAGTATGAGTATGAGTATGAGCATGAGCATGAGCATGAGCGTGAGCGTGAGAATAAGCATGAGTATGAGTTTAACTATGAGTATGAGTACGAGTATGCGTATGAATATGAGTATGAGTATGAGTATGAGTATGAGTATGAGTATAAGTATGAGTATGAGTATGAGTATGAGTATGAGTATGAGTATGAGTATGAGTATGAGTATGAGTATGAGTATGAGTATAAGTATGAGTATGAGTATGAGTATGAGTATGAGTATGAGTATGAGTATGAGTATGAGTATGAGTATGTGCATGAGTATGAGTATGTGTATGAGTATGAGTATGAGTATGAGTATGAGTATGAGTATGAGTATGAGTATGTGTATGAGTATGAGTATGAGTATGAGTATGAGTATGAGTATGAGTATGAGTATGAGTATGAGTATGAGTATGAGTATGACTATGAGTATGAGTATGAGTATGAGTATGAGTATGTGCATGAGTATGAGTATGTGTATGAGTATGAGTATGAGTATGAGTATGAGTATGAGTATGAGTATGTGTATGAGTATGAGTATGAGTATGAGTATGAGTATGAGTATGAGTATAAGTATGAGAATGAGTATGAGTGTGAGTATGAGAATGAGTATGAGTATGTGTATGAGTATGAGTATGATTATGAGTATGAGTATGAGTATGAGTATGAGTATGAGTATAAGTATTAGTATGAGTATGAGTACGAGTATTAGTATGAGTATGAGTATGCGTATGAATATGAGTATGAGTATGAGTATGAGTATGAGTATGAGTATGAGTACGAGTATGCGTATGAATATGAGTATGAGTATGAGTATGAGTATGAGTATGAGTATGAGTATAAGTATGAGTATGAGTATGAGTATGAGTATGAGTATGAGTATGAGTATGAGTATGAGTATGAGTATGAGTATGAGTATGTGCATGAGTATGAGTATGTGTATGAGTATGAGTATGAGTATGAGTATGAGTATGTGTATGAGTATGAGTATGAGTATGAGTATGAGTATGAGTATGAGTATGAGTATGAGTATGAGTATGAGTATGAGTTAGAGTATGAGTATGTGTATGAGTATGAGTATGAGTATGAGTATGAGTATGAGTATAAGTAATGGTATGAGTATGAGTACGAGTATTAGTATGAGTATGAGTATGAGTATGAGTTTATGTGTGAGTATGAGTATGAGCATGAGTATGAGTATGAGTATGAGTATGAGTATGAGTATGAGTATGAGTATGAGTATGAGTATAAGTATGAGTATAAGTATGAGTATGAGTATGAGTATGAGTATGAGTATGAGTATGAGTATGAGTATGAGTATGAGTATAAGTATGAGTATGAGTATGAGTATGAGTATGAGTATGAGCATGAGTATGAGTATGTGTATGAGTATGAGTATGAGTATGAGTATGAGTATGAGTATGAGTATGAGTATGTGTATGAGTATGAGTATGAGTATGAGTATGAGTATGAGTATGAGTATGAGTATGAGTATGTGCATGAGTATGAGTATGTGTATGAGTATGAGTATGAGTATGAGTATGAGTATGAGTATGAGTATGAGTATGAGTATGAGTATGAGTATGAGTATGAGTATGAGTATAAGTATGAGTATGAGTATGAGTATGAGTATGAGTATGAGTATGAGTATGAGTATGAGTATGAGTATGTGCATGAGTATGAGTATGTGTATGAGTATGAGTATGAGTATGAGTATGAGTATGAGTATGTGTATGAGTATGAGTATGAGTATGAGTATGAGTATGAGTATGAGTATGAGTATGAGTATGAGTATGAGTATAAGTATGAGAATGAGTATGAGTGTGAGTATGAGAATGAGTATGAGTATGTGTATGAGTATGAGTATGATTATGAGTATGAGTATGAGTATGAGTATGAGTATGAGTATAAGTAATAGTATGAGTATGAGTACGAGTATTAGTATGAGTATGAGTATGAGTATGAGTTTATGTGTGAGTATGAGTATGAGCATGAGTATGAGTATGAGTATGAGTATGAGTATGAGTATGAGTATGAGTATGAGTATAAGTATGAGTATGAGTATGAGTATGAGTATGAGTATGAGTATGAGTATGAGTATGAGTATGAGTATGAGTATAAGTATGAGTATGAGTATGAGTATGAGTATGAGTATGAGTATGTGCATGAGTATGAGTATGTGTATGAGTATGAGTATGAGTATGAGTATGAGTATGAGTATAAGTATGAGTATGAGTATGAGTATGAGTATGAGTATGAGTATGAGTATGAGTATAAGTATTAGTATGAGTATGAGTACGAGTATTAGTATGAGTATGAGTATGAGTTTAAGTGTGAGTATGAGTATGAGCATGAGTATGAGTATGAGTATGAGTATGAGTATGAGTATAAGTATTAGTATGAGTATGAGTATGAGTATGAGTATGAGTATGAGTATAAGTATTAGTATGAGTATGAGTACGAGTATGAGTATGAGTATAAGTATGAGTATGAGTATGAGTATGAGTATGAGTATGAGTATGAGTATGAGTATGAGTATGAGTATGTGCATGAGTATGAGTATGTGTATGAGTATGAGTATGAGTATGAGTATGAGTATGAGTATGAGTATGTGTATGAGTATGAGTATGAGTATGAGTATGAGTATGAGTATGAGTATGAGTATGAGTATGAGTATGAGTATGAGTATGAGTTTAAGTATGAGTATGAGTATGTGCATGAGTATGAGTATTTGTATGAGTATGAGTATGAGTATGAGTTTAAGTGTGAGTATGAGTATGAGTATGAGTATGAGTATAAGTATTAGTATTAGTATGAGTATGAGTACGAGTATTAGTATGAGTATGAGTATGAGTATGAGTTTAAGTATGAGTATGAATATGAGTATGTGCATGAGTATGAGTATGTGTATGAGTATGAGTATGAGTATGAGTATGAGTATGAGTATGAGTATGAGTATGAGTATGAGTATGAGTATGAGTATGAGTATGAGTACGAGTATTAGTATGAGTATGAGTATGAGTTTAAGTGTGAGTATGAGTATGAGCATGAGTATGAGTATGAGTATGAGTATGAGTATGAGTATGAGTATGAGTATGAGTATAAGTATTAGTATGAGTATGAGTACGAGTATTAGTATGAGTATGAGTATGAGTATGAGTTAAAGTATGAGTATGAGTATGAATATGAGCATGAGTATGAGTATGTGTATGAGTATGAGTATGAGTATGAGTATGTGTATGAGTATGAGTATGAGTATGAGTATGAGTATGAGTATGAGTATGAGTATGAGTATAAGTATGAGAATGAGTATGAGTGTGAGTATGAGAATGAGTATGAGTATGTGTATGAGTATGAGTATGATTATG
The DNA here is from genome assembly GCA_963855975.1 of Andrena chrysosceles. Lineage (NCBI taxonomy): Eukaryota > Metazoa > Arthropoda > Insecta > Hymenoptera > Andrenidae > Andrena > Andrena chrysosceles. Next base: position 1,109,271 of record CAWLCU010000601.1, read on the forward strand.
AGTATGAGTATGAGTATGAGTATGAGTATGAGTATAAGTATTAGTATGAGTATGAGTACGAGTATTAGTATGAGTATGAGTATGCGTATGAATATGAGTATGAGTATGAGTATGAGTATGAGTATGAGTATGAGTACGAGTATGCGTATGAATATGAGTATGAGTATGAGTATGAGTATGAGTATGAGTATGAGTATAAGTATGAGTATGAGTATGAGTATGAGTATGAGTATGAGTATGAGTATGAGTATGAGTATGAGTATGAGTATGTGCATGAGTATGAGTATGTGTATGAGTATGAGTATGAGTATGAGTATGAGTATGAGTATGAGTATGAGTATGTGTATGAGTATGAGTATGAGTATGAGTATGAGTATGAGTATGAGTATGAGTATGAGTATGAGTATGAGTTAGAGTATGAGTATGTGTATGAGTATGAGTATGAGTATGAGTATGAGTATGAGTATGAGTATGAGTGTGAGTGTGAGTGCGAATGTGAGTATGAGCATGTGTATGAGTATGAGTATGAGTATGAGTATGAGTATGAGTATAAGTATTAGTATGAGTATGAGTACGAGTATTAGTATGAGTATGAGTATGAGTATGAGTTTAAGTGTGAGTATGAGTATGAGCATGAGTATGAGTATGAGTATGAGTATGAGTATGAGTATAAGTATTAGTATGAGTATGAGTACGAGTATTAGTATGAGTATGAGTATGAGTTAAAGTATGAGTATGAGTATGAGTATGAGTATGAGTTAAAGTATGAGTATGAGTATGAGTATGTGCATGAGTATGAGTATGTGTATGAGTATGAGTATGAGTATGAGTATGTGTATGAGTATGAGTATGAGTATGAGTATGAGTATGAGTATGAGTATGAGTATAAGTATGAGAATGAGTATGAGTGTGAGTATGAGAATGAGTATGAGTATGTGTATGAGTATGAGTATGATTATGAGTATGAGTATGAGTATGAGTATGAGTATGAGTATGAGTATGAGTATGACTATGAGTATGAGTATGAGTATGAGTATGAGTTTAAGTATGAGTATGAGTATGAGTATGTGCATGAGTATGAGTATGTGTATGAGTATGAGTATGAGTATGAGTTTAAGTGTGAGTATGAGTATGAGTATGAGTATGAGTATAAGTATTAGTATTAGTATGAGTATGAGTACGAGTATTAGTATGAGTATGAGTATGAGTATGAGTTTAAGTATGAGTATGAGTATGAGTATGTGCATGAGTATGAGTATGTGTATGAGTATGAGTATGAGTATGAGTATGAGTATGAGTATGAGTATGAGTATGAGTATGAGTATGAGTATGAGTATGAGTATGAGTATGAGTATGAGTATGAGTATGAGTATGAGTATGAGTATGAGTATGAGTATGAGTATGAGTATGAGTATGAGTATGAGTATGAGTATAAGTATTAGTATGAGTATGAGTAGGAGTACGAGTAGGAGTACGAGTATGCGTATGAGTATGAGTATGAGTATGAGTATGAGTGTGAGTATGAGTGTGAGTGTGAGTGCGATTGTGAGTACGAGTATGCGTATGAGTATGAGTATGAGTATGAGTATGAGTGTGAGTGTGAGTGCGAATGTGAGTATGAGCATGTGTATGAGTATGAGTATGAGTATGACTATGAGTATGAGTATGAGTATGAGCATGAGCATGAGCATGAGCGTGAGCGTGAGAATAAGCATGAGTATGAGTTTAACTATGAGTATGAGTACGAGTATGCGTATGAATATGAGTATGAGTATGAGTATGAGTATGAGTATGAGTATAAGTATGAGTATGAGTATGAGTATGAGTATGAGTATGAGTATGAGTATGAGTATGAGTATGAGTATGAGTATAAGTATGAGTATGAGTATGAGTATGAGTATGAGTATGAGTATGAGTATGAGTATGAGTATGAGTATGTGCATGAGTATGAGTATGTGTATGAGTATGAGTATGAGTATGAGTATGAGTATGAGTATGAGTATGTGTATGAGTATGAGTATGAGTATGAGTATGAGTATGAGTATGAGTATGAGTATGAGTATGAGTATGAGTATGAGTATGACTATGAGTATGAGTATGAGTATGAGTATGAGTATGTGCATGAGTATGAGTATGTGTATGAGTATGAGTATGAGTATGAGTATGAGTATGAGTATGAGTATGTGTATGAGTATGAGTATGAGTATGAGTATGAGTATGAGTATGAGTATAAGTATGAGAATGAGTATGAGTGTGAGTATGAGAATGAGTATGAGTATGTGTATGAGTATGAGTATGATTATGAGTATGAGTATGAGTATGAGTATGAGTATGAGTATAAGTATTAGTATGAGTATGAGTACGAGTATTAGTATGAGTATGAGTATGCGTATGAATATGAGTATGAGTATGAGTATGAGTATGAGTATGAGTACGAGTATGCGTATGAATATGAGTATGAGTATGAGTATGAGTATGAGTATGAGTATGAGTATAAGTATGAGTATGAGTATGAGTATGAGTATGAGTATGAGTATGAGTATGAGTATGAGTATGAGTATGAGTATGAGTATGTGCATGAGTATGAGTATGTGTATGAGTATGAGTATGAGTATGAGTATGAGTATGAGTATGTGTATGAGTATGAGTATGAGTATGAGTATGAGTATGAGTATGAGCATGAGTATGAGTATGAGTATGAGTATGAGTATGAGTATGAGTATGAGTATGAGTATGAGTATGAGTATAAGTATGAGTATGAGTATGAGTATGAGTATGAGTATGAGTATGAGTATGAGTATGAGTATGAGTATGAGTATGAGTATAAGTATGAGTATGAGTATGAGTATGAGTATGAGTATGAGTATGTGCATGAGTATGAGTATGTGTATGAGTATGAGTATGAGTATGAGTATGAGTATGAGTATAAGTATGAGTATGAGTATGAGTATGAGTATGAGTATGAGTATGAGTATAAGTATTAGTATGAGTATGAGTACGAGTATTAGTATGAGTATGAGTATGAGTTTAAGTGTGAGTATGAGTATGAGCATGAGTATGAGTATGAGTATGAGTATGAGTATGAGTATAAGTATTAGTATGAGTATGAGTATGAGTATGAGTATGAGTATAAGTATTAGTATGAGTATGAGTACGAGTATGAGTATGAGTATAAGTATGAGTATGAGTATGAGTATGAGTATGAGTATGAGTATGAGTATGAGTATGAGTATGAGTATGAGTATAAGTATGAGTATGAGTATGAGTATGAGTATGAGTATGAGTATGAGTATGAGTATAAGTATTAGTATGAGTATGAGTACGAGTATTAGTATGAGTATGAGTATGAGTTTAAGTGTGAGTATGAGTATGAGTATGAGTATGAGTATGAGTATGAGTATGAGTATAAGTATGAGTATGAGTATGAGTATGAGTATGAGTATGAGTATGAGTATGAGTATAAGTATTAGTATGAGTATGAGTACGAGTATTAGTATGAGTATGAGTATGAGTTTAAGTGTGAGTATGAGTATGAGCATGAGTATGAGTATGAGTATGAGTATGAGTATGAGTATAAGTATTAGTATGAGTATGAGTATGAGTATGAGTATGAGTATAAGTATTAGTATGAGTATGAGTACGAGTATGAGTATGAGTATAAGTATGAGTATGAGTATGAGTATGAGTATGAGTATGAGTATGAGTATGAGTATGAGTATGAGTATGAGTATGAGTATGAGTATGAGTATGTGCATGAGTATGAGTATGTGTATGAGTATGAGTATGAGTATGAGTATGAGTATGAGTATGTGTATGAGTATGAGTATGAGTATGAGTATGAGTATGAGTATGAGTATGAGTATGAGTATGAGTATGAGTATGAGTATGAGTATGAGTTTAAGTATGAGTATGAGTATGTGCATGAGTATGAGTATTTGTATGAGTATGAGTATGAGTATGAGTTTAAGTGTGAGTATGAGTATGAGTATGAGTATGAGTATAAGTATTAGTATTAGTATGAGTATGAGTACGAGTATTAGTATGAGTATGAGTATGAGTATGAGTTTAAGTATGAGTATGAATATGAGTATGTGCATGAGTATGAGTATGTGTATGAGTATGAGTATGAGTATGAGTATGAGTATGAGTATGAGTATGAGTATGAGTATGAGTATGAGTATGAGTATGAGTATGAGTATGAGTACGAGTATTAGTATGAGTATGAGTATGAGTTTAAGTGTGAGTATGAGTATGAGCATGAGTATGAGTATGAGTATGAGTATGAGTATGAGTATGAGTATGAGTATAAGTATTAGTATGAGTATGAGTACGAGTATTAGTATGAGTATGAGTATGAGTATGAGTTAAAGTATGAGTATGAGTATGAATATGTGCATGAGTATGAGTATGTGTATGAGTATGAGTATGAGTATGAGTATGTGTATGAGTATGAGTATGAGTATGAGTATGAGTATGAGTATGAGTATGAGTATAAGTATGAGAATGAGTATGAGTGTGAGTATGAGAATGAGTATGAGTATGTGTATGAGTATGAGTATGATTATGAGTATGAGTATGAGTATGAGTATGAGTATGAGTATAAGTATTAGTATGAGTATGAGTACGAGTATTAGTATGAGTATGAGTATGCGTATGAATATGAGTATGAGTATGAGTATGAGTATGAGTATGAGTATGAGTACGAGTATGCGTATGAATATGAGTATGAGTATGAGTATGAGTATGAGTATGAGTATGAGTATGAGTATGAGTATAAGTATGAGTATGAGTATGAGTATGAGTATGAGTATGAGTATGAGTATGAGTATGAGTATGAGTATGAGTATGTGCATGAGTATGAGTATGTGTATGAGTATGAGTATGAGTATGAGTATGAGTATGAGTATGTGTATGAGTATGAGTATGAGTATGAGTATGAGTATGAGTATGAGTATGAGTATGAGTATGAGTATGAGTTAGAGTATGAGTATGTGTATGAGTATGAGTATGAGTATGAGTATGAGTATGAGTATGAGTATGAGTGTGAGTGTGAGTGCGAATGTGAGTATGAGCATGTGTATGAGTATGAGTATGAGTATGAGTATGAGTATGAGTATAAGTATTAGTATGAGAATGAGTACGAGTATTAGTATGAGTATGAGTATGAGTATGAGTTTAAGTGTGAGTATGAGTATGAGCATGAGTATGAGTATGAGTATGAGTATGAGTATGAGTATGAGTATGAGTATGAGTATAAGTATTAGTATGAGTATGAGTACGAGTATTAGTATGAGTATGAGTATGAGTATGAGTTAAAGTATGAGTATGAGTATGAGTATGAGTATGAGTTAAAGTATGAGTATGAGTATGAGTATGTGCATGAGTATGAGTATGTGTATGAGTATGAGTATGAGTATGAGTATGTGTATGAGTATGAGTATGAGTATGAGTATGAGTATGAGTATGAGTATGAGTATGAGTATGAGTATGAGTATAAGTATGAGAATGAGTATGAGTGTGAGTATGAGAATGAGTATGAGCATGTGTATGAGTATGAGTATGATTATGAGTATGAGTATGAGTATGAGTATGAGTATAAGTATTAGTATGAGTATGAGTACGAGTATTAGTATGAGTATGAGTATGATTATGAGTTTATGTGTGAGTATGAGTATGAGCATGAGTATGAGTATGAGTATGAGTATGAGTATGAGTATGAGTATGAGTATGAGTATGAGTATAAGTATGAGTATGAGTATGAGTATGAGTATGAGTATGAGTATGAGTATGAGTATGAGTATGAGTATGAGTATGAGTATAAGTATGAGTATGAGTATGAGTATGAGTATGAGTATGAGTATGTGCATGAGTATGAGTATGTGTATGAGTATGAGTATGAGTATGAGTATGAGTATGAGTATAAGTATGAGTATGAGTATGAGTATGAGTATGAGTATGAGTATGAGTATGAGTATGAGTATGAGTATGAGTATGAGTATGAGTATGAGTATGAGTATGAGTATAAGTATGAGTATGAGTATGAGTATGAGTATGAGTATGAGTATGAGTATGAGTATGAGTATGAGTATGAGTATGAGTATAAGTATTAGTATGAGTATGAGTACGAGTATTAGTATGAGTATGAGTATGAGTATGAGTTTAAGTGTGAGTATGAGTATGAGCATGAGTATGAGTATGAGTATGAGTATGAGTATGAGTATAAGTATTAGTATGAGTATGAGTATGAGTATGAGTATGAGTATGAGTATAAGTATTATTATGAGGATGAGTACGAGTATGAGTATGAGTATGAGTATGAGTATGAGTATGAGTATGAGTATGAGTATAAGTATGAGTATGTGCATGAGTATGAGTATGTGTATGAGTATGAGTATGAGTATGAGTATGTGTATGAGTATGAGTATGAGTATGAGTATGAGTATGAGTATGAGTATGAGTATAAGTATGAGAATGAGTATGAGTGTGAGTATGAGTATGAGTATGAGTATGAGTATGAGTATGACTGTGAGTATGAGTATGAGTATGAGTATGAGTATGAGTACGAGTATGCGTATGAATATGAGTATGAGTATGAGTATGAGTATGAGTATGAGTATGAGTATGAGTACGAGTATGCGTATGAATATGAGTATGAGTATGAGTATGAGTATGAGTATGAGTATGAGTATAAGTATGAGTATGAGTATGAGTATGAGTATGAGTATGAGTATGAGTATGAGTATGAGTATGAGTATGAGTATAAGTATGAGTATGAGTATGAGTATGAGTATAAGTATTAGTATTAGTATGAGTATGAGTACGAGTATTAGTATGAGTATGAGTATGAGTATGAGTTTAAGTATGAGTATGAGTATGAGTATGTGCATGAGTATCAGTATGTGTATGAGTATGAGTATGAGTATGAGTATGAGTATGAGTATGAGTATGAGTATGAGTATGAGTATGAGTATGAGTATGAGTATGAGTATGAGTATGAGTATGAGTATGAGTATGAGTATGAGTATGAGTATGAGTATGAGTATGAGTATGAGTATGAGTATATGTATTAGTATGAGTATGAGTAGGAGTACGAGTAGGAGTACGAGTATGCGTATGAGTATGAGTATGAGTATGAGTATGAGTGTGAGTGTGAGTGCGAATGTGAGTATGAGCATGTGTATGAGTATGAGTATGTGTATGAGTATGAGTATGAGTATGAGTATGAGTATGAGTATGAGTATGAGTATGTGTATGAGTATGAGTATGAGTATGAGTATGAGTATGAGTATGAGTATGAGTTAGAGTATGAGTATGTGTATGAGTATGAGTATGAGTATGAGTATGAGTATGAGTATGAGTGTGAGTGTGAGTGCGAATGTGAGTATGAGCATGTGTATGAGTATGAGTATGAGTATGACTATGAGTATGAGTATGAGTATGAGCATGAGCATGAGCATGAGCATGAGCGTGAGCGTGAGAATAAGCATGAGTATGAGTTTAACTATGAGTATGAGTACGAGTATGCGTGTGAATATGAGTATGAGTATGAGTATGAGTATGAGTATGAGTATGAGTATGAGTATGAGTATGAGTATGAGTTTAAGTGTGAGTATGAGTATGAGCATGAGTATGAGTATGAGTATGAGTATGAGTATGAGTATAAGTATTAGTATGAGTATGAGTACGAGTATTAGTATGAGTATGAGTATGAGTATGAGTTAAAGTATGAGTATGAGTATGAGTATGTGCATGAGTATGAGTATGTGTATGAGTATAAGTATTAGTATGAGTATGAGTACGAGTATTATTATGAGTATGAGTATGAGTATGAGTTTAAGTGTGAGTATGAGTATGAGCATGAGTATGAGTAGGAGTATGAGTATGAGTATGAGTATAAGTATTAGTATGAGTATGAGTACGAGTATTAGTATGAGTATGAGTATGAGTATGAGTTAAAGTATGAGTATGAGTATGAGTATGTGCATGAGTATGAGTATGTGTATGAGTATGAGTATGAGTATGAGTATGAGTATGAGTATAAGTATTAGTATGAGTATGAGTACGAGTATTAGTATGAGTATGAGTATGAGTATGAATATGAGTATGAGTTTAAGTATGAGTATGAGTATGAGTATGTGCATGAGTATGAGTATGTGTATGAGTATGAGTATGAGTATGAGTATGAGTATGAGTATGAGTATGAGTATGAGTATGAGTATGAGTATAAGTATGAGAATGAGTATGAGTGTGAGTATGAGAATGAGTATGAGTATGTGTATGAGTATGAGTTTGAGTATGAGTATGAGTATGAGTATGAGTATGAGTATGAGTATGAGTATGAGTATGAGTATGAGAATGAGTATGAGTATGAGTATGAGTATGAGTATGAGTATGAGTATGAGTATGAGTATGAGTATGAGAATGAGTATGAGTATGAGTATGAGTATAAGTATGAGTATGAGTATGAGTATGAGTATGAGTATGAGTATAAGTATTAGTATGAGTATGAGTACGTGTATTAGTATGAGTATGAGTATGAGTATGAGTTAAAGTATGAGTATGAGTATGAGTATGTGCATGAGTATGAGTATGTGTATGAGTATGAGTATGAGTATGAGTATGTGTATGAGTATGAGTATGAGTATGAGTATGAGTATGAGTATGAGTATAAGTATGGGAATGAGTATGAGTGTGAGTATGAGAATGAGTATGAGTATGTGTATGAGTATGAGTATCAGTATGAGTATGGGTATGAGTATGAGTATGAGTATAAGTATGAGAATGAGTATGAGTGTGAGTATGAGAATGAGTATGAGTATGTGTATGAGTATGAGTTTGAGTATGAGTATGAGTATGAGTATGAGTATGACTATGAGTATGAGTATGAGTATGAGTATAAGTATTAGTATTAGTATTAGTATGAGTACGAGTATTAGTATGAGTATGAGTATGAGAATGAGTATGAGTATGAGTATGAGTAAGAGTATGAGTATGAGTATGAGTGTGAGTATGAGTATGAGTATGAGTTTGAGCATGAGTATGAGTATGAGTATGAGTATGAGTATGAGTATGAGTATGAGTATGAGTTTAAGTATGAGTATGAGTTTAAGTATGAGTATGAGTATGAGTATGAGTATGAGTATGAGTATGAGTATGAGTATGAGTATAAGTATGAGTATGAGTATGAGTATGAGTATGAGTATAAGTATGAGTATGAGTATGAGTATGAGTATGAGTATAAGTATTAGTATGAGTATGAGTACGAGTATGCGTATGAGTATGAGTATGAGTATGAGTATGAGTATGAGTGTGAGTGTGAGTGCGAATGTGAGTATGAGCATGTGCATGAGTATGAGTATGAGTATGACTATGAGTATGAGTATGAGTACGAGCATGAGCATGAGCATGAGCATGAGCGTGAGCGTGAGAATAAGCATGAGTATGAGTTTAACTATGAGTATGAGTACGAGTATGCGTATGAATATGAGTATGAGTATGTGTATGAGTATGAGTATGAGTATGAGTATGAGTATGAGTATAAGTATTAGTATGAGTATGAGTACGAGTATTAGTATGAGTATGAGTATGAGTATGAATATGAGTATGAGTTTAAGTATGAGTATGAGTATGAGTATGTGCATGAGTATGAGTATGTGTATGAGTATGAGTATGAGTATGAGTATGAGTATGAGTATGAGTATGAGTATGAGTATGAGTATGAGTATGAGTATAAGTATGAGAATGAGTATGAGTGTGAGTATGAGAATGAGTATGAGTATGTGTATGAGTATGAGTTTGAGTATGAGTATGAGTATGAGTATGAGTATGAGTATGAGTATGAGTATGAGTATGAGTATGAGTATGAGTATGAGTATGAGTATGAGAATGAGTATGAGTATGAGTATGAGTATAAGTATGAGTATGAGTATGAGTATGAGTATGAGTATGAGTATGAGTATGAGTATGAGTATGAGTATAAGTATTAGTATGAGTATGAGTACGAGTATTAGTATGAGTATGAGTATGAGTTTAAGTGTGAGTATGAGTATGAGCATGAGTATGAGTATGAGTATGAGTATGAGTATGAGTATAAGTATTAGTATGAGTATGAGTACGAGTATTAGTATGAGTATGAGTATGAGTATGAGTTAAAGTATGAGTATGAGAATGAGTATGAGTATGTGTATGAGTATGAGTATCAGTATGAGTATGGGTATGAGTATGAGTATGAGTATAAGTATGAGAATGAGTATGAGTGTGAGTATGAGAATGAGTATGAGTATGTGTATGAGTATGAGTTTGAGTATGAGTATGAGTATGAGTATGAGTATGACTATGAGTATGAGTATGAGTATGAGTATAAGTATTAGTATTAGTATTAGTATGAGTACGAGTATTAGTATGAGTATGAGTATGAGAATGAGTATGAGTATGAGTATGAGTAAGAGTATGAGTATGAGTATGAGTGTGAGTATGAGTATGAGTATGAGTTTGAGCATGAGTATGAGTATGAGTATGAGTATGAGTATGAGTATGAGTATGAGTTTAAGTATGAGTATGAGTTTAAGTATGAGTATGAGTATGAGTATGAGTATGAGTATGAGTATGAGTATGAGTATGAGTATAAGTATGAGTATGAGTATGAGTATGAGTATAAGTATGAGTATGAGTATGAGTATGAGTATGAGTATATGTATTAGTATGAGTATGAGTACGAGTATGCGTATGAGTATGAGTATGAGTATGAGTATGAGTATGAGTGTGAGTGTGAGTGCGAATGTGAGTATGAGCATGTGCATGAGTATGAGTATGAGTATGACTATGAGTATGAGTATGAGTATGAGCATGAGCATGAGCATGAGCATGAGCGTGAGCGTGAGAATAAGCATGAGTATGAGTTTAACTATGAGTATGAGTACGAGTATGCGTATGAATATGAGTATGAGTATGAGTATGAGTATGAGTATGAGTATGAGTATGAGTATGAGTATGAGTATGAGTATAAGTATGAGTATGAGTATGAGTATGAGTATGAGTATGAGTATGAGTATGAGTATGAGTATGAGTATGAGTATGAGTATGAGTATGAGTATGAGTATGAGTATGAGTATGAGTATGAGTATGAGTATGAGTATGAGTATGAGTATGAGTATGAGTATGTGCATGAGTATGAGTATGTGTATGAGTATGAGTATGAGTATGAGTATGAGTATGAGTATGAGTATGTGTATGAGTATGAGTATGAGTATGAGTATGAGTATGAGTATGAGTATGAGTATGAGTATGAGTATGAGTATGAGTTAGAGTATGAGTATGTGTATGAGTATGAGTATGAGTATGAGTATGAGTATGAGTATGAGTATGAGTATGAGTGTGAGTGTGAGTGCGAATGTGAGTATGAGCATGTGTATGAGTATGAGTATGAGTATGAGTATGAGTATGAGTACAAGTATTAGTATGAGTATGAGTACGAGTATTAGTATGAGTATGAGTATGAGTATGAGTATGAGTTTAAGTGTGAGTATGAGTATGAGTATGAGTATGAGTATGAGTATGAGTATGAGTATGAGTATGAGTATAAGTATGAGAATGAGTATGAGTGTGAGTATAAGAATGAGTATGAGTATGTGTATGAGTATGAGTATGATTATGAGTATGAGTATGAGTATGAGTATGAGTATGAGTATGAGTATGAGTATGAGTATGACTATGAGTATGAGTATGAGTATGAGTATGAGTTTAAGTATGAGTATGAGTATGTGCATGAGTATGAGTATGTGTATGAGTATGAGTATGAGTATGAGTTTAAGTGTGAGTATGAGTATGAGTATGAGTATGAGTATAAGTATTAGTATTAGTATGAGTATGAGTACGAGTATTAGTATGAGTATGAGTATGAGTATGAGTATGAGTTTAAGTATGAGTATGAGTATGAGTATGTGCATGAGTATGAGTATGTGTATGAGTATGAGTATGAGTATGAGTATGAGTATGAGTATGAGTATGAGTATGAGTATGAGTATGAGTATGAGTATGAGTATGAGTATGAGTATGAGTATGAGTATGAGTATGAGTATGAGTATGAGTATGAGTATGAGTATGAGCATGAGTATGAGTATGAGTATGAGTATGAGTATAAGTATTAGTATGAGTATGAGTAGGAGTACGAGTAGGAGTACGAGTATGCGTATGAGTATGAGTATGAGTATGAGTATGAGTGTGAGTATGAGTGTGAGTGTGAGTGCGAATGTGAGTACGAGTATGCGTATGAGTATGAGTATGAGTATGAGTATGAGTATGAGTATGAGTATAAGTATGGGAATGAGTATGAGTGTGAGTATGAGAATGAGTATGAGTATGTGTATGAGTATGAGTATCAGTATGAGTATGAGTATGAGTATGAGTATGAGTATGAGTGTGAGTGTGAGTGCGAATGTGAGTATGAGCATGTGTATGAGTATGAGTATGAGTATGAGTATGAGTATGAGTACAAGTATTAGTATGAGTATGAGTACGAGTATTAGTATGAGTATGAGTATGAGTATGAGTATGAGTTTAAGTGTGAGTATGAGTATGAGTATGAGTATGAGTATGAGTATGAGTATGAGTATGAGTATGAGTATAAGTATGAGAATGAGTATGAGTGTGAGTATAAGAATGAGTATGAGTATGTGTATGAGTATGAGTATGATTATGAGTATGAGTATGAGTATGAGTATGAGTATGAGTATGAGTATGAGTATGAGTATGACTATGAGTATGAGTATGAGTATGAGTATGAGTTTAAGTATGAGTATGAGTATGTGCATGAGTATGAGTATGTGTATGAGTATGAGTATGAGTATGAGTTTAAGTGTGAGTATGAGTATGAGTATGAGTATGAGTATAAGTATTAGTATTAGTATGAGTATGAGTACGAGTATTAGTATGAGTATGAGTATGAGTATGAGTATGAGTTTAAGTATGAGTATGAGTATGAGTATGTGCATGAGTATGAGTATGTGTATGAGTATGAGTATGAGTATGAGTATGAGTATGAGTATGAGTATGAGTATGAGTATGAGTATGAGTATGAGTATGAGTATGAGTATGAGTATGAGTATGAGTATGAGTATGAGTATGAGTATGAGTATGAGTATGAGTATGAGCATGAGTATGAGTATGAGTATGAGTATGAGTATAAGTATTAGTATGAGTATGAGTAGGAGTACGAGTAGGAGTACGAGTATGCGTATGAGTATGAGTATGAGTATGAGTATGAGTGTGAGTATGAGTGTGAGTGTGAGTGCGAATGTGAGTACGAGTATGCGTATGAGTATGAGTATGAGTATGAGTATGAGTATGAGTATGAGTATAAGTATGGGAATGAGTATGAGTGTGAGTATGAGAATGAGTATGAGTATGTGTATGAGTATGAGTATCAGTATGAGTATGGGTATGAGTATGAGTATGAGTATAAGTATGAGAATGAGTATGAGTGTGAGTATGAGAATGAGTATGAGTATGTGTATGAGTATGAGTTTGAGTATGAGTATGAGTATGAGTATGAGTATGACTATGAGTATGAGTATGAGTATGAGTATAAGTATCAGTATTAGTATTAGTATGAGTACGAGTATTAGTATGAGTATGAGTATGAGTTTAAGTGTGAGTATGAGTATGAGTATGAGTATGAGTATGAGTATGAGTATGAGTATGAGTATGAGTATAAGTATGAGAATGAGTATGAGTGTGAGTATAAGAATGAGTATGAGTATGTGTATGAGTATGAGTATGATTATGAGTATGAGTATGAGTATGAGTATGAGTATGAGTATGAGTATGAGTATGAGTATGACTATGAGTATGAGTATGAGTATGAGTATGAGTTTAAGTATGAGTATGAGTATGTGCATGAGTATGAGTATGTGTATGTGTATGAGTATGAGTATGAGTATGAGTATGAGTATGAGTATGTGTATGAGTATGAGTATGAGTATGAGTATGAGTATGAGTATGAGTATGAGTATAAGTATGAGAATGAGTATGAGTGTGAGTATGAGAATGAGTATGAGTATGTGTATGAGTATGAGTATGATTATGAGTATGAGTATGAGTATGAGTATAAGTAATAGTATGAGTATGAGTACGAGTATTAGTATGAGTATGAGTATGAGTATGAGTTTATGTGTGAGTATGAGTATGAGCATGAGTATGAGTATGAGTATGAGTATGAGTATGAGTATGAGTATGAGTATGAGTATGAGTATGAGTATAAGTATGAGTATGAGTATGAGTATGAGTATGAGTATGAGTATGAGTATGAGTATGAGTATGAGTATAAGTATGAGTATGAGTATGAGTATGAGTATGAGTATGAGTATGTGCATGAGTATGAGTATGTGTATGAGTATGAGTATGAGTATGAGTATGAGTATGAGTATGAGTATAAGTATGAGTATGAGTATGAGTATGAGTATGAGTATGAGTATGAGTATGAGTATGAGTATGAGTATGAGTATAAGTATTAGTATGAGTATGAGTACGAGTATTAGTATGAGTATGAGTATGAGTATGAGTTTAAGTGTGAGTATGAGTATGAGCATGAGTATGAGTATGAGTATGAGTATGAGTATGAGTATAAGTATTAGTATGAGTATGAGTATGAGTATGAGTATGAGTATAAGTATTAGTATGAGTATGAGTACGAGTATGAGTATGAGTATAAGTATGAGTATGAGTATGAGTATGAGTATGAGTATGAGTATGAGTATGAGTATGAGTATGAGTATGAGTATGAGTATGAGTATGTGCATGAGTATGAGTATGTGTATGAGTATGAGTATGAGTATGAGTATGAGTATGAGTATGAGTATGAGTATGTGTATGAGTATGAGTATGAGTATGAGTATGAGTATGAGTATGAGTATGAGTATGAGTATGAGTATGAGTATGAGTTTAAGTATGAGTATGAGTATGTGCATGAGTATGAGTATTTGTATGAGTATGAGTATGAGTATGAGTTTAAGTGTGAGTATGAGTATGAGTATGAGTATGAGTATAAGTATTAGTATTAGTATGAGTATGAGTACGAGTATTAGTATGAGTATGAGTATGAGTATGAGTTTAAGTATGAGTATGAATATGAGTATGTGCATGAGTATGAGTATGTGTATGAGTATGTGTATGAGTATGAGTATGAGTATGAGTATGAGTATGAGTATGAGTATGAGTATGAGTATGAGTATGAGTATGAGTACGAGTATTAGTATGAGTATGAGTATGAGTTTAAGTGTGAGTATGAGTATGAGCATGAGTATGAGTATGAGTATGAGTATGAGTATGAGTATGAGTATGAGTATAAGTATTAGTATGAGTATGAGTACGAGTATTAGTATGAGTATGAGTATGAGTATGAGTTAAAGTATGAGTATGAGTATGAGTATGTGCATGAGTATGAGTATGTGTATGAGTATGAGTATGAGTATGTGTATGAGTATGAGTCTGAGTATGAGTATGAGTATGAGTATGAGTATGAGTATAAGTATGAGAATGAGTATGAGTGTGAGTATGAGAATGAGTATGAGTATGTGTATGAGTATGAGTATGATTATGAGTATGAGTATGAGTATGAGTATGAGTATGAGTATGAGTATAAGTATTAGTATGAGTATGAGTACGAGTATTAGTATGAGTATGAGTATGAGTATGAGTTTAAGTGTGAGTATGAGTATGAGCATGAGTATGAGTATGAGTATGAGTATGAGTATGAGTATGAGTATGAGTATGAGTATGAGTATAAGTATGAGTATGAGTATGAGTATGAGTATGAGTATGAGTATGAGTATGAGTATGAGTATGAGTATAAGTATGAGTATGAGTATGAGTATGAGTATGAGTATGAGTATGAGTATGAGTATGTGCATGAGTATGAGTATGTGTATGAGTATGAGTATGAGTATGAGTATGAGTATGAGTATGAGTATAAGTATGAGTATGAGTATGAGCATGAGTATGAGTATGAGTATGAGTATGAGTATGAGTATAAGTATTAGTATGAGTATGAGTACGAGTATTAGTATGAGTATGAGTATGAGTATGAGTTTAAGTGTGAGTATGAGTATGAGCATGAGTATGAGTATGAGTATGAGTATGAGTATGAGTATAAGTATTAGTATGAGTATGAGTATGAGTATGAGTATGAGTATGAGTATGAGTATGAGTATAAGTATTAGTATTAGTATGAGTATGAGTACGAGTATTAGTATGAGTATGAGTATGAGTATGAGTTTAAGTGTGAGTATGAGTATGAGCATGAGTATGAGTATGAGTATGAGTATGAGTATGAGTATAAGTATTAGTATGAGTATGAGTACGAGTATTAGTATGAGTATGAGTATGAGTATGAGTTAAAGTATGAGTATGAGTATGAGTATGTGCATGAGTATGAGTATGTGTATGAGTATGAGTATGAGTATGAGTATGTGTATGAGTATGAGTATGAGTATGAGTATCAGTATGAGTATGAGTATAAGTATGGGAATGAGTATGAGTGTGAGTATGAGAATGAGTATGAGTATGTGTATGAGTATGAGTATGAGTATGAGTATGAGTACGAGTATTAGTATGAGTATAAGTATGAGAATGAGTATGAGTGTGAGTATGAGAATGAGTATGAGTATGTGTATGAGTATGAGTTTGAGTATGAGTATGAGTATGAGTATGAGTATGACTATGAGTATGAGTATGAGTATGAGTATAAGTATTAGTATTAGTATTAGTATGAGTACGAGTATTAGTATGAGTATGAGTATGAGAATGAGTATGAGTATGAGTATGAGTAAGAGTATGAGTATGAGTATGAGTGTGAGTATGAGTATGAGTATGAGTATGAGTATGAGTATGAGTATGAGTATGAGTATGAGTATGAGTATAAGTATGAGTATGAGTATGAGTATGAGTATGAGTATAAGTATGAGTATGAGTATGAGTATGAGTATGAGTATAAGTATTAGTATGAGTATGAGTACGAGTATGCGTATGAGTATGAGTATGAGTATGAGTATGAGTATGAGTGTGAGTGTGAGTGCGAATGTGAGTATGAGCATGTGTATGAGTATGAGTATGAGTATGACTATGAGTATGAGTATGAGAATGAGCATGAGCATGAGCATGAGCATGAGCGTGAGCGTGAGAATAAGCATGAGTATGAGTTTAACTATGAGTATGAGTACGAGTATGCGTATGAATATGAGTATGAGTATGAGTATGAGTATGAGTATGAGTATGAGTATGAGTATGAGTATAAGTATGAGTATGAGTATGAGTATGAGTATGAGTATGAGTATGAGTATGAGTATGAGTATGAGTATGAGTATGAGTATGAGTATGAGTATGAGTATGAGTATGAGTATGAGTATGTGCATGAGTATGAGTATGTGTATGAGTATGAGTATGTGTATGAGTATGAGTATGAGTATGAGTATGTGTATGAGTATGAGTATGAGTATGAGTATGAGTATGAGTATGAGTATGAGTATGAGTATGAGTATGAGTATGAGTATGAGTTAGAGTATGAGTATGTGTATGAGTATGAGTATGAGTATGAGTATGAGTATGAGTATGAGTATGAGTGTGAGTGTGAGTGCGAATGTGTGTATGAGCATGTGTATGAGTATGAGTATGAGTATGAGTATGAGTATGAGTATGAGTATAAGTATTAGTATGAGTATGAGTACGAGTATTAGTATGAGTATGAGTATGAGTATGAGTTTAAGTGTGAGTATGAGTATGAGCATGAGTATGAGTATGAGTATGAGTATGAGTATGAGTATAAGTATTAGTATGAGTATGAGTACGAGTATTAGTATGAGTATGAGTATGAGTATGAGTTAAAGTATGAGTATGAGTATGAGTATGTGCATGAGTATGAGTATGTGTATGAGTATGAGTGTGAGTATGAGAATGAGTATGAGTATGTGTATGAGTATGAGTATGATTATGAGTATGAGTATGAGTATGAGTATGAGTATAAGTAATAGTATGAGTATGAGTACGAGTATTAGTATGAGTATGAGTATGAGTATGAGTTTATGTGTGAGTATGAGTATGAGCATGAGTATGAGCATGAGTATGAGTATGAGTATGAGTATGAGTATGAGTATAAGTATGAGTATGAGTATGAGAATGAGTATGAGTATGAGTATGAGTATGAGTATGAGTATGAGTATAAGTATGAGTATGAGTATGAGTATGAGTATGAGTATGAGTATGTGCATGAGTATGAGTATGTGTATGAGTATGAGTATGAGTATGAGTATGAGTATGAGTATGAGTATAAGTATGAGTATGAGTATGAGTATGAGTATGAGTATGAGTATGAGTATGAGTATGAGTATGAGTATAAGTATGAGTATGAGTATGAGTATGAGTATGAGTATGAGTATGTGCATGAGTATGAGTATGAGTATGAGTATGAGTATGAGTATGAGTATGTGCATGAGTATGAGTATGTGTATGAGTATGAGTATGAGTATGAGTATGAGTATGAGTATGAGTATGAGTATGAGTATGTGTATGAGTATGAGTATGAGTATGAGTATGAGTATGAGTATGAGTATGAGTATGAGTATGAGTATGAGTATGAGTTAGAGTATGAGTATGTGTATGAGTATGAGTATGAGTATGAGTATGAGTATGAGTATGAGTATGAGTGTGAGTGTGAGTGCGAATGTGTGTATGAGCATGTGTATGAGTATGAGTATGAGTATGAGTATGAGTATGAGTATAAGTATTAGTATGAGTATGAGTACGAGTATTAGTATGAGTATGAGTATGAGTATGAGTTTAAGTGTGAGTATGAGTATGAGCATGAGTATGAGTATGAGTATGAGTATGAGTATGAGTATAAGTATTAGTATGAGTATGAGTACGAGTATTAGTATGAGTATGAGTATGAGTATGAGTTAAAGTATGAGTATGAGTATGAGTATGTGCATGAGTATGAGTATGTGTATGAGTATGAGTATGAGTATGAGTATGTGTATGAGTATGAGTATGAGTATGAGTATGAGTATGAGTATGAGTATAAGTATGAGTATGAGTATGAGTATGAGTATGAGTATGAGTATGAGTATAAGTATGAGTATGAGTATGAGCATGAGTATGAGTATGAGTATGAGTATGAGTATGAGTATAAGTATTAGTATGAGTATGAGTACGAGTATTAGTATGAGTATGAGTATGAGTATGAGTTTAATTGTGAGTATGAGTATGAGCATGAGTATGAGTATGAGTATGAGTATGAGTATGAGTATAAGTATTAGTATGAGTATGGGTATGAGTATGAGTATGAGTATGAGTATGAGTATGAGTATAAGTATTAGTATGAGTATGAGTACGAGTATTAGTATGAGTATGAGTATGAGTATGAGTTTAAGTGTGAGTATGAGTATGAGCATGAGTATGAGTATGAGTATGAGTATGAGTATGAGTATAAGTATTAGTATGAGTATGAGTACGAGTATTAGTATGAGTATGAGTATGAGTATGAGTTAAAGTATGAGTATGAGTATGAGTATGTGCATGAGTATGAGTATGTGTATGAGTATGAGTATGAGTATGAGTATGAGTATGAGTATGAGTATGAGTATGAGTATGAGTATGAGTATGAGTATGAGTATGAGTATGAGTATGAGTATGAGTATGAGTATGAGTATGAGTATGAGTATGAGTATGAGTATGAGTATGAGTATGAGCATGAGTATGAGTATGAGTATGAGTATGAGTATAAGTATTAGTATGAGTATGAGTAGGAGTACGAGTAGGAGTACGAGTATGCGTATGAGTATGAGTATGAGTATGAGTATGAGTGTGAGTATGAGTGTGAGTGTGAGTGCGAATGTGAGTACGAGTATGCGTATGAGTATGAGTATGAGTATGAGTATGAGTATGAGTATGAGTATAAGTATGGGAATGAGTATGAGTGTGAGTATGAGAATGAGTATGAGTATGTGTATGAGTATGAGTATCAGTATGAGTATGGGTATGAGTATGAGTATGAGTATAAGTATGAGAATGAGTATGAGTGTGAGTATGAGAATGAGTATGAGTATGTGTATGAGTATGAGTTTGAGTATGAGTATGAGTATGAGTATGAGTATGACTATGAGTATGAGTATGAGTATGAGTATAAGTATTAGTATTAGTATTAGTATGAGTACGAGTATTAGTATGAGTATGAGTATGAGAATGAGTATGAGTATGAGTATGAGTAAGAGTATGAGTATGAGTATGAGTGTGAGTATGAGTATGAGTATGAGTTTGAGCATGAGTATGAGTATGAGTATGAGTATGAGTATGAGTATGAGTATGAGTTTAAGTATGAGTATGAGTTTAAGTATGAGTATGAGTATGAGTATGAGTATGAGTATGAGTATGAGTATGAGTATAAGTATAAGTATGAGTATGAGTATGAGTATGAGTATGAGTATAAGTATGAGTATGAGTATGAGTATGAGTATGAGTATAAGTATTAGTATGAGTATGAGTACGAGTATGCGTATGAGTATGAGTATGAGTATGAGTATGAGTATGAGTGTGAGTGTGAGTGCGAATGTGAGTATGAGCATGTGCATGAGTATGAGTATGAGTATGACTATGAGTATGAGTATGAGTATGAGCATGAGCATGAGCATGAGCATGAGCGTGAGCGTGAGAATAAGCATGAGTATGAGTTTAACTATGAGTATGAGTACGAGTATGCGTATGAATATGAGTATGAGTATGAGTATGAGTATGAGTATGAGTATGAGTATGAGTATGAGTATGAGTATAAGTATGAGTATGAGTATCAGTATGAGTATGAGTATGAGTATGAGTATGAGTATGAGTATGAGTATGAGTATGAGTATGAGTATGAGTATGAGTATGAGTATGAGTATGAGTATGAGTATGAGTATGAGTATGAGTATGTGCATGAGTATGAGTATGAGTATGAGTATGTGTATGAGTATGAGTATGAGTATGAGTATCAGTATGAGTATGAGTATAAGTATGGGAATGAGTATGAGTGTGAGTATGAGAATGAGTATGAGTATGTGTATGAGTATGAGTATCAGTATGAGTATGGGTATGAGTATGAGTATGAGTATAAGTATGAGAATGAGTATGAGTGTGAGTATGAGAATGAGTATGAGTATGTGTATGAGTATGAGTTTGAGTATGAGTATGAGTATGAGTATGACTATGAGTATGAGTATGAGTATGAGTATAAGTATTAGTATTAGTATTAGTATGAGTACGAGTATTAGTATGAGTATGAGTATGAGAATGAGTATGAGTATGAGTATGAGTAAGAGTATGAGTATGAGTATGAGTGTGAGTATGAGTATGAGTATGAGTATGAGTATGAGTATGAGTATGAGTATGAGTATGAGTATAAGTATGAGTATGAGTATGAGTATGAGTATGAGTATAAGTATGAGTATGAGTATGAGTATGAGTATGAGTATAAGTATTAGTATGTGTATGAGTACGAGTATGCGTATGAGTATGAGTATGAGTATGAGTATGAGTATGAGTGTGAGTGTGAGTGCGAATGTGAGTATGAGCATGTGTATGAGTATGAGTATGAGTATGACTATGAGTATGAGTATGAGAATGAGCATGAGCATGAGCATGAGCGTGAGCGTGAGAATAAGCATGAGTATGAGTTTAACTATGAGTATGAGTACGAGTATGCGTATGAATATGAGTATGAGTATGAGTATGAGTATGAGTATGAGTATGAGTATGAGTATGAGTATGAGTATGAGTATGAGTATGAGTATGAGTATAAGTATGAGTATGAGTATGAGTATGAGTATGAGTATGAGTATGAGTATGAGTATGAGTATGAGTATGAGTATGAGTATGAGTATGAGTATGAGTATGAGTATGAGTATGAGTATGAGTATGAGTATGAGTATGAGTATGAGTATGAGTATGTGCATGAGTATGAGTATGTGTATGAGTATGAGTATGAGTATGAGTATGAGTATGAGTATGAGTATGTGTATGAGTATGAGTATGAGTATGAGTATGAGTATGAGTATGAGTATGAGTATGAGTATGAGTATGAGTTAGAGTATGAGTATGTGTATGAGTATGAGTATGAGTATGAGTATGAGTATGAGTATGAGTATGAGTGTGAGTGTGAGTGCGAATGTGTGTATGAGCATGTGTATGAGTATGAGTATGAGTATGAGTATGAGTATGAGTATGAGTATGAGTATGAGTATGAGTATAAGTATTAGTATGAGTATGAGTACGAGTATTAGTATCAGTATGAGTATGAGTATGAGTTTAAGTGTGAGTATGAGTATGAGCATGAGTATGAGTATGAGTATGAGTATGAGTATGAGTATAAGTATTAGTATGAGTATGAGTACGAGTATTAGTATGAGTATGAGTATGAGTATGAGTTAAAGTATGAGTATGAGTATGAGTATGTGCATGAGTATGAGTATGTGTATGAGTATGAGTATGAGTATGAGTATGTGTATGAGTATGAGTATGAGTATGAGTATGAGTATGAGTATGAGTATAAGTATGAGAATGAGTATGAGTGTGAGTATGAGAATGAGTATGAGTATGTGTATGAGTATGAGTATGATTATGAGTATGAGTATGAGTATGAGTATGAGTATGAGTATGAGTATGACTATGAGTATGAGTATGAGTATGAGTTTAAGTATGAGTATGAGTATGAGTATGTGCATGAGTATGAGTATGTGTATGAGTATGAGTATGAGTATGAGTTTAAGTGTGAGTATGAGTATGAGTATGAGTATGAGTATGAGTATGAGTATGTGTATGAGTATGAGTATGAGTATGAGTATGAGTATGAGTATGAGTATGAGTATGAGTATGAGTATGAGTATGAGTTAGAGTATGAGTATGTGTATGAGTATGAGTATGAGTATGAGTATGAGTATGAGTATGAGTATGAGTGTGAGTGTGAGTGCGAATGTGTGTATGAGCATGTGTATGAGTATGAGTATGAGTATGAGTATGAGTATGAGTATAAGTATTAGTATGAGTATGAGTACGAGTATTAGTATGAGTATGAGTATGAGTATGAGTTTAAGTGTGAGTATGAGTATGAGCATGAGTATGAGTATGAGTATGAGTATGAGTATGAGTATAAGTATTAGTATGAGTATGAGTACGAGTATTAGTATGAGTATGAGTATGAGTATGAGTTAAAGTATGAGTATGAGTATGAGTATGTGCATGAGTATGAGTATGTGTATGAGTATGAGTATGAGTATGAGTATGTGTATGAGTATGAGTATGAGTATGAGTATGAGTATGAGTATGAGTATAAGTATGAGTATGAGTATGAGTATGAGTATGAGTATGAGTATGAGTATAAGTATGAGTATGAGTATGAGCATGAGTATGAGTATGAGTATGAGTATGAGTATGAGTATAAGTATTAGTATGAGTATGAGTACGAGTATTAGTATGAGTATGAGTATGAGTATGAGTTTAAGTGTGAGTATGAGTATGAGCATGAGTATGAGTATGAGTATGAGTATGAGTATGAGTATAAGTATTAGTATGAGTATGGGTATGAGTATGAGTATGAGTATGAGTATGAGTATGAGTATAAGTATTAGTATGAGTATGAGTACGAGTATTAGTATGAGTATGAGTATGAGTATGAGTTTAAGTGTGAGTATGAGTATGAGCATGAGTATGAGTATGAGTATGAGTATGAGTATGAGTATGAGTATAAGTATTAGTATGAGTATGAGTACGAGTATTAGTATGAGTATGAGTATGAGTATGAGTTAAAGTATGAGTATGAGTATGAGTATGTGCATGAGTATGAGTATGTGTATGAGTATGAGTATGAGTATGAGTATGAGTATGAGTATGAGTATGAGTATGAGTATGAGTATGAGTATGAGTATGAGTATGAGTATGAGTATGAGTATGAGTATGAGTATGAGTATGAGTATGAGTATGAGTATGAGTATGAGTATGAGTATGAGCATGAGTATGAGTATGAGTATGAGTATGAGTATAAGTATTAGTATGAGTATGAGTAGGAGTACGAGTAGGAGTACGAGTATGCGTATGAGTATGAGTATGAGTATGAGTATGAGTGTGAGTATGAGTGTGAGTGTGAGTGCGAATGTGAGTACGAGTATGCGTATGAGTATGAGTATGAGTATGAGTATGAGTATGAGTATGAGTATAAGTATGGGAATGAGTATGAGTGTGAGTATGAGAATGAGTATGAGTATGTGTATGAGTATGAGTATCAGTATGAGTATGGGTATGAGTATGAGTATGAGTATAAGTATGAGAATGAGTATGAGTGTGAGTATGAGAATGAGTATGAGTATGTGTATGAGTATGAGTTTGAGTATGAGTATGAGTATGAGTATGAGTATGACTATGAGTATGAGTATGAGTATGAGTATAAGTATTAGTATTAGTATTAGTATGAGTACGAGTATTAGTATGAGTATGAGTATGAGAATGAGTATGAGTATGAGTATGAGTAAGAGTATGAGTATGAGTATGAGTGTGAGTATGAGTATGAGTATGAGTTTGAGCATGAGTATGAGTATGAGTATGAGTATGAGTATGAGTATGAGTATGAGTATGAGTTTAAGTATGAGTATGAGTTTAAGTATGAGTATGAGTATGAGTATGAGTATGAGTATGAGTATGAGTATGAGTATAAGTATAAGTATGAGTATGAGTATGAGTATGAGTATGAGTATAAGTATGAGTATGAGTATGAGTATGAGTATGAGTATAAGTATTAGTATGAGTATGAGTACGAGTATGCGTATGAGTATGAGTATGAGTATGAGTATGAGTATGAGTGTGAGTGTGAGTGCGAATGTGAGTATGAGCATGTGCATGAGTATGAGTATGAGTATGACTATGAGTATGAGTATGAGTATGAGCATGAGCATGAGCATGAGCATGAGCGTGAGCGTGAGAATAAGCATGAGTATGAGTTTAACTATGAGTATGAGTACGAGTATGCGTATGAATATGAGTATGAGTATGAGTATGAGTATGAGTATGAGTATGAGTATGAGTATGAGTATGAGTATAAGTATGAGTATGAGTATCAGTATGAGTATGAGTATGAGTATGAGTATGAGTATGAGTATGAGTATGAGTATGAGTATGAGTATGAGTATGAGTATGAGTATGAGTATGAGTATGAGTATGAGTATGAGTATGAGTATGTGCATGAGTATGAGTATGAGTATGAGTATGTGTATGAGTATGAGTATGAGTATGAGTATCAGTATGAGTATGAGTATAAGTATGGGAATGAGTATGAGTGTGAGTATGAGAATGAGTATGAGTATGTGTATGAGTATGAGTATCAGTATGAGTATGGGTATGAGTATGAGTATGAGTATAAGTATGAGAATGAGTATGAGTGTGAGTATGAGAATGAGTATGAGTATGTGTATGAGTATGAGTTTGAGTATGAGTATGAGTATGAGTATGACTATGAGTATGAGTATGAGTATGAGTATAAGTATTAGTATTAGTATTAGTATGAGTACGAGTATTAGTATGAGTATGAGTATGAGAATGAGTATGAGTATGAGTATGAGTAAGAGTATGAGTATGAGTATGAGTGTGAGTATGAGTATGAGTATGAGTATGAGTATGAGTATGAGTATGAGTATGAGTATGAGTATAAGTATGAGTATGAGTATGAGTATGAGTATGAGTATAAGTATGAGTATGAGTATGAGTATGAGTATGAGTATAAGTATTAGTATGTGTATGAGTACGAGTATGCGTATGAGTATGAGTATGAGTATGAGTATGAGTATGAGTGTGAGTGTGAGTGCGAATGTGAGTATGAGCATGTGTATGAGTATGAGTATGAGTATGACTATGAGTATGAGTATGAGAATGAGCATGAGCATGAGCATGAGCGTGAGCGTGAGAATAAGCATGAGTATGAGTTTAACTATGAGTATGAGTACGAGTATGCGTATGAATATGAGTATGAGTATGAGTATGAGTATGAGTATGAGTATGAGTATGAGTATGAGTATGAGTATGAGTATGAGTATGAGTATGAGTATAAGTATGAGTATGAGTATGAGTATGAGTATGAGTATGAGTATGAGTATGAGTATGAGTATGAGTATGAGTATGAGTATGAGTATGAGTATGAGTATGAGTATGAGTATGAGTATGAGTATGAGTATGAGTATGAGTATGAGTATGAGTATGTGCATGAGTATGAGTATGTGTATGAGTATGAGTATGAGTATGAGTATGAGTATGAGTATGAGTATGTGTATGAGTATGAGTATGAGTATGAGTATGAGTATGAGTATGAGTATGAGTATGAGTATGAGTATGAGTTAGAGTATGAGTATGTGTATGAGTATGAGTATGAGTATGAGTATGAGTATGAGTATGAGTATGAGTGTGAGTGTGAGTGCGAATGTGTGTATGAGCATGTGTATGAGTATGAGTATGAGTATGAGTATGAGTATGAGTATGAGTATGAGTATGAGTATGAGTATAAGTATTAGTATGAGTATGAGTACGAGTATTAGTATCAGTATGAGTATGAGTATGAGTTTAAGTGTGAGTATGAGTATGAGCATGAGTATGAGTATGAGTATGAGTATGAGTATGAGTATAAGTATTAGTATGAGTATGAGTACGAGTATTAGTATGAGTATGAGTATGAGTATGAGTTAAAGTATGAGTATGAGTATGAGTATGTGCATGAGTATGAGTATGTGTATGAGTATGAGTATGAGTATGAGTATGTGTATGAGTATGAGTATGAGTATGAGTATGAGTATGAGTATGAGTATAAGTATGAGAATGAGTATGAGTGTGAGTATGAGAATGAGTATGAGTATGTGTATGAGTATGAGTATGATTATGAGTATGAGTATGAGTATGAGTATGAGTATGAGTATGAGTATGACTATGAGTATGAGTATGAGTATGAGTTTAAGTATGAGTATGAGTATGAGTATGTGCATGAGTATGAGTATGTGTATGAGTATGAGTATGAGTATGAGTTTAAGTGTGAGTATGAGTATGAGTATGAGTATGAGTATAAGTATTAGTATTAGTATGAGTATGAGTACGAGTATTAGTATGAGTATGAGTATGAGTATGAGTTTAAGTATGAGTATGAGTATGAGTATGTGCATGAGTATGAGTATGTGTATGAGTATGAGTATGAGTATGAGTATGAGTATGAGTATGAGTATGAGTATGAGTATGAGTATGAGTATGAGTATGAGTATGAGTATGAGTATAAGTATGAGTATGAGTATGAGTATGAGTATGAGTATGAGTATGAGTATGAGTATGAGTATGAGTATGAGTATGTGCATGAGTATGAGTATGTGTATGAGTATGAGTATGAGTATGAGTATGAGTATGAGTATGTGTATGAGTATGAGTATGAGTATGAGTATGAGTATGAGTATGAGTATGAGTATAAGTATGAGAATGAGTATGAGTGTGAGTATGAGAATGAGTATGAGTATGTGTATGAGTATGAGTATGATTATGAGTATGAGTATGAGTATGAGTATAAGTAATAGTATGAGTATGAGTACGAGTATTAGTATGAGTATGAGTATGAGTATGAGTTTATGTGTGAGTATGAGTATGAGCATGAGTATGAGTATGAGTATGAGTATGAGTATGAGTATGAGTATGAGTATGAGTATGAGTATGAGTATAAGTATGAGTATGAGTATGAGTATGAGTATGAGTATGAGTATGAGTATGAGTATGAGTATGAGTATAAGTATGAGTATGAGTATGAGTATGAGTATGAGTATGAGTATGTGCATGAGTATGAGTATGTGTATGAGTATGAGTATGAGTATGAGTATGAGTATGAGTATGAGTATAAGTATGAGTATGAGTATGAGTATGAGTATGAGTATGAGTATGAGTATGAGTATGAGTATGAGTATGAGTATAAGTATTAGTATGAGTATGAGTACGAGTATTAGTATGAGTATGAGTATGAGTATGAGTTTAAGTGTGAGTATGAGTATGAGCATGAGTATGAGTATGAGTATGAGTATGAGTATGAGTATGTGTATGAGTATGAGTATGAGTATGAGTATGAGTATGAGTATAAGTATTAGTATGAGTATGAGTACGAGTATGAGTATGAGTTTAAGTATGAGTATGAGTATGTGCATGAGTATGAGTATGAGTATGTGTATGAGTATGAGTATGAGTATGAGTATGAGTATGAGTATGAGTATGAGTATGAGTATGAGTATGAGTATGAGTTTAAATATGAGTATGAGTATGTGCATGAGTATGAGTATTTGTATGAGTATGAGTATGAGTATGAGTTTAAGTGTGAGTATGAGTATGAGTATGAGTATGAGTATAAGTATTAGTATTAGTATGAGTATGAGTACGAGTATTAGTATGAGTATGAGTATGAGTATGAGTTTAAGTATGAGTATGAATATGAGTATGTGCATGAGTATGAGTATGTGTATGAGTATGTGT
This sequence comes from Andrena chrysosceles, assembly GCA_963855975.1. Taxonomy (NCBI): domain Eukaryota; kingdom Metazoa; phylum Arthropoda; class Insecta; order Hymenoptera; family Andrenidae; genus Andrena; species Andrena chrysosceles. Next base: position 1,137,810 of record CAWLCU010000601.1, read on the forward strand.
ATGAGTATGAGTATGAGTATGAGTATGAGTATGAGTATGAGTATGAGTATGAGTATGAGTATGAGTATGAGTATGAGTACGAGTATTAGTATGAGTATGAGTATGAGTTTAAGTGTGAGTATGAGTATGAGCATGAGTATGAGTATGAGTATGAGTATGAGTATGAGTATGAGTATGAGTATGAGTATAAGTATTAGTATGAGTATGAGTACGAGTATTAGTATGAGTATGAGTATGAGTATGAGTTAAAGTATGAGTATGAGTATGAGTATGTGCATGAGTATGAGTATGTGTATGAGTATGAGTATGAGTATGAGTATGTGTATGAGTATGAGTCTGAGTATGAGTATGAGTATGAGTATGAGTATGAGTATAAGTATGAGAATGAGTATGAGTGTGAGTATGAGAATGAGTATGAGTATGTGTATGAGTATGAGTATGATTATGAGTATGAGTATGAGTATGAGTATGAGTATGAGTATAAGTATTAGTATGAGTATGAGTACGAGTATTAGTATGAGTATGAGTATGAGTATGAGTTTAAGTGTGAGTATGAGTATGAGCATGAGTATGAGTATGAGTATGAGTATGAGTATGAGTATGAGTATGAGTATGAGTATAAGTATGAGTATGAGTATGAGTATGAGTATGAGTATGAGTATGAGTATGAGTATGAGTATGAGTATGAGTATGAGTATAAGTATGAGTATGAGTATGAGTATGAGTATGAGTATGAGTATGAGTATGAGTATGTGCATGAGTATGAGTATGTGTATGAGTATGAGTATGAGTATGAGTATGAGTATGAGTATAAGTATGAGTATGAGTATGAGCATGAGTATGAGTATGAGTATGAGTATGAGTATGAGTATAAGTATTAGTATGAGTATGAGTACGAGTATTAGTATGAGTATGAGTATGAGTATGAGTTTAAGTGTGAGTATGAGTATGAGCATGAGTATGAGTATGAGTATGAGTATGAGTATGAGTATAAGTATTAGTATGAGTATGAGTATGAGTATGAGTATGAGTATGAGTATGAGTATGAGTATAAGTATTAGTATGAGTATGAGTACGAGTATTAGTATGAGTATGAGTATGAGTATGAGTTTAAGTGTGAGTATGAGTATGAGCATGAGTATGAGTATGAGTATGAGTATGAGTATGAGTATAAGTATTAGTATGAGTATGAGTACGAGTATTAGTATGAGTATGAGTATGAGTATGAGTTAAAGTATGAGTATGAGTATGAGTATGTGCATGAGTATGAGTATGTGTATGAGTATGAGTATGAGTATGAGTATGTGTATGAGTATGAGTATGAGTATGAGTATCAGTATGAGTATGAGTATAAGTATGGGAATGAGTATGAGTGTGAGTATGAGAATGAGTATGAGTATGTGTATGAGTATGAGTATGAGTATGAGTATGAGTACGAGTATTAGTATGAGTATAAGTATGAGAATGAGTATGAGTGTGAGTATGAGAATGAGTATGAGTATGTGTATGAGTATGAGTTTGAGTATGAGTATGAGTATGAGTATGAGTATGACTATGAGTATGAGTATGAGTATGAGTATAAGTATTAGTATTAGTATTAGTATGAGTACGAGTATTAGTATGAGTATGAGTATGAGAATGAGTATGAGTATGAGTATGAGTAAGAGTATGAGTATGAGTATGAGTGTGAGTATGAGTATGAGTATGAGTATGAGTATGAGTATGAGTATGAGTATGAGTATGAGTATGAGTATGAGTATAAGTATGAGTATGAGTATGAGTATGAGTATGAGTATAAGTATGAGTATGAGTATGAGTATGAGTATGAGTATAAGTATTAGTATGAGTATGAGTACGAGTATGCGTATGAGTATGAGTATGAGTATGAGTATGAGTATGAGTGTGAGTGTGAGTGCGAATGTGAGTATGAGCATGTGTATGAGTATGAGTATGAGTATGACTATGAGTATGAGTATGAGAATGAGCATGAGCATGAGCATGAGCATGAGCGTGAGCGTGAGAATAAGCATGAGTATGAGTTTAACTATGAGTATGAGTACGAGTATGCGTATGAATATGAGTATGAGTATGAGTATGAGTATGAGTATGAGTATGAGTATGAGTATGAGTATAAGTATGAGTATGAGTATGAGTATGAGTATGAGTATGAGTATGAGTATGAGTATGAGTATGAGTATGAGTATGAGTATGAGTATGAGTATGAGTATGAGTATGAGTATGAGTATGTGCATGAGTATGAGTATGTGTATGAGTATGAGTATGAGTATGAGTATGAGTATGAGTATGAGTATGTGTATGAGTATGAGTATGAGTATGAGTATGAGTATGAGTATGAGTATGAGTATGAGTATGAGTATGAGTATGAGTTAGAGTATGAGTATGTGTATGAGTATGAGTATGAGTATGAGTATGAGTATGAGTATGAGTATGAGTGTGAGTGTGAGTGCGAATGTGTGTATGAGCATGTGTATGAGTATGAGTATGCGTATGAGTATGAGTATGAGTATGAGTATGAGTGTGAGTGTGAGTGCGAATGTGAGTATGAGCATGTGCATGAGTATGAGTATGAGTATGACTATGAGTATGAGTATGAGTATGAGCATGAGCATGAGCATGAGCATGAGCGTGAGCGTGAGAATAAGCATGAGTATGAGTTTAACTATGAGTATGAGTACGAGTATGCGTATGAATATGAGTATGAGTATGAGTATGAGTATGAGTATGAGTATGAGTATGAGTATGAGTATAAGTATGAGTATGAGTATCAGTATGAGTATGAGTATGAGTATGAGTATGAGTATGAGTATGAGTATGAGTATGAGTATGAGTATGAGTATGAGTATGAGTATGAGTATGAGTATGAGTATGAGTATGAGTATGAGTATGAGTATGTGCATGAGTATGAGTATGAGTATGAGTATGTGTATGAGTATGAGTATGAGTATGAGTATCAGTATGAGTATGAGTATAAGTATGGGAATGAGTATGAGTGTGAGTATGAGAATGAGTATGAGTATGTGTATGAGTATGAGTATCAGTATGAGTATGGGTATGAGTATGAGTATGAGTATAAGTATGAGAATGAGTATGAGTGTGAGTATGAGAATGAGTATGAGTATGTGTATGAGTATGAGTTTGAGTATGAGTATGAGTATGAGTATGAGTATGAGTATGAGTATAAGTATGAGAATGAGTATGAGTGTGAGTATGAGAATGAGTATGAGTATGTGTATGAGTATGAGTATGATTATGAGTATGAGTATGAGTATGAGTATGAGTATGAGTATAAGTATTAGTATGAGTATGAGTACGAGTATTAGTATGAGTATGAGTATGAGTATGAGTTTAAGTGTGAGTATGAGTATGAGCATGAGTATGAGTATGAGTATGAGTATGAGTATGAGTATGAGTATGAGTATGAGTATGAGTATGAGTATAAGTATGAGTATGAGTATGAGTATGAGTATGAGTATGAGTATGAGTATAAGTATGAGTATGAGTATGAGCATGAGTATGAGTATGAGTATGAGTATGAGTATGAGTATAAGTACTAGTATGAGTATGAGTACGAGTATTAGTATGAGTATGAGTATGAGTATGAGTTTAAGTGTGAGTATGAGTATGAGCATGAGTATGAGTATGAGTATGAGTATGAGTATGAGTATAAGTATTAGTATGAGTATGAGTATGAGTATGAGTATGAGTATGAGTATGAGTATGAGTATAAGTATTAGTATGAGTATGAGTACGAGTATTAGTATGAGTATGAGTATGAGTATGAGTTTAAGTGTGAGTATGAGTATGAGCATGAGTATGAGTATGAGTATGAGTATGAGTATGAGTATAAGTATTAGTATGAGTATGAGTACGAGTATTAGTATGAGTATGAGTATGAGTATGAGTTAAAGTATGAGTATGAGTATGAGTATGTGCATGAGTATGAGTATGTGTATGAGTATGAGTATGAGTATGAGTATGTGTATGAGTATGAGTATGAGTATGAGTATGAGTATGAGTATGAGTATAAGTATTAGTATGAGTATGAGTACGAGTATTAGTATGAGTATGAGTATGAGTATGAGTTTAAGTGTGAGTATGAGTATGAGCATGAGTATGAGTATGAGTATGAGTATGAGTATGAGTATGAGTATGAGTATGAGTATGAGTATAAGTATGAGTATGAGTATGAGTATGAGTATGAGTATGAGTATGAGTATAAGTATGAGTATGAGTATGAGCATGAGTATGAGTATGAGTATGAGTATGAGTATGAGTATAAGTATTAGTATGAGTATGAGTACGAGTATTAGTATGAGTATGAGTATGAGTATGAGTATGAGCATGAGTATGAGTATGAGTATGAGTATGAGTATGAGTAGAAGTATTAGTATGAGTATGAGTACGAGTATTAGTATGAGTATGAGAATGAGTATGAGTTAAAGTATGAGTATGAGTATGAGTATGTGCATGAGTATGAGTATGTGTATGAGTATGAGTATGAGTATGAGTATGTGTATGAGTATGAGTATGAGTATGAGTATGAGTATGAGTATGAGTATAAGTATGAGAATGAGTATGAGTGTGAGTATGAGAATGAGTATGAGTATGTGTATGAGTATGAGTATGATTATGAGTATGAGTATGAGTATGAGTATGAGTATGAGTATGAGTATGACTATGAGTATGAGTATGAGTATGAGTTTAAGTATGAGTATGAGTATGAGTATGTGCATGAGTATGAGTATGTGTATGAGTATGAGTATGAGTATGAGTTTAAGTGTGAGTATGAGTATGAGTATGAGTATGAGTATAAGTATTAGTATTAGTATGAGTATGAGTACGAGTATTAGTATGAGTATGAGTATGAGTATGAGTTTAAGTATGAGTATGAGTATGAGTATGTGCATGAGTATGAGTATGTGTATGAGTATGAGTATGAGTATGAGTATGAGTATGAGTATGAGTATGAGTATGAGTATGAGTATGAGTATGAGTATGAGTATAAGTATGAGTATGAGTATGAGTATGAGTATGAGTATGAGTATGAGTATGAGTATGAGTATGAGTATGTGCATGAGTATGAGTATGTGTATGAGTATGAGTATGAGTATGAGTATGAGTATGAGTATGAGTATGTGTATGAGTATGAGTATGAGTATGAGTATGAGTATGAGTATGAGTATGAGTATAAGTATGAGAATGAGTATGAGTGTGAGTATGAGAATGAGTATGAGTATGTGTATGAGTATGAGTATGATTATGAGTATGAGTATGAGTATGAGTATAAGTAATAGTATGAGTATGAGTACGAGTATTAGTATGAGTATGAGTATGAGTATGAGTTAAAGTATGAGTATGAGTATGAGTATGTGCATGAGTATGAGTATGTGTATGAGTATGAGTATGAGTATGAGTATGTGTATGAGTATGAGTATGAGTATGAGTATGAGTATGAGTATGAGTATGAGTATGAGTATAAGTATGAGAATGAGTATGAGTGTGAGTATGAGAATGAGTATGAGTATGTGTATGAGTATGAGTATGATTATGAGTATGAGTATGAGTATGAGTATGAGTATGAGTATGAGTATAAGTATTAGTATGAGTATGAGTACGAGTATTAGTATGAGTATGAGTATGAGTATGAGTTTAAGTGTGAGTATGAGTATGAGCATGAGTATGAGTATGAGTATGAGTATGAGTATGAGTATGAGTATGAGTATGAGTATGAGTATAAGTATGAGTATGAGTATGAGTATGAGTATGAGTATGAGTATGAGTATAAGTATGAGTATGAGTATGAGCATGAGTATGAGTATGAGTATGAGTATGAGTATAAGTATTAGTATGAGTATGAGTACGAGTATTAGTATGAGTATGAGTATGAGTATGAGTTTAAGTGTGAGTATGAGTATGAGCATGAGTATGAGTATGAGTATGAGTATGAGTATGAGTATAAGTATTAGTATGAGTATGAGTATGAGTATAAGTATGAGAATGAGTATGAGTGTGAGTATGAGAATGAGTATGAGTATGTGTATGAGTATGAGTATGATTATGAGTATGAGTATGAGTATGAGTATAAGTAATAGTATGAGTATGAGTACGAGTATTAGTATGAGTATGAGTATGAGTATGAGTTAAAGTATGAGTATGAGTATGAGTATGTGCATGAGTATGAGTATGTGTATGAGTATGAGTATGAGTATGAGTATGTGTATGAGTATGAGTATGAGTATGAGTATGAGTATGAGTATGAGTATGAGTATAAGTATGAGAATGAGTATGAGTGTGAGTATGAGAATGAGTATGAGTATGTGTATGAGTATGAGTATGATTATGAGTATGAGTATGAGTATGAGTATGAGTATGAGTATAAGTATTAGTATGAGTATGAGTACGAGTATTAGTATGAGTATGAGTATGAGTATGAGTTTAAGTGTGAGTATGAGTATGAGCATGAGTATGAGTATGAGTATGAGTATGAGTATGAGTATGAGTATGAGTATGAGTATAAGTATGAGTATGAGTATGAGTATGAGTATGAGTATGAGTATGAGTATAAGTATGAGTATGAGTATGAGCATGAGTATGAGTATGAGTATGAGTATGAGTATAAGTATTAGTATGAGTATGAGTACGAGTATTAGTATGAGTATGAGTATGAGTATGAGTTTAAGTGTGAGTATGAGTATGAGCATGAGTATGAGTATGAGTATGAGTATGAGTATGAGTATAAGTATTAGTATGAGTATGGGTATGAGTATGAGTATGAGTATGAGTATGAGTATGAGTATAAGTATTAGTATGAGTATGAGTACGAGTATTAGTATGAGTATGAGTATGAGTATGAGTTTAAGTGTGAGTATGAGTATGAGCATGAGTATGAGTATGAGTATGAGTATGAGTATGAGTATAAGTATTAGTATGAGTATGAGTACGAGTATTAGTATGAGTATGAGTATGAGTATGAGTTAAAGTATGAGTATGAGTATGAGTATGTGCATGAGTATGAGTATGTGTATGAGTATGAGTATGAGTATGAGTATGAGTATGAGTATGAGTATGAGTATGAGTATGAGTATGAGTATGAGTATGAGTATGAGTATGAGTATGAGTATGAGTATGAGTATGAGTATGAGTATGAGTATGAGTATGAGTATGAGTATGAGTATGAGCATGAGTATGAGTATGAGTATGAGTATGAGTATAAGTATTAGTATGAGTATGAGTAGGAGTACGAGTAGGAGTACGAGTATGCGTATGAGTATGAGTATGAGTATGAGTATGAGTGTGAGTATGAGTGTGAGTGTGAGTGCGAATGTGAGTACGAGTATGCGTATGAGTATGAGTATGAGTATGAGTATGAGTATGAGTATAAGTATGGGAATGAGTATGAGTGTGAGTATGAGAATGAGTATGAGTATGTGTATGAGTATGAGTATCAGTATGAGTATGGGTATGAGTATGAGTATGAGTATAAGTATGAGAATGAGTATGAGTGTGAGTATGAGAATGAGTATGAGTATGTGTATGAGTATGAGTTTGAGTATGAGTATGAGTATGAGTATGAGTATGACTATGAGTATGAGTATGAGTATGAGTATAAGTATTAGTATTAGTATTAGTATGAGTACGAGTATTAGTATGAGTATGAGTATGAGAATGAGTATGAGTATGAGTATGAGTAAGAGTATGAGTATGAGTATGAGTGTGAGTATGAGTATGAGTATGAGTTTGAGCATGAGTATGAGTATGAGTATGAGTATGAGTATGAGTATGAGTATGAGTTTAAGTATGAGTATGAGTTTAAGTATGAGTATGAGTATGAGTATGAGTATGAGTATGAGTATGAGTATGAGTATAAGTATAAGTATGAGTATGAGTATGAGTATGAGTATAAGTATGAGTATGAGTATGAGTATGAGTATGAGTATAAGTATTAGTATGAGTATGAGTACGAGTATGCGTATGAGTATGAGTATGAGTATGAGTATGAGTATGAGTATGAGTGTGAGTGTGAGTGCGAATGTGAGTATGAGCATGTGCATGAGTATGAGTATGAGTATGACTATGAGTATGAGTATGAGTATGAGCATGAGCATGAGCATGAGCATGAGCGTGAGCGTGAGAATAAGCATGAGTATGAGTTTAACTATGAGTATGAGTACGAGTATGCGTATGAATATGAGTATGAGTATGAGTATGAGTATGAGTATGAGTATGAGTATGAGTATGAGTATGAGTATAAGTATGAGTATGAGTATCAGTATGAGTATGAGTATGAGTATGAGTATGAGTATGAGTATGAGTATGAGTATGAGTATGAGTATGAGTATGAGTATGAGTATGAGTATGAGTATGAGTATGAGTATGAGTATGAGTATGAGTATGTGCATGAGTATGAGTATGAGTATGAGTATGTGTATGAGTATGAGTATGAGTATGAGTATCAGTATGAGTATGAGTATAAGTATGGGAATGAGTATGAGTGTGAGTATGAGAATGAGTATGAGTATGTGTATGAGTATGAGTATCAGTATGAGTATGGGTATGAGTATGAGTATGAGTATAAGTATGAGAATGAGTATGAGTGTGAGTATGAGAATGAGTATGAGTATGTGTATGAGTATGAGTTTGAGTATGAGTATGAGTATGAGTATGACTATGAGTATGAGTATGAGTATGAGTATAAGTATTAGTATTAGTATTAGTATGAGTACGAGTATTAGTATGAGTATGAGTATGAGAATGAGTATGAGTATGAGTATGAGTAAGAGTATGAGTATGAGTATGAGTGTGAGTATGAGTATGAGTATGAGTATGAGTATGAGTATGAGTATGAGTATGAGTATGAGTATAAGTATGAGTATGAGTATGAGTATGAGTATGAGTATAAGTATGAGTATGAGTATGAGTATGAGTATGAGTATAAGTATTAGTATGAGTATGAGTACGAGTATGCGTATGAGTATGAGTATGAGTATGAGTATGAGTATGAGTGTGAGTGTGAGTGCGAATGTGAGTATGAGCATGTGTATGAGTATGAGTATGAGTATGACTATGAGTATGAGTATGAGAATGAGCATGAGCATGAGCATGAGCGTGAGCGTGAGAATAAGCATGAGTATGAGTTTATCTATGAGTATGAGTACGAGTATGCGTATGAATATGAGTATGAGTATGAGTATGAGTATGAGTATGAGTATGAGTATGAGTATGAGTATGAGTATGAGTATGAGTATGAGTATGAGTATAAGTATGAGTATGAGTATGAGTATGAGTATGAGTATGAGTATGAGTATGAGTATGAGTATGAGTATGAGTATGAGTATGAGTATGAGTATGAGTATGAGTATGAGTATGAGTATGAGTATGAGTATGAGTATGAGTATGAGTATGTGCATGAGTATGAGTATGTGTATGAGTATGAGTATGAGTATGAGTATGAGTATGAGTATGAGTATGTGTATGAGTATGAGTATGAGTATGAGTATGAGTATGAGTATGAGTATGAGTATGAGTATGAGTATGAGTTAGAGTATGAGTATGTGTATGAGTATGAGTATGAGTATGAGTATGAGTATGAGTATGAGTATGAGTGTGAGTGTGAGTGCGAATGTGTGTATGAGCATGTGTATGAGTATGAGTATGAGTATGAGTATGAGTATGAGTATGAGTATGAGTATGAGTATGAGTATAAGTATTAGTATGAGTATGAGTACGAGTATTAGTATCAGTATGAGTATGAGTATGAGTTTAAGTGTGAGTATGAGTATGAGCATGAGTATGAGTATGAGTATGAGTATGAGTATGAGTATAAGTATTAGTATGAGTATGAGTACGAGTATTAGTATGAGTATGAGTATGAGTATGAGTTAAAGTATGAGTATGAGTATGAGTATGTGCATGAGTATGAGTATGTGTATGAGTATGAGTATGAGTATGAGTATGTGTATGAGTATGAGTATGAGTATGAGTATGAGTATGAGTATGAGTATAAGTATGAGAATGAGTATGAGTGTGAGTATGAGAATGAGTATGAGTATGTGTATGAGTATGAGTATGATTATGAGTATGAGTATGAGTATGAGTATGAGTATGAGTATGAGTATGACTATGAGTATGAGTATGAGTATGAGTTTAAGTATGAGTATGAGTATGAGTATGTGCATGAGTATGAGTATGTGTATGAGTATGAGTATGAGTATGAGTTTAAGTGTGAGTATGAGTATGAGTATGAGTATGAGTATAAGTATTAGTATTAGTATGAGTATGAGTACGAGTATTAGTATGAGTATGAGTATGAGTATGAGTTTAAGTATGAGTATGAGTATGAGTATGTGCATGAGTATGAGTATGTGTATGAGTATGAGTATGAGTATGAGTATGAGTATGAGTATGAGTATGAGTATGAGTATAAGTATTAGTATGAGTATGAGTACGAGTATTAGTATGAGTATGAGTATGAGTATGAGTTTAAGTGTGAGTATGAGTATGAGCATGAGTATGAGTATGAGTATGAGTATGAGTATGAGTATGAGTATGAGTATGAGTATAAGTATGAGTATGAGTATGAGCATGAGTATGAGTATGAGTATGAGTATGAGTATGAGTATAAGTATTAGTATGAGTATGAGTACGAGTATTAGTATGAGTATGAGTATGAGTATGAGTTTAAGTGTGAGTATGAGTATGAGCATGAGTATGAGTATGAGTATGAGTATGAGTATAAGTATTAGTATGAGTATGAGTATGAGTATGAGTATAAGTATGAGAATGAGTATGAGTGTGAGTATGAGAATGAGTATGAGTATGTGTATGAGTATGAGTATGATTATGAGTATGAGTATGAGTATGAGTATAAGTAATAGTATGAGTATAAGTATGAGTATGAGTATGAGTATGAGTATGAGTATGAGTATGAGTATGAGTATGAGTATGAGTATAAGTATGAGTATGAGTATGAGTATGAGTATGAGTATGAGTATGTGCATGAGTATGAGTATGTGTATGAGTATGAGTATGAGTATGAGTATGAGTATGAGTATGAGTATAAGTATGAGTATGAGTATGAGTATGAGTATGAGTATGAGTATGAGTATGAGTATGAGTATGAGTATAAGTATTAGTATGAGTATGAGTACGAGTATTAGTATGAGTATGAGTATGAGTATGAGTTTAAGTGTGAGTATGAGTATGAGCATGAGTATGAGTATGAGTATGAGTATGAGTATGAGTATGTGTATGAGTATGAGTATGAGTATGAGTATGAGTATGAGTATAAGTATTAGTATGAGTATGAGTACGAGTATGAGTATGAGTTTAAGTATGAGTATGAGTATGTGCATGAGTATGAGTATGAGTATGTGTATGAGTATGAGTATGAGTATGAGTATGAGTATGAGTATGAGTATGAGTATGAGTATGAGTATGAGTATGAGTATGAGTTTAAGTATGAGTATGAGTATGTGCATGAGTATGAGTATTTGTATGAGTATGAGTATGAGTATGAGTTTAAGTGTGAGTATGAGTATGAGTATGAGTATGAGTATAAGTATTAGTATTAGTATGAGTATGAGTACGAGTATTAGTATGAGTATGAGTATGAGTATGAGTTTAAGTATGAGTATGAATATGAGTATGTGCATGAGTATGAGTATGTGTATGAGTATGTGTATGAGTATGAGTATGAGTATGAGTATGAGTATGAGTATGAGTATGAGTATGAGTATGAGTATGAGTATGAGTATGAGTACGAGTATTAGTATGAGTATGAGTATGAGTTTAAGTGTGAGTATGAGTATGAGCATGAGTATGAGTATGAGTATGAGTATGAGTATGAGTATGAGTATGAGTATGAGTATAAGTATTAGTATGAGTATGAGTACGAGTATTAGTATGAGTATGAGTATGAGTATGAGTTAAAGTATGAGTATGAGTATGAGTATGTGCATGAGTATGAGTATGTGTATGAGTATGAGTATGAGTATGAGTATGTGTATGAGTATGAGTCTGAGTATGAGTATGAGTATGAGTATGAGTATGAGTATAAGTATGAGAATGAGTATGAGTGTGAGTATGAGAATGAGTATGAGTATGTGTATGAGTATGAGTATGATTATGAGTATGAGTATGAGTATGAGTATGAGTATGAGTATAAGTATTAGTATGAGTATGAGTACGAGTATTAGTATGAGTATGAGTATGAGTATGAGTTTAAGTGTGAGTATGAGTATGAGCATGAGTATGAGTATGAGTATGAGTATGAGTATGAGTATGAGTATGAGTATGAGTATAAGTATGAGTATGAGTATGAGTATGAGTATGAGTATGAGTATGAGTATGAGTATGAGTATGAGTATGAGTATGAGTATAAGTATGAGTATGAGTATGAGTATGAGTATGAGTATGAGTATGAGTATGAGTATGTGCATGAGTATGAGTATGTGTATGAGTATGAGTATGAGTATGAGTATGAGTATGACTATAAGTATGAGTATGAGTATGAGCATGAGTATGAGTATGAGTATGAGTATGAGTATGAGTATAAGTATTAGTATGAGTATGAGTACGAGTATTAGTATGAGTATGAGTATGAGTATGAGTTTAAGTGTGAGTATGAGTATGAGCATGAGTATGAGTATGAGTATGAGTATGAGTATGAGTATGAGTATAAGTATTAGTATGAGTATGAGTATGAGTATGAGTATGAGTATGAGTATGAGTATGAGTATAAGTATTAGTATGAGTATGAGTACGAGTATTAGTATGAGTATGAGTATGAGTATGAGTTTAAGTGTGAGTATGAGTATGAGCATGAGTATGAGTATGAGTATGAGTATGAGTATGAGTATAAGTATTAGTATGAGTATGAGTACGAGTATTAGTATGAGTATGAGTATGAGTATGAGTTAAAGTATGAGTATGAGTATGAGTATGTGCATGAGTATGAGTATGTGTATGAGTATGAGTATGAGTATGAGTATGTGTATGAGTATGAGTATGAGTATGAGTATCAGTATGAGTATGAGTATAAGTATGGGAATGAGTATGAGTGTGAGTATGAGAATGAGTATGAGTATGTGTATGAGTATGAGTATGAGTATGAGTATGAGTACGAGTATTAGTATGAGTATAAGTATGAGAATGAGTATGAGTGTGAGTATGAGAATGAGTATGAGTATGTGTATGAGTATGAGTTTGAGTATGAGTATGAGTATGAGTATGAGTATGACTATGAGTATGAGTATGAGTATGAGTATAAGTATTAGTATTAGTATTAGTATGAGTACGAGTATTAGTATGAGTATGAGTATGAGAATGAGTATGAGTATGAGTATGAGTAAGAGTATGAGTATGAGTGTGAGTATGAGTATGAGTATGAGTATGAGTATGAGTATGAGTATGAGTATGAGTATGAGTATGAGTATAAGTATGAGTATGAGTATGAGTATGAGTATGAGTATAAGTATGAGTATGAGTATGAGTATGAGTATGAGTATAAGTATTAGTATGAGTATGAGTACGAGTATGCGTATGAGTATGAGTATGAGTATGAGTATGAGTATGAGTGTGAGTGTGAGTGCGAATGTGAGTATGAGCATGTGTATGAGTATGAGTATGAGTATGACTATGAGTATGAGTATGAGAATGAGCATGAGCATGAGCATGAGCATGAGCGTGAGCGTGAGAATAAGCATGAGTATGAGTTTAACTATGAGTATGAGTACGAGTATGCGTATGAATATGAGTATGAGTATGAGTATGAGTATGAGTATGAGTATGAGTATGAGTATGAGTATAAGTATGAGTATGAGTATGAGTATGAGTATGAGTATGAGTATGAGTATGAGTATGAGTATGAGTATGAGTATGAGTATGAGTATGAGTATGAGTATGTGCATGAGTATGAGTATGTGTATGAGTATGAGTATGAGTATGAGTATGAGTATGAGTATGAGTATGAGTATGTGTATGAGTATTAGTATGAGTATGAGTATGAGTATGAGTTTATGTGTGAGTATGAGTATGAGCATGAGTATGAGCATGAGTATGAGTATGAGTATGAGTATGAGTATGAGTATAAGTATGAGTATGAGTATGAGAATGAGTATGAGTATGAGTATGAGTATGAGTATGAGTATGAGTATAAGTATGAGTATGAGTATGAGTATGAGTATGAGTATGAGTATGTGCATGAGTATGAGTATGTGTATGAGTATGAGTATGAGTATGAGTATGAGTATGAGTATGAGTATGAGTATAAGTATGAGTATGAGTATGAGTATGAGTATGAGTATGAGTATGAGTATGAGTATGAGTATGAGTATGAGTATAAGTATGAGTATGAGTATGAGTATGAGTATGAGTATGAGTATGTGCATGAGTATGAGTATGAGTATGAGTATGAGTATGAGTATGAGTATGTGCATGAGTATGAGTATGTGTATGAGTATGAGTATGAGTATGAGTATGAGTATGAGTATGAGTATGTGTATGAGTATGAGTATGAGTATGAGTATGAGTATGAGTATGAGTATGAGTATGAGTATGAGTATGAGTATGAGTTAGAGTATGAGTATGTGTATGAGTATGAGTATGAGTATGAGTATGAGTATGAGTATGAGTATGAGTGTGAGTGTGAGTGCGAATGTGTGTATGAGCATGTGTATGAGTATGAGTATGAGTATGAGTATGAGTATGAGTATAAGTATTAGTATGAGTATGAGTACGAGTATTAGTATGAGTATGAGTATGAGTATGAGTTTAAGTGTGAGTATGAGTATGAGCATGAGTATGAGTATGAGTATGAGTATGAGTATGAGTATAAGTATTAGTATGAGTATGAGTACGAGTATTAGTATGAGTATGAGTATGAGTATGAGTTAAAGTATGAGTATGAGTATGAGTATGTGCATGAGTATGAGTATGTGTATGAGTATGAGTATGAGTATGAGTATGTGTATGAGTATGAGTATGAGTATGAGTATGAGTATGAGTATGAGTATAAGTATGAGAATGAGTATGAGTGTGAGTATGAGAATGAGTATGAGTATGTGTATGAGTATGAGTATGATTATGAGTATGAGTATGAGTATGAGTATGAGTATGAGTATGAGTATGAGTATGACTATGAGTATGAGTATGAGTATGAGTTTAAGTATGAGTATGAGTATGAGTATGTGCATGAGTATGAGTATGTGTATGAGTATGAGTATGAGTATGAGTTTAAGTGTGAGTATGAGTATGAGTATGAGTATGAGTATAAGTATTAGTATTAGTATGAGTATGAGTACGAGTATTAGTATGAGTATGAGTATGAGTATGAGTTTAAGTATGAGTATGAGTATGAGTGTGTGCATGAGTATGAGTATGTGTATGAGTATGAGTATGAGTATGAGTATGAGTATGAGTATGAGTATGAGTATGAGTATGAGTATGAGTATGAGTATGAGTATAAGTATGAGTATGAGTATGAGTATGAGTATGAGTATGAGTATGAGTATGAGTATGAGTATGAGTATGAGTATGTGCATGAGTATGAGTATGTGTATGAGTATGAGTATGAGTATGAGTATGAGTATGAGTATGAGTATGAGTATGTGTATGAGTATGAGTATGAGTATGAGTATGAGTATGAGTATGAGTATGAGTATGAGTATAAGTATGAGAATGAGTATGAGTGTGAGTATGAGAATGAGTATGAGTATGTGTATGAGTATGAGTATGATTATGAGTATGAGTATGAGTATGAGTATAAGTAATAGTATGAGTATGAGTACGAGTATTAGTATGAGTATGAGTATGAGTATGAGTTAAAGTATGAGTATGAGTATGAGTATGTGCATGAGTATGAGTATGTGTATGAGTATGAGTATGAGTATGAGTATGTGTATGAGTATGAGTATGAGTATGAGTATGAGTATGAGTATGAGTATGAGTATAAGTATGAGAATGAGTATGAGTGTGAGTATGAGAATGAGTATGAGTATGTGTATGAGTATGAGTATGATTATGAGTATGAGTATGAGTATGAGTATGAGTATGAGTATAAGTATTAGTATGAGTATGAGTACGAGTATTAGTATGAGTATGAGTATGAGTATGAGTTTAAGTGTGAGTATGAGTATGAGCATGAGTATGAGTATGAGTATGAGTATGAGTATGAGTATGAGTATGAGTATGAGTATGAGTATAAGTATGAGTATGAGTATGAGTATGAGTATGAGTATGAGTATGAGTATAAGTATGAGTATGAGTATGAGCATGAGTATGAGTATGAGTATGAGTATGAGTATGAGTATAAGTACTAGTATGAGTATGAGTACGAGTATTAGTATGAGTATGAGTATGAGTATGAGTTTAAGTGTGAGTATGAGTATGAGCATGAGTATGAGTATGAGTATGAGTATGAGTATGAGTATGAGTATGAGTATGAGTATGAGTATAAGTATGAGTATGAGTATGAGTATGAGTATGAGTATGAGTATGAGTATGAGTATGAGTATGAGTATGAGTATAAGTATGAGTATGAGTATGAGTATGAGTATGAGTATGAGTATGAGTATGAGTATGAGTATGTGCATGAGTATGAGTATGTGTATGAGTATGAGTATGAGTATGAGTATGAGTATGAGTATGAGTATAAGTATGAGTATGAGTATGAGCATGAGTATGAGTATGAGTATGAGTATGAGTATGAGTATAAGTATTAGTATGAGTATGAGTACGAGTATTAGTATGAGTATGAGTATGAGTATGAGTTTAAGTGTGAGTATGAGTATGAGCATGAGTATGAGTATGAGTATGAGTATGAGTATGAGTATAAGTATTAGTATGAGTATGAGTATGAGTATGAGTATGAGTATGAGTATGAGTATGAGTATAAGTATTAGTATGAGTATGAGTACGAGTATTAGTATGAGTATGAGTATGAGTATGAGTTTAAGTGTGAGTATGAGTATGAGCATGAGTATGAGTATGAGTATGAGTATGAGTATGAGTATAAGTATTAGTATGAGTATGAGTATGAGTATGAGTATGAGTATGAGTATGAGTATAAGTATGAGTATGAGTATGAGTATGAGTATGAGTATGAGTATGAGTATGAGTATGAGTATAAGTATGAGTATGAGTATGAGTATGAGTATGAGTATGAGTATGAGTATGAGTATGAGTATGAGTATGTGCATGAGTATGAGTATGTGTATGAGTATGAGTATGAGTATGAGTATGAGTATGAGTATGAGTATGAGTATGTGTATGAGTATGAGTATGAGTATGAGTATGAGTATGAGTATGAGTATGAGTATGAGTATAAGTATGAGAATGAGTATGAGTGTGAGTATGAGAATGAGTATGAGTATGTGTATGAGTATGAGTATGATTATGAGTATGAGTATGAGTATGAGTATAAGTAATAGTATGAGTATGAGTACGAGTATTAGTATGAGTATGAGTATGAGTATGAGTTAAAGTATGAGTATGAGTATGAGTATGTGCATGAGTATGAGTATGTGTATGAGTATGAGTATGAGTATGAGTATGTGTATGAGTATGAGTATGAGTATGAGTATGAGTATGAGTATGAGTATGAGTATAAGTATGAGAATGAGTATGAGTGTGAGTATGAGAATGAGTATGAGTATGTGTATGAGTATGAGTATGATTATGAGTATGAGTATGAGTATGAGTATGAGTATGAGTATAAGTATTAGTATGAGTATGAGTACGAGTATTAGTATGAGTATGAGTATGAGTATGAGTTTAAGTGTGAGTATGAGTATGAGCATGAGTATGAGTATGAGTATGAGTATGAGTATGAGTATGAGTATGAGTATGAGTATGAGTATAAGTATGAGTATGAGTATGAGTATGAGTATGAGTATGAGTATGAGTATGAGTATGAGTATGAGTATGAGTATGAGTATGAGTATGAGTATGAGTATGAGTATGAGTATGAGTATGAGTATGAGTATGAGTATGAGTATGTGCATGAGTATGAGTATGTGTATGAGTATGAGTATGAGTATGAGTATGAGTATGAGTATGAGTATGTGTATGAGTATGAGTATGAGTATGAGTATGAGTATGAGTATGAGTATGAGTATGAGTATGAGTATGAGTATGAGTTAGAGTATGAGTATGTGTATGAGTATGAGTATGAGTATGAGTATGAGTATGAGTATGAGTATGAGTGTGAGTGTGAGTGCGAATGTGTGTATGAGCATGTGTATGAGTATGAGTATGCGTATGAGTATGAGTATGAGTATGAGTATGAGTGTGAGTGTGAGTGCGAATGTGAGTATGAGCATGTGCATGAGTATGAGTATGAGTATGACTATGAGTATGAGTATGAGTATGAGCATGAGCATGAGCATGAGCATGAGCGTGAGCGTGAGAATAAGCATGAGTATGAGTTTAACTATGAGTATGAGTACGAGTATGCGTATGAATATGAGTATGAGTATGAGTATGAGTATGAGTATGAGTATGAGTATGAGTATGAGTATGAGTATAAGTATGAGTATGAGTATCAGTATGAGTATGAGTATGAGTATGAGTATGAGTATGAGTATGAGTATGAGTATGAGTATGAGTATGAGTATGAGTATGAGTATGAGTATGAGTATGAGTATGAGTATGAGTATGAGTATGAGTATGTGCATGAGTATGAGTATGAGTATGAGTATGTGTATGAGTATGAGTATGAGTATGAGTATCAGTATGAGTATGAGTATAAGTATGGGAATGAGTATGAGTGTGAGTATGAGAATGAGTATGAGTATGTGTATGAGTATGAGTATCAGTATGAGTATGGGTATGAGTATGAGTATGAGTATAAGTATGAGAATGAGTATGAGTGTGAGTATGAGAATGAGTATGAGTATGTGTATGAGTATGAGTTTGAGTATGAGTATGAGTATGAGTATGAGTATGAGTATGAGTATAAGTATGAGAATGAGTATGAGTGTGAGTATGAGAATGAGTATGAGTATGTGTATGAGTATGAGTATGATTATGAGTATGAGTATGAGTATGAGTATGAGTATGAGTATAAGTATTAGTATGAGTATGAGTACGAGTATTAGTATGAGTATGAGTATGAGTATGAGTTTAAGTGTGAGTATGAGTATGAGCATGAGTATGAGTATGAGTATGAGTATGAGTATGAGTATGAGTATGAGTATGAGTATGAGTATGAGTATAAGTATGAGTATGAGTATGAGTATGAGTATGAGTATGAGTATGAGTATAAGTATGAGTATGAGTATGAGCATGAGTATGAGTATGAGTATGAGTATGAGTATGAGTATAAGTACTAGTATGAGTATGAGTACGAGTATTAGTATGAGTATGAGTATGAGTATGAGTTTAAGTGTGAGTATGAGTATGAGCATGAGTATGAGTATGAGTATGAGTATGAGTATGAGTATAAGTATTAGTATGAGTATGAGTATGAGTATGAGTATGAGTATGAGTATGAGTATGAGTATAAGTATTAGTATGAGTATGAGTACGAGTATTAGTATGAGTATGAGTATGAGTATGAGTTTAAGTGTGAGTATGAGTATGAGCATGAGTATGAGTATGAGTATGAGTATGAGTATGAGTATAAGTATTAGTATGAGTATGAGTACGAGTATTAGTATGAGTATGAGTATGAGTATGAGTTAAAGTATGAGTATGAGTATGAGTATGTGCATGAGTATGAGTATGTGTATGAGTATGAGTATGAGTATGAGTATGTGTATGAGTATGAGTATGAGTATGAGTATGAGTATGAGTATGAGTATAAGTATTAGTATGAGTATGAGTACGAGTATTAGTATGAGTATGAGTATGAGTATGAGTTTAAGTGTGAGTATGAGTATGAGCATGAGTATGAGTATGAGTATGAGTATGAGTATGAGTATGAGTATGAGTATGAGTATGAGTATAAGTATGAGTATGAGTATGAGTATGAGTATGAGTATGAGTATGAGTATAAGTATGAGTATGAGTATGAGCATGAGTATGAGTATGAGTATGAGTATGAGTATGAGTATAAGTATTAGTATGAGTATGAGTACGAGTATTAGTATGAGTATGAGTATGAGTATGAGTATGAGCATGAGTATGAGTATGAGTATGAGTATGAGTATGAGTAGAAGTATTAGTATGAGTATGAGTACGAGTATTAGTATGAGTATGAGAATGAGTATGAGTTAAAGTATGAGTATGAGTATGAGTATGTGCATGAGTATGAGTATGTGTATGAGTATGAGTATGAGTATGAGTATGTGTATGAGTATGAGTATGAGTATGAGTATGAGTATGAGTATGAGTATAAGTATGAGAATGAGTATGAGTGTGAGTATGAGAATGAGTATGAGTATGTGTATGAGTATGAGTATGATTATGAGTATGAGTATGAGTATGAGTATGAGTATGAGTATGAGTATGACTATGAGTATGAGTATGAGTATGAGTTTAAGTATGAGTATGAGTATGAGTATGTGCATGAGTATGAGTATGTGTATGAGTATGAGTATGAGTATGAGTTTAAGTGTGAGTATGAGTATGAGTATGAGTATGAGTATAAGTATTAGTATTAGTATGAGTATGAGTACGAGTATTAGTATGAGTATGAGTATGAGTATGAGTTTAAGTATGAGTATGAGTATGAGTATGTGCATGAGTATGAGTATGTGTATGAGTATGAGTATGAGTATGAGTATGAGTATGAGTATGAGTATGAGTATGAGTATGAGTATGAGTATGAGTATGAGTATAAGTATGAGTATGAGTATGAGTATGAGTATGAGTATGAGTATGAGTATGAGTATGAGTATGAGTATGTGCATGAGTATGAGTATGTGTATGAGTATGAGTATGAGTATGAGTATGAGTATGAGTATGAGTATGTGTATGAGTATGAGTATGAGTATGAGTATGAGTATGAGTATGAGTATGAGTATAAGTATGAGAATGAGTATGAGTGTGAGTATGAGAATGAGTATGAGTATGTGTATGAGTATGAGTATGATTATGAGTATGAGTATGAGTATGAGTATAAGTAATAGTATGAGTATGAGTACGAGTATTAGTATGAGTATGAGTATGAGTATGAGTTAAAGTATGAGTATGAGTATGAGTATGTGCATGAGTATGAGTATGTGTATGAGTATGAGTATGAGTATGAGTATGTGTATGAGTATGAGTATGAGTATGAGTATGAGTATGAGTATGAGTATGAGTATGAGTATAAGTATGAGAATGAGTATGAGTGTGAGTATGAGAATGAGTATGAGTATGTGTATGAGTATGAGTATGATTATGAGTATGAGTATGAGTATGAGTATGAGTATGAGTATGAGTATAAGTATTAGTATGAGTATGAGTACGAGTATTAGTATGAGTATGAGTATGAGTATGAGTTTAAGTGTGAGTATGAGTATGAGCATGAGTATGAGTATGAGTATGAGTATGAGTATGAGTATGAGTATGAGTATGAGTATGAGTATAAGTATGAGTATGAGTATGAGTATGAGTATGAGTATGAGTATGAGTATAAGTATGAGTATGAGTATGAGCATGAGTATGAGTATGAGTATGAGTATGAGTATAAGTATTAGTATGAGTATGAGTACGAGTATTAGTATGAGTATGAGTATGAGTATGAGTTTAAGTGTGAGTATGAGTATGAGCATGAGTATGAGTATGAGTATGAGTATGAGTATGAGTATAAGTATTAGTATGAGTATGAGTATGAGTATAAGTATGAGAATGAGTATGAGTGTGAGTATGAGAATGAGTATGAGTATGTGTATGAGTATGAGTATGATTATGAGTATGAGTATGAGTATGAGTATAAGTAATAGTATGAGTATGAGTACGAGTATTAGTATGAGTATGAGTATGAGTATGAGTTAAAGTATGAGTATGAGTATGAGTATGTGCATGAGTATGAGTATGTGTATGAGTATGAGTATGAGTATGAGTATGTGTATGAGTATGAGTATGAGTATGAGTATGAGTATGAGTATGAGTATGAGTATAAGTATGAGAATGAGTATGAGTGTGAGTATGAGAATGAGTATGAGTATGTGTATGAGTATGAGTATGATTATGAGTATGAGTATGAGTATGAGTATGAGTATGAGTATAAGTATTAGTATGAGTATGAGTACGAGTATTAGTATGAGTATGAGTATGAGTATGAGTTTAAGTGTGAGTATGAGTATGAGCATGAGTATGAGTATGAGTATGAGTATGAGTATGAGTATGAGTATGAGTATGAGTATAAGTATGAGTATGAGTATGAGTATGAGTATGAGTATGAGTATGAGTATAAGTATGAGTATGAGTATGAGCATGAGTATGAGTATGAGTATGAGTATGAGTATAAGTATTAGTATGAGTATGAGTACGAGTATTAGTATGAGTATGAGTATGAGTATGAGTTTAAGTGTGAGTATGAGTATGAGCATGAGTATGAGTATGAGTATGAGTATGAGTATGAGTATAAGTATTAGTATGAGTATGGGTATGAGTATGAGTATGAGTATGAGTATGAGTATGAGTATAAGTATTAGTATGAGTATGAGTACGAGTATTAGTATGAGTATGAGTATGAGTATGAGTTTAAGTGTGAGTATGAGTATGAGCATGAGTATGAGTATGAGTATGAGTATGAGTATGAGTATAAGTATTAGTATGAGTATGAGTACGAGTATTAGTATGAGTATGAGTATGAGTATGAGTTAAAGTATGAGTATGAGTATGAGTATGTGCATGAGTATGAGTATGTGTATGAGTATGAGTATGAGTATGAGTATGAGTATGAGTATGAGTATGAGTATGAGTATGAGTATGAGTATGAGTATGAGTATGAGTATGAGTATGAGTATGAGTATGAGTATGAGTATGAGTATGAGTATGAGTATGAGTATGAGTATGAGTATGAGCATGAGTATGAGTATGAGTATGAGTATGAGTATAAGTATTAGTATGAGTATGAGTAGGAGTACGAGTAGGAGTACGAGTATGCGTATGAGTATGAGTATGAGTATGAGTATGAGTGTGAGTATGAGTGTGAGTGTGAGTGCGAATGTGAGTACGAGTATGCGTATGAGTATGAGTATGAGTATGAGTATGAGTATGAGTATAAGTATGGGAATGAGTATGAGTGTGAGTATGAGAATGAGTATGAGTATGTGTATGAGTATGAGTATCAGTATGAGTATGGGTATGAGTATGAGTATGAGTATAAGTATGAGAATGAGTATGAGTGTGAGTATGAGAATGAGTATGAGTATGTGTATGAGTATGAGTTTGAGTATGAGTATGAGTATGAGTATGAGTATGACTATGAGTATGAGTATGAGTATGAGTATAAGTATTAGTATTAGTATTAGTATGAGTACGAGTATTAGTATGAGTATGAGTATGAGAATGAGTATGAGTATGAGTATGAGTAAGAGTATGAGTATGAGTATGAGTGTGAGTATGAGTATGAGTATGAGTTTGAGCATGAGTATGAGTATGAGTATGAGTATGAGTATGAGTATGAGTATGAGTTTAAGTATGAGTATGAGTTTAAGTATGAGTATGAGTATGAGTATGAGTATGAGTATGAGTATGAGTATGAGTATAAGTATAAGTATGAGTATGAGTATGAGTATGAGTATAAGTATGAGTATGAGTATGAGTATGAGTATGAGTATAAGTATTAGTATGAGTATGAGTACGAGTATGCGTATGAGTATGAGTATGAGTATGAGTATGAGTATGAGTATGAGTGTGAGTGTGAGTGCGAATGTGAGTATGAGCATGTGCATGAGTATGAGTATGAGTATGACTATGAGTATGAGTATGAGTATGAGCATGAGCATGAGCATGAGCATGAGCGTGAGCGTGAGAATAAGCATGAGTATGAGTTTAACTATGAGTATGAGTACGAGTATGCGTATGAATATGAGTATGAGTATGAGTATGAGTATGAGTATGAGTATGAGTATGAGTATGAGTATGAGTATAAGTATGAGTATGAGTATCAGTATGAGTATGAGTATGAGTATGAGTATGAGTATGAGTATGAGTATGAGTATGAGTATGAGTATGAGTATGAGTATGAGTATGAGTATGAGTATGAGTATGAGTATGAGTATGAGTATGAGTATGTGCATGAGTATGAGTATGAGTATGAGTATGTGTATGAGTATGAGTATGAGTATGAGTATCAGTATGAGTATGAGTATAAGTATGGGAATGAGTATGAGTGTGAGTATGAGAATGAGTATGAGTATGTGTATGAGTATGAGTATCAGTATGAGTATGGGTATGAGTATGAGTATGAGTATAAGTATGAGAATGAGTATGAGTGTGAGTATGAGAATGAGTATGAGTATGTGTATGAGTATGAGTTTGAGTATGAGTATGAGTATGAGTATGACTATGAGTATGAGTATGAGTATGAGTATAAGTATTAGTATTAGTATTAGTATGAGTACGAGTATTAGTATGAGTATGAGTATGAGAATGAGTATGAGTATGAGTATGAGTAAGAGTATGAGTATGAGTATGAGTGTGAGTATGAGTATGAGTATGAGTATGAGTATGAGTATGAGTATGAGTATGAGTATGAGTATAAGTATGAGTATGAGTATGAGTATGAGTATGAGTATAAGTATGAGTATGAGTATGAGTATGAGTATGAGTATAAGTATTAGTATGAGTATGAGTACGAGTATGCGTATGAGTATGAGTATGAGTATGAGTATGAGTATGAGTGTGAGTGTGAGTGCGAATGTGAGTATGAGCATGTGTATGAGTATGAGTATGAGTATGACTATGAGTATGAGTATGAGAATGAGCATGAGCATGAGCATGAGCGTGAGCGTGAGAATAAGCATGAGTATGAGTTTATCTATGAGTATGAGTACGAGTATGCGTATGAATATGAGTATGAGTATGAGTATGAGTATGAGTATGAGTATGAGTATGAGTATGAGTATGAGTATGAGTATGAGTATGAGTATGAGTATAAGTATGAGTATGAGTATGAGTATGAGTATGAGTATGAGTATGAGTATGAGTATGAGTATGAGTATGAGTATGAGTATGAGTATGAGTATGAGTATGAGTATGAGTATGAGTATGAGTATGAGTATGAGTATGAGTATGAGTATGTGCATGAGTATGAGTATGTGTATGAGTATGAGTATGAGTATGAGTATGAGTATGAGTATGAGTATGTGTATGAGTATGAGTATGAGTATGAGTATGAGTATGAGTATGAGTATGAGTATGAGTATGAGTATGAGTTAGAGTATGAGTATGTGTATGAGTATGAGTATGAGTATGAGTATGAGTATGAGTATGAGTATGAGTGTGAGTGTGAGTGCGAATGTGTGTATGAGCATGTGTATGAGTATGAGTATGAGTATGAGTATGAGTATGAGTATGAGTATGAGTATGAGTATGAGTATAAGTATTAGTATGAGTATGAGTACGAGTATTAGTATCAGTATGAGTATGAGTATGAGTTTAAGTGTGAGTATGAGTATGAGCATGAGTATGAGTATGAGTATGAGTATGAGTATGAGTATAAGTATTAGTATGAGTATGAGTACGAGTATTAGTATGAGTATGAGTATGAGTATGAGTTAAAGTATGAGTATGAGTATGAGTATGTGCATGAGTATGAGTATGTGTATGAGTATGAGTATGAGTATGAGTATGTGTATGAGTATGAGTATGAGTATGAGTATGAGTATGAGTATGAGTATAAGTATGAGAATGAGTATGAGTGTGAGTATGAGAATGAGTATGAGTATGTGTATGAGTATGAGTATGATTATGAGTATGAGTATGAGTATGAGTATGAGTATGAGTATGAGTATGACTATGAGTATGAGTATGAGTATGAGTTTAAGTATGAGTATGAGTATGAGTATGTGCATGAGTATGAGTATGTGTATGAGTATGAGTATGAGTATGAGTTTAAGTGTGAGTATGAGTATGAGTATGAGTATGAGTATAAGTATTAGTATTAGTATGAGTATGAGTACGAGTATTAGTATGAGTATGAGTATGAGTATGAGTTTAAGTATGAGTATGAGTATGAGTATGTGCATGAGTATGAGTATGTGTATGAGTATGAGTATGAGTATGAGTATGAGTATGAGTATGAGTATGAGTATGAGTATAAGTATTAGTATGAGTATGAGTACGAGTATTAGTATGAGTATGAGTATGAGTATGAGTTTAAGTGTGAGTATGAGTATGAGCATGAGTATGAGTATGAGTATGAGTATGAGTATGAGTATGAGTATGAGTATGAGTATAAGTATGAGTATGAGTATGAGCATGAGTATGAGTATGAGTATGAGTATGAGTATGAGTATAAGTATTAGTATGAGTATGAGTACGAGTATTAGTATGAGTATGAGTATGAGTATGAGTTTAAGTGTGAGTATGAGTATGAGCATGAGTATGAGTATGAGTATGAGTATGAGTATAAGTATTAGTATGAGTATGAGTATGAGTATGAGTATAAGTATGAGAATGAGTATGAGTGTGAGTATGAGAATGAGTATGAGTATGTGTATGAGTATGAGTATGATTATGAGTATGAGTATGAGTATGAGTATAAGTAATAGTATGAGTATAAGTATGAGTATGAGTATGAGTATGAGTATGAGTATGAGTATGAGTATGAGTATGAGTATGAGTATAAGTATGAGTATGAGTATGAGTATGAGTATGAGTATGAGTATGTGCATGAGTATGAGTATGTGTATGAGTATGAGTATGAGTATGAGTATGAGTATGAGTATGAGTATAAGTATGAGTATGAGTATGAGTATGAGTATGAGTATGAGTATGAGTATGAGTATGAGTATGAGTATAAGTATTAGTATGAGTATGAGTACGAGTATTAGTATGAGTATGAGTATGAGTATGAGTTTAAGTGTGAGTATGAGTATGAGCATGAGTATGAGTATGAGTATGAGTATGAGTATGAGTATGTGTATGAGTATGAGTATGAGTATGAGTATGAGTATGAGTATAAGTATTAGTATGAGTATGAGTACGAGTATGAGTATGAGTTTAAGTATGAGTATGAGTATGTGCATGAGTATGAGTATGAGTATGTGTATGAGTATGAGTATGAGTATGAGTATGAGTATGAGTATGAGTATGAGTATGAGTATGAGTATGAGTATGAGTATGAGTTTAAGTATGAGTATGAGTATGTGCATGAGTATGAGTATTTGTATGAGTATGAGTATGAGTATGAGTTTAAGTGTGAGTATGAGTATGAGTATGAGTATGAGTATAAGTATTAGTATTAGTATGAGTATGAGTACGAGTATTAGTATGAGTATGAGTATGAGTATGAGTTTAAGTATGAGTATGAATATGAGTATGTGCATGAGTATGAGTATGTGTATGAGTATGTGTATGAGTATGAGTATGAGTATGAGTATGAGTATGAGTATGAGTATGAGTATGAGTATGAGTATGAGTATGAGTATGAGTACGAGTATTAGTATGAGTATGAGTATGAGTTTAAGTGTGAGTATGAGTATGAGCATGAGTATGAGTATGAGTATGAGTATGAGTATGAGTATGAGTATGAGTATGAGTATAAGTATTAGTATGAGTATGAGTACGAGTATTAGTATGAGTATGAGTATGAGTATGAGTTAAAGTATGAGTATGAGTATGAGTATGTGCATGAGTATGAGTATGTGTATGAGTATGAGTATGAGTATGAGTATGTGTATGAGTATGAGTCTGAGTATGAGTATGAGTATGAGTATGAGTATGAGTATAAGTATGAGAATGAGTATGAGTGTGAGTATGAGAATGAGTATGAGTATGTGTATGAGTATGAGTATGATTATGAGTATGAGTATGAGTATGAGTATGAGTATGAGTATAAGTATTAGTATGAGTATGAGTACGAGTATTAGTATGAGTATGAGTATGAGTATGAGTTTAAGTGTGAGTATGAGTATGAGCATGAGTATGAGTATGAGTATGAGTATGAGTATGAGTATGAGTATGAGTATGAGTATAAGTATGAGTATGAGTATGAGTATGAGTATGAGTATGAGTATGAGTATGAGTATGAGTATGAGTATGAGTATGAGTATAAGTATGAGTATGAGTATGAGTATGAGTATGAGTATGAGTATGAGTATGAGTATGTGCATGAGTATGAGTATGTGTATGAGTATGAGTATGAGTATGAGTATGAGTATGACTATAAGTATGAGTATGAGTATGAGCATGAGTATGAGTATGAGTATGAGTATGAGTATGAGTATAAGTATTAGTATGAGTATGAGTACGAGTATTAGTATGAGTATGAGTATGAGTATGAGTTTAAGTGTGAGTATGAGTATGAGCATGAGTATGAGTATGAGTATGAGTATGAGTATGAGTATGAGTATAAGTATTAGTATGAGTATGAGTATGAGTATGAGTATGAGTATGAGTATGAGTATGAGTATAAGTATTAGTATGAGTATGAGTACGAGTATTAGTATGAGTATGAGTATGAGTATGAGTTTAAGTGTGAGTATGAGTATGAGCATGAGTATGAGTATGAGTATGAGTATGAGTATGAGTATAAGTATTAGTATGAGTATGAGTACGAGTATTAGTATGAGTATGAGTATGAGTATGAGTTAAAGTATGAGTATGAGTATGAGTATGTGCATGAGTATGAGTATGTGTATGAGTATGAGTATGAGTATGAGTATGTGTATGAGTATGAGTATGAGTATGAGTATCAGTATGAGTATGAGTATAAGTATGGGAATGAGTATGAGTGTGAGTATGAGAATGAGTATGAGTATGTGTATGAGTATGAGTATGAGTATGAGTATGAGTACGAGTATTAGTATGAGTATAAGTATGAGAATGAGTATGAGTGTGAGTATGAGAATGAGTATGAGTATGTGTATGAGTATGAGTTTGAGTATGAGTATGAGTATGAGTATGAGTATGACTATGAGTATGAGTATGAGTATGAGTATAAGTATTAGTATTAGTATTAGTATGAGTACGAGTATTAGTATGAGTATGAGTATGAGAATGAGTATGAGTATGAGTATGAGTAAGAGTATGAGTATGAGTGTGAGTATGAGTATGAGTATGAGTATGAGTATGAGTATGAGTATGAGTATGAGTATGAGTATGAGTATAAGTATGAGTATGAGTATGAGTATGAGTATGAGTATAAGTATGAGTATGAGTATGAGTATGAGTATGAGTATAAGTATTAGTATGAGTATGAGTACGAGTATGCGTATGAGTATGAGTATGAGTATGAGTATGAGTATGAGTGTGAGTGTGAGTGCGAATGTGAGTATGAGCATGTGTATGAGTATGAGTATGAGTATGACTATGAGTATGAGTATGAGAATGAGCATGAGCATGAGCATGAGCATGAGCGTGAGCGTGAGAATAAGCATGAGTATGAGTTTAACTATGAGTATGAGTACGAGTATGCGTATGAATATGAGTATGAGTATGAGTATGAGTATGAGTATGAGTATGAGTATGAGTATGAGTATAAGTATGAGTATGAGTATGAGTATGAGTATGAGTATGAGTATGAGTATGAGTATGAGTATGAGTATGAGTATGAGTATGAGTATGAGTATGAGTATGAGTATGTGCATGAGTATGAGTATGTGTATGAGTATGAGTATGAGTATGAGTATGAGTATGAGTATGAGTATGAGTATGTGTATGAGTATTAGTATGAGTATGAGTATGAGTATGAGTTTATGTGTGAGTATGAGTATGAGCATGAGTATGAGCATGAGTATGAGTATGAGTATGAGTATGAGTATGAGTATAAGTATGAGTATGAGTATGAGAATGAGTATGAGTATGAGTATGAGTATGAGTATGAGTATGAGTATAAGTATGAGTATGAGTATGAGTATGAGTATGAGTATGAGTATGTGCATGAGTATGAGTATGTGTATGAGTATGAGTATGAGTATGAGTATGAGTATGAGTATGAGTATGAGTATAAGTATGAGTATGAGTATGAGTATGAGTATGAGTATGAGTATGAGTATGAGTATGAGTATGAGTATGAGTATAAGTATGAGTATGAGTATGAGTATGAGTATGAGTATGAGTATGTGCATGAGTATGAGTATGAGTATGAGTATGAGTATGAGTATGAGTATGTGCATGAGTATGAGTATGTGTATGAGTATGAGTATGAGTATGAGTATGAGTATGAGTATGAGTATGTGTATGAGTATGAGTATGAGTATGAGTATGAGTATGAGTATGAGTATGAGTATGAGTATGAGTATGAGTATGAGTTAGAGTATGAGTATGTGTATGAGTATGAGTATGAGTATGAGTATGAGTATGAGTATGAGTATGAGTGTGAGTGTGAGTGCGAATGTGTGTATGAGCATGTGTATGAGTATGAGTATGAGTATGAGTATGAGTATGAGTATAAGTATTAGTATGAGTATGAGTACGAGTATTAGTATGAGTATGAGTATGAGTATGAGTTTAAGTGTGAGTATGAGTATGAGCATGAGTATGAGTATGAGTATGAGTATGAGTATGAGTATAAGTATTAGTATGAGTATGAGTACGAGTATTAGTATGAGTATGAGTATGAGTATGAGTTAAAGTATGAGTATGAGTATGAGTATGTGCATGAGTATGAGTATGTGTATGAGTATGAGTATGAGTATGAGTATGTGTATGAGTATGAGTATGAGTATGAGTATGAGTATGAGTATGAGTATAAGTATGAGAATGAGTATGAGTGTGAGTATGAGAATGAGTATGAGTATGTGTATGAGTATGAGTATGATTATGAGTATGAGTATGAGTATGAGTATGAGTATGAGTATGAGTATGAGTATGACTATGAGTATGAGTATGAGTATGAGTTTAAGTATGAGTATGAGTATGAGTATGTGCATGAGTATGAGTATGTGTATGAGTATGAGTATGAGTATGAGTTTAAGTGTGAGTATGAGTATGAGTATGAGTATGAGTATAAGTATTAGTATTAGTATGAGTATGAGTACGAGTATTAGTATGAGTATGAGTATGAGTATGAGTTTAAGTATGAGTATGAGTATGAGTGTGTGCATGAGTATGAGTATGTGTATGAGTATGAGTATGAGTATGAGTATGAGTATGAGTATGAGTATGAGTATGAGTATGAGTATGAGTATGAGTATGAGTATAAGTATGAGTATGAGTATGAGTATGAGTATGAGTATGAGTATGAGTATGAGTATGAGTATGAGTATGAGTATGTGCATGAGTATGAGTATGTGTATGAGTATGAGTATGAGTATGAGTATGAGTATGAGTATGAGTATGAGTATGTGTATGAGTATGAGTATGAGTATGAGTATGAGTATGAGTATGAGTATGAGTATGAGTATAAGTATGAGAATGAGTATGAGTGTGAGTATGAGAATGAGTATGAGTATGTGTATGAGTATGAGTATGATTATGAGTATGAGTATGAGTATGAGTATAAGTAATAGTATGAGTATGAGTACGAGTATTAGTATGAGTATGAGTATGAGTATGAGTTAAAGTATGAGTATGAGTATGAGTATGTGCATGAGTATGAGTATGTGTATGAGTATGAGTATGAGTATGAGTATGTGTATGAGTATGAGTATGAGTATGAGTATGAGTATGAGTATGAGTATGAGTATAAGTATGAGAATGAGTATGAGTGTGAGTATGAGAATGAGTATGAGTATGTGTATGAGTATGAGTATGATTATGAGTATGAGTATGAGTATGAGTATGAGTATGAGTATAAGTATTAGTATGAGTATGAGTACGAGTATTAGTATGAGTATGAGTATGAGTATGAGTTTAAGTGTGAGTATGAGTATGAGCATGAGTATGAGTATGAGTATGAGTATGAGTATGAGTATGAGTATGAGTATGAGTATGAGTATAAGTATGAGTATGAGTATGAGTATGAGTATGAGTATGAGTATGAGTATAAGTATGAGTATGAGTATGAGCATGAGTATGAGTATGAGTATGAGTATGAGTATGAGTATAAGTACTAGTATGAGTATGAGTACGAGTATTAGTATGAGTATGAGTATGAGTATGAGTTTAAGTGTGAGTATGAGTATGAGCATGAGTATGAGTATGAGTATGAGTATGAGTATGAGTATGAGTATGAGTATGAGTATGAGTATAAGTATGAGTATGAGTATGAGTATGAGTATGAGTATGAGTATGAGTATGAGTATGAGTATGAGTATGAGTATAAGTATGAGTATGAGTATGAGTATGAGTATGAGTATGAGTATGAGTATGAGTATGAGTATGTGCATGAGTATGAGTATGTGTATGAGTATGAGTATGAGTATGAGTATGAGTATGAGTATGAGTATAAGTATGAGTATGAGTATGAGCATGAGTATGAGTATGAGTATGAGTATGAGTATGAGTATAAGTATTAGTATGAGTATGAGTACGAGTATTAGTATGAGTATGAGTATGAGTATGAGTTTAAGTGTGAGTATGAGTATGAGCATGAGTATGAGTATGAGTATGAGTATGAGTATGAGTATAAGTATTAGTATGAGTATGAGTATGAGTATGAGTATGAGTATGAGTATGAGTATGAGTATAAGTATTAGTATGAGTATGAGTACGAGTATTAGTATGAGTATGAGTATGAGTATGAGTTTAAGTGTGAGTATGAGTATGAGCATGAGTATGAGTATGAGTATGAGTATGAGTATGAGTATAAGTATTAGTATGAGTATGAGTATGAGTATGAGTATGAGTATGAGTATGAGTATAAGTATGAGTATGAGTATGAGTATGAGTATGAGTATGAGTATGAGTATGAGTATGAGTATAAGTATGAGTATGAGTATGAGTATGAGTATGAGTATGAGTATGAGTATGAGTATGAGTATGAGTATGTGCATGAGTATGAGTATGTGTATGAGTATGAGTATGAGTATGAGTATGAGTATGAGTATGAGTATGAGTATGTGTATGAGTATGAGTATGAGTATGAGTATGAGTATGAGTATGAGTATGAGTATGAGTATAAGTATGAGAATGAGTATGAGTGTGAGTATGAGAATGAGTATGAGTATGTGTATGAGTATGAGTATGATTATGAGTATGAGTATGAGTATGAGTATAAGTAATAGTATGAGTATGAGTACGAGTATTAGTATGAGTATGAGTATGAGTATGAGTTAAAGTATGAGTATGAGTATGAGTATGTGCATGAGTATGAGTATGTGTATGAGTATGAGTATGAGTATGAGTATGTGTATGAGTATGAGTATGAGTATGAGTATGAGTATGAGTATGAGTATGAGTATAAGTATGAGAATGAGTATGAGTGTGAGTATGAGAATGAGTATGAGTATGTGTATGAGTATGAGTATGATTATGAGTATGAGTATGAGTATGAGTATGAGTATGAGTATAAGTATTAGTATGAGTATGAGTACGAGTATTAGTATGAGTATGAGTATGAGTATGAGTTTAAGTGTGAGTATGAGTATGAGCATGAGTATGAGTATGAGTATGAGTATGAGTATGAGTATGAGTATGAGTATGAGTATGAGTATAAGTATGAGTATGAGTATGAGTATGAGTATGAGTATGAGTATGAGTATAAGTATGAGTATGAGTATGAGCATGAGTATGAGTATGAGTATGAGTATGAGTATGAGTATAAGTACTAGTATGAGTATGAGTACGAGTATTAGTATGAGTATGAGTATGAGTATGAGTTTAAGTGTGAGTATGAGTATGAGCATGAGTATGAGTATGAGTATGAGTATGAGTATGAGTATGAGTATGAGTATGAGTATGAGTATAAGTATGAGTATGAGTATGAGTATGAGTATGAGTATGAGTATGAGTATGAGTATGAGTATGAGTATGAGTATAAGTATGAGTATGAGTATGAGTATGAGTATGAGTATGAGTATGAGTATGAGTATGAGTATGTGCATGAGTATGAGTATGTGTATGAGTATGAGTATGAGTATGAGTATGAGTATGAGTATGAGTATAAGTATGAGTATGAGTATGAGCATGAGTATGAGTATGAGTATGAGTATGAGTATGAGTATAAGTATTAGTATGAGTATGAGTACGAGTATTAGTATGAGTATGAGTATGAGTATGAGTTTAAGTGTGAGTATGAGTATGAGCATGAGTATGAGTATGAGTATGAGTATGAGTATGAGTATAAGTATTAGTATGAGTATGAGTATGAGTATGAGTATGAGTATGAGTATGAGTATGAGTATAAGTATTAGTATGAGTATGAGTACGAGTATTAGTATGAGTATGAGTATGAGTATGAGTTTAAGTGTGAGTATGAGTATGAGCATGAGTATGAGTATGAGTATGAGTATGAGTATGAGTATAAGTATTAGTATGAGTATGAGTACGAGTATTAGTATGAGTATGAGTATGAGTATGAGTTAAAGTATGAGTATGAGTATGAGTATGTGCATGAGTATGAGTATGTGTATGAGTATGAGTATGAGTATGAGTATGTGTATGAGTATGAGTATGAGTATGAGTATCAGTATGAGTATGAGTATAAGTATGGGAATGAGTATGAGTGTGAGTATGAGAATGAGTATGAGTATGTGTATGAGTATGAGTATGAGTATGAGTATGAGTACGAGTATTAGTATGAGTATAAGTATGAGAATGAGTATGAGTGTGAGTATGAGAATGAGTATGAGTATGTGTATGAGTATGAGTTTGAGTATGAGTATGAGTATGAGTATGAGTATGACTATGAGTATGAGTATGAGTATGAGTATAAGTATTAGTATTAGTATTAGTATGAGTACGAGTATTAGTATGAGTATGAGTATGAGAATGAGTATGAGTATGAGTATGAGTAAGAGTATGAGTATGAGTATGAGTGTGAGTATGAGTATGAGTATGAGTATGAGTATGAGTATGAGTATGAGTATGAGTATGAGTATAAGTATGAGTATGAGTATGAGTATGAGTATGAGTATAAGTATGAGTATGAGTATGAGTATGAGTATGAGTATAAGTATTAGTATGAGTATGAGTACGAGTATGCGTATGAGTATGAGTATGAGTATGAGTATGAGTATGAGTGTGAGTGTGAGTGCGAATGTGAGTATGAGCATGTGTATGAGTATGAGTATGAGTATGACTATGAGTATGAGTATGAGAATGAGCATGAGCATGAGCATGAGCATGAGCGTGAGCGTGAGAATAAGCATGAGTATGAGTTTAACTATGAGTATGAGTACGAGTATGCGTATGAATATGAGTATGAGTATGAGTATGAGTATGAGTATGAGTATGAGTATGAGTATGAGTATGAGTATAAGTATGAGTATGAGTATGAGTATGAGTATGAGTATGAGTATGAGTATGAGTATGAGTATGAGTATGAGTATGAGTATGAGTATGAGTATGAGTATGAGTATGAGTATGTGCATGAGTATGAGTATGTGTATGAGTATGAGTATGAGTATGAGTATGAGTATGAGTATGAGTATGTGTATGAGTATGAGTATGAGTATGAGTATGAGTATGAGTATGAGTATGAGTATGAGTATGAGTATGAGTATGAGTTAGAGTATGAGTATGTGTATGAGTATGAGTATGAGTATGAGTATGAGTATGAGTATGAGTATGAGTGTGAGTGTGAGTGCGAATGTGTGTATGAGCATGTGTATGAGTATGAGTATGAGTATGAGTATGAGTATGAGTATGAGTATAAGTATTAGTATGAGTATGAGTACGAGTATTAGTATGAGTATGAGTATGAGTATGAGTTTAAGTGTGAGTATGAGTATGAGCATGAGTATGAGTATGAGTATGAGTATGAGTATGAGTATAAGTATTAGTATGAGTATGAGTACGAGTATTAGTATGAGTATGAGTATGAGTATGAGTTAAAGTATGAGTATGAGTATGAGTATGTGCATGAGTATGAGTATGTGTATGAGTATGAGTGTGAGTATGAGAATGAGTATGAGTATGTGTATGAGTATGAGTATGATTATGAGTATGAGTATGAGTATGAGTATGAGTATAAGTAATAGTATGAGTATGAGTACGAGTATTAGTATGAGTATGAGTATGAGTATGAGTTTATGTGTGAGTATGAGTATGAGCATGAGTATGAGCATGAGTATGAGTATGAGTATGAGTATGAGTATAAGTATGAGTATGAGTATGAGAATGAGTATGAGTATGAGTATGAGTATGAGTATGAGTATGAGTATAAGTATGAGTATGAGTATGAGTATGAGTATGAGTATGAGTATGTGCATGAGTATGAGTATGTGTATGAGTATGAGTATGAGTATGAGTATGAGTATGAGTATGAGTATGAGTATAAGTATGAGTATGAGTATGAGTATGAGTATGAGTATGAGTATGAGTATGAGTATGAGTATGAGTATAAGTATGAGTATGAGTATGAGTATGAGTATGAGTATGAGTATGTGCATGAGTATGAGTATGAGTATGAGTATGAGTATGAGTATGAGTATGTGCATGAGTATGAGTATGTGTATGAGTATGAGTATGAGTATGAGTATGAGTATGAGTATGTGTATGAGTATGAGTATGAGTATGAGTATGAGTATGAGTATGAGTATGAGTATGAGTATGAGTATGAGTATGAGTTAGAGTATGAGTATGTGTATGAGTATGAGTATGAGTATGAGTATGAGTATGAGTATGAGTATGAGTGTGAGTGTGAGTGCGAATGTGTGTATGAGCATGTGTATGAGTATGAGTATGAGTATGAGTATGAGTATGAGTATAAGTATTAGTATGAGTATGAGTACGAGTATTAGTATGAGTATGAGTATGAGTATGAGTTTAAGTGTGAGTATGAGTATGAGCATGAGTATGAGTATGAGTATGAGTATGAGTATGAGTATGAGTATAAGTATTAGTATGAGTATGAGTACGAGTATTAGTATGAGTATGAGTATGAGTATGAGTTAAAGTATGAGTATGAGTATGAGTATGTGCATGAGTATGAGTATGTGTATGAGTATGAGTATGAGTATGAGTATGTGTATGAGTATGAGTATGAGTATGAGTATGAGTATGAGTATGAGTATAAGTATGAGAATGAGTATGAGTGTGAGTATGAGAATGAGTATGAGTATGTGTATGAGTATGAGTATGATTATGAGTATGAGTATGAGTATGAGTATGAGTATGAGTATGAGTATGAGTATGACTATGAGTATGAGTATGAGTATGAGTTTAAGTATGAGTATGAGTATGAGTATGTGCATGAGTATGAGTATGTGTATGAGTATGAGTATGAGTATGAGTTTAAGTGTGAGTATGAGTATGAGTATGAGTATGAGTATAAGTATTAGTATTAGTATGAGTATGAGTACGAGTATTAGTATGAGTATGAGTATGAGTATGAGTTTAAGTATGAGTATGAGTATGAGTATGTGCATGAGTATGAGTATGTGTATGAGTATGAGTATGAGTATGAGTATGAGTATGAGTATGAGTATGAGTATGAGTATGAGTATGAGTATGAGTATAAGTATGAGTATGAGTATGAGTATGAGTATGAGTATGAGTATGAGTATGAGTATGAGTATGAGTATGTGCATGAGTATGAGTATGTGTATGAGTATGAGTATGAGTATGAGTATGAGTATGAGTATGAGTATGTGTATGAGTATGAGTATGAGTATGAGTATGAGTATGAGTATGAGTATGAGTATAAGTATGAGAATGAGTATGAGTGTGAGTATGAGAATGAGTATGAGTATGTGTATGAGTATGACTATGAGTATGAGTATGAGTATGAGTTTAAGTATGAGTATGAGTATGAGTATGTGCATGAGTATGAGTATGTGTATGAGTATGAGTATGAGTATGAGTTTAAGTGTGAGTATGAGTATGAGTATGAGTATGAGTATAAGTATTAGTATTAGTATGAGTATGAGTACGAGTATTAGTATGAGTATGAGTATGAGTATGAGTTTAAGTATGAGTATGAGTATGAGTATGTGCATGAGTATGAGTATGTGTATGAGTATGAGTATGAGTATGAGTATGAGTATGAGTATGAGTATGAGTATGAGTATGAGTATGAGTATGAGTATGAATATAAGTATGAGTATGAGTATGAGTATGAGTATGAGTATGAGTATGAGTATGAGTATGAGTATGAGTATGAGTATGTGCATGAGTATGAGTATGTGTATGAGTATGAGTATGAGTATGAGTATGAGTATGAGTATGAGTATGTGTATGAGTATGAGTATGAGTATGAGTATGAGTATGAGTATGAGTATGAGTATAAGTATGAGAATGAGTATGAGTGTGAGTATGAGAATGAGTATGAGTATGTGTATGAGTATGAGTATGATTATGAGTATGAGTATGAGTATGAGTATAAGTAATAGTATGAGTATGAGTACGAGTATTAGTATGAGTATGAGTATGAGTATGAGTTAAAGTATGAGTATGAGTATGAGTATGTGCATGAGTATGAGTATGTGTATGAGTATGAGTATGAGTATGAGTATGTGTATGAGTATGAGTATGAGTATGAGTATGAGTATGAGTATGAGTATGAGTATGAGTATAAGTATGAGAATGAGTATGAGTGTGAGTATGAGAATGAGTATGAGTATGTGTATGAGTATGAGTATGATTATGAGTATGAGTATGAGTATGAGTATGAGTATGAGTATAAGTATTAGTATGAGTATGAGTACGAGTATTAGTATGAGTATGAGTATGAGTATGAGTTTAAGTGTGAGTATGAGTATGAGCATGAGTATGAGTATGAGTATGAGTATGAGTATGAGTATGAGTATGAGTATGAGTATAAGTATGAGTATGAGTATGAGCATGAGTATGAGTATGAGTATGAGTATGAGTATGAGTATAAGTATTAGTATGAGTATGAGTACGAGTATTAGTATGAGTATGAGTATGAGTATGAGTTTAAGTGTGAGTATGAGTATGAGCATGAGTATGAGTATGAGTATGAGTATGAGTATAAGTATTAGTATGAGTATGAGTATGAGTATGAGTATAAGTATGAGAATGAGTATGAGTGTGAGTATGAGAATGAGTATGAGTATGTGTATGAGTATGAGTATGATTATGAGTATGAGTATGAGTATGAGTATAAGTAATAGTATGAGTATGAGTACGAGTATTAGTATGAGTATGAGTATGAGTATGAGTTAAAGTATGAGTATGAGTATGAGTATGTGCATGAGTATGAGTATGTGTATGAGTATGAGTATGAGTATGAGTATGTGTATGAGTATGAGTATGAGTATGAGTATGAGTATGAGTATGAGTATGAGTATAAGTATGAGAATGAGTATGAGTGTGAGTATGAGAATGAGTATGAGTATGTGTATGAGTATGAGTATGATTATGAGTATGAGTATGAGTATGAGTATGAGTATGAGTATAAGTATTAGTATGAGTATGAGTACGAGTATTAGTATGAGTATGAGTATGAGTATGAGTTTAAGTGTGAGTATGAGTATGAGCATGAGTATGAGTATGAGTATGAGTATGAGTATGAGTATGAGTATGAGTATGAGTATGAGTATAAGTATGAGTATGAGTATGAGTATGAGTATGAGTATGAGTATGAGTATAAGTATGAGTATGAGTATGAGTATGAGCATGAGTATGAGTATGAGTATGAGTATGAGTATGAGTATAAGTATTAGTATGAGTATGAGTACGAGTATTAGTATGAGTATGAGTATGAGTATGAGTTTAAGTGTGAGTATGAGTATGAGCATGAGTATGAGTATGAGTATGAGTATGAGTATAAGTATTAGTATGAGTATGAGTATGAGTATGAGTATGAGTATGAGTATGAGTATAAGTATTAGTATGAGTATGAGTACGAGTATTAGTATGAGTATGAGTATGAGTATGAGTTTAAGTGTGAGTATGAGTATGAGCATGAGTATGAGTATGAGTATGAGTATGAGTATGAGTATAAGTATTAGTATGAGTATGAGTACGAGTATTAGTATGAGTATGAGTATGAGTATGAGTTAAAGTATG
Organism: Andrena chrysosceles; assembly: GCA_963855975.1. NCBI lineage: Eukaryota > Metazoa > Arthropoda > Insecta > Hymenoptera > Andrenidae > Andrena > Andrena chrysosceles. The sequence goes on from CAWLCU010000601.1 coordinate 1,177,947, forward strand.
AGTATGAGTATGAGTATGTGCATGAGTATGAGTATGTGTATGAGTATGAGTATGAGTATGAGTATGTGTATGAGTATGAGTATGAGTATGAGTATCAGTATGAGTATGAGTATAAGTATGGGAATGAGTATGAGTGTGAGTATGAGAATGAGTATGAGTATGTGTATGAGTATGAGTATCAGTATGAGTATGGGTATGAGTATGAGTATGAGTATAAGTATGAGAATGAGTATGAGTGTGAGTATGAGAATGAGTATGAGTATGTGTATGAGTATGAGTTTGAGTATGAGTATGAGTATGAGTATGAGTATGAGTTAAAGTATGAGTATGAGTATGAGTATGTGCATGAGTATGAGTATGTGTATGAGTATGAGTGTGAGTATGAGAATGAGTATGAGTATGTGTATGAGTATGAGTATGATTATGAGTATGAGTATGAGTATGAGTATGAGTATAAGTAATAGTATGAGTATGAGTACGAGTATTAGTATGAGTATGAGTATGAGTATGAGTTTATGTGTGAGTATGAGTATGAGCATGAGTATGAGCATGAGTATGAGTATGAGTATGAGTATGAGTATAAGTATGAGTATGAGTATGAGAATGAGTATGAGTATGAGTATGAGTATGAGTATGAGTATGAGTATAAGTATGAGTATGAGTATGAGTATGAGTATGAGTATGAGTATGTGCATGAGTATGAGTATGTGTATGAGTATGAGTATGAGTATGAGTATGAGTATGAGTATGAGTATGAGTATAAGTATGAGTATGAGTATGAGTATGAGTATGAGTATGAGTATGAGTATGAGTATGAGTATGAGTATAAGTATGAGTATGAGTATGAGTATGAGTATGAGTATGAGTATGTGCATGAGTATGAGTATGAGTATGAGTATGAGTATGAGTATGAGTATGTGCATGAGTATGAGTATGTGTATGAGTATGAGTATGAGTATGAGTATGAGTATGAGTATGTGTATGAGTATGAGTATGAGTATGAGTATGAGTATGAGTATGAGTATGAGTATGAGTATGAGTATGAGTATGAGTTAGAGTATGAGTATGTGTATGAGTATGAGTATGAGTATGAGTATGAGTATGAGTATGAGTATGAGTGTGAGTGTGAGTGCGAATGTGTGTATGAGCATGTGTATGAGTATGAGTATGAGTATGAGTATGAGTATGAGTATAAGTATTAGTATGAGTATGAGTACGAGTATTAGTATGAGTATGAGTATGAGTATGAGTTTAAGTGTGAGTATGAGTATGAGCATGAGTATGAGTATGAGTATGAGTATGAGTATGAGTATGAGTATAAGTATTAGTATGAGTATGAGTACGAGTATTAGTATGAGTATGAGTATGAGTATGAGTTAAAGTATGAGTATGAGTATGAGTATGTGCATGAGTATGAGTATGTGTATGAGTATGAGTATGAGTATGAGTATGTGTATGAGTATGAGTATGAGTATGAGTATGAGTATGAGTATGAGTATAAGTATGAGAATGAGTATGAGTGTGAGTATGAGAATGAGTATGAGTATGTGTATGAGTATGAGTATGATTATGAGTATGAGTATGAGTATGAGTATGAGTATGAGTATGAGTATGAGTATGACTATGAGTATGAGTATGAGTATGAGTTTAAGTATGAGTATGAGTATGAGTATGTGCATGAGTATGAGTATGTGTATGAGTATGAGTATGAGTATGAGTTTAAGTGTGAGTATGAGTATGAGTATGAGTATGAGTATAAGTATTAGTATTAGTATGAGTATGAGTACGAGTATTAGTATGAGTATGAGTATGAGTATGAGTTTAAGTATGAGTATGAGTATGAGTATGTGCATGAGTATGAGTATGTGTATGAGTATGAGTATGAGTATGAGTATGAGTATGAGTATGAGTATGAGTATGAGTATGAGTATGAGTATGAGTATAAGTATGAGTATGAGTATGAGTATGAGTATGAGTATGAGTATGAGTATGAGTATGAGTATGAGTATGTGCATGAGTATGAGTATGTGTATGAGTATGAGTATGAGTATGAGTATGAGTATGAGTATGAGTATGTGTATGAGTATGAGTATGAGTATGAGTATGAGTATGAGTATGAGTATGAGTATAAGTATGAGAATGAGTATGAGTGTGAGTATGAGAATGAGTATGAGTATGTGTATGAGTATGACTATGAGTATGAGTATGAGTATGAGTTTAAGTATGAGTATGAGTATGAGTATGTGCATGAGTATGAGTATGTGTATGAGTATGAGTATGAGTATGAGTTTAAGTGTGAGTATGAGTATGAGTATGAGTATGAGTATAAGTATTAGTATTAGTATGAGTATGAGTACGAGTATTAGTATGAGTATGAGTATGAGTATGAGTTTAAGTATGAGTATGAGTATGAGTATGTGCATGAGTATGAGTATGTGTATGAGTATGAGTATGAGTATGAGTATGAGTATGAGTATGAGTATGAGTATGAGTATGAGTATGAGTATGAGTATGAATATAAGTATGAGTATGAGTATGAGTATGAGTATGAGTATGAGTATGAGTATGAGTATGAGTATGAGTATGAGTATGTGCATGAGTATGAGTATGTGTATGAGTATGAGTATGAGTATGAGTATGAGTATGAGTATGAGTATGTGTATGAGTATGAGTATGAGTATGAGTATGAGTATGAGTATGAGTATGAGTATAAGTATGAGAATGAGTATGAGTGTGAGTATGAGAATGAGTATGAGTATGTGTATGAGTATGAGTATGATTATGAGTATGAGTATGAGTATGAGTATAAGTAATAGTATGAGTATGAGTACGAGTATTAGTATGAGTATGAGTATGAGTATGAGTTAAAGTATGAGTATGAGTATGAGTATGTGCATGAGTATGAGTATGTGTATGAGTATGAGTATGAGTATGAGTATGTGTATGAGTATGAGTATGAGTATGAGTATGAGTATGAGTATGAGTATGAGTATGAGTATAAGTATGAGAATGAGTATGAGTGTGAGTATGAGAATGAGTATGAGTATGTGTATGAGTATGAGTATGATTATGAGTATGAGTATGAGTATGAGTATGAGTATGAGTATAAGTATTAGTATGAGTATGAGTACGAGTATTAGTATGAGTATGAGTATGAGTATGAGTTTAAGTGTGAGTATGAGTATGAGCATGAGTATGAGTATGAGTATGAGTATGAGTATGAGTATGAGTATGAGTATGAGTATAAGTATGAGTATGAGTATGAGCATGAGTATGAGTATGAGTATGAGTATGAGTATGAGTATAAGTATTAGTATGAGTATGAGTACGAGTATTAGTATGAGTATGAGTATGAGTATGAGTTTAAGTGTGAGTATGAGTATGAGCATGAGTATGAGTATGAGTATGAGTATGAGTATAAGTATTAGTATGAGTATGAGTATGAGTATGAGTATAAGTATGAGAATGAGTATGAGTGTGAGTATGAGAATGAGTATGAGTATGTGTATGAGTATGAGTATGATTATGAGTATGAGTATGAGTATGAGTATAAGTAATAGTATGAGTATGAGTACGAGTATTAGTATGAGTATGAGTATGAGTATGAGTTAAAGTATGAGTATGAGTATGAGTATGTGCATGAGTATGAGTATGTGTATGAGTATGAGTATGAGTATGAGTATGTGTATGAGTATGAGTATGAGTATGAGTATGAGTATGAGTATGAGTATGAGTATAAGTATGAGAATGAGTATGAGTGTGAGTATGAGAATGAGTATGAGTATGTGTATGAGTATGAGTATGATTATGAGTATGAGTATGAGTATGAGTATGAGTATGAGTATAAGTATTAGTATGAGTATGAGTACGAGTATTAGTATGAGTATGAGTATGAGTATGAGTTTAAGTGTGAGTATGAGTATGAGCATGAGTATGAGTATGAGTATGAGTATGAGTATGAGTATGAGTATGAGTATGAGTATGAGTATAAGTATGAGTATGAGTATGAGTATGAGTATGAGTATGAGTATGAGTATAAGTATGAGTATGAGTATGAGTATGAGCATGAGTATGAGTATGAGTATGAGTATGAGTATGAGTATAAGTATTAGTATGAGTATGAGTACGAGTATTAGTATGAGTATGAGTATGAGTATGAGTTTAAGTGTGAGTATGAGTATGAGCATGAGTATGAGTATGAGTATGAGTATGAGTATAAGTATTAGTATGAGTATGAGTATGAGTATGAGTATGAGTATGAGTATGAGTATAAGTATTAGTATGAGTATGAGTACGAGTATTAGTATGAGTATGAGTATGAGTATGAGTTTAAGTGTGAGTATGAGTATGAGCATGAGTATGAGTATGAGTATGAGTATGAGTATGAGTATAAGTATTAGTATGAGTATGAGTACGAGTATTAGTATGAGTATGAGTATGAGTATGAGTTAAAGTATGAGTATGAGTATGAGTATGTGCATGAGTATGAGTATGTGTATGAGTATGAGTATGAGTATGAGTATGTGTATGAGTATGAGTATGAGTATGAGTATCAGTATGAGTATGAGTATAAGTATGGGAATGAGTATGAGTGTGAGTATGAGAATGAGTATGAGTATGTGTATGAGTATGAGTATCAGTATGAGTATGGGTATGAGTATGAGTATGAGTATAAGTATGAGAATGAGTATGAGTGTGAGTATGAGAATGAGTATGAGTATGTGTATGAGTATGAGTTTGAGTATGAGTATGAGTATGAGTATGGTTATGACTATGAGTATGAGTATGAGTATGAGTATAAGTATTAGTATTAGTATTAGTATGAGTACGAGTATTAGTATGAGTATGAGTATGAGAATGAGTATGAGTATGAGTATGAGTAAGAGTATGAGTATGAGTATGAGTGTGAGTATGAGTATGAGTATGAGTATGAGTATGAGTATGAGTATGAGTATGAGTATGAGTATGAGTATAAGTATGAGTATGAGTATGAGAATGAGTATGAGTATAAGTATGAGTATGAGTATGAGTATGAGTATGAGTATAAGTATTAGTATGAGTATGAGTACGAGTATGCGTATGAGTATGAGTATGAGTATGAGTATGAGTATGAGTGTGAGTGTGAGTGCGAATGTGAGTATGAGCATGTGTATGAGTATGAGTATGAGTATGACTATGAGTATGAGTATGAGAATGAGCATGAGCATGAGCATGAGCATGAGCGTGAGCGTGAGAATAAGCATGAGTATGAGTTTAACTATGAGTATGAGTACGAGTATGCGTATGAATATGAGTATGAGTATGAGTATGAGTATGAGTATGAGTATGAGTATGAGTATAAGTATGAGTATGAGTATGAGTATGAGTATGAGTATGAGTATGAGTATGAGTATGAGTATGAGTATGAGTATGAGTATGAGTATGAGTATGAGTATGAGTATGAGTATGAGTATGAGTATGAGTATGAGTATGAGTATGTGCATGAGTATGAGTATGTGTATGAGTATGAGTATGAGTATGAGTATGAGTATGAGTATGAGTATGTGTATGAGTATGAGTATGAGTATGAGTATGAGTATGAGTATGAGTATGAGTATGAGTATGAGTTAGAGTATGAGTATGTGTATGAGTATGAGTATGAGTATGAGTATGAGTATGAGTATGAGTATGAGTGTGAGTGTGAGTGCGAATGTGTGTATGAGCATGTGTATGAGTATGAGTATGAGTATGAGTATGAGTATGAGTATGATTATAAGTATTAGTATGAGTATGAGTACGAGTATTAGTATGAGTATGAGTATGAGTATGAGTTTAAGTGTGAGTATGAGTATGAGCATGAGTATGAGTATGAGTATGAGTATGAGTATGAGTATAAGTATTAGTATGAGTATGAGTACGAGTATTAGTATGAGTATGAGTATGAGTATGAGTTAAAGTATGAGTATGAGTATGAGTATGTGCATGAGTATGAGTATGTGTATGAGTATGAGTATGAGTATGAGTATGAGTATGTGTATGAGTATGAGTATGAGTATGAGTATGAGTATGAGTATGAGTATAAGTATGAGAATGAGTATGAGTGTGAGTATGAGAATGAGTATGAGTATGAGTATGTGTATGAGTATGAGTATGATTATGAGTATGAGTATGAGTATGAGTATGAGTATGAGTATGAGTATGACTATGAGTATGAGTATGAGTATGAGTTTAAGTATGAGTATGAGTATGAGTATGTGCATGAGTATGAGTATGTGTATGAGTATGAGTATGAGTATGAGTTTAAGTGTGAGTATGAGTATGAGTATGAGTATGAGTATAAGTATTAGTATTAGTATGAGTATGAGTACGAGTATTAGTATGAGTATGAGTATGAGTATGAGTTTAAGTATGAGTATGAGTATGAGTATGTGCATGAGTATGAGTATGTGTATGAGTATGAGTATGAGTATGAGTATGAGTATGAGTATGAGTATGAGTATGAGTATGAGTATGAGTATGAGTATGAGTATGAGTATGAGTATGAGTATAAGTATGAGTATGAGTATGAGTATGAGTATGAGTATGAGTATGAGTATGAGTATGAGTATGAGTATGAGTATGTGCATGAGTATGAGTATGTGTATGAGTATGAGTATGAGTATGAGTATGAGTATGAGTATGAGTATGTGTATGAGTATGAGTATGAGTATGAGTATGAGTATGAGTATGAGTATGAGTATGAGTATGAGTATAAGTATGAGAATGAGTATGAGTGTGAGTATGAGAATGAGTATGAGTATGTGTATGAGTATGAGTATGATTATGAGTATGAGTATGAGTATGAGTATGAGTATAAGTAATAGTATGAGTATGAGTACGAGTATTAGTATGAGTATGAGTATGAGTATGAGTTTATGTGTGAGTATGAGTATGAGCATGAGTATGAGTATGAGTATGAGTATGAGTATGAGTATGAGTATGAGTATAAGTATGAGTATGAGTATGAGTATGAGTATGAGTATGAGTATGAGTATGAGTACGAGTATTAGTATGAGTATGAGTATGAGTATGAGTTTAAGTGTGAGTATGAGTATGAGCATGAGTATGAGTATGAGTATGAGTATGAGTATGAGTATAAGTATTAGTATGAGTATGAGTACGAGTATTAGTATGAGTATGAGTATGAGTATGAGTTAAAGTATGAGTATGAGTATGAGTATGTGCATGAGTATGAGTATGTGTATGAGTATGAGTATGAGTATGAGTATGAGTATGTGTATGAGTATGAGTATGAGTATGAGTATGAGTATGAGTATGAGTATAAGTATGAGAATGAGTATGAGTGTGAGTATGAGAATGAGTATGAGTATGAGTATGTGTATGAGTATGAGTATGATTATGAGTATGAGTATGAGTATGAGTATGAGTATGAGTATGAGTATGACTATGAGTATGAGTATGAGTATGAGTTTAAGTATGAGTATGAGTATGAGTATGTGCATGAGTATGAGTATGTGTATGAGTATGAGTATGAGTATGAGTTTAAGTGTGAGTATGAGTATGAGTATGAGTATGAGTATAAGTATTAGTATTAGTATGAGTATGAGTACGAGTATTAGTATGATTATGAGTATGAGTATGAGTTTAAGTATGAGTATGAGTATGAGTATGTGCATGAGTATGAGTATGTGTATGAGTATGAGTATGAGTATGAGTATGAGTATGAGTATGAGTATGAGTATGAGTATGAGTATGAGTATGAGTATGAGTATGAGTATGAGTATGAGTATGAGTATAAGTATGAGTATGAGTATGAGTATGAGTATGAGTATGAGTATGAGTATGAGTATGAGTATGAGTATGAGTATGTGCATGAGTATGAGTATGTGTATGAGTATGAGTATGAGTATGAGTATGAGTATGAGTATGAGTATGTGTATGAGTATGAGTATGAGTATGAGTATGAGTATGAGTATGAGTATGAGTATGAGTATGAGTATAAGTATGAGAATGAGTATGAGTGTGAGTATGAGAATGAGTATGAGTATGTGTATGAGTATGAGTATGATTATGAGTATGAGTATGAGTATGAGTATGAGTATAAGTAATAGTATGAGTATGAGTACGAGTATTAGTATGAGTATGAGTATGAGTATGAGTTTATGTGTGAGTATGAGTATGAGCATGAGTATGAGTATGAGTATGAGTATGAGTATGAGTATGAGTATGAGTATAAGTATGAGTATGAGTATGAGTATGAGTATGAGTATGAGTATGAGTATGAGTATGAGTATAAGTATGAGTATGAGTATGAGTATGAGTATGAGTATGAGTATGTGCATGAGTATGAGTATGTGTATGAGTATGAGTATGAGTATGAGTATGAGTATGAGTATGAGTATAAGTATGAGTATGAGTATGAGTATGAGTATGAGTATGAGTATGAGTATGAGTATGAGTATAAGTATTAGTATGAGTATGAGTACGAGTATTAGTATGAGTATGAGTATGAGTATGAGTTTAAGTGTGAGTATGAGTATGAGCATGAGTATGAGTATGAGTATGAGTATGAGTATGAGTATAAGTATTAGTATGAGTATGAGTATGAGTATGAGTATGAGTATGAGTATAAGTATTAGTATGAGTATGACTACGAGTATTAGTATGAGTATGAGTATGAGTATGAGTTAAAGTATGAATATGAGTATGAGTATGTGCATGAGTATGAGTATGTGTATGAGTATGAGTATGAGTATGAGTATGTGTATGAGTATGAGTATGAGTATGAGTATGAGTATGAGTATGAGTATGAGTATAAGTATGAGAATGAGTATGAGTGTGAGTATGAGTATGAGTATGAGTATGAGTATGAGTATGACTGTGAGTATGAGTATGAGTATGAGTATGAGTTTAAGTATGAGTATGAGTATGAGTATGAGTATGTGCATGAGTATGAGTATGTGTATGAGTATGAGTATGAGTATGAGTTTAAGTGTGAGTATGAGTATGAGTATGAGTATGAGTATAAGTATTAGTATTAGTATGAGTATGAGTACGAGTATTAGTATGAGTATGAGTATGAGTATGAGTTTAAGTATGAGTATGAGTATGTGCATGAGTATGAGTATGTGTATGAGTATGAGTATGAGTATGAGTATGAGTATGAGTATGAGTATGAGTATGAGTATGAGTATGAGTATGAGTATGAGTATGAGTATGAGTATGAGTATGAGTATGAGTATGAGTATGAGTATGAGTATGAGTATGAGTATGAGTATGAGTATGAGTATAAGTATTAGTATGAGTATGAGTAGGAGTACGAGTAGGAGTACGAGTATGCGTATGAGTATGAGTATGAGTATGAGTATGAGTGTGAGTATGAGTGTGAGTGTGAGTGCGAATGTGAGTACGAGTATGCGTATGAGTATGAGTATGAGTATGAGTATGAGTGTGAGTGTGAGTGCGAATGTGAGTATGAGCATGTGTATGAGTATGAGTATGAGTATGACTATGAGTATGAGTATGAGTATGAGCATGAGCATGAGCATGAGCATGAGCGTGAGCGTGAGAATAAGCATGAGTATGAGTTTAACTATGAGTATGAGTACGAGTATGCGTATGAATATGAGTATGAGTATGAGTATGAGTATGAGTATGAGTACGAGTATGCGTATGAATATGAGTATGAGTATGAGTATGAGTATGAGTATGAGTATAAGTATGAGTATGAGTATGAGTATGAGTATGAGTATGAGTATGAGTATGAGTATGAGTATGAGTATAAGTATGAGTATGAGTATGAGTATGAGTATAAGTATTAGTATTAGTATGAGTATGAGTACGAGTATTAGTATGAGTATGAGTATGAGTATGAGTTTAAGTATGAGTATGAGTATGAGTATGTGCATGAGTATCAGTATGTGTATGAGTATGAGTATGAGTATGAGTATGAGTATGAGTATGAGTATGAGTATGAGTATGAGTATGAGTATGAGTTAGAGTATGAGTATGTGTATGAGTATGAGTATGAGTATGAGTATGAGTATGAGTGCGAGTGTGAGTGCGAATGTGAGTATGAGCATGTGTATGAGTATGAGTATGAGTATGACTATGAGTATGAGTATGAGTATGAGTATGAGCATGAGCATGAGCATGAGCGTGAGCGTGAGAATAAGCATGAGTATGAGTTTAACTATGAGTATGAGTACGAGTATGCGTATGAATATGAGTATGAGTATGAGTATGAGTATGAGTATGAGTATGAGTATGAGTATGAGTATGAGTATAAGTATGAGTATGAGTATGAGTATGAGTATGAGTATGAGTATGAGTATGAGTATGAGTATGAGTATGAGTATGAGTATGAGTATGAGTATGAGTATGAGAATGAGTATGAGTATGAGTATGAGTATAAGTATGAGTATGAGTATGAGTATGAGTATGAGTATGAGTATGAGTATGAGTATGAGTATGAGTATGAGTATAAGTATTAGTATGAGTATGAGTACGAGTATTAGTATGAGTATGAGTATGAGTTTAAGTGTGAGTATGAGTATGAGCATGAGTATGAGTATGAGTATGAGTATGAGTATGAGTATAAGTATTAGTATGAGTATGAGTACGAGTATTAGTATGAGTATGAGTATGAGTATGAGTTAAAGTATGAGTATGAGTATGAGTATGTGCATGAGTATGAGTATGTGTATGAGTATGAGTATGAGTATGAGTATGAGTATGTGTATGAGTATGAGTATGAGTATGAGTATGAGTATGAGTATGAGTATAAGTATGGGAATGAGTATGAGTGTGAGTATGAGAATGAGTATGAGTATGTGTATGAGTATGAGTATCAGTATGAGTATGGGTATGAGTATGAGTATGAGTATAAGTATGAGAATGAGTATGAGTGTGAGTATGAGAATGAGTATGAGTATGTGTATGAGTATGAGTTTGAGTATGAGTATGAGTATGAGTATGAGTATGACTATGAGTATGAGTATGAGTATGAGTATGAGTATAAGTATTAGTATTAGTATTAGTATGAGTACGAGTATTAGTATGAGTATGAGTATGAGAATGAGTATGAGTATGAGTATGAGTAAGAGTATGAGTATGAGTATGAGTGTGAGTATGAGTATGAGTATGAGTTTGAGCATGAGTATGAGTATGAGTATGAGTATGAGTATGAGTATGAGTTTAAGTATGAGTATGAGTTTAAGTATGAGTATGAGTATGAGTATGAGTATGAGTATGAGTATGAGTATAAGTATGAGTATGAGTATGAGTATGAGTATAAGTATGAGTATGAGTATGAGTATGAGTATAAGTATTAGTATGAGTATGAGTACGAGTATGCGTATGAGTATGAGTATGAGTATGAGTATGAGTATGAGTATAAGTATTAGTATGAGTATGAGTACGAGTATGCGTATGAGTATGAGTATGAGTATGAGTATGAGTATGAGTGTGAGTGTGAGTGCGAATGTGAGTATGAGCATGTGCATGAGTATGAGTATGAGTATGACTATGAGTATGAGTATGAGTATGAGCATGAGCATGAGCATGAGCGTGAGCGTGAGAATAAGCATGAGTATGAGTTTAACTATGAGTATGAGTACGAGTATGCGTATGAATATGAGTATGAGTATGAGTATGAGTATGAGTATGAGTATGAGTATGAGTATGAGTATGAGTATAAGTATGAGTATGAGTATGAGTATGAGTATGAGTATGAGTATGAGTATGAGTATGAGTATGAGTATGAGTATGAGTATGAGTATGAGAATGAGTATGAGTATGAGTATGAGTATGAGTATGAGTATGAGTATGAGTATGAGTATGAGTATGAGTATGAGTATGAGTATGAGTATGTGCATGAGTATGAGTATGTGTATGAGTATGAGTATGAGTATGAGTATGAGTATGAGTATGAGTATGTGTATGAGTATGAGTATGAGTATGAGTATGAGTATGAGTATGAGTATGAGTATGAGTATGAGTATGAGTATGAGTATGAGTTAGAGTATGAGTATGTGTATGAGTATGAGTATGAGTATGAGTATGAGTATGAGTATGAGTATGAGTGTGAGTGTGAGTGCGAATGTGAGTATGAGCATGTGTATGAGTATGAGTATGAGTATGAGTATGAGTATGAGTACAAGTATTAGTATGAGTATGAGTACGAGTATTAGTATGAGTATGAGTATGAGTATGAGTATGAGTTTAAGTGTGAGTATGAGTATGAGCATGAGTATGAGTATGAGTATGAGTATGAGTATGAGTATAAGTATTAGTATGAGTATGAGTACGAGTATTAGTATGAGTATGAGTATGAGTATGAGTTAAAGTATGAGTATGAGTATGAGTATGTGCATGAGTATGAGTATGTGTATGAGTATGAGTATGAGTATGAGTATGTGTATGAGAATGAGTATGAGTATGAGTATGAGTATGAGTATGAGTATGAGTATGAGTATAAGTATGAGAATGAGTATGAGTGTGAGTATAAGAATGAGTATGAGTATGTGTATGAGTATGAGTATGATTATGAGTATGAGTATGAGTATGAGTATGAGTATGAGTATGAGTATGACTATGAGTATGAGTATGAGTATGAGTATGAGTTTAAGTATGAGTATGAGTATGTGCATGAGTATGAGTATGTGTATGAGTATGAGTATGAGTATGAGTTTAAGTGTGAGTATGAGTATGAGTATGAGTATGAGTATAAGTATTAGTATTAGTATGAGTATGAGTACGAGTATTAGTATGAGTATGAGTATGAGTTTAAGTATGAGTATGAGTATGAGTATGTGCATGAGTATGAGTATGTGTATGAGTATGAGTATGAGTATGAGTATGAGTATGAGTATGAGTATGTGCATGAGTATGAGTATGTGTATGAGTATGAGTATGAGTATGAGTATGAGTATGAGTATGAGTATGTGTATGAGTATGAGTATGAGTATGAGTATGAGTATGAGTATGAGTATGAGTATGAGTATGAGTATGAGTATGAGTTAGAGTATGAGTATGTGTATGAGTATGAGTATGAGTATGAGTATGAGTATGAGTATGAGTATGAGTATGAGTGTGAGTGTGAGTGCGAATGTGAGTATGAGCATGTGTATGAGTATGAGTATGAGTATGAGTATGAGTATGAGTATGAGTTTAAGTGTGAGTGTGAGTATGAGCATGAGTATGAGTATGAGTATGAGTATGAGTATGAGTATAAGTATTAGTATGAGTATGAGTACGAGTATTAGTATGAGTATGAGTATGAGTTAAAGTATGAGTATGAGTATGAGTATGTGCATGAGTATGAGTATGTGTATGAGTATGAGTATGAGTATGAGTATGTGTATGAGTATGAGTATGAGTATGAGTATGAGTATGAGTATGAGTATGAGTATGAGTATAAGTATGAGAATGAGTATGAGTGTGAGTATAAGAATGAGTATGAGTATGTGTATGAGTATGAGTATGATTATGAGTATGAGTATGAGTATGAGTATGAGTATGAGTATGAGTATGAGTATGAGTATGAGTATGAGTATGAGTATGAGTATGAGTATGAGAATGAGTATGAGTATGAGTATGAGTATAAGTATGAGTATGAGTATGAGTATGAGTATGAGTATGAGTATGAGTATGAGTATGAGTATGAGTATGAGTATAAGTATTAGTATGAGTATGAGTACGAGTATTAGTATGAGTATGAGTATGAGTTTAAGTGTGAGTATGAGTATGAGCATGAGTATGAGTATGAGTATGAGTATGAGTATGAGTATGAGTATAAGTATTAGTATGAGTATGAGTACGAGTATTAGTATGAGTATGAGTATGAGTATGAGTTAAAGTATGAGTATGAGTATGAGTATGTGCATGAGTATGAGTATGTGTATGAGTATGAGTATGAGTATGAGTATGAGTATGTGTATGAGTATGAGTATGAGTATGAGTATGAGTATGAGTATGAGTATAAGTATGGGAATGAGTATGAGTGTGAGTATGAGAATGAGTATGAGTATGTGTATGAGTATGAGTATCAGTATGAGTATGGGTATGAGTATGAGTATGAGTATAAGTATGAGAATGAGTATGAGTGTGAGTATGAGAATGAGTATGAGTATGTGTATGAGTATGAGTTTGAGTATGAGTATGAGTATGAGTATGAGTATGACTATGAGTATGAGTATGAGTATGAGTATGAGTATAAGTATTAGTATTAGTATTAGTATGAGTACGAGTATTAGTATGAGTATGAGTATGAGAATGAGTATGAGTATGAGTATGAGTAAGTGTATGAGTATGAGTATGAGTGTGAGTATGAGTATGAGTATGAGTTTGAGCATGAGTATGAGTATGAGTATGAGTATGAGTATGAGTATGAGTTTAAGTATGAGTATGAGTTTAAGTATGAGTATGAGTATGAGTATGAGTATGAGTATGAGTATAAGTATGAGTATGAGTATGAGTATGAGTATAAGTATGAGTATGAGTATGAGTATGAGTATAAGTATTAGTATGAGTATGAGTACGAGTATGCGTATGAGTATGAGTATGAGTATGAGTATGAGTATGAGTATAAGTATTAGTATGAGTATGAGTACGAGTATGCGTATGAGTATGAGTATGAGTATGAGTATGAGTATGAGTGTGAGTGTGAGTGCGAATGTGAGTATGAGCATGTGCATGAGTATGAGTATGAGTATGACTATGAGTATGAGTATGAGTATGAGCATGAGCATGAGCATGAGCATGAGCGTGAGCGTGAGAATAAGCATGAGTATGAGTTTAACTATGAGTATGAGTACGAGTATGCGTATGAATATGAGTATGAGTATGAGTATGAGTATGAGTATGAGTATGAGTATGAGTATGAGTATGAGTATAAGTATGAGTATGAGTATGAGTATGAGTATGAGTATGAGTATGAGTATGAGTATGAGTATGAGTATGAGTATGAGTATGAGAATGAGTATGAGTATGAGTATGAGTATGAGTATGAGTATGAGTATGAGTATGAGTATGAGTATGAGTATGAGTATGAGTATGAGTATGTGCATGAGTATGAGTATGTGTATGAGTATGAGTATGAGTATGAGTATGAGTATGAGTATGAGTATGTGTATGAGTATGAGTATGAGTATGAGTATGAGTATGAGTATGAGTATGAGTATGAGTATGAGTATGAGTATGAGTTAGAGTATGAGTATGTGTATGAGTATGAGTATGAGTATGAGTATGAGTATGAGTATGAGTATGAGTGTGAGTGTGAGTGCGAATGTGAGTATGAGCATGTGTACGAGTATGAGTATGAGTATGAGTATGAGTATGAGTACAAGTATTAGTATGAGTATGAGTACGAGTATTAGTATGAGTATGAGTATGAGTATGAGTATGAGTTTAAGTGTGAGTATGAGTATGAGCATGAGTATGAGTATGAGTATGAGTATGAGTATGAGTATAAGTATTAGTATGAGTATGAGTACGAGTATTAGTATGAGTATGAGTATGAGTATGAGTTAAAGTATGAGTATGAGTATGAGTATGTGCATGAGTATGAGTATGTGTATGAGTATGAGTATGAGTATGAGTATGTGTATGAGTATGAGTATGAGTATGAGTATGAGTATGAGTATGAGTATGAGTATGAGTATAAGTATGAGAATGAGTATGAGTGTGAGTATAAGAATGAGTATGAGTATGTGTATGAGTATGAGTATGATTATGAGTATGAGTATGAGTATGAGTATGAGTATGAGTATGAGTATGACTATGAGTATGAGTATGAGTATGAGTATGAGTTTAAGTATGAGTATGAGTATGTGCATGAGTATGAGTATGTGTATGAGTATGAGTATGAGTATGAGTTTAAGTGTGAGTATGAGTATGAGTATGAGTATGAGTATAAGTATTAGTATTAGTATGAGTATGAGTACGAGTATTAGTATGAGTATGAGTATGAGTATGAGTTTAAGTATGAGTATGAGTATGAGTATGTGCATGAGTATGAGTATGTGTATGAGTATGAGTATGAGTATGAGTATGAGTATGAGTATGAGTATGTGCATGAGTATGAGTATGTGTATGAGTATGAGTATGAGTATGAGTATGAGTATGAGTATGAGTATGTGTATGAGTATGAGTATGAGTATGAGTATGAGTATGAGTATGAGTATGAGTATGAGTATGAGTATGAGTATGAGTTAGAGTATGAGTATGTGTATGAGTATGAGTATGAGTATGAGTATGAGTATGAGTATGAGTATGAGTGTGAGTGTGAGTGCGAATGTGAGTATGAGCATGTGTATGAGTATGAGTATGAGTATGAGTATGAGTATGAGTACAAGTATTAGTATGAGTATGAGTACGAGTATTAGTATGAGTATGAGTATGAGTATGAGTATGAGTATGAGTTTAAGTGTGAGTATGAGTATGAGCATGAGTATGAGTATGAGTATGAGTATGAGTATGAGTATAAGTATTAGTATGAGTATGAGTACGAGTATTAGTATGAGTATGAGTATGAGTTAAAGTATGAGTATGAGTATGAGTATGTGCATGAGTATGAGTATGTGTATGAGTATGAGTATGAGTATGAGTATGTGTATGAGTATGAGTATGAGTATGAGTATGAGTATGAGTATGAGTATGAGTATGAGTATAAGTATGAGAATGAGTATGAGTGTGAGTATAAGAATGAGTATGAGTATGTGTATGAGTATGAGTATGATTATGAGTATGAGTATGAGTATGAGTATGAGTATGAGTATGAGTATGAGTATGACTATGAGTATGAGTATGAGTATGAGTATGAGTTTAAGTATGAGTATGAGTATGTGCATGAGTATGAGTATGTGTATGAGTATGAGTATGAGTTTAAGTGTGAGTATGAGTATGAGTATGAGTATGAGTATAAGTATTAGTATTAGTATGAGTATGAGTACGAGTATTAGTATGAGTATGAGTATGAGTATGAGTATGAGTTTAAGTATGAGTATGAGTATGAGTATGTGCATGAGTATGAGTATGTGTATGAGTATGAGTATGAGTATGAGTATGAGTATGAGTATGAGTATGAGTATGAGTATGAGTATGAGTATGAGTATGAGTATGAGTATGAGTATGAGTATGAGTATGAGTATGAGTATGAGTATGAGTATGAGTATGAGTATGAGTATGAGTATGAGTATGAGTATGAGTATGAGTATGAGTATTAGTATGAGTATGAGTAGGAGTACGAGTAGGAGTACGAGTATGCGTATGAGTATGAGTATGAGTATGAGTATGAGTGTGAGTATGAGTGTGAGTGTGAGTGCGAATGTGAGTACGAGTATGCGTATGAGTATGAGTATGAGTATGAGTATGAGTATGAGCATGAGCATGAGCATGAGCATGAGCGTGAGCGTGAGAATAAGCATGAGTATGAGTTTAACTATGAGTATGAGTACGAGTATGCGTATGAATATGAGTATGAGTATGAGTATGAGTATGAGTATGAGTATGAGTATGAGTATGAGTATAAGTATGAGTATGAGTATGAGTATGAGTATGAGTATGAGTATGAGTATGAGTATGAGTATGAGTATGAGTATGAGTATAAGTATGAGTATGAGTATGAGTATGAGTATGAGTATGAGTATGAGTATGAGTATGAGTATGAGTATGAGTATGTGCATGAGTATGAGTATGTGTATGAGTATGAGTATGAGTATGAGTATGAGTATGAGTATGAGTATGTGTATGAGTATGAGTATGAGTATGAGTATGAGTATGAGTATGAGTATGAGTATGAGTATGAGTATGAGTATGAGTATGAGTTTAAGTATGAGTATGAGTATGAGTATGTGCATGAGTATGAGTATTTGTATGAGTATGAGTATGAGTATGAGTTTAAGTGTGAGTATGAGTATGAGTATGAGTATGAGTATGAGTATGAGTATGAGTTTAAGTGTGAGTATGAGTATGAGCATGAGTATGAGTATGAGTATGAGTATGAGTATGAGTATAAGTATTAGTATGAGTATGAGTACGAGTATTAGTATGAGTATGAGTATGAGTATGAGTTTAAGTGTGAGTATGAGTATGAGCATGAGTATGAGTATGAGTATGAGTATGAGTATGAGTATAAGTATTAGTATGAGTATGAGTATGAGTATGAGTATGAGTATGAGTATAAGTATTAGTATGAGTATGAGTACGAGTATTAGTATGAGTATGAGTATGAGTATGAGTTAAAGTATGAATATGAGTATGAGTATGTGCATGAGTATGAGTATGTGTATGAGTATGAGTATGAGTATGAGTATGTGTATGAGTATGAGTATGAGTATGAGTATGAGTATGAGTATGAGTATGAGTATAAGTATGAGAATGAGTATGAGTGTGAGTATGAGTATGAGTATGAGTATGAGTATGAGTATGACTGTGAGTATGAGTATGAGTATGAGTATGAGTTTAAGTATGAGTATGAGTATGAGTATGAGTATGTGCATGAGTATGAGTATGTGTATGAGTATGAGTATGAGTATGAGTTTAAGTGTGAGTATGAGTATGAGTATGAGTATGAGTATAAGTATTAGTATTAGTATGAGTATGAGTACGAGTATTAGTATGAGTATGAGTATGAGTATGAGTTTAAGTATGAGTATGAGTATGAGTATGTGCATGAGTATGAGTATGTGTATGAGTATGAGTATGAGTATGAGTATGAGTATGAGTATGAGTATGAGTATGAGTATGAGTATGAGTATGAGTATGAGTATGAGTATGAGTATGAGTATGAGTATGAGTATGAGTATGAGTATGAGTATGAGTATGAGTATGAGTATGAGTATGAGTATGAGTATGAGTATAAGTATTAGTATGAGTATGAGTAGGAGTACGAGTAGGAGTACGAGTATGCGTATGAGTATGAGTATGAGTATGAGTATGAGTGTGAGTATGAGTGTGAGTGTGAGTGCGAATGTGAGTACGAGTATGCGTATGAGTATGAGTATGAGTATGAGTATGAGTGTGAGTGTGAGTGCGAATGTGAGTATGAGCATGTGTATGAGTATGAGTATGAGTATGACTATGAGTATGAGTATGAGTATGAGCATGAGCATGAGCATGAGCATGAGCGTGAGCGTGAGAATAAGCATGAGTATGAGTTTAACTATGAGTATGAGTACGAGTATGCGTATGAATATGAGTATGAGTATGAGTATGAGTACGAGTATGCGTATGAATATGAGTATGAGTATGAGTATGAGTATGAGTATGAGTATAAGTATGAGTATGAGTATGAGTATGAGTATGAGTATGAGTATGAGTATGAGTATGAGTATGAGTATAAGTATGAGTATGAGTATGAGTATGAGTATAAGTATTAGTATTAGTATGAGTATGAGTACGAGTATTAGTATGAGTATGAGTATGAGTATGAGTTTAAGTATGAGTATGAGTATGAGTATGTGCATGAGTATCAGTATGTGTATGAGTATGAGTATGAGTATGACTATGAGTATGAGTATGAGTATGAGTATGAGCATGAGCATGAGCATGAGCGTGAGCGTGAGAATAAGCATGAGTATGAGTTTAACTATGAGTATGAGTACGAGTATGCGTATGAATATGAGTATGAGTATGAGTATGAGTATGAGTATGAGTATGAGTATGAGTATGAGTATGAGTATGAGTATGAGTATGAGTATGAGTATGAGTATGAGTATGAGTATGAGTATGAGTATTAGTATGAGTATGAGTAGGAGTACGAGTAGGAGTACGAGTATGCGTATGAGTATGAGTATGAGTATGAGTATGAGTGTGAGTATGAGTGTGAGTGTGAGTGCGAATGTGAGTACGAGTATGCGTATGAGTATGAGTATGAGTATGAGTATGAGTATGAGCATGAGCATGAGCATGAGCATGAGCGTGAGCGTGAGAATAAGCATGAGTATGAGTTTAACTATGAGTATGAGTACGAGTATGCGTATGAATATGAGTATGAGTATGAGTATGAGTATGAGTATGAGTATGAGTATGAGTATAAGTATGAGTATGAGTATGAGTATGAGTATGAGTATGAGTATGAGTATGAGTATGAGTATGAGTATGAGTATGAGTATGAGTATAAGTATGAGTATGAGTATGAGTATGAGTATGAGTATGAGTATGAGTATGAGTATGAGTATGAGTATGAGTATGTGCATGAGTATGAGTATGTGTATGAGTATGAGTATGAGTATGAGTATGAGTATGAGTATGAGTATGTGTATGAGTATGAGTATGAGTATGAGTATGAGTATGAGTATGAGTATGAGTATGAGTATGAGTATGAGTATGAGTATGAGTTTAAGTATGAGTATGAGTATGAGTATGTGCATGAGTATGAGTATTTGTATGAGTATGAGTATGAGTATGAGTTTAAGTGTGAGTATGAGTATGAGTATGAGTATGAGTATGAGTATGAGTATGAGTTTAAGTGTGAGTATGAGTATGAGCATGAGTATGAGTATGAGTATGAGTATGAGTATGAGTATAAGTATTAGTATGAGTATGAGTACGAGTATTAGTATGAGTATGAGTATGAGTATGAGTTTAAGTGTGAGTATGAGTATGAGCATGAGTATGAGTATGAGTATGAGTATGAGTATGAGTATGAGTATAAGTATTAGTATGAGTATGAGTATGAGTATGAGTATGAGTATGAGTATAAGTATTAGTATGAGTATGAGTACGAGTATTAGTATGAGTATGAGTATGAGTATGAGTTAAAGTATGAATATGAGTATGAGTATGTGCATGAGTATGAGTATGTGTATGAGTATGAGTATGAGTATGAGTATGTGTATGAGTATGAGTATGAGTATGAGTATGAGTATGAGTATGAGTATGAGTATAAGTATGAGAATGAGTATGAGTGTGAGTATGAGTATGAGTATGAGTATGAGTATGAGTATGACTGTGAGTATGAGTATGAGTATGAGTATGAGTTTAAGTATGAGTATGAGTATGAGTATGAGTATGTGCATGAGTATGAGTATGTGTATGAGTATGAGTATGAGTATGAGTTTAAGTGTGAGTATGAGTATGAGTATGAGTATGAGTATAAGTATTAGTATTAGTATGAGTATGAGTACGAGTATTAGTATGAGTATGAGTATGAGTATGAGTTTAAGTATGAGTATGAGTATGAGCATGAGTATGAGTATGTGTATGAGTATGAGTATGAGTATGAGTATGAGTATGAGTATGAGTATGAGTATGAGTATGAGTATGAGTATGAGTATGAGTATGAGTATGAGTATGAGTATGAGTATGAGTATGAGTATGAGTATGAGTATGAGTATGAGTATGAGTATGAGTATGAGTATGAGTATAAGTATTAGTATGAGTATGAGTAGGAGTACGAGTAGGAGTACGAGTATGCGTATGAGTATGAGTATGAGTATGAGTATGAGTGTGAGTATGAGTGTGAGTGTGAGTGCGAATGTGAGTACGAGTATGCGTATGAGTATGAGTATGAGTATGAGTATGAGTGTGAGTGTGAGTGCGAATGTGAGTATGAGCATGTGTATGAGTATGAGTATGAGTATGACTATGAGTATGAGTATGAGTATGAGCATGAGCATGAGCATGAGCATGAGCGTGAGCGTGAGAATAAGCATGAGTATGAGTTTAACTATGAGTATGAGTACGAGTATGCGTATGAATATGAGTATGAGTATGAGTATGAGTATGAGTATGAGTACGAGTATGCGTATGAATATGAGTATGAGTATGAGTATGAGTATGAGTATGAGTATAAGTATGAGTATGAGTATGAGAATGAGTATGAGTATGAGTATGAGTATGAGTATGAGTATGAGTATAAGTATGAGTATGAGTATGAGTATGAGTATAAGTATTAGTATTAGTATGAGTATGAGTACGAGTATTAGTATGAGTATGAGTATGAGTATGAGTTTAAGTATGAGTATGAGTATGAGTATGTGCATGAGTATCAGTATGTGTATGAGTATGAGTATGAGTATGACTATGAGTATGAGTATGAGTATGAGTATGAGCATGAGCATGAGCATGAGCGTGAGCGTGAGAATAAGCATGAGTATGAGTTTAACTGTGAGTATGAGTACGAGTATGCGTATGAATATGAGTATGAGTATGAGTATGAGTATGAGTATGAGTATGAGTATGAGTATGAGTATGAGTATAAGTATGAGTATGAGTATGAGTATGAGTATGAGTATGAGTATGAGTATGAGTATGAGTATGAGTATGAGTATGAGTATGAGTATGAGTATGAGTATGAGAATGAGTATGAGTATGAGTATGAGTATAAGTATGAGTATGAGTATGAGTATGAGTATGAGTATGAGTATGAGTATGAGTATGAGTATGAGTATGAGTATAAGTATTAGTATGAGTATGAGTACGAGTATTAGTATGAGTATGAGTATGAGTTTAAGTGTGAGTATGAGTATGAGCATGAGTATGAGTATGAGTATGAGTATGAGTATGAGTATAAGTATTAGTATGAGTATGAGTACGAGTATTAGTATGAGTATGAGTATGAGTATGAGTTAAAGTATGAGTATGAGTATGAGTATGTGCATGAGTATGAGTATGTGTATGAGTATGAGTATGAGTATGAGTATGAGTATGTGTATGAGTATGAGTATGAGTATGAGTATGAGTATGAGTATGAGTATAAGTATGGGAATGAGTATGAGTGTGAGTATGAGAATGAGTATGAGTATGTGTATGTGTATGAGTATCAGTATGAGTATGGGTATGAGTATGAGTATGAGTATAAGTATGAGAATGAGTATGAGTGTGAGTATGAGAATGAGTATGAGTATGTGTATGAGTATGAGTTTGAGTATGAGTATGAGTATGAGTATGAGTATGACTATGAGTATGAGTATGAGTATGAGTATGAGTATAAGTATTAGTATTAGTATTAGTATGAGTACGAGTATTAGTATGAGTATGAGTATGAGAATGAGTATGAGTATGAGTATGAGTATGAGTATGAGTATAAGTATGAGTATGAGTATGAGTATGAGTATGAGTATGAGTATGAGTATGAGTATGAGTATGAGTATGAGTATGAGTATAAGTATGAGTATGAGTATGAGTATGAGTATGAGTATGAGTATGAGTATGAGTATGAGTATGAGTATGAGTATGTGCATGAGTATGAGTATGTGTATGAGTATGAGTATGAGTATGAGTATGAGTATGAGTATGAGTATGTGTATGAGTATGAGTATGAGTATGAGTATGAGTATGAGTATGAGTATGAGTATGAGTATGAGTATGAGTATGAGTATGAGTTTAAGTATGAGTATGAGTATGAGTATGTGCATGAGTATGAGTATTTGTATGAGTATGAGTATGAGTATGAGTTTAAGTGTGAGTATGAGTATGAGTATGAGTATGAGTATGAGTATGAGTATGAGTTTAAGTGTGAGTATGAGTATGAGCATGAGTATGAGTATGAGTATGAGTATGAGTATGAGTATAAGTATTAGTATGAGTATGAGTACGAGTATTAGTATGAGTATGAGTATGAGTATGAGTTTAAGTGTGAGTATGAGTATGAGCATGAGTATGAGTATGAGTATGAGTATGAGTATGAGTATAAGTATTAGTATGAGTATGAGTATGAGTATGAGTATGAGTATGAGTATAAGTATTAGTATGAGTATGAGTACGAGTATTAGTATGAGTATGAGTATGAGTATGAGTTAAAGTATGAATATGAGTATGAGTATGTGCATGAGTATGAGTATGTGTATGAGTATGAGTATGAGTATGAGTATGTGTATGAGTATGAGTATGAGTATGAGTATGAGTATGAGTATGAGTATGAGTATAAGTATGAGAATGAGTATGAGTGTGAGTATGAGTATGAGTATGAGTATGAGTATGAGTATGACTGTGAGTATGAGTATGAGTATGAGTATGAGTTTAAGTATGAGTATGAGTATGAGTATGAGTATGTGCATGAGTATGAGTATGTGTATGAGTATGAGTATGAGTATGAGTTTAAGTGTGAGTATGAGTATGAGTATGAGTATGAGTATAAGTATTAGTATTAGTATGAGTATGAGTACGAGTATTAGTATGAGTATGAGTATGAGTATGAGTTTAAGTATGAGTATGAGTATGAGTATGTGCATGAGTATGAGTATGTGTATGAGTATGAGTATGAGTATGAGTATGAGTATGAGTATGAGTATGAGTATGAGTATGAGTATGAGTATGAGTATGAGTATGAGTATGAGTATGAGTATGAGTATGAGTATGAGAATGAGTATGAGTATGAGTATGAGTATGAGTATGAGTATGAGTATGAGTATAAGTATTAGTATGAGTATGAGTAGGAGTACGAGTAGGAGTACGAGTATGCGTATGAGTATGAGTATGAGTATGAGTATGAGTGTGAGTATGAGTGTGAGTGTGAGTGCGAATGTGAGTACGAGTATGCGTATGAGTATGAGTATGAGTATGAGTATGAGTGTGAGTGTGAGTGCGAATGTGAGTATGAGCATGTGTATGAGTATGAGTATGAGTATGACTATGAGTATGAGTATGAGTATGAGCATGAGCATGAGCATGAGCATGAGCGTGAGCGTGAGAATAAGCATGAGTATGAGTTTAACTATGAGTATGAGTACGAGTATGCGTATGAATATGAGTATGAGTATGAGTATGAGTATGAGTATGAGTACGAGTATGCGTATGAATATGAGTATGAGTATGAGTATGAGTATGAGTATGAGTATAAGTATGAGTATGAGTATGAGTATGAGTATGAGTATGAGTATGAGTATGAGTATGAGTATGAGTATAAGTATGAGTATGAGTATGAGTATGAGTATAAGTATTAGTATTAGTATGAGTATGAGTACGAGTATTAGTATGAGTATGAGTATGAGTATGAGTTTAAGTATGAGTATGAGTATGAGTATGTGCATGAGTATCAGTATGTGTATGAGTATGAGTATGAGTATGACTATGAGTATGAGTATGAGTATGAGTATGAGCATGAGCATGAGCATGAGCGTGAGCGTGAGAATAAGCATGAGTATGAGTTTAACTATGAGTATGAGTACGAGTATGCGTATGAATATGAGTATGAGTATGAGTATGAGTATGAGTATGAGTATGAGTATGAGTATGAGTATGAGTATAAGTATGAGTATGAGTATGAGTATGAGTATGAGTATGAGTATAAGTATTAGTATGAGTATGAGTACGAGTATTAGTATGAGTATGAGTATGAGTATGAGTTAAAGTATGAATATGAGTATGAGTATGTGCATGAGTATGAGTATGTGTATGAGTATGAGTATGAGTATGAGTATGTGTATGAGTATGAGTATGAGTATGAGTATGAGTATGAGTATGAGTATAAGTATGAGAATGAGTATGAGTGTGAGTATGAGTATGAGTATGAGTATGAGTATGAGTATGACTGTGAGTATGAGTATGAGTATGAGTATGAGTTTAAGTATGAGTATGAGTATGAGTATGAGTATGTGCATGAGTATGAGTATGTGTATGAGTATGAGTATGAGTATGAGTTTAAGTGTGAGTATGAGTATGAGTATGAGTATGAGTATAAGTATTAGTATTAGTATGAGTATGAGTACGAGTATTAGTATGAGTATGAGTATGAGTATGAGTTTAAGTATGAGTATGAGTATGAGTATGTGCATGAGTATGAGTATGTGTATGAGTATGAGTATGAGTATGAGTATGAGTATGAGTATGAGTATGAGTATGAGTATGAGTATGAGTATGAGTATGAGTATGAGTATGAGTATGAGTATGAGTATGAGTATGAGTATGAGTATGAGTATGAGTATGAGTATGAGTATGAGTATGAGTATAAGTATTAGTATGAGTATGAGTAGGAGTACGAGTAGGAGTACGAGTATGCGTATGAGTATGAGTATGAGTATGAGTATGAGTGTGAGTATGAGTGTGAGTGTGAGTGCGAATGTGAGTACGAGTATGCGTATGAGTATGAGTATGAGTATGAGTATGAGTGTGAGTGTGAGTGCGAATGTGAGTATGAGCATGTGTATGAGTATGAGTATGAGTATGACTATGAGTATGAGTATGAGTATGAGCATGAGCATGAGCATGAGCATGAGCGTGAGCGTGAGAATAAGCATGAGTATGAGTTTAACTATGAGTATGAGTACGAGTATGCGTATGAATATGAGTATGAGTATGAGTATGAGTATGAGTATGAGTACGAGTATGCGTATGAATATGAGTATGAGTATGAGTATGAGTATGAGTATGAGTATAAGTATGAGTATGAGTATGAGTATGAGTATGAGTATGAGTATGAGTATGAGTATGAGTATGAGTATAAGTATGAGTATGAGTATGAGTATGAGTATAAGTATTAGTATTAGTATGAGTATGAGTACGAGTATTAGTATGAGTATGAGTATGAGTATGAGTTTAAGTATGAGTATGAGTATGAGTATGTGCATGAGTATCAGTATGTGTATGAGTATGAGTATGAGTATGACTATGAGTATGAGTATGAGTATGAGTATGAGCATGAGCATGAGCATGAGCGTGAGCGTGAGAATAAGCATGAGTATGAGTTTAACTATGAGTATGAGTACGAGTATGCGTATGAATATGAGTATGAGTATGAGTATGAGTATGAGTATGAGTATGAGTATGAGTATGAGTATGAGTATAAGTATGAGTATGAGTATGAGTATGAGTATGAGTATGAGTATGAGTATGAGTATGAGTATTAGTATGAGTATGAGTAGGAGTACGAGTAGGAGTACGAGTATGCGTATGAGTATGAGTATGAGTATGAGTATGAGTGTGAGTATGAGTGTGAGTGTGAGTGCGAATGTGAGTACGAGTATGCGTATGAGTATGAGTATGAGTATGAGTATGAGTATGAGCATGAGCATGAGCATGAGCATGAGCGTGAGCGTGAGAATAAGCATGAGTATGAGTTTAACTATGAGTATGAGTACGAGTATGCGTATGAATATGAGTATGAGTATGAGTATGAGTATGAGTATGAGTATGAGTATGAGTATAAGTATGAGTATGAGTATGAGTATGAGTATGAGTATGAGTATGAGTATGAGTATGAGTATGAGTATGAGTATGAGTATAAGTATGAGTATGAGTATGAGTATGAGTATGAGTATGAGTATGAGTATGAGTATGAGTATGAGTATGAGTATGAGTATGTGCATGAGTATGAGTATGTGTATGAGTATGAGTATGAGTATGAGTATGAGTATGAGTATGAGTATGTGTATGAGTATGAGTATGAGTATGAGTATGAGTATGAGTATGAGTATGAGTATGAGTATGAGTATGAGTATGAGTATGAGTTTAAGTATGAGTATGAGTATGAGTATGTGCATGAGTATGAGTATTTGTATGAGTATGAGTATGAGTATGAGTTTAAGTGTGAGTATGAGTATGAGTATGAGTATGAGTATGAGTATGAGTATGAGTTTAAGTGTGAGTATGAGTATGAGCATGAGTATGAGTATGAGTATGAGTATGAGTATGAGTATAAGTATTAGTATGAGTATGAGTACGAGTATTAGTATGAGTATGAGTATGAGTATGAGTTTAAGTGTGAGTATGAGTATGAGCATGAGTATGAGTATGAGTATGAGTATGAGTATGAGTATAAGTATTAGTATGAGTATGAGTATGAGTATGAGTATGAGTATGAGTATAAGTATTAGTATGAGTATGAGTACGAGTATTAGTATGAGTATGAGTATGAGTATGAGTTAAAGTATGAATATGAGTATGAGTATGTGCATGAGTATGAGTATGTGTATGAGTATGAGTATGAGTATGAGTATGTGTATGAGTATGAGTATGAGTATGAGTATGAGTATGAGTATGAGTATGAGTATAAGTATGAGAATGAGTATGAGTGTGAGTATGAGTATGAGTATGAGTATGAGTATGAGTATGACTGTGAGTATGAGTATGAGTATGAGTATGAGTTTAAGTATGAGTATGAGTATGAGTATGAGTATGTGCATGAGTATGAGTATGTGTATGAGTATGAGTATGAGTATGAGTTTAAGTGTGAGTATGAGTATGAGTATGAGTATGAGTATAAGTATTAGTATTAGTATGAGTATGAGTACGAGTATTAGTATGAGTATGAGTATGAGTATGAGTTTAAGTATGAGTATGAGTATGAGTATGTGCATGAGTATGAGTATGTGTATGAGTATGAGTATGAGTATGAGTATGAGTATGAGTATGAGTATGAGTATGAGTATGAGTATGAGTATGAGTATGAGTATGAGTATGAGTATGAGTATGAGTATGAGTATGAGTATGAGTATGAGTATGAGTATGAGTATGAGTATGAGTATAAGTATTAGTATGAGTATGAGTAGGAGTACGAGTAGGAGTACGAGTATGCGTATGAGTATGAGTATGAGTATGAGTATGAGTGTGAGTATGAGTGTGAGTGTGAGTGCGAATGTGAGTACGAGTATGCGTATGAGTATGAGTATGAGTATGAGTATGAGTGTGAGTGTGAGTGCGAATGTGAGTATGAGCATGTGTATGAGTATGAGTATGAGTATGACTATGAGTATGAGTATGAGTATGAGCATGAGCATGAGCATGAGCATGAGCGTGAGCGTGAGAATAAGCATGAGTATGAGTTTAACTATGAGTATGAGTACGAGTATGCGTATGAATATGAGTATGAGTATGAGTATGAGTATGAGTATGAGTACGAGTATGCGTATGAATATGAGTATGAGTATGAGTATGAGTATGAGTATGAGTATAAGTATGAGTATGAGTATGAGTATGAGTATGAGTATGAGTATGAGTATGAGTATGAGTATGAGTATAAGTATGAGTATGAGTATGAGTATGAGTATAAGTATTAGTATTAGTATGAGTATGAGTACGAGTATTAGTATGAGTATGAGTATGAGTATGAGTGTGAGTATGAGTGTGAGTGTGAGTGCGAATGTGAGTACGAGTATGCGTATGAGTATGAGTATGAGTATGAGTATGAGTGTGAGTGTGAGTGCGAATGTGAGTATGAGCATGTGTATGAGTATGAGTATGAGTATGAGTATGAGTATGACTATGAGTATGAGTATGAGTATGAGCATGAGCATGAGCATGAGCATGAGCGTGAGCGTGAGAATAAGCATGAGTATGAGTTTAACTATGAGTATGAGTACGAGTATGCGTATGAATATGAGTATGAGTATGAGTATGAGTATGAGTATGAGTATGAGTATGAGTATGAGTATGAGTATAAGTATGAGTATGAGTATGAGTATGAGTATGAGTATGAGTATGAGTATGAGTATGAGTATGAGTATGAGTATGAGTATGAGAATGAGTATGAGTATGAGTATGAGTATGAGTATGAGTATGAGTATGAGTATGAGTATGAGTATGAGTATGAGTATGAGTATGAGTATGAGTATGAGTATGAGTATGTGTATGAGTATGAGTATGAGTATGAGTATGAGTATGAGTATGAGTATGTGTATGAGTATGAGTATGAGTATGAGTATGAGTATGAGTATGAGTATGAGTATGAGTATGAGTATGAGTATGAGTTAGAGTATGAGTATGTGTATGAGTATGAGTATGAGTATGAGTATGAGTATGAGTATGAGTATGAGTATGAGTGTGAGTGTGAGTGCGAATGTGAGTATGAGCATGTGTATGAGTATGAGTATGAGTATGAGTATGAGTATGAGTACAAGTATTAGTATGAGTATGAGTACGAGTATTAGTATGAGTATGAGTATGAGTATGAGTATGAGTTTAAGTGTGAGTATGAGTATGAGCATGAGTATGAGTATGAGTATGAGTATGAGTATGAGTATAAGTATTAGTATGAGTATGAGTACGAGTATTAGTATGAGTATGAGTATGAGTATGAGTTAAAGTATGAGTATGAGTATGAGTATGTGCATGAGTATGAGTATGTGTATGAGTATGAGTATGAGTATGAGTATGTGTATGAGTATGAGTATGAGTATGAGTATGAGTATGAGTATGAGTATGAGTATAAGTATGAGAATGAGTATGAGTGTGAGTATAAGAATGAGTATGAGTATGTGTATGAGTATGAGTATGATTATGAGTATGAGTATGAGTATGAGTATGAGTATGAGTATGACTATGAGTATGAGTATGAGTATGAGTATGAGTTTAAGTATGAGTATGAGTATGTGCATGAGTATGAGTATGTGTATGAGTATGAGTATGAGTATGAGTTTAAGTGTGAGTATGAGTATGAGTATGAGTATGAGTATAAGTATTAGTATTAGTATGAGTATGAGTACGAGTATTAGTATGAGTATGAGTATGAGTATGAGTTTAAGTGTGAGTATGAGTATGAGCATGAGTATGAGTATGAGTATGAGTATGAGTATGAGTATAAGTATTAGTATGAGTATGAGTACGAGTATTAGTATGAGTATGAGTATGAGTATGAGTTAAAGTATGAGTATGAGTATGAGTATGTGCATGAGTATGAGTATGTGTATGAGTATGAGTATGAGTATGAGTATGAGTATGTGTATGAGTATGAGTATGAGTATGAGTATGAGTATGAGTATGAGTATAAGTATGAGAATGAGTATGAGTGTGAGTATGAGAATGAGTATGAGTATGTGTATGAGTATGAGTATGATTATGAGTATGAGTATGAGTATGAGTATGAGTATGAGTATGAGTATGACTATGAGTATGAGTATGAGTATGAGTTTAAGTATGAGTATGAGTATGAGTATGTGCATGAGTATGAGTATGTGTATGAGTATGAGTATGAATATGAGTTTAAGTGTGAGTATGAGTATGAGTATGAGTATGAGTATAAGTATTAGTATTAGTATGAGTATGAGTACGAGTATTAGTATGAGTATGAGTATGAGTATGAGTTTAAGTATGAGTATGAGTATGAGTATGTGCATGAGTATGAGTATGTGTATGAGTATGAGTATGAGTATGAGTATGAGTATGAGTATGAGTATGAGTATGAGTATGAGTATGAGTATGAGTATGAGTATGAGTATGAGTATGAGTATAAGTATGAGTATGAGTATGAGTATGAGTATGAGTATGAGTATGAGTATGAGTATGAGTATGAGTATGAGTATGTGCATGAGTATGAGTATGTGTATGAGTATGAGTATGAGTATGAGTATGAGTATGAGTATGAGTATGTGTATGAGTATGAGTATGAGTATGAGTATGAGTATGAGTATGAGTATGAGTATGAGTATGAGTATAAGTATGAGAATGAGTATGAGTGTGAGTATGAGAATGAGTATGAGTACGAGTATTAGTATGAGTATGAGTATGAGTATGAGTTTAAGTATGAGTATGAGTATGAGTATGTGCATGAGTATGAGTATGTGTATGAGTATGAGTATGAGTATGAGTATGAGTATGAGTATGAGTATGAGTATGAGTATGAGTATGAGTATGAGTATAAGTATTAGTATTAGTATGAGTATGAGTACGAGTATTAGTATGAGTATGAGTATGAGTATGAGTTTAAGTATGAGTATGAGTATGAGTATGTGCATGAGTATGAGTATGTGTATGAGTATGAGTATGAGTATGATTATGAGTATGAGTATGAGTATGAGTATGAGTATAAGTAATAGTATGAGTATGAGTACGAGTATTAGTATGAGTATGAGTATGAGTATGAGTTTATGTGTGAGTATGAGTATGAGCATGAGTATGAGTATGAGTATGAGTATGAGTATGAGTATGAGCATGAGCATGAGCATGAGCATGAGCGTGAGCGTGAGAATAAGCATGAGTATGAGTTTAACTATGAGTATGAGTACGAGTATGCGTATGAATATGAGTATGAGTATGAGTATGAGTATGAGTATGAGTATGAGTATGAGTATGAGTATAAGTATGAGTATGAGTATGAGTATGAGTATGAGTATGAGTATAAGTACTAGTATTAGTATGAGTATGAGTACGAGTATTAGTATGAGTATGAGTATGAGTATGAGTATGAGTTTAAGTATGAGTATGAGTATGAGTATGTGCATGAGTATGAGTATGTGTATGAGTATGAGTATGAGTATGAGTATGAGTATGAGTATGAGTATGAGTATGAGTATGAGTATGAGTATGAGTATGAGTATGAGTATGAGTATGAGTATGAGTATGAGTATGAGTATGAGTATGAGTATGAGTATGAGTATGAGTATGAGTATGAGTATGAGTATGAGTATGAGTATGAGTATGAGTATAAGTATTAGTATGAGTATGAGTAGGAGTACGAGTAGGAGTACGAGTATGCGTATGAGTATGAGTATGAGTATGAGTATGAGTGTGAGTATGAGTGTGAGTGTGAGTGCGAATGTGAGTACGAGTATGCGTATGAGTATGAGTATGAGTATGAGTATGAGTATGAGCATGAGCATGAGCATGAGCATGAGCGTGAGCGTGAGAATAAGCATGAGTATGAGTTTAACTATGAGTATGAGTACGAGTATGCGTATGAATATGAGTATGAGTATGAGTATGAGTATGAGTATGAGTATGAGTATGAGTATAAGTATGAGTATGAGTATGAGTATGAGTATGAGTATGAGTATGAGTATGAGTATGAGTATGAGTATGAGTATGAGTACGAGTATGAGTATGTGTATGAGTATGAGTATGAGTATGAGTATGAGTATGAGTATGAGTATGAGTATGAGTATGAGTTAGAGTATGAGTATGTGTATGAGTATGAGTATGAGTATGAGTATGAGTATGAGTATGAGTATGAGTGTGAGTGTGAGTGCGAATGTGTGTATGAGCATGTGTATGAGTATGAGTATGAGTATGAGTATGAGTATGAGTATGAGTATAAGTATTAGTATGAGTATGAGTACGAGTATTAGTATGAGTATGAGTATGAGTATGAGTTTAAGTGTGAGTATGAGTATGAGCATGAGTATGAGTATGAGTATGAGTATGAGTATGAGTATAAGTATTAGTATGAGTATGAGTACGAGTATTAGTATGAGTATGAGTATGAGTATGAGTTAAAGTATGAGTATGAGTATGAGTATGTGCATGAGTATGAGTATGTGTATGAGTATGAGTATGAGTATGAGTATGAGTATGAGTATGTGTATGAGTATGAGTATGAGTATGAGTATGAGTATGAGTATGAGTATAAGTATGAGAATGAGTATGAGTGTGAGTATGAGAATGAGTATGAGTATGTGTATGAGTATGAGTATGATTATGAGTATGAGTATGAGTATGAGTATGAGTATGACTATGAGTATGAGTATGAGTATGAGTTTAATATGAGTATGAGTATGAGTATGTGCATGAGTATGAGTATGTGTATGAGTATGAGTATGAGTATGAGTTTAAGTGTGAGTATGAGTATGAGTATGAGTATGAGTATAAGTATTAGTATTAGTATGAGTATGAGTACGAGTATTAGTATGAGTATGAGTATGAGTATGAGTTTAAGTATGAGTATGAGTATGAGTATGTGCATGAGTATGAGTATGTGTATGAGTATGAGTATGAGTATGAGTATGAGTATGAGTATGAGTATGAGTATGAGTATGAGTATGAGTATGAGTATGAGTATGAGTATGAGTATGAGTATAAGTATGAGTATGAGTATGAGTATGAGTATGAGTATGAGTATGAGTATGAGTATGAGTATGAGTATGAGTATGAGTATGTGCATGAGTATGAGTATGTGTATGAGTATGAGTATGAGTATGAGTATGAGTATGAGTATGAGTATGAGTATGTGTATGAGTATGAGTATGAGTATGAGTATGAGTATGAGTATGAGTATGAGTATAAGTATGAGAATGAGTATGAGTGTGAGTATGAGAATGAGTATGAGTATGTGTATGAGTATGAGTATGATTATGAGTATGAGTATGAGTATGAGTATGAGTATAAGTAATAGTATGAGTATGAGTACGAGTATTAGTATGAGTATGAGTATGAGTATGAGTTTATGTGTGAGTATGAGTATGAGCATGAGTATGAGTATGAGTATGAGTATGAGTATGAGTATGAGTATGAGTATAAGTATGAGTATGAGTATGAGTATGAGTATGAGTATGAGTATGAGTATGAGTATAAGTATGAGTATGAGTATGAGTATGAGTATGAGTATGAGTATGTGCATGAGTATGAGTATGTGTATGAGTATGAGTATGAGTATGAGTATGAGTATGAGTATGAGTATAAGTATGAGTATGAGTATGAGTATGAGTATGAGTATGAGTATGAGTATGAGTATGAGTATAAGTATTAGTATGAGTATGAGTACGAGTATTAGTATGAGTATGAGTATGAGTATGAGTTTAAGTGTGAGTATGAGTATGAGCATGAGTATGAGTATGAGTATGAGTATGAGTATGAGTATAAGTATTAGTATGAGTATGAGTATGAGTATGAGTATGAGTATGAGTATAAGTATTAGTATGAGTATGAGTACGAGTATTAGTATGAGTATGAGTATGAGTATGAGTTAAAGTATGAATATGAGTATGAGTATGTGCATGAGTATGAGTATGTGTATGAGTATGAGTATGAGTATGAGTATGTGTATGAGTATGAGTATGAGTATGAGTATGAGTATGAGTATGAGTATGAGTATGAGTATAAGTATGAGAATGAGTATGAGTGTGAGTATGAGTATGAGTATGAGTATGAGTATGAGTATGACTGTGAGTATGAGTATGAGTATGAGTATGAGTTTAAGTATGAGTATGAGTATGAGTATGAGTATGTGCATGAGTATGAGTATGTGTATGAGTATGAGTATGAGTATGAGTTTAAGTGTGAGTATGAGTATGAGTATGAGTATGAGTATAAGTATTAGTATTAGTATGAGTATGAGTACGAGTATTAGTATGAGTATGAGTATGAGTATGAGTTTAAGTATGAGTATGAGTATGAGTATGTGCATGAGTATGAGTATGTGTATGAGTATGAGTATGAGTATGAGTATGAGTATGAGTATGAGTATGAGTATGAGTATGAGTATGAGTATGAGTATGAGTATGAGTATGAGAATGAGTATGAGTATGAGTATGAGTATGAGTATGAGTATGAGTATGAGTATGAGTATGAGTATAAGTATTAGTATGAGTATGAGTAGGAGTACGAGTAGGAGTACGAGTATGCGTATGAGTATGAGTATGAGTATGAGTATGAGTGTGAGTATGAGTGTGAGTGTGAGTGCGAATGTGAGTACGAGTATGCGTATGAGTATGAGTATGAGTATGAGTATGAGTGTGAGTGTGAGTGCGAATGTGAGTATGAGCATGTGTATGAGTATGAGTATGAGTATGACTATGAGTATGAGTATGAGTATGAGCATGAGCATGAGCATGAGCATGAGCGTGAGCGTGAGAATAAGCATGAGTATGAGTTTAACTATGAGTATGAGTACGAGTATGCGTATGAATATGAGTATGAGTATGAGTATGAGTATGAGTATGAGTACGAGTATGCGTATGAATATGAGTATGAGTATGAGTATGAGTATGAGTATGAGTATAAGTATGAGTATGAGTATGAGTATGAGTATGAGTATGAGTATGAGTATGAGTATGAGTATGAGTATGAGTATAAGTATGAGTATGAGTATGAGTATGAGTATAAGTATTAGTATTAGTATGAGTATGAGTACGAGTATTAGTATGAGTATGAGTATGAGTATGAGTTTAAGTATGAGTATGAGTATGAGTATGTGCATGAGTATCAGTATGTGTATGAGTATGAGTATGAGTATGAGTATGAGTATGAGTATGAGTATGAGTATGAGTATGAGTATGAGTTAGAGTATGAGTATGTGTATGAGTATGAGTATGAGTATGAGTATGAGTATGAGTGCGAGTGTGAGTGCGAATGTGAGTATGAGCATGTGTATGAGTATGAGTATGAGTATGACTATGAGTATGAGTATGAGTATGAGTATGAGCATGAGCATGAGCATGAGCGTGAGCGTGAGAATAAGCATGAGTATGAGTTTAACTATGAGTATGAGTACGAGTATGCGTATGAATATGAGTATGAGTATGACTATGAGTATGAGTATGAGTATGAGTTTAATATGAGTATGAGTATGAGTATAAGTATTAGTATTAGTATGAGTATGAGTACGAGTATTAGTATGAGTATGAGTATGAGTATGAGTTTAAGTATGAGTATGAGTATGAGTATGTGCATGAGTATGAGTATGTGTATGAGTATGAGTATGAGTATGAGTATGAGTATGAGTATGAGTATGAGTATGAGTATGAGTATGAGTATGAGTATGAGTATGAGTATGAGTATGAGTATAAGTATGAGTATGAGTATGAGTATGAGTATGAGTATGAGTATGAGTATGAGTATGAGTATGAGTATGAGTATGAGTATGTGCATGAGTATGAGTATGTGTATGAGTATGAGTATGAGTATGAGTATGAGTATGAGTATGAGTATGTGTATGAGTATGAGTATGAGTATGAGTATGAGTATGAGTATGAGTATGAGTATGAGTATAAGTATGAGAATGAGTATGAGTGTGAGTATGAGAATGAGTATGAGTATGTGTATGAGTATGAGTATGATTATGAGTATGAGTATGAGTATGAGTATGAGTATAAGTAATAGTATGAGTATGAGTACGAGTATTAGTATGAGTATGAGTATGAGTATGAGTTTATGTGTGAGTATGAGTATGAGCATGAGTATGAGTATGAGTATGAGTATGAGTATGAGTATGAGTATGAGTATAAGTATGAGTATGAGTATGAGTATGAGTATGAGTATGAGTATGAGTATGAGTATAAGTATGAGTATGAGTATGAGTATGAGTATGAGTATGAGTATGTGCATGAGTATGAGTATGTGTATGAGTATGAGTATGAGTATGAGTATGAGTATGAGTATGAGTATAAGTATGAGTATGAGTATGAGTATGAGTATGAGTATGAGTATGAGTATGAGTATGAGTATAAGTATTAGTATGAGTATGAGTACGAGTATTAGTATGAGTATGAGTATGAGTATGAGTTTAAGTGTGAGTATGAGTATGAGCATGAGTATGAGTATGAGTATGAGTATGAGTATGAGTATAAGTATTAGTATGAGTATGAGTATGAGTATGAGTATGAGTATGAGTATAAGTATTAGTATGAGTATGAGTACGAGTATTAGTATGAGTATGAGTATGAGTATGAGTTAAAGTATGAATATGAGTATGAGTATGTGCATGAGTATGAGTATGTGTATGAGTATGAGTATGAGTATGAGTATGTGTATGAGTATGAGTATGAGTATGAGTATGAGTATGAGTATGAGTATGAGTATGAGTATAAGTATGAGAATGAGTATGAGTGTGAGTATGAGTATGAGTATGAGTATGAGTATGAGTATGACTGTGAGTATGAGTATGAGTATGAGTATGAGTTTAAGTATGAGTATGAGTATGAGTATGAGTATGTGCATGAGTATGAGTATGTGTATGAGTATGAGTATGAGTATGAGTTTAAGTGTGAGTATGAGTATGAGTATGAGTATGAGTATAAGTATTAGTATTAGTATGAGTATGAGTACGAGTATTAGTATGAGTATGAGTATGAGTATGAGTTTAAGTATGAGTATGAGTATGAGTATGTGCATGAGTATGAGTATGTGTATGAGTATGAGTATGAGTATGAGTATGAGTATGAGTATGAGTATGAGTATGAGTATGAGTATGAGTATGAGTATGAGTATGAGTATGAGAATGAGTATGAGTATGAGTATGAGTATGAGTATGAGTATGAGTATGAGTATGAGTATGAGTATAAGTATTAGTATGAGTATGAGTAGGAGTACGAGTAGGAGTACGAGTATGCGTATGAGTATGAGTATGAGTATGAGTATGAGTGTGAGTATGAGTGTGAGTGTGAGTGCGAATGTGAGTACGAGTATGCGTATGAGTATGAGTATGAGTATGAGTATGAGTGTGAGTGTGAGTGCGAATGTGAGTATGAGCATGTGTATGAGTATGAGTATGAGTATGACTATGAGTATGAGTATGAGTATGAGCATGAGCATGAGCATGAGCATGAGCGTGAGCGTGAGAATAAGCATGAGTATGAGTTTAACTATGAGTATGAGTACGAGTATGCGTATGAATATGAGTATGAGTATGAGTATGAGTATGAGTATGAGTACGAGTATGCGTATGAATATGAGTATGAGTATGAGTATGAGTATGAGTATGAGTATAAGTATGAGTATGAGTATGAGTATGAGTATGAGTATGAGTATGAGTATGAGTATGAGTATGAGTATGAGTATAAGTATGAGTATGAGTATGAGTATGAGTATAAGTATTAGTATTAGTATGAGTATGAGTACGAGTATTAGTATGAGTATGAGTATGAGTATGAGTTTAAGTATGAGTATGAGTATGAGTATGTGCATGAGTATCAGTATGTGTATGAGTATGAGTATGAGTATGAGTATGAGTATGAGTATGAGTATGAGTATGAGTATGAGTTAGAGTATGAGTATGTGTATGAGTATGAGTATGAGTATGAGTATGAGTATGAGTGCGAGTGTGAGTGCGAATGTGAGTATGAGCATGTGTATGAGTATGAGTATGAGTATGACTATGAGTATGAGTATGAGTATGAGTATGAGCATGAGCATGAGCATGAGCGTGAGCGTGAGAATAAGCATGAGTATGAGATTAACTATGAGTATGAGTACGAGTATGCGTATGAATATGAGTATGAGTATGAGTATGAGTATGAGTATGAGTATGAGTATGAGTATGAGTATGAGTATAAGTATGAGTATGAGTATGAGTATGAGTATGAGTATGAGTATGAGTATGAGTATGAGTATGAGTATGAGTATGAGTATGAGTATGAGTATGAGTATGAGAATGAGTATGAGTATGAGTATGAGTATAAGTATGAGTATGAGTATGAGTATGAGTATGAGTATGAGTATGAGTATGAGTATGAGTATGAGTATGAGTATGAGTATGAGTATGAGTATGAGTATGAGTTAGAGTATGAGTATGTGTATGAGTATGAGTATGAGTATGAGTATGAGTATGAGTATGAGTGTGAGTGTGAGTGCGAATGTGAGTATGAGCATGTGTATGAGTATGAGTATGAGTATGACTATGAGTATGAGTACAAGTATTAGTATGAGTATGAGTACGAGTATTAGTATGAGTATGAGTATGAGTATGAGTATGAGTTTAAGTGTGAGTATGAGTATGAGCATGAGTATGAGTATGAGTATGAGTATGAGTATAAGTATTAGTATGAGTATGAGTACGAGTATTAGTATGAGTATGAGTATGAGTTAAAGTATGAGTATGAGTATGAGTATGTGCATGAGTATGAGTATGTGTATGAGTATGAGTATGAGTATGAGTATGTGTATGAGTATGAGTATGAGTATGAGTATGAGTATGAGTATGAGTATGAGTATAAGTATGAGAATGAGTATGAGTGTGAGTATAAGAATGAGTATGAGTATGTGTATGAGTATGAGTATGATTATGAGTATGAGTATGAGTATGAGTATGAGTATGAGTATGACTATGAGTATGAGTATGAGTATGAGTATGAGTTTAAGTATGAGTATGAGTATGTGCATGAGTATGAGTATGTGTATGAGTATGAGTATGAGTATGAGTTTAAGTGTGAGTATGAGTATGAGTATGAGTATGAGTATAAGTATTAGTATTAGTATGAGTATGAGTACGAGTATTAGTATGAGTATGAGTATGAGTATGAGTATGAGTTTAAGTATGAGTATGAGTATGAGTATGTGCATGAGTATGAGTATGTGTATGAGTATGAGTATGAGTATGAGTTTAAGTGTGAGTATGAGTATGAGTATGAGTATGAGTATAAGTATTAGTATTAGTATGAGTATGAGTACGAGTATTAGTATGAGTATGAGTATGAGTATGAGTTTAAGTATGAGTATGAGTATGAGTATGTGCATGAGTATGAGTATGTGTATGAGTATGAGTATGAGTATGAGTATGAGTATGAGTATGAGTATGAGTATGAGTATGAGTATGAGTATGAGTATGAGTATGAGTATGAGTATGAGTATAAGTATGAGTATGAGTATGAGTATGAGTATGAGTATGAGTATGAGTATGAGTATGAGTATGAGTATGAGTATGTGCATGAGTATGAGTATGTGTATGAGTATGAGTATGAGTATGAGTATGAGTATGAGTATGAGTATGTGTATGAGTATGAGTATGAGTATGAGTATGAGTATGAGTATGAGTATGAGTATGAGTATGAGTATAAGTATGAGAATGAGTATGAGTGTGAGTATGAGAATGAGTATGAGTACGAGTATTAGTATGAGTATGAGTATGAGTATGAGTTTAAGTATGAGTATGAGTATGAGTATGTGCATGAGTATGAGTATGTGTATGAGTATGAGTATGAGTATGAGTATGAGTATGAGTATGAGTATGAGTATGAGTATGAGTATGAGTATGAGTATGAGTATGAGTATAAGTATTAGTATTAGTATGAGTATGAGTACGAGTATTAGTATGAGTATGAGTATGAGTATGAGTTTAAGTATGAGTATGAGTATGAGTATGTGCATGAGTATGAGTATGTGTATGAGTATGAGTATGAGTATGATTATGAGTATGAGTATGAGTATGAGTATGAGTATAAGTAATAGTATGAGTATGAGTACGAGTATTAGTATGAGTATGAGTATGAGTATGAGTTTATGTGTGAGTATGAGTATGAGCATGAGTATGAGTATGAGTATGAGTATGAGTATGAGTATGAGCATGAGCATGAGCATGAGCATGAGCGTGAGCGTGAGAATAAGCATGAGTATGAGTTTAACTATGAGTATGAGTACGAGTATGCGTATGAATATGAGTATGAGTATGAGTATGAGTATGAGTATGAGTATGAGTATGAGTATAAGTATGAGTATGAGTATGAGTATGAGTATGAGTATGAGTATAAGTACTAGTATTAGTATGAGTATGAGTACGAGTATTAGTATGAGTATGAGTATGAGTATGAGTATGAGTTTAAGTATGAGTATGAGTATGAGTATGTGCATGAGTATGAGTATGTGTATGAGTATGAGTATGAGTATGAGTATGAGTATGAGTATGAGTATGAGTATGAGTATGAGTATGAGTATGAGTATGAGTATGAGTATGAGTATGAGTATGAGTATGAGTATGAGTATGAGTATGAGTATGAGTATGAGTATGAGTATGAGTATGAGTATGAGTATGAGTATGAGTATAAGTATTAGTATGAGTATGAGTAGGAGTACGAGTAGGAGTACGAGTATGCGTATGAGTATGAGTATGAGTATGAGTATGAGTATGAGTGTGAGTATGAGTGTGAGTGTGAGTGCGAATGTGAGTACGAGTATGCGTATGAGTATGAGTATGAGTATGAGTATGAGTATGAGCATGAGCATGAGCATGAGCATGAGCGTGAGCGTGAGAATAAGCATGAGTATGAGTTTAACTATGAGTATGAGTACGAGTATGCGTATGAATATGAGTATGAGTATGAGTATGAGTATGAGTATGAGTATGAGTATGAGTATAAGTATGAGTATGAGTATGAGTATGAGTATGAGTATGAGTATGAGTATGAGTATGAGTATGAGTATGAGTATGAGTACGAGTATGAGTATGTGTATGAGTATGAGTATGAGTATGAGTATGAGTATGAGTATGAGTATGAGTATGAGTATGAGTATGAGTTAGAGTATGAGTATGTGTATGAGTATGAGTATGAGTATGAGTATGAGTATGAGTATGAGTATGAGTGTGAGTGTGAGTGCGAATGTGTGTATGAGCATGTGTATGAGTATGAGTATGAGTATGAGTATGAGTATGAGTATGAGTATAAGTATTAGTATGAGTATGAGTACGAGTATTAGTATGAGTATGAGTATGAGTATGAGTTTAAGTGTGAGTATGAGTATGAGCATGAGTATGAGTATGAGTATGAGTATGAGTATGAGTATAAGTATTAGTATGAGTATGAGTACGAGTATTAGTATGAGTATGAGTATGAGTATGAGTTAAAGTATGAGTATGAGTATGAGTATGTGCATGAGTATGAGTATGTGTATGAGTATGAGTATGAGTATGAGTATGAGTATGTGTATGAGTATGAGTATGAGTATGAGTATGAGTATGAGTATGAGTATAAGTATGAGAATGAGTATGAGTGTGAGTATGAGAATGAGTATGAGTATGTGTATGAGTATGAGTATGATTATGAGTATGAGTATGAGTATGAGTATGAGTATGACTATGAGTATGAGTATGAGTATGAGTTTAATATGAGTATGAGTATGAGTATGTGCATGAGTATGAGTATGTGTATGAGTATGAGTATGAGTATGAGTTTAAGTGTGAGTATGAGTATGAGTATGAGTATGAGTATAAGTATTAGTATTAGTATGAGTATGAGTACGAGTATTAGTATGAGTATGAGTATGAGTATGAGTTTAAGTATGAGTATGAGTATGAGTATGTGCATGAGTATGAGTATGTGTATGAGTATGAGTATGAGTATGAGTATGAGTATGAGTATGAGTATGAGTATGAGTATGAGTATGAGTATGAGTATGAGTATGAGTATGAGTATGAGTATAAGTATGAGTATGAGTATGAGTATGAGTATGAGTATGAGTATGAGTATGAGTATGAGTATGAGTATGAGTATGAGTATGTGCATGAGTATGAGTATGTGTATGAGTATGAGTATGAGTATGAGTATGAGTATGAGTATGAGTATGTGTATGAGTATGAGTATGAGTATGAGTATGAGTATGATTATGAGTATGAGTATGAGTATGAGTATAAGTATGAGAATGAGTATGAGTGTGAGTATGAGAATGAGTATGAGTATGTGTATGAGTATGAGTATGATTATGAGTATGAGTATGAGTATGAGTATGAGTATAAGTAATAGTATGAGTATGAGTACGAGTATTAGTATGAGTATGAGTATGAGTATGAGTTTATGTGTGAGTATGAGTATGAGCATGAGTATGAGTATGAGTATGAGTATGAGTATGAGTATGAGTATGAGTATAAGTATGAGTATGAGTATGAGTATGAGTATGAGTATGAGTATGAGTATGAGTATAAGTATGAGTATGAGTATGAGTATGAGTATGAGTATGAGTATGTGCATGAGTATGAGTATGTGTATGAGTATGAGTATGAGTATGAGTATGAGTATGAGTATGAGTATAAGTATGAGTATGAGTATGAGTATGAGTATGAGTATGAGTATGAGTATGAGTATAAGTATTAGTATGAGTATGAGTACGAGTATTAGTATGAGTATGAGTATGAGTATGAGTTTAAGTGTGAGTATGAGTATGAGCATGAGTATGAGTATGAGTATGAGTATGAGTATGAGTATAAGTATTAGTATGAGTATGAGTATGAGTATGAGTATGAGTATGAGTATAAGTATTAGTATGAGTATGAGTACGAGTATTAGTATGAGTATGAGTATGAGTATGAGTTAAAGTATGAATATGAGTATGAGTATGTGCATGAGTATGAGTATGTGTATGAGTATGAGTATGAGTATGAGTATGTGTATGAGTATGAGTATGAGTATGAGTATGAGTATGAGTATGAGTATGAGTATGAGTATAAGTATGAGAATGAGTATGAGTGTGAGTATGAGTATGAGTATGAGTATGAGTATGAGTATGACTGTGAGTATGAGTATGAGTATGAGTATGAGTTTAAGTATGAGTATGAGTATGAGTATGAGTATGTGCATGAGTATGAGTATGTGTATGAGTATGAGTATGAGTATGAGTTTAAGTGTGAGTATGAGTATGAGTATGAGTATGAGTATAAGTATTAGTATTAGTATGAGTATGAGTACGAGTATTAGTATGAGTATGAGTATGAGTATGAGTTTAAGTATGAGTATGAGTATGAGTATGTGCATGAGTATGAGTATGTGTATGAGTATGAGTATGAGTATGAGTATGAGTATGAGTATGAGTATGAGTATGAGTATGAGTATGAGTATGAGTATGAGTATGAGTATGAGTATGAGAATGAGTATGAGTATGAGTATGAGTATGAGTATGAGTATGAGTATGAG
Source organism: Andrena chrysosceles (assembly GCA_963855975.1). Taxonomy (NCBI): domain Eukaryota; kingdom Metazoa; phylum Arthropoda; class Insecta; order Hymenoptera; family Andrenidae; genus Andrena; species Andrena chrysosceles. The sequence goes on from CAWLCU010000601.1 coordinate 1,222,124, forward strand.
TATGAGTATGAGTATAAGTATTAGTATGAGTATGAGTAGGAGTACGAGTAGGAGTACGAGTATGCGTATGAGTATGAGTATGAGTATGAGTATGAGTGTGAGTATGAGTGTGAGTGTGAGTGCGAATGTGAGTACGAGTATGCGTATGAGTATGAGTATGAGTATGAGTATGAGTGTGAGTGTGAGTGCGAATGTGAGTATGAGCATGTGTATGAGTATGAGTATGAGTATGACTATGAGTATGAGTATGAGTATGAGCATGAGCATGAGCATGAGCATGAGCGTGAGCGTGAGAATAAGCATGAGTATGAGTTTAACTATGAGTATGAGTACGAGTATGCGTATGAATATGAGTATGAGTATGAGTATGAGTATGAGTATGAGTACGAGTATGCGTATGAATATGAGTATGAGTATGAGTATGAGTATGAGTATGAGTATAAGTATGAGTATGAGTATGAGTATGAGTATGAGTATGAGTATGAGTATGAGTATGAGTATGAGTATGAGTATAAGTATGAGTATGAGTATGAGTATGAGTATAAGTATTAGTATTAGTATGAGTATGAGTACGAGTATTAGTATGAGTATGAGTATGAGTATGAGTTTAAGTATGAGTATGAGTATGAGTATGTGCATGAGTATCAGTATGTGTATGAGTATGAGTATGAGTATGAGTATGAGTATGAGTATGAGTATGAGTATGAGTATGAGTTAGAGTATGAGTATGTGTATGAGTATGAGTATGAGTATGAGTATGAGTATGAGTGCGAGTGTGAGTGCGAATGTGAGTATGAGCATGTGTATGAGTATGAGTATGAGTATGACTATGAGTATGAGTATGAGTATGAGTATGAGCATGAGCATGAGCATGAGCGTGAGCGTGAGAATAAGCATGAGTATGAGATTAACTATGAGTATGAGTACGAGTATGCGTATGAATATGAGTATGAGTATGAGTATGAGTATGAGTATGAGTATGAGTATGAGTATGAGTATGAGTATAAGTATGAGTATGAGTATGAGTATGAATATGAGTATGAGTATGAGTATGAGTATGAGTATGAGTATGAGTATGAGTATGAGTATGAGTATGAGTATGAGAATGAGTATGAGTATGAGTATGAGTATAAGTATGAGTATGAGTATGAGTATGAGTATGAGTATGAGTATGAGTATGAGTATGAGTATGAGTATGAGTATGAGTATGAGTTAGAGTATGAGTATGTGTATGAGTATGAGTATGAGTATGAGTATGAGTATGAGTATGAGTGTGAGTGTGAGTGCGAAAGTGAGTATGAGCATGTGTATGAGTATGAGTATGAGTATGAGTATGAGTATGAGTACAAGTATTAGTATGAGTATGAGTACGAGTATTAGTATGAGTATGAGTATGAGTATGAGTATGAGTTTAAGTGTGAGTATGAGTATGAGCATGAGTATGAGTATGAGTATGAGTATGAGTATAAGTATTAGTATGAGTATGAGTACGAGTATTAGTATGAGTATGAGTATGAGTTAAAGTATGAGTATGAGTATGAGTATGTGCATGAGTATGAGTATGTGTATGAGTATGAGTATGAGTATGAGTATGTGTATGAGTATGAGTATGAGTATGAGTATGAGTATGAGTATGAGTATGAGTATAAGTATGAGAATGAGTATGAGTGTGAGTATAAGAATGAGTATGAGTATGTGTATGAGTATGAGTATGATTATGAGTATGAGTATGAGTATGAGTATGAGTATGAGTATGACTATGAGTATGAGTATGAGTATGAGTATGAGTTTAAGTATGAGTATGAGTATGTGCATGAGTATGAGTATGTGTATGAGTATGAGTATGAGTATGAGTTTAAGTGTGAGTATGAGTATGAGTATGAGTATGAGTATAAGTATTAGTATTAGTATGAGTATGAGTACGAGTATTAGTATGAGTATGAGTATGAGTATGAGTATGAGTTTAAGTATGAGTATGAGTATGAGTATGTGCATGAGTATGAGTATGTGTATGAGTATGAGTATGAGTATGAGTATGAGTATGAGTATGAGTATGAGTATGAGTATGAGTATGAGTATGAGTATGAGTATGAGTATGAGTATGAGTATGAGTATGAGTATGAGTATGAGTATGAGTATGAGTATGAGTATGAGTATGAGTATGAGTATGAGTATGAGTATGAGTATGAGTATGAGTATGAGTATAAGTATTAGTATGAGTATGAGTAGGAGTACGAGTAGGAGTACGAGTATGCGTATGAGTATGAGTATGAGTATGAGTATGAGTGTGAGTATGAGTGTGAGTGTGAGTGCGAATGTGAGTACGAGTATGCGTATGAGTATGAGTATGAGTATGAGTATGAGTATGAGCATGAGCATGAGCATGAGCATGAGCGTGAGCGTGAGAATAAGCATGAGTATGAGTTTAACTATGAGTATGAGTACGAGTATGCGTATGAATATGAGTATGAGTATGAGTATGAGTATGAGTATGAGTATGAGTATGAGTATAAGTATGAGTATGAGTATGAGTATGAGTATGAGTATGAGTATGAGTATGAGTATGAGTATGAGTATGAGTATGAGTACGAGTATGAGTATGTGTATGAGTATGAGTATGAGTATGAGTATGAGTATGAGTATGAGTATGAGTATGAGTATGAGTATGAGTTAGAGTATGAGTATGTGTATGAGTATGAGTATGAGTATGAGTATGAGTATGAGTATGAGTATGAGTGTGAGTGTGAGTGCGAATGTGTGTATGAGCATGTGTATGAGTATGAGTATGAGTATGAGTATGAGTATGAGTATGAGTATAAGTATTAATATGAGTATGAGTACGAGTATTAGTATGAGTATGAGTATGAGTATGAGTTTAAGTGTGAGTATGAGTATGAGCATGAGTATGAGTATGAGTATGAGTATGAGTATAAGTATTAGTATGAGTATGAGTACGAGTATTAGTATGAGTATGAGTATGAGTATGAGTTAAAGTATGAGTATGAGTATGAGTATGTGCATGAGTATGAGTATGTGTATGAGTATGAGTATGAGTATGAGTATGAGTATGTGTATGAGTATGAGTATGAGTATGAGTATGAGTATGAGTATGAGTATAAGTATGAGAATGAGTATGAGTGTGAGTATGAGAATGAGTATGAGTATGTGTATGAGTATGAGTATGATTATGAGTATGAGTATGAGTATGAGTATGAGTATGAGTATGAGTATGACTATGAGTATGAGTATGAGTATGAGTTTAATATGAGTATGAGTATGAGTATGTGCATGAGTATGAGTATGTGTATGAGTATGAGTATGAGTATGAGTATGAGTTTAAGTGTGAGTATGAGTATGAGTATGAGTATGAGTATAAGTATTAGTATTAGTATGAGTATGAGTACGAGTATTAGTATGAGTATGAGTATGAGTATGAGTTTAAGTATGAGTATGAGTATGAGTATGTGCATGAGTATGAGTATGTGTATGAGTATGAGTATGAGTATGAGTATGAGTATGAGTATGAGTATGAGTATGAGTATGAGTATGAGTATGAGTATGAGTATGAGTATGAGTATAAGTATGAGTATGAGTATGAGTATGAGTATGAGTATGAGTATGAGTATGAGTATGAGTATGAGTATGAGTATGAGTATGTGCATGAGTATGAGTATGTGTATGAGTATGAGTATGAGTATGAGTATGAGTATGAGTATGAGTATGTGTATGAGTATGAGTATGAGTATGAGTATGAGTATGAGTATGAGTATGAGTATGAGTATGAGTATAAGTATGAGAATGAGTATGAGTGTGAGTATGAGAATGAGTATGAGTATGTGTATGAGTATGAGTATGATTATGAGTATGAGTATGAGTATGAGTATGAGTATAAGTAATAGTATGAGTATGAGTACGAGTATTAGTATGAGTATGAGTATGAGTATGAGTTTATGTGTGAGTATGAGTATGAGCATGAGTATGAGTATGAGTATGAGTATGAGTATGAGTATGAGTATGAGTATAAGTATGAGTATGAGTATGAGTATGAGTATGAGTATGAGTATGAGTATGAGTATGAGTATAAGTATGAGTATGAGTATGAGTATGAGTATGAGTATGAGTATGAGTATGTGCATGAGTATGAGTATGTGTATGAGTATGAGTATGAGTATGAGTATGAGTATGAGTATAAGTATGAGTATGAGTATGAGTATGAGTATGAGTATGAGTATGAGTATGAGTATGAGTATAAGTATTAGTATGAGTATGAGTACGAGTATTAGTATGAGTATGAGTATGAGTATGAGTTTAAGTGTGAGTATGAGTATGAGCATGAGTATGAGTATGAGTATGAGTATGAGTATAAGTATTAGTATGAGTATGAGTATGAGTATGAGTATGAGTATGAGTATAAGTATTAGTATGAGTATGAGTACGAGTATTAGTATGAGTATGAGTATGAGTATGAGTTAAAGTATGAATATGAGTATGAGTATGTGCATGAGTATGAGTATGTGTATGAGTATGAGTATGAGTATGAGTATGTGTATGAGTATGAGTATGAGTATGAGTATGAGTATGAGTATGAGTATGAGTATGAGTATAAGTATGAGAATGAGTATGAGTGTGAGTATGAGTATGAGTATGAGTATGAGTATGAGTATGACTGTGAGTATGAGTATGAGTATGAGTATGAGTTTAAGTATGAGTATGAGTATGAGTATGAGTATGTGCATGAGTATGAGTATGTGTATGAGTATGAGTATGAGTATGAGTTTAAGTGTGAGTATGAGTATGAGTATGAGTATGAGTATAAGTATTAGTATTAGTATGAGTATGAGTACGAGTATTAGTATGAGTATGAGTATGAGTATGAGTTTAAGTATGGGTATGAGTATGAGTATGTGCATGAGTATGAGTATGTGTATGAGTATGAGTATGAGTATGAGTATGAGTATGAGTATGAGTATGAGTATGAGTATGAGTATGAGTATGAGTATGAGTATGAGTATGAGTATGAGTATGAGAATGAGTATGAGTATGAGTATGAGTATGAGTATGAGTATGAGTATGAGTATGAGTATGAGTATAAGTATTAGTATGAGTATGAGTAGGAGTACGAGTAGGAGTACGAGTATGCGTATGAGTATGAGTATGAGTATGAGTATGAGTGTGAGTATGAGTGTGAGTGTGAGTGCGAATGTGAGTACGAGTATGCGTATGTGTATGAGTATGAGTATGAGTATGAGTGTGAGTGTGAGTGCGAATGTGAGTATGAGCATGTGTATGAGTATGAGTATGAGTATGACTATGAGTATGAGTATGAGTATGAGCATGAGCATGAGCATGAGCATGAGCGTGAGCGTGAGAATAAGCATGAGTATGAGTTTAACTATGAGTATGAGTACGAGTATGCGTATGAATATGAGTATGAGTATGAGTATGAGTATGAGTATGAGTACGAGTATGCGTATGAATATGAGTATGAGTATGAGTATGAGTATGAGTATGAGTATAAGTATGAGTATGAGTATGAGTATGAGTATGAGTATGAGTATGAGTATGAGTATGAGTATGAGTATGAGTATAAGTATGAGTATGAGTATGAGTATGAGTATAAGTATTAGTATTAGTATGAGTATGAGTACGAGTATTAGTATGAGTATGAGTATGAGTATGAGTTTAAGTATGAGTATGAGTATGAGTATGTGCATGAGTATCAGTATGTGTATGAGTATGAGTATGAGTATGAGTATGAGTATGAGTATGAGTATGAGTATGAGCATGAGCATGAGCATGAGCGTGAGCGTGAGAATAAGCATGAGTATGAGATTAACTATGAGTATGAGTACGAGTATGCGTATGAATATGAGTATGAGTATGAGTATGAGTATGAGTATGAGTATGAGTATGAGTATGAGTATAAGTATGAGTATGAGTATGAGTATGAGTATGAGTATGAGTATGAGTATGAGTATGAGTATGAGTATGAGTATGAGTATGAGTATGAGTATGAGTATGAGAATGAGTATGAGTATGAGTATGAGTATAAGTATGAGTATGAGTATGAGTATGAGTATGAGTATGAGTATGAGTATGAGTATGAGTATGAGTATAAGTATTAGTATGAGTATGAGTACGAGTATTAGTATGAGTATGAGTATGAGTTTAAGTGTGAGTATGAGTATGAGCATGAGTATGAGTATGAGTATGAGTATGAGTATGAGTATAAGTATTAGTATGAGTATGAGTACGAGTATTAGTATGAGTATGAGTATGAGTATGAGTTAAAGTATGAGTATGAGTATGAGTATGTGCATGAGTATGAGTATGTGTATGAGTATGAGTATGAGTATGAGTATGAGTATGTGTATGAGTATGAGTATGAGTATGAGTATGAGTATGAGTATGAGTATAAGTATGGGAATGAGTATGAGTGTGAGTATGAGAATGAGTATGAGTATGTGTATGAGTATGGGTATCAGTATGAGTATGGGTATGAGTATGAGTATGAGTATAAGTATGAGAATGAGTATGAGTGTGAGTATGAGAATGAGTATGAGTATGTGTATGAGTATGAGTTTGAGTATGAGTATGAGTATGAGTATGAGTATGACTATGAGTATGAGTATGAGTATGAGTATGAGTATAAGTATTAGTATTAGTATTAGTATGAGTACGAGTATTAGTATGAGTATGAGTATGAGAATGAGTATGAGTATGAGTATGAGTAAGAGTATGAGTATGAGTATGAGTGTGAGTATGAGTATGAGTATGAGTTTGAGCATGAGTATGAGTATGAGTATGAGTATGAGTATGAGTATGAGTATGAGTTTAAGTATGAGTATGAGTTTAAGTATGAGTATGAGTATGAGTATGAGTATGAGTATGAGTATGAGTATAAGTATGAGTATGAGTATGAGTATGAGTATAAGTATGAGTATGAGTATGAGTATGAGTATGAGTATAAGTATTAGTATGAGTATGAGTACGAGTATGCGTATGAGTATGAGTATGAGTATGAGTATGAGTATGAGTATAAGTATTAGTATGAGTATGAGTACGAGTATGCGTATGAGTATGAGTATGAGTATGAGTATGAGTATGAGTGTGAGTGTGAGTGCGAATGTGAGTATGAGCATGTGCATGAGTATGAGTATGAGTATGACTATGAGTATGAGTATGAGTATGAGCATGAGCATGAGCATGAGCGTGAGCGTGAGAATAAGCATGAGTATGAGTTTAACTATGAGTATGAGTACGAGTATGCGTATGAATATGAGTATGAGTATGAGTATGAGTATGAGTATGAATATGAGTATGAGTATGTGCATGAGTATGAGTATGTGTATGAGTATGAGTATGAGTATGAGTATGTGTATGAGTATGAGTATGAGTATGAGTATGAGTATGAGTATGAGTATGAGTATGAGTATAAGTATGAGAATGAGTATGAGTGTGAGTATGAGTATGAGTATGAGTATGAGTATGAGTATGACTGTGAGTATGAGTATGAGTATGAGTATGAGTTTAAGTATGAGTATGAGTATGAGTATGAGTATGTGCATGAGTATGAGTATGTGTATGAGTATGAGTATGAGTATGAGTTTAAGTGTGAGTATGAGTATGAGTATGAGTATGAGTATAAGTATTAGTATTAGTATGAGTATGAGTACGAGTATCAGTATGAGTATGAGTATGAGTATGAGTTTAAGTATGAGTATGAGTATGAGTATGTGCATGAGTATGAGTATGTGTATGAGTATGAGTATGAGTATGAGTATGAGTATGAGTATGAGTATGAGTATGAGTATGAGTATGAGTATGAGTATGAGTATGAGTATGAGAATGAGTATGAGTATGAGTATGAGTATGAGTATGAGTATGAGTATGAGTATGAGTATGAGTATAAGTATTAGTATGAGTATGAGTAGGAGTACGAGTAGGAGTACGAGTATGCGTATGAGTATGAGTATGAGTATGAGTATGAGTGTGAGTATGAGTGTGAGTGTGAGTGCGAATGTGAGTACGAGTATGCGTATGAGTATGAGTATGAGTATGAGTATGAGTGTGAGTGTGAGTGCGAATGTGAGTATGAGCATGTGTATGAGTATGAGTATGAGTATGACTATGAGTATGAGTATGAGTATGAGCATGAGCATGAGCATGAGCATGAGCGTGAGCGTGAGAATAAGCATGAGTATGAGTTTAACTATGAGTATGAGTACGAGTATGCGTATGAATATGAGTATGAGTATGAGTATGAGTATGAGTATGAGTACGAGTATGCGTATGAATATGAGTATGAGTATGAGTATGAGTATGAGTATGAGTATAAGTATGAGTATGAGTATGAGTATGAGTATGAGTATGAGTATGAGTATGAGTATGAGTATGAGTATGAGTATAAGTATGAGTATGAGTATGAGTATGAGTATAAGTATTAGTATTAGTATGAGTATGAGTACGAGTATTAGTATGAGTATGAGTATGAGTATGAGTTTAAGTATGAGTATGAGTATGAGTATGTGCATGAGTATCAGTATGTGTATGAGTATGAGTATGAGTATGAGTATGAGTATGAGTATGAGTATGAGTATGAGTATGAGTTAGAGTATGAGTATGTGTATGAGTATGAGTATGAGTATGAGTATGAGTATGAGTGCGAGTGTGAGTGCGAATGTGAGTATGAGCATGTGTATGAGTATGAGTATGAGTATGACTATGAGTATGAGTATGAGTATGAGTATGAGCATGAGCATGAGCATGAGCGTGAGCGTGAGAATAAGCATGAGTATGAGATTAACTATGAGTATGAGTACGAGTATGCGTATGAATATGAGTATGAGTATGAGTATGAGTATGAGTATGAGTATGAGTATGAGTATGAGTATGAGTATAAGTATGAGTATGAGTATGAGTATGAGTATGAGTATGAGTATGAGTATGAGTATGAGTATGAGTATGAGTATGAGTATGAGTATGAGTATGAGTATGAGAATGAGTATGAGTATGAGTATGAGTATAAGTATGAGTATGAGTATGAGTATGAGTATGAGTATGAGTATGAGTATGAGTATGAGTATGAGTATGAGTATGAGTATGAGTTAGAGTATGAGTATGTGTATGAGTATGAGTATGAGTATGAGTATGAGTATGAGTATGAGTGTGAGTGTGAGTGCGAATGTGAGTATGAGCATGTGTATGAGTATGAGTATGAGTATGACTATGAGTATGAGTACAAGTATTAGTATGAGTATGAGTACGAGTATTAGTATGAGTATGAGTATGAGTATGAGTATGAGTTTAAGTGTGAGTATGAGTATGAGCATGAGTATGAGTATGAGTATGAGTATGAGTATAAGTATTAGTATGAGTATGAGTACGAGTATTAGTATGAGTATGAGTATGAGTTAAAGTATGAGTATGAGTATGAGTATGTGCATGAGTATGAGTATGTGTATGAGTATGAGTATGAGTATGAGTATGTGTATGAGTATGAGTATGAGTATGAGTATGAGTATGAGTATGAGTATGAGTATAAGTATGAGAATGAGTATGAGTGTGAGTATAAGAATGAGTATGAGTATGTGTATGAGTATGAGTATGATTATGAGTATGAGTATGAGTATGAGTATGAGTATGAGTATGACTATGAGTATGAGTATGAGTATGAGTATGAGTTTAAGTATGAGTATGAGTATGTGCATGAGTATGAGTATGTGTATGAGTATGAGTATGAGTATGAGTTTAAGTGTGAGTATGAGTATGAGTATGAGTATGAGTATAAGTATTAGTATTAGTATGAGTATGAGTACGAGTATTAGTATGAGTATGAGTATGAGTATGAGTATGAGTTTAAGTATGAGTATGAGTATGAGTATGTGCATGAGTATGAGTATGTGTATGAGTATGAGTATGAGTATGAGTTTAAGTGTGAGTATGAGTATGAGTATGAGTATGAGTATAAGTATTAGTATTAGTATGAGTATGAGTACGAGTATTAGTATGAGTATGAGTATGAGTATGAGTTTAAGTATGAGTATGAGTATGAGTATGTGCATGAGTATGAGTATGTGTATGAGTATGAGTATGAGTATGAGTATGAGTATGAGTATGAGTATGAGTATGAGTATGAGTATGAGTATGAGTATGAGTATGAGTATGAGTATGAGTATAAGTATGAGTATGAGTATGAGTATGAGTATGAGTATGAGTATGAGTATGAGTATGAGTATGAGTATGAGTATGTGCATGAGTATGAGTATGTGTATGAGTATGAGTATGAGTATGAGTATGAGTATGAGTATGAGTATGTGTATGAGTATGAGTATGAGTATGAGTATGAGTATGAGTATGAGTATGAGTATGAGTATGAGTATAAGTATGAGAATGAGTATGAGTGTGAGTATGAGAATGAGTATGAGTACGAGTATTAGTATGAGTATGAGTATGAGTATGAGTTTAAGTATGAGTATGAGTATGAGTATGTGCATGAGTATGAGTATGTGTATGAGTATGAGTATGAGTATGAGTATGAGTATGAGTATGAGTATGAGTATGAGTATGAGTATGAGTATGAGTATGAGTATGAGTATGAGTATAAGTATTAGTATTAGTATGAGTATGAGTACGAGTATTAGTATGAGTATGAGTATGAGTATGAGTTTAAGTATGAGTATGAGTATGAGTATGTGCATGAGTATGAGTATGTGTATGAGTATGAGTATGAGTATGATTATGAGTATGAGTATGAGTATGAGTATGAGTATAAGTAATAGTATGAGTATGAGTACGAGTATTAGTATGAGTATGAGTATGAGTATGAGTTTATGTGTGAGTATGAGTATGAGCATGAGTATGAGTATGAGTATGAGTATGAGTATGAGTATGAGCATGAGCATGAGCATGAGCATGAGCGTGAGCGTGAGAATAAGCATGAGTATGAGTTTAACTATGAGTATGAGTACGAGTATGCGTATGAATATGAGTATGAGTATGAGTATGAGTATGAGTATGAGTATGAGTATGAGTATAAGTATGAGTATGAGTATGAGTATGAGTATGAGTATGAGTATAAGTACTAGTATTAGTATGAGTATGAGTACGAGTATTAGTATGAGTATGAGTATGAGTATGAGTATGAGTTTAAGTATGAGTATGAGTATGAGTATGTGCATGAGTATGAGTATGTGTATGAGTATGAGTATGAGTATGAGTATGAGTATGAGTATGAGTATGAGTATGAGTATGAGTATGAGTATGAGTATGAGTATGAGTATGAGTATGAGTATGAGTATGAGTATGAGTATGAGTATGAGTATGAGTATGAGTATGAGTATGAGTATGAGTATGAGTATGAGTATAAGTATTAGTATGAGTATGAGTAGGAGTACGAGTAGGAGTACGAGTATGCGTATGAGTATGAGTATGAGTATGAGTATGAGTATGAGTGTGAGTATGAGTGTGAGTGTGAGTGCGAATGTGAGTACGAGTATGCGTATGAGTATGAGTATGAGTATGAGTATGAGTATGAGCATGAGCATGAGCATGAGCATGAGCGTGAGCGTGAGAATAAGCATGAGTATGAGTTTAACTATGAGTATGAGTACGAGTATGCGTATGAATATGAGTATGAGTATGAGTATGAGTATGAGTATGAGTATGAGTATGAGTATAAGTATGAGTATGAGTATGAGTATGAGTATGAGTATGAGTATGAGTATGAGTATGAGTATGAGTATGAGTATGAGTACGAGTATGAGTATGTGTATGAGTATGAGTATGAGTATGAGTATGAGTATGAGTATGAGTATGAGTATGAGTATGAGTATGAGTTAGAGTATGAGTATGTGTATGAGTATGAGTATGAGTATGAGTATGAGTATGAGTATGAGTATGAGTGTGAGTGTGAGTGCGAATGTGTGTATGAGCATGTGTATGAGTATGAGTATGAGTATGAGTATGAGTATGAGTATGAGTATAAGTATTAGTATGAGTATGAGTACGAGTATTAGTATGAGTATGAGTATGAGTATGAGTTTAAGTGTGAGTATGAGTATGAGCATGAGTATGAGTATGAGTATGAGTATGAGTATGAGTATAAGTATTAGTATGAGTATGAGTACGAGTATTAGTATGAGTATGAGTATGAGTATGAGTTAAAGTATGAGTATGAGTATGAGTATGTGCATGAGTATGAGTATGTGTATGAGTATGAGTATGAGTATGAGTATGAGTATGTGTATGAGTATTAGTATGAGTATGAGTACGAGTATTAGTATGAGTATGAGTATGAGTATGAGTTTAAGTGTGAGTATGAGTATGAGCATGAGTATGAGTATGAGTATGAGTATGAGTATGAGTATGAGTTTAAGTATGAGTATGAGTATGAGTATGTGCATGAGTATGAGTATGTGTATGAGTATGAGTATGAGTATGAGTATGAGTATGAGTATGAGTATGAGTATGAGTATGAGTATGAGTATGAGTATGAGTATGAGTATGAGTATGAGTATAAGTATGAGTATGAGTATGAGTATGAGTATGAGTATGAGTATGAGTATGAGTATGAGTATGAGTATGAGTATGAGTATGTGCATGAGTATGAGTATGTGTATGAGTATGAGTATGAGTATGAGTATGAGTATGAGTATGAGTATGTGTATGAGTATGAGTATGAGTATGAGTATGAGTATGATTATGAGTATGAGTATGAGTATGAGTATAAGTATGAGAATGAGTATGAGTGTGAGTATGAGAATGAGTATGAGTATGTGTATGAGTATGAGTATGATTATGAGTATGAGTATGAGTATGAGTATGAGTATAAGTAATAGTATGAGTATGAGTACGAGTATTAGTATGAGTATGAGTATGAGTATGAGTTTATGTGTGAGTATGAGTATGAGCATGAGTATGAGTATGAGTATGAGTATGAGTATGAGTATGAGTATGAGTATAAGTATGAGTATGAGTATGAGTATGAGTATGAGTATGAGTATGAGTATGAGTATAAGTATGAGTATGAGTATGAGTATGAGTATGAGTATGAGTATGTGCATGAGTATGAGTATGTGTATGAGTATGAGTATGAGTATGAGTATGAGTATGAGTATGAGTATAAGTATGAGTATGAGTATGAGTATGAGTATGAGTATGAGTATGAGTATGAGTATGAGTATAAGTATTAGTATGAGTATGAGTACGAGTATTAGTATGAGTATGAGTATGAGTATGAGTTTAAGTGTGAGTATGAGTATGAGCATGAGTATGAGTATGAGTATGAGTATGAGTATGAGTATAAGTATTAGTATGAGTATGAGTATGAGTATGAGTATGAGTATGAGTATAAGTATTAGTATGAGTATGAGTACGAGTATTAGTATGAGTATGAGTATGAGTATGAGTTAAAGTATGAATATGAGTATGAGTATGTGCATGAGTATGAGTATGTGTATGAGTATGAGTATGAGTATGAGTATGAGTATGTGTATGAGTATGAGTATGAGTATGAGTATGAGTATGAGTATGAGTATAAGTATGAGAATGAGTATGAGTGTGAGTATGAGAATGAGTATGAGTATGTGTATGAGTATGAGTATGATTATGAGTATGAGTATGAGTATGAGTATGAGTATGACTATGAGTATGAGTATGAGTATGAGTTTAATATGAGTATGAGTATGAGTATGTGCATGAGTATGAGTATGTGTATGAGTATGAGTATGAGTATGAGTTTAAGTGTGAGTATGAGTATGAGTATGAGTATGAGTATAAGTATTAGTATTAGTATGAGTATGAGTACGAGTATTAGTATGAGTATGAGTATGAGTATGAGTTTAAGTATGAGTATGAGTATGAGTATGTGCATGAGTATGAGTATGTGTATGAGTATGAGTATGAGTATGAGTATGAGTATGAGTATGAGTATGAGTATGAGTATGAGTATGAGTATGAGTATGAGTATGAGTATGAGTATGAGTATAAGTATGAGTATGAGTATGAGTATGAGTATGAGTATGAGTATGAGTATGAGTATGAGTATGAGTATGAGTATGAGTATGTGCATGAGTATGAGTATGTGTATGAGTATGAGTATGAGTATGAGTATGAGTATGAGTATGAGTATGTGTATGAGTATGAGTATGAGTATGAGTATGAGTATGATTATGAGTATGAGTATGAGTATGAGTATAAGTATGAGAATGAGTATGAGTGTGAGTATGAGAATGAGTATGAGTATGTGTATGAGTATGAGTATGATTATGAGTATGAGTATGAGTATGAGTATGAGTATAAGTAATAGTATGAGTATGAGTACGAGTATTAGTATGAGTATGAGTATGAGTATGAGTTTATGTGTGAGTATGAGTATGAGCATGAGTATGAGTATGAGTATGAGTATGAGTATGAGTATGAGTATGAGTATAAGTATGAGTATGAGTATGAGTATGAGTATGAGTATGAGTATGAGTATGAGTATAAGTATGAGTATGAGTATGAGTATGAGTATGAGTATGAGTATGTGCATGAGTATGAGTATGTGTATGAGTATGAGTATGAGTATGAGTATGAGTATGAGTATGAGTATAAGTATGAGTATGAGTATGAGTATGAGTATGAGTATGAGTATGAGTATGAGTATGAGTATAAGTATTAGTATGAGTATGAGTACGAGTATTAGTATGAGTATGAGTATGAGTATGAGTTTAAGTGTGAGTATGAGTATGAGCATGAGTATGAGTATGAGTATGAGTATGAGTATGAGTATAAGTATTAGTATGAGTATGAGTATGAGTATGAGTATGAGTATGAGTATAAGTATTAGTATGAGTATGAGTACGAGTATTAGTATGAGTATGAGTATGAGTATGAGTTAAAGTATGAATATGAGTATGAGTATGTGCATGAGTATGAGTATGTGTATGAGTATGAGTATGAGTATGAGTATGTGTATGAGTATGAGTATGAGTATGAGTATGAGTATGAGTATGAGTATGAGTATGAGTATAAGTATGAGAATGAGTATGAGTGTGAGTATGAGTATGAGTATGAGTATGAGTATGAGTATGACTGTGAGTATGAGTATGAGTATGAGTATGAGTTTAAGTATGAGTATGAGTATGAGTATGAGTATGTGCATGAGTATGAGTATGTGTATGAGTATGAGTATGAGTATGAGTTTAAGTGTGAGTATGAGTATGAGTATGAGTATGAGTATAAGTATTAGTATTAGTATGAGTATGAGTACGAGTATTAGTATGAGTATGAGTATGAGTATGAGTTTAAGTATGAGTATGAGTATGAGTATGTGCATGAGTATGAGTATGTGTATGAGTATGAGTATGAGTATGAGTATGAGTATGAGTATGAGTATGAGTATGAGTATGAGTATGAGTATGAGTATGAGTATGAGTATGAGTATGAGAATGAGTATGAGTATGAGTATGAGTATGAGTATGAGTATGAGTATGAGTATGAGTATGAGTATAAGTATTAGTATGAGTATGAGTAGGAGTACGAGTAGGAGTACGAGTATGCGTATGAGTATGAGTATGAGTATGAGTATGAGTGTGAGTATGAGTGTGAGTGTGAGTGCGAATGTGAGTACGAGTATGCGTATGAGTATGAGTATGAGTATGAGTATGAGTGTGAGTGTGAGTGCGAATGTGAGTATGAGCATGTGTATGAGTATGAGTATGAGTATGACTATGAGTATGAGTATGAGTATGAGCATGAGCATGAGCATGAGCATGAGCGTGAGCGTGAGAATAAGCATGAGTATGAGTTTAACTATGAGTATGAGTACGAGTATGCGTATGAATATGAGTATGAGTATGAGTATGAGTATGAGTATGAGTACGAGTATGCGTATGAATATGAGTATGAGTATGAGTATGAGTATGAGTATGAGTATAAGTATGAGTATGAGTATGAGTATGAGTATGAGTATGAGTATGAGTATGAGTATGAGTATGAGTATGAGTATAAGTATGAGTATGAGTATGAGTATGAGTATAAGTATTAGTATTAGTATGAGTATGAGTACGAGTATTAGTATGAGTATGAGTATGAGTATGAGTTTAAGTATGAGTATGAGTATGAGTATGTGCATGAGTATCAGTATGTGTATGAGTATGAGTATGAGTATGAGTATGAGTATGAGTATGAGTATGAGTATGAGTATGAGTTAGAGTATGAGTATGTGTATGAGTATGAGTATGAGTATGAGTATGAGTATGAGTGCGAGTGTGAGTGCGAATGTGAGTATGAGCATGTGTATGAGTATGAGTATGAGTATGACTATGAGTATGAGTATGAGTATGAGTATGAGCATGAGCATGAGCATGAGCGTGAGCGTGAGAATAAGCATGAGTATGAGATTAACTATGAGTATGAGTACGAGTATGCGTATGAATATGAGTATGAGTATGAGTATGAGTATGAGTATGAGTATGAGTATGAGTATGAGTATGAGTATAAGTATGAGTATGAGTATGAGTATGAGTATGAGTATGAGTATGAGTATGAGTATGAGTATGAGTATGAGTATGAGTATGAGTATGAGTATGAGTATGAGAATGAGTATGAGTATGAGTATGAGTATAAGTATGAGTATGAGTATGAGTATGAGTATGAGTATGAGTATGAGTATGAGTATGAGTATGAGTATGAGTATGAGTATGAGTTAGAGTATGAGTATGTGTATGAGTATGAGTATGAGTATGAGTATGAGTATGAGTATGAGTGTGAGTGTGAGTGCGAAAGTGAGTATGAGCATGTGTATGAGTATGAGTATGAGTATGAGTATGAGTATGAGTACAAGTATTAGTATGAGTATGAGTACGAGTATTAGTATGAGTATGAGTATGAGTATGAGTATGAGTTTAAGTGTGAGTATGAGTATGAGCATGAGTATGAGTATGAGTATGAGTATGAGTATAAGTATTAGTATGAGTATGAGTACGAGTATTAGTATGAGTATGAGTATGAGTTAAAGTATGAGTATGAGTATGAGTATGTGCATGAGTATGAGTATGTGTATGAGTATGAGTATGAGTATGAGTATGTGTATGAGTATGAGTATGAGTATGAGTATGAGTATGAGTATGAGTATAAGTATGAGAATGAGTATGAGTGTGAGTATAAGAATGAGTATGAGTATGTGTATGAGTATGAGTATGATTATGAGTATGAGTATGAGTATGAGTATGAGTATGAGTATGACTATGAGTATGAGTATGAGTATGAGTATGAGTTTAAGTATGAGTATGAGTATGTGCATGAGTATGAGTATGTGTATGAGTATGAGTATGAGTATGAGTTTAAGTGTGAGTATGAGTATGAGTATGAGTATGAGTATAAGTATTAGTATTAGTATGAGTATGAGTACGAGTATTAGTATGAGTATGAGTATGAGTATGAGTATGAGTTTAAGTATGAGTATGAGTATGAGTATGTGCATGAGTATGAGTATGTGTATGAGTATGAGTATGAGTATGAGTATGAGTATGAGTATGAGTATGAGTATGAGTATGAGTATGAGTATGAGTATGAGTATGAGTATGAGTGTGAGTATGAGTGTGAGTGTGAGTGCGAATGTGAGTACGAGTATGCGTATGAGTATGAGTATGAGTATGAGTATGAGTATGAGCATGAGCATGAGCATGAGCATGAGCGTGAGCGTGAGAATAAGCATGAGTATGAGTTTAACTATGAGTATGAGTACGAGTATGCGTATGAATATGAGTATGAGTATGAGTATGAGTATGAGTATGAGTATGAGTATGAGTATAAGTATGAGTATGAGTATGAGTATGAGTATGAGTATGAGTATGAGTATGAGTATGAGTATGAGTATGAGTATGAGTACGAGTATGAGTATGTGTATGAGTATGAGTATGAGTATGAGTATGAGTATGAGTATGAGTATGAGTATGAGTATGAGTATGAGTTAGAGTATGAGTATGTGTATGAGTATGAGTATGAGTATGAGTATGAGTATGAGTATGAGTATGAGTGTGAGTGTGAGTGCGAATGTGTGTATGAGCATGTGTATGAGTATGAGTATGAGTATGAGTATGAGTATGAGTATGAGTATAAGTATTAGTATGAGTATGAGTACGAGTATTAGTATGAGTATGAGTATGAGTATGAGTTTAAGTGTGAGTATGAGTATGAGCATGAGTATGAGTATGAGTATGAGTATGAGTATAAGTATTAGTATGAGTATGAGTACGAGTATTAGTATGAGTATGAGTATGAGTATGAGTTAAAGTATGAGTATGAGTATGAGTATGTGCATGAGTATGAGTATGTGTATGAGTATGAGTATGAGTATGAGTATGAGTATGAGTATGTGTATGAGTATGAGTATGAGTATGAGTATGAGTATGAGTATGAGTATAAGTATGAGAATGAGTATGAGTGTGAGTATGAGAATGAGTATGAGTATGTGTATGAGTATGAGTATGATTATGAGTATGAGTATGAGTATGAGTATGAGTATGAGTATGAGTATGACTATGAGTATGAGTATGAGTATGAGTTTAATATGAGTATGAGTATGAGTATGTGCATGAGTATGAGTATGTGTATGAGTATGAGTATGAGTATGAGTATGAGTTTAAGTGTGAGTATGAGTATGAGTATGAGTATGAGTATAAGTATTAGTATTAGTATGAGTATGAGTACGAGTATTAGTATGAGTATGAGTATGAGTATGAGTTTAAGTATGAGTATGAGTATGAGTATGTGCATGAGTATGAGTATGTGTATGAGTATGAGTATGAGTATGAGTATGAGTATGAGTATGAGTATGAGTATGAGTATGAGTATGAGTATGAGTATGAGTATGAGTATGAGTATAAGTATGAGTATGAGTATGAGTATGAGTATGAGTATGAGTATGAGTATGAGTATGAGTATGAGTATGAGTATGAGTATGTGCATGAGTATGAGTATGTGTATGAGTATGAGTATGAGTATGAGTATGAGTATGAGTATGAGTATGTGTATGAGTATGAGTATGAGTATGAGTATGAGTATGAGTATGAGTATGAGTATGAGTATGAGTATAAGTATGAGAATGAGTATGAGTGTGAGTATGAGAATGAGTATGAGTATGTGTATGAGTATGAGTATGATTATGAGTATGAGTATGAGTATGAGTATGAGTATAAGTAATAGTATGAGTATGAGTACGAGTATTAGTATGAGTATGAGTATGAGTATGAGTTTATGTGTGAGTATGAGTATGAGCATGAGTATGAGTATGAGTATGAGTATGAGTATGAGTATGAGTATGAGTATGAGTATAAGTATGAGTATGAGTATGAGTATGAGTATGAGTATGAGTATGAGTATGAGTATGAGTATAAGTATGAGTATGAGTATGAGTATGAGTATGAGTATGAGTATGAGTATGTGCATGAGTATGAGTATGTGTATGAGTATGAGTATGAGTATGAGTATGAGTATGAGTATAAGTATGAGTATGAGTATGAGTATGAGTATGAGTATGAGTATGAGTATGAGTATGAGTATAAGTATTAGTATGAGTATGAGTACGAGTATTAGTATGAGTATGAGTATGAGTATGAGTTTAAGTGTGAGTATGAGTATGAGCATGAGTATGAGTATGAGTATGAGTATGAGTATAAGTATTAGTATGAGTATGAGTATGAGTATGAGTATGAGTATGAGTATAAGTATTAGTATGAGTATGAGTACGAGTATTAGTATGAGTATGAGTATGAGTATGAGTTAAAGTATGAATATGAGTATGAGTATGTGCATGAGTATGAGTATGTGTATGAGTATGAGTATGAGTATGAGTATGTGTATGAGTATGAGTATGAGTATGAGTATGAGTATGAGTATGAGTATGAGTATGAGTATAAGTATGAGAATGAGTATGAGTGTGAGTATGAGTATGAGTATGAGTATGAGTATGAGTATGACTGTGAGTATGAGTATGAGTATGAGTATGAGTTTAAGTATGAGTATGAGTATGAGTATGAGTATGTGCATGAGTATGAGTATGTGTATGAGTATGAGTATGAGTATGAGTTTAAGTGTGAGTATGAGTATGAGTATGAGTATGAGTATAAGTATTAGTATTAGTATGAGTATGAGTACGAGTATTAGTATGAGTATGAGTATGAGTATGAGTTTAAGTATGGGTATGAGTATGAGTATGTGCATGAGTATGAGTATGTGTATGAGTATGAGTATGAGTATGAGTATGAGTATGAGTATGAGTATGAGTATGAGTATGAGTATGAGTATGAGTATGAGTATGAGTATGAGTATGAGTATGAGAATGAGTATGAGTATGAGTATGAGTATGAGTATGAGTATGAGTATGAGTATGAGTATGAGTATAAGTATTAGTATGAGTATGAGTAGGAGTACGAGTAGGAGTACGAGTATGCGTATGAGTATGAGTATGAGTATGAGTATGAGTGTGAGTATGAGTGTGAGTGTGAGTGCGAATGTGAGTACGAGTATGCGTATGTGTATGAGTATGAGTATGAGTATGAGTGTGAGTGTGAGTGCGAATGTGAGTATGAGCATGTGTATGAGTATGAGTATGAGTATGACTATGAGTATGAGTATGAGTATGAGCATGAGCATGAGCATGAGCATGAGCGTGAGCGTGAGAATAAGCATGAGTATGAGTTTAACTATGAGTATGAGTACGAGTATGCGTATGAATATGAGTATGAGTATGAGTATGAGTATGAGTATGAGTACGAGTATGCGTATGAATATGAGTATGAGTATGAGTATGAGTATGAGTATGAGTATAAGTATGAGTATGAGTATGAGTATGAGTATGAGTATGAGTATGAGTATGAGTATGAGTATGAGTATGAGTATAAGTATGAGTATGAGTATGAGTATGAGTATAAGTATTAGTATTAGTATGAGTATGAGTACGAGTATTAGTATGAGTATGAGTATGAGTATGAGTTTAAGTATGAGTATGAGTATGAGTATGTGCATGAGTATCAGTATGTGTATGAGTATGAGTATGAGTATGAGTATGAGTATGAGTATGAGTATGAGTATGAGCATGAGCATGAGCATGAGCGTGAGCGTGAGAATAAGCATGAGTATGAGATTAACTATGAGTATGAGTACGAGTATGCGTATGAATATGAGTATGAGTATGAGTATGAGTATGAGTATGAGTATGAGTATGAGTATGAGTATAAGTATGAGTATGAGTATGAGTATGAGTATGAGTATGAGTATGAGTATGAGTATGAGTATGAGTATGAGTATGAGTATGAGTATGAGTATGAGTATGAGAATGAGTATGAGTATGAGTATGAGTATAAGTATGAGTATGAGTATGAGTATGAGTATGAGTATGAGTATGAGTATGAGTATGAGTATGAGTATGAGTATGAGTATGAGTATAAGTATTAGTATGAGTATGAGTACGAGTATTAGTATGAGTATGAGTATGAGTTTAAGTGTGAGTATGAGTATGAGCATGAGTATGAGTATGAGTATGAGTATGAGTATGAGTATAAGTATTAGTATGAGTATGAGTACGAGTATTAGTATGAGTATGAGTATGAGTATGAGTTAAAGTATGAGTATGAGTATGAGTATGTGCATGAGTATGAGTATGTGTATGAGTATGAGTATGAGTATGAGTATGAGTATGTGTATGAGTATGAGTATGAGTATGAGTATGAGTATGAGTATGAGTATAAGTATGGGAATGAGTATGAGTGTGAGTATGAGAATGAGTATGAGTATGTGTATGAGTATGGGTATCAGTATGAGTATGGGTATGAGTATGAGTATGAGTATAAGTATGAGAATGAGTATGAGTGTGAGTATGAGAATGAGTATGAGTATGTGTATGAGTATGAGTTTGAGTATGAGTATGAGTATGAGTATGAGTATGACTATGAGTATGAGTATGAGTATGAGTATAAGTATTAGTATTAGTATTAGTATGAGTACGAGTATTAGTATGAGTATGAGTATGAGAATGAGTATGAGTATGAGTATGAGTAAGAGTATGAGTATGAGTATGAGTGTGAGTATGAGTATGAGTATGAGTTTGAGCATGAGTATGAGTATGAGTATGAGTATGAGTATGAGTATGAGTATGAGTTTAAGTATGAGTATGAGTTTAAGTATGAGTATGAGTATGAGTATGAGTATGAGTATGAGTATGAGTATAAGTATGAGTATGAGTATGAGTATGAGTATAAGTATGAGTATGAGTATGAGTATGAGTATGAGTATAAGTATTAGTATGAGTATGAGTACGAGTATGCGTATGAGTATGAGTATGAGTATGAGTATGAGTATGAGTATAAGTATTAGTATGAGTATGAGTACGAGTATGCGTATGAGTATGAGTATGAGTATGAGTATGAGTATGAGTGTGAGTGTGAGTGCGAATGTGAGTATGAGCATGTGCATGAGTATGAGTATGAGTATGACTATGAGTATGAGTATGAGTATGAGCATGAGCATGAGCATGAGCGTGAGCGTGAGAATAAGCATGAGTATGAGTTTAACTATGAGTATGAGTACGAGTATGCGTATGAATATGAGTATGAGTATGAGTATGAGTATGAGTATGAGTATGAGTATGAGTATGAGTATGAGTATAAGTATGAGTATGAGTATGAGTATGAGTATGAGTATGAGTATGAGTATGAGTATGAGTATGAGTATGAGTATGAGTATGAGTATGAGTATGAGTATGAGTATGAGTATGAGTATGAGTATGAGTATGAGTATGAGTATGAGTATGAGTATGAGTATGAGTATGTGCATGAGTATGAGTATGTGTATGAGTATGAGTATGAGTATGAGTATGAGTATGAGTATGAGTATGTGTATGAGTATGAGTATGAGTATGAGTATGAGTATGAGTATGAGTATGAGTATGAGTATGAGTATGAGTATGAGTATGAGTTAGAGTATGAGTATGTGTATGAGTATGAGTATGAGTATGAGTATGAGTATGAGTATGAGTATGAGTGTGAGTGTGAGTGCGAATGTGAGTATGAGCATGTGTATGAGTATGAGTATGAGTATGAGTATGAGTATGAGTACAAGTATTAGTATGAGTATGAGTACGAGTATTAGTATGAGTATGAGTATGAGTATGAGTATGAGTTTAAGTGTGAGTATGAGTATGAGCATGAGTATGAGTATGAGTATGAGTATGAGTATGAGTATAAGTATTAGTATGAGTATGAGTACGAGTATTAGTATGAGTATGAGTATGAGTATGAGTTAAAGTATGAGTATGAGTATGAGTATGTGCATGAGTATGAGTATGTGTATGAGTATGAGTATGAGTATGAGTATGTGTATGAGTATGAGTATGAGTATGAGTATGAGTATGAGTATGAGTATGAGTATGAGTATAACTATGAGTATGAGTATGAGTATGAGTATGAGTTTAAGTATGAGTATGAGTATGAGTATGTGCATGAGTATGAGTATGTGTATGAGTATGAGTATGAGTATGAGTTTAAGTGTGAGTATGAGTATGAGTATGAGTATGAGTATAAGTATTAGTATTAGTATGAGTATGAGTACGAGTATTAGTATGAGTATGAGTATGAGTATGAGTTTAAGTATGAGTATGAGTATGAGTATGTGCATGAGTATGAGTATGTGTATGAGTATGAGTATGAGTATGAGTATGAGTATGAGTATGAGTATGAGTATGAGTATGAGTATGAGTATGAGTATGAGTATGAGTATGAGTATGAGTATGAGTATGAGTATGAGTATGAGTATGAGTATGAGTATGAGTATGAGTATGAGTATAAGTATTAGTATGAGTATGAGTAGGAGTACGAGTAGGAGTACGAGTATGCGTATGAGTATGAGTATGAGTATGAGTATGAGTGTGAGTATGAGTGTGAGTGTGAGTGCGAATGTGAGTACGAGTATGCGTATGAGTATGAGTATGAGTATGAGTATGAGTGTGAGTGTGAGTGCGAATGTGAGTATGAGCATGTGTATGAGTATGAGTATGAGTATGACTATGAGTATGAGTATGAGTATGAGCATGAGCATGAGCATGAGCGTGAGCGTGAGAATAAGCATGAGTATGAGTTTAACTATGAGTATGAGTACGAGTATGCGTATGAATATGAGTATGAGTATGAGTATGAGTATGAGTATGAGTATAAGTATGAGTATGAGTATGAGTATGAGTATGAGTATGAGTATGAGTATGAGTATGAGTATGAGTATGAGTATAAGTATGAGTATGAGTATGAGTATGAGTATGAGTATGAGTATGAGTATGAGTATGAGTATGAGTATGTGCATGAGTATGAGTATGTGTATGAGTATGAGTATGAGTATGAGTATGAGTATGAGTATGTGTATGAGTATGAGTATGAGTATGAGTATGAGTATGAGTATGAGTATGAGTATGAGTATGAGTATGAGTATGAGTATGACTATGAGTATGAGTATGAGTATGAGTATGAGTTTAAGTATGAGTATGAGTATGAGTATGTGCATGAGTATGAGTATTTGTATGAGTATGAGTATGAGTATGAGTTTAAGTGTGAGTATGAGTATGAGTATGAGTATGAGTATAAGTATTAGTATTAGTATGAGTATGAGTACGAGTATTAGTATGTGTATGAGTATGAGTATGAGTATGAGTATGTGTATGAGTATGAGTATGAGTATGAGTATGAGTATGAGTATGAGTATGAGTATGAGTATGAGTATAAGTATGAGAATGAGTATGAGTGTGAGTATGAGAATGAGTATGAGTATGTGTATGAGTATGAGTATGATTATGAGTATGAGTATGAGTATGAGTATGAGTATAAGTATTAGTATGAGTATGAGTACGAGTATTAGTATGAGTATGAGTATGAGTATGATTATGAGTTTATGTGTGAGTATGAGTATGAGCATGAGTATGAGTATGAGTATGAGTATGAGTATGAGTATGAGTATGAGTATGAGTATGAGTATGAGTATAAGTATGAGTATGAGTATGAGTATGAGTATGAGTATGAGTATGAGTATGAGTATGAGTATGAGTATGAGTATAAGTATGAGTATGAGTATGAGTATGAGTATGAGTATGAGTATGTGCATGAGTATGAGTATGTGTATGAGTATGAGTATGAGTATGAGTATGAGTATGAGTATGAGTATAAGTATGAGTATGAGTATGAGTATGAGTATGAGTATGAGTATGAGTATGAGTATGAGTATGAGTATGAGTATGAGTATGAGTATAAGTATTAGTATGAGTATGAGTACGAGTATTAGTATGAGTATGAGTATGAGTATGAGTTTAAGTGTGAGTATGAGTATGAGCATGAGTATGAGTATGAGTATGAGTATGAGTATGAGTATAAGTATTAGTATGAGTATGAGTATGAGTATGAGTATGAGTATGAGTATAAGTATTATTATGAGTATGAGTACGAGTATTAGTATGAGTATGAGTATGAGTTAAAGTATGAATATGAGTATGAGTATGTGCATGAGTATGAGTATGTGTATGAGTATGAGTATGAGTATGAGTATGTGTATGAGTATGAGTATGAGTATGAGTATGAGTATGAGTATGAGTATAAGTATGAGAATGAGTATGAGTGTGAGTATGAGTATGAGTATGAGTATGAGTATGACTGTGAGTATGAGTATGAGTATGAGTATGAGTATGAGTACGAGTATGCGTATGAATATGAGTATGAGTATGAGTATGAGTATGAGTATGAGTATGAGTATGAGTACGAGTATGCGTATGAATATGAGTATGAGTATGAGTATGAGTATGAGTATGAGTATGAGTATAAGTATGAGTATGAGTATGAGTATGAGTATGAGTATGAGTATGAGTATGAGTATGAGTATGAGTATGAGTATAAGTATGAGTATGAGTATGAGTATGAGTATAAGTATTAGTATTAGTATGAGTATGAGTACGAGTATTAGTATGAGTATGAGTATGAGTATGAGTTTAAGTATGAGTATGAGTATGAGTATGTGCATGAGTATCAGTATGTGTATGAGTATGAGTATGAGTATGAGTATGAGTATGAGTATGAGTATGAGTATGAGTATGAGTATGAGTATGAGTATGAGTATGAGTATGAGTATGAGTATGAGTATGAGTATGAGTATGAGTATGAGTATGAGTATGAGTATGAGTATGAGTATGAGTATAAGTATTAGTATGAGTATGAGTAGGAGTACGAGTAGGAGTACGAGTATGCGTATGAGTATGAGTATGAGTATGAGTGTGAGTGTGAGTGCGAATGTGAGTATGAGCATGTGTATGAGTATGAGTATGAGTATGACTATGAGTATGAGTATGAGTATGAGTATGAGTATGAGTATGAGTATGAGTATGAGTATGAGTATGAGTATGTGCATGAGTATGAGTATGTGTATGAGTATGAGTATGAGTATGAGTATGAGTATGAGTATGAGTATGAGTATGAGTATGTGTATGAGTATGAGTATGAGTATGAGTATGAGTATGAGTATGAGTATGAGTTAGAGTATGAGTATGTGTATGAGTATGAGTATGAGTATGAGTATGAGTATGAGTATGAGTGTGAGTGTGAGTGCGAATGTGAGTATGAGCATGTGTATGAGTATGAGTATGAGTATGACTATGAGTATGAGTATGAGTATGAGCATGAGCATGAGCATGAGCATGAGCGTGAGCGTGAGAATAAGCATGAGTATGAGTTTAACTATGAGTATGAGTACGAGTATGCGTATGAATATGAGTATGAGTATGAGTATGAGTATGAGTATGAGTATGAGTATGAGTATGAGTATGAGTATGAGTATGAGTTTAAGTGTGAGTATGAGTATGAGCATGAGTATGAGTATGAGTATGAGTATGAGTATGAGTATGAGTATAAGTATTAGTATGAGTATGAGTACGAGTATTAGTATGAGTATGAGTATGAGTATGAGTTAAAGTATGAGTATGAGTATGAGTATGTGCATGAGTATGAGTATGTGTATGAGTATAAGTATTAGTATGAGTATGAGTACGAGTATTATTATGAGTATGAGTATGAGTTTAAGTGTGAGTATGAGTATGAGCATGAGTATGAGTAGGAGTATGAGTATGAGTATGAGTATAAGTATTAGTATGAGTATGAGTACGAGTATTAGTATGAGTATGAGTATGAGTATGAGTTAAAGTATGAGTATGAGTATGAGTATGTGCATGAGTATGAGTATGTGTATGAGTATGAGTATGAGTATGAGTATGAGTATAAGTATTAGTATGAGTATGAGTACGAGTATTAGTATGAGTATGAGTATGAGTATGAATATGAGTATGAGTTTAAGTATGAGTATGAGTATGAGTATGTGCATGAGTATGAGTATGTGTATGAGTATGAGTATGAGTATGAGTATGAGTATGAGTATGAGTATGAGTATGAGTATGAGTATGAGTATAAGTATGAGAATGAGTATGAGTGTGAGTATGAGAATGAGTATGAGTATGTGTATGAGTATGAGTTTGAGTATGAGTATGAGTATGAGTATGAGTATGAGTATGAGTATGAGTATGAGTATGAGAATGAGTATGAGTATGAGTATGAGTATAAGTATGAGTATGAGTATGAGTATGAGTATGAGTATGAGTATGAGTATGAGTATGAGTATGAGTATGAGTATGAGTATGAGTATAAGTATGAGTATGAGTATGAGTATGAGTATGAGTATGAGTATGAGTATGAGTATGAGTATGAGTATGAGTATAAGTATGAGTATGAGTATGAGTATGAGTATGAGTATGAGTATGAGTATGAGTATGAGTATGAGTATGAGTATGTGCATGAGTATGAGTATGTGTATGAGTATGAGTATGAGTATGAGTATGAGTATGAGTATGTGTATGAGTATGAGTATGAGTATGAGTATGAGTATGAGTATGAGTATGAGTATGAGTATGAGTATGAGTATGAGTATGAGTATGAGTATGAGTATGAGTATAAGTATTAGTATGAGTATGAGTAGGAGTACGAGTAGGAGTACGAGTATGCGTATGAGTATGAGTATGAGTATGAGTATGAGTGTGAGTATGAGTGTGAGTGTGAGTGCGAATGTGAGTACGAGTATGCGTATGAGTATGAGTATGAGTATGAGTATGAGTGTGAGTGTGAGTGCGAATGTGAGTATGAGCATGTGTATGAGTATGAGTATGAGTATGACTATGAGTATGAGTATGAGTATGAGCATGAGCATGAGCATGAGCGTGAGCGTGAGAATAAGCATGAGTATGAGTTTAACTATGAGTATGAGTACGAGTATGCGTATGAATATGAGTATGAGTATGAGTATGAGTATGAGTATGAGTATAAGTATGAGTATGAGTATGAGTATGAGTATGAGTATGAGTATGAGTATGAGTATGAGTATGAGTATGAGTATAAGTATGAGTATGAGTATGAGTATGAGTATGAGTATGAGTATGAGTATGAGTATGAGTATGAGTATGTGCATGAGTATGAGTATGTGTATGAGTATGAGTATGAGTATGAGTATGAGTATGAGTATGTGTATGAGTATGAGTATGAGTATGAGTATGAGTATGAGTATGAGTATGAGTATGAGTATGAGTATGAGTATGACTATGAGTATGAGTATGAGTATGAGTATGAGTTTAAGTATGAGTATGAGTATGAGTATGTGCATGAGTATGAGTATTTGTATGAGTATGAGTATGAGTATGAGTTTAAGTGTGAGTATGAGTATGAGTATGAGTATGAGTATAAGTATTAGTATTAGTATGAGTATGAGTACGAGTATTAGTATGTGTATGAGTATGAGTATGAGTATGAGTATGAGTATGAGTATGAGTATAAGTATGAGTATGAGTATGAGTATGAGTATGAGTATGAGTATGAGTATGAGTATGAGTATGAGTATGAGTATAAGTATGAGTATGAGTATGAGTATGAGTATAAGTATTAGTATTAGTATGAGTATGAGTACGAGTATTAGTATGAGTATGAGTATGAGTATGAGTTTAAGTATGAGTATGAGTATGAGTATGTGCATGAGTATCAGTATGTGTATGAGTATGAGTATGAGTATGAGTATGAGTATGAGTATGAGTATGAGTATGAGTATGAGTATGAGTATGAGTATGAGTATGAGTATGAGTATGAGTATGAGTATGAGTATGAGTATGAGTATGAGTATGAGTATGAGTATGAGTATGAGTATGAGTATGAGTATGAGTATGAGTATGAGTATAAGTATTAGTATGAGTATGAGTAGGAGTACGAGTAGGAGTACGAGTATGCGTATGAGTATGAGTATGAGTATGAGTGTGAGTGTGAGTGCGAATGTGAGTATGAGCATGTGTATGAGTATGAGTATGAGTATGACTATGAGTATGAGTATGAGTATGAGTATGAGTATGAGTATGAGTATGAGTATGAGTATGAGTATGAGTATGTGCATGAGTATGAGTATGTGTATGAGTATGAGTATGAGTATGAGTATGAGTATGAGTATGAGTATGAGTATGTGTATGAGTATGAGTATGAGTATGAGTATGAGTATGAGTATGAGTATGAGTTAGAGTATGAGTATGTGTATGAGTATGAGTATGAGTATGAGTATGAGTATGAGTGTGAGTGTGAGTGCGAATGTGAGTATGAGCATGTGTATGAGTATGAGTATGAGTATGACTATGAGTATGAGTATGAGTATGAGCATGAGCATGAGCATGAGCATGAGCGTGAGCGTGAGAATAAGCATGAGTATGAGTTTAACTATGAGTATGAGTACGAGTATGCGTATGAATATGAGTATGAGTATGAGTATGAGTATGAGTATGAGTATGAGTATGAGTATGAGTATGAGTATGAGTATGAGTATGAGTTTAAGTGTGAGTATGAGTATGAGCATGAGTATGAGTATGAGTATGAGTATGAGTATGAGTATGAGTATAAGTATTAGTATGAGTATGAGTACGAGTATTAGTATGAGTATGAGTATGAGTATGAGTTAAAGTATGAGTATGAGTATGAGTATGTGCATGAGTATGAGTATGTGTATGAGTATAAGTATTAGTATGAGTATGAGTACGAGTATTATTATGAGTATGAGTATGAGTTTAAGTGTGAGTATGAGTATGAGCATGAGTATGAGTAGGAGTATGAGTATGAGTATGAGTATAAGTATTAGTATGAGTATGAGTACGAGTATTAGTATGAGTATGAGTATGAGTATGAGTTAAAGTATGAGTATGAGTATGAGTATGTGCATGAGTATGAGTATGTGTATGAGTATGAGTATGAGTATGAGTATGAGTATAAGTATTAGTATGAGTATGAGTACGAGTATTAGTATGAGTATGAGTATGAGTATGAATATGAGTATGAGTTTAAGTATGAGTATGAGTATGAGTATGTGCATGAGTATGAGTATGTGTATGAGTATGAGTATGAGTATGAGTATGAGTATGAGTATGAGTATGAGTATGAGTATGAGTATGAGTATAAGTATGAGAATGAGTATGAGTGTGAGTATGAGAATGAGTATGAGTATGTGTATGAGTATGAGTTTGAGTATGAGTATGAGTATGAGTATGAGTATGAGTATGAGTATGAGTATGAGAATGAGTATGAGTATGAGTATGAGTATAAGTATGAGTATGAGTATGAGTATGAGTATGAGTATGAGTATGAGTATGAGTATGAGTATGAGTATGAGTATGAGTATGAGTATAAGTATGAGTATGAGTATGAGTATGAGTATGAGTATGAGTATGAGTATGAGTATGAGTATGAGTATGAGTATAAGTATGAGTATGAGTATGAGTATGAGTATGAGTATGAGTATGAGTATGAGTATGAGTATGAGTATGTGCATGAGTATGAGTATGTGTATGAGTATGAGTATGAGTATGAGTATGAGTATGAGTATGTGTATGAGTATGAGTATGAGTATGAGTATGAGTATGAGTATGAGTATGAGTATGAGTATGAGTATGAGTATGAGTATGAGTATGAGTATGAGTATGAGTATAAGTATTAGTATGAGTATGAGTAGGAGTACGAGTAGGAGTACGAGTATGCGTATGAGTATGAGTATGAGTATGAGTATGAGTGTGAGTATGAGTGTGAGTGTGAGTGCGAATGTGAGTACGAGTATGCGTATGAGTATGAGTATGAGTATGAGTATGAGTGTGAGTGTGAGTGCGAATGTGAGTATGAGCATGTGTATGAGTATGAGTATGAGTATGACTATGAGTATGAGTATGAGTATGAGTATGAGCATGAGCATGAGCATGAGCGTGAGCGTGAGAATAAGCATGAGTATGAGTATGAGTATGAGTATGAGTATGAGTATGAGTATGAGTATGAGTATGAGTATGAGTATAAGTATGAGTATGAGTATGAGTATAAGTATTAGTATTAGTATGAGTATGAGTACGAGTATTAGTATGAGTATGAGTATGAGTATGAGTTTAAGTATGAGTATGAGTATGAGTATGTGCATGAGTATCAGTATGTGTATGAGTATGAGTATGAGTATGAGTATGAGTATGAGTATGAGTATGAGTATGAGTATGAGTATGAGTATGAGTATGAGTATGAGTATGAGTATGAGTATGAGTATGAGTATGAGTATGAGTATGAGTATGAGTATGAGTATGAGTATGAGTATGAGTATGAGTATAAGTATTAGTATGAGTATGAGTAGGAGTACGAGTAGGAGTACGAGTATGCGTATGAGTATGAGTATGAGTATGAGTGTGAGTGTGAGTGCGAATGTGAGTATGAGCATGTGTATGAGTATGAGTATGAGTATGACTATGAGTATGAGTATGAGTATGAGTATGAGTATGAGTATGAGTATGAGTATGAGTATGAGTATGAGTATGTGCATGAGTATGAGTATGTGTATGAGTATGAGTATGAGTATGAGTATGAGTATGAGTATGAGTATGAGTATGTGTATGAGTATGAGTATGAGTATGAGTATGAGTATGAGTATGAGTATGAGTTAGAGTATGAGTATGTGTATGAGTATGAGTATGAGTATGAGTATGAGTATGAGTATGAGTGTGAGTGTGAGTGCGAATGTGAGTATGAGCATGTGTATGAGTATGAGTATGAGTATGACTATGAGTATGAGTATGAGTATGAGCATGAGCATGAGCATGAGCATGAGCGTGAGCGTGAGAATAAGCATGAGTATGAGTTTAACTATGAGTATGAGTACGAGTATGCGTATGAATATGAGTATGAGTATGAGTATGAGTATGAGTATGAGTATGAGTATGAGTATGAGTATGAGTATGAGTATGAGTTTAAGTGTGAGTATGAGTATGAGCATGAGTATGAGTATGAGTATGAGTATGAGTATGAGTATGAGTATGAGTATAAGTATTAGTATGAGTATGAGTACGAGTATTAGTATGAGTATGAGTATGAGTATGAGTTAAAGTATGAGTATGAGTATGAGTATGTGCATGAGTATGAGTATGTGTATGAGTATAAGTATTAGTATGAGTATGAGTATGAGTTAAAGTATGAGTATGAGTATGAGTATGTGCATGAGTATGAGTATGTGTATGAGTATGAGTATGAGTATGAGTATGAGTATAAGTATTAGTATGAGTATGAGTACGAGTATTATTATGAGTATGAGTATGAGTTTAAGTGTGAGTATGAGTATGAGCATGAGTATGAGTATGTGCATGAGTATGAGTATGTGTATGAGTATGAGTATGAGTATGAGTATGAGTATAAGTATTAGTATGAGTATGAGTACGAGTATTATTATGAGTATGAGTATGAGTTTAAGTGTGAGTATGAGTATGAGCATGAGTATGAGTAGGAGTATGAGTATGAGTATGAGTATAAGTATTAGTATGAGTATGAGTACGAGTATTAGTATGAGTATGAGTATGAGTATGAGTTAAAGTATGAGTATGAGTATGAGTATGTGCATGAGTATGAGTATGTGTATGAGTATGAGTATGAGTATGAGTATGAGTATAAGTATTAGTATGAGTATGAGTACGAGTATTAGTATGAGTATGAGTATGAGTATGAATATGAGTATGAGTTTAAGTATGAGTATGAGTATGAGTATGTGCATGAGTATGAGTATGTGTATGAGTATGAGTATGAGTATGAGTATGAGTATGAGTATGAGTATGAGTATGAGTATGAGTATGAGTATAAGTATGAGAATGAGTATGAGTGTGAGTATGAGAATGAGTATGAGTATGTGTATGAGTATGAGTTTGAGTATGAGTATGAGTATGAGTATGAGTATGAGTATGAGTATCAGTATGAGTATGAGAATGAGTATGAGTATGAGTATGAGTATAAGTATGAGTATGAGTATGAGTATGAGTATGAGTATGAGTATGAGTATGAGTATGAGTATGAGTATGAGTATGAGTATAAGTATTAGTATGAGTATGAGTACGAGTATTAGTATGAGTATGAGTATGAGTATGAGTTTAAGTGTGAGTATGAGTATGAGCATGAGTATGAGTATGAGTATGAGTATGAGTATGAGTATAAGTATTAGTATGAGTATGAGTACGAGTATTAGTATGAGTATGAGTATGAGTATGAGTTAAAGTATGAGTATGAGTATGAGTATGTGCATGAGTATGAGTATGTGTATGAGTATGAGTATGAGTATGAGTATGTGTATGAGTATGAGTATGAGTATGAGTATGAGTATGAGTATAAGTATGGGAATGAGTATGAGTGTGAGTATGAGAATGAGTATGAGTATGTGTATGAGTATGAGTATCAGTATGAGTATGGGTATGAGTATGAGTATGAGTATAAGTATGAGAATGAGTATGAGTGTGAGTATGAGAATGAGTATGAGTATGTGTATGAGTATGAGTTTGAGTATGAGTATGAGTATGAGTATGAGTATGACTATGAGTATGAGTATGAGTATGAGTATAAGTATTAGTATTAGTATTAGTATGAGTACGAGTATTAGTATGAGTATGAGTATGAGAATGAGTATGAGTATGAGTATGAGTAAGAGTATGAGTATGAGTATGAGTATGAGTGTGAGTATGAGTATGAGTATGAGTTTGAGTATGAGTATGAGTATGAGCGTGAGCGTGAGAATAAGCATGAGTATGAGTTTAACTATGAGTATGAGCATGAGTATGAGTATGAGTATGAGTATGAGTATGAGTATGAGTATGAGTATAAGTATTAGTATGAGTATGAGTACGAGTATTAGTATGAGTATGAGTATGAGTATGAGTTAAAGTATGAGTATGAGTATGAGTATGTGCATGAGTATGAGTATGTGTATGAGTATAAGTATTAGTATGAGTATGAGTATGAGTTAAAGTATGAGTATGAGTATGAGTATGTGCATGAGTATGAGTATGTGTATGAGTATGAGTATGAGTATGAGTATGAGTATAAGTATTAGTATGAGTATGAGTACGAGTATTATTATGAGTATGAGTATGAGTTTAAGTGTGAGTATGAGTATGAGCATGAGTATGAGTAGGAGTATGAGTATGAGTATGAGTATAAGTATTAGTATGAGTATGAGTACGAGTATTAGTATGAGTATGAGTATGAGTATGAGTTAAAGTATGAGTATGAGTATGAGTATGTGCATGAGTATGAGTATGTGTATGAGTATGAGTATGAGTATGAGTATGAGTATAAGTATTAGTATGAGTATGAGTACGAGTATTAGTATGAGTATGAGTATGAGTATGAATATGAGTATGAGTTTAAGTATGAGTATGAGTATGAGTATGTGCATGAGTATGAGTATGTGTATGAGTATGAGTATGAGTATGAGTATGAGTATGAGTATGAGTATGAGTATGAGTATGAGTATGAGTATAAGTATGAGAATGAGTATGAGTGTGAGTATGAGAATGAGTATGAGTATGTGTATGAGTATGAGTTTGAGTATGAGTATGAGTATGAGTATGAGTATGAGTATGAGTATCAGTATGAGTATGAGAATGAGTATGAGTATGAGTATGAGTATAAGTATGAGTATGAGTATGAGTATGAGTATGAGTATGAGTATGAGTATGAGTATGAGTATGAGTATGAGTATGAGTATAAGTATTAGTATGAGTATGAGTACGAGTATTAGTATGAGTATGAGTATGAGTATGAGTTTAAGTGTGAGTATGAGTATGAGCATGAGTATGAGTATGAGTATGAGTATGAGTATGAGTATAAGTATTAGTATGAGTATGAGTACGAGTATTAGTATGAGTATGAGTATGAGTATGAGTTAAAGTATGAGTATGAGTATGAGTATGTGCATGAGTATGAGTATGTGTATGAGTATGAGTATGAGTATGAGTATGTGTATGAGTATGAGTATGAGTATGAGTATGAGTATGAGTATAAGTATGGGAATGAGTATGAGTGTGAGTATGAGAATGAGTATGAGTATGTGTATGAGTATGAGTATCAGTATGAGTATGGGTATGAGTATGAGTATGAGTATAAGTATGAGAATGAGTATGAGTGTGAGTATGAGAATGAGTATGAGTATGTGTATGAGTATGAGTTTGAGTATGAGTATGAGTATGAGTATGAGTATGACTATGAGTATGAGTATGAGTATGAGTATAAGTATTAGTATTAGTATTAGTATGAGTACGAGTATTAGTATGAGTATGAGTATGAGAATGAGTATGAGTATGAGTATGAGTAAGAGTATGAGTATGAGTATGAGTATGAGTGTGAGTATGAGTATGAGTATGAGTTTGAGTATGAGTATGAGTATGAGCGTGAGCGTGAGAATAAGCATGAGTATGAGTTTAACTATGAGTATGAGTACGAGTATGCGTATGAATATGAGTATGAGTATGTGTATGAGTATGAGTATGAGTATGAGTATGAGTATGAGTATAAGTATTAGTATGAGTATGAGTACGAGTATTAGTATGAGTATGAGTATGAGTATGAATATGAGTATGAGTTTAAGTATGAGTATGAGTATGAGTATGAGTATGTGCATGAGTATGAGTATGTGTATGAGTATGAGTATGAGTATGAGTATGAGTATGAGTATGAGTATGAGTATGAGTATGAGTATGAGTATGAGTATGAGTATAAGTATGAGAATGAGTATGAGTGTGAGTATGAGAATGAGTATGAGTATGTGTATGAGTATGAGTTTGAGTATGAGTATGAGTATGAGTATGAGTATGAGTATGAGTATGAGTATGAGTATGAGTATGAGTATGAGAATGAGTATGAGAATGAGTATGAGTTAAAGTATGAGTATGAGTATAAGTATGTGCATGAGTGTGAGTATGTGTATGAGTATGAGTATGAGTATGAGTATGTGTATGAGTATGAGTATGAGTATGAGTATGAGTATGAGTATGAGTATAAGTATGGGAATGAGTATGAGTGTGAGTATGAGAATGAGTATGAGTATGTGTATGAGTATGAGTATCAGTATGAGTATGGGTATGAGTATGAGTATGAGTATAAGTATGAGAATGAGTATGAGTGTGAGTATGAGAATGAGTATGAGTATGTGTATGAGTATGAGTTTGAGTATGAGTATGAGTATGAGTATGAGTATGACTATGAGTATGAGTATGAGTATGAGTATAAGTATTAGTATTAGTATTAGTATGAGTACGAGTATTAGTATGAGTATGAGTATGAGAATGAGTATGAGTATGAGTATGAGTAAGAGTATGAGTATGAGTATGAGTGTGAGTATGAGTATGAGTATGAGTTTGAGCATGAGTATGAGTATGAGTATGAGTATGAGTATGAGTGTGAGTTGGAGTGCGAATGTGAGTATGAGCATGTGCATGAGTATGAGTATGAGTATGAGTATGAGTATGAGTATGAGTATAAGTATTAGTATGAGTATGAGTATGAGTATGAGTATGAGTATGAGTATAAGTATTATTATGAGTATGAGTACGAGTATTAGTATGAGTATGAGTATGAGTTAAAGTATGAATATGAGTATGAGTATGTGCATGAGTATGAGTATGTGTATGAGTATGAGTATGAGTATGAGTATGTGTATGAGTATGAGTATGAGTATGAGTATGAGTATGAGTATGAGTATGAGTATAAGTATGAGAATGAGTATGAGTGTGAGTATGAGTATGAGTATGAGTATGAGTATGACTGTGAGTATGAGTATGAGTATGAGTATGAGTATGAGTACGAGTATGCGTATGAATATGAGTATGAGTATGAGTATGAGTATGAGTATGAGTATGAGTATGAGTACGAGTATGCGTATGAATATGAGTATGAGTATGAGTATGAGTATGAGTATGAGTATGAGTATAAGTATGAGTATGAGTATGAGTATGAGTATGAGTATGAGTATGAGTATGAGTATGAGTATGAGTATGAGTATAAGTATGAGTATGAGTATGAGTATGAGTATAAGTATTAGTATTAGTATGAGTATGAGTACGAGTATTAGTATGAGTATGAGTATGAGTATGAGTTTAAGTATGAGTATGAGTATGAGTATGTGCATGAGTATCAGTATGTGTATGAGTATGAGTATGAGTATGAGTATGAGTATGAGTATGAGTATGAGTATGAGTATGAGTATGAGTATGAGTATGAGTATGAGTATGAGTATGAGTATGAGTATGAGTATGAGTATGAGTATGAGTATGAGTATGAGTATGAGTATGAGTATGAGTATGAGTATAAGTATTAGTATGAGTATGAGTAGGAGTACGAGTAGGAGTACGAGTATGCGTATGAGTATGAGTATGAGTATGAGTGTGAGTGTGAGTGCGAATGTGAGTATGAGCATGTGTATGAGTATGAGTATGAGTATGACTATGAGTATGAGTATGAGTATGAGTATGAGTATGAGTATGAGTATGAGTATGAGTATGAGTATGAGTATGTGCATGAGTATGAGTATGTGTATGAGTATGAGTATGAGTATGAGTATGAGTATGAGTATGAGTATGAGTATGTGTATGAGTATGAGTATGAGTATGAGTATGAGTATGAGTATGAGTATGAGTTAGAGTATGAGTATGTGTATGAGTATGAGTATGAGTATGAGTATGAGTATGAGTGTGAGTGTGAGTGCGAATGTGAGTATGAGCATGTGTATGAGTATGAGTATGAGTATGACTATGAGTATGAGTATGAGTATGAGCATGAGCATGAGCATGAGCATGAGCGTGAGCGTGAGAATAAGCATGAGTATGAGTTTAACTATGAGTATGAGTACGAGTATGCGTATGAATATGAGTATGAGTATGAGTATGAGTATGAGTATGAGTATGAGTATGAGTATGAGTATGAGTATGAGTATGAGTTTAAGTGTGAGTATGAGTATGAGCATGAGTATGAGTATGAGTATGAGTATGAGTATGAGTATGAGTATAAGTATTAGTATGAGTATGAGTACGAGTATTAGTATGAGTATGAGTATGAGTATGAGTTAAAGTATGAGTATGAGTATGAGTATGTGCATGAGTATGAGTATGTGTATGAGTATAAGTATTAGTATGAGTATGAGTACGAGTATTATTATGAGTATGAGTATGAGTTTAAGTGTGAGTATGAGTATGAGCATGAGTATGAGTAGGAGTATGAGTATGAGTATGAGTATAAGTATTAGTATGAGTATGAGTACGAGTATTAGTATGAGTATGAGTATGAGTATGAGTTAAAGTATGAGTATGAGTATGAGTATGTGCATGAGTATGAGTATGTGTATGAGTATGAGTATGAGTATGAGTATGAGTATAAGTATTAGTATGAGTATGAGTACGAGTATTAGTATGAGTATGAGTATGAGTATGAATATGAGTATGAGTTTAAGTATGAGTATGAGTATGAGTATGTGCATGAGTATGAGTATGTGTATGAGTATGAGTATGAGTATGAGTATGAGTATGAGTATGAGTATGAGTATGAGTATGAGTATGAGTATAAGTATGAGAATGAGTATGAGTGTGAGTATGAGAATGAGTATGAGTATGTGTATGAGTATGAGTTTGAGTATGAGTATGAGTATGAGTATGAGTATGAGTATGAGTATGAGTATGAGTATGAGAATGAGTATGAGTATGAGTATGAGTATAAGTATGAGTATGAGTATGAGTATGAGTATGAGTATGAGTATGAGTATGAGTATGAGTATGAGTATGAGTATGAGTATGAGTATAAGTATGAGTATGAGTATGAGTATGAGTATGAGTATGAGTATGAGTATGAGTATGAGTATGAGTATGAGTATGAGTATAAGTATGAGTATGAGTATGAGTATGAGTATGAGTATGAGTATGAGTATGAGTATGAGTATGAGTATGTGCATGAGTATGAGTATGTGTATGAGTATGAGTATGAGTATGAGTATGAGTATGAGTTTAAGTATGAGTATGAGTATGAGTATGTGCATGAGTATGAGTATTTGTATGAGTATGAGTATGAGTATGAGTTTAAGTGTGAGTATGAGTATGAGTATGAGTATGAGTATAAGTATTAGTATTAGTATGAGTATGAGTACGAGTATTAGTATGTGTATGAGTATGAGTATGAGTATGAGTATGTGTATGAGTATGAGTATGAGTATGAGTATGAGTATGAGTATGAGTATGAGTATGAGTATAAGTATGAGAATGAGTATGAGTGTGAGTATGAGAATGAGTATGAGTATGTGTATGAGTATGAGTATGATTATGAGTATGAGTATGAGTATGAGTATGAGTATAAGTATTAGTATGAGTATGAGTACGAGTATTAGTATGAGTATGAGTATGATTATGAGTTTATGTGTGAGTATGAGTATGAGCATGAGTATGAGTATGAGTATGAGTATGAGTATGAGTATGAGTATGAGTATGAGTATGAGTATGAGTATAAGTATGAGTATGAGTATGAGTATGAGTATGAGTATGAGTATGAGTATGAGTATGAGTATGAGTATGAGTATAAGTATGAGTATGAGTATGAGTATGAGTATGAGTATGAGTATGTGCATGAGTATGAGTATGTGTATGAGTATGAGTATGAGTATGAGTATGAGTATGAGTATGAGTATAAGTATGAGTATGAGTATGAGTATGAGTATGAGTATGAGTATGAGTATGAGTATGAGTATGAGTATGAGTATGAGTATAAGTATTAGTATGAGTATGAGTACGAGTATTAGTATGAGTATGAGTATGAGTATGAGTTTAAGTGTGAGTATGAGTATGAGCATGAGTATGAGTATGAGTATGAGTATGAGTATGAGTATAAGTATTAGTATGAGTATGAGTATGAGTATGAGTATGAGTATGAGTATAAGTATTATTATGAGTATGAGTACGAGTATTAGTATGAGTATGAGTATGAGTTAAAGTATGAATATGAGTATGAGTATGTGCATGAGTATGAGTATGTGTATGAGTATGAGTATGAGTATGAGTATGTGTATGAGTATGAGTATGAGTATGAGTATGAGTATGAGTATGAGTATGAGTATAAGTATGAGAATGAGTATGAGTGTGAGTATGAGTATGAGTATGAGTATGAGTATGACTGTGAGTATGAGTATGAGTATGAGTATGAGTATGAGTACGAGTATGCGTATGAATATGAGTATGAGTATGAGTATGAGTATGAGTATGAGTATGAGTATGAGTACGAGTATGCGTATGAATATGAGTATGAGTATGAGTATGAGTATGAGTATGAGTATGAGTATAAGTATGAGTATGAGTATGAGTATGAGTATGAGTATGAGTATGAGTATGAGTATGAGTATGAGTATGAGTATAAGTATGAGTATGAGTATGAGTATGAGTATAAGTATTAGTATTAGTATGAGTATGAGTACGAGTATTAGTATGAGTATGAGTATGAGTATGAGTTTAAGTATGAGTATGAGTATGAGTATGTGCATGAGTATCAGTATGTGTATGAGTATGAGTATGAGTATGAGTATGAGTATGAGTATGAGTATGAGTATGAGTATGAGTATGAGTATGAGTATGAGTATGAGTATGAGTATGAGTATGAGTATGAGTATGAGTATGAGTATGAGTATGAGTATGAGTATGAGTATGAGTATGAGTATGAGTATAAGTATTAGTATGAGTATGAGTAGGAGTACGAGTAGGAGTACGAGTATGCGTATGAGTATGAGTATGAGTGTGAGTGTGAGTGCGAATGTGAGTATGAGCATGTGTATGAGTATGAGTATGAGTATGACTATGAGTATGAGTATGAGTATGAGTATGAGTATGAGTATGAGTATGAGTATGAGTATGAGTATGAGTATGTGCATGAGTATGAGTATGTGTATGAGTATGAGTATGAGTATGAGTATGAGTATGAGTATGAGTATGAGTATGTGTATGAGTATGAGTATGAGTATGAGTATGAGTATGAGTATGAGTATGAGTTAGAGTATGAGTATGTGTATGAGTATGAGTATGAGTATGAGTATGAGTATGAGTATGAGTGTGAGTGTGAGTGCGAATGTGAGTATGAGCATGTGTATGAGTATGAGTATGAGTATGACTATGAGTATGAGTATGAGTATGAGCATGAGCATGAGCATGAGCATGAGCGTGAGCGTGAGAATAAGCATGAGTATGAGTTTAACTATGAGTATGAGTACGAGTATGCGTATGAATATGAGTATGAGTATGAGTATGAGTATGAGTATGAGTATGAGTATGAGTATGAGTATGAGTATGAGTATGAGATTAAGTGTGAGTATGAGTATGAGCATGAGTATGAGTATGAGTATGAGTATGAGTATGAGTATGAGTATAAGTATTAGTATGAGTATGAGTACGAGTATTAGTATGAGTATGAGTATGAGTATGAGTTAAAGTATGAGTATGAGTATGAGTATGTGCATGAGTATGAGTATGTGTATGAGTATAAGTATTAGTATGAGTATGAGTACGAGTATTATTATGAGTATGAGTATGAGTTTAAGTGTGAGTATGAGTATGAGCATGAGTATGAGTAGGAGTATGAGTATGAGTATGAGTATAAGTATTAGTATGAGTATGAGTACGAGTATTAGTATGAGTATGAGTATGAGTATGAGTTAAAGTATGAGTATGAGTATGAGTATGTGCATGAGTATGAGTATGTGTATGAGTATGAGTATGAGTATGAGTATGAGTATGAGTATAAGTATTAGTATGAGTATGAGTACGAGTATTAGTATGAGTATGAGTATGAGTATGAATATGAGTATGAGTTTAAGTATGAGTATGAGTATGAGTATGTGCATGAGTATGAGTATGTGTATGAGTATGAGTATGAGTATGAGTATGAGTATGAGTATGAGTATGAGTATGAGTATGAGTATGAGTATAAGTATGAGAATGAGTATGAGTGTGAGTATGAGAATGAGTATGAGTATGTGTATGAGTATGAGTTTGAGTATGAGTATGAGTATGAGTATGAGTATGAGTATGAGTATGAGTATGAGTATGAGAATGAGTATGAGTATGAGTATGAGTATAAGTATGAGTATGAGTATGAGTATGAGTATGAGTATGAGTATGAGTATGAGTATGAGTATGAGTATGAGTATGAGTATGAGTATAAGTATTAGTATGAGTATGAGTACGAGTATTAGTATGAGTATGAGTATGAGTATGAGTTTAAGTGTGAGTATGAGTATGAGCATGAGTATGAGTATGAGTATGAGTATGAGTATGAGTATAAGTATTAGTATGAGTATGAGTACGAGTATTAGTATGAGTATGAGTATGAGTATGAGTTAAAGTATGAGTATGAGTATGAGTATGTGCATGAGTATGAGTATGTGTATGAGTATGAGTATGAGTATGAGTATGTGTATGAGTATGAGTATGAGTATGAGTATGAGTATGAGTATAAGTATGGGAATGAGTATGAGTGTGAGTATGAGAATGAGTATGAGTATGTGTATGAGTATGAGTATCAGTATGAGTATGGGTATGAGTATGAGTATGAGTATAAGTATGAGAATGAGTATGAGTGTGAGTATGAGAATGAGTATGAGTATGTGTATGAGTATGAGTTTGAGTATGAGTATGAGTATGAGTATGAGTATGACTATGAGTATGAGTATGAGTATGAGTATAAGTATTAGTATTAGTATTAGTATGAGTACGAGTATTAGTATGAGTATGAGTATGAGAATGAGTATGAGTATGAGTATGAGTAAGAGTATGAGTATGAGTATGAGTGTGAGTATGAGTATGAGTATGAGTTTGAGTATGAGTATGAGTATGAGTATGAGTATGAGTATGAGTATGAGTATGAGTTTAAGTATGAGTATGAGTTTAAGTATGAGTATGAGTATGAGTATGAGTATGAGTATGAGTATGAGTATGAGTATAAGTATGAGTATGAGTATGAGTATGAGTATAAGTATGAGTATGTGTATGAGTATGAGTATGAGTATAAGTATTAGTATGAGT
The DNA here is from genome assembly GCA_963855975.1 of Andrena chrysosceles. Lineage (NCBI taxonomy): Eukaryota > Metazoa > Arthropoda > Insecta > Hymenoptera > Andrenidae > Andrena > Andrena chrysosceles. The sequence continues at coordinate 1,265,574 of CAWLCU010000601.1, forward strand.
ATGAGTACGAGTATGCGTATGAGTATGAGTATGAGTATGAGTATGAGTATGAGTGTGAGTGTGAGTGCGAATGTGAGTATGAGCATGTGTATGAGTATGAGTATGAGTATGACTATGAGTATGAGTATGAGTACGAGCATGAGCATGAGCATGAGCATGAGCGTGAGCGTGAGAATAAGCATGAGTATGAGTTTAACTATGAGTATGAGTACGAGTATGCGTATGAATATGAGTATGAGTATGTGTATGAGTATGAGTATGAGTATGAGTATGAGTATGAGTATAAGTATTAGTATGAGTATGAGTACGAGTATTAGTATGAGTATGAGTATGAGTATGAATATGAGTATGAGTTTAAGTATGAGTATGAGTATGAGTATGAGTATGAGTATGTGCATGAGTATGAGTATGTGTATGAGTATGAGTATGAGTATGAGTATGAGTATGAGTATGAGTATGAGTATGAGTATGAGTATGAGTATGAGTATAAGTATGAGAATGAGTATGAGTGTGAGTATGAGAATGAGTATGAGTATGTGTATGAGTATGAGTTTGAGTATGAGTATGAGTATGAGTATGAGTATGAGTATGAGTATGAGTATGAGTATGAGTATGAGTATGAGTATGAGAATGAGTATGAGTATGAGTATGAGTATAAGTATGAGTATGAGTATGAGTATGAGTATGAGTATGAGTATGAGTATGAGTATGAGTATGAGTATGAGTATGAGTATAAGTATTAGTATGAGTATGAGTACGAGTATTAGTATGAGTATGAGTATGAGTTTAAGTGTGAGTATGAGTATGAGCATGAGTATGAGTATGAGTATGAGTATGAGTATGAGTATAAGTATTAGTATGAGTATGAGTACGTGTATTAGTATGAGTATGAGTATGAGTATGAGTTAAAGTATGAGTATGAGTATGAGTATGTGCATGAGTGTGAGTATGTGTATGAGTATGAGTATGAGTATGAGTATGTGTATGAGTATGAGTATGAGTATGAGTATGAGTATGAGTATGAGTATAAGTATGGGAATGAGTATGAGTGTGAGTATGAGAATGAGTATGAGTATGTGTATGAGTATGAGTATCAGTATGAGTATGGGTATGAGTATGAGTATGAGTATAAGTATGAGAATGAGTATGAGTGTGAGTATGAGAATGAGTATGAGTATGTGTATGAGTATGAGTTTGAGTATGAGTATGAGTATGAGTATGAGTATGACTATGACTATGAGTATGAGTATGAGTATGAGTATAAGTATTAGTATTAGTATTAGTATGAGTACGAGTATTAGTATGAGTATGAGTATGAGAATGAGTATGAGTATGAGTATGAGTAAGAGTATGAGTATGAGTATGAGTGTGAGTATGAGTATGAGTATGAGTTTGAGCATGAGTATGAGTATGAGTATGAGTATGAGTATGAGTATGAGTATGAGTATGAGTTTAAGTATGAGTATGAGTTTAAGTATGAGTATGAGTATGAGTATGAGTATGAGTATGAGTATGAGTATGAGTATGAGTATAAGTATGAGTATGAGTATGAGTATGAGTATGAGTATAAGTATGAGTATGAGTATGAGTATGAGTATGAGTATAAGTATTAGTATGAGTATGAGTACGAGTATGCGTATGAGTATGAGTATGAGTATGAGTATTAGTATGAGTGTGAGTTGGAGTGCGAATGTGAGTATGAGCATGTGCATGAGTATGAGTATGAGTATGACTATGAGTATGAGTATGAGTACGAGTACGAGCATGAGCATGAGCATGAGCATGAGCGTGAGCGTGAGAATAAGCATGAGTATGAGTTTAACTATGAGTATGAGTACGAGTATGCGTATGAATATGAGTATGAGTATGTGTATGAGTATGAGTATGAGTATGAGTATGAGTATGAGTATAAGTATTAGTATGAGTATGAGTACGAGTATTAGTATGAGTATGAGTATGAGTATGAATATGAGTATGAGTTTAAGTATGAGTATGAGTATGAGTATGTGCATGAGTATGAGTATGTGTATGAGTATGAGTATGAGTATGAGTATGAGTATGAGTATGAGTATGAGTATGAGTATGAGTATAAGTATGAGAATGAGTATGAGTGTGAGTATGAGAATGAGTATGAGTATGTGTATGAGTATGAGTTTGAGTATGAGTATGAGTATGAGTATGAGTATGAGTATGAGTATGAGTATGAGTATGAGTATGAGTATGAGTATGAGTATGAGTATGAGAATGAGTATGAGTATGAGTATGAGTATAAGTATGAGTATGAGTATGAGTATGAGTATGAGTATGAGTATGAGTATGAGTATGAGTATGAGTATGAGTATAAGTATTAGTATGAGTATGAGTACGAGTATTAGTATGAGTATGAGTATGAGTTTAAGTGTGAGTATGAGTATGAGCATGAGTATGAGTATGAGTATGAGTATGAGTATGAGTATAAGTATTAGTATGAGTATGAGTACGAGTATTAGTATGAGTATGAGTATGAGTATGAGTTAAAGTATGAGTATGAGAATGAGTATGAGTATGTGTATGAGTATGAGTATCAGTATGAGTATGGGTATGAGTATGAGTATGAGTATAAGTATGAGAATGAGTATGAGTGTGAGTATGAGAATGAGTATGAGTATGTGTATGAGTATGAGTTTGAGTATGAGTATGAGTATGAGTATGAGTATGACTATGAGTATGAGTATGAGTATGAGTATAAGTATTAGTATTAGTATTAGTATGAGTACGAGTATTAGTATGAGTATGAGTATGAGAATGAGTATGAGTATGAGTATGAGTAAGAGTATGAGTATGAGTATGAGTGTGAGTATGAGTATGAGTATGAGTTTGAGCATGAGTATGAGTATGAGTATGAGTATGAGTATGAGTATGAGTATGAGTTTAAGTATGAGTATGAGTTTAAGTATGAGTATGAGTATGAGTATGAGTATGAGTATGAGTATGAGTATGAGTATAAGTATGAGTATGAGTATGAGTATGAGTATAAGTATGAGTATGAGTATGAGTATGAGTATGAGTATAAGTATTAGTATGAGTATGAGTACGAGTATGCGTATGAGTATGAGTATGAGTATGAGTATGAGTATGAGTGTGAGTGTGAGTGCGAATGTGAGTATGAGCATGTGCATGAGTATGAGTATGAGTATGACTATGAGTATGAGTATGAGTATGAGCATGAGCATGAGCATGAGCATGAGCGTGAGCGTGAGAATAAGCATGAGTATGAGTTTAACTATGAGTATGAGTACGAGTATGCGTATGAATATGAGTATGAGTATGAGTATGAGTATGAGTATGAGTATGAGTATGAGTATGAGTATGAGTATGAGTATGAGTATAAGTATGAGTATGAGTATGAGTATGAGTATGAGTATGAGTATGAGTATGAGTATGAGTATGAGTATGAGTATGAGTATGAGTATGAGTATGAGTATGAGTATGAGTATGAGTATGAGTATGAGTATGAGTATGAGTATGAGTATGAGTATGAGTATGAGTATGAGTATGAGTATGTGCATGAGTATGAGTATGTGTATGAGTATGAGTATGAGTATGAGTATGAGTATGAGTAAGAGTATGTGTATGAGTATGAGTATGAGTACGAGTATTAGTATGAGTATGAGTATGAGTATGAGTATGAGTTTAAGTGTGAGTATGAGTATGAGTATGAGTATGAGTATGAGTATGAGTATGAGTATGAGTATGAGTATAAGTATGAGAATGAGTATGAGTGTGAGTATAAGAATGAGTATGAGTATGTGTATGAGTATGAGTATGATTATGAGTATGAGTATGAGTATGAGTATGAGTATGAGTATGAGTATGAGTATGACTATGAGTATGAGTATGAGTATGAGTATGAGTTTAAGTATGAGTATGAGTATGTGCATGAGTATGAGTATGTGTATGAGTATGAGTATGAGTATGAGTTTAAGTGTGAGTATGAGTATGAGTATGAGTATGAGTATAAGTATTAGTATTAGTATGAGTATGAGTACGAGTATTAGTATGAGTATGAGTATGAGTATGAGTATGAGTATGAGTATGAGTATGACTATGAGTATGAGTATGAGTATGAGTATGAGTTTAAGTATGAGTATGAGTATGTGCATGAGTATGAGTATGTGTATGAGTATGAGTATGAGTATGAGTTTAAGTGTGAGTATGAGTATGAGTATGAGTATGAGTATAAGTATTAGTATGAGTATGAGTACGAGTATGCGTATGAGTATGAGTATGAGTATGAGTATTAGTATGAGTGTGAGTTGGAGTGCGAATGTGAGTATGAGCATGTGCATGAGTATGAGTATGAGTATGACTATGAGTATGAGTATGAGTACGAGTACGAGCATGAGCATGAGCATGAGCATGAGCGTGAGCGTGAGAATAAGCATGAGTATGAGTTTAACTATGAGTATGAGTACGAGTATGCGTATGAATATGAGTATGAGTATGTGTATGAGTATGAGTATGAGTATGAGTATGAGTATGAGTATAAGTATTAGTATGAGTATGAGTACGAGTATTAGTATGAGTATGAGTATGAGTATGAATATGAGTATGAGTTTAAGTATGAGTATGAGTATGAGTATGTGCATGAGTATGAGTATGTGTATGAGTATGAGTATGAGTATGAGTATGAGTATGAGTATGAGTATGAGTATGAGTATGAGTATAAGTATGAGAATGAGTATGAGTGTGAGTATGAGAATGAGTATGAGTATGTGTATGAGTATGAGTTTGAGTATGAGTATGAGTATGAGTATGAGTATGAGTATGAGTATGAGTATGAGTATGAGTATGAGTATGAGTATGAGTATGAGTATGAGAATGAGTATGAGTATGAGTATGAGTATAAGTATGAGTATGAGTATGAGTATGAGTATGAGTATGAGTATGAGTATGAGTATGAGTATGAGTATGAGTATAAGTATTAGTATGAGTATGAGTACGAGTATTAGTATGAGTATGAGTATGAGTTTAAGTGTGAGTATGAGTATGAGCATGAGTATGAGTATGAGTATGAGTATGAGTATGAGTATAAGTATTAGTATGAGTATGAGTACGAGTATTAGTATGAGTATGAGTATGAGTATGAGTTAAAGTATGAGTATGAGAATGAGTATGAGTATGTGTATGAGTATGAGTATCAGTATGAGTATGGGTATGAGTATGAGTATGAGTATAAGTATGAGAATGAGTATGAGTGTGAGTATGAGAATGAGTATGAGTATGTGTATGAGTATGAGTTTGAGTATGAGTATGAGTATGAGTATGAGTATGACTATGAGTATGAGTATGAGTATGAGTATAAGTATTAGTATTAGTATTAGTATGAGTACGAGTATTAGTATGAGTATGAGTATGAGAATGAGTATGAGTATGAGTATGAGTAAGAGTATGAGTATGAGTATGAGTGTGAGTATGAGTATGAGTATGAGTTTGAGCATGAGTATGAGTATGAGTATGAGTATGAGTATGAGTATGAGTATGAGTTTAAGTATGAGTATGAGTTTAAGTATGAGTATGAGTATGAGTATGAGTATGAGTATGAGTATGAGTATGAGTATAAGTATGAGTATGAGTATGAGTATGAGTATAAGTATGAGTATGAGTATGAGTATGAGTATGAGTATAAGTATTAGTATGAGTATGAGTACGAGTATGCGTATGAGTATGAGTATGAGTATGAGTATGAGTATGAGTGTGAGTGTGAGTGCGAATGTGAGTATGAGCATGTGCATGAGTATGAGTATGAGTATGACTATGAGTATGAGTATGAGTATGAGCATGAGCATGAGCATGAGCATGAGCGTGAGCGTGAGAATAAGCATGAGTATGAGTTTAACTATGAGTATGAGTACGAGTATGCGTATGAATATGAGTATGAGTATGAGTATGAGTATGAGTATGAGTATGAGTATGAGTATGAGTATGAGTATGAGTATGAGTATAAGTATGAGTATGAGTATGAGTATGAGTATGAGTATGAGTATGAGTATGAGTATGAGTATGAGTATGAGTATGAGTATGAGTATGAGTATGAGTATGAGTATGAGTATGAGTATGAGTATGAGTATGAGTATGAGTATGAGTATGAGTATGAGTATGAGTATGAGTATGAGTATGTGCATGAGTATGAGTATGTGTATGAGTATGAGTATGAGTATGAGTATGAGTATGAGTAAGAGTATGTGTATGAGTATGAGTATGAGTACGAGTATTAGTATGAGTATGAGTATGAGTATGAGTATGAGTTTAAGTGTGAGTATGAGTATGAGTATGAGTATGAGTATGAGTATGAGTATGAGTATGAGTATGAGTATAAGTATGAGAATGAGTATGAGTGTGAGTATAAGAATGAGTATGAGTATGTGTATGAGTATGAGTATGATTATGAGTATGAGTATGAGTATGAGTATGAGTATGAGTATGAGTATGAGTATGACTATGAGTATGAGTATGAGTATGAGTATGAGTTTAAGTATGAGTATGAGTATGTGCATGAGTATGAGTATGTGTATGAGTATGAGTATGAGTATGAGTTTAAGTGTGAGTATGAGTATGAGTATGAGTATGAGTATAAGTATTAGTATTAGTATGAGTATGAGTACGAGTATTAGTATGAGTATGAGTATGAGTATGAGTATGAGTATGAGTATGAGTATGACTATGAGTATGAGTATGAGTATGAGTATGAGTTTAAGTATGAGTATGAGTATGTGCATGAGTATGAGTATGTGTATGAGTATGAGTATGAGTATGAGTTTAAGTGTGAGTATGAGTATGAGTATGAGTATGAGTATAAGTATTAGTATTAGTATGAGTATGAGTACGAGTATTAGTATGAGTATGAGTATGAGTATGAGTATGAGTTTAAGTATGAGTATGAGTATGAGTATGTGCATGAGTATGAGTATGTGTATGAGTATGAGTATGAGTATGAGTATGAGTATGAGTATGAGTATGAGTATGAGTATGAGTATGAGTATGAGTATGAGTATGAGTATGAGTATGAGTATGAGTATGAGTATGAGTATGAGTATGAGTATGAGTATGAGTATGAGCATGAGTATGAGTATGAGTATGAGTATGAGTATAAGTATTAGTATGAGTATGAGTAGGAGTACGAGTAGGAGTACGAGTATGCGTATGAGTATGAGTATGAGTATGAGTATGAGTGTGAGTATGAGTGTGAGTGTGAGTGCGAATGTGAGTACGAGTATGCGTATGAGTATGAGTATGAGTATGAGTATGAGTATGAGTATGAGTATGAGTATAAGTATGGGAATGAGTATGAGTGTGAGTATGAGAATGAGTATGAGTATGTGTATGAGTATGAGTATCAGTATGAGTATGGGTATGAGTATGAGTATGAGTATAAGTATGAGAATGAGTATGAGTGTGAGTATGAGAATGAGTATGAGTATGTGTATGAGTATGAGTTTGAGTATGAGTATGAGTATGAGTATGAGTATGACTATGAGTATGAGTATGAGTATGAGTATAAGTATTAGTATTAGTATTAGTATGAGTACGAGTATTAGTATGAGTATGAGTATGAGAATGAGTATGAGTATGAGTATGAGTAAGAGTATGAGTATGAGTATGAGTGTGAGTATGAGTATGAGTATGAGTTTGAGCATGAGTATGAGTATGAGTATGAGTATGAGTATGAGTATGAGTATGAGTTTAAGTATGAGTATGAGTTTAAGTATGAGTATGAGTATGAGTATGAGTATGAGTATGAGTATGAGTATGAGTATGAGTATAAGTATGAGTATGAGTATGAGTATGAGTATAAGTATGAGTATGAGTATGAGTATGAGTATGAGTATAAGTATTAGTATGAGTATGAGTACGAGTATGCGTATGAGTATGAGTATGAGTATGAGTATGAGTATGAGTATGAGTGTGAGTGTGAGTGCGAATGTGAGTATGAGCATGTGCATGAGTATGAGTATGAGTATGACTATGAGTATGAGTATGAGTATGAGCATGAGCATGAGCATGAGCATGAGCGTGAGCGTGAGAATAAGCATGAGTATGAGTTTAACTATGAGTATGAGTACGAGTATGCGTATGAATATGAGTATGAGTATGAGTATGAGTATGAGTATGAGTATGAGTATGAGTATGAGTATGAGTATAAGTATGAGTATGAGTATGAGTATGAGTATGAGTATGAGTATGAGTATGAGTATGAGTATGAGTATGAGTATGAGTATGAGTATGAGTATGAGTATGAGTATGAGTATGAGTATGAGTATGAGTATGAGTATGAGTATTAGTATGAGTATGTGCATGAGTATGAGTATGAGTATGAGTATGTGTATGAGTATGAGTATGAGTATGAGTATCAGTATGAGTATGAGTATAAGTATGGGAATGAGTATGAGTGTGAGTATGAGAATGAGTATGAGTATGTGTATGAGTATGAGTATCAGTATGAGTATGGGTATGAGTATGAGTATGAGTATAAGTATGAGAATGAGTATGAGTGTGAGTATGAGAATGAGTATGAGTATGTGTATGAGTATGAGTTTGAGTATGAGTATGAGTATGAGTATGACTATGAGTATGAGTATGAGTATGAGTATAAGTATTAGTATTAGTATTAGTATGAGTACGAGTATTAGTATGAGTATGAGTATGAGAATGAGTATGAGTATGAGTATGAGTAAGAGTATGAGTATGAGTATGAGTGTGAGTATGAGTATGAGTATGAGTATGAGTATGAGTATGAGTATGAGTATGAGTATGAGTATAAGTATGAGTATGAGTATGAGTATGAGTATGAGTATAAGTATGAGTATGAGTATGAGTATGAGTATGAGTATAAGTATTAGTATGAGTATGAGTACGAGTATGCGTATGAGTATGAGTATGAGTATGAGTATGAGTATGAGTGTGAGTGTGAGTGCGAATGTGAGTATGAGCATGTGTATGAGTATGAGTATGAGTATGACTATGAGTATGAGTATGAGAATGAGCATGAGCATGAGCATGAGCGTGAGCGTGAGAATAAGCATGAGTATGAGTTTAACTATGAGTATGAGTACGAGTATGCGTATGAATATGAGTATGAGTATGAGTATGAGTATGAGTATGAGTATGAGTATGAGTATGAGTATGAGTATGAGTATGAGTATGAGTATGAGTATAAGTATGAGTATGAGTATGAGTATGAGTATGAGTATGAGTATGAGTATGAGTATGAGTATGAGTATGAGTATGAGTATGAGTATGAGTATGAGTATGAGTATGAGTATGAGTATGAGTATGAGTATGAGTATGTGCATGAGTATGAGTATGTGTATGAGTATGAGTATGAGTATGAGTATGAGTATGAGTATGAGTATGTGTATGAGTATGAGTATGAGTATGAGTATGAGTATGAGTATGAGTATGAGTATGAGTATGAGTATGAGTATGAGTATGAGTTAGAGTATGAGTATGTGTATGAGTATGAGTATGAGTATGAGTATGAGTATGAGTATGAGTATGAGTTTAAGTATGAGTATGAGTTTAAGTATGAGTATGAGTATGAGTATGAGTATGAGTATGAGTATGAGTATGAGTATGAGTATAAGTATGAGTATGAGTATGAGTATGAGTATAAGTATGAGTATGAGTATGAGTATGAGTATGAGTATAAGTATTAGTATGAGTATGAGTACGAGTATGCGTATGAGTATGAGTATGAGTATGAGTATGAGTATGAGTATGAGTGTGAGTGTGAGTGCGAATGTGAGTATGAGCATGTGCATGAGTATGAGTATGAGTATGACTATGAGTATGAGTATGAGTATGAGCATGAGCATGAGCATGAGCATGAGCGTGAGCGTGAGAATAAGCATGAGTATGAGTTTAACTATGAGTATGAGTACGAGTATGCGTATGAATATGAGTATGAGTATGAGTATGAGTATGAGTATGAGTATGAGTATGAGTATGAGTATGAGTATAAGTATGAGTATGAGTATGAGTATGAGTATGAGTATGAGTATGAGTATGAGTATGAGTATGAGTATGAGTATGAGTATGAGTATGAGTATGAGTATGAGTATGAGTATGAGTATGAGTATGAGTATGAGTATTAGTATGAGTATGTGCATGAGTATGAGTATGAGTATGAGTATGTGTATGAGTATGAGTATGAGTATGAGTATCAGTATGAGTATGAGTATAAGTATGGGAATGAGTATGAGTGTGAGTATGAGAATGAGTATGAGTATGTGTATGAGTATGAGTATCAGTATGAGTATGGGTATGAGTATGAGTATGAGTATAAGTATGAGAATGAGTATGAGTGTGAGTATGAGAATGAGTATGAGTATGTGTATGAGTATGAGTTTGAGTATGAGTATGAGTATGAGTATGACTATGAGTATGAGTATGAGTATGAGTATAAGTATTAGTATTAGTATTAGTATGAGTACGAGTATTAGTATGAGTATGAGTATGAGAATGAGTATGAGTATGAGTATGAGTAAGAGTATGAGTATGAGTATGAGTGTGAGTATGAGTATGAGTATGAGTATGAGTATGAGTATGAGTATGAGTATGAGTATGAGTATAAGTATGAGTATGAGTATGAGTATGAGTATGAGTATAAGTATGAGTATGAGTATGAGTATGAGTATGAGTATAAGTATTAGTATGAGTATGAGTACGAGTATGCGTATGAGTATGAGTATGAGTATGAGTATGAGTATGAGTGTGAGTGTGAGTGCGAATGTGAGTATGAGCATGTGTATGAGTATGAGTATGAGTATGACTATGAGTATGAGTATGAGAATGAGCATGAGCATGAGCATGAGCGTGAGCGTGAGAATAAGCATGAGTATGAGTTTAACTATGAGTATGAGTACGAGTATGCGTATGAATATGAGTATGAGTATGAGTATGAGTATGAGTATGAGTATGAGTATGAGTATGAGTATGAGTATGAGTATGAGTATGAGTATGAGTATAAGTATGAGTATGAGTATGAGTATGAGTATGAGTATGAGTATGAGTATGAGTATGAGTATGAGTATGAGTATGAGTATGAGTATGAGTATGAGTATGAGTATGAGTATGAGTATGAGTATGAGTATGAGTATGTGCATGAGTATGAGTATGTGTATGAGTATGAGTATGAGTATGAGTATGAGTATGAGTATGAGTATGTGTATGAGTATGAGTATGAGTATGAGTATGAGTATGAGTATGAGTATGAGTATGAGTATGAGTATGAGTATGAGTATGAGTTAGAGTATGAGTATGTGTATGAGTATGAGTATGAGTATGAGTATGAGTATGAGTATGAGTATGAGTGTGAGTGTGAGTGCGAATGTGTGTATGAGCATGTGTATGAGTATGAGTATGAGTATGAGTATGAGTATGAGTATGAGTATAAGTATTAGTATGAGTATGAGTACGAGTATTAGTATGAGTATGAGTATGAGTATGAGTTTAAGTGTGAGTATGAGTATGAGCATGAGTATGAGTATGAGTATGAGTATGAGTATGAGTATGAGTATAAGTATTAGTATGAGTATGAGTACGAGTATTAGTATGAGTATGAGTATGAGTATGAGTTAAAGTATGAGTATGAGTATGAGTATGTGCATGAGTATGAGTATGAGTATGTGTATGAGTATGAGTATGAGTATGAGTATGTGTATGAGTATGAGTATGAGTATGAGTATGAGTATGAGTATGAGTATGAGTATAAGTATGAGAATGAGTATGAGTGTGAGTATGAGAATGAGTATGAGTATGTGTATGAGTATGAGTATGATTATGAGTATGAGTATGAGTATGAGTATGAGTATGAGTATGAGTATGACTATGAGTATGAGTATGAGTATGAGTTTAAGTATGAGTATGAGTATGAGTATGTGCATGAGTATGAGTATGTGTATGAGTATGAGTATGAGTATGAGTTTAAGTGTGAGTATGAGTATGAGTATGAGTATGAGTATAAGTATTAGTATTAGTATGAGTATGAGTACGAGTATTAGTATGAGTATGAGTATGAGTATGAGTTTAAGTATGAGTATGAGTATGAGTATGTGCATGAGTATGAGTATGTGTATGAGTATGAGTATGAGTATGAGTATGAGTATGAGTATGAGTATGAGTATGAGTATGAGTATGAGTATGAGTATGAGTATGAGTATGAGTATAAGTATGAGTATGAGTATGAGTATGAGTATGAGTATGAGTATGAGTATGAGTATGAGTATGAGTATGAGTATGTGCATGAGTATGAGTATGTGTATGAGTATGAGTATGAGTATGAGTATGAGTATGAGTATGAGTATGTTTATGAGTATGAGTATGAGTATGAGTATGAGTATGAGTATGAGTATAAGTATGAGAATGAGTATGAGTGTGAGTATGAGAATGAGTATGAGTATGTGTATGAGTATGAGTATGATTATGAGTATGAGTATGAGTATGAGTATAAGTAATAGTATGAGTATGAGTACGAGTATTAGTATGAGTATGAGTATGAGTATGAGTTTATGTGTGAGTATGAGTATGAGCATGAGTATGAGTATGAGTATGAGTATGAGTATGAGTATGAGTATGAGTATGAGTATAAGTATGAGTATGAGTATGAGTATGAGTATGAGTATGAGTATGAGTATGAGTATGAGTATAAGTATGAGTATGAGTATGAGTATGAGTATGAGTATGAGTATGTGCATGAGTATGAGTATGTGTATGAGTATGAGTATGAGTATGAGTATGAGTATGAGTATGAGTATAAGTATGAGTATGAGTATGAGTATGAGTATGAGTATGAGTATGAGTATGAGTATGAGTATGAGTATAAGTATTAGTATGAGTATGAGTACGAGTATTAGTATGAGTATGAGTATGAGTATGAGTTTAAGTGTGAGTATGAGTATGAGCATGAGTATGAGTATGAGTATGAGTATGAGTATAAGTATTAGTATGAGTATGAGTATGAGTATGAGTATGAGTATAAGTATTAGTATGAGTATGAGTACGAGTATGAGTATGAGTATAAGTATGAGTATGAGTATGAGAATGAGTATGAGTATGAGTATGAGTAAGAGTATGAGTATGAGTATGAGTGTGAGTATGAGTATGAGTATGAGTTTGAGTATGAGTATGAGTATGAGTATGAGTATGAGTATGAGTATGAGTATGAGTATGAGTATGAGTATGAGTATGAGTTTAAGTATGAGTATGAGTTTAAGTATGAGTATGAGTATGAGTATGAGTATAAGTATTAGTATGAGTATGAGTACGAGTATTAGTATGAGTATGAGTATGAGTATGAGTTTAAGTATGAGTATGAGTATGAGTATGAGTATTAATATGAGTATGTGCATGAGTATGAGTATGTGTATGAGTATGAGTATGAGTATGAGTATGAGTATAAGTATGAGTATGAGTATGAGTATGAGTATGAGTATGAGTATGAGTATGAGTATAAGTATTAGTATGAGTATGAGTACGAATATTAGTATGAGTATGAGTATGAGTATGAGTTTAAGTGTGAGTATGAGTATTAGCATGAGTATGAGTATGAGTATGAGTATGAGTATGAGTATAAGTATTTGTATGAGTATGAGTATGAGTTAAAGTATGAGTATGAGTATGAGTATGTGCATGAGTATGAGTATGTGTATGAGTATGAGTATGAGTATGAGTATGTGTATGAGTATGAGTATGAGTATGAGTATGAGTATGAGTATGAGTATGAGTATAAGTATGAGAATGAGTATGAGTGTGAGTATGAGAATGAGTATGAGTATGTGTATGAGTATGAGTATGATTATGAGTATGAGTATGAGTATGAGTATGAGTATGAGTATGAGTATGAGTATGAGTATGAGTATGAGTTTAAGTATGAGTATGAGTATGAGTATGTGCATGAGTATGAGTATGTGTATGAGTATGAGTATGAGTATGAGTTTAAGTGTGAGTATGAGTATGAGTATGAATATGAGTATAAGTATTAGTATTAGTATGAGTATGAGTACGAGTATTAGTATGAGTATGAGTATGAGTATGAGTTTAAGTATGGTATGAGTATGAGTATGTGCATGAGTATGAGTATGTGTATGATTATGAGTATGAGTATGAGTATGAGTATGAGTATGAGTATGAGTATGAGTATAAGTATGAGAATGAGTATGAGTGTGAGTATGAGAATGAGTATGAGTATGTGTATGAGTATGAGTATGAGTATGAGTATGAGTATGAGTATGAGTGTGAGTATGAGTATGAGTATGAGTATGAGTATGAGTATGAGTATGAGTATGAGTATGAGTATGAGTATGAGTATGAGTATGAGTATGAGTATGAGTATGAGTATGAGTATGAGTATGAGTATGAGTATGAGTATGAGTATGAGTATGAGTATAAGTATTAGTATGAGTATGAGTAGGAGTACGAGTAGGAGTACGAGTATGCGTATGAGTATGAGTATGAGTATGAGTATGAGTATGAGTGTGAGTGTGAGTGCGAATGTGAGTATGAGCATGTGTATGAGTATGAGTATGAGTATGACTATGAGTATGAGTATGAGTATGAGCATGAGCATGAGCATGAGCATGAGCGTGAGCGTGAGAATAAGCATGAGTATGAGTTTAACTATGAGTATGAGTACGAGTATGCGTATGAGTATGAGCATGAGCATGAGCATGAGCATGAGCGTGAGCGTGAGAATAAGCATGAGTATGAGTTTAACTATGAGTATGAGTACGAGTATGCGTATGAATATGAGTATGAGTATGAGTATGTGTATGAGTATGGGTATGAGTATGAGTATGAGTATGAGTATAAGAATGAGCATGAGCTGAAGTATGAGTATGAGTATGATTATGAGTATGAGTATGAGTATGAGTATAAGTATGAGTATGAGTATGAGTATGAGTATGAGTATAAGTATTAGTATGAGTATGAGTACGAGTATTAGTATGAGTATGAGTATGAGTATGAGTATGAGTATGAGTATGAGTTTAAGTATGAGTATGAGTATGAGTATGTGCATGAGTATGAGTATGTGTATGAGTATGAGTATGAGTATGAGTATGAGTATGAGTATGATTCTGTGTATGAGTATAAGTATGAGAATGAATATGAGTGTGAGTATGAGAATGAGTATGAGTATGTGTATGAGTATGAGTTTGAGTATGAGTATGAGTATGAGTATGAGTATGAGTATGAGTATGAGTATGAGTATGAGTATGAGTATGAGTATAAGTATGAGTATGAGTATGAGTATGAGTATGAGTATGAGTATGAGTATAAGTATTAGTATGAGTATGAGTACGAGTATTAGTATGAGTATGAGTATGAGTATGAGTTTAAGTGTGAGTATGAGTATGAGCATGAGTATGAGTATGAGTATAAGTATTAGTATGAGTACGAGTATTAGTATGAGTATGAGTATGAGTATGAGTTAAAGTATGAGTATGAGTATGAGTATGTGCATGAGTATGAGTATGTGTATGAGTATGAGTATGAGTATGAGTATGTGTATGAGTATGGGTATGAGTATGAGTATGAGTATGAGTATGAGTATGAGTATGAGTATAAGTATGGGAATGAGTATGAGTGTGAGTATGAGAATGAGTATGAGTATGTGTATGAGTATGAGTATGAGTATGAGTATAAGTATTAGTATGAGTATGAGTAGGAGTACGAGTAGGAGTACGAGTATGCGTATGAGTATGAGTATGAGTATGAGTATGAGTATGAGTATGAGTATGAGTGTGAGTGTGAGTGCGAATGTGAGTATGAGCATGTGTATGAGTATGAGTATGAGTATGACTATGAGTATGAGTATGAGTATGAGCATGAGCATGAGCATGAGCATGAGCGTGAGCGTGAGAGTAAGCATGAGTATGAGTTTAACTATGAGTATGAGTACGAGTATGCGTATGAGTATGAGCATGAGCATGAGCATGAGCATGAGCGTGAGCGTGAGAATAAGCATGAGTATGAGTTTAACTATGAGTATGAGTACGAGTATGCGTATGAATATGAGTATGAGTATGAGTATGAGTATGAGTATGGGTATGAGTATGAGTATGAGTATAAGAATGAGCATGAGCTGAAGTATGAGTATGAGTATGATTATGAGTATGAGTATGAGTATGAGTATGAGTATAAGTATGAGTATGAGTATGAGTATGAGTATGAGTATGAGTATAAGTATTAGTATGAGTATGAGTACGAGTATTAGTATGAGTATGAGTATGAGTATGAGTATGAGTATGAGTATGAGTTTAAGTATGAGTATGAGTATGAGTATGTGCATGAGTATGAGTATGTGTATGAGTATGAGTATGAGTATGAGTATGAGTATGAGTATGATTCTGTGTATGAGTATAAGTATGAGAATGAGTATGAGTGTGAGTATGAGAATGAGTATGAGTATGTGTATGAGTATGAGTTTGAGTATGAGTATGAGTATGAGTATGAGTATGAGTATGAGTATGAGTATAAGTATGAGAATGAGTATGAGTGTGAGTATGAGAATGAGTATGAGTATGTGTATGAGTATGAGTATGATTATGAGTATGAGTATGAGTATGAGTATGAGTATGAGTATGAGTATGAGTATGAGTATGAGTATGAGTATGAGTATGAGTATGAGTATGAGCATGAGTATGAGTATGAGTATGAGTATGAGTATGAGTATGTGCATGAGTATGAGTATGTGTATGAGTATGAGTATGAGTATGTGTATGAGTATGAGTATGAGTATGAGTATGAGTATGAGTATGAGTATGAGTATAAGTATGGGAATGAGTATGAGTGTGAGTATGAGAATGAGTATGAGTATGTGTATGAGTATGAGTATGAGTATGAGTATGAGTATGAGTATGAGTATGAGTATGAGTATGAGTATGAGTATGAGTATGAGTATGAGTATGAGTATGAGTATGAGTATGAGTATGAGTATGAGTATGAGTATGAGTATAAGTATTAGTATGAGTATGAGTAGGAGTACGAGTAGGAGTACGAGTATGCGTATGAGTATGAGTATGAGTATGAGTATGAGTATGAGTGTGAGTGTGAGTGCGAATGTGAGTATGAGCATGTGTATGAGTATGAGTATGTGTATGACTATGAGTATGAGTATGAGTATGAGCATGAGCATGAGCATGAGCATGAGCGTGAGCGTGAGAATAAGCATGAGTATGAGTTTAACTATGAGTATGAGTACGAGTATGCGTATGAGTATGAGCATGAGCATGAGCATGAGCATGAGCGTGAGCGTGAGAATAAGCATGAGTATGAGTTTAACTATGAGTATGAGTACGAGTATGCGTATGAATATGAGTATGAGTATGAGTATGAGTATGTGTATGAGTATGGGTATGAGTATGAGTATGAGTATGAGTATAAGAATGAGCATGAGCTGAAGTATGAGTATGAGTATGATTATGAGTATGAGTATGAGTATGAGTATAAGTATGAGTATGAGTATGAGTATGAGTATAAGTATTAGTATGAGTATGAGTACGAGTATTAGTATGAGTATGAGTATGAGTATGAGTATGAGTATGAGTATGAGTTTAAGTATGAGTATGAGTATGAGTATGTGCATGAGTATGAGTATGTGTATGAGTATGAGTATGAGTATGAGTATGAGTATGAGTATGATTCTGTGTATGAGTATAAGTATGAGAATGAATATGAGTGTGAGTATGAGAATGAGTATGAGTATGTGTATGAGTATGAGTTTGAGTATGAGTATGAGTATGAGTATGAGTATGAGTATGAGTATGAGTATGAGTATGAGTATGAGTATGAGTATGAGTATAAGTATGAGTATGAGTATGAGTATGAGTATGAGTATGAGTATGAGTATGAGTATAAGTATTAGTATGAGTATGAGTACGAGTATTAGTATGAGTATGAGTATGAGTATGAGTTTAAGTGTGAGTATGAGTATGAGCATGAGTATGAGTATGAGTATAAGTATTAGTATGAGTATGAGTACGAGTATTAGTATGAGTATGAGTATGAGTATGAGTTAAAGTATGAGTATGAGTATGAGTATGTGCATGAGTATGAGTATGTGTATGAGTATGAGTATGAGTATGAGTATGTGTATGAGTATGGGTATGAGTATGAGTATGAGTATGAGTATGAGTATGAGTATGAGTATAAGTATGGGAATGAGTATGAGTGTGAGTATGAGAATGAGTATGAGTATGTGTATGAGTATGAGTATGAGTATGAGTATAAGTATTAGTATGAGTATGAGTAGGAGTACGAGTAGGAGTACGAGTATGCGTATGAGTATGAGTATGAGTATGAGTATGAGTATGAGTATGAGTATGAGTGTGAGTGTGAGTGCGAATGTGAGTATGAGCATGTGTATGAGTATGAGTATGAGTATGACTATGAGTATGAGTATGAGTATGAGCATGAGCATGAGCATGAGCATGAGCGTGAGCGTGAGAATAAGCATGAGTATGAGTTTAACTATGAGTATGAGTACGAGTATGCGTATGAGTATGAGCATGAGCATGAGCATGAGCATGAGCGTGAGCGTGAGAATAAGCATGAGTATGAGTTTAACTATGAGTATGAGTACGAGTATGCGTATGAATATGAGTATGAGTATGAGTATGAGTATGAGTATGGGTATGAGTATGAGTATGAGTATAAGAATGAGCATGAGCTGAAGTATGAGTATGAGTATGATTATGAGTATGAGTATGAGTATGAGTATAAGTATGAGTATGAGTATGAGTATGAGTATGAGTATGAGTATAAGTATTAGTATGAGTATGAGTACGAGTATTAGTATGAGTATGAGTATGAGTATGAGTATGAGTATGAGTATGAGTTTAAGTATGAGTATGAGTATGAGTATGTGCATGAGTATGAGTATGTGTATGAGTATGAGTATGAGTATGAGTATGAGTATGAGTATGAGTATGAGTATAAGTATGAGTATGAGTATGAGTACGAGTATTAGTATGAGTATGAGTATGAGTATGAGTATGTGTATGAGTATGAGTATGAGTATGAGTATGAGTATGAGTATGAGTATGAGTATGAGTATGAGTATAAGTATGAGAATGAGTATGAGTGTGAGTATGAGAATGAGTATTAGTATGAGTATGAGTATGAGTTTGAGTATGAGTATGAGTATGAGTATGAGTATGAGTATGAGTATGAGTATGAGTATGAGTATGAGTATGAGTATGAGTATGAGTATGAGTATGAGTATGAGTATGAGTATGAGTATGAGTATGAGTATGAGTATAAGTATGAGTATGAGTATGAGTATGAGTATGAGTATGAGTATGAGTATGAGTATGAGTATGAGTATGAGTATGAGTATGAGTATGAGTATGAGTATAAGTATTAGTATGAGTATGAGTTTGAGTATGAGTATGAGTATGAGTATGAGTATAAGTATGAGTATGAGTATGAGTATGAGTATGAGTATAAGTATTAGTATGAGTATGAGTACGAGTATTAGTATGAGTATGAGTATGAGTATGAGTATGAGTATGAGTTTAAGTATGAGTATGAGTATGAGTATGTGCATGAGTATGAGTATGTGTATGAGTATGAGTATGAGTATGAGTATGAGTATGAGTATGAGTATGAGTATAAGTATGAGAATGAGTATGAGTGTGAGTATGAGAATGAGTATTAGTATGAGTATGAGTATGAGTTTGAGTATGAGTATGAGTATGAGTATGAGTATGAGTATGAGTATGAGTATGAGTATGAGTATGAGTATGAGTATGAGTATGAGTATGAGTATGAGTATGAGTATGAGTATGAGTATGAGTATAAGTATGAGTATGAGTATGAGTATGAGTATGAGTATGAGTATGAGTATGAGTATGAGTATGAGTATGAGTATGAGTATGAGTATGAGTATGAGTATGAGTATAAGTATTAGTATGAGTATGAGTACGAGTATTAGTATGAGTATGAGTATGAGTATGAGTTTAAGTGTGAGTATGAGTATGAGCATGAGTATGAGTATGAGTATGAGTATGAGTATGAGTATAAGTATTAGTATGAGTATGAGTACGAGTATTAGTATGAGTATGAGTATGAGTTAAAGTATGAGTATGAGTATGAGTATGTGCATGAGTATGAGTATGTGTATGAGTATGTGTATGAGTATGAGTATGTGTATGAGTATGAGTATGAGTATGAGTATGTGTATGAGTATGGGTATGAGTATGAGTATGAGTATGAGTATGAGTATGAGTATGAGTATAAGTATGGGAATGAGTATGAGTGTGAGTATGAGAATGAGTATGAGTATGTGTATGAGTATGAGTATGAGTATGAGTATAAGTATTAGTATGAGTATGAGTAGGAGTACGAGTAGGAGTACGAGTATGCGTATGAGTATGAGTATGAGTATGAGTATGAGTATGAGTATGAGTGTGAGTGTGAGTGCGAATGTGAGTATGAGCATGTGTATGAGTATGAGTATGAGTATGACTATGAGTATGAGTATGAGTATGAGCATGAGCATGAGCATGAGCATGAGCGTGAGCGTGAGAATAAGCATGAGTATGAGTTTAACTATGAGTATGAGTACGAGTATGCGTATGAGTATGAGCATGAGCATGAGCATGAGCATGAGCGTGAGCGTGAGAATAAGCATGAGTATGAGTTTAACTATGAGTATGAGTACGAGTATGCGTATGAATATGAGTATGAGTATGAGTATGAGTATGAGTATGGGTATGAGTATGAGTATGAGTATGAGTATAAGAATGAGCATGAGCTGAAGTATGAGTATGAGTATGATTATGAGTATGAGTATGAGTATGAGTATAAGTATGAGTATGAGTATGAGTATGAGTATGAGTATGAGTATGAGTATAAGTATTAGTATGAGTATGAGTACGAGTATTAGTATGAGTATGAGTATGAGTATGAGTATGAGTATGAGTATGAGTTTAAGTATGAGTATGAGTATGAGTATGTGCATGAGTATGAGTATGTGTATGAGTATGAGTATGAGTATGAGTATGAGTATGAGTATGATTCTGTGTATGAGTATAAGTATGAGAATGAGTATGAGTGTGAGTATGAGAATGAGTATGAGTATGTGTATGAGTATGAGTTTGAGTATGAGTATGAGTATGAGTATGAGTATGAGTATGAGTATAAGTAAGAGAATGAGTATGAGTGTGAGTATGAGAATGAGTATGAGTACGAGTATTAGTATGAGTATGAGTATGAGTATGAGTATGAGTATGTGTATGAGTATGAGTATGAGTATGAGTATGAGTATGAGTATGAGTATGAGTATGAGTATAAGTATGAGAATGAGTATGAGTGTGAGTATGAGAATGAGTATGAGTATGTGTATGAGTATGAGTATGAGTATGAGTATGAGTATGATTATGAGTATGAGTATGAGTATTAGTATGAGTATGAGTATGAGTATGAGTATGAGTATGAGTATGAGAATGAGTATGAGTATGAGTATGAGTATGAGTATGAGTATGAGTATGAGTATGAGTAGGAGTACGAGTATGCGTATGAGTATGAGTATGAGTATGAGTATGAGTATGAGTGTGAGTGTGAGTGCGAATGTGAGTATGAGCATGTGTATGAGTATGAGTATGAGTATGACTATGAGTATGAGTATGAGTATGAGCATGAGCATGAGCATGAGCATGAGCGTGAGCGTGAGAATAAGCATGAGTATGAGTTTAACTATGAGTATGAGTACGAGTATGCGTATGAATATGAGTATGAGTATGAGTATGAGTATGAGTATGAGTATGAGTATGAGTATGAGTATGAGTATGAGTATGAGTATGAGTATGAGTATGAGTATGAGCATGAGTATGAGTATGAGTATGAGTATAAGTATTAGTATGAGTATGAGTAGGAGTACGAGTAGGAGTACGAGTATGCGTATGAGTATGAGTATGAGTATGAGTATGAGTATGAGTGTGAGTGTGAGTGCGAATGTGAGTATGAGCATGTGTATGAGTATGAGTATGAGTATGACTATGAGTATGAGTATGTGCATGAGTATGAGTATGTGTATGAGTATGAGTATGAGTATGAGTTTAAGTGTGAGTATGAGTATGAGTATGAATATGAGTATAAGTATTAGTATTAGTATGAGTATGAGTACGAGTATTAGTATGAGTATGAGTATGAGTATGAGTTTAAGTATGGTATGAGTATGAGTATGTGCATGAGTATGAGTATGTGTATGATTATGAGTATGAGTATGAGTATGAGTATGAGTATGAGTATGAGTATGAGTATAAGTATGAGAATGAGTATGAGTGTGAGTATGAGAATGAGTATGAGTATGTGTATGAGTATGAGTATGATTATGAGTATGAGTATGAGTATGAGTGTGAGTATGAGTATGAGTATGAGTATGAGTATGAGTATGAGTATGAGTATGAGTATGAGTATGAGTATGAGTATGAGTATGAGTATGAGTATGAGTATGAGTATGAGTATGAGTATGAGTATGAGTATGAGTATAAGTATTAGTATGAGTATGAGTAGGAGTACGAGTAGGAGTACGAGTATGCGTATGAGTATGAGTATGAGTATGAGTATGAGTATGAGTGTGAGTGTGAGTGCGAATGTGAGTATGAGCATGTGTATGAGTATGAGTATGAGTATGACTATGAGTATGAGTATGAGTATGAGCATGAGCATGAGCATGAGCATGAGCGTGAGCGTGAGAATAAGCATGAGTATGAGTTTAACTATGAGTATGAGTACGAGTATGCGTATGAGTATGAGCATGAGCATGAGCATGAGCATGAGCGTGAGCGTGAGAATAAGCATGAGTATGAGTTTAACTATGAGTATGAGTACGAGTATGCGTATGAATATGAGTATGAGTATGAGTATGTGTATGAGTATGGGTATGAGTATGAGTATGAGTATGAGTATAAGAATGAGCATGAGCTGAAGTATGAGTATGAGTATGATTATGAGTATGAGTATGAGTATGAGTATAAGTATGAGTATGAGTATGAGTATGAGTATGAGTATAAGTATTAGTATGAGTATGAGTACGAGTATTAGTATGAGTATGAGTATGAGTATGAGTATGAGTATGAGTATGAGTTTAAGTATGAGTATGAGTATGAGTATGTGCATGAGTATGAGTATGTGTATGAGTATGAGTATGAGTATGAGTATGAGTATGAGTATGATTCTGTGTATGAGTATAAGTATGAGAATGAATATGAGTGTGAGTATGAGAATGAGTATGAGTATGTGTATGAGTATGAGTTTGAGTATGAGTATGAGTATGAGTATGAGTATGAGTATGAGTATGAGTATGAGTATGAGTATGAGTATGAGTATGAGTATAAGTATGAGTATGAGTATGAGTATGAGTATGAGTATGAGTATAAGTATTAGTATGAGTATGAGTACGAGTATTAGTATGAGTATGAGTATGAGTATGAGTTTAAGTGTGAGTATGAGTATGAGCATGAGTATGAGTATGAGTATAAGTATTAGTATGAGTATGAGTACGAGTATTAGTATGAGTATGAGTATGAGTATGAGTTAAAGTATGAGTATGAGTATGAGTATGTGCATGAGTATGAGTATGTGTATGAGTATGAGTATGAGTATGAGTATGTGTATGAGTATGGGTATGAGTATGAGTATGAGTATGAGTATGAGTATGAGTATGAGTATAAGTATGGGAATGAGTATGAGTGTGAGTATGAGAATGAGTATGAGTATGTGTATGAGTATGAGTATGAGTATGAGTATAAGTATTAGTATGAGTATGAGTAGGAGTACGAGTAGGAGTACGAGTATGCGTATGAGTATGAGTATGAGTATGAGTATGAGTATGAGTATGAGTATGAGTGTGAGTGTGAGTGCGAATGTGAGTATGAGCATGTGTATGAGTATGAGTATGAGTATGACTATGAGTATGAGTATGAGTATGAGCATGAGCATGAGCATGAGCATGAGCGTGAGCGTGAGAATAAGCATGAGTATGAGTTTAACTATGAGTATGAGTACGAGTATGCGTATGAGTATGAGCATGAGCATGAGCATGAGCATGAGCGTGAGCGTGAGAATAAGCATGAGTATGAGTTTAACTATGAGTATGAGTACGAGTATGCGTATGAATATGAGTATGAGTATGAGTATGAGTATGAGTATGGGTATGAGTATGAGTATGAGTATAAGAATGAGCATGAGCTGAAGTATGAGTATGAGTATGATTATGAGTATGAGTATGAGTATGAGTATAAGTATGAGTATGAGTATGAGTATGAGTATGAGTATGAGTATAAGTATTAGTATGAGTATGAGTACGAGTATTAGTATGAGTATGAGTATGAGTATGAGTATGAGTATGAGTATGAGTTTAAGTATGAGTATGAGTATGAGTATGTGCATGAGTATGAGTATGTGTATGAGTATGAGTATGAGTATGAGTATGAGTATGAGTATGAGTATGAGTATAAGTATGAGTATGAATATGAGTACGAGTATTAGTATGAGTATGAGTATGAGTATGAGTATGTGTATGAGTATGAGTATGAGTATGAGTATGAGTATGAGTATGAGTATGAGTATGAGTATGAGTATAAGTATGAGAATGAGTATGAGTGTGAGTATGAGAATGAGTATTAGTATGAGTATGAGTATGAGTTTGAGTATGAGTATGAGTATGAGTATGAGTATGAGTATGAGTATGAGTATGAGTATGAGTATGAGTATGAGTATGAGTATGAGTATGAGTATGAGTATGAGTATGAGTATGAGTATGAGTATGAGTATGAGTATAAGTATGAGTATGAGTATGAGTATGAGTATGAGTATGAGTATGAGTATGAGTATGAGTATGAGTATGAGTATGAGTATGAGTATGAGTATGAGTATGAGTATAAGTATTAGTATGAGTATGAGTTTGAGTATGAGTATGAGTATGAGTATGAGTATAAGTATGAGTATGAGTATGAGTATGAGTATGAGTATAAGTATTAGTATGAGTATGAGTACGAGTATTAGTATGAGTATGAGTATGAGTATGAGTATGAGTATGAGTTTAAGTATGAGTATGAGTATGAGTATGTGCATGAGTATGAGTATGTGTATGAGTATGAGTATGAGTATGAGTATGAGTATGAGTATGAGTATGAGTATAAGTATGAGAATGAGTATGAGTGTGAGTATGAGAATGAGTATTAGTATGAGTATGAGTATGAGTTTGAGTATGAGTATGAGTATGAGTATGAGTATGAGTATGAGTATGAGTATGAGTATGAGTATGAGTATGAGTATGAGTATGAGTATGAGTATGAGTATGAGTATGAGTATGAGTATGAGTATGAGTATAAGTATGAGTATGAGTATGAGTATGAGTATGAGTATGAGTATGAGTATGAGTATGAGTATGAGTATGAGTATGAGTATGAGTATGAGTATGAGTATAAGTATTAGTATGAGTATGAGTACGAGTATTAGTATGAGTATGAGTATGAGTATGAGTTTAAGTGTGAGTATGAGTATGAGCATGAGTATGAGTATGAGTATGAGTATGAGTATGAGTATAAGTATTAGTATGAGTATGAGTACGAGTATTAGTATGAGTATGAGTATGAGTTAAAGTATGAGTATGAGTATGAGTATGTGCATGAGTATGAGTATGTGTATGAGTATGTGTATGAGTATGAGTATGTGTATGAGTATGAGTATGAGTATGAGTATGTGTATGAGTATGGGTATGAGTATGAGTATGAGTATGAGTATGAGTATGAGTATGAGTATAAGTATGGGAATGAGTATGAGTGTGAGTATGAGAATGAGTATGAGTATGTGTATGAGTATGAGTATGAGTATGAGTATAAGTATTAGTATGAGTATGAGTAGGAGTACGAGTAGGAGTACGAGTATGCGTATGAGTATGAGTATGAGTATGAGTATGAGTATGAGTATGAGTGTGAGTGTGAGTGCGAATGTGAGTATGAGCATGTGTATGAGTATGAGTATGAGTATGACTATGAGTATGAGTATGAGTATGAGCATGAGCATGAGCATGAGCATGAGCGTGAGCGTGAGAATAAGCATGAGTATGAGTTTAACTATGAGTATGAGTACGAGTATGCGTATGAGTATGAGCATGAGCATGAGCATGAGCATGAGCGTGAGCGTGAGAATAAGCATGAGTATGAGTTTAACTATGAGTATGAGTACGAGTATGCGTATGAATATGAGTATGAGTATGAGTATGAGTATGAGTATGGGTATGAGTATGAGTATGAGTATGAGTATAAGAATGAGCATGAGCTGAAGTATGAGTATGAGTATGATTATGAGTATGAGTATGAGTATGAGTATAAGTATGAGTATGAGTATGAGTATGAGTATGAGTATGAGTATGAGTATAAGTATTAGTATGAGTATGAGTACGAGTATTAGTATGAGTATGAGTATGAGTATGAGTATGAGTATGAGTATGAGTTTAAGTATGAGTATGAGTATGAGTATGTGCATGAGTATGAGTATGTGTATGAGTATGAGTATGAGTATGAGTATGAGTATGAGTATGATTCTGTGTATGAGTATAAGTATGAGAATGAGTATGAGTGTGAGTATGAGAATGAGTATGAGTATGTGTATGAGTATGAGTTTGAGTATGAGTATGAGTATGAGTATGAGTATGAGTATGAGTATAAGTAAGAGAATGAGTATGAGTGTGAGTATGAGAATGAGTATGAGTACGAGTATTAGTATGAGTATGAGTATGAGTATGAGTATGAGTATGTGTATGAGTATGAGTATGAGTATGAGTATGAGTATGAGTATGAGTATGAGTATGAGTATAAGTATGAGAATGAGTATGAGTGTGAGTATGAGAATGAGTATGAGTATGTGTATGAGTATGAGTATGAGTATGAGTATGAGTATGATTATGAGTATGAGTATGAGTATTAGTATGAGTATGAGTATGAGTATGAGTATGAGTATGAGTATGAGAATGAGTATGAGTATGAGTATGAGTATGAGTATGAGTATGAGTATGAGTATGAGTAGGAGTACGAGTATGCGTATGAGTATGAGTATGAGTATGAGTATGAGTATGAGTGTGAGTGTGAGTGCGAATGTGAGTATGAGCATGTGTATGAGTATGAGTATGAGTATGACTATGAGTATGAGTATGAGTATGAGCATGAGCATGAGCATGAGCATGAGCGTGAGCGTGAGAATAAGCATGAGTATGAGTTTAACTATGAGTATGAGTACGAGTATGCGTATGAATATGAGTATGAGTATGAGTATGAGTATGAGTATGAGTATGAGTATGAGTATGAGTATGAGTATGAGTATGAGTATGAGTATGAGTATGAGCATGAGTATGAGTATGAGTATGAGTATAAGTATTAGTATGAGTATGAGTAGGAGTACGAGTAGGAGTACGAGTATGCGTATGAGTATGAGTATGAGTATGAGTATGAGTATGAGTGTGAGTGTGAGTGCGAATGTGAGTATGAGCATGTGTATGAGTATGAGTATGAGTATGACTATGAGTATGAGTATGTGCATGAGTATGAGTATGTGTATGAGTATGAGTATGAGTATGAGTTTAAGTGTGAGTATGAGTATGAGTATGAATATGAGTATAAGTATTAGTATTAGTATGAGTATGAGTACGAGTATTAGTATGAGTATGAGTATGAGTATGAGTTTAAGTATGGTATGAGTATGAGTATGTGCATGAGTATGAGTATGTGTATGATTATGAGTATGAGTATGAGTATGAGTATGAGTATGAGTATGAGTATGAGTATAAGTATGAGAATGAGTATGAGTGTGAGTATGAGAATGAGTATGAGTATGTGTATGAGTATGAGTATGATTATGAGTATGAGTATGAGTATGAGTGTGAGTATGAGTATGAGTATGAGTATGAGTATGAGTATGAGTATGAGTATGAGTATGAGTATGAGTATGAGTATGAGTATGAGTATGAGTATGAGTATGAGTATGAGTATGAGTATGAGTATGAGTATGAGTATAAGTATTAGTATGAGTATGAGTAGGAGTACGAGTAGGAGTACGAGTATGCGTATGAGTATGAGTATGAGTATGAGTATGAGTATGAGTGTGAGTGTGAGTGCGAATGTGAGTATGAGCATGTGTATGAGTATGAGTATGAGTATGACTATGAGTATGAGTATGAGTATGAGCATGAGCATGAGCATGAGCATGAGCGTGAGCGTGAGAATAAGCATGAGTATGAGTTTAACTATGAGTATGAGTACGAGTATGCGTATGAGTATGAGCATGAGCATGAGCATGAGCATGAGCGTGAGCGTGAGAATAAGCATGAGTATGAGTTTAACTATGAGTATGAGTACGAGTATGCGTATGAATATGAGTATGAGTATGAGTATGTGTATGAGTATGGGTATGAGTATGAGTATGAGTATGAGTATAAGAATGAGCATGAGCTGAAGTATGAGTATGAGTATGATTATGAGTATGAGTATGAGTATGAGTATAAGTATGAGTATGAGTATGAGTATGAGTATGAGTATAAGTATTAGTATGAGTATGAGTACGAGTATTAGTATGAGTATGAGTATGAGTATGAGTATGAGTATGAGTATGAGTTTAAGTATGAGTATGAGTATGAGTATGTGCATGAGTATGAGTATGTGTATGAGTATGAGTATGAGTATGAGTATGAGTATGAGTATGATTCTGTGTATGAGTATAAGTATGAGAATGAATATGAGTGTGAGTATGAGAATGAGTATGAGTATGTGTATGAGTATGAGTTTGAGTATGAGTATGAGTATGAGTATGAGTATGAGTATGAGTATGAGTATGAGTATGAGTATGAGTATGAGTATGAGTATAAGTATGAGTATGAGTATGAGTATGAGTATGAGTATGAGTATAAGTATTAGTATGAGTATGAGTACGAGTATTAGTATGAGTATGAGTATGAGTATGAGTTTAAGTGTGAGTATGAGTATGAGCATGAGTATGAGTATGAGTATAAGTATTAGTATGAGTATGAGTACGAGTATTAGTATGAGTATGAGTATGAGTATGAGTTAAAGTATGAGTATGAGTATGAGTATGTGCATGAGTATGAGTATGTGTATGAGTATGAGTATGAGTATGAGTATGTGTATGAGTATGGGTATGAGTATGAGTATGAGTATGAGTATGAGTATGAGTATGAGTATAAGTATGGGAATGAGTATGAGTGTGAGTATGAGAATGAGTATGAGTATGTGTATGAGTATGAGTATGAGTATGAGTATAAGTATTAGTATGAGTATGAGTAGGAGTACGAGTAGGAGTACGAGTATGCGTATGAGTATGAGTATGAGTATTAGTATGAGTATGAGTACGAGTATTAGTATGAGTATGAGTATGAGTATGAGTATGAGTATGAGTTTAAGTATGAGTATGAGTATGAGTATGTGCATGAGTATGAGTATGTGTATGAGTATGAGTATGAGTATGAGTATGAGTATGAGTATGAGTATGAGTATAAGTATGAGAATGAGTATGAGTGTGAGTATGAGAATGAGTATTAGTATGAGTATGAGTATGAGTTTGAGTATGAGTATGAGTATGAGTATGAGTATGAGTATGAGTATGAGTATGAGTATGAGTATGAGTATGAGTATGAGTATGAGTATGAGTATGAGTATGAGTATGAGTATGAGTATGAGTATAAGTATGAGTATGAGTATGAGTATGAGTATGAGTATGAGTATGAGTATGAGTATGAGTATGAGTATGAGTATGAGTATGAGTATGAGTATGAGTATGAGTATAAGTATTAGTATGAGTATGAGTACGAGTATTAGTATGAGTATGAGTATGAGTATGAGTTTAAGTGTGAGTATGAGTATGAGCATGAGTATGAGTATGAGTATGAGTATGAGTATGAGTATAAGTATTAGTATGAGTATGAGTACGAGTATTAGTATGAGTATGAGTATGAGTTAAAGTATGAGTATGAGTATGAGTATGTGCATGAGTATGAGTATGTGTATGAGTATGTGTATGAGTATGAGTATGTGTATGAGTATGAGTATGAGTATGAGTATGTGTATGAGTATGGGTATGAGTATGAGTATGAGTATGAGTATGAGTATGAGTATGAGTATAAGTATGGGAATGAGTATGAGTGTGAGTATGAGAATGAGTATGAGTATGTGTATGAGTATGAGTATGAGTATGAGTATAAGTATTAGTATGAGTATGAGTAGGAGTACGAGTAGGAGTACGAGTATGCGTATGAGTATGAGTATGAGTATGAGTATGAGTATGAGTATGAGTGTGAGTGTGAGTGCGAATGTGAGTATGAGCATGTGTATGAGTATGAGTATGAGTATGACTATGAGTATGAGTATGAGTATGAGCATGAGCATGAGCATGAGCATGAGCGTGAGCGTGAGAATAAGCATGAGTATGAGTTTAACTATGAGTATGAGTACGAGTATGCGTATGAGTATGAGCATGAGCATGAGCATGAGCATGAGCGTGAGCGTGAGAATAAGCATGAGTATGAGTTTAACTATGAGTATGAGTACGAGTATGCGTATGAATATGAGTATGAGTATGAGTATGAGTATGAGTATGGGTATGAGTATGAGTATGAGTATGAGTATAAGAATGAGCATGAGCTGAAGTATGAGTATGAGTATGATTATGAGTATGAGTATGAGTATGAGTATAAGTATGAGTATGAGTATGAGTATGAGTATGAGTATGAGTATGAGTATAAGTATTAGTATGAGTATGAGTACGAGTATTAGTATGAGTATGAGTATGAGTATGAGTATGAGTATGAGTATGAGTTTAAGTATGAGTATGAGTATGAGTATGTGCATGAGTATGAGTATGTGTATGAGTATGAGTATGAGTATGAGTATGAGTATGAGTATGATTCTGTGTATGAGTATAAGTATGAGAATGAGTATGAGTGTGAGTATGAGAATGAGTATGAGTATGTGTATGAGTATGAGTTTGAGTATGAGTATGAGTATGAGTATGAGTATGAGTATGAGTATAAGTAAGAGAATGAGTATGAGTGTGAGTATGAGAATGAGTATGAGTACGAGTATTAGTATGAGTATGAGTATGAGTATGAGTATGAGTATGTGTATGAGTATGAGTATGAGTATGAGTATGAGTATGAGTATGAGTATGAGTATGAGTATAAGTATGAGAATGAGTATGAGTGTGAGTATGAGAATGAGTATGAGTATGTGTATGAGTATGAGTATGAGTATGAGTATGAGTATGATTATGAGTATGAGTATGAGTATTAGTATGAGTATGAGTATGAGTATGAGTATGAGTATGAGTATGAGAATGAGTATGAGTATGAGTATGAGTATGAGTATGAGTATGAGTATGAGTATGAGTAGGAGTACGAGTATGCGTATGAGTATGAGTATGAGTATGAGTATGAGTATGAGTGTGAGTGTGAGTGCGAATGTGAGTATGAGCATGTGTATGAGTATGAGTATGAGTATGACTATGAGTATGAGTATGAGTATGAGCATGAGCATGAGCATGAGCATGAGCGTGAGCGTGAGAATAAGCATGAGTATGAGTTTAACTATGAGTATGAGTACGAGTATGCGTATGAATATGAGTATGAGTATGAGTATGAGTATGAGTATGAGTATGAGTATGAGTATGAGTATGAGTATGAGTATGAGTATGAGTATGAGTATGAGCATGAGTATGAGTATGAGTATGAGTATAAGTATTAGTATGAGTATGAGTAGGAGTACGAGTAGGAGTACGAGTATGCGTATGAGTATGAGTATGAGTATGAGTATGAGTATGAGTGTGAGTGTGAGTGCGAATGTGAGTATGAGCATGTGTATGAGTATGAGTATGAGTATGACTATGAGTATGAGTATGTGCATGAGTATGAGTATGTGTATGAGTATGAGTATGAGTATGAGTTTAAGTGTGAGTATGAGTATGAGTATGAATATGAGTATAAGTATTAGTATTAGTATGAGTATGAGTACGAGTATTAGTATGAGTATGAGTATGAGTATGAGTTTAAGTATGGTATGAGTATGAGTATGTGCATGAGTATGAGTATGTGTATGATTATGAGTATGAGTATGAGTATGAGTATGAGTATGAGTATGAGTATGAGTATAAGTATGAGAATGAGTATGAGTGTGAGTATGAGAATGAGTATGAGTATGTGTATGAGTATGAGTATGATTATGAGTATGAGTATGAGTATGAGTGTGAGTATGAGTATGAGTATGAGTATGAGTATGAGTATGAGTATGAGTATGAGTATGAGTATGAGTATGAGTATGAGTATGAGTATGAGTATGAGTATGAGTATGAGTATGAGTATGAGTATGAGTATGAGTATAAGTATTAGTATGAGTATGAGTAGGAGTACGAGTAGGAGTACGAGTATGCGTATGAGTATGAGTATGAGTATGAGTATGAGTATGAGTGTGAGTGTGAGTGCGAATGTGAGTATGAGCATGTGTATGAGTATGAGTATGAGTATGACTATGAGTATGAGTATGAGTATGAGCATGAGCATGAGCATGAGCATGAGCGTGAGCGTGAGAATAAGCATGAGTATGAGTTTAACTATGAGTATGAGTACGAGTATGCGTATGAGTATGAGCATGAGCATGAGCATGAGCATGAGCGTGAGCGTGAGAATAAGCATGAGTATGAGTTTAACTATGAGTATGAGTACGAGTATGCGTATGAATATGAGTATGAGTATGAGTATGTGTATGAGTATGGGTATGAGTATGAGTATGAGTATGAGTATAAGAATGAGCATGAGCTGAAGTATGAGTATGAGTATGATTATGAGTATGAGTATGAGTATGAGTATAAGTATGAGTATGAGTATGAGTATGAGTATGAGTATAAGTATTAGTATGAGTATGAGTACGAGTATTAGTATGAGTATGAGTATGAGTATGAGTATGAGTATGAGTATGAGTTTAAGTATGAGTATGAGTATGAGTATGTGCATGAGTATGAGTATGTGTATGAGTATGAGTATGAGTATGAGTATGAGTATGAGTATGATTCTGTGTATGAGTATAAGTATGAGAATGAATATGAGTGTGAGTATGAGAATGAGTATGAGTATGTGTATGAGTATGAGTTTGAGTATGAGTATGAGTATGAGTATGAGTATGAGTATGAGTATGAGTATGAGTATGAGTATGAGTATGAGTATGAGTATAAGTATGAGTATGAGTATGAGTATGAGTATGAGTATGAGTATAAGTATTAGTATGAGTATGAGTACGAGTATTAGTATGAGTATGAGTATGAGTATGAGTTTAAGTGTGAGTATGAGTATGAGCATGAGTATGAGTATGAGTATAAGTATTAGTATGAGTATGAGTACGAGTATTAGTATGAGTATGAGTATGAGTATGAGTTAAAGTATGAGTATGAGTATGAGTATGTGCATGAGTATGAGTATGTGTATGAGTATGAGTATGAGTATGAGTATGTGTATGAGTATGGGTATGAGTATGAGTATGAGTATGAGTATGAGTATGAGTATGAGTATAAGTATGGGAATGAGTATGAGTGTGAGTATGAGAATGAGTATGAGTATGTGTATGAGTATGAGTATGAGTATGAGTATAAGTATTAGTATGAGTATGAGTAGGAGTACGAGTAGGAGTACGAGTATGCGTATGAGTATGAGTATGAGTATGAGTATGAGTATGAGTATGAGTATGAGTGTGAGTGTGAGTGCGAATGTGAGTATGAGCATGTGTATGAGTATGAGTATGAGTATGACTATGAGTATGAGTATGAGTATGAGCATGAGCATGAGCATGAGCATGAGCGTGAGCGTGAGAATAAGCATGAGTATGAGTTTAACTATGAGTATGAGTACGAGTATGCGTATGAGTATGAGCATGAGCATGAGCATGAGCATGAGCGTGAGCGTGAGAATAAGCATGAGTATGAGTTTAACTATGAGTATGAGTACGAGTATGCGTATGAATATGAGTATGAGTATGAGTATGAGTATGAGTATGGGTATGAGTATGAGTATGAGTATAAGAATGAGCATGAGCTGAAGTATGAGTATGAGTATGATTATGAGTATGAGTATGAGTATGAGTATAAGTATGAGTATGAGTATGAGTATGAGTATGAGTATGAGTATAAGTATTAGTATGAGTATGAGTACGAGTATTAGTATGAGTATGAGTATGAGTATGAGTATGAGTATGAGTATGAGTTTAAGTATGAGTATGAGTATGAGTATGTGCATGAGTATGAGTATGTGTATGAGTATGAGTATGAGTATGAGTATGAGTATGAGTATGAGTATGAGTATAAGTATGAGTATGAATATGAGTACGAGTATTAGTATGAGTATGAGTATGAGTATGAGTATGTGTATGAGTATGAGTATGAGTATGAGTATGAGTATGAGTATGAGTATGAGTATGAGTATGAGTATAAGTATGAGAATGAGTATGAGTGTGAGTATGAGAATGAGTATTAGTATGAGTATGAGTATGAGTTTGAGTATGAGTATGAGTATGAGTATGAGTATGAGTATGAGTATGAGTATGAGTATGAGTATGAGTATGAGTATGAGTATGAGTATGAGTATGAGTATGAGTATGAGTATGAGTATGAGTATGAGTATGAGTATAAGTATGAGTATGAGTATGAGTATGAGTATGAGTATGAGTATGAGTATGAGTATGAGTATGAGTATGAGTATGAGTATGAGTATGAGTATGAGTATGAGTATAAGTATTAGTATGAGTATGAGTTTGAGTATGAGTATGAGTATGAGTATGAGTATAAGTATGAGTATGAGTATGAGTATGAGTATGAGTATAAGTATTAGTATGAGTATGAGTACGAGTATTAGTATGAGTATGAGTATGAGTATGAGTATGAGTATGAGTTTAAGTATGAGTATGAGTATGAGTATGTGCATGAGTATGAGTATGTGTATGAGTATGAGTATGAGTATGAGTATGAGTATGAGTATGAGTATGAGTATAAGTATGAGAATGAGTATGAGTGTGAGTATGAGAATGAGTATTAGTATGAGTATGAGTATGAGTTTGAGTATGAGTATGAGTATGAGTATGAGTATGAGTATGAGTATGAGTATGAGTATGAGTATGAGTATGAGTATGAGTATGAGTATGAGTATGAGTATGAGTATGAGTATGAGTATGAGTATGAGTATAAGTATGAGTATGAGTATGAGTATGAGTATGAGTATGAGTATGAGTATGAGTATGAGTATGAGTATGAGTATGAGTATGAGTATGAGTATGAGTATAAGTATTAGTATGAGTATGAGTACGAGTATTAGTATGAGTATGAGTATGAGTATGAGTTTAAGTGTGAGTATGAGTATGAGCATGAGTATGAGTATGAGTATGAGTATGAGTATGAGTATAAGTATTAGTATGAGTATGAGTACGAGTATTAGTATGAGTATGAGTATGAGTTAAAGTATGAGTATGAGTATGAGTATGTGCATGAGTATGAGTATGTGTATGAGTATGTGTATGAGTATGAGTATGTGTATGAGTATGAGTATGAGTATGAGTATGTGTATGAGTATGGGTATGAGTATGAGTATGAGTATGAGTATGAGTATGAGTATGAGTATAAGTATGGGAATGAGTATGAGTGTGAGTATGAGAATGAGTATGAGTATGTGTATGAGTATGAGTATGAGTATGAGTATAAGTATTAGTATGAGTATGAGTAGGAGTACGAGTAGGAGTACGAGTATGCGTATGAGTATGAGTATGAGTATGAGTATGAGTATGAGTATGAGTGTGAGTGTGAGTGCGAATGTGAGTATGAGCATGTGTATGAGTATGAGTATGAGTATGACTATGAGTATGAGTATGAGTATGAGCATGAGCATGAGCATGAGCATGAGCGTGAGCGTGAGAATAAGCATGAGTATGAGTTTAACTATGAGTATGAGTACGAGTATGCGTATGAGTATGAGCATGAGCATGAGCATGAGCATGAGCGTGAGCGTGAGAATAAGCATGAGTATGAGTTTAACTATGAGTATGAGTACGAGTATGCGTATGAATATGAGTATGAGTATGAGTATGAGTATGAGTATGGGTATGAGTATGAGTATGAGTATGAGTATAAGAATGAGCATGAGCTGAAGTATGAGTATGAGTATGATTATGAGTATGAGTATGAGTATGAGTATAAGTATGAGTATGAGTATGAGTATGAGTATGAGTATGAGTATGAGTATAAGTATTAGTATGAGTATGAGTACGAGTATTAGTATGAGTATGAGTATGAGTATGAGTATGAGTATGAGTATGAGTTTAAGTATGAGTATGAGTATGAGTATGTGCATGAGTATGAGTATGTGTATGAGTATGAGTATGAGTATGAGTATGAGTATGAGTATGATTCTGTGTATGAGTATAAGTATGAGAATGAGTATGAGTGTGAGTATGAGAATGAGTATGAGTATGTGTATGAGTATGAGTTTGAGTATGAGTATGAGTATGAGTATGAGTATGAGTATGAGTATAAGTAAGAGAATGAGTATGAGTGTGAGTATGAGAATGAGTATGAGTACGAGTATTAGTATGAGTATGAGTATGAGTATGAGTATGAGTATGTGTATGAGTATGAGTATGAGTATGAGTATGAGTATGAGTATGAGTATGAGTATGAGTATAAGTATGAGAATGAGTATGAGTGTGAGTATGAGAATGAGTATGAGTATGTGTATGAGTATGAGTATGAGTATGAGTATGAGTATGATTATGAGTATGAGTATGAGTATTAGTATGAGTATGAGTATGAGTATGAGTATGAGTATGAGTATGAGAATGAGTATGAGTATGAGTATGAGTATGAGTATGAGTATGAGTATGAGTATGAGTAGGAGTACGAGTATGCGTATGAGTATGAGTATGAGTATGAGTATGAGTATGAGTGTGAGTGTGAGTGCGAATGTGAGTATGAGCATGTGTATGAGTATGAGTATGAGTATGACTATGAGTATGAGTATGAGTATGAGCATGAGCATGAGCATGAGCATGAGCGTGAGCGTGAGAATAAGCATGAGTATGAGTTTAACTATGAGTATGAGTACGAGTATGCGTATGAATATGAGTATGAGTATGAGTATGAGTATGAGTATGAGTATGAGTATGAGTATGAGTATGAGTATGAGTATGAGTATGAGTATGAGTATGAGCATGAGTATGAGTATGAGTATGAGTATAAGTATTAGTATGAGTATGAGTAGGAGTACGAGTAGGAGTACGAGTATGCGTATGAGTATGAGTATGAGTATGAGTATGAGTATGAGTGTGAGTGTGAGTGCGAATGTGAGTATGAGCATGTGTATGAGTATGAGTATGAGTATGACTATGAGTATGAGTATGTGCATGAGTATGAGTATGTGTATGAGTATGAGTATGAGTATGAGTTTAAGTGTGAGTATGAGTATGAGTATGAATATGAGTATAAGTATTAGTATTAGTATGAGTATGAGTACGAGTATTAGTATGAGTATGAGTATGAGTATGAGTTTAAGTATGGTATGAGTATGAGTATGTGCATGAGTATGAGTATGTGTATGATTATGAGTATGAGTATGAGTATGAGTATGAGTATGAGTATGAGTATGAGTATAAGTATGAGAATGAGTATGAGTGTGAGTATGAGAATGAGTATGAGTATGTGTATGAGTATGAGTATGATTATGAGTATGAGTATGAGTATGAGTGTGAGTATGAGTATGAGTATGAGTATGAGTATGAGTATGAGTATGAGTATGAGTATGAGTATGAGTATGAGTATGAGTATGAGTATGAGTATGAGTATGAGTATGAGTATGAGTATGAGTATGAGTATGAGTATAAGTATTAGTATGAGTATGAGTAGGAGTACGAGTAGGAGTACGAGTATGCGTATGAGTATGAGTATGAGTATGAGTATGAGTATGAGTGTGAGTGTGAGTGCGAATGTGAGTATGAGCATGTGTATGAGTATGAGTATGAGTATGACTATGAGTATGAGTATGAGTATGAGCATGAGCATGAGCATGAGCATGAGCGTGAGCGTGAGAATAAGCATGAGTATGAGTTTAACTATGAGTATGAGTACGAGTATGCGTATGAGTATGAGCATGAGCATGAGCATGAGCATGAGCGTGAGCGTGAGAATAAGCATGAGTATGAGTTTAACTATGAGTATGAGTACGAGTATGCGTATGAATATGAGTATGAGTATGAGTATGTGTATGAGTATGGGTATGAGTATGAGTATGAGTATGAGTATAAGAATGAGCATGAGCTGAAGTATGAGTATGAGTATGATTATGAGTATGAGTATGAGTATGAGTATAAGTATGAGTATGAGTATGAGTATGAGTATGAGTATAAGTATTA
Organism: Andrena chrysosceles; assembly: GCA_963855975.1. Lineage (NCBI taxonomy): Eukaryota > Metazoa > Arthropoda > Insecta > Hymenoptera > Andrenidae > Andrena > Andrena chrysosceles. The sequence goes on from CAWLCU010000601.1 coordinate 1,304,051, forward strand.
GTATGAGTATGAGTACGAGTATTAGTATGAGTATGAGTATGAGTATGAGTATGAGTATGAGTATGAGTTTAAGTATGAGTATGAGTATGAGTATGTGCATGAGTATGAGTATGTGTATGAGTATGAGTATGAGTATGAGTATGAGTATGAGTATGATTCTGTGTATGAGTATAAGTATGAGAATGAATATGAGTGTGAGTATGAGAATGAGTATGAGTATGTGTATGAGTATGAGTTTGAGTATGAGTATGAGTATGAGTATGAGTATGAGTATGAGTATGAGTATGAGTATGAGTATGAGTATGAGTATGAGTATAAGTATGAGTATGAGTATGAGTATGAGTATGAGTATGAGTATAAGTATTAGTATGAGTATGAGTACGAGTATTAGTATGAGTATGAGTATGAGTATGAGTTTAAGTGTGAGTATGAGTATGAGCATGAGTATGAGTATGAGTATAAGTATTAGTATGAGTATGAGTACGAGTATTAGTATGAGTATGAGTATGAGTATGAGTTAAAGTATGAGTATGAGTATGAGTATGTGCATGAGTATGAGTATGTGTATGAGTATGAGTATGAGTATGAGTATGTGTATGAGTATGGGTATGAGTATGAGTATGAGTATGAGTATGAGTATGAGTATGAGTATAAGTATGGGAATGAGTATGAGTGTGAGTATGAGAATGAGTATGAGTATGTGTATGAGTATGAGTATGAGTATGAGTATAAGTATTAGTATGAGTATGAGTAGGAGTACGAGTAGGAGTACGAGTATGCGTATGAGTATGAGTATGAGTATGAGTATGAGTATGAGTATGAGTATGAGTGTGAGTGTGAGTGCGAATGTGAGTATGAGCATGTGTATGAGTATGAGTATGAGTATGACTATGAGTATGAGTATGAGTATGAGCATGAGCATGAGCATGAGCATGAGCCTGAGCGTGAGAATAAGCATGAGTATGAGTTTAACTATGAGTATGAGTACGAGTATGCGTATGAGTATGAGCATGAGCATGAGCATGAGCATGAGCGTGAGCGTGAGAATAAGCATGAGTATGAGTTTAACTATGAGTATGAGTACGAGTATGCGTATGAATATGAGTATGAGTATGAGTATGAGTATGAGTATGGGTATGAGTATGAGTATGAGTATAAGAATGAGCATGAGCTGAAGTATGAGTATGAGTATGATTATGAGTATGAGTATGAGTATGAGTATAAGTATGAGTATGAGTATGAGTATGAGTATGAGTATGAGTATAAGTATTAGTATGAGTATGAGTACGAGTATTAGTATGAGTATGAGTATGAGTATGAGTATGAGTATGAGTATGAGTTTAAGTATGAGTATGAGTATGAGTATGTGCATGAGTATGAGTATGTGTATGAGTATGAGTATGAGTATGAGTATGAGTATGAGTATGATTCTGTGTATGAGTATAAGTATGAGAATGAGTATGAGTGTGAGTATGAGAATGAGTATGAGTATGTGTATGAGTATGAGTTTGAGTATGAGTATGAGTATGAGTATGAGTATGAGTATGAGTATAAGTATGAGAATGAGTATGAGTGTGAGTATGAGAATGAGTATGAGTATGTGTATGAGTATGAGTATGATTATGAGTATGAGTATGAGTATGAGTATGAGTATGAGTATGAGTATGAGTATGAGTATGAGTATGAGTATGAGTATGAGTATGAGTATGAGTATGAGTATGAGCATGAGTATGAGTATGAGTATGAGTATGAGTATGAGTATGTGCATGAGTATGAGTATGTGTATGAGTATGAGTATGAGTATGTGTATGAGTATGAGTATGAGTATGAGTATGAGTATGAGTATGAGTATAAGTATGGGAATGAGTATGAGTGTGAGTATGAGAATGAGTATGAGTATGTGTATGAGTATGAGTATGAGTATGAGTATGAGTATGGGTATGAGTATGAGTATAAGTATGAGTATGAGTATGAGTATGAGTATGAGTATAAGTATTAGTATGAGTATGAGTACGAGTATTAGTATGAGTATGAGTATGAGTATGAGTATGAGTATGAGTATGAGTTTAAGTATGAGTATGAGTATGAGTATGTGCATGAGTATGAGTATGTGTATGAGTATGAGTATGAGTATGAGTATGAGTATGAGTATGAGTATAAGTATGAGTATGAGTATGAGTACGAGTATTAGTATGAGTATGAGTATGAGTATGAGTATGTGTATGAGTATGAGTATGAGTATGAGTATGAGTATGAGTATGAGTATGAGTATGAGTATGAGTATAAGTATGAGAATGAGTATGAGTGTGAGTATGAGAATGAGTATGAGTATGTGTATGAGTATGAGTATGAGTATGAGTATGAGTATGAGTATGATTATGAGTATGAGTATGAGTATTAGTATGAGTATGAGTATGAGTATGAGTATGAGTATGAGTATGAGTATGAGAATGAGTATGAGTATGAGTATGAGTATGAGTATGAGTATGAGTATGAGTATGAGTATGAGTATGAGTATGAGTATGAGTATGAGTATAAGTATTAGTATGAGTATGAGTAGGAGTACGAGTAGGAGTACGAGTATGCGTATGAGTATGAGTATGAGTATGAGTATGAGTATGAGTGTGAGTGTGAGTGCGAATGTGAGTATGAGCATGTGTATGAGTATGAGTATGAGTATGACTATGAGTATGAGTATGAGTATGAGCATGAGCATGAGCATGAGCATGAGCGTGAGCGTGAGAATAAGCATGAGTATGAGTTTAACTATGAGTATGAGTACGAGTATGCGTATGAATATGAGTATGAGTATGAGTATGAGTATGAGTATGAGTATGAGTATGAGTATGAGTATAAGTATGAGTATGAGTATGAGTATGAGTATGAGTATGAGTATGAGTATGAGTATGAGTATGAGTATGAGTATAAGTATGAGTATGAGTATGAGTATGAGTATGAGTATGAGTATGAGTATGAGTATGAGTATGTGCATGAGTATGAGTATGTGTATGAGTATGAGTATGAGTATGAGTATGACTATGAGTATGAGTATGAGTATGAGCATGAGCATGAGCATGAGCATGAGCGTGAGCGTGAGAATAAGCATGAGTATGAGTTTAACTATGAGTATGAGTACGAATATGCGTATGAATATGAGTATGAGTATGAGTATGAGTATGGGTATGAGTATGAGTATGAGTATAAGAATGAGAATGAGCATGAGCATGAGTATGAGTATGAGTATGAGTATGAGTATGAGTATAAGTATGAGTATGAGTATGAGTATGAGTATGAGTATAAGTATTAGTATGAGTATGAGTACGAGTATTAGTATGAGTATGAGTATGAGTATGAGTATGAGTATGAGTATGAGTTTAAGTATGAGTATGAGTATGAGTATGTGCACGAGTATGAGTATGTGTATGAGTATGAGTATGAGTATGAGTATGAGTATGAGTATGAGTATAAGTATGAGAATGAGTATGAGTGTGAGTATGAGAATGAGTATTAGTATGAGTATGAGTATGAGTTTGAGTATGAGTATGAGTATGAGTATGAGTATGAGTATGAGCATGAGCATGAGCATGAGCGTGAGCGTGAGAATAAGCATGAGTATGAGTTTAACTATGAGTATGAGTACGAATATGCGTATGAATATGAGTATGAGTATGAGTATGAGTATGGGTATGAGTATGAGTATGAGTATGAGTATAAGAATGAGCATGAGCATGAGTATGAGTATGAGTATGAGTATGAGTATGAGTATGAGTATAAGTATGAGTATGAGTATGAGTATGAGTATAAGTATTAGTATGAGTATGAGTACGAGTATTAGTATGAGTATGAGTATGAGTATGAGTATGAGTATGAGTTTAAGTATGAGTATGAGTATGAGTATGTGCATGAGTATGAGTATGTGTATGAGTATGAGTATGAGTATGAGTATGAGTATGAGTATGAGTATGAGTATAAGTATGAGAATGAGTATGAGTGTGAGTATGAGAATGAGTATTAGTATGAGTATGAGTATGAGTTTGAGTATGAGTATGAGTATGAGTATGAGTATGAGTATGAGTATGAGTATGAGTATGAGTATGAGTATGAGTATGAGTATGAGTATGAGTATGAGTATGAGTATGAGTATGAGTATGAGTATGAGTATAAGTATGAGTATGAGTATGTGTATGAGTATGAGTATGAGTATGAGTATGAGTATGAGTATGAGTATAAGTATGAGTATGAGTATGAGTACGAGTATTAGTATGAGTATGAGTATGAGTATGAGTATGTGTATGAGTATGAGTATGAGTATGAGTATGAGTATGAGTATGAGTATGAGTATGAGTATGAGTATAAGTATGAGAATGAGTATGAGTGTGAGTATGAGAATGAGTATGAGTATGTGTATGAGTATGAGTATGAGTATGAGTATGAGTATGAGTATGATTATGAGTATGAGTATGAGTATTAGTATGAGTATGAGTATGAGTATGAGTATGAGTATGAGTATGAGAATGAGTATGAGTATGAGTATGAGTATGAGTATGAGTATGAGTATGAGTATGAGTATGAGTATGAGTATGAGTATGAGTATGAGTATGAGTATAAGTATTAGTATGAGTATGAGTAGGAGTACGAGTAGGAGTACGAGTATGCGTATGAGTATGAGTATGAGTATGAGTATGAGTATGAGTGTGAGTGTGAGTGCGAATGTGAGTATGAGCATGTGTATGAGTATGAGTATGAGTATGACTATGAGTATGAGTATGAGTATGAGCATGAGCATGAGCATGAGCATGAGCGTGAGCGTGAGAATAAGCATGAGTATGAGTTTAACTATGAGTATGAGTACGAGTATGCGTATGAATATGAGTATGAGTATGAGTATGAGTATGAGTATGAGTATGAGTATGAGTATAAGTATGAGTATGAGTATGAGTATGAGTATGAGTATGAGTATGAGTATGAGTATGAGTATGAGTATAAGTATGAGTATGAGTATGAGTATGAGTATGAGTATGAGTATGAGTATGAGTATGAGTATGTGCATGAGTATGAGTATGTGTATGAGTATGAGTATGAGTATGAGTATGACTATGAGTATGAGTATGAGTATGAGCATGAGCATGAGCATGAGCATGAGCGTGAGCGTGAGAATAAGCATGAGTATGAGTTTAACTATGAGTATGAGTACGAATATGCGTATGAATATGAGTATGAGTATGAGTATGAGTATGGGTATGAGTATGAGTATGAGTATGAGTATAAGAATGAGCATGAGCATGAGTATGAGTATGAGTATGAGTATGAGTATGAGTATAAGTATGAGTATGAGTATGAATATGAGTATGAGTATAAGTATTAGTATGAGTATGAGTACGAGTATTAGTATGAGTATGAGTATGAGTATGAGTATGAGTATGAGTATGAGTTTAAGTATGAGTATGAGTATGAGTATGTGCACGAGTATGAGTATGTGTATGAGTATGAGTATGAGTATGAGTATGAGTATGAGTATGAGTATAAGTATGAGAATGAGTATGAGTGTGAGTATGAGAATGAGTATTAGTATGAGTATGAGTATGAGTTTGAGTATGAGTATGAGTATGAGTATGAGTATGAGTATGAGCATGAGCATGAGCATGAGCGTGAGCGTGAGAATAAGCATGAGTATGAGTTTAACTATGAGTATGAGTACGACTATGCGTATGAATATGAGTATGAGTATGAGTATGAGTATGGGTATGAGTATGAGTATGAGTATGAGTATAAGAATGAGCATGAGCATGAGTATGAGTATGAGTATGAGTATGAGTATGAGTATGAGTATAAGTATGAGTATGAGTATGAGTATGAGTATAAGTATTAGTATGAGTATGAGTACGAGTATTAGTATGAGTATGAGTATGAGTATGAGTATGAGTATGAGTTTAAGTATGAGTATGAGTATGAGTATGTGCATGAGTATGAGTATGTGTATGAGAATGAGTATGAGTATGAGTATGAGTATGAGTATGAGTATGAGTATAAGTATGAGAATGAGTATGAGTGTGAGTATGAGAATGAGTATTAGTATGAGTATGAGTATGAGTTTGAGTATGAGTATGAGTATGAGTATGAGTATGAGTATGAGTATGAGTATGAGTATGAGTATGAGTATGAGTATGAGTATGAGTATGAGTATGAGTATGAGTATGAGTATGAGTATGAGTATGAGTATAAGTATGAGTATGAGTATGAGTATGAGTATGAGTATGAGTATGAGTATGAGTATGAGTATGAGTATGAGTATGAGTATGAGTATGAGTATAAGTATTAGTATGAGTATGAGTACGAGTATTAGTATGAGTATGAGTATGAGTATGAGTTTAAGTGTGAGTATGAGTATGAGCATGAGTATGAGTATGAGTATGAGTATGAGTATGAGTATAAGTATTAGTATGAGTATGAGTACGAGTATTAGTATGAGTATGAGTATGAGTTAAAGTATGAGTATGAGTATGAGTATGTGCATGAGTATGAGTATGTGTATGAGTATGTGTATGAGTATGAGTATGTGTATGAGTATGAGTATGAGTATGAGTATGTGTATGAGTATGGGTATGAGTATGAGTATGAGTATGAGTATGAGTATGAGTATGAGTATAAGTATGGGAATGAGTATGAGTGTGAGTATGAGAATGAGTATGAGTATGTGTATGAGTATGAGTATGAGTATGAGTATAAGTATTAGTATGAGTATGAGTAGGAGTACGAGTAGGAGTACGAGTATGCGTATGAGTATGAGTATGAGTATGAGTATGAGTATGAGTATGAGTGTGAGTGTGAGTGCGAATGTGAGTATGAGCATGTGTATGAGTATGAGTATGAGTATGACTATGAGTATGAGTATGAGTATGAGCATGAGCATGAGCATGAGCATGAGCGTGAGCGAGAGAATAAGCATGAGTATGAGTTTAACTATGAGTATGAGTACGAGTATGCGTATGAGTATGAGCATGAGCATGAGCATGAGCATGAGCGTGAGCGTGAGAATAAGCATGAGTATGAGTTTAACTATGAGTATGAGTACGAGTATGCGTATGAATATGAGTATGAGTATGAGTATGAGTATGAGTATGGGTATGAGTATGAGTATGAGTATGAGTATAAGAATGAGCATGAGCTGAAGTATGAGTATGAGTATGATTATGTGTATGAGTATGAGTATGAGTATAAGTATGAGTATGAGTATGAGTATGAGTATGAGTATGAGTATGAGTATAAGTATTAGTATGAGTATGAGTACGAGTATTAGTATGAGTATGAGTATGAGTATGAGTATGAGTATGAGTATGAGTATGAGTTTAAGTATGAGTATGAGTATGAGTATGTGCATGAGTATGAGTATGTGTATGAGTATGAGTATGAGTATGAGTATGAGTATGAGTATGATTCTGTGTATGAGTATAAGTATGAGAATGAGTATGAGTGTGAGTATGAGAATGAGTATGAGTATGTGTATGAGTATGAGTTTGAGTATGAGTATGAGTATGAGTATGAGTATGAGTATGAGTATAAGTAAGAGAATGAGTATGAGTGTGAGTATGAGAATGAGTATGAGTATGTGTATGAGTATGAGTATGATTATGAGTATGAGTATGAGTATGAGTATGAGTATGAGTATGAGTATGAGTATGAGTATGAGTATGAGTATGAGTATGAGTATGAGTATGAGTATGAGTATGAGCATGAGTATGAGTATGAGTATGAGTATGAGTATGAGTATGTGCATGAGTATGAGTATGTGTATGAGTATGAGTATGAGTATGTGTATGAGTATGAGTATGAGTATGAGTATGAGTATGAGTATGAGTATAAGTATGGGAATGAGTATGAGTGTGAGTATGAGAATGAGTATGAGTATGTGTATGAGTATGAGTATGAGTATGAGTATGAGTATGGGTATGAGTATGAGTATAAGTATGAGTATGAGTATGAGTATGAGTATGAGTATAAGTATTAGTATGAGTATGAGTACGAGTATTAGTATGAGTATGAGTATGAGTATGAGTATGAGTATGAGTATGAGTTTAAGTATGAGTATGAGTATGAGTATGTGCATGAGTATGAGTATGTGTATGAGTATGAGTATGAGTATGAGTATGAGTATGAGTATAAGTATGAGTATGAGTACGAGTATTAGTATGAGTATGAGTATGAGTATGAGTATGTGTATGAGTATGAGTATGAGTATGAGTATGAGTATGAGTATGAGTATGAGTATAAGTATGAGAATGAGTATGAGTGTGAGTATGAGAATGAGTATGAGTATGTGTATGAGTATGAGTATGAGTATGAGTATGAGTATGAGTATGATTATGAGTATGAGTATGAGTATGAGTATGAGTATGAGTATGAGTATGAGTATGAGTATGAGAATGAGTATGAGTATGAGTATGAGTATGAGTATGAGTATGAGTATGAGTATGAGTATGAGTATGAGTATGAGTATGAGTATGAGTATAAGTATTAGTATGAGTATGAGTAGGAGTACGAGTAGGAGTACGAGTATGCGTATGAGTATGAGTATGAGTATGAGTATGAGTGTGAGTGTGAGTGCGAATGTGAGTATGAGCATGTGTATGAGTATGAGTATGAGTATGACTATGAGTATGAGTATGAGTATGAGCATGAGCATGAGCATGAGCATGAGCGTGAGCGTGAGAATAAGCATGAGTATGAGTTTAACTATGAGTATGAGTACGAGTATGCGTATGAATATGAGTATGAGTATGAGTATGAGTATGAGTATGAGTATGAGTATGAGTATGAGTATAAGTATGAGTATGAGTATGAGTATGAGTATGAGTATGAGTATGAGTATGAGTATGAGTATGAGTATGAGTATGAGTATAAGTATGAGTATGAGTATGAGTATGAGTATGAGTATGAGTATGAGTATGTGCATGAGTATGAGTATGTGTATGAGTATGAGTATGAGTATGAGTATGACTATGAGTATGAGTATGAGTATGAGCATGAGCATGAGCATGAGCATGAGCGTGAGCGTGAGAATAAGCATGAGTATGAGTTTAACTATGAGTATGAGTACGAATATGCGTATGAATATGAGTATGAGTATGAGTATGAGTATGGGTATGAGTATGAGTATGAGTATGAGTATAAGAATGAGCATGAGCATGAGTATGAGTATGAGTATGAGTATGAGTATGAGTATGAGTATAAGTATGAGTATGAGTATGAGTATGAGTATGAGTATAAGTATTAGTATGAGTATGAGTACGAGTATTAGTATGAGTATGAGTATGAGTATGAGTATGAGTACGAGTATTAGTATGAGTATGAGTATGAGTATGAGTTTAAGTGTGAGTATGAGTATGAGCATGAGTATGAGTATGAGTATGAGTATGAGTATGAGTATAAGTATTAGTATGAGTATGAGTACGAGTATTAGTATGAGTATGAGTATGAGTTAAAGTATGAGTATGAGTATGAGTATGTGCATGAGTATGAGTATGTGTATGAGTATGTGTATGAGTATGAGTATGTGTATGAGTATGAGTATGAGTATGAGTATGTGTATGAGTATGGGTATGAGTATGAGTATGAATATGAGTATGAGTATGAGTATGAGTATAAGTATGGGAATGAGTATGAGTGTGAGTATGAGAATGAGTATGAGTATGTGTATGAGTATGAGTATGAGTATGAGTATAAGTATTAGTATGAGTATGAGTAGGAGTACGAGTAGGAGTACGAGTATGCGTATGAGTATGAGTATGAGTATGAGTATGAGTATGAGTATGAGTGTGAGTGTGAGTGCGAATGTGAGTATGAGCATGTGTATGAGTATGAGTATGAGTATGACTATGAGTATGAGTATGAGTATGAGCATGAGCATGAGCATGAGCATGAGCGTGAGCGAGAGAATAAGCATGAGTATGAGTTTAACTATGAGTATGAGTACGAGTATGCGTATGAGTATGAGCATGAGCATGAGCATGAGCATGAGCGTGAGCGTGAGAATAAGCATGAGTATGAGTTTAACTATGAGTATGAGTACGAGTATGCGTATGAATATGAGTATGAGTATGAGTATGAGTATGAGTATGGGTATGAGTATGAGTATGAGTATGAGTATAAGAATGAGCATGAGCTGAAGTATGAGTATGAGTATGATTATGTGTATGAGTATGAGTATGAGTATAAGTATGAGTATGAGTATGAGTATGAGTATGAGTATGAGTATGAGTATAAGTATTAGTATGAGTATGAGTACGAGTATTAGTATGAGTATGAGTATGAGTATGAGTATGAGTATGAGTATGAGTATGAGTTTAAGTATGAGTATGAGTATGAGTATGTGCATGAGTATGAGTATGTGTATGAGTATGAGTATGAGTATGAGTATGAGTATGAGTATGATTCTGTGTATGAGTATAAGTATGAGAATGAGTATGAGTGTGAGTATGAGAATGAGTATGAGTATGTGTATGAGTATGAGTTTGAGTATGAGTATGAGTATGAGTATGAGTATGAGTATGAGTATAAGTAAGAGAATGAGTATGAGTGTGAGTATGAGAATGAGTATGAGTATGTGTATGAGTATGAGTATGATTATGAGTATGAGTATGAGTATGAGTATGAGTATGAGTATGAGTATGAGTATGAGTATGAGTATGAGTATGAGTATGAGTATGAGTATGAGTATGAGTATGAGCATGAGTATGAGTATGAGTATGAGTATGAGTATGAGTATGTGCATGAGTATGAGTATGTGTATGAGTATGAGTATGAGTATGTGTATGAGTATGAGTATGAGTATGAGTATGAGTATGAGTATGAGTATAAGTATGGGAATGAGTATGAGTGTGAGTATGAGAATGAGTATGAGTATGTGTATGAGTATGAGTATGAGTATGAGTATGAGTATGGGTATGAGTATGAGTATAAGTATGAGTATGAGTATGAGTATGAGTATGAGTATAAGTATTAGTATGAGTATGAGTACGAGTATTAGTATGAGTATGAGTATGAGTATGAGTATGAGTATGAGTATGAGTTTAAGTATGAGTATGAGTATGAGTATGTGCATGAGTATGAGTATGTGTATGAGTATGAGTATGAGTATGAGTATGAGTATGAGTATAAGTATGAGTATGAGTACGAGTATTAGTATGAGTATGAGTATGAGTATGAGTATGTGTATGAGTATGAGTATGAGTATGAGTATGAGTATGAGTATGAGTATGAGTATAAGTATGAGAATGAGTATGAGTGTGAGTATGAGAATGAGTATGAGTATGTGTATGAGTATGAGTATGAGTATGAGTATGAGTATGAGTATGATTATGAGTATGAGTATGAGTATGAGTATGAGTATGAGTATGAGTATGAGTATGAGTATGAGAATGAGTATGAGTATGAGTATGAGTATGAGTATGAGTATGAGTATGAGTATGAGTATGAGTATGAGTATGAGTATGAGTATGAGTATAAGTATTAGTATGAGTATGAGTAGGAGTACGAGTAGGAGTACGAGTATGCGTATGAGTATGAGTATGAGTATGAGTATGAGTGTGAGTGTGAGTGCGAATGTGAGTATGAGCATGTGTATGAGTATGAGTATGAGTATGACTATGAGTATGAGTATGAGTATGAGCATGAGCATGAGCATGAGCATGAGCGTGAGCGTGAGAATAAGCATGAGTATGAGTTTAACTATGAGTATGAGTACGAGTATGCGTATGAATATGAGTATGAGTATGAGTATGAGTATGAGTATGAGTATGAGTATGAGTATGAGTATAAGTATGAGTATGAGTATGAGTATGAGTATGAGTATGAGTATGAGTATGAGTATGAGTATGAGTATGAGTATGAGTATAAGTATGAGTATGAGTATGAGTATGAGTATGAGTATGAGTATGAGTATGTGCATGAGTATGAGTATGTGTATGAGTATGAGTATGAGTATGAGTATGACTATGAGTATGAGTATGAGTATGAGCATGAGCATGAGCATGAGCATGAGCGTGAGCGTGAGAATAAGCATGAGTATGAGTTTAACTATGAGTATGAGTACGAATATGCGTATGAATATGAGTATGAGTATGAGTATGAGTATGGGTATGAGTATGAGTATGAGTATGAGTATAAGAATGAGCATGAGCATGAGTATGAGTATGAGTATGAGTATGAGTATGAGTATAAGTATGAGTATGAGTATGAGTATGAGTATGAGTATAAGTATTAGTATGAGTATGAGTACGAGTATTAGTATGAGTATGAGTATGAGTATGAGTATGAGTATGAGTATGAGTTTAAGTATGAGTATGAGTATGAGTATGTGCACGAGTATGAGTATGTGTATGAGTATGAGTATGAGTATGAGTATGAGTATGAGTATGAGTATAAGTATGAGAATGAGTATGAGTGTGAGTATGAGAATGAGTATTAGTATGAGTATGAGTATGAGTTTGAGTATGAGTATGAGTATGAGTATGAGTATGAGTATGAGCATGAGCATGAGCATGAGCGTGAGCGTGAGAATAAGCATGAGTATGAGTTTAACTATGAGTATGAGTACGAATATGCGTATGAATATGAGTATGAGTATGAGTATGAGTATGGGTATGAGTATGAGTATGAGTATGAGTATAAGAATGAGCATGAGCATGAGTATGAGTATGAGTATGAGTATGAGTATGAGTATAAGTATGAGTATGAGTATGAGTATGAGTATAAGTATTAGTATGAGTATGAGTACGAGTATTAGTATGAGTATGAGTATGAGTATGAGTATGAGTATGAGTATGAGTTTAAGTATGAGTATGAGTATGAGTATGTGCACGAGTATGAGTATGTGTATGAGTATGAGTATGAGTATGAGTATGAGTATGAGTATAAGTATGAGAATGAGTATGAGTGTGAGTATGAGAATGAGTATTAGTATAAGTATGAGTATGAGTTTGAGTATGAGTATGAGTATGAGTATGAGTATGAGTATGAGCATGAGCATGAGCATGAGCGTGAGCGTGAGAATAAGCATGAGTATGAGTTTAACTATGAGTATGAGTACGAATATGCGTATGAATATGAGTATGAGTATGAGTATGAGTATGGGTATGAGTATGAGTATGAGTATGAGTATAAGAATGAGCATGAGCATGAGTATGAGTATGAGTATGAGTATGAGTATGAGTATGAGTATAAGTATGAGTATGAGTATGAGTATGAGTATGAGTATAAGTATTAGTATGAGTATGAGTACGAGTATTAGTATGAGTATGAGTATGAGTATGAGTATGAGTATGAGTTTAAGTATGAGTATGAGTATGAGTATGAGTATAAGTATGAGTATGAGTATGAGTATGAGTATGAGTATAAGTATTAGTATGAGTATGAGTACGAGTATTAGTATGAGTATGAGTATGAGTATGAGTATGAGTATGAGTATGAGTTTAAGTATGAGTATGAGTATGAGTATGTGCACGAGTATGAGTATGTGTATGAGTATGAGTATGAGTATGAGTATGAGTATGAGTATGAGTATAAGTATGAGAATGAGTATGAGTGTGAGTATGAGAATGAGTATTAGTATGAGTATGAGTATGAGTTTGAGTATGAGTATGAGTATGAGTATGAGTATGAGTATGAGCATGAGCATGAGCATGAGCGTGAGCGTGAGAATAAGCATGAGTATGAGTTTAACTATGAGTATGAGTACGAATATGCGTATGAATATGAGTATGAGTATGAGTATGAGTATGGGTATGAGTATGAGTATGAGTATGAGTATAAGAATGAGCATGAGCATGAGTATGAGTATGAGTATGAGTATGAGTATGAGTATAAGTATGAGTATGAGTATGAGTATGAGTATGAGTATAAGTATTAGTATGAGTATGAGTACGAGTATTAGTATGAGTATGAGTATGAGTATGAGTATGAGTATGAGTATGAGTTTAAGTATGAGTATGAGTATGAGTATGTGCACGAGTATGAGTATGTGTATGAGTATGAGTATGAGTATGAGTATGAGTATGAGTATGAGTATAAGTATGAGAATGAGTATGAGTGTGAGTATGAGAATGAGTATTAGTATGAGTATGAGTATGAGTTTGAGTATGAGTATGAGTATGAGTATGAGTATGAGTATGAGCATGAGCATGAGCATGAGCGTGAGCGTGAGAATAAGCATGAGTATGAGTTTAACTATGAGTATGAGTACGAATATGCGTATGAATATGAGTATGAGTATGAGTATGAGTATGGGTATGAGTATGAGTATGAGTATGAGTATAAGAATGAGCATGAGCATGAGTATGAGTATGAGTATGAGTATGAGTATGAGTATAAGTATGAGTATGAGTATGAGTATGAGTATAAGTATTAGTATGAGTATGAGTACGAGTATTAGTATGAGTATGAGTATGAGTATGAGTATGAGTATGAGTATGAGTTTAAGTATGAGTATGAGTATGAGTATGTGCACGAGTATGAGTATGTGTATGAGTATGAGTATGAGTATGAGTATGAGTATGAGTATAAGTATGAGAATGAGTATGAGTGTGAGTATGAGAATGAGTATTAGTATAAGTATGAGTATGAGTTTGAGTATGAGTATGAGTATGAGTATGAGTATGAGTATGAGCATGAGCATGAGCATGAGCGTGAGCGTGAGAATAAGCATGAGTATGAGTTTAACTATGAGTATGAGTACGAATATGCGTATGAATATGAGTATGAGTATGAGTATGAGTATGGGTATGAGTATGAGTATGAGTATGAGTATAAGAATGAGCATGAGCATGAGTATGAGTATGAGTATGAGTATGAGTATGAGTATGAGTATAAGTATGAGTATGAGTATGAGTATGAGTATGAGTATAAGTATTAGTATGAGTATGAGTACGAGTATTAGTATGAGTATGAGTATGAGTATGAGTATGAGTATGAGTTTAAGTATGAGTATGAGTATGAGTATGTGCATGAGTATGAGTATGTGTATGAGTATGAGTATGAGTATGAGTATGAGTATGAGTATGAGTATGAGTATAAGTATGAGAATGAGTATGTGTGTGAGTATGAGAATGAGTATTAGTATGAGTATGAGTATGAGTTTGAGTATGAGTATGAGTATGAGTATGAGTATGAGTATGAGTATGAGTATGAGTATGAGTATGAGTATGAGTATGAGTATCAGTATGAGTATGAGTATGAGTATGAGTATGAGTATGAGTATAAGTATGAGTATGAGTATGAGTATGAGTATGAGTATGAGTATGAGTATGAGTATGAGTATGAGTATGAGTATGAGTATGAGTATGAGTATGAGTATGAGTATAAGAATGAGCATGAGCATGAGTATGAGTATGAGTATGAGTATGAGTATGAGTATGAGTATAAGTATGAGTATGAGTATGAGTATGAGTATGAGTATAAGTATTAGTATGAGTATGAGTACGAGTATTAGTATGAGTATGAGTATGAGTATGAGTATGAGTATGAGTTTAAGTATGAGTATGAGTATGAGTATGTGCATGAGTATGAGTATGTGTATGAGTATGAGTATGAGTATGAGTATGAGTATGAGTATGAGTATGAGTATAAGTATGAGAATGAGTATGAGTGTGAGTATGAGAATGAGTATTAGTATGAGTATGAGTATGAGTATGAGTTTGAGTATGAGTATGAGTATGAGTATGAGTATGAGTATGAGTATGAGTATGAGTATGAGTATGAGTATGAGTATGAGTATGAGTATCAGTATGAGTATGAGTATGAGTATGAGTATGAGTATGAGTATAAGTATGAGTATGAGTATGAGTATGAGTATGAGTATGAGTATGAGTATGAGTATGAGTATGAGTATGAGTATGAGTATGAGTATGAGTATGAGTATGAGTATGAGTATAAGTATTAGTATGAGTATGAGTACGAGTATTAGTATGAGTATGAGTATGAGTATGAGTTTAAGTGTGAGTATGAGTATGAGCATGAGTATGAGTATGAGTATGAGTATGAGTATGAGTATAAGTATTAGTATGAGTATGAGTACGAGTATTAGTATGAGTATGAGTATGAGTTAAAGTATGAGTATGAGTATGAGTATGTGCATGAGTATGAGTATGTGTATGAGTATGTGTATGAGTATGAGTATGTGTATGAGTATGAGTATGAGTATGAGTATGTGTATGAGTATGGGTATGAGTATGAGTATGAGTATGAGTATGAGTATGAGTATGAGTATGAGTATAAGTATGGGAATGAGTATGAGTGTGAGTATGAGAATGAGTATGAGTATGTGTATGAGTATGAGTATGAGTATGAGTATAAGTATTAGTATGAGTATGAGTAGGAGTACGAGTAGGAGTACGAGTATGCGTATGAGTATGAGTATGAGTATGAGTATGAGTATGAGTATGAGTATGAGTGTGAGTGTGAGTGCGAATGTGAGTATGAGCATGTGTATGAGTATGAGTATGAGTATGACTATGAGTATGAGTATGAGTATGAGCATGAGCATGAGCATGAGCATGAGCGTGAGCGTGAGAATAAGCATGAGTATGAGTTTAACTATGAGTATGAGTACGAGTATGCGTATGAGTATGAGCATGAGCATGAGCATGAGCATGAGCGTGAGCGTGAGAATAAGCATGAGTATGAGTTTAACTATGAGTATGAGTACGAGTATGCGTATGAATATGAGTATGAGTATGAGTATGAGTATGAGTATGGGTATGAGTATGAGTATGAGTATGAGTATAAGAATGAGCATGAGCTGAAGTATGAGTATGAGTATGATTATGAGTATGAGTATGAGTATGAGTATAAGTATGAGTATGAGTATGAGTATGAGTATGAGTATGAGTATAAGTATTAGTATGAGTATGAGTACGAGTATTAGTATGAGTATGAGTATGAGTATGAGTATGAGTATGAGTATGAGTTTAAGTATGAGTATGAGTATGAGTATGTGCATGAGTATGAGTATGTGTATGAGTATGAGTATGAGTATGAGTATGAGTATGAGTATGATTCTGTGTATGAGTATAAGTATGAGAATGAGTATGAGTGTGAGTATGAGAATGAGTATGAGTATGTGTATGAGTATGAGTTTGAGTATGAGTATGAGTATGAGTATGAGTATGAGTATGAGTATAAGTATGAGAATGAGTATGAGTGTGAGTATGAGAATGAGTATGAGTATGTGTATGAGTATGAGTATGATTATGAGTATGAGTATGAGTATGAGTATGAGTATGAGTATGAGTATGAGTATGAGTATGAGTATGAGTATGAGTATGAGTATGAGTATGAGTATGAGCATGAGTATGAGTATGAGTATGAGTATGAGTATGAGTATGTGCATGAGTATGAGTATGTGTATGAGTATGAGTATGAGTATGTGTATGAGTATGAGTATGAGTATGAGTATGAGTATGAGTATGAGTATAAGTATGGGAATGAGTATGAGTGTGAGTATGAGAATGAGTATGAGTATGTGTATGAGTATGAGTATGAGTATGAGTATGAGTATGGGTATGAGTATGAGTATAAGTATGAGTATGAGTATGAGTATGAGTATGAGTATAAGTATTAGTATGAGTATGAGTACGAGTATTAGTATGAGTATGAGTATGAGTATGAGTATGAGTATGAGTATGAGTTTAAGTATGAGTATGAGTATGAGTATGTGCATGAGTATGAGTATGTGTATGAGTATGAGTATGAGTATGAGTATGAGTATAAGTATGAGTATGAGTATGAGTACGAGTATTAGTATGAGTATGAGTATGAGTATGAGTATGTGTATGAGTATGAGTATGAGTATGAGTATGAGTATGAGTATGAGTATGAGTATGAGTTTAAGTATGAGTATGAGTATGAGTATGTGCATGAGTATGAGTATGTGTATGAGTATGAGTATGAGTATGAGTATGAGTATGAGTATAAGTATGAGTATGAGTACGAGTATTAGTATGAGTATGAGTATGAGTATGAGTATGTGTATGAGTATGAGTATGAGTATGAGTATGAGTATGAGTATGAGTATGAGTATAAGTATGAGAATGAGTATGAGTGTGAGTATGAGAATGAGTATGAGTATGTGTATGAGTATGAGTATGAGTATGAGTATGAGTATGAGTATGATTATGAGTATGAGTATGAGTATGAGTATGAGTATGAGTATGAGTATGAGTATGAGTATGAGAATGAGTATGAGTATGAGTATGAGTATGAGTATGAGTATGAGTATGAGTATGAGTATGAGTATGAGTATGAGTATGAGTATGAGTATAAGTATTAGTATGAGTATGAGTAGGAGTACGAGTAGGAGTACGAGTATGCGTATGAGTATGAGTATGAGTATGAGTATGAGTGTGAGTGTGAGTGCGAATGTGAGTATGAGCATGTGTATGAGTATGAGTATGAGTATGACTATGAGTATGAGTATGAGTATGAGCATGAGCATGAGCATGAGCATGAGCGTGAGCGTGAGAATAAGCATGAGTATGAGTTTAACTATGAGTATGAGTACGAGTATGCGTATGAATATGAGTATGAGTATGAGTATGAGTATGAGTATGAGTATGAGTATGAGTATGAGTATAAGTATGAGTATGAGTATGAGTATGAGTATGAGTATGAGTATGAGTATGAGTATGAGTATGAGTATGAGTATGAGTATAAGTATGAGTATGAGTATGAGTATGAGTATGAGTATGAGTATGAGTATGAGTATGTGCATGAGTATGAGTATGTGTATGAGTATGAGTATGAGTATGAGTATGACTATGAGTATGAGTATGAGTATGAGCATGAGCATGAGCATGAGCATGAGCGTGAGCGTGAGAATAAGCATGAGTATGAGTTTAACTATGAGTATGAGTACGAATATGCGTATGAATATGAGTATGAGTATGAGTATGAGTATGGGTATGAGTATGAGTATGAGTATGAGTATAAGAATGAGCATGAGCATGAGTATGAGTATGAGTATGAGTATGAGTATGAGTATAAGTATGAGTATGAGTATGAGTATGAGTATGAGTATAAGTATTAGTATGAGTATGAGTACGAGTATTAGTATGAGTATGAGTATGAGTATGAGTATGAGTTTAAGTATGAGTATGAGTATGAGTATGTGCACGAGTATGAGTATGTGTATGAGTATGAGTATGAGTATGAGTATGAGTATGAGTATGAGTATAAGTATGAGAATGAGTATGAGTGTGAGTATGAGAATGAGTATTAGTATGAGTATGAGTATGAGTTTGAGTATGAGTATGAGTATGAGTATGAGTATGAGTATGAGCATGAGCATGAGCATGAGCGTGAGCGTGAGAATAAGCATGAGTATGAGTTTAACTATGAGTATGAGTACGAATATGCGTATGAATATGAGTATGAGTATGAGTATGAGTATGGGTATGAGTATGAGTATGAGTATGAGTATAAGAATGAGCATGAGCATGAGTATGAGTATGAGTATGAGTATGAGTATGAGTATAAGTATGAGTATGAGTATGAGTATGAGTATGAGTATAAGTATTAGTATGAGTATGAGTACGAGTATTAGTATGAGTATGAGTATGAGTATGAGTATGAGTATGAGTATGAGTTTAAGTATGAGTATGAGTATGAGTATGTGCACGAGTATGAGTATGTGTATGAGTATGAGTATGAGTATGAGTATGAGTATGAGTATGAGTATAAGTATGAGAATGAGTATGAGTGTGAGTATGAGAATGAGTATTAGTATGAGTATGAGTATGAGTTTGAGTATGAGTATGAGTATGAGTATGAGTATGAGTATGAGCATGAGCATGAGCATGAGCGTGAGCGTGAGAATAAGCATGAGTATGAGTTTAACTATGAGTATGAGTACGAATATGCGTATGAATATGAGTATGAGTATGAGTATGAGTATGGGTATGAGTATGAGTATGAGTATGAGTATAAGAATGAGCATGAGCATGAGTATGAGTATGAGTATGAGTATGAGTATGAGTATGAGTATAAGTATGAGTATGAGTATGAGTATGAGTATAAGTATTAGTATGAGTATGAGTACGAGTATTAGTATGAGTATGAGTATGAGTATGAGTATGAGTATGAGTTTAAGTATGAGTATGAGTATGAGTATGTGCATGAGTATGAGTATGTGTATGAGTATGAGTATGAGTATGAGTATGAGTATGAGTATGAGTATGAGTATAAGTATGAGAATGAGTATGTGTGTGAGTATGAGAATGAGTATTAGTATGAGTATGAGTATGAGTTTGAGTATGAGTATGAGTATGAGTATGAGTATGAGTATGAGTATGAGTATGAGTATGAGTATGAGTATGAGTATCAGTATGAGTATGAGTATGAGTATGAGTATGAGTATGAGTATAAGTATGAGTATGAGTATGAGTATGAGTATGAGTATGAGTATGAGTATGAGTATGAGTATGAGTATGAGTATGAGTATGAGTATGAGTATGAGTATGAGTATGAGTATGAGTATGAGTATGAGTATGAGTATGAGTATGAGTATGAGTATGAGTATGAGTATAAGAATGAGCATGAGCATGAGTATGAGTATGAGTATGAGTATGAGTATGAGTATGAGTATAAGTATGAGTATGAGTATGAGTATGAGTATGAGTATAAGTATTAGTATGAGTATGAGTACGAGTATTAGTATGAGTATGAGTATGAGTATGAGTATGAGTATGAGTTTAAGTATGAGTATGAGTATGAGTATGTGCATGAGTATGAGTATGTGTATGAGTATGAGTATGAGTATGAGTATGAGTATGAGTATGAGTATGAGTATAAGTATGAGAATGAGTATGAGTGTGAGTATGAGAATGAGTATTAGTATGAGTATGAGTATGAGTATGAGTTTGAGTATGAGTATGAGTATGAGTATGAGTATGAGTATGAGTATGAGTATGAGTATGAGTATGAGTATGAGTATGAGTATGAGTATGAGTATCAGTATGAGTATGAGTATGAGTATGAGTATGAGTATGAGTATAAGTATGAGTATGAGTATGAGTATGAGTATGAGTATGAGTATGAGTATGAGTATGAGTATGAGTATGAGTATGAGTATGAGTATGAGTATGAGTATGAGTATAAGTATTAGTATGAGTATGAGTACGAGTATTAGTATGAGTATGAGTATGAGTATGAGTTTAAGTGTGAGTATGAGTATGAGCATGAGTATGAGTATGAGTATGAGTATGAGTATGAGTATAAGTATTAGTAT
The DNA here is from genome assembly GCA_963855975.1 of Andrena chrysosceles. Lineage (NCBI taxonomy): Eukaryota > Metazoa > Arthropoda > Insecta > Hymenoptera > Andrenidae > Andrena > Andrena chrysosceles. The sequence goes on from CAWLCU010000601.1 coordinate 1,325,325, forward strand.
GAGTATGAGTACGAGTATTAGTATGAGTATGAGTATGAGTTAAAGTATGAGTATGAGTATGAGTATGTGCATGAGTATGAGTATGTGTATGAGTATGTGTATGAGTATGAGTATGTGTATGAGTATGAGTATGAGTATGAGTATGTGTATGAGTATGGGTATGAGTATGAGTATGAGTATGAGTATGAGTATGAGTATGAGTATAAGTATGGGAATGAGTATGAGTGTGAGTATGAGAATGAGTATGAGTATGTGTATGAGTATGAGTATGAGTATGAGTATAAGTATTAGTATGAGTATGAGTAGGAGTACGAGTAGGAGTACGAGTATGCGTATGAGTATGAGTATGAGTATGAGTATGAGTATGAGTATGAGTATGAGTGTGAGTGTGAGTGCGAATGTGAGTATGAGCATGTGTATGAGTATGAGTATGAGTATGACTATGAGTATGAGTATGAGTATGAGCATGAGCATGAGCATGAGCATGAGCGTGAGCGTGAGAATAAGCATGAGTATGAGTTTAACTATGAGTATGAGTACGAGTATGCGTATGAGTATGAGCATGAGCATGAGCATGAGCATGAGCGTGAGCGTGAGAATAAGCATGAGTATGAGTTTAACTATGAGTATGAGTACGAGTATGCGTATGAATATGAGTATGAGTATGAGTATGAGTATGAGTATGGGTATGAGTATGAGTATGAGTATGAGTATAAGAATGAGCATGAGCTGAAGTATGAGTATGAGTATGATTATGAGTATGAGTATGAGTATGAGTATAAGTATGAGTATGAGTATGAGTATGAGTATGAGTATGAGTATAAGTATGAGTATGAGTATGAGTACGAGTATTAGTATGAGTATGAGTATGAGTATGAGTATGAGTATGAGTATGAGTTTAAGTATGAGTATGAGTATGAGTATGTGCATGAGTATGAGTATGTGTATGAGTATGAGTATGAGTATGAGTATGAGTATGAGTATGATTCTGTGTATGAGTATAAGTATGAGAATGAGTATGAGTGTGAGTATGAGAATGAGTATGAGTATGTGTATGAGTATGAGTTTGAGTATGAGTATGAGTATGAGTATGAGTATGAGTATGAGTATAAGTATGAGAATGAGTATGAGTGTGAGTATGAGAATGAGTATGAGTATGTGTATGAGTATGAGTATGATTATGAGTATGAGTATGAGTATGAGTATGAGTATGAGTATGAGTATGAGTATGAGTATGAGTATGAGTATGAGTATGAGTATGAGTATGAGTATGAGTATGAGCATGAGTATGAGTATGAGTATGAGTATGAGTATGAGTATGTGCATGAGTATGAGTATGTGTATGAGTATGAGTATGAGTATGTGTATGAGTATGAGTATGAGTATGAGTATGAGTATGAGTATGAGTATGAGTATAAGTATGGGAATGAGTATGAGTGTGAGTATGAGAATGAGTATGAGTATGTGTATGAGTATGAGTATGAGTATGAGTATGAGTATGAGTATGGGTATGAGTATGAGTATAAGTATGAGTATGAGTATGAGTATGAGTATGAGTATAAGTATTAGTATGAGTATGAGTACGAGTATTAGTATGAGTATGAGTATGAGTATGAGTATGAGTATGAGTATGAGTTTAAGTATGAGTATGAGTATGAGTATGTGCATGAGTATGAGTATGTGTATGAGTATGAGTATGAGTATGAGTATGAGTATAAGTATGAGTATGAGTATGAGTACGAGTATTAGTATGAGTATGAGTATGAGTATGAGTATGTGTATGAGTATGAGTATGAGTATGAGTATAAGTATGGGAATGAGTATGAGTGTGAGTATGAGAATGAGTATGAGTATGTGTATGAGTATGAGTATGAGTATGAGTATGAGTATGGGTATGAGTATGAGTATGAGTATGAGTATGAGTATGAGTATGAGTATGAGTATAAGTATTAGTATGAGTATGAGTACGAGTATTAGTATGAGTATGAGTATGAGTATGAGTATGAGTATGAGTATGAGTTTAAGTATGAGTATGAGTATGAGTATGTGCATGAGTATGAGTATGTGTATGAGTATGAGTATGAGTATGAGTATGAGTATAAGTATGAGTATGAGTATGAGTACGAGTATTAGTATGAGTATGAGTATGAGTATGAGTATGTGTATGAGCATGAGTATGAGTTTAACTATGAGTATGAGTACGAGTATGCGTATGAATATGAGTATGAGTATGAGTATGAGTATGAGTATGAGTATGAGTATGAGTATGAGTATGAGTATGAGTATGAGTATAAGTATTAGTATGAGTATGAGTACGAATATTAGTATGAGTATGAGTATGAGTATGAGTTTAAGTGTGAGTATGAGTATGAGCATGAGTATGAGTATGAGTATGAGTATGAGTATGAGTATAAGTATTAGTATGAGTATGAGTATGAGTTAAAGTATGAGTATGAGTTAAAGTATGAGTATGAGTATGAGTATGTGCATGAGTATGAGTATATGTATGAGTATGAGTATGAGTATGAGTATGTGTATGAGTATGAGTATGAGTATGAGTATGAGTATGAGTATGAGTATGAGTATAAGTATGAGAATGAGTATGAGTGTGAGTATGAGAATGAGTATGAGTATGTGTATGAGTATGAGTATGATTATGAGTATGAGTATGAGTATGAGTATGAGTATGAGTATGAGTATGAGTATGAGTATGAGTTTAAGTATGAGTATGAGTATGAGTATGTGCATGAGTATGAGTATGTGTATGAGTATGAGTATGAGTATGAGTTTAAGTGTGAGTATGAGTATGAGTATGAATATGAGTATAAGTATTAGTATTAGTATGAGTATGAGTACGAGTATTAGTATGAGTATGAGTATGAGTATGAGTTTAAGTATGGTATGAGTATGAGTATGTGCATGAGTATGAGTATGTGTATGATTATGAGTATGAGTATGAGTATGAGTATGAGTATGAGTATGAGTATGAGTATGAGTATAAGTATGAGAATGAGTATGAGTGTGAGTATGAGAATGAGTATGAGTATGTGTATGAGTATGAGTATGAGTATGAGTATGAGTATGAGTATGAGTGTGAGTGTGAGTATGAGTATGAGTATGAGTATGAGTATGAGTATGAGTATGAGTATGAATATGAGTATGAGTATGAGTATGAGTATGAGTATGAGTATGAGTATGAGTATGAGTATGAGTATGAGTATGAGTATGAGTATGAGTATGAGTATAAGTATTAGTATGAGTATGAGTAGGAGTACGAGTAGGAGTACGAGTATGCGTATGAGTATGAGTATGAGTATGAGTATGAGTATGAGTATGAGTATGAGTGTGAGTGTGAGTGCGAATGTGAGTATGAGCATGTGTATGAGTATGAGTATGAGTATGACTATGAGTATGAGTATGAGTATGAGCATGAGCATGAGCATGAGCATGAGCGTGAGCGTGAGAATAAGCATGAGTATGAGTTTAACTATGAGTATGAGTACGAGTATGCGTATGATTATGAGCATGAGCATGAGCATGAGCATGAGCGTGAGCGTGAGAATAAGCATGAGTATGAGTTTAACTATGAGTATGAGTACGAGTATGCGTATGAATATGAGTATGAGTATGAGTATGTGTATGAGTATGGGTATGAGTATGAGTATGAGTATGAGTATAAGAATGAGCATGAGCTGAAGTATGAGTATGAGTATGATTATGAGTATGAGTATGAGTATGAGTATAAGTATGAGTATGAGTATGAGTATGAGTATGAGTATAAGTATTAGTATGAGTATGAGTACGAGTATTAGTATGAGTATGAGTATGAGTATGAGTATGAGTATGAGTATGAGTTTAAGTATGAGTATGAGTATGAGTATGTGCATGAGTATGAGTATGTGTATGAGTATGAGTATGAGTATGAGTATGTGTATGAGTATGAGTTTGAGTATGAGTATGAGTATGAGTATGAGTATGAGTATGAGTATGAGTATGAGTATGAGTATGAGTATGAGTTTAACTATGAGTATGAGTACGAGTATGCGTATGAATATGAGTATGAGTATGAGTATGAGTATGAGTATGAGTATGAGTATGAGTATGAGTATGAGTATGAGTATAAGTATGAGTATGAGTATGAGTATGAGTATGAGTATGAGTATGAGTATAAGTATAAGTATGAGTATGAGTATGAGTATGAGTATGAGTATGAGTATGTGCATGAGTATGAGTATGTGTATGAGTATGAGTATGAGTATGAGTATGAGTATGAGTATGAGTATGTGTATGAGTATGAGTATGAGTATGAGTGTGAGTGTGAGTGCGAATGTGAGTATGAGCATGTGTATGAGTATGAGTATGAGTATGAGTATGTGTATGAGTATGAGTATGAGTATGAGTATGAGTATGAGTATGAGTACGAGTATGAGTATGAGTATGAGTATGTGCATGAGTATGAGTATGTGTATGAGTATGAGTATGAGTATGAGTATGAGTATGAGTATGTGTATGAGTATGAGTATGAGTATGAGTATGTGTATGAGTATGAGTATGAGTATGAGTATGAGTATGAGTATAAGTATGAGAATGAGTATGAGTGTGAGTATGAGAATGAGTATTAGTATGAGTATGAGTATGAGTTTGAGTATGAGTATGAGTATGAGTATGAGTATGAGTATGAGCATGAGCATGAGCATGAGCGTGAGCGTGAGAATAAGCATGAGTATGAGTTTAACTATGAGTATGAGTACGAATATGCGTATGAATATGAGTATGAGTATGAGTATGAGTATGAGTATGAGTATGAGTATGAGTATGAGTATGAGTATGAGTATAAGTATGAGTATGAGTATGAGTATGAGTATGAGTATGAGTATGAGTATGAGTATGAGTATGAGTATGAGTATGAGTATGAGTTTAACTATGAGTATGAGTACGAGTATGCGTATGAATATGAGTATGAGTATGAGTATGAGTATGAGTATGAGTATGAGTATGAGTATGAGTATGAGTATGAGTATAAGTATGAGTATGAGTATGAGTATGAGTATGACTATGAGTATGAGTATGAGTATGAGCATGAGCATGAGCATGAGCATGAGCGTGAGCGTGAGAATAAGCATGAGTATGAGTTTAACTATGAGTATGAGTACGAGTATGCGTATGATTATGAGCATGAGCATGAGCATGAGCATGAGCGTGAGCGTGAGAATAAGCATGAGTATGAGTTTAACTATGAGTATGAGTACGAGTATGCGTATGAATATGAGTATGAGTATGAGTATGTGTATGAGTATGGGTATGAGTATGAGTATGAGTATGAGTATAAGAATGAGCATGAGCTGAAGTATGAGTATGAGTATGATTATGAGTATGAGTATGAGTATGAGTATAAGTATGAGTATGAGTATGAGTATGAGTATGAGTATAAGTATTAGTATGAGTATGAGTACGAGTATTAGTATGAGTATGAGTATGAGTATGAGTATGAGTATGAGTATGAGTTTAAGTATGAGTATGAGTATGAGTATGTGCATGAGTATGAGTATGTGTATGAGTATGAGTATGAGTATGAGTATGTGTATGAGTATGAGTTTGAGTATGAGTATGAGTATGAGTATGAGTATGAGTATGAGTATGAGTATGAGTATGAGTATGAGTATGAGTTTAACTATGAGTATGAGTACGAGTATGCGTATGAATATGAGTATGAGTATGAGTATGAGTATGAGTATGAGTATGAGTATGAGTATGAGTATGAGTATGAGTATAAGTATGAGTATGAGTATGAGTATGAGTATGAGTATGAGTATGAGTATAAGTATAAGTATGAGTATGAGTATGAGTATGAGTATGAGTATGAGTATGTGCATGAGTATGAGTATGTGTATGAGTATGAGTATGAGTATGAGTATGAGTATGAGTATGAGTATGTGTATGAGTATGAGTATGAGTATGAGTGTGAGTGTGAGTGCGAATGTGAGTATGAGCATGTGTATGAGTATGAGTATGAGTATGAGTATGTGTATGAGTATGAGTATGAGTATGAGTATGAGTATGAGTATGAGTACGAGTATGAGTATGAGTATGAGTATGTGCATGAGTATGAGTATGTGTATGAGTATGAGTATGAGTATGAGTATGAGTATGAGTATGTGTATGAGTATGAGTATGAGTATGAGTATGTGTATGAGTATGAGTATGAGTATGAGTATGAGTATGAGTATAAGTATGAGAATGAGTATGAGTGTGAGTATGAGAATGAGTATTAGTATGAGTATGAGTATGAGTTTGAGTATGAGTATGAGTATGAGTATGAGTATGAGTATGAGCATGAGCATGAGCATGAGCGTGAGCGTGAGAATAAGCATGAGTATGAGTTTAACTATGAGTATGAGTACGAATATGCGTATGAATATGAGTATGAGTATGAGTATGAGTATGAGTATGAGTATGAGTATGAGTATGAGTATGAGTATGAGTATAAGTATGAGTATGAGTATGAGTATGAGTATGAGTATGAGTATGAGTATGAGTATGAGTATGAGTATGAGTATGAGTTTAACTATGAGTATGAGTACGAGTATGCGTATGAATATGAGTATGAGTATGAGTATGAGTATGAGTATGAGTATGAGTATGAGTATGAGTATGAGTATGAGTATAAGTATGAGTATGAGTATGAGTATGAGTATGAGTATGAGTATGAGTATAAGTATAAGTATGAGTATGAGTATGAGTATGAGTATGAGTATGAGTATGTGCATGAGTATGAGTATGTGTATGAGTATGAGTATGAGTATGAGTATGAGTATGAGTATGAGTATGTGTATGAGTATGAGTATGAGTATGAGTGTGAGTATGAGTATGAGTATGTGTATGGGTATGAGTTTGAGTATGAGTATGAGTATGAGTATGAGTATGAGTATGAGTATGAGTATGAGTATGAGTATGAGTATGAGTTTAACTATGAGTATGAGTACGAGTATGCGTATGAATATGAGTATGAGTATGAGTATGAGTATGAGTATGAGTATGAGTATGAGTATGAGTATGAGTATGAGTATAAGTATGAGTATGAGTATGAGTATGAGTATGAGTATGAGTATGAGTATGAGTATGAGTATGAGTATGAGTATGAGTTTAACTATGAGTATGAGTACGAGTATGCGTATGAATATGAGTATGAGTATGAGTATGAGTATGAGTATGAGTATGAGTATGAGTATGAGTATGAGTATAAGTATGAGTATGAGTATGAGTATGAGTATGAGTATGAGTATGAGTATAAGTATAAGTATGAGTATGAGTATGAGTATGAGTATGAGTATGAGTATGTGCATGAGTATGAGTATGTGTATGAGTATGAGTATGAGTATGAGTATGAGTATGAGTATGAGTATGAGTATGTGTATGAGTATGAGTATGAGTATGAGTGTGAGTGTGAGTGCGAATGTGAGTATGAGCATGTGTATGAGTATGAGTATGAGTATGAGTATGTGTATGAGTATGAGTATGAGTATGAGTATGAGTATAAGTATTAGTATGAGTATGAGTACGAGTATTAGTATGAGTATGAGTATGAGTATGAGTATGAGTATGAGTATGAGTATGAGTTTAAGTATGAGTATGAGTATGAGTATGTGCACGAGTATGAGTATGTGTATGAGTATGAGTATGAGTATGAGTATGAGTATGAGTATGAGTATGAGTATAAGTATGAGAATGAGTATGAGTGTGAGTATGAGAATGAGTATTAGTATGAGTATGAGTATGAGTTTGAGTATGAGTATGAGTATGAGTATGAGTATGAGTATGAGCATGAGCATGAGCATGAGCGTGAGCGTGAGAATAAGCATGAGTATGAGTTTAACTATGAGTATGAGTACGAATATGCGTATGAATATGAGTATGAGTATGAGTATGAGTATGGGTATGAGTATGAGTATGAGTATGAGTATAAGAATGAGCATGAGCATGAGTATGAGTATGAGTATGAGTATGAGTATGAGTATGAGTATAAGTATGAGTATGAGTATGAGTATGAGTATGAGTATAAGTATTAGTATGAGTATGAGTACGAGTATTAGTATGAGTATGAGAATGAGTATGAGTATGTGTATGAGTATGAGTATGAGTATGAGTATGTGCATGAGTATGAGTATATGTATGAGTATGTGTATGAGTATGAGTATGAGTATGAGTATGAGTATGAGTATGAGTATGAGTATAAGTATAAGTATGAGTATGAGTATGAGTATGAGTATGAGTATGAGTATGTGCATGAGTATGAGTATGTGTATGAGTATGAGTATGAGTATGAGTATGAGCATGAGTAAGTGTGAGTATGAGTATGAGCATGAGTATGAGTATGAGTATGAGTATGAGTATAAGTATTAGTATGAGTATGAGTATGAGTTAAAGTATGAGTATGAGTTAAAGTATGAGTATGAGTATGAGTATGTGCATGAGTATGAGTATATGTATGAGTATGAGTATGAGTATGAGTATGTGTATGAGTATGAGTATGAGTATGAGTATGAGTATGAGTATGAGTATGAGTATAAGTATAAGTATGAGTATGAGTATGAGTATGAGTATGAGTATGAGTATGTGCATGAGTATGAGTATGTGTATGAGTATGAGTATGAGTATGAGTATGAGTATGAGTATGAGTATGTGTATGAGTATGAGTATGAGTATGAGTGTGAGTATGAGTATGAGTATGTGTATGAGTATGAGTTTGAGTATGAGTATGAGTATGAGTATGAGTATGAGTATGAGTATGAGTATGAGTATGAGTATGAGTATGAGCTTAACTATGAGTATGAGTACGAGTATGCGTATGAATATGAGTATGAGTATGAGTATGTGTATGAGTATGGGTATGAGTATGAGTATGAGTATGAGTATAAGAATGAGCATGAGCTGAAGTATGAGTATGAGTATGATTATGAGTATGAGTATGAGTATGAGTATAAGTATGAGTATGAGTATGAGTATGAGTATGAGTATAAGTATTAGTATGAGTATGAGTACGAGTATGCGTATGAATATGAGTATGAGTATGAGTATGAGTATGAGTATGGGTATGAGTATGAGTATGAGTATGAGTATAAGAATGAGCATGAGCTGAAGTATGAGTATGAGTATGATTATGAGTATGAGTATGAGTATGAGTATAAGTATGAGTATGAGTATGAGTATGAGTATGAGTATGAGTATAAGTATTAGTATGAGTATGAGTACGAGTATTAGTATGAGTATGAGTATGAGTATGAGTATGAGTATGAGTATGAGTTTAAGTATGAGTATGAGTATGAGTATGTGCATGAGTATGAGTATGTGTATGAGTATGAGTATGAGTATGAGTATGAGTATGAGTATGATTCTGTGTATGAGTATAAGTATGAGAATGAGTATGAGTGTGAGTATGAGAATGAGTATGAGTATGTGTATGAGTATGAGTTTGAGTATGAGTATGAGTATGAGTATGAGTATGAGTATGAGTATAAGTATGAGAATGAGTATGAGTGTGAGTATGAGAATGAGTATGAGTATGTGTATGAGTATGAGTATGATTATGAGTATGAGTATGAGTATGAGTATGAGTATGAGTATGAGTATGAGTATGAGTATGAGTATGAGTATGAGTATGAGTATGAGTATGAGTATGAGCATGAGTATGAGTATGAGTATGAGTATGAGTATGAGTATGTGCATGAGTATGAGTATGTGTATGAGTATGAGTATGAGTATGTGTATGAGTATGAGTATGAGTATGAGTATGAGTATGAGTATGAGTATAAGTATGGGAATGAGTATGAGTGTGAGTATGAGAATGAGTATGAGTATGTGTATGAGTATGAGTATGAGTATGAGTATGAGTATGGGTATGAGTATGAGTATAAGTATGAGTATGAGTATGAGTATGAGTATGAGTATAAGTATTAGTATGAGTATGAGTACGAGTATTAGTATGAGTATGAGTATGAGTATGAGTATGAGTATGAGTATGAGTTTAAGTATGAGTATGAGTATGAGTATGTGCATGAGTATGAGTATGTGTATGAGTATGAGTATGAGTATGAGTATGAGTATAAGTATGAGTATGAGTATGAGTACGAGTATTAGTATGAGTATGAGTATGAGTATGAGTATGTGTATGAGTATGAGTATGAGTATGAGTATGAGTATGAGTATGAGTATGAGTATAAGTATGAGAATGAGTATGAGTGTGAGTATGAGAATGAGTATGAGTATGTGTATGAGTATGAGTATGAGTATGAGTATGAGTATGAGTATGATTATGAGTATGAGTATGAGTATGAGTATGAGTATGAGTATGAGTATGAGTATGAGTATGAGTATGAGAATGAGTATGAGTATGAGTATGAGTATGAGTATGAGTATGAGTATGAGTATGAGTATGAGTATGAGTATGAGTATGAGTATAAGTATTAGTATGAGTATGAGTAGGAGTACGAGTAGGAGTACGAGTATGCGTATGAGTATGAGTATGAGTATGAGTATGAGTATGAGTGTGAGTGTGAGTGCGAATGTGAGTATGAGCATGTGTATGAGTATGAGTATGAGTATGACTATGAGTATGAGTATGAGTATGAGCATGAGCATGAGCATGAGCATGAGCGTGAGCGTGAGAATAAGCATGAGTATGAGTTTAACTATGAGTATGAGTACGAGTATGCGTATGAATATGAGTATGAGTATGAGTATGAGTATGAGTATGAGTATGAGTATGAGTATGAGTATGAGTATAAGTATGAGTATGAGTATGAGTATGAGTATGAGTATGAGTATGAGTATGAGTATGAGTATGAGTATGAGTATGTGTATGAGTATGAGTATGAGTATGAGTGTGAGTATGAGAATGAGTATGAGTATGTGTATGAGTATGAGTATGAGTATGAGTATGGGTATGAGTATGAGTATAAGTATGAGTATGAGTATGAGTATGAGTATGAGTATGAGTATAAGTATTAGTATGAGTATGAGTACGAGTATTAGTATGAGTATGAGTATGAGTATGAGTATGAGTATGAGTTTAAGTATGAGTATGAGTATGAGTATAAGTATGAGTATGAGTATGAGTACGAGTATTAGTATGAGTATGAGTATGAGTATGAGTATGTGTATGAGTATGAGTATGAGTATGAGTATGAGTATGAGTATAAGTATGAGAATGAGTATGAGTGTGAGTATGAGAATGAGTATGAGTATGTGTATGAGTATGAGTATGAGTATGAGTAAGAGTATGAGTATGAGTATGAGTATAAGTATGAGAATGAGTATGAGTGTGAGTATGAGAATGAGTATTAGTATGAGTATGAGTATGAGTTTGAGTATGAGTATGAGTATGAGTATGAGTATGAGTATGAGTATGAGTATGAGTATGAGTATGAGTATGAGTATGAGTATGAGTATGAGTATGAGTATGAGTATGAGTATGAGTATGAGTATGAGTATGAGTATGAGTATGAGTATGAGTATGAGTATGAGTATGAGTATGAGTATGAGTATGAGTATGAGTATGAGTATGAGTATGAGTATAAGTATTAGTATGAGTATGAGTATGAGTACGAGTATTAGTATGAGTATGAGTATGAGTATGAGTTTAAGTGTGAGTATGAGTATGAGCATGAGTATGAGTATGAGTATGAGTATGAGTATGAGTATAAGTATTAGTATGAGTATGAGTACGAGTATTAGTATGAGTATGAGTATGAGTTAAAGTATGAGTATGAGTATGAGTATGTGCATGAGTATGAGTATGTGTATGAGTATGTGTATGAGTATGAGTATGTGTATGAGTATGAGTATGAGTATGAGTATGAGTATGAGTATGAGTATAAGTATGGGAATGAGTATGAGTGTGAGTATGAGAATGAGTACGAGTATGTGTATGAGTATGAGTATGAGTATGAGTATGGGTATGAGTATGAGTATAAGTATGAGAATGAGTATGAGTGTGAGTATGAGAATGAGTATGAGTATGTGTATGAGTATGAGTATGAGTATCAGTATGAGTATGAGTATGAGTATGAGTATAAGTATGAATATGAGTATGAGTATGAGTATGAGTATGAGTATGAGCATGAGCATGAGCATGAGCGTGAGCGTGAGAATAAGCATGAGTATGAGTTTAACTATGAGTATGAGTACGAGTATGCGTATGAGTATGAGCATGAGCATGAGCATGAGCATGAGCGTGAGCGTGAGAATAAGCATGAGTATGAGTTTAACTATGAGTATGAGTACGAGTATGCGTATGAGTATGAGCATGAGCATGAGCATGAGCATGAGCGTGAGCGTGAGAATAAGCATGAGTATGAGTTTAACTATGAGTATGAGTACGAGTATGCGTATGAATATGAGTATGAGTATGAGTATGAGTATGAGTATGGGTATGAGTATGAGTATGAGTATGAGTATAAGAATGAGCATGAGCTGAAGTATGAGTATGAGTATGAGTATGAGTATGAGTATAAGTATGAGTATGAGTATGAGTATGAGTATGAGTATGAGTATGAGTATGAGTATAAGTATTAGTATGAGTATGAGTACGAATATTAGTATGAGTATGAGTATGAGTATGAGTTTAAGTGTGAGTATGAGTATGAGCATGAGTATGAGTATGAGTATGAGTATGAGTATGAGTATAAGTATTAGTATGAGTATGAGTATGAGTTAAAGTATGAGTATGAGTTAAAGTATGAGTATGAGTATGAGTATGTGCATGAGTATGAGTATATGTATGAGTATGAGTATGAGTATGAGTATGTGTATGAGTATGAGTATGAGTATGAGTATGAGTATGAGTATGAGTATGAGTATAAGTATGAGAATGAGTATGAGTGTGAGTATGAGAATGAGTATGAGTATGTGTATGAGTATGAGTATGATTATGAGTATGAGTATGAGTATGAGTATGAGTATGAGTATGAGTATGAGTATGAGTATGAGTATGAGTTTAAGTATGAGTATGAGTATGAGTATGTGCATGAGTATGAGTATGTGTATGAGTATGAGTATGAGTATGAGTTTAAGTGTGAGTATGAGTATGAGTATGAATATGAGTATAAGTATTAGTATTAGTATGAGTATGAGTACGAGTATTAGTATGAGTATGAGTATGAGTATGAGTTTAAGTATGGTATGAGTATGAGTATGTGCATGAGTATGAGTATGTGTATGAGTATGAGTATGAGTATGAGTATAAGTATTAGTATGAGTATGAGTTTAAGTATGAGTATGAGTATGAGTATAAGTATGAGTATGAGTATGAGTACGAGTATTAGTGTGAGTATGAGTATGAGTATGAGTATGTGTATGAGTATGAGTATGAGTATGAGTATGAGTATGAGTATGATTATGAGTATGAGTATGAGTATGAGTATGAGTATGAGTATGAGTATGAGTATGAGTATGAGAATGAGTATGAGTATGAGTATGAGTATGAGTATGAGTATGAGTATGAGTATGAGTATGAGTATGAGTATGAGTATGAGTATGAGTATAAGTATTAGTATGAGTATGAGTAGGAGTACGAGTAGGAGTACGAGTATGCGTATGAGTATGAGTATGAGTATGAGTATGAGTATGAGTGTGAGTGTGAGTGCGAATGTGAGTATGAGCATGTGTATGAGTATGAGTATGAGTATGACTATGAGTATGAGTATGAGTATGAGCATGAGCATGAGCATGAGCATGAGCGTGAGCGTGAGAATAAGCATGAGTATGAGTATGAGTGTGAGTATGAGAATGAGTATTAGTATGAGTATGAGTATGAGTTTGAGTATGAGTATGAGTATGAGTATGAGTATGAGTATGAGTATGAGTATGAGTATGAGTATGAGTATGAGTATGAGTATGAGTATGAGTATGAGTATGAGTATGAGTATGAGTATGAGTATGAGTATAAGTATGAGTATGAGTATGAGTATGAGTATGAGTATGAGTATGAGTATGAGTATGAGTATGAGTATGAGTATGAGTATGAGTATGAGTATGAGTATAAGTATTAGTATGAGTATGAGTACGAGTATTAGTATGAGTATGAGTATGAGTATGAGTTTAAGTGTGAGTATGAGTATGAGCATGAGTATGAGTATGAGTATGAGTATGAGTATGAGTATAAGTATTAGTATGAGTATGAGTACGAGTATTAGTATGAGTATGAGTATGAGTTAAAGTATGAGTATGAGTATGAGTATGTGCATGAGTATGAGTATGTGTATGAGTATGTGTATGAGTATGAGTATGTGTATGAGTATGAGTATGAGTATGAGTATGAGTATGAGTATGAGTATAAGTATGGGAATGAGTATGAGTGTGAGTATGAGAATGAGTATGAGAATGTGTATGAGTATGAGTATGAGTATGAGTATGGGTATGAGTATGAGTATAAGTATGAGAATGAGTATGAGTGTGAGTATGAGAATGAGTATGAGTATGTGTATGAGTATGAGTATGAGTATCAGTATGAGTATGAGTATGAGTATGAGTATAAGTATGAATATGAGTATGAGTATGAGTATGAGTATGAGTATGAGCATGAGCATGAGCATGAGCGTGAGCGTGAGAATAAGCATGAGTATGAGTTTAACTATGAGTATGAGTACGAGTATGCGTATGAGTATGAGCATGAGCATGAGCATGAGCATGAGCGTGAGCATGAGAATAAGCATGAGTATGAGTTTAACTATGAGTATGAGTACGAGTATGCGTATGAGTATGAGCATGAGCATGAGCATGAGCATGAGCGTGAGCGTGAGAATAAGCATGAGTATGAGTTTAACTATGAGTATGAGTACGAGTATGCGTATGAATATGAGTATGAGTATGAGTATGAGTATGAGTATGGGTATGAGTATGAGTATGAGTATGAGTATAAGAATGAGCATGAGCTGAAGTATGAGTATGAGTATGAGTATGAGTATGAGTATAAGTATGAGTATGAGTATGAGTATGAGTATGAGTATGAGTATGAGTATGAGTATAAGTATTAGTATGAGTATGAGTACGAATATTAGTATGAGTATGAGTATGAGTATGAGTTTAAGTGTGAGTATGAGTATGAGCATGAGTATGAGTATGAGTATGAGTATGAGTATGAGTATAAGTATTAGTATGAGTATGAGTATGAGTTAAAGTATGAGTATGAGTTAAAGTATGAGTATGAGTATGAGTATGTGCATGAGTATGAGTATATGTATGAGTATGAGTATGAGTATGAGTATGTGTATGAGTATGAGTATGAGTATGAGTATGAGTATGAGTATGAGTATAAGTATGAGAATGAGTATGAGTGTGAGTATGAGAATGAGTATGAGTATGTGTATGAGTATGAGTATGATTATGAGTATGAGTATGAGTATGAGTATGAGTATGAGTATGAGTATGAGTATGAGTATGAGTTTAAGTATGAGTATGAGTATGAGTATGTGCATGAGTATGAGTATGTGTATGAGTATGAGTATGAGTATGAGTTTAAGTGTGAGTATGAGTATGAGTATGAATATGAGTATAAGTATTAGTATTAGTATGAGTATGAGTACGAGTATTAGTATGAGTATGAGTATGAGTATGAGTTTAAGTATGGTATGAGTATGAGTATGTGCATGAGTATGAGTATGTGTATGATTATGAGTATGAGTATGAGTATGAGTATGAGTATGAGTATGAGTATGAGTATAAGTATGAGAATGAGTATGAGTGTGAGTATGAGAATGAGTATGAGTATGTGTATGAGTATGAGTATGAGTATGAGTATGAGTATGAGTATGAGTGTGAGTGTGAGTATGAGTATGAGTATGAGTATGAGTATGAGTATGAGTATGAGTATGAATATGAGTATGAGTATGAGTATGAGTATGAGTATGAGTATGAGTATGAGTATGAGTATGAGTATGAGTATGAGTATGAGTATGAGTATGAGTATAAGTATTAGTATGAGTATGAGTAGGAGTACGAGTAGGAGTACGAGTATGCGTATGAGTATGAGTATGAGTATGAGTATGAGTATGAGTATGAGTATGAGTGTGAGTGTGAGTGCGAATGTGAGTATGAGCATGTGTATGAGTATGAGTATGAGTATGACTATGAGTATGAGTATGAGTATGAGCATGAGCATGAGCATGAGCATGAGCGTGAGCGTGAGAATAAGCATGAGTATGAGTTTAACTATGAGTATGAGTACGAGTATGCGTATGATTATGAGCATGAGCATGAGCATGAGCATGAGCGTGAGCGTGAGAATAAGCATGAGTATGAGTTTAACTATGAGTATGAGTACGAGTATGCGTATGAATATGAGTATGAGTATGAGTATGTGTATGAGTATGGGTATGAGTATGAGTATGAGTATGAGTATAAGAATGAGCATGAGCTGAAGTATGAGTATGAGTATGATTATGAGTATGAGTATGAGTATGAGTATAAGTATGAGTATGAGTATGAGTATGAGTATGAGTATAAGTATTAGTATGAGTATGAGTACGAGTATTAGTATGAGTATGAGTATGAGTATGAGTATGAGTATGAGTATGAGTTTAAGTATGAGTATGAGTATGAGTATGTGCATGAGTATGAGTATGTGTATGAGTATGAGTATGAGTATGAGTATGTGTATGAGTATGAGTTTGAGTATGAGTATGAGTATGAGTATGAGTATGAGTATGAGTATGAGTATGAGTATGAGTATGAGTATGAGTTTAACTATGAGTATGAGTACGAGTATGCGTATGAATATGAGTATGAGTATGAGTATGAGTATGAGTATGAGTATGAGTATGAGTATGAGTATGAGTATGAGTATAAGTATGAGTATGAGTATGAGTATGAGTATGAGTATGAGTATGAGTATAAGTATAAGTATGAGTATGAGTATGAGTATGAGTATGAGTATGAGTATGTGCATGAGTATGAGTATGTGTATGAGTATGAGTATGAGTATGAGTATGAGTATGAGTATGAGTATGTGTATGAGTATGAGTATGAGTATGAGTGTGAGTGTGAGTGCGAATGTGAGTATGACCATGTGTATGAGTATGAGTATGAGTATGAGTATGTGTATGAGTATGAGTATGAGTATGAGTATGAGTATGAGTATGAGTATGAGTACGAGTATGAGTATGAGTATGAGTATGTGCATGAGTATGAGTATGTGTATGAGTATGAGTATGAGTATGAGTATGAGTATGAGTATGAGTATGTGTATGAGTATGAGTATGAGTATGAGTATGAGTATGAGTATGAGTATGAGTATGAGTATGAGTATGAGTATAAGTATGAGAATGAGTATGAGTGTGAGTATGAGAATGAGTATTAGTATGAGTATGAGTATGAGTTTGAGTATGAGTATGAGTATGAGTATGAGTATGAGTATGAGCATGAGCATGAGCATGAGCGTGAGCGTGAGAATAAGCATGAGTATGAGTTTAACTATGAGTATGAGTACGAATATGCGTATGAATATGAGTATGAGTATGAGTATGAGTATGAGTATGAGTATGAGTATGAGTATGAGTATGAGTATGAGTATAAGTATGAGTATGAGTATGAGTATGAGTATGAGTATGAGTATGAGTATGAGTATGAGTATGAGTATGAGTATGAGTTTAACTATGAGTATGAGTACGAGTATGCGTATGAATATGAGTATGAGTATGAGTATGAGTATGAGTATGAGTATGAGTATGAGTATGAGTATGAGTATGAGTATAAGTATGAGTATGAGTATGAGTATGAGTATGAGTATGAGTATGAGTATAAGTATAAGTATGAGTATGAGTATGAGTATGAGTATGAGTATGAGTATGTGCATGAGTATGAGTATGTGTATGAGTATGAGTATGAGTATGAGTATGAGTATGAGTATGAGTATGTGTATGAGTATGAGTATGAGTATGAGTGTGAGTATGAGTATGAGTATGTGTATGAGTATGAGTTTGAGTATGAGTATGAGTATGAGTATGAGTATGAGTATGAGTATGAGTATGAGTATGAGTATGAGTATGAGTTTAACTATGAGTATGAGTACGAGTATGCGTATGAATATGAGTATGAGTATGAGTATGAGTATGAGTATGAGTATGAGTATGAGTATGAGTATGAGTATGAGTATAAGTATGAGTATGAGTATGAGTATGAGTATGAGTATGAGTATGAGTATGAGTATGAGTATGAGTATGAGTATGAGTTTAACTATGAGTATGAGTACGAGTATGCGTATGAATATGAGTATGAGTATGAGTATGAGTATGAGTATGAGTATGAGTATGAGTATGAGTATGAGTATGAGTATAAGTATGAGTATGAGTATGAGTATGAGTATGAGTATGAGTATGAGTATAAGTATAAGTATGAGTATGAGTATGAGTATGAGTATGAGTATGAGTATGTGCATGAGTATGAGTATGTGTATGAGTATGAGTATGAGTATGAGTATGAGTATGAGTATGAGTATGTGTATGAGTATGAGTATGAGTATGAGTGTGAGTGTGAGTGCGAATGTGAGTATGAGCATGTGTATGAGTATGAGTATGAGTATGAGTATGTGTATGAGTATGAGTATGAGTATGAGTATGAGTATAAGTATTAGTATGAGTATGAGTACGAGTATTAGTATGAGTATGAGTATGAGTATGAGTATGAGTATGAGTATGAGTATGAGTTTAAGTATGAGTATGAGTATGAGTATGTGCACGAGTATGAGTATGTGTATGAGTATGAGTATGAGTATGAGTATGAGTATGAGTATGAGTATAAGTATGAGAATGAGTATGAGTGTGAGTATGAGAATGAGTATTAGTATGAGTATGAGTATGAGTTTGAGTATGAGTATGAGTATGAGTATGAGTATGAGTATGAGCATGAGCATGAGCATGAGCGTGAGCGTGAGAATAAGCATGAGTATGAGTTTAACTATGAGTATGAGTACGAATATGCGTATGAATATGAGTATGAGTATGAGTATGAGTATGGGTATGAGTATGAGTATGAGTATGAGTATAAGAATGAGCATGAGCATGAGTATGAGTATGAGTATGAGTATGAGTATGAGTATAAGTATGAGTATGAGTATGAGTATGAGTATGAGTATAAGTATTAGTATGAGTATGAGTACGAGTATTAGTATGAGTATGAGTATGAGTATGAGTATGAGTATGAGTTTAAGTATGAGTATGAGTATGAGTATGTGCATGAGTATGAGTATGTGTATGAGTATGAGTATGAGTATGAGTAAGAGTATGAGTATGAGTATGAGTATAAGTATGAGAATGAGTATGAGTGTGAGTATGAGAATGAGTATTAGTATGAGTATGAGTATGAGTTTGAGTATGAGTATGAGTATGAGTATGAGTATGAGTATGAGTATGAGTATGAGTATGAGTATGAGTATGAGTATGAGTATGAGTATGAGTATGAGTATGAGTATGAGTATGAGTATGAGTATGAGTATGAGTATGAGTATGAGTATAAGTATGAGTATGAGTATGAGTATGAGTATGAGTATGAGTATGAGTATGAGTATGAGTATGAGTATGAGTATGAGTATGAGTATGAGTATGAGTATAAGTATTAGTATGAGTATGAGTACGAGTATTAGTATGAGTATGAGTATGAGTATGAGTTTAAGTGTGAGTATGAGTATGAGCATGAGTATGAGTATGAGTATGAGTATGAGTATGAGTATAAGTATTAGTATGAGTATGAGTACGAGTATTAGTATGAGTATGAGTATAAGTTAAAGTATGAGTATGAGTATGAGTATGAGTATGTGCATGAGTATGAGTATGTGTATGAGTATGTGTATGAGTATGAGTATGTGTATGAGTATGAGTATGAGTATGAGTATGAGTATGAGTATGAGTATAAGTATGGGAATGAGTATGAGTGTGAGTATGAGAATGAGTATGAGTATGTGTATGAGTATGAGTATGAGTATGAGTATGGGTATGAGTATGAGTATAAGTATGAGAATGAGTATGAGTGTGAGTATGAGAATGAGTATGAGTATGTGTATGAGTATGAGTATGAGTATCAGTATGAGTATGAGTATGAGTATGAGTATAAGTATGAATATGAGTATGAGTATGAGTATGAGTATGAGTATGAGCATGAGCATGAGCACGAGCGTGAGCGTGAGAATAAGCATGAGTATGAGTTTAACTATGAGTATGAGTACGAGTATGCGTATGAGTATGAGCATGAGCATGAGCATGAGCATGAGCGTGAGCGTGAGAATAAGCATGAGTATGAGTTTAACTATGAGTATGAGTACGAGTATGCGTATGAGTATGAGCATGAGCATGAGCATGAGCATGAGCGTGAGCGTGAGAATAAGCATGAGTATGAGTTTAACTATGAGTATGAGTACGAGTATGCGTATGAATATGAGTATGAGTATGAGTATGAGTATGAGTATGGGTATGAGTATGAGTATGAGTATGAGTATAAGAATGAGCATGAGCTGAAGTATGAGTATGAGTATGAGTATGAGTATGAGTATAAGTATGAGTATGAGTATGAGTATGAGTATGAGTATGAGTATGAGTATGAGTATAAGTATTAGTATGAGTATGAGTACGAATATTAGTATGAGTATGAGTATGAGTATGAGTTTAAGTGTGAGTATGAGTATGAGCATGAGTATGAGTATGAGTATGAGTATGAGTATAAGTATTAGTATGAGTATGAGTATGAGTTAAAGTATGAGTATGAGTTAAAGTATGAGTATGAGTATGAGTATGTGCATGAGTATGAGTATATGTATGAGTATGAGTATGAGTATGAGTATGTGTATGAGTATGAGTATGAGTATGAGTATGAGTATGAGTATGAGTATGAGTATAAGTATAAGTATGAGTATGAGTATGAGTATGAGTATGAGTATGAGTATGTGCATGAGTATGAGTATGTGTATGAGTATGAGTATGAGTATGAGTATGAGTATGAGTATGAGTATGTGTATGAGTATGAGTATGAGTATGAGTGTGAGTATGAGTATGAGTATGTGTATGAGTATGAGTTTGAGTATGAGTATGAGTATGAGTATGAGTATGAGTATGAGTATGAGTATGAGTATGAGTATGAGTATGAGTTTAACTATGAGTATGAGTACGAGTATGCGTATGAATATGAGTATGAGTATGAGTATGAGTATGAGTATGAGTATGAGTATGAGTATGAGTATGAGTATGAGTATGAGTACGAGTATGAGTATGAGTATGAGTATGTGCATGAGTATGAGTATGTGTATGAGTATGAGTATGAGTATGAGTATGAGTATGAGTATGAGTATGTGTATGAGTATGAGTATGAGTATGAGTATGAGTATGAGTATGAGTATGAGTATGAGTATGAGTATGAGTATGAGTATGAGTTAGAGTATGAGTATGTGTATGAGTATGAGTATGAGTATGAGTATGAGTATGAGTGTGAGTGTGAGTGCGAATGTGAGTATGAGCATGTGTATGAGTATGAGTATGAGTATGACTATGAGTATGAGTATGAGTATGAGCATGAGCATGAGCATGAGCATGAGCGTGAGCGTGAGAATAAGCATGAGTATGAGTTTAACTATGAGTATGAGTACGAGTATGCGTATGAATATGAGTATGAGTATGAGTATGAGTATGGGTATGAGTATGAGTATGAGTATGAGTATGAGTATAAGAATGAGCATGAGCATAAGTATGAGTATGAGTATGAGTATGAGTATGAGTATGAGTATGAGTATAAGTATGAGTATGAGTATGAGTATGAGTATGAGTATAAGTATTAGTATGAGTATGAGTACGAGTATGAGTATGAGTATGAGTATGAGTATGAGTATGAGTATGAGTATAAGTATTAGTATGAGTATGAGTACGAGTATTAGTATGAGTATGAGTATGAGTATGAGTTTAAGTGTGAGTATGAGTATGAGCATGAGTATGAGTATGAGTATGAGTATGAGTATAAGTATTAGTATGAGTATGAGTACGAGTATTAGTATGAGTATGAGTATGAGTATGAGTTAAAGTATGAGTATGAGTATGAGTATGTGCATGAGTATGAGTATGTGTATGAGTATGAGTATGAGTATGAGTATGTGTATGAGTATGAGTATGAGTATGAGTATGAGTATGAGTATAAGTATGGGAATGAGTATGAGTGTGAGTATGAGAATGAGTATGAGTATGTGTATGAGTATGAGTATGAGTATGGGTATGAGTATGAGTATAAGTATGAGAATGAGTATGAGTGTGAGTATGAGAATGAGTATGAGTATGAGTATGAGTATGAGTATGAGTATGAGTATAAGTATTAGTATGAGTATGAGTAGGAGTACGAGTAGGAGTACGAGTATGCGTATGAGTATGAGTATGAGTATGAGTATGAGTATGAGTGTGAGTGTGAGTGCGAATGTGAGTATGAGCATGTGTATGAGTATGAGTATGAGTATGACTATGAGTATGAGTATGAGTATGAGCATGAGCATGAGCATGAGCATGAGCGTGAGCTTGAGAATAAGCATGAGTATGAGTTTAACTATGAGTATGAGTACGAGTATGCGTATGAGTATGAGCATGAGCATGAGCATGAGCATGAGCGTGAGCGTGAGAATAAGCATGAGTATGAGTTTAACTATGAGTATGAGTACGAGTATGCGTATGAATATGAGTATGAGTATGAGTATGTGTATGAGTATGGGTATGAGTATGAGTATGAGTATGAGTATAAGAATGAGCTTGAGCTGAAGTATGAGTATGAGTATGATTATGAGTATGAGTATGAGTATGAGTATAAGTATGAGTATGAGTATGAGTATGAGTATGAGTATGAGTATGAGTATAAGTATTAGTATGAGTATGAGTACGAGTATTAGTATGAGTATGTGTATGAGTATGGGTATGAGTATGAGTATGAGTATGAGTATAAGAATGAGCATGAGCTGAAGTATGAGTATGAGTATGATTATGAGTATGAGTATGAGTATGAGTATAAGTATGAGTATGAGTATGAGTATGAGTATGAGTATAAGTATTAGTATGAGTATGAGTACGAGTATTAGTATGAGTATGAGTATGAGTATGAGTATGAGTATGAGTATGAGTTTAAGTATGAGTATGAGTATGAGTATGTGCATGAGTATGAGTATGTGTATGAGTATGAGTATGAGTATGAGTATGAGTATGAGTATGAGTATGATTCTGTGTATGAGTATAAGTATGAGAATGAGTATGAGTGTGAGTATGAGAATGAGTATGAGTATGTGTATGAGTATGAGTTTGAGTATGAGTATGAGTATGAGTATGAGTATGAGTATGAGTATGAGTATGAGTATGAGTATGAGTTTAACTATGAGTATGAGTACGAGTATGCGTATGAATATGAGTATGAGTATGAGTATGAGTATGAGTATGAGTATGAGTATGAGTATGAGTATGAGTATAAGTATGAGTATGAGTATGAGTATGAGTATGAGTATGAGTATGAGTATAAGTATGAGTATGAGTATGAGTATGAGTATGAGTATGAGTATGAGTATGAGTATGAGTATGTGCATGTGTATGAGTATGAGTATGAGTATGAGTATGAGTATGAGTATGAGTACGAGTATGAGTATGAGTATGAGTATGTGCATGAGTATGAGTATGTGTATGAGTATGAGTATGAGTATGTGCATGAGTATGAGTATGTGTATGAGTATGAGTATGAGTATGAGTATGAGTATGAGTATGAGTATGATTCTGTGTATGAGTATAAGTATGAGAATGAGTATGAGTGTGAGTATGAGAATGAGTATGAGTATGTGTATGAGTATGAGTTTGAGTATGAGTATGAGTATGAGTATGAGTATGAGTATGAGTATGAGTATGAGTATGAGTATGAGTATGAGTTTAACTATGAGTATGAGTACGAGTATGCGTATGAATATGAGTATGAGTATGAGTATGAGTATGAGTATGAGTATGAGTATGAGTATGAGTATGAGTATAAGTATGAGTATGAGTATGAGTATGAGTATGAGTATGAGTATGAGTATAAGTATGAGTATGAGTATGAGTATGAGTATGAGTATGAGTATGAGTATGAGTATGAGTATGTGCATGAGTATGAGTATGTGTATGAGTATGAGTATGAGTATGAGTATGAGTATGAGTATGAGTATGAGTATGTGTATGAGTATGAGTATGAGTATGAGTATGAGTATGAGTATGAGTATGAGTATGAGTATGAGTATGAGTATGAGTATGAGTTAGAGTATGAGTATGTGTATGAGTATGAGTATGAGTATGAGTATGAGTATGAGTATGAGTGTGAGTGTGAGTGCGAATGTGAGTATGAGCATGTGTATGAGTATGAGTATGAGTATGACTATGAGTATGAGTATGAGTATGAGCATGAGCATGAGCATGAGCATGAGCGTGAGCGTGAGAATAAGCATGAGTATGAGTTTAACTATGAGTATGAGTACGAGTATGCGTATGAATATGAGTATGAGTATGAGTATGAGTATGGGTATGAGTATGAGTATGAGTATGAGTATAAGAATGAGCATGAGCATAAGTATGAGTATGAGTATGAGTATGAGTATGAGTATGAGTATAAGTATGAGTATGAGTATGAGTATGAGTATGAGTATAAGTATTAGTATGTGTATGAGTACGAGTATGAGTACGAGTATGAGTATGAGTATGAGTATGAGTATGAGTATAAGTATTAGTATGAGTATGAGTACGAGTATTAGTATGAGTATGAGTATGAGTATGAGTTTAAGTGTGAGTATGAGTATGAGCATGAGTATGAGTATGAGTATGAGTATGAGTATAAGTATTAGTATGAGTATGAGTACGAGTATTAGTATGAGTATGAGTATGAGTATGAGTATGAGTTAAAGTATGAGTATGAGTATGAGTATGTGCATGAGTATGAGTATGTGTATGAGTATGAGTATGAGTATGAGTATGTGTATGAGTATGAGTATGAGTATGGGTATGAGTATGAGTATAAGTATGGGAATGAGTATGAGTGTGAGTATGAGAATGAGTATGAGTATGTGTATGAGTATGAGTATGAGTATGAGTATGGGTATGAGTATGAGTATAAGTATGAGAATGAGTATGAGTGTGAGTATGAGAATGAGTATGAGTATGTGTATGAGTATGAGTTTGAGTATGAGTATGAGTATGAGTATGAGTATGACTATGAGTATGAGTATGAGTATGAGTATGAGTATGAGTATGAGTGTGAGTGTGAGTGCGAATGTGAGTATGAGCATGTGTATGAGTATGAGTATGAGTATGAGTATGTGTATGAGTATGAGTATGAGTATGAGTATGAGTATGAGTATGAGTACGAGTATGAGTATGAGTATGAGTATGTGCATGAGTATGAGTATGTGTATGAGTATGAGTATGAGTATGAGTATGAGTATGAGTATGAGTATGTGTATGAGTATGAGTATGAGTATGAGTATGAGTATGAGTATGAGTATGAGTATGAGTATGAGTATGAGTATGAGTATGAGTATGAGTTAGAGTATGAGTATGTGTATGTGTATGAGTATGAGTATGAGTATGAGTATGAGTATGAGTATGAGTGTGAGTGTGAGTGCGAATGTGAGTATGAGCATGTGTATGAGTATGAGTATGAGTATGACTATGAGTATGAGTATGAGTATGAGCATGAGCATGAGCATGAGCATGAGCGTGAGCGTGAGAATAAGCATGAGTATGAGTTTAACTATGAGTATGAGTACGAGTATGCGTATGAATATGAGTATGAGTATGAGTATGAGTATGGGTATGAGTATGAGTATGAGTATGAGTATGAGTATAAGAATGAGCATGAGCATAAGTATGAGTATGAGTATGAGTATGAGTATGAGTATGAGTATGAGTATGAGTATAAGTATGAGTATGAGTATGAGGATGAGTATGAGTATAAGTATTAGTATGAGTATGAGTACGAGTATGAGTATGAGTATGAGTATGAGTATGAGTATGAGTATGAGTATGAGTATAAGTATTAGTATGAGTATGAGTACGAGTATTGGTATGAGTATGAGTATGAGTATGAGTTTAAGTGTGAGTATGAGTATGAGCATGAGCATGAGTATGAGTATGAGTATGAGTATAAGTATTAGTATGAGTATGAGTACGAGTATTAGTATGAGTATGAGTATGAGTATGAGTTAAAGTATGAGTATGAGTATGAGTATGTGCATGAGTATGAGTATGTGTATGAGTATGAGTATGAGTATGAGTATGTGTATGAGTATGAGTATGAGTATGAGTATGAGTATGAGTATAAGTATGGGAATGAGTATGAGTGTGAGTATGAGAATGAGTATGAGTATGTGTATGAGTATGAGTATGAGTATGAGTATGGGTATGAGTATGAGTATAAGTATGAGAATGAGTATGAGTGTGAGTATGAGAATGAGTATGAGTATGTGTATGAGTATGAGTTTGAGTATGAGTATGAGTATGAGTATGAGTATGAGTATGACTATGAGTATGAGTATGAGTATGAGTATAAGTATTAGTATTAGTATTAGTATGAGTACGAGTATTAGTATGAGTATGAGTATGAGAATGAGTATGAGTATGAGTATGAGTAAGAGTATGAGTATGAGTATGAGTGTGAGTATGAGTATGAGTATGAGTTTGAGTATGAGTATGAGTATGAGTATGAGTATGAGTATGAGTATGAGTATGAGTATGAGTATGAGTATGAGTTTAAGTATGAGTATGAGTTTAAGTATGAGTATGAGTATGAGTATGAGTATGAGTATAAGTATTAGTATGAGTATGAGTACGAGTATTAGTATGAGTATGAGTATGAGTATGAGTTTAAGTATGAGTATGAGTATGAGTATGAGTATTAGTATGAGTATGTGCATGAGTATGAGTATGTGTATGAGTATGAGTATGAGTATGAGTATGAGTATGAGTATAAGTATGAGTATGAGTATGAGTATGAGTATGAGTATGAGTATGAGTATGAGTATAAGTATTCGTATGAGTATGAGTACGAATATTAGTATGAGTATGAGTATGAGTATGAGTTTAAGTGTGAGTATGAGTATGAGCATGAGTATGAGTATGAGTATGAGTATGAGTATGAGTATAAGTATTAGTATGAGTATGAGTATGAGTTAAAGTATGAGTATGAGTATGAGTATGTGCATGAGTATGAGTATGTGTATGAGTATGAGTATGAGTATGAGTATGTGTATGAGTATGAGTATGAGTATGAGTATGAGTATGAGTATGAGTATGAGTATAAGTATGAGAATGAGTATGAGTGTGAGTATGAGAATGAGTATGAGTATGTGTATGAGTATGAGTATGATTATGAGTATGAGTATGAGTATGAGTATGAGTATGAGTATGAGTATGAGTATGAGTATGAGTTTAAGTATGAGTATGAGTATGAGTATGTGCATGAGTATGAGTATGTGTATGAGTATGAGTATGAGTATGAGTTTAAGTGTGAGTATGAGTATGAGTATGAATATGAGTATAAGTATTAGTATTAGTATGAGTGTGAGTACGAGTATTAGTATGAGTATGAGTATGAGTATGAGTTTAAGTATGGTATGAGTATGAGTATGTGCATGAGTATGAGTATGTGTATGATTATGAGTATGAGTATGAGTATGAGTATGAGTATGAGTATGAGTATGAGTATAAGTATGAGAATGAGTATGAGTGTGAGTATGAGAATGAGTATGAGTATGTGTATGAGTATGAGTATGAGTATGAGTATGAGTATGAGTATGAGTGTGAGTATGAGTATGAGTATGAGTATGAGTATGAGTATGAGTATGAGTATGAGTATGAGTATGAGTATGAGTATGAGTATGAGTATGAGTTTAAGTGTGAGTATGAGTATGAGCATGAGTATGAGTATGAGTATGAGTATGAGTATGAGTATAAGTATTAGTATGAGTATGAGTATGAGTTAAAGTATGAGTATGAGTATGAGTATGTGCATGAGTATGAGTATGTGTATGAGTATGAGTATGAGTATGAGTATGTGTATGAGTATGAGTATGAGTATGAGTATGAGTATGAGTATGAGTATGAGTATAAGTATGAGAATGAGTATGAGTGTGAGTATGAGAATGAGTATGAGTATGTGTATGAGTATGAGTATGATTATGAGTATGAGTATGAGTATGAGTATGAGTATGAGTATGAGTATGAGTATGAGTATGAGTATGAGTATGAGTTTAAGTATGAGTATGAGTATGAGTATGTGCATGAGTATGAGTATGTGTATGAGTATGAGTATGAGTATGAGTTTAAGTGTGAGTATGAGTATGAGTATGAATATGAGTATAAGTATTAGTATTAGTATGAGTGTGAGTACGAGTATTAGTATGAGTATGAGTATGAGTATGAGTTTAAGTATGGTATGAGTATGAGTATGTGCATGAGTATGAGTATGTGTATGATTATGAGTATGAGTATGAGTATGAGTATGAGTATGAGTATGAGTATGAGTATAAGTATGAGAATGAGTATGAGTGTGAGTATGAGAATGAGTATGAGTATGTGTATGAGTATGAGTATGAGTATGAGTATGAGTATGAGTGTGAGTATGAGTATGAGTATGAGTATGAGTATGAGTATGAGTATGAGTATGAGTATGAGTATGAGTATGAGTATGAGTATGAGTATGAGTATGAGTATGAGTATGAGTATGAGTATGAGTATGAGTATGAGTATGAGTATGAGTATGAGTATAAGTATTAGTATGAGTATGAGTAGGAGTACGAGTAGGAGTACGAGTATGCGTATGAGTATGAGTATGAGTATGAGTATGAGTATGAGTATGAGTGTGAGTGTGAGTGCGAATGTGAGTATGAGCATGTGTATGAGTATGAGTATGAGTATGACTATGAGTATGAGTATGAGTATGAGCATGAGCATGAGCATGAGCATGAGCGTGAGCGTGAGAATAAGCATGAGTATGAGTTTAACTATGAGTATGAGTACGAGTATGCGTATGAGTATGAGCATGAGCATGAGCATGAGCATGAGCGTGAGCGTGAGAATAAGCATGAGTATGAGTTTAACTATGAGTATGAGTACGAGTATGCGTATGAATATGAGTATGAGTATGAGTATGTGTATGAGTATGGGTATGAGTATGAGTATGAGTATGAGTATAAGAATGAGCATGAGCTGAAGTATGAGTATGAGTATGATTATGAGTATGAGTATGAGTATGAGTATAAGTATGAGTATGAGTATGAGTATGAGTATGAGTATAAGTATTAGTATGAGTATGAGTACGAGTATTAGTATGAGTATGAGTATGAGTATGAGTATGAGTATGAGTATGAGTTTAAGTATGAGTATGAGTATGAGTATGTGCATGAGTATGAGTATGTGTATGAATATGAGTATGAGTATGAGTATGAGTATGAGTATGATTCTGTGTATGAGTATAAGTATGAGAATGAGTATGAGTGTGAGTATGAGAATGTGTATGAGTATGTGTATGAGTATGAGTTTGAGTATGAGTATGAGTATGAGTATGAGTATGAGTATGAGTATGAGTATGAGTATGAGTATGAGTATGAGTATGAGTATAAGTATGAGTATGAGTATGAGTATGAGTATGAGTATGAGTATGAGTATAAGTATTAGTATGAGTATGAGTACGAGTATTAGTATGAGTATGAGTATGAGTATGAGTTTAAGTGTGAGTATGAGTATGTGTATGAGTATGAGTATGAGTATAAGTATTAGTATGAGTATGAGTAGGAGTACGAGTAGGAGTACGAGTATGCGTATGAGTATGAGTATGAGTATGAGTATGAGTATGAGTATGAGTATGAGTGTGAGTGTGAGTGCGAATGTGAGTATGAGCATGTGTATGAGTATGAGTATGAGTATGACTATGAGTATGAGTATGAGTATGAGCATGAGCATGAGCATGAGCATGAGCGTGAGCGTGAGAATAAGCATGAGTATGAGTTTAACTATGAGTATGAGTACGAGTATGCGTATGAGTATGAGCATGAGCATGAGCATGAGCATGAGCGTGAGCGTGAGAATAAGCATGAGTATGAGTTTAACTATGAGTATGAGTACGAGTATGCGTATGAATATGAGTATGAGTATGAGTATGAGTATGAGTATGGGTATGAGTATGAGTATGAGTATGAGTATAAGAATGAGCATGAGCTGAAGTATGAGTATGAGTATGATTATGAGTATGAGTATGAGTATGAGTATAAGTATGAGTATGAGTATGAGTATGAGTATGAGTATAAGTATTAGTATGAGTATGAGTACGAGTATTAGTATGAGTATGAGTATGAGTATGAGTATGAGTATGAGTATGAGTTTAAGTATGAGTATGAGTATGAGTATGTGCATGAGTATGAGTATGTGTATGAGTATGAGTATGAGTATGAGTATGAGTATGAGTATGATTCTGTGTATGAGTATAAGTTTGAGTATGAGTATGAGTATGAGTGTGAGTATGAGTATGAGTATGAGTATGAGTATGAGTATGAGTATGAGTATGAGTATGAGTATGAGTATGAGTATGAGTATGAGTATGAGTTTAAGTGTGAGTATGAGTATGAGCATGAGTATGAGTATGAGTATGAGTATGAGTATGAGTATAAGTATTAGTATGAGTATGAGTATGAGTTAAAGTATGAGTATGAGTATGAGTATGTGCATGAGTATGAGTATGTGTATGAGTATGAGTATGAGTATGAGTATGTGTATGAGTATGAGTATGAGTATGAGTATGAGTATGAGTATGAGTATGAGTATAAGTATGAGAATGAGTATGAGTGTGAGTATGAGAATGAGTATGAGTATGTGTATGAGTATGAGTATGATTATGAGTATGAGTATGAGTATGAGTATGAGTATGAGTATGAGTATGAGTATGAGTATGAGTATGAGTATGAGTTTAAGTATGAGTATGAGTATGAGTATGTGCATGAGTATGAGTATGTGTATGAGTATGAGTATGAGTATGAGTTTAAGTGTGAGTATGAGTATGAGTATGAATATGAGTATAAGTATTAGTATTAGTATGAGTGTGAGTACGAGTATTAGTATGAGTATGAGTATGAGTATGAGTTTAAGTATGGTATGAGTATGAGTATGTGCATGAGTATGAGTATGTGTATGATTATGAGTATGAGTATGAGTATGAGTATGAGTATGAGTATGAGTATGAGTATAAGTATGAGAATGAGTATGAGTGTGAGTATGAGAATGAGTATGAGTATGTGTATGAGTATGAGTATGAGTATGAGTATGAGTATGAGTGTGAGTATGAGTATGAGTATGAGTATGAGTATGAGTATGAGTATGAGTATGAGTATGAGTATGAGTATGAGTATGAGTATGAGTATGAGTATGAGTATGAGTATGAGTATGAGTATGAGTATGAGTATGAGTATGAGTATGAGTATGAGTATGAGTATGAGTATAAGTATTAGTATGAGTATGAGTAGGAGTACGAGTAGGAGTACGAGTATGCGTATGAGTATGAGTATGAGTATGAGTATGAGTATGAGTATGAGTGTGAGTGTGAGTGCGAATGTGAGTATGAGCATGTGTATGAGTATGAGTATGAGTATGACTATGAGTATGAGTATGAGTATGAGCATGAGCATGAGCATGAGCATGAGCGTGAGCGTGAGAATAAGCATGAGTATGAGTTTAACTATGAGTATGAGTACGAGTATGCGTATGAGTATGAGCATGAGCATGAGCATGAGCATGAGCGTGAGCGTGAGAATAAGCATGAGTATGAGTTTAACTATGAGTATGAGTACGAGTATGCGTATGAATATGAGTATGAGTATGAGTATGTGTATGAGTATGGGTATGAGTATGAGTATGAGTATGAGTATAAGAATGAGCATGAGCTGAAGTATGAGTATGAGTATGATTATGAGTATGAGTATGAGTATGAGTATAAGTATGAGTATGAGTATGAGTATGAGTATGAGTATAAGTATTAGTATGAGTATGAGTACGAGTATTAGTATGAGTATGAGTATGAGTATGAGTATGAGTATGAGTATGAGTTTAAGTATGAGTATGAGTATGAGTATGTGCATGAGTATGAGTATGTGTATGAATATGAGTATGAGTATGAGTATGAGTATGAGTATGATTCTGTGTATGAGAATAAGTATGAGAATGAGTATGAGTGTGAGTATGAGAATGTGTATGAGTATGTGTATGAGTATGAGTTTGAGTATGAGTATGAGTATGAGTATGAGTATGAGTATGAGTATGAGTATGAGTATGAGTATGAGTATGAGTATGAGTATAAGTATGAGTATGAGTATGAGTATGAGTATGAGTATGAGTATGAGTATAAGTATTAGTATGAGTATGAGTACGAGTATTAGTATGAGTATGAGTATGAGTATGAGTTTAAGTGTGAGTATGAGTATGTGTATGAGTATGAGTATGAGTATAAGTATTAGTATGAGTATGAGTAGGAGTACGAGTAGGAGTACGAGTATGCGTATGAGTATGAGTATGAGTATGAGTATGAGTATGAGTATGAGTATGAGTGTGAGTGTGAGTGCGAATGTGAGTATGAGCATGTGTATGAGTATGAGTATGAGTATGACTATGAGTATGAGTATGAGTATGAGCATGAGCATGAGCATGAGCATGAGCGTGAGCGTGAGAATAAGCATGAGTATGAGTTTAACTATGAGTATGAGTACGAGTATGCGTATGAGTATGAGCATGAGCATGAGCATGAGCATGAGCGTGAGCGTGAGAATAAGCATGAGTATGAGTTTAACTATGAGTATGAGTACGAGTATGCGTATGAATATGAGTATGAGTATGAGTATGAGTATGAGTATGGGTATGAGTATGAGTATGAGTATGAGTATAAGAATGAGCATGAGCTGAAGTATGAGTATGAGTATGATTATGAGTATGAGTATGAGTATGAGTATAAGTATGAGTATGAGTATGAGTATGAGTATGAGTATAAGTATTAGTATGAGTATGAGTACGAGTATTAGTATGAGTATGAGTATGAGTATGAGTATGAGTATGAGTATGAGTTTAAGTATGAGTATGAGTATGAGTATGTGCATGAGTATGAGTATGTGTATGAGTATGAGTATGAGTATGAGTATGAGTATGAGTATGATTCTGTGTATGAGTATAAGTTTGAGTATGAGTATGAGTATGAGTATGAGTATGAGTATGAGTATAAGTATGAGAATGAGTATGAGTGTGAGTATGAGAATGAGTATGAGTATGTGTATGAGTATGAGTATGATTATGAGTATGAGTATGAGTATGAGTATGAGTATGAGTATGAGTATGAGTATGAGTATGAGTATGAGTATGAGTATGAGTATGAGTATGAGTATGAGCATGAGTATGAGTATGAGTATGAGTATGAGTATGAGTATGTGCATGAGTATGAGTATGTGTATGAGTATGAGTATGAGTATGAGTATGTGTATGAGTATGAGTATGAGTATGAGTATGAGTATGAGTATGAGTATAAGTATGGGAATGAGTATGAGTGTGAGTATGAGAATGAGTATGAGTATGTGTATGAGTATGAGTATGAGTATGAGTATGAGTATGAGTATGGGTATGAGTATGAGTATAAGTATGAGTATGAGTATGAGTATGAGTATAAGTATTAGTATGAGTATGAGTACGAGTATTAGTATGAGTATGAGTATGAGTATGAGTATGAGTATGAGTATGAGTATGAGTTTAAGTATGAGTATGAGTATGAGTATGTGCATGAGTATGAGTATGTGTATGAGTATGAGTATGAGTATGAGTATGAGTATAAGTATGAGTATGAGTATGAGTACGAGTATTAGTATGAGTATGAGTATGAGTATGAGTATGTGTATGAGTATGAGTATGAGTATGAGTATGAGTATGAGTATGAGTATAAGTATGAGAATGAGTATGAGTGTGAGTATGAGAATGAGTATGAGTATGTGTATGAGTATGAGTATGAGTATGAGTATGAGTATGAGTATGATTATGAGTATGAGTATGAGTATGAGTATGAGTATGAGTATGAGTATGAGTATGAGTATGAGTATGAGAATGAGTATGAGTATGAGTATGAGTATGATTATGAGTATGAGTATGAGTATGAGTATGAGTATGAGTATGAGTATGAGTATGAGTATAAGTATTAGTATGAGTATGAGTAGGAGTACGAGTAGGAGTACGAGTATGCGTATGAGTATGAGTATGAGTATGCGTATGAGTATGAGTATGAGTGTGAGTGTGAGTGCGAATGTGAGTATGAGCATGTGTATGAGTATGAGTATGAGTATGACTGAGTATGAGTATGAGTATGAGCATGAGCATGAGCATGAGCATGAGCGTGAGCGTGAGAATAAGCATGAGTATGAGTTTAACTATGAGTATGAGTACGAGTATGCGTATGAATATGAGTATGAGTATGAGTATGAGTATGAGTATGAGTATGAGTATGAGTATGAGTATGAGTATAAGTATGAGTATGAGTATGAGTATGAGTATGAGTATGAGTATGAGTATGAGTATGAGTATGAGTATGAGTATGAGTATGAGTATAAGTATGAGTATGAGTATGAGTATGAGTATGAGTATGAGTATGAGTATGAGTATGAGTATGTGCATGAGTATGAGTATGTGTATGAGTATGAGTATGAGTATGAGTATGAGTATGAGTATGAGTATGAGTATGAGTATGAGTATGAGTATGAGTATGAGTATGAGTATGAGTATGAGTATGAGTATGAGTATGAGTATGAGTATGAGTATGAGTATGAGTATAAGTATTAGTATGAGTATGAGTAGGAGTACGAGTAGGAGTACGAGTATGCGTATGAGTATGAGTATGAGTATGAGTATGAGTATGAGTATGAGTGTGAGTGTGAGTGCGAATGTGAGTATGAGCATGTGTATGAGTATGAGTATGAGTATGACTATGAGTATGAGTATGAGTATGAGCATGAGCATGAGCATGAGCATGAGCGTGAGCGTGAGAATAAGCATGAGTATGAGTTTAACTATGAGTATGAGTACGAGTATGCGTATGAGTATGAGCATGAGCATGAGCATGAGCATGAGCGTGAGCGTGAGAATAAGCATGAGTATGAGTTTAACTATGAGTATGAGTACGAGTATGCGTATGAATATGAGTATGAGTATGAGTATGTGTATGAGTATGGGTATGAGTATGAGTATGAGTATGAGTATAAGAATGAGCATGAGCTGAAGTATGAGTATGAGTATGATTATGAGTATGAGTATGAGTATGAGTATAAGTATGAGTATGAGTATGAGTATGAGTATGAGTATAAGTATTAGTATGAGTATGAGTACGAGTATTAGTATGAGTATGAGTATGAGTATGAGTATGAGTATGAGTATGAGTTTAAGTATGAGTATGAGTATGAGTATGTGCATGAGTATGAGTATGTGTATGAGTATGAGTATGAGTATGAGTATGAGTATGAGTATGATTCTGTGTATGAGTATAAGTATGAGAATGAGTATGAGTGTGAGTATGAGAATGTGTATGAGTATGTGTATGAGTATGTGTATGAGTATGAGTTTGAGTATGAGTATGAGTATGAGTATGAGTATGAGTATGAGTATGAGTATGAGTATGAGTATGTGTATGAGTATGAGTATAAGTATGAGTATGAGTATGAGTATGAGTATAAGTATTAGTATGAGTATGAGTACGAGTATTAGTATGAGTATGAGTATGAGTATGAGTTTAAGTGTGAGTATGAGTATGAGCATGAGTATGAGTATGAGTATAAGTATTAGTATGAGTATGAGTACGAGTATTAGTATGAGTATGAGTATGAGTATGAGTTAAAGTATGAGTATGAGTATGAGTATGTGCATGAGTATGGGTATGTGTATGAGTATGAGTATGAGTATGAGTATGTGTATGAGTATGGGTATGAGTATGAGTATGAGTATGAGTATGAGTATGAGTATGAGTATAAGTATGGGAATGAGTATGAGTGTGAGTATGAGAATGAGTATGAGTATGTGTATGAGTATGAGTATGAGTATAAGTATTAGTATGAGTATGAGTAGGAGTACGAGTAGGAGTACGAGTATGCGTATGAGTATGAGTATGAGTATGAGTATGAGTATGAGTATGAGTATGAGTGTGAGTGTGAGTGCGAATGTGAGTATGAGCATGTGTATGAGTATGAGTATGAGTATGACTATGAGTATGAGTATGAGTATGAGCATGAGCATGAGCATGAGCATGAGCGTGAGCGTGAGAATAAGCATGAGTATGAGTTTAACTATGAGTATGAGTACGAGTATGCGTATGAGTATGAGCATGAGCATGAGCATGAGCATGAGCGTGAGCGTGAGAATAAGCATGAGTATGAGTTTAACTATGAGTATGAGTACGAGTATGCGTATGAATATGAGTATGAGTATGAGTATGAGTATGAGTATGGGTATGAGTATGAGTATGAGTATGAGTATAAGAATGAGCATGAGCTGAAG
Source organism: Andrena chrysosceles (assembly GCA_963855975.1). Classification (NCBI taxonomy): domain Eukaryota; kingdom Metazoa; phylum Arthropoda; class Insecta; order Hymenoptera; family Andrenidae; genus Andrena; species Andrena chrysosceles. Next base: position 1,361,882 of record CAWLCU010000601.1, read on the forward strand.
TATGAGTATGAGTATGATTATGAGTATGAGTATGAGTATGAGTATAAGTATGAGTATGAGTATGAGTATGAGTATGAGTATAAGTATTAGTATGAGTATGAGTACGAGTATTAGTATGAGTATGAGTATGAGTATGAGTATGAGTATGAGTATGAGTTTAAGTATGAGTATGAGTATGAGTATGTGCATGAGTATGAGTATGTGTATGAGTATGAGTATGAGTATGAGTATGAGTATGAGTATGATTCTGTGTATGAGTATAAGTTTGAGTATGAGTATGAGTATGAGTATGAGTATGAGTATGAGTATAAGTATGAGAATGAGTATGAGTGTGAGTATGAGAATGAGTATGAGTATGTGTATGAGTATGAGTATGATTATGAGTATGAGTATGAGTATGAGTATGAGTATGAGTATGAGTATGAGTATGAGTATGAGTATGAGTATGAGTATGAGTATGAGTATGAGTATGAGCATGAGTATGAGTATGAGTATGTGTATGAGTATGAGTATGAGTATGAGTATGTGTATGAGTATGAGTATGAGTATGAGTATGAGTATGAGTATGAGTATGAGTATAAGTATGAGAATGAGTATGAGTGTGAGTATGAGAATGAGTATGAGTATGTGTATGAGTATGAGTATGATTATGAGTATGAGTATGAGTATGAGTATGAGTATGAGTATGAGTATGAGTATGAGTATGAGTATGAGTATGAGTTTAAGTATGAGTATGAGTATGAGTATGTGCATGAGTATGAGTATGTGTATGAGTATGAGTATGAGTATGAGTTTAAGTGTGAGTATGAGTATGAGTATGAATATGAGTATAAGTATTAGTATTAGTATGAGTGTGAGTACGAGTATTAGTATGAGTATGAGTATGAGTATGAGTTTAAGTATGGTATGAGTATGAGTATGTGCATGAGTATGAGTATGTGTATGATTATGAGTATGAGTATGAGTATGAGTATGAGTATGAGTATGAGTATGAGTATAAGTATGAGAATGAGTATGAGTGTGAGTATGAGAATGAGTATGAGTATGTGTATGAGTATGAGTATGAGTATGAGTATGAGTATGAGTGTGAGTATGAGTATGAGTATGAGTATGAGTATGAGTATGAGTATGAGTATGAGTATGAGTATGAGTATGAGTATGAGTATGAGTATGAGTATGAGTATGAGTATGAGTATGAGTATGAGTATGAGTATGAGTATGAGTATGAGTATGAGTATAAGTATTAGTATGAGTATGAGTAGGAGTACGAGTAGGAGTACGAGTATGCGTATGAGTATGAGTATGAGTATGAGTATGAGTATGAGTATGAGTGTGAGTGTGAGTGCGAATGTGAGTATGAGCATGTGTATGAGTATGAGTATGAGTATGACTATGAGTATGAGTATGAGTATGAGCATGAGCATGAGCATGAGCATGAGCGTGAGCGTGAGAATAAGCATGAGTATGAGTTTAACTATGAGTATGATTACGAGTATGCGTATGAGTATGAGCATGAGCATGAGCATGAGCATGAGCGTGAGCGTGAGAATAAGCATGAGTATGAGTTTAACTATGAGTATGAGTACGAGTATGCGTATGAATATGAGTATGAGTATGAGTATGTGTATGAGTATGGGTATGAGTATGAGTATGAGTATGAGTATAAGAATGAGCATGAGCTGAAGTATGAGTATGAGTATGATTATGAGTATGAGTATGAGTATGAGTATAAGTATGAGTATGAGTATGAGTATGAGTATGAGTATAAGTATTAGTATGAGTATGAGTACGAGTATTAGTATGAGTATGAGTATGAGTATGAGTATGAGTATGAGTATGAGTTTAAGTATGAGTATGAGTATGAGTATGTGCATGAGTATGAGTATGTGTATGAATATGAGTATGAGTATGAGTATGAGTATGAGTATGATTCTGTGTATGAGTATAAGTATGAGAATGAGTATGAGTGTGAGTATGAGAATGTGTATGAGTATGTGTATGAGTATGAGTTTGAGTATGAGTATGAGTATGAGTATGAGTATGAGTATGAGTATGAGTATGAGTATGAGTATGAGTATGAGTATGAGTATAAGTATGAGTATGAGTATGAGTATGAGTATGAGTATGAGTATGAGTATAAGTATTAGTATGAGTATGAGTACGAGTATTAGTATGAGTATGAGTATGAGTATGAGTTTAAGTGTGAGTATGAGTATGTGTATGAGTATGAGTATGAGTATAAGTATTAGTATGAGTATGAGTAGGAGTACGAGTAGGAGTACGAGTATGCGTATGAGTATGAGTATGAGTATGAGTATGAGTATGAGTATGAGTATGAGTGTGAGTGTGAGTGCGAATGTGAGTATGAGCATGTGTATGAGTATGAGTATGAGTATGACTATGAGTATGAGTATGAGTATGAGCATGAGCATGAGCATGAGCATGAGCGTGAGCGTGAGAATAAGCATGAGTATGAGTTTAACTATGAGTATGAGTACGAGTATGCGTATGAGTATGAGCATGAGCATGAGCATGAGCATGAGCGTGAGCGTGAGAATAAGCATGAGTATGAGTTTAACTATGAGTATGAGTACGAGTATGCGTATGAATATGAGTATGAGTATGAGTATGAGTATGAGTATGGGTATGAGTATGAGTATGAGTATGAGTATAAGAATGAGCATGAGCTGAAGTATGAGTATGAGTATGATTATGAGTATGAGTATGAGTATGAGTATAAGTATGAGTATGAGTATGAGTATGAGTATGAGTATAAGTATTAGTATGAGTATGAGTACGAGTATTAGTATGAGTATGAGTATGAGTATGAGTATGAGTATGAGTATGAGTTTAAGTATGAGTATGAGTATGAGTATGTGCATGAGTATGAGTATGTGTATGAGTATGAGTATGAGTATGAGTATGAGTATGAGTATGATTCTGTGTATGAGTATAAGTTTGAGTATGAGTATGAGTATGAGTGTGAGTATGAGTATGAGTATGAGTATGAGTATGAGTATGAGTATGAGTATGAGTATGAGTATGAGTATGAGTATGAGTATGAGTATGAGTTTAAGTGTGAGTATGAGTATGAGCATGAGTATGAGTATGAGTATGAGTATGAGTATGAGTATAAGTATTAGTATGAGTATGAGTATGAGTTAAAGTATGAGTATGAGTATGAGTATGTGCATGAGTATGAGTATGTGTATGAGTATGAGTATGAGTATGAGTATGTGTATGAGTATGAGTATGAGTATGAGTATGAGTATGAGTATGAGTATAAGTATGAGAATGAGTATGAGTGTGAGTATGAGAATGAGTATGAGTATGTGTATGAGTATGAGTATGATTATGAGTATGAGTATGAGTATGAGTATGAGTATGAGTATGAGTATGAGTATGAGTATGAGTATGAGTATGAGTTTAAGTATGAGTATGAGTATGAGTATGTGCATGAGTATGAGTATGTGTATGAGTATGAGTATGAGTATGAGTTTAAGTGTGAGTATGAGTATGAGTATGAATATGAGTATAAGTATTAGTATTAGTATGAGTGTGAGTACGAGTATTAGTATGAGTATGAGTATGAGTATGAGTTTAAGTATGGTATGAGTATGAGTATGTGCATGAGTATGAGTATGTGTATGATTATGAGTATGAGTATGAGTATGAGTATGAGTATGAGTATGAGTATGAGTATAAGTATGAGAATGAGTATGAGTGTGAGTATGAGAATGAGTATGAGTATGTGTATGAGTATGAGTATGAGTATGAGTATGAGTATGTGTGTGAGTATGAGTATGAGTATGAGTATGAGTATGAGTATGAGTATGAGTATGAGTATGAGTATGAGTATGAGTATGAGTATGAGTATGAGTATGAGTATGAGTATGAGTATGAGTATGAGTATGAGTATGAGTATGAGTATGAGTATGAGTATGAGTATAAGTATTAGTATGAGTATGAGTAGGAGTACGAGTAGGAGTACGAGTATGCGTATGAGTATGAGTATGAGTATGAGTATGAGTATGAGTATGAGTGTGAGTGTGAGTGCGAATGTGAGTATGAGCATGTGTATGAGTATGAGTATGAGTATGACTATGAGTATGAGTATGAGTATGAGCATGAGCATGAGCATGAGCATGAGCGTGAGCGTGAGAATAAGCATGAGTATGAGTTTAACTATGAGTATGAGTACGAGTATGCGTATGAGTATGAGCATGAGCATGAGCATGAGCATGAGCGTGAGCGTGAGAATAAGCATGAGTATGAGTTTAACTATGAGTATGAGTACGAGTATGCGTATGAATATGAGTATGAGTATGAGTATGTGTATGAGTATGGGTATGAGTATGAGTATGAGTATGAGTATAAGAATGAGCATGAGCTGAAGTATGAGTATGAGTATGATTATGAGTATGAGTATGAGTATGAGTATAAGTATGAGTATGAGTATGAGTATGAGTATGAGTATAAGTATTAGTATGAGTATGAGTACGAGTATTAGTATGAGTATGAGTATGAGTATGAGTATGAGTATGAGTATGAGTTTAAGTATGAGTATGAGTATGAGTATGTGCATGAGTATGAGTATGTGTATGAATATGAGTATGAGTATGAGTATGAGTATGAGTATGATTCTGTGTATGAGAATAAGTATGAGAATGAGTATGAGTGTGAGTATGAGAATGTGTATGAGTATGTGTATGAGTATGAGTTTGAGTATGAGTATGAGTATGAGTATGAGTATGAGTATGAGTATGAGTATGAGTATGAGTATGAGTATGAGTATGAGTATAAGTATGAGTATGAGTATGAGTATGAGTATGAGTATGAGTATGAGTATAAGTATTAGTATGAGTATGAGTACGAGTATTAGTATGAGTATGAGTATGAGTATGAGTTTAAGTGTGAGTATGAGTATGTGTATGAGTATGAGTATGAGTATAAGTATTAGTATGAGTATGAGTAGGAGTACGAGTAGGAGTACGAGTATGCGTATGAGTATGAGTATGAGTATGAGTATGAGTATGAGTATGAGTATGAGTGTGAGTGTGAGTGCGAATGTGAGTATGAGCATGTGTATGAGTATGAGTATGAGTATGACTATGAGTATGAGTATGAGTATGAGCATGAGCATGAGCATGAGCATGAGCGTGAGCGTGAGAATAAGCATGAGTATGAGTTTAACTATGAGTATGAGTACGAGTATGCGTATGAGTATGAGCATGAGCATGAGCATGAGCATGAGCGTGAGCGTGAGAATAAGCATGAGTATGAGTTTAACTATGAGTATGAGTACGAGTATGCGTATGAATATGAGTATGAGTATGAGTATGAGTATGAGTATGGGTATGAGTATGAGTATGAGTATGAGTATAAGAATGAGCATGAGCTGAAGTATGAGTATGAGTATGATTATGAGTATGAGTATGAGTATGAGTATAAGTATGAGTATGAGTATGAGTATGAGTATGAGTATAAGTATTAGTATGAGTATGAGTACGAGTATTAGTATGAGTATGAGTATGAGTATGAGTATGAGTATGAGTATGAGTTTAAGTATGAGTATGAGTATGAGTATGTGCATGAGTATGAGTATGTGTATGAGTATGAGTATGAGTATGAGTATGAGTATGATTCTGTGTATGAGTATAAGTTTGAGTATGAGTATGAGTATGAGTATGAGTATGAGTATGAGTATAAGTATGAGAATGAGTATGAGTGTGAGTATGAGAATGAGTATGAGTATGTGTATGAGTATGAGTATGATTATGAGTATGAGTATGAGTATGAGTATGAGTATGAGTATGAGTATGAGTATGAGTATGAGTATGAGTATGAGTATGAGTATGAGTATGAGTATGAGCATGAGTATGAGTATGAGTATGAGTATGAGTATGAGTATGTGCATGAGTATGAGTATGTGTATGAGTATGAGTATGAGTATGAGTATGTGTATGAGTATGAGTATGAGTATGAGTATGAGTATGAGTATGAGTATAAGTATGGGAATGAGTATGAGTGTGAGTATGAGAATGAGTATGAGTATGTGTATGAGTATGAGTATGAGTATGAGTATGAGTATGAGTATGGGTATGAGTATGAGTATAAGTATGAGTATGAGTATGAGTATGAGTATAAGTATTAGTATGAGTATGAGTACGAGTATTAGTATGAGTATGAGTATGAGTATGAGTATGAGTATGAGTATGAGTTTAAGTATGAGTATGAGTATGAGTATGTGCATGAGTATGAGTATGTGTATGAGTATGAGTATGAGTATGAGTATGAGTATAAGTATGAGTATGAGTATGAGTACGAGTATTAGTATGAGTATGAGTATGAGTATGAGTATGTGTATGAGTATGAGTATGAGTATGAGTATGAGTATGAGTATGAGTATAAGTATGAGAATGAGTATGAGTGTGAGTATGAGAATGAGTATGAGTATGTGTATGAGTATGAGTATGAGTATGAGTATGAGTATGAGTATGATTATGAGTATGAGTATGAGTATGAGTATGAGTATGAGTATGAGTATGAGTATGAGTATGAGTATGAGAATGAGTATGAGTATGAGTATGAGTATGATTATGAGTATGAGTATGAGTATGAGTATGAGTATGAGTATGAGTATGAGTATGAGTATAAGTATTAGTATGAGTATGAGTAGGAGTACGAGTAGGAGTACGAGTATGCGTATGAGTATGAGTATGAGTATGCGTATGAGTATGAGTATGAGTGTGAGTGTGAGTGCGAATGTGAGTATGAGCATGTGTATGAGTATGAGTATGAGTATGACTGAGTATGAGTATGAGTATGAGCATGAGCATGAGCATGAGCATGAGCGTGAGCGTGAGAATAAGCATGAGTATGAGTTTAACTATGAGTATGAGTACGAGTATGCGTATGAATATGAGTATGAGTATGAGTATGAGTATGAGTATGAGTATGAGTATGAGTATGAGTATGAGTATAAGTATGAGTATGAGTATGAGTATGAGTATGAGTATGAGTATGAGTATGAGTATGAGTATGAGTATGAGTATGAGTATGAGTATAAGTATGAGTATGAGTATGAGTATGAGTATGAGTATGAGTATGAGTATGAGTATGAGTATGTGCATGAGTATGAGTATGTGTATGAGTATGAGTATGAGTATGAGTATGAGTATGAGTATGAGTATGAGTATGAGTATGAGTATGAGTATGAGTATGAGTATGAGTATGAGTATGAGTATGAGTATGAGTATGAGTATGAGTATGAGTATGAGTATGAGTATAAGTATTAGTATGAGTATGAGTAGGAGTACGAGTAGGAGTACGAGTATGCGTATGAGTATGAGTATGAGTATGAGTATGAGTATGAGTATGAGTGTGAGTGTGAGTGCGAATGTGAGTATGAGCATGTGTATGAGTATGAGTATGAGTATGACTATGAGTATGAGTATGAGTATGAGCATGAGCATGAGCATGAGCATGAGCGTGAGCGTGAGAATAAGCATGAGTATGAGTTTAACTATGAGTATGAGTACGAGTATGCGTATGAGTATGAGCATGAGCATGAGCATGAGCATGAGCGTGAGCGTGAGAATAAGCATGAGTATGAGTTTAACTATGAGTATGAGTACGAGTATGCGTATGAATATGAGTATGAGTATGAGTATGTGTATGAGTATGGGTATGAGTATGAGTATGAGTATGAGTATAAGAATGAGCATGAGCTGAAGTATGAGTATGAGTATGATTATGAGTATGAGTATGAGTATGAGTATAAGTATGAGTATGAGTATGAGTATGAGTATGAGTATAAGTATTAGTATGAGTATGAGTACGAGTATTAGTATGAGTATGAGTATGAGTATGAGTATGAGTATGAGTATGAGTTTAAGTATGAGTATGAGTATGAGTATGTGCATGAGTATGAGTATGTGTATGAGTATGAGTATGAGTATGAGTATGAGTATGAGTATGATTCTGTGTATGAGTATAAGTATGAGAATGAGTATGAGTGTGAGTATGAGAATGTGTATGAGTATGTGTATGAGTATGTGTATGAGTATGAGTTTGAGTATGAGTATGAGTATGAGTATGAGTATGAGTATGAGTATGAGTATGAGTATGAGTATGTGTATGAGTATGAGTATAAGTATGAGTATGAGTATGAGTATGAGTATGAGTATGAGTATAAGTATTAGTATGAGTATGAGTACGAGTATTAGTATGAGTATGAGTATGAGTATGAGTTTAAGTGTGAGTATGAGTATGAGCATGAGTATGAGTATGAGTATAAGTATTAGTATGAGTATGAGTACGAGTATTAGTATGAGTATGAGTATGAGTATGAGTTAAAGTATGAGTATGAGTATGAGTATGTGCATGAGTATGGGTATGTGTATGAGTATGAGTATGAGTATGAGTATGTGTATGAGTATGGGTATGAGTATGAGTATGAGTATGAGTATGAGTATGAGTATGAGTATAAGTATGGGAATGAGTATGAGTGTGAGTATGAGAATGAGTATGAGTATGTGTATGAGTATGAGTATGAGTATAAGTATTAGTATGAGTATGAGTAGGAGTACGAGTAGGAGTACGAGTATGCGTATGAGTATGAGTATGAGTATGAGTATGAGTATGAGTATGAGTATGAGTGTGAGTGTGAGTGCGAATGTGAGTATGAGCATGTGTATGAGTATGAGTATGAGTATGACTATGAGTATGAGTATGAGTATGAGCATGAGCATGAGCATGAGCATGAGCGTGAGCGTGAGAATAAGCATGAGTATGAGTTTAACTATGAGTATGAGTACGAGTATGCGTATGAGTATGAGCATGAGCATGAGCATGAGCATGAGCGTGAGCGTGAGAATAAGCATGAGTATGAGTTTAACTATGAGTATGAGTACGAGTATGCGTATGAATATGAGTATGAGTATGAGTATGAGTATGAGTATGGGTATGAGTATGAGTATGAGTATGAGTATAAGAATGAGCATGAGCTGAAGTATGAGTATGAGTATGATTATGAGTATGAGTATGAGTATGAGTATAAGTATGAGTATGAGTATGAGTATGAGTATGAGTATAAGTATTAGTATGAGTATGAGTACGAGTATTAGTATGAGTATGAGTATGAGTATGAGTATGAGTATGAGTATGAGTTTAAGTATGAGTATGAGTATGAGTATGTGCATGAGTATGAGTATGTGTATGAGTATGAGTATGAGTATGAGTATGAGTATGAGTATGATTCTGTGTATGAGTATAAGTTTGAGTATGAGTATGAGTATGAGTATGAGTATGAGTATGAGTATAAGTATGAGAATGAGTATGAGTGTGAGTATGAGAATGAGTATGAGTATGTGTATGAGTATGAGTATGATTATGAGTATGAGTATGAGTATGAGTATGAGTATGAGTATGAGTATGAGTATGAGTATGAGTATGAGTATGAGTATGAGTATGAGTATGAGTATGAGCATGAGTATGAGTATGAGTATGAGTATGAGTATGAGTATGTGCATGAGTATGAGTATGTGTATGAGTATGAGTATGAGTATGAGTATGTGTATGAGTATGAGTATGAGTATGAGTATGAGTATGAGTATGAGTATAAGTATGGGAATGAGTATGAGTGTGAGTATGAGAATGAGTATGAGTATGTGTATGAGTATGAGTATGAGTATGAGTATGAGTATGAGTATGGGTATGAGTATGAGTATAAGTATGAGTATGAGTATGAGTATGAGTATAAGTATTAGTATGAGTATGAGTACGAGTATTAGTATGAGTATGAGTATGAGTATGAGTATGAGTATGAGTATGAGTTTAAGTATGAGTATGAGTATGAGTATGTGCATGAGTATGAGTATGTGTATGAGTATGAGTATGAGTATGAGTATGAGTATAAGTATGAGTATGAGTATGAGTACGAGTATTAGTATGAGTATGAGTATGAGTATGAGTATGTGTATGAGTATGAGCATGAGCATGAGCATGAGCATGAGCGTGAGCGTGAGAATAAGCATGAGTATGAGTTTAACTATGAGTATGAGTACGAGTATGCGTATGAGTATGAGCATGAGCATGAGCATGAGCATGAGCGTGAGCGTGAGAATAAGCATGAGTATGAGTTTAACTATGAGTATGAGTACGAGTATGCGTATGAATATGAGTATGAGTATGAGTATGTGTATGAGTATGGGTATGAGTATGAGTATGAGTATGAGTATAAGAATGAGCATGAGCTGAAGTATGAGTATGAGTATGATTATGAGTATGAGTATGAGTATGAGTATAAGTATGAGTATGAGTATGAGTATGAGTATGAGTATAAGTATTAGTATGAGTATGAGTACGAGTATTAGTATGAGTATGAGTATGAGTATGAGTATGAGTATGAGTATGAGTTTAAGTATGAGTATGAGTATGAGTATGTGCATGAGTATGAGTATGTGTATGAGTATGAGTATGAGTATGAGTATGAGTATGAGTATGATTCTGTGTATGAGTATAAGTATGAGAATGAGTATGAGTGTGAGTATGAGAATGTGTATGAGTATGTGTATGAGTATGTGTATGAGTATGAGTTTGAGTATGAGTATGAGTATGAGTATGAGTATGAGTATGAGTATGAGTATGAGTATGAGTATGTGTATGAGTATGAGTATAAGTATGAGTATGAGTATGAGTATGAGTATGAGTATGAGTATGAGTATAAGTATTAGTATGAGTATGAGTACGAGTATTAGTATGAGTATGAGTATGAGTATGAGTTTAAGTGTGAGTATGAGTATGAGCATGAGTATGAGTATGAGTATAAGTATTAGTATGAGTATGAGTACGAGTATTAGTATGAGTATGAGTATGAGTATGAGTTAAAGTATGAGTATGAGTATGAGTATGTGCATGAGTATGGGTATGTGTATGAGTATGAGTATGAGTATGAGTATGTGTATGAGTATGGGTATGAGTATGAGTATGAGTATGAGTATGAGTATGAGTATGAGTATAAGTATGGGAATGAGTATGAGTGTGAGTATGAGAATGAGTATGAGTATGTGTATGAGTATGAGTATGAGTATAAGTATTAGTATGAGTATGAGTAGGAGTACGAGTAGGAGTACGAGTATGCGTATGAGTATGAGTATGAGTATGAGTATGAGTATGAGTATGAGTATGAGTGTGAGTGTGAGTGCGAATGTGAGAATGAGTATGAGTATGAGTTTAAGTATGAGTATGAGTATGAGTATGTGCATGAGTATGAGTATGTGTATGAGTATGAGTATGAGTATGAGTATGAGTATGAGTATGATTCTGTGTATGAGTATAAGTATGAGAATGAGTATGAGTGTGAGTATGAGAATGTGTATGAGTATGTGTATGAGTATGTGTATGAGTATGAGTTTGAGTATGAGTATGAGTATGAGTATGAGTATGAGTATGAGTATGAGTATGAGTATGAGTATGTGTATGAGTATGAGTATAAGTATGAGTATGAGTATGAGTATGAGTATGAGTATGAGTATGAGTATAAGTATTAGTATGAGTATGAGTACGAGTATTAGTATGAGTATGAGTATGAGTATGAGTTTAAGTGTGAGTATGAGTATGAGCATGAGTATGAGTATGATTATAAGTATTAGTATGAGTATGAGTACGAGTATTAGTATGAGTATGAGTATGAGTATGAGTTAAAGTATGAGTATGAGTATGAGTATGTGCATGAGTATGGGTATGTGTATGAGTATGAGTATGAGTATGAGTATGTGTATGAGTATGGGTATGAGTATGAGTATGAGTATGAGTATGAGTATGAGTATGAGTATAAGTATGGGAATGAGTATGAGTGTGAGTATGAGAATGAGTATGAGTATGTGTATGAGTATGAGTATGAGTATAAGTATTAGTATGAGTATGAGTAGGAGTACGAGTAGGAGTACGAGTATGCGTATGAGTATGAGTATGAGTATGAGTATGAGTATGAGTATGAGTATGAGTGTGAGTGTGAGTGCGAATGTGAGTATGAGCATGTGTATGAGTATGAGTATGAGTATGACTATGAGTATGAGTATGAGTATGAGCATGAGCATGAGCATGAGCATGAGCGTGAGCGTGAGAATAAGCATGAGTATGAGTTTAACTATGAGTATGAGTACGAGTATGCGTATGAGTATGAGCATGAGCATGAGCATGAGCATGAGCGTGAGCGTGAGAATAAGCATGAGTATGAGTTTAACTATGAGTATGAGTACGAGTATGCGTATGAATATGAGTATGAGTATGAGTATGAGTATGAGTATGGGTATGAGTATGAGTATGAGTATGAGTATAAGAATGAGCATGAGCTGAAGTATGAGTATGAGTATGATTATGAGTATGAGTATGAGTATGAGTATAAGTATGAGTATGAGTATGAGTATGAGTATGAGTATGAGTATAAGTATTAGTATGAGTATGAGTACGAGTATTAGTATGAGTATGAGTATGAGTATGAGTATGAGTATGAGTATGAGTTTAAGTATGAGTATGAGTATGAGTATGTGCATGAGTATGAGTATGTGTATGAGTATGAGTATGAGTATGAGTATGAGTATGAGTATGATTCTGTGTATGAGTATAAGTTTGAGTATGAGTATGAGTATGAGTATGAGTATGAGTATGAGTATAAGTATGAGAATGAGTATGAGTGTGAGTATGAGAATGAGTATGAGTATGTGTATGAGTATGAGTATGATTATGAGTATGAGTATGAGTATGAGTATGAGTATGAGTATGAGTATGAGTATGAGTATGAGTATGAGTATGAGTATGAGTATGAGTATGAGTATGAGTATGAGTATGAGCATGAGTATGAGTATGAGTATGAGTATGAGTATGAGTATGTGCATGAGTATGAGTATGTGTATGAGTATGAGTATGAGTATGAGTATGTGTATGAGTATGAGTATGAGTATGAGTATGAGTATGAGTATGAGTATAAGTATGGGAATGAGTATGAGTGTGAGTATGAGAATGAGTATGAGTATGTGTATGAGTATGAGTATGAGTATGAGTATGAGTATGAGTATGGGTATGAGTATGAGTATAAGTATGAGTATGAGTATGAGTATGAGTATAAGTATTAGTATGAGTATGAGTACGAGTATTAGTATGAGTATGAGTATGAGTATGAGTATGAGTATGAGTATGAGTTTAAGTATGAGTATGAGTATGAGTATGTGCATGAGTATGAGTATGTGTATGAGTATGAGTATGAGTATGAGTATGAGTATAAGTATGAGTATGAGTATGAGTACGAGTATTAGTATGAGTATGAGTATGAGTATGAGTATGTGTATGAGTATGAGTATGAGTATGAGTATGAGTATGAGTATAAGTATGAGAATGAGTATGAGTGTGAGTATGAGAATGAGTATGAGTATGTGTATGAGTATGAGTATGAGTATGAGTATGAGTATGAGTATGATTATGAGTATGAGTATGAGTATGAGTATGAGTATGAGTATGAGTATGAGTATGAGTATGAGAATGAGTATGAGTATGAGTATGAGTATGATTATGAGTATGAGTATGAGTATGAGTATGAGTATGAGTATGAGTATGAGTATGAGTATGAGTATGAGTATAAGTATTAGTATGAGTATGAGTAGGAGTACGAGTAGGAGTACGAGTATGCGTATGAGTATGAGTATGAGTATGCGTATGAGTATGAGTATGAGTGTGAGTGTGAGTGCGAATGTGAGTATGAGCATGTGTATGAGTATGAGTATGAGTATGACTGAGTATGAGTATGAGTATGAGCATGAGCATGAGCATGAGCATGAGCGTGAGCGTGAGAATAAGCATGAGTATGAGTTTAACTATGAGTATGAGTACGAGTATGCGTATGAATATGAGTATGAGTATGAGTATGAGTATGAGTATGAGTATGAGTATGAGTATGAGTATGAGTATAAGTATGAGTATGAGTATGAGTATGAGTATGAGTATGAGTATGAGTATGAGTATGAGTATGAGTATGAGTATGAGTATGAGTATAAGTATGAGTATGAGTATGTGTATGAGTATGAGTATGAGTATGAGTATGAGTATGAGTATAAGAATGAGCATGAGCATGAGTATGAGTATGAGTATGAGTATGAGTATGAGTATAAGTATGAGTATGAGTATGAGTATGAGTATGAGTATAAGTATTAGTATGAGTATGAGTACGAGTATTAGTATGAGTATGAGTATGAGTATGAGTATGAGTATGAGTATGAGTATGAGTTTAAGTATGAGTATGAGTATGAGTATGTGCACGAGTATGAGTATGTGTATGAGTATGAGTATGAGTATGAGTATGAGTATGAGTATGAGTATAAGTATGAGAATGAGTATGAGTGTGAGTATGAGAATGAGTATTAGTATGAGTATGAGTATGAGTTTGAGTATGAGTATGAGTATGAGTATGAGTATGAGTATGAGTATGAGTATGAGTATGAGTATGAGTATGACTATGATTATGAGTATGAGTATGAGCATGAGCATGAGCATGAGCATGAGCGTGAGCGTGAGAATAAGCATGAGTATGAGTTTAACTATGAGTATGAGTACGAATATGCGTATGAATATGAGTATGAGTATGAGTAAGAGTATGGGTATGAGTATGAGTATGAGTATGAGTATAAGAATGAGCATGAGCATGAGTATGAGTATGAGTATGAGTATGAGTATGAGTATGAGTATAAGTATGAGTATGAGTATGAGTATGAGTATGAGTATAAGTATTAGTATGAGTATGAGTACGAGTATTAGTATGAGTATGAGTATGAGTATGAGTATGAGTATGAGTATGAGTTTAAGTATGAGTATGAGTATGAGTATGTGCATGAGTATGAGTATGTGTATGAGTATGAGTATGAGTATGAGTATGAGTATGAGTATGAGTATGAGTATGAGTATAAGTATGAGAATGAGTATGAGTGTGAGTATGAGAATGAGTATTAGTATGAGTATGAGTATGAGTTTGAGTATGAGTATGAGTATGAGTATGAGTATGAGTATGAGTATGAGTATGAGTATGAGTATGAGTATGAGTATGAGTATGAGTATGAGTATGAGTATAAGTATGAGTATGAGTATGAGTATGAGTATGAGTATGAGTATGAGTATGAGTATGAGTATGAGTATGAGTATGAGTTTAAGTATGAGTATGAGTATGAGTATGTGCATGAGTATGAGTATGTGTATGAGTATGAGTATGAGTATGAGTATGAGTATGATTCTGTGTATGAGTATAAGTATGAGAATGAGTATGAGTGTGAGTATGAGAATGTGTATGAGTATGTGTATGAGTATGAGTTTGAGTATGAGTATGAGTATGAGTATGAGTATGAGTATGAGTATGAGTATGAGTATGAGTATGAGTATGAGTATGAGTATAAGTATGAGTATGAGTATGAGTATGAGTATGAGTATGAGTATGAGTATAAGTATTAGTATGAGTATGAGTACGAGTATTAGTATGAGTATGAGTATGAGTATGAGTTTACGTGTGAGTATGAGTATGAGCATGAGTATGAGTATGAGTATAAGTATTAGTATGAGTATGAGTACGAGTATTAGTATGAGTATGAGTATGAGTATGAGTATGAGTATGAGTATGAGTATAAGTATGAGTATGAGTATGAGTATGAGTATGAGTATGAGTATGAGTATGAGTATAAGTATTAGTATGAGTATGAGTACGAGTATTAGTATGAGTATGAGTATGAGTATGAGTTAAAGTATGAGTATGAGTATGAGTATGTGCATGAGTATGAGTATGTGTATGAGTATGTGTATGAGTATGAGTATGTGTATGAGTATGAGTATGAGTATGAGTATGAGTATGAGTATGAGTATGAGTATGAGTATGAGTGTGAGTATGAGTATGAGTATGAGTATGAGTATGAGTATGAGTGTGAGTGTGAGTGCGAATGTGAGTATGAGCATGTGTATGAGTATGAGTATGAGTATGACTATGAGTATGAGTATGAGTATGAGCATGAGCATGAGCATGAGCATGAGCGTGAGCGTGAGAATAAGCATGAGTATGAGTTTAACTATGAGTATGAGTACGAGTATGCGTATGAGTATGAGCATGAGCATGAGCTGAAGTATGAGTATGAGTATGATTATGAGCATGAGTATGAGTATGAGTATAAGTATGAGTATGAGTATGAGTATGAGTATGAGTATAAGTATTAGTATGAGTATGAGTACGAGTATTAGTATGAGTATGAGTATGAGTATGAGTATGAGTATGAGTATGAGTTTAAGTATGAGAATGAGTATGAGTATGTGCATGAGTATGAGTATGTGTATGAGTATGAGTATGAGTATGAGTATGAGTATGAGTATGATTCTGTGTATGAGTATGAGTATGAGTATGTGCATGAGTATGGGTATGTGTATGAGTATGAGTATGAGTATGAGTATGTGTATGAGTATGGGTATGAGTATGAGTATGAGTATGAGTATGAGTATAAGTATGGGAATGAGTATGAGTGTGAGTATGAGAATGAGTATGAGTATGTGTATGAGTATGAGTATGAGTATAAGTATTAGTATGAGTATGAGTAGGAGTACGAGTAGGAGTACGAGTATGCGTATGAGTATGAGTATGAGTATGAGTATGAGTATGAGTATGAGTATGAGTGTGAGTGTGAGTGCGAATGTGAGTATGAGCATGTGTATGAGTATGAGTATGAGTATGACTATGAGTATGAGTATGAGTATGAGCATGAGCATGAGCATGAGCATGAGCGTGAGCGTGAGAATAAGCATGAGTATGAGTTTAACTATGAGTATGAGTACGAGTATGCGTATGAATATGAGTATGAGTATGAGTATGAGTATGAGTATGAGTATGAGTATGAGTATGAGTATGAGTATAAGTATGAGTATGAGTATGAGTATGAGTATGAGTATGAGTATGAGTATGAGTATGAGTATGAGTATGAGTATAAGTATGAGTATGAGTATGAGTATGAGTATGAGTATGAGTATGAGTATGAGTATGAGTATGTGCATGAGTATGAGTATGTGTATGAGTATGAGTATGAGTATGAGTATGAGTATGACTATGAGTATGAGTATGAGTATGAGCATGAGCATGAGCATGAGCATGAGCGTGAGCGTGAGAATAAGCATGAGTATGAGTTTAACTCTGAGTATGAGTACGAATATGCGTATGAATATGAGTATGAGTATGAGTATGAGTATGGGTATGAGTATGAGTATGAGTATGAGTATAAGAATGAGCATGAGCATGAGTATGAGTATGAGTATGAGTATGAGTATGAGTATAAGTATGAGTATGAGTATGAGTATGAGTATGAGTATAAGTATTAGTATGAGTATGAGTACGAGTATTAGTATGAGTATGAGTATGAGTATGAGTATGAGTATGAGTATGAGTTTAAGTATGAGTATGAGTATGAGTATGTGCACGAGTATGAGTATGTGTATGAGTATGAGTATGAGTATGAGTATGAGTATGAGTATGAGTATGAGTATGAGTATAAGTATGAGAATGAGTATGAGTGTGAGTATGAGAATGAGTATTAGTATGAGTATGAGTATGAGTTTGAGTATGAGTATGAGTATGAGTATGAGTATGAGTATGAGTATGAGTATGAGTATGAGTATGAGTATGACTATGAGTATGAGTATGAGTATGAGCATGAGCATGAGCATGAGCATGAGCGTGAGCGTGAGAATAAGCATGAGTATGAGTTTAACTATGAGTATGAGCACGAATATGCGTATGAATATGAGTATGAGTATGAGTATGAGTATGGGTATGAGTATGAGTATGAGTATGAGTATAAGAATGAGCATGAGCATGAGTATGAGTATGAGTATGAGTATGAGTATGAGTATAAGTATGAGTATGAGTATGAGTATGAGTATGAGTATAAGTATTAGTATGAGTATGAGTACGAGTATTAGTATGAGTATGAGTATGAGTATGAGTATGAGTATGAGTATGAGTTTAAGTATGAGTATG
This sequence comes from Andrena chrysosceles, assembly GCA_963855975.1. NCBI lineage: Eukaryota > Metazoa > Arthropoda > Insecta > Hymenoptera > Andrenidae > Andrena > Andrena chrysosceles. The sequence continues at coordinate 1,379,928 of CAWLCU010000601.1, forward strand.
AGTATGAGTATGTGCATGAGTATGAGTATGTGTATGAGTATGAGTATGAGTATGAGTATGAGTATGAGTATGAGTATAAGTATGAGAATGAGTATGAGTGTGAGTATGAGAATGAGTATTAGTATGAGTATGAGTATGAGTTTGAGTATGAGTATGAGTATGAGTATGAGTATGAGTATGAGTATGAGTATGAGTATGAGTATGAGTATGAGTATGAGTATGAGTATGAGTATGAGTATGAGTATGAGTATGAGTATGAGTATGAGTATGAGTATAAGTATGAGTATGAGTATGAGTATGAGTATGAGTATGAGTATGAGTATGAGTATGAGTATGAGTATGAGTATGAGTATGAGTATGAGTATGAGTATAAGTATTAGTATGAGTATGAGTACGAGTATTAGTATGAGTATGAGTATGAGTATGAGTTTAAGTGTGAGTATGAGTATGAGCATGAGTATGAGTATGAGTATGAGTATGAGTATGAGTATAAGTATTAGTATGAGTATGAGTACGAGTATTAGTATGAGTATGAGTATGAGTATGAGTTAAAGTATGAGTATGAGTATGAGTATGTGCATGAGTATGAGTATGTGTATGAGTATGTGTATGAGTATGAGTATGTGTATGAGTATGAGTATGAGTATGAGTATGAGTATGAGTATGAGTATAAGTATGGGAATGAGTATGAGTGTGAGTATGAGAATGAGTATGAGTATGATTCTGTGTATGAGTATAAGTATGAGAATGAGTATGAGTGTGAGTATGAGAATGAGTATGAGTATGTGTATGAGTATGAGTTTGAGTATGAGTATGAGTATGAGTATGAGTATGAGTATGAGTATGAGTATGAGTATGAGTATGAGTATGAGTATGAGTATAAGTATGAGTATGAGTATGAGTATGAGTATGAGTATGAGTATGAGTATAAGTATTAGTATGAGTATGAGTACGAGTATTAGTATGAGTATGAGTATGAGTATGAGTTTAAGTGTGAGTATGAGTATGAGCATGAGTATGAGTATGAGTATAAGTATTAGTATGAGTATGAGTACGAGTATTAGAATGAGTATGAGTATGAGTTAAAGTATGAGTATGAGTATGAGTATGTGCATGAGTATGAGTATGTGTATGAGTATGAGTATGAGTATGTGTATGAGTATGCGTATGAGTATGAGTATGAGTATGAGTATGAGTATGAGTATGAGTATAAGTATGGGAATGAGTATGAGTGTGAGTATGAGAATGAGTATGAGTATGTGTATGAGTATGAGTATGAGTATAAGTATTAGTATGAGTATGAGTAGGAGTACGAGTAGGAGTACGAGTATGCGTATGAGTATGAGTATGAGTATGAGTATGAGTATGAGTATGAGTATGAGTGTGAGTGTGAGTGCGAATGTGAGTATGAGCATGTGTATGAGTATGAGTATGAGTATGACTATGAGTATGAGTATGAGTATGAGCATGAGCATGAGCATGAGCGTGAGCGTGAGAATAAGCATGAGTATGAGTTTAACTATGAGTATGAGTACGAGTATGCGTATGAGTATGAGCATGAGCATGAGCATGAGCATGAGCGTGAGCGTGAGAATAAGCATGAGTATGAGTTTAACTATGAGTATGAGTACGAGTATGCGTATGAATATGAGTATGAGTATGAGTATGAGTATGAGTATGAGTATGGGTATGAGTATGAGTATGAGTATGAGTATAAGAATGAGCATGAGCTGAAGTATGAGTATGAGTATGATTATGAGTATGAGTATGAGTATGAGTATAAGTATGAGTATGAGTATGAGTATGAGTATGAGTATAAGTATTAGTATGAGTATGAGTACGAGTATTAGTATGAGTATGAGTATGAGTATGAGTATGAGTATGAGTTTAAGTATGAGTATGAGTATGAGTATGTGCATGAGTATGAGTATGTGTATGAGTATGAGTATGAGTATGAGTATGAGTATGAGTATGATTCTGTGTATGAGTATAAGTATGAGAATGAGTATGAGTGTGAGTATGAGAATGAGTATGAGTATGTGTATATGTATGAGTTTGAGTATGAGTATGAGTATGAGTATGAGTATGAGTATAAGTATGAGAATGAGTATGAGTGTGAGTATGAGAATGAGTATGAGTATGTGTATGAGTATGAGTATGATTATGAGTATGAGTATGAGTATGAGTATGAGTATGAGTATGAGTATGAGTATGAGTATGAGTATGAGTATGAGTATGAGTATGAGTATGAGTATGAGTATGAGCATGAGTATGAGTATGAGTATGAGTATGAGTATGAGTATGTGCATGAGTATGAGTATGTGTATGAGTATGAGTATGAGTATGAGTATGTGTATGAGTATGAGTATGAGTATGAGTATGAGTATGAGTATGAGTATGAGTATAAGTATGGGAATGAGTATGAGTGTGAGTATGAGAATGAGTATGAGTATGTGTATGAGTATGAGTATGAGTATGAGTATGAGTATGAGTATGGGTATGAGTATGAGTATAAGTATGAGTATGAGTATGTGTATGAGTATGAGTATGAGTATGAGTATGAGTATGAGTATGAGTATGTGTATGAGTATGAGTATGAGTATGAGTATGAGTATGAGTATGAGTATGAGTATGAGTTAGAGTATGAGTATGTGTATGAGTATGAGTATGAGTATGAGTATGAGTGTGAGTGTGAGTGCGAATGTGAGTATGAGCATGTGTATGAGTATGAGTATGAGTATGACTATGAGTATGAGTATGAGTATGAGCATGAGCATGAGCATGAGCATGAGCGTGAGCGTGAGAATAAGCATGAGTATGAGTTTAACTATGAGTATGAGTACGAGTATGCGTATGAATATGAGTATGAGTATGAGTATGAGTATGGGTATGAGTATGAGTATGAGTATGAGTATAAGAATGAGCATGAGCATGAGTATGAGTATGAGTATGAGTATGAGTATGAGTATAAGTATGAGTATGAGTATGAGTATGAGTATGAGTATAAGTATTAGTATGAGTATGAGTACGAGTATTAGTATGAGTATGAGTATGAGTATGAGTATGAGTATGAGTTTAAGTATGAGTATGAGTATGAGTATGTGCATGAGTATGAGTATGTGTATGAGTATGAGTATGAGTATGAGTATGAGTATGAGTATGAGTATAAGTATGAGAATGAGTATGAGTGTGAGTATGAGAATGAGTATTAGTATGAGTATGAGTATGAGTATGAGTTTGAGTTTGAGTATGAGTATGAGTATGAGTATGAGTATGAGTATGAGTATGAGTATGAGTATGAGTATGAGTATGAGTATGAGTATGAGTATGAGTATGAGTATGAGTATGAGTATGAGTATGAGTATGAGTATAAGTATGAGTATGAGTATGAGTATGAGTATGAGTATGAGTATGAGTATGAGTATGAGTATGAGTATGAGTATGAGTATGAGTATGAGTATGAGTATAAGTATTAGTATGAGTATGAGTACGAGTATTAGTATGAGTATGAGTATGAGTTTAAGTGTGAGTATGAGTATGAGCATGAGTATGAGTATGAGTATGAGTATGAGTATGAGTATAAGTATTAGTATGAGTATGAGTACGAGTATTAGTATGAGTATGAGTATGAGTATGAGTTAAAGTATGAGTATGAGTATGAGTATGTGCATGAGTATGAGTATGTGTATGAGTATGAGTATGAGTATGAGTATGAGTATGAGTATGAGTATGAGTATGAGTATGAGTATGAGTATGAGTATGAGCATGAGCATGAGCATGAGCATGAGCGTGAGCGTGAGAATAAGCATGAGTATGAGTTTAACTATGAGTATGAGTACGAGTATGCGTATGAGTATGAGCATGAGCATGAGCATGAGCATGAGCGTGAGCGTGAGAATAAGCATGAGTATGAGTTTAACTATGAGTATGAGTACGAGTATGCGTATGAATATGAGTATGAGTATGAGTATGAGTATGAGTATGAGTATGGGTATGAGTATGAGTATGAGTATGAGTATAAGAATGAGCATGAGCTGAAGTATGAGTATGAGTATGATTATGAGTATGAGTATGAGTATGAGTATGAGTATGAGTATAAGTATGAGTATGAGTATGAGTATGAGTATGAGTATAAGTGTTAGTATGAGTATGAGTACGAGTATTAGTATGAGTATGAGTATGAGTATGAGTATGAGTATGAGTATGAGTATGAGTTTAAGTATGAGTATGAGTATGAGTATGTGCATGAGTATGAGTATGTGTATGAGTATGAGTATGAGTATGAGTATGAGTATGAGTATGATTCTGTGTATGAGTATAAGTATGAGAATGAGTATGAGTGTGAGTATGAGAATGAGTATGAGTATGTGTATGAGTATGAGTTTGAGTATGAGTATGAGTATGAGTATGAGTATGAGTATGAGTATGAGTATGAGTATGAGTATGAGTATGAGTATGAGTATAAGTATGAGTATGAGTATGAGTATGAGTATGAGTATGAGTATGAGTATAAGTATTAGTATGAGTATGAGTACGAGTATTAGTATGAGTATGAGTATGAGTATGAGTTTAAGTGTGAGTATGAGTATGAGCATGAGTATGAGTATGAGTATAAGTATTAGTATGAGTATGAGTACGAGTATTAGTATGAGTATGAGTATGAGTATGAGTTAAAGTATGAGTATGAGTATGAGTATGTGCATGAGTATGAGTATGTGTATGAGTATGAGTATGAGTATGAGTATGTGTATGAGTATGGGTATGAGTATGAGTATGAGTATGAGTATGAGTATGAGTATAAGTATGGGAATGAGTATGAGTGTGAGTATGAGAATGAGTATGAGTATGTGTATGAGTATGAGTATGAGTATAAGTATTAGTATGAGTATGAGTAGGAGTACGAGTAGGAGTACGAGTATGCGTATGAGTATGAGTATGAGTATGAGTATGAGTATGAGTATGAGTGTGAGTGTGAGTGCGAATGTGAGTATGAGCATGTGTATGAGTATGAGTATGAGTATGACTATGAGTATGAGTATGAGTATGAGCATGAGCATGAGCATGAGCATGAGCGTGAGCGTGAGAATAAGCATGAGTATGAGTTTAACTATGAGTATGAGTACGAGTATGCGTATGAGTATGAGCATGAGCATGAGCATGAGCATGAGCGTGAGCGTGAGAATAAGCATGAGTATGAGTTTAACTATGAGTATGAGTACGAGTATGCGTATGAATATGAGTATGAGTATGAGTATGAGTATGAGTATGGGTATGAGTATGAGTATGAGTATGAGTATAAGAATGAGCATGAGCTGAAGTATGAGTATGAGTATGATTATGAGTATGAGTATGAGTATGAGTATAAGTATGAGTATGAGTATGAGTATGAGTATGAGTATAAGTATTAGTATGAGTATGAGTACGAGTATTAGTATGAGTATGAGTATGAGTATGAGTATGAGTATGAGTACGAGTATTAGTATGAGTATGAGTATGAGTATGAGTATGAGTATGAATATGAGTTTAAGTATGAGTATGAGTATGAGTATAAGTATTAGTATGAGTATGAGTACGAGTATTAGTATGAGTATGAGTATGAGTATGAGTTTAAGTGTGAGTATGAGTATGAGCATGAGTATGAGTATGAGTATAAGTATTAGTATGAGTATGTGTATGAGTATGAGTATGAGTATGAGTATGAGTATGAATATGAGTTTAAGTATGAGTATGAGTATGAGTATGAGTATAAGTATTAGTATGAGTATGAGTACGAGTATTAGTATGAGTATGAGTATGAGTATGAGTTTAAGTGTGAGTATGAGTATGAGCATGAGTATGAGTATGAGTATAAGTATTAGTATGAGTATGTGTATGAGTATGAGTATGAGTATGAGTATGAGTATGAGTATGAGTATAAGTATGAGTATGAGTATGAGTACGAGTATTAGTATGAGTATGAGTATGAGTATGAGTATGTGTATGAGTATGAGTATGAGTATGAGTATGAGTATGAGTATGAGTATAAGTATGAGAATGAGTATGAGTGTGAGTATGAGCATGTGTATGAGTATGATTATGAGTATGAGTATGAGTATGAGTATAAGTATGAGTATGAGTATGAGTATGAGTATAAGTATTAGTATGAGTATGAGTACGAGTATTAGTATGAGTATGAGTATGAGTATGAGTATGAGTATGAGTATAAGAATGAGCATGAGCATGAGTATGAGTATGAGTATGAGTATGAGTATGAGTATAAGTATGAGTATGAGTATGAGTATGAGTATGAGTATAAGTATTAGTATGAGTATGAGTACGAGTATTAGTATGAGTATGAGTATGAGTATGAGTATGAGTATGAGTATGAGTTTAAGTATGAGTATGAGTATGAGTATGTGCATGAGTATGAGTATGTGTATGAGTATGAGTATGAGTATGAGTATGAGTATGAGTATGAGTATGAGTATAAGTATGAGAATGAGTATGAGTGTGAGTATGAGAATGAGTATTAGTATGAGTATGAGTATGAGTTTGAGTATGAGTATGAGTATGAGTATGAGTATGAGTATGAGTATGAGTATGAGTATGAGTATGAGTATGAGTATGAGTATGAGTATGAGTATGAGTATGAGTATGAGTATGAGTATGAGTATGAGTATAAGTATGAGTATGAGTAGGAGTATGAGTATGAGTATGAGTATGAGTATGAGTATGAGTATGAGTATGAGTATGAGTATGAGTATGAGTATGAGTATAAGTATTAGTATGAGTATGAGTACGAGTATTAGTATGAGTATGAGTATGAGTATGAGTTTAAGTGTGAGTATGAGTATGAGCATGAGTATGAGTATGAGTATGAGTATGAGTATGAGTATAAGTATTAGTATGAGTATGAGTACGAGTATTAGTATGAGTATGAGTATGAGTATGAGTTAAAGTATGAGTATGAGTATGAGTATGTGCATGAGTATGAGTATGTGTATGAGTATGTGTATGAGTATGAGTATGTGTATGAGTATGAGTATGAGTATGAGTATGAGTATGAGTATGAGTATAAGTATGGGAATGAGTATGAGTGTGAGTATGAGAATGAGTATGAGTATGTGTATGAGTATGAGTATGAGTATGAGTATGGGTATGAGTATGAGTATAAGTATGAGAATGAGTATGAGTGTGAGTATGAGAATGAGTATGAGTATGTGTATGAGTATGAGTATGAGTATGAGTATGAGTATGAGTATGAGTATAAGTATGAGTATGAGTATGAGTATGAGTATGAGTATGATTCTGTGTATGAGTATAAGTATGAGAATGAGTATGAGTGTGAGTATGAGAATGAGTATGAGTATGTGTATGAGTATGAGTTTGAGTATGAGTATGAGTATGAGTATGAGTATGAGTATGAGTATGAGTATGAGTATGAGTATGAGTATGAGTATGAGTATAAGTATGAGTATGAGTATGAGTATGAGTATGAGTATGAGTATGAGTATAAGTATTAGTATGAGTATGAGTACGAGTATTAGTATGAGTATGAGTATGAGTATGAGTTTAAGTGTGAGTATGAGTATGAGCATGAGTATGAGTATGAGTATAAGTATTAGTATGAGTATGAGTACGAGTATTAGTATGAGTATGAGTATGAGTATGAGTTAAAGTATGAGTATGAGTATGAGTATGAGTATGTGCATGAGTATGAGTATGTGTATGAGTATGAGTATGAGTATGAGTATGTGTATGAGTATGGGTATGAGTATGAGTATGAGTATGAGTATGAGTATGAGTATAAGTATGGGAATGAGTATGAGTGTGAGTATGAGAATGAGTATGAGTATGAGTATGAGTATGAGTATAAGAATGAGCATGAGCATGAGTATGAGTATGAGTATGAGTATGAGTATGAGTGTGAGTGTGAGTGCGAATGTGAGTATGAGCATGTGTATGAGTATGAGTATGAGTATGACTATGAGTATGAGTATGAGTATGAGCATGAGCATGAGCATGAGCATGAGCGTGAGCGTGAGAATAAGCATGAGTATGAGTTTAACTATGAGTATGAGTACGAGTATGCGTATGAACATGAGTATGAGTATGAGTATGAGTATGGGTATGAGTATGAGTATGAGTATGAGTATAAGAATGAGCATGAGCATGAGTATGAGTATGAGTATGAGTATGAGTATGAGTATAAGTATGAGTATGAGTATGAGTATGAGTATGAGTATAAGTATTAGTATGAGTATGAGTACGAGTATTAGTATGAGTATGAGTATGAGTATGAGTATGAGTATGAGTTTAAGTATGAGTATGAGTATGAGTATGTGCATGAGTATGAGTATGTGTATGAGTATGAGTATGAGTATGAGTATGAGTATGAGTATGAGTATAAGTATGAGAATGAGTATGAGTGTGAGTATGAGAATGAGTATTAGTATGAGTATGAGTATGAGTATGAGTTTGAGTATGAGTATGAGTATGAGTATGAGTATGAGTATGAGTATGAGTATGAGTATGAGTATGAGTATGAGTATGAGTATGAGTATGAGTATGAGTATGAGTATGAGTATGAGTATGAGTATGAGTATGAGTATGAGTATAAGTATGAGTATGAGTATGAGTATGAGTATGAGTATGAGTATGAGTATGAGTATGAGTATGAGTATGAGTATGAGTATGAGTATGAGTATGAGTATAAGTATTAGTATGAGTATGAGTACGAGTATTAGTATGAGTATGAGTATGAGTTTAAGTGTGAGTATGAGTATGAGCATGAGTATGAGTATGAGTATGAGTATGAGTATGAGTATAAGTATTAGTATGAGTATGAGTACGAGTATTAGTATGAGTATGAGTATGAGTATGAGTTAAAGTATGAGTATGAGTATGAGTATGTGCATGAGTATGAGTATGTGTATGAGTATGTGTATGAGTATGAGTATGTGTATGAGTATGAGTATGAGTATGAGTATGAGTATGAGTATGAGTTTAAGTATGAGTATGAGTATGAGTATGTGCATGAGTATGAGTATGAGTATGTGTATGATTATGAGTATGAGTATGAGTATGAGTATGAGTATGAGTATGATTATGAGTATAAGTATGAGAATGAGTATGAGTGTGAGTATGAGAATGAGTATGAGTATGTGTATGAGTATGAGTATGAGTATGAGTATGAGTATGAGTGTGAGTATGAGTATGAGTATGAGTATGAGTATGAGTATGAGTATGAGTATGAGTATGAGTATGAGTATGAGTATGAGTATGAGTATGAGTATGAGTATGAGTATGAGTATGAGTATGAGTATGAGTATGAGTATGAGTATGAGTATGAGTATGAGCATGAGCATGAGCATGAGCATGAGCGTGAGCGTGAGAATAAGCATGAGTATGAGTTTAACTATGAGTATGAGTACGAGTATGCGTATGAGTATGAGCATGAGCATGAGCATGAGCATGAGCGTGAGCGTGAGAATAAGCATGAGTATGAGTTTAACTATGAGTATGAGTACGAGTATGCGTATGAATATGAGTATGAGTATGAGTATGAGTATGATTATGAGTATAAGTATGAGTATGAGTATGAGTATGAGTATGAGTATGAGTATAAGTATGAGAATGAGTATGAGTGTGAGTATGAGCATGTGTATGAGTATGATTATGAGTATGAGTATGAGTATGAGTATAAGTATGAGTATGAGTATGAGTATGAGTATAAGTATTAGTATGAGTATGAGTACGAGTATTAGTATGAGTATGAGTATGAGTATGAGTATGAGTATGAGTATAAGAATGAGCATGAGCATGAGTATGAGTATGAGTATGAGTATGAGTATGAGTATAAGTATGAGTATGAGTATGAGTATGAGTATGAGTATAAGTATTAGTATGAGTATGAGTACGAGTATTAGTATGAGTATGAGTATGAGTATGAGTATGAGTATGAGTATGAGTTTAAGTATGAGTATGAGTATGAGTATGTGCATGAGTATGAGTATGTGTATGAGTATGAGTATGAGTATGAGTATGAGTATGAGTATGAGTATGAGTATAAGTATGAGAATGAGTATGAGTGTGAGTATGAGAATGAGTATTAGTATGAGTATGAGTATGAGTTTGAGTATGAGTATGAGTATGAGTATGAGTATGAGTATGAGTATGAGTATGAGTATGAGTATGAGTATGAGTATGAGTATGAGTATGAGTATGAGTATGAGTATGAGTATGAGTATGAGTATGAGTATGAGTATAAGTATGAGTATGAGTATGAGTATGAGTATGAGTATGAGTATGAGTATGAGTATGAGTATGAGTATGAGTATGAGTATGAGTATGAGTATAAGTATTAGTATGAGTATGAGTACGAGTATTAGTATGAGTATGAGTATGAGTATGAGTTTAAGTGTGAGTATGAGTATGAGCATGAGTATGAGTATGAGTATGAGTATGAGTATGAGTATAAGTATTAGTATGAGTATGAGTACGAGTATTAGTATGAGTATGAGTATGAGTATGAGTTAAAGTATGAGTATGAGTATGAGTATGTGCATGAGTATGAGTATGTGTATGAGTATGTGTATGAGTATGAGTATGTGTATGAGTATGAGTATGAGTATGAGTATGAGTATGAGTATGAGTATAAGTATGGGAATGAGTATGAGTGTGAGTATGAGAATGAGTATGAGTATGTGTATGAGTATGAGTATGAGTATGAGTATGGGTATGAGTATGAGTATAAGTATGAGAATGAGTATGAGTGTGAGTATGAGAATGAGTATGAGTATGTGTATGAGTATGAGTATGAGTATGAGTATGAGTATGAGTATGAGTATAAGTATGAGTATGAGTATGAGTATGAGTATGAGTATGATTCTGTGTATGAGTATAAGTATGAGAATGAGTATGAGTGTGAGTATGAGAATGAGTATGAGTATGTGTATGAGTATGAGTTTGAGTATGAGTATGAGTATGAGTATGAGTATGAGTATGAGTATGAGTATGAGTATGAGTATGAGTATGAGTATGAGTATGAGTATGAGTATAAGTATGAGTATGAGTATGAGTATGAGTATGAGTATGAGTATAAGTATTAGTATGAGTATGAGTACGAGTATTAGTATGAGTATGAGTATGAGTATGAGTTTAAGTGTGAGTATGAGTATGAGCATGAGTATGAGTATGAGTATAAGTATTAGTATGAGTATGAGTACGAGTATTAGTATGAGTATGAGTATGAGTATGAGTTAAAGTATGAGTATGAGTATGAGTATGTGCATGAGTATGAGTATGTGTATGAGTATGAGTATGAGTATGAGTATGTGTATGAGTATGGGTATGAGTATGAGTATGAGTATGAGTATGAGTATGAGTATAAGTATGGGAATGAGTATGAGTGTGAGTATGAGAATGAGTATGAGTATGAGTATGAGTATGAGTATAAGAATGAGCATGAGCATGAGTATGAGTATGAGTATGAGTATGAGTATGAGTGTGAGTGTGAGTGCGAATGTGAGTATGAGCATGTGTATGAGTATGAGTATGAGTATGACTATGAGTATGAGTATGAGTATGAGCATGAGCATGAGCATGAGCATGAGCGTGAGCGTGAGAATAAGCATGAGTATGAGTTTAACTATGAGTATGAGTACGAGTATGCGTATGAATATGAGTATGAGTATGAGTATGAGTATGGGTATGAGTATGAGTATGAGTATGAGTATAAGAATGAGCATGAGCATGAGTATGAGTATGAGTATGAGTATGAGTATGAGTATAAGTATGAGTATGAGTATGAGTATGAGTATGAGTATAAGTATTAGTATGAGTATGAGTACGAGTATTAGTATGAGTATGAGTATGAGTATGAGTATGAGTATGAGTTTAAGTATGAGTATGAGTATGAGTATGTGCATGAGTATGAGTATGTGTATGAGTATGAGTATGAGTATGAGTATGAGTATGAGTATGAGTATAAGTATGAGAATGAGTATGAGTGTGAGTATGAGAATGAGTATTAGTATGAGTATGAGTATGAGTATGAGTTTGAGTATGAGTATGAGTATGAGTATGAGTATGAGTATGAGTATGAGTATGAGTATGAGTATGAGTATGAGTATGAGTATGAGTATGAGTATGAGTATGAGTATGAGTATGAGTATGAGTATGAGTATGAGTATGAGTATAAGTATGAGTATGAGTATGAGTATGAGTATGAGTATGAGTATGAGTATGAGTATGAGTATGAGTATGAGTATGAGTATGAGTATGAGTATGAGTATGAGTATAAGTATTAGTATGAGTATGAGTACGAGTATTAGTATGAGTATGAGTATGAGTTTAAGTGTGAGTATGAGTATGAGCATGAGTATGAGTATGAGTATGAGTATGAGTATGAGTATAAGTATTAGTATGAGTATGAGTACGAGTATTAGTATGAGTATGAGTATGAGTATGAGTTAAAGTATGAGTATGAGTATGAGTATGTGCATGAGTATGAGTATGTGTATGAGTATGTGTATGAGTATGAGTATGTGTATGAGTATGAGTATGAGTATGAGTATGAGTATGAGTATGAGTATGAGTTTAAGTATGAGTATGAGTATGAGTATGTGCATGAGTATGAGTATGAGTATGTGTATGATTATGAGTATGAGTATGAGTATGAGTATGAGTATGAGTATGATTATGAGTATAAGTATGAGAATGAGTATGAGTGTGAGTATGAGAATGAGTATGAGTATGTGTATGAGTATGAGTATGAGTATGAGTATGAGTATGAGTGTGAGTATGAGTATGAGTATGAGTATGAGTATGAGTATGAGTATGAGTATGAGTATGAGTATGAGTATGAGTATGAGTATGAGTATGAGTATGAGTATGAGTATGAGTATGAGTATGAGTATGAGTATGAGTATGAGTATGAGTATGAGCATGAGCATGAGCATGAGCATGAGCGTGAGCGTGAGAATAAGCATGAGTATGAGTTTAACTATGAGTATGAGTACGAGTATGCGTATGAGTATGAGCATGAGCATGAGCATGAGCATGAGCGTGAGCGTGAGAATAAGCATGAGTATGAGTTTAACTATGAGTATGAGTACGAGTATGCGTATGAATATGAGTATGAGTATGAGTATGAGTATGATTATGAGTATAAGTATGAGAATGAGTATGAGTGTGAGTATGAGAATGAGTATGAGTATGTGTATGAGTATGAGTATGAGTATGAGTATGAGTATGAGTATGAGTATGAGTATGAGAATGAGTATGAGTGTGAGTATGAGAATGAGTATGAGTATGTGTATGAGTATGAGTATGAGTATGAGTATGAGTATGAGTGTGAGTATGAGTATGAGTATGAGTATGGGTATGAGTATGAGTATGAGTATGAGTATAAGAATGAGCATGAGCTGAAGTATGAGTATGAGTATGATTATGAGTATGAGTATGAGTATGAGTATGAGTATAAGTATGAGTATGAGTATGAGTATGAGTATGAGTATAAGTATTAGTATGAGTATGAGTACGAGTATTAGTATGAGTATGAGTATGAGTATGAGTATGAGTATGAGTATGAGTATGAGTTTAAGTATGAGTATGAGTATGAGTATGTGCATGAGTATGAGTATGTGTATGAGTATGAGTATGAGTATGAGTATGAGTATGAGTATGATTCTGTGTATGAGTATAAGTATGAGAATGAGTATGAGTGTGAGTATGAGAATGAGTATGAGTATGTGTATGAGTATGAGTTTGAGTATGAGTATGAGTATGAGTATGAGTATGAGTATGAGTATGAGTATGAGTATGAGTATGAGTATGAGTATGAGTATAAGTATGAGTATGAGTATGAGTATGAGTATGAGTATGAGTATGAGTATAAGTATTAGTATGAGTATGAGTACGAGTATTAGTATGAGTATGATTATGAGTATGAGTTTAAGTGTGAGTATGAGTATGAGCATGAGTATGAGTATGAGTATGAGTATGAGTATGAGTATAAGTATTAGTATGAGTATGAGTACGAGTATTAGTATGAGTATGAGTATGAGTATGAGTTAAAGTATGAGTATGAGTATGAGTATGTGCATGAGTATGAGTATGTGTATGAGTATGTGTATGAGTATGAGTATGTGTATGAGTATGAGTATGAGTATGAGTATGAGTATGAGTATGAGTATAAGTATGGGAATGAGTATGAGTGTGAGTATGAGAATGAGTATGAGTATGTGTATGAGTATGAGTATGAGTATGAGTATGGGTATGAGTATGAGTATAAGTATGAGAATGAGTATGAGTGTGAGTATGAGAATGAGTATGAGTATGTGTATGAGTATGAGTATGAGTATGAGTATGAGTATGAGTATGAGTATAAGTATGAGTATGAGTATGAGTATGAGTATGAGTATGATTCTGTGTATGAGTATAAGTATGAGAATGAGTATGAGTGTGAGTATGAGAATGAGTATGAGTATGTGTATGAGTATGAGTTTGAGTATGAGTATGAGTATGAGTATGAGTATGAGTATGAGTATGAGTATGAGTATGAGTATGAGTATGAGTATGAGTATAAGTATGAGTATGAGTATGAGTATGAGTATGAGTATGAGTATGAGTATAAGTATTAGTATGAGTATGAGTACGAGTATTAGTATGAGTATGAGTATGAGTATGAGTTTAAGTGTGAGTATGAGTATGAGCATGAGTATGAGTATGAGTATAAGTATTAGTATGAGTATGAGTACGAGTATTAGTATGAGTATGAGTATGAGTATGAGTTAAAGTATGAGTATGAGTATGAGTATGTGCATGAGTATGAGTATGTGTATGAGTATGAGTATGAGTATGAGTATGTGTATGAGTATGGGTATGAGTATGAGTATGAGTATGAGTATGAGTATGAGTATAAGTATGGGAATGAGTATGAGTGTGAGTATGAGAATGAGTATGAGTATGAGTATGAGTATGAGTATAAGAATGAGCATGAGCATGAGTATGAGTATGAGTATGAGTATGAGTATGAGTGTGAGTGTGAGTGCGAATGTGAGTATGAGCATGTGTATGAGTATGAGTATGAGTATGACTATGAGTATGAGTATGAGTATGAGCATGAGCATGAGCATGAGCATGAGCGTGAGCGTGAGAATAAGCATGAGTATGAGTTTAACTATGAGTATGAGTACGAGTATGCGTATGAATATGAGTATGAGTATGAGTATGAGTATGGGTATGAGTATGAGTATGAGTATGAGTATAAGAATGAGCATGAGCATGAGTATGAGTATGAGTATGAGTATGAGTATGAGTATAAGTATGAGTATGAGTATGAGTATGAGTATGAGTATAAGTATTAGTATGAGTATGAGTACGAGTATTAGTATGAGTATGAGTATGAGTATGAGTATGAGTATGAGTTTAAGTATGAGTATGAGTATGAGTATGTGCATGAGTATGAGTATGTGTATGAGTATGAGTATGAGTATGAGTATGAGTATGAGTATGAGTATAAGTATGAGAATGAGTATGAGTGTGAGTATGAGAATGAGTATTAGTATGAGTATGAGTATGAGTATGAGTTTGAGTATGAGTATGAGTATGAGTATGAGTATGAGTATGAGTATGAGTATGAGTATGAGTATGAGTATGAGTATGAGTATGAGTATGAGTATGAGTATGAGTATGAGTATGAGTATGAGTATGAGTATGAGTATGAGTATAAGTATGAGTATGAGTATGAGTATGAGTATGAGTATGAGTATGAGTATGAGTATGAGTATGAGTATGAGTATGAGTATGAGTATGAGTATGAGTATGAGTATAAGTATTAGTATGAGTATGAGTACGAGTATTAGTATGAGTATGAGTATGAGTTTAAGTGTGAGTATGAGTATGAGCATGAGTATGAGTATGAGTATGAGTATGAGTATGAGTATAAGTATTAGTATGAGTATGAGTACGAGTATTAGTATGAGTATGAGTATGAGTATGAGTTAAAGTATGAGTATGAGTATGAGTATGTGCATGAGTATGAGTATGTGTATGAGTATGTGTATGAGTATGAGTATGTGTATGAGTATGAGTATGAGTATGAGTATGAGTATGAGTATGAGTATGAGTTTAAGTATGAGTATGAGTATGAGTATGTGCATGAGTATGAGTATGAGTATGTGTATGATTATGAGTATGAGTATGAGTATGAGTATGAGTATGAGTATGATTATGAGTATAAGTATGAGAATGAGTATGAGTGTGAGTATGAGAATGAGTATGAGTATGTGTATGAGTATGAGTATGAGTATGAGTATGAGTATGAGTGTGAGTATGAGTATGAGTATGAGTATGAGTATGAGTATGAGTATGAGTATGAGTATGAGTATGAGTATGAGTATGAGTATGAGTATGAGTATGAGTATGAGTATGAGTATGAGTATGAGTATGAGTATGAGTATGAGTATGAGTATGAGCATGAGCATGAGCATGAGCATGAGCGTGAGCGTGAGAATAAGCATGAGTATGAGTTTAACTATGAGTATGAGTACGAGTATGCGTATGAGTATGAGCATGAGCATGAGCATGAGCATGAGCGTGAGCGTGAGAATAAGCATGAGTATGAGTTTAACTATGAGTATGAGTACGAGTATGCGTATGAATATGAGTATGAGTATGAGTATGAGTATGATTATGAGTATAAGTATGAGAATGAGTATGAGTGTGAGTATGAGAATGAGTATGAGTATGTGTATGAGTATGAGTATGAGTATGAGTATGAGTATGAGTATGAGTATGAGTATGAGAATGAGTATGAGTGTGAGTATGAGAATGAGTATGAGTATGTGTATGAGTATGAGTATGAGTATGAGTATGAGTATGAGTGTGAGTATGAGTATGAGTATGAGTATGGGTATGAGTATGAGTATGAGTATGAGTATAAGAATGAGCATGAGCTGAAGTATGAGTATGAGTATGATTATGAGTATGAGTATGAGTATGAGTATGAGTATAAGTATGAGTATGAGTATGAGTATGAGTATGAGTATAAGTATTAGTATGAGTATGAGTACGAGTATTAGTATGAGTATGAGTATGAGTATGAGTATGAGTATGAGTATGAGTATGAGTTTAAGTATGAGTATGAGTATGAGTATGTGCATGAGTATGAGTATGTGTATGAGTATGAGTATGAGTATGAGTATGAGTATGAGTATGATTCTGTGTATGAGTATAAGTATGAGAATGAGTATGAGTGTGAGTATGAGAATGAGTATGAGTATGTGTATGAGTATGAGTTTGAGTATGAGTATGAGTATGAGTATGAGTATGAGTATGAGTATGAGTATGAGTATGAGTATGAGTATGAGTATGAGTATAAGTATGAGTATGAGTATGAGTATGAGTATGAGTATGAGTATGAGTATAAGTATTAGTATGAGTATGAGTACGAGTATTAGTATGAGTATGAGTATGAGTATGAGTTTAAGTGTGAGTATGAGTATGAGCATGAGTATGAGTATGAGTATAAGTATTAGTATGAGTATGAGTACGAGTATTAGTATGAGTATGAGTATGAGTATGAGTTAAAGTATGAGTATGAGTATGAGTATGTGCATGAGTATGAGTATGTGTATGAGTATGAGTATGAGTATGAGTATGTGTATGAGTATGGGTATGAGTATGAGTATGAGTATGAGTATGAGTATGAGTATGAGTATAAGTATGGGAATGAGTATGAGTGTGAGTATGAGAATGAGTATGAGTATGTGTATGAGTATGAGTATGAGTATAAGTATTAGTATGAGTATGAGTAGGAGTACGAGTAGGAGTACGAGTATGCGTATGAGTATGAGTATGAGTATGAGTATGAGTATGAGTATGAGTGTGAGTGTGAGTGCGAATGTGAGTATGAGCATGTGTATGAGTATGAGTATGAGTATGACTATGAGTATGAGTATGAGTATGAGCATGAGCATGAGCATGAGCATGAGCATGAGCGTGAGCGTGAGAATAAGCATGAGTATGAGTTTAACTATGAGTATGAGTACGAGTATGCGTATGAGTATGAGCATGAGCATGAGCATGAGCATGAGCGTGAGCGTGAGAATAAGCATGAGTATGAGTTTAACTATGAGTATGAGTACGAGTATGCGTATGAATATGAGTATGAGTATTAGTATGAGTATGAGTATGGGTATGAGTATGAGTATGAGTATGAGTATAAGAATGAGCATGAGCTGAAGTATGAGTATGAGTATGATTATGAGTATGAGTATGAGTATGAGTATAAGTATGAGTATGAGTATGAGTATGAGTATGAGTATAAGTATTAGTATGAGTATGAGTACGAGTATTAGTATGAGTATGAGTATGAGTATGAGTATGAGTATGAGTACCAGTATTAGTATGAGTATGAGTATGAGTATGAGTATGAGTATGAGTATGAGTTTAAGTATGAGTATGAGTATGAGTATGAGTATAAGTATTAGTATGAGTATGAGTACGAGTATTAGTATGAGTATGAGTATGAGTATGAGTTTAAGTGTGAGTATGAGTATGAGCATGAGTATGAGTATGAGTATAAGTATTAGTATGAGTATGTGTATGAGTATGAGTATGAGTGTGAGTATGAGTATGAGCATGAGTATGAGTATGAGTATAAGTATTAGTATGAGTATGTGTATGAGTATGAGTATGAGTATGAGTATGAGTATGAGTATAAGTATGAGTATGAGTATGAGTACGAGTATTAGTATGAGTATGAGTATGAGTATGAGTATGTGTATAAGTATGAGTATGAGTATGAGTATGAGTATGAGTATGAGTATGAGTATAAGTATGAGAATGAGTATGAGTGTGAGTATGAGAATGAGTATGAGTATGTGTATGAGTATGAGTATGAGTATGAGTATGAGTATGAGTGTGAGTGCGAATGTGAGTATGAGCATGTGTATGAGTATGAGTATGAGTATGAGTATGAGTATGAGTATGAGTATGAGTATGAGTGTGAGTGTGAGTGCGAATGTGAGTATGAGCATGTGTATGAGTATGAGTATGAGTATGACTATGAGTATGAGTATGAGTATGAGCATGAGCATGAGCATGAGCATGAGCGTGAGCGTGAGAATAAGCATGAGTATGAGTTTAACTATGAGTATGAGTACGAGTATGCGTATGAATATGAGTATGAGTATGAGTATGAGTATGAGTATGAGTATGAGTATGAGTATGAGTATGAGTATGAGTATAAGTATGAGAATGAGTATGAGTGTGAGTATGAGAATGAGTATGAGTATGTGTATGAGTATGAGTATGAGTATGAGTATGAGTATGAGTGTGAGTGCGAATGTGAGTATGAGCATGTGTATGAGTATGAGTATGAGTATGAGTATGAGTATGAGTATGAGTATGAGTGTGAGTGTGAGTGCGAATGTGAGTATGAGCATGTGTATGAGTATGAGTATGAGTATGAGTATGAGTATGAGTATGAGTGTGAGTGTGAGTGCGAATGTGAGTATGAGCATGTGTATGAGTATGAGTATGAGTATGACCATGAGTTTGAGTATGAGTATGAGCATGAGCATGAGCATGAGCATGAGCGTGAGCGTGAGAATAAGCATGAGTATGAGTTTAACTATGAGTATGAGTACGAGTATGCGTATGAATATGAGTATGAGTATGAGTATGAGTATGAGTATGAGTATGAGTATGAGTATGAGTATAAGTATGAGTATGAGTATGAGTATGAGTATGAGTATGAGTATGAGTATGAGTATGAGTATGAGTATGAGTATGAGTATAAGTATGAGTATGAGTATGAGTATGAGTATGAGTATGAGTATGAGTATGAGTATGTGCATGAGTATGAGTATGTGTATGAGTATGAGTATGAGTATGAGTATGAGTATGACTATGAGTATGAGTATGAGTATGAGCATGAGCATGAGCATGAGCATGAGCGTGAGCGTGAGAATAAGCATGAGTATGAGTTTAACTATGAGTATGAGTACGAATATGCGTATGAATATGAGTATGAGTATGAGTATGAGTATGGGTATGAGTATGAGTATGAGTATGAGTATAAGAATGAGCATGAGCATGAGTATGAGTATGAGTATGAGTATGAGTATGAGTATGAGTATGAGTATGAGTATAAGTATGAGTATGAGTATGAGTATGAGTATGAGTATAAGTATTAGTATGAGTATGAGTACGAGTATTAGTATGAGTATGAGTATGAGTATGAGTATGAGTATGAGTATGAGTTTAAGTATGAGTATGAGTATGAGTATGTGCATGAGTATGAGTATGTGTATGAGTATGAGTATGATTATGAGTATGAGTATGAGTATGAGTATGAGTATGAGTATGAGTATAAGTATGAGAATGAGTATGAGTGTGAGTATGAGAATGAGTATTAGTATGAGTATGAGTATGAGTATGAGTTTGAGTATGTGTATGAGTATGAGTATGTGTATGAGTATGAGTATGAGTATGAGTATGAGTATGAGTATGAGTATGAGTGTGAGTATGAGTATGAGTATGAGTATGAGTATGAGTGTGAGTGTGAGTGCGAATGTGAGTATGAGCATGTGTATGAGTATGAGTATGAGTATGACTATGAGTATGAGTATGAGTATGAGCATGAGCATGAGCATGAGCATGAGCGTGAGCGTGAGAATAAGCATGAGTATGAGTTTAACTATGAGTATGAGTACGAGTATGCGTATGAGTATGAGCATGAGCATGAGCTGAAGTATGAGTATGAGTATGATTATGAGTATGAGTATGAGTATGAGTATAAGTATGAGTATGAGTATGAGTATGAGTATGAGTATGAGTATGAGTATGGGTATGAGTATGAGTATGAGTATGAGTATAAGAATGAGCATGAGCTGAAGTATGAGTATGAGTATGATTATGAGTATGAGTATGAGTATGAGTATGAGTATAAGTATGAGTATGAGTATGAGTATGAGTATGAGTATAAGTATTAGTATGAGTATGAGTACGAGTATTAGTATGAGTATGAGTATGAGTATGAGTATGAGTATGAGTATGAGTTTAAGTATGAGTATGAGTATGAGTATGTGCATGAGTATGAGTATGTGTATGAGTATGAGTATGAGTATGAGTATGAGTATGAGTATGATTCTGTGTATGAGTATAAGTATGAGAATGAGTATGAGTGTGAGTATGAGAATGAGTATGAGTATGTGTATGAGTATGAGTTTGAGTATGAGTATGAGTATGAGTATGAGTATGAGTATGAGTATGAGTATGAGTATGAGTATGAGTATGAGTATAAGTATGAGTATGAGTATGAGTATGAGTATGAGTATGAGTATGAGTATAAGTATTAGTATGAGTATGAGTACGAGTATTAGTATGAGTATGAGTATGAGTATGAGTTTAAGTGTGAGTATGAGTATGAGCATGAGTATGAGTATGAGTATAAGTATTAGTATGAGTATGAGTACGAGTATTAGTATGAGTATGAGTATGAGTATGAGTTAAAGTATGAGTATGAGTATGAGTATGTGCATGAGTATGAGTATGTGTATGAGTATGAGTATGAGTATGAGTATGTGTATGAGTATGGGTATGAGTATGAGTATGAGTATGAGTATGAGTATGAGTATAAGTATGGGAATGAGTATGAGTGTGAGTATGAGAATGAGTATGAGTATGTGTATGAGTATGAGTATGAGTATAAGTATTAGTATGAGTATGAGTAGGAGTACGAGTAGGAGTACGAGTATGCGTATGAGTATGAGTATGAGTATGAGTATGAGTATGAGTATGAGTGTGAGTGTGAGTGCGAATGTGAGTATGAGCATGTGTATGAGTATGAGTATGAGTATGACTATGAGTATGAGTATGAGTATGAGCATGAGCATGAGCATGAGCATGAGCGTGAGCGTGAGAATAAGCATGAGTATGAGTTTAACTATGAGTATGAGTACGAGTATGCGTATGAGTATGAGCATGAGCATGAGCATGAGCATGAGCGTGAGCGTGAGAATAAGCATGAGTATGAGTTTAACTATGAGTATGAGTACGAGTATGCGTATGAATATGAGTATGAGTATGAGTATGAGTATGAGTATGGGTATGAGTATGAGTATGAGTATGAGTATAAGAATGAGCATGAGCTGAAGTATGAGTATGAGTATGATTATGAGTATGAGTATGAGTATGAGTATAAGTATGAGTATGAGTATGAGTATGAGTATAAGTATTAGTATGAGTATGAGTACGAGTATTAGTATGAGTATGAGTATGAGTATGAGTATGAGTATGAGTACGAGTATTAGTATGAGTATGAGTATGAGTATGAGTATGAGTATGAGTATGAGTATGAGTTTAAGTATGAGTATGAGTATGAGTATGAGTATAAGTATTAGTATGAGTATGAGTACGAGTATTAGTATGAGTATGAGTATGAGTATGAGTTTAAGTGTGAGTATGAGTATGAGCATGAGTATGAGTATGAGTATAAGTATTAGTATGAGTATGTGTATGAGTATGAGTATGAGTATGAGTATGAGTATGAGTATGAGTATAAGTATGAGTATGAGTATGAGTACGAGTATTAGTATGAGTATGAGTATGAGTATGAGTATGTGTATGAGTATGAGTATGAGTATGAGTATGAGTATGAGTATGAGTATGAGTATAAGTATGAGAATGAGTATGAGTGTGAGTATGAGAATGAGTATGAGTATGTGTATGAGTATGAGTATGAGTATGAGTATGAGTGTGAGTGCGAATGTGAGTATGAGCATGTGTATGAGTATGAGTATGAGTATGAGTATGAGTATGAGTATGAGTATGAGTGTGAGTGTGAGTGCGAATGTGAGTATGAGCATGTGTATGTGTATGAGTATGAGTATGACTATGAGTATGAGTATGAGTATGAGCATGAGCATGAGCATGAGCATGAGCGTGAGCGTGAGAATAAGCAGGAGTATGAGTTTAACTATGAGTATGAGTACGAGTATGCGTATGAATATGAGTATGAGTATGAGTATGAGTATGAGTATGAGTATGAGTATGAGTATGAGTATGAGTATAAGTATGAGAATGAGTATGAGTGTGAGTATGAGAATGAGTATGAGTATGTGTATGAGTATGAGTATGAGTATGAGTATGAGTATGAGTGTGAGTGCGAATGTGAGTATGAGCATGTGTATGAGTATGAGTATGAGTATGAGTATGAGTATGAGTATGAGTATGAGTGTGAGTGTGAGTGCGAATGTGAGTATGAGCATGTGTATGAGTATGAGTATGAGTATGAGTATGAGTATGAGTATGAGTATGAGTGTGAGTGTGAGTGCGAATGTGAGTATGAGCATGTGTATGAGTATGAGTATGAGTATGAGTATGACTATGAGTATGAGTATGAGTATGAGCATGAGCATGAGCATGAGCATGAGCGTGAGCGTGAGAATAAGCATGAGTATGAGTTTAACTATGAGTATGAGTACGAGTATGCGTATGAATATGAGTATGAGTATGAGTATGAGTATGAGTATGAGTATGAGTATGAGTATGAGTATAAGTATGAGTATGAGTATGAGTATGAGTATGAGTATGAGTATGAGTATGAGTATGAGTATGAGTATGAGTATGAGTATGAGTATAAGTATGAGTATGAGTATGAGTATGAGTATGAGTATGAGTATGAGTATGAGTATGTGCATGAGTATGAGTATGTGTATGAGTATGAGTATGAGTATGAGTATGAGTATGACTATGAGTATGAGTATGAGTATGAGCATGAGCATGAGCATGAGCATGAGCGTGAGCGTGAGAATAAGCATGAGTATGAGTTTAACTATGAGTATGAGTACGAATATGCGTATGAATATGAGTATGAGTATGAGTATGAGTATGGGTATGAGTATGAGTATGAGTATGAGTATAAGAATGAGCATGAGCATGAGTATGAGTATGAGTATGAGTATGAGTATGAGTATGAGTATAAGTATGAGTATGAGTATGAGTATGAGTATGAGTATGAGTATAAGTATTAGTATGAGTATGAGTACGAGTATTAGTATGAGTATGAGTATGAGTATGAGTATGAGTATGAGTTTAAGTATGAGTATGAGTATGAGTATGTGCATGAGTATGAGTATGTGTATGAGTATGAGTATGATTATGAGTATGAGTATGAGTATAAGTATTAGTATGAGTATGAGTACGAGTATTAGTATGAGTATGAGTATGAGTATGAGTATGAGTATGAGTACGAGTATTAGTATGAGTATGAGTATGAGTATGAGTATGAGTATGAGTATGAGTATGAGTTTAAGTATGAGTATGAGTATGAGTATGAGTATAAGTATTAGTATGAGTATGAGTACGAGTATTAGTATGAGTATGAGTATGAGTATGAGTTTAAGTGTGAGTATGAGTATGAGCATGAGTATGAGTATGAGTATAAGTATTAGTATGAGTATGTGTATGAGTATGAGTATGAGTATGAGTATGAGTATGAGTATGAGTATAAGTATGAGTATGAATATGAGTACGAGTATTAGTATGAGTATGAGTATGAGTATGAGTATGTGTATGAGTATGAGTATGAGTATGAGTATGAGTATGAGTATGAGTATGAGTATAAGTATGAGAATGAGTATGAGTGTGAGTATGAGAATGAGTATGAGTATGTGTATGAGTATGAGTATGAGTATGAGTATGAGTGTGAGTGCGAATGTGAGTATGAGCATGTGTATGAGTATGAGTATGAGTATGAGTATGAGTATGAGTATGAGTATGAGTGTGAGTGTGAGTGCGAATGTGAGTATGAGCATGTGTATGAGTATGAGTATGAGTATGACTATGAGTATGAGTATGAGTATGAGCATGAGCATGAGCATGAGCATGAGCGTGAGCGTGAGAATAAGCAGGAGTATGAGTTTAACTATGAGTATGAGTACGAGTATGCGTATGAATATGAGTATGAGTATGAGTATGAGTATGAGTATGAGTATGAGTATGAGTATGAGTATGAGTATAAGTATGAGAATGAGTATGAGTGTGAGTATGAGAATGAGTATGAGTATGTGTATGAGTATGAGTATGAGTATGAGTATGAGTATGAGTGTGAGTGCGAATGTGAGTATGAGCATGTGTATGAGTATGAGTATGAGTATGAGTATGAGTATGAGTATGAGTATGAGTGTGAGTGTGAGTGCGAATGTGAGTATGAGCATGTGTATGAGTATGAGTATGAGTATGAGTATGAGTATGAGTATGAGTATGAGTGTGAGTGTGAGTGCGAATGTGAGTATGAGCATGTGTATGAGTATGAGTATGAGTATGAGTATGACTATGAGTATGAGTATGAGTATGAGCATGAGCATGAGCATGAGCATGAGCGTGAGCGTGAGAATAAGCATGAGTATGAGTTTAACTATGAGTATGAGTACGAGTATGCGTATGAATATGAGTATGAGTATGAGTATGAGTATGAGTATGAGTATGAGTATGAGTATGAGTATAAGTATGAGTATGAGTATGAGTATGAGTATGAGTATGAGTATGAGTATGAGTATGAGTATGAGTATGAGTATGAGTATGAGTATAAGTATGAGTATGAGTATGAGTATGAGTATGAGTATGAGTATGAGTATGAGTATGTGCATGAGTATGAGTATGTGTATGAGTATGAGTATGAGTATGAGTATGAGTATGACTATGAGTATGAGTATGAGTATGAGCATGAGCATGAGCATGAGCATGAGCGTGAGCGTGAGAATAAGCATGAGTATGAGTTTAACTATGAGTATGAGTACGAATATGCGTATGAATATGAGTATGAGTATGAGTATGAGTATGGGTATGAGTATGAGTATGAGTATGAGTATAAGAATGAGCATGAGCATGAGTATGAGTATGAGTATGAGTATGAGTATGAGTATGAGTATAAGTATGAGTATGAGTATGAGTATGAGTATGAGTATGAGTATAAGTATTAGTATGAGTATGAGTACGAGTATTAGTATGAGTATGAGTATGAGTATGAGTATGAGTATGAGTTTAAGTATGAGTATGAGTATGAGTATGTGCATGAGTATGAGTATGTGTATGAGTATGAGTATGATTATGAGTATGAGTATGAGTATGAGTATGAGTATAAGTATGAGAATGAGTATGAGTGTGAGTATGAGAATGAGTATTAGTATGAGTATGAGTATGAGTTTGAGTATGAGTATGAGTATGAGTATGAGTATGAGTATGAGTATGAGTATGAGTATGAGTATGAGTATGAGTATGAGTATGAGTATGAGTATGAGTATGAGTATGAGTATGAGTATGAGTATGAGTATAAGTATGAGTATGAGTATGAGTATGAGTATGAGTATGAGTATGAGTATGAGTATGAGTATGAGTATGAGTATGAGTATGAGTATGAGTATGAGTATGAGTATAAGTATTAGTATGAGTATGAGTGTGAGTATGAGAATGAGTATTAGTATGAGTATGAGTATGAGTTTGAGTATGAGTATGAGTATGAGTATGAGTATGAGTATGAGTATGAGTATGAGTATGAGTATAAGTATGAGAATGAGTATGAGTGTGAGTATGAGAATGAGTATGAGTATGTGTATGAGTATGAGTATGATTATGTGTATGAGTATGAGTATGAGTATGAGTATGAGTATGAGTATGAGTATGAGTATGAGTATGAGTATGAGTTTAAGTATGAGTATGAGTATGAGTATGTGCATGAGTATGAGTATGTGTATGAGTATGAGTATGAGTATGAGTTTAAGTGTGAGTATGAGTATGAGTATGAATATGAGTATAAGTATTAGTATTAGTATGAGTATGAGTACGAGTATTAGTATGAGTATGAGTATGAGTATGAGTTTAAGTACGAGTATGAGTATGAGTATGTGAATGAGTATGAGTATGAGTATGTGTATGATTATGAGTATGAGTATGAGTATGAGTATGAGTATGAGTATGAGTATGAGTATAAGTATGAGAATGAGTATGAGTGTGAGTATGAGAATGAGTATGAGTATGTGTATGAGTATGAGTATGAGTACGAGTATTAGTATGAGTATGAGTATGAGTATGAGTTTAAGTGTGAGTATGAGTATGAGCATGAGTATGAGTATGAGTATGAGTATGAGTATGAGTATGAGTATAAGTATTAGTATGAGTATGAGTATGAGTTAAAGTATGAGTATGAGTATGAGTATGTGCATGAGTATGAGTATGTGTATGAGTATGAGTATGAGTATGAGTATGAGTATGAGTATGTGTATGAGTATGAGTATGAGTATGAGTATGAGTATGAGTATGAGTATGAGTATGAGTATGAGTATGAGTATGAGTATGAGTATAAGTATTAGTATGAGTATGAGTAGTAGTACGAGTAGGAGTACGAGTATGCGTATGAGTATGAGTATGAGTATGAGTATGAGTATGAGTATGAGTGTGAGTGTGAGTGCGAATGTGAGTATGAGCATGTGTATGAGTATGAGTATGAGTATGACTATGAGTATGAGTATGAGTATGAGCATGAGCATGAGCATGAGCATGAGCGTGAGCGTGAGAATAAGCATGAGTATGAGTTTAACTATGAGTATGAGTACGAGTATGCGTATGAGTATGAGCATGAGCATGAGCATGAGCATGAGCGTGAGCGTGAGAATAAGCATGAGTATGAGTTTAACTATGAGTATGAGTACGAGTATGCGTATGAGTATGAGCATGAGCATGAGCATGAGCATGAGCGTGAGCGTGAGAATAAGCATGAGTATGAGTTTAACTATGAGTATGAGTACGAGTATGCGTATGAATATGAGTATGAGTATGAGTATGAGTATGAGTATGGGTATGAGTATGAGTATGAGTATGAGTATAAGAATGAGCATGAGCTGAAGTATGAGTATGAGTATGATTATGAGTATGAGTATGAGTATGAGTATAAGTATGAGTATGAGTATGAGTATGAGTATGAGTATGAGTACGAGTATTAGTATGAGTATGAGTATGAGTATGAGTATGAGTATGAGTATGAGTATGAGTTTAAGTATGAGTATGAGTATGAGTATGAGTATAAGTATTAGTATGAGTATGAGTACGAGTATTAGTATGAGTATGAGTATGAGTATGAGTTTAAGTGTGAGTATGAGTATGAGCATGAGTATGAGTATGAGTATAAGTATTAGTATGAGTATGTGTATGAGTATGAGTATGAGTATGAGTATGAGTATGAGTATGAGTATAAGTATGAGTATGAGTATGAGTACGAGTATTAGTATGAGTATGAGTATGAGTATGAGTATGTGTATGAGTATGAGTATGAGTATGAGTATGAGTATGAGTATGAGTATGAGTATAAGTATGAGAATGAGTATGAGTGTGAGTATGAGAATGAGTATGAGTATGTGTATGAGTATGAGTATGAGTATGAGTATGAGTGTGAGTGCGAATGTGAGTATGAGCATGTGTATGAGTATGAGTATGAGTATGAGTATGAGTATGAGTATGAGTATGAGTGTGAGTGTGAGTGCGAATGTGAGTATGAGCATGTGTATGTGTATGAGTATGAGTATGACTATGAGTATGAGTATGAGTATGAGCATGAGCATGAGCATGAGCATGAGCGTGAGCGTGAGAATAAGCAGGAGTATGAGTTTAACTATGAGTATGAGTACGAGTATGCGTATGAATATGAGTATGAGTATGAGTATGAGTATGAGTATGAGTATGAGTATGAGTATGAGTATGAGTATAAGTATGAGAATGAGTATGAGTGTGAGTATGAGAATGAGTATGAGTATGTGTATGAGTATGAGTATGAGTATGAGTATGAGTATGAGTGTGAGTGCGAATGTGAGTATGAGCATGTGTATGAGTATGAGTATGAGTATGAGTATGAGTATGAGTATGAGTATGAGTGTGAGTGTGAGTGCGAATGTGAGTATGAGCATGTGTATGAGTATGAGTATGAGTATGAGTATGAGTATGAGTATGAGTATGAGTGTGAGTGTGAGTGCGAATGTGAGTATGAGCATGTGTATGAGTATGAGTATGAGTATGAGTATGACTATGAGTATGAGTATGAGTATGAGCATGAGCATGAGCATGAGCATGAGCGTGAGCGTGAGAATAAGCATGAGTATGAGTTTAACTATGAGTATGAGTACGAGTATGCGTATGAATATGAGTATGAGTATGAGTATGAGTATGAGTATGAGTATGAGTATGAGTATGAGTATAAGTATGAGTATGAGTATGAGTATGAGTATGAGTATGAGTATGAGTATGAGTATGAGTATGAGTATGAGTATGAGTATGAGTATAAGTATGAGTATGAGTATGAGTATGAGTATGAGTATGAGTATGAGTATGAGTATGTGCATGAGTATGAGTATGTGTATGAGTATGAGTATGAGTATGAGTATGAGTATGACTATGAGTATGAGTATGAGTATGAGCATGAGCATGAGCATGAGCATGAGCGTGAGCGTGAGAATAAGCATGAGTATGAGTTTAACTATGAGTATGAGTACGAATATGCGTATGAATATGAGTATGAGTATGAGTATGAGTATGGGTATGAGTATGAGTATGAGTATGAGTATAAGAATGAGCATGAGCATGAGTATGAGTATGAGTATGAGTATGAGTATGAGTATGAGTATAAGTATGAGTATGAGTATGAGTATGAGTATGAGTATGAGTATAAGTATTAGTATGAGTATGAGTACGAGTATTAGTATGAGTATGAGTATGAGTATGAGTATGAGTATGAGTTTAAGTATGAGTATGAGTATGAGTATGTGCATGAGTATGAGTATGTGTATGAGTATGAGTATGATTATGAGTATGAGTATGAGTATAAGTATTAGTATGAGTATGAGTACGAGTATTAGTATGAGTATGAGTATGAGTATGAGTATGAGTATGAGTACGAGTATTAGTATGAGTATGAGTATGAGTATGAGTATGAGTATGAGTATGAGTATGAGTTTAAGTATGAGTATGAGTATGAGTATGAGTATAAGTATTAGTATGAGTATGAGTACGAGTATTAGTATGAGTATGAGTATGAGTATGAGTTTAAGTGTGAGTATGAGTATGAGCATGAGTATGAGTATGAGTATAAGTATTAGTATGAGTATGTGTATGAGTATGAGTATGAGTATGAGTATGAGTATGAGTATGAGTATAAGTATGAGTATGAATATGAGTACGAGTATTAGTATGAGTATGAGTATGAGTATGAGTATGTGTATGAGTATGAGTATGAGTATGAGTATGAGTATGAGTATGAGTATGAGTATAAGTATGAGAATGAGTATGAGTGTGAGTATGAGAATGAGTATGAGTATGTGTATGAGTATGAGTATGAGTATGAGTATGAGTGTGAGTGCGAATGTGAGTATGAGCATGTGTATGAGTATGAGTATGAGTATGAGTATGAGTATGAGTATGAGTATGAGTGTGAGTGTGAGTGCGAATGTGAGTATGAGCATGTGTATGAGTATGAGTATGAGTATGACTATGAGTATGAGTATGAGTATGAGCATGAGCATGAGCATGAGCATGAGCGTGAGCGTGAGAATAAGCA
The DNA here is from genome assembly GCA_963855975.1 of Andrena chrysosceles. Classification (NCBI taxonomy): domain Eukaryota; kingdom Metazoa; phylum Arthropoda; class Insecta; order Hymenoptera; family Andrenidae; genus Andrena; species Andrena chrysosceles. The sequence continues at coordinate 1,410,520 of CAWLCU010000601.1, forward strand.
GGAGTATGAGTTTAACTATGAGTATGAGTACGAGTATGCGTATGAATATGAGTATGAGTATGAGTATGAGTATGAGTATGAGTATGAGTATGAGTATGAGTATGAGTATAAGTATGAGAATGAGTATGAGTGTGAGTATGAGAATGAGTATGAGTATGTGTATGAGTATGAGTATGAGTATGAGTATGAGTATGAGTGTGAGTGCGAATGTGAGTATGAGCATGTGTATGAGTATGAGTATGAGTATGAGTATGAGTATGAGTATGAGTATGAGTGTGAGTGTGAGTGCGAATGTGAGTATGAGCATGTGTATGAGTATGAGTATGAGTATGAGTATGAGTATGAGTATGAGTATGAGTGTGAGTGTGAGTGCGAATGTGAGTATGAGCATGTGTATGAGTATGAGTATGAGTATGAGTATGACTATGAGTATGAGTATGAGTATGAGCATGAGCATGAGCATGAGCATGAGCGTGAGCGTGAGAATAAGCATGAGTATGAGTTTAACTATGAGTATGAGTACGAGTATGCGTATGAATATGAGTATGAGTATGAGTATGAGTATGAGTATGAGTATGAGTATGAGTATGAGTATAAGTATGAGTATGAGTATGAGTATGAGTATGAGTATGAGTATGAGTATGAGTATGAGTATGAGTATGAGTATGAGTATGAGTATAAGTATGAGTATGAGTATGAGTATGAGTATGAGTATGAGTATGAGTATGAGTATGTGCATGAGTATGAGTATGTGTATGAGTATGAGTATGAGTATGAGTATGAGTATGACTATGAGTATGAGTATGAGTATGAGCATGAGCATGAGCATGAGCATGAGCGTGAGCGTGAGAATAAGCATGAGTATGAGTTTAACTATGAGTATGAGTACGAATATGCGTATGAATATGAGTATGAGTATGAGTATGAGTATGGGTATGAGTATGAGTATGAGTATGAGTATAAGAATGAGCATGAGCATGAGTATGAGTATGAGTATGAGTATGAGTATGAGTATGAGTATAAGTATGAGTATGAGTATGAGTATGAGTATGAGTATGAGTATAAGTATTAGTATGAGTATGAGTACGAGTATTAGTATGAGTATGAGTATGAGTATGAGTATGAGTATGAGTTTAAGTATGAGTATGAGTATGAGTATGTGCATGAGTATGAGTATGTGTATGAGTATGAGTATGATTATGAGTATGAGTATGAGTATGAGTATGAGTATAAGTATGAGAATGAGTATGAGTGTGAGTATGAGAATGAGTATTAGTATGAGTATGAGTATGAGTTTGAGTATGAGTATGAGTATGAGTATGAGTATGAGTATGAGTATGAGTATGAGTATGAGTATGAGTATGAGTATGAGTATGAGTATGAGTATGAGTATGAGTATGAGTATGAGTATGAGTATGAGTATAAGTATGAGTATGAGTATGAGTATGAGTATGAGTATGAGTATGAGTATGAGTATGAGTATGAGTATGAGTATGAGTATGAGTATGAGTATGAGTATGAGTATAAGTATTAGTATGAGTATGAGTGTGAGTATGAGAATGAGTATTAGTATGAGTATGAGTATGAGTTTGAGTATGAGTATGAGTATGAGTATGAGTATGAGTATGAGTATGAGTATGAGTATGAGTATAAGTATGAGAATGAGTATGAGTGTGAGTATGAGAATGAGTATGAGTATGTGTATGAGTATGAGTATGATTATGTGTATGAGTATGAGTATGAGTATGAGTATGAGTATGAGTATGAGTATGAGTATGAGTATGAGTATGAGTTTAAGTATGAGTATGAGTATGAGTATGTGCATGAGTATGAGTATGTGTATGAGTATGAGTATGAGTATGAGTTTAAGTGTGAGTATGAGTATGAGTATGAATATGAGTATAAGTATTAGTATTAGTATGAGTATGAGTACGAGTATTAGTATGAGTATGAGTATGAGTATGAGTTTAAGTACGAGTATGAGTATGAGTATGTGAATGAGTATGAGTATGAGTATGTGTATGATTATGAGTATGAGTATGAGTATGAGTATGAGTATGAGTATGAGTATGAGTATAAGTATGAGAATGAGTATGAGTGTGAGTATGAGAATGAGTATGAGTATGTGTATGAGTATGAGTATGAGTACGAGTATTAGTATGAGTATGAGTATGAGTATGAGTTTAAGTGTGAGTATGAGTATGAGCATGAGTATGAGTATGAGTATGAGTATGAGTATGAGTATGAGTATAAGTATTAGTATGAGTATGAGTATGAGTTAAAGTATGAGTATGAGTATGAGTATGTGCATGAGTATGAGTATGTGTATGAGTATGAGTATGAGTATGAGTATGAGTATGAGTATGTGTATGAGTATGAGTATGAGTATGAGTATGAGTATGAGTATGAGTATGAGTATGAGTATGAGTATGAGTATGAGTATGAGTATAAGTATTAGTATGAGTATGAGTAGTAGTACGAGTAGGAGTACGAGTATGCGTATGAGTATGAGTATGAGTATGAGTATGAGTATGAGTATGAGTGTGAGTGTGAGTGCGAATGTGAGTATGAGCATGTGTATGAGTATGAGTATGAGTATGACTATGAGTATGAGTATGAGTATGAGCATGAGCATGAGCATGAGCATGAGCGTGAGCGTGAGAATAAGCATGAGTATGAGTTTAACTATGAGTATGAGTACGAGTATGCGTATGAGTATGAGCATGAGCATGAGCATGAGCATGAGCGTGAGCGTGAGAATAAGCATGAGTATGAGTTTAACTATGAGTATGAGTACGAGTATGCGTATGAATATGAGTATGAGTATGAGTATGAGTATGAGTATGGGTATGAGTATGAGTATGAGTATGAGTATAAGAATGAGCATGAGCTGAAGTATGAGTATGAGTATGATTATGAGTATGAGTATGAGTATGAGTATAAGTATGAGTATGAGTATGAGTATGAGTATGAGTATAAGTATTAGTATGAGTATGAGTACGAGTATTAGTATGAGTATGAGTATGAGTATGAGTATGAGTATGAGTATGAGTATGATTCTGTGTATGAGTATAAGTATGAGAATGAGTATGAGTGTGAGTATGAGAATGAGTATGAGTATGTGTATGAGTATGAGTTTGAGTATGAGTATGAGTATGAGTATGAGTATGAGTATGAGTATGAGTATGAGTATGAGTATGAGTATAAGTATGAGTATGAGTATGAGTATGAGTATGAGTATGAGTATGAGTATAAGTATTAGTATGAGTATGAGTATGATTATGAGTATGAGTATGAGTATGAGTATAAGTATGAGAATGAGTATGAGTGTGAGTATGAGTATGAGTATGAGTACGAGTATTAGTATGAGTATGAGTATGAGTATGAGTATGTGTATGAGTATGAGTATGAGTATGAGTATGAGTATGAGTATGAGTATAAGTATGAGAATGAGTATGAGTGTGAGTATGAGCATGTGTATGAGTATGATTATGAGTATGAGTATGAGTATGAGTATAAGTATGAGTATGAGTATGAGTATGAGTATGAGTATAAGTATTAGTATGAGTATGAGTACGAGTATTAGTATGAGTATGAGTATGAGTATGAGTATGAGTATGAGTACGAGTATTAGTATGAGTATGAGTATGAGTATGAGTATGAGTATGAGTATGAGTTTAAGTATGAGTATGAGTATGAGTATGAGTATAAGTATTAGTATGAGTATGAGTACGAGTATTAGTATGAGTATGAGTATGAGTATGAGTTTAAGTGTGAGTATGAGTATGAGCATGAGTATGAGTATGAGTATAAGTATTAGTATGAGTATGTGTATGAGTATAAGTATGAGTATGAGTATGAGTACGAGTATGAGTATGAGTATGAGTATGAGTATGAGTATGAGTATGAGTATGAGTATGAGTATAAGTATGAGAATGAGTATGAGTGTGAGTATGAGAATGAGTATGAGTATGTGTATGAGTATGAGTATGAGTATGAGTATGAGTGTGAGTGCGAATGTGAGTATGAGCATGTGTATGAGTATGAGTATGAGTATGAGTATGAGTATGAGTATGAGTATGAGTGTGAGTGTGAGTGCGAATGTGAGTATGAGCATGTGTATGAGTATGAGTATGAGTATGAGTATGAGTATGAGTATGAGTGTGAGTGTGAGTGCGAATGTGAGTATGAGCATGTGTATGAGTATGAGTATGAGTATGACCATGAGTTTGAGTATGAGTATGAGCATGAGCATGAGCATGAGCATGAGCGTGAGCGTGAGAATAAGCATGAGTATGAGTTTAACTATGAGTATGAGTACGAGTATGCGTATGAATATGAGTATGAGTATGAGTATGAGTATGAGTATGAGTATGAGTATGAGTATGAGTATAAGTATGAGTATGAGTATGAGTATGAGTATGAGTATGAGTATGAGTATGAGTATGAGTATGAGTATGAGTATGAGTATGAGTATAAGTATGAGTATGAGTATGAGTATGAGTATGAGTATGAGTATGAGTATGAGTATGTGCATGAGTATGAGTATGTGTATGAGTATGAGTATGAGTATGAGTATGAGTATGACTATGAGTATGAGTATGAGTATGAGCATGAGCATGAGCATGAGCATGAGCGTGAGCGTAAGAATAAGCATGAGTATGAGTTTAACTATGAGTATGAGTACGAATATGCGTATGAATATGAGTATGAGTATGAGTATGAGTATGGGTATGAGTATGAGTATGAGTATGAGTATAAGAATGAGCATGAGCATGAGTATGAGTATGAGTATGAGTATGAGTATGAGTATGAGTATGAGTATAAGTATGAGTATGAGTATGAGTATGAGTATGAGTATAAGTATTAGTATGAGTATGAGTACGAGTATTAGTATGAGTATGAGTATGAGTATGAGTATGAGTATGAGTATGAGTTTAAGTATGAGTATGAGTATGAGTATGTGCATGAGTATGAGTATGTGTATGAGTATGAGTATGATTATGAGTATGAGTATGAGTATGAGTATGAGTATGAGTATGAGTATAAGTATGAGAATGAGTATGAGTGTGAGTATGAGAATGAGTATTAGTATGAGTATGAGTATGAGTATGAGTTTGAGTATGTGTATGAGTATGAGTATGTGTATGAGTATGAGTATGAGTATGAGTATGAGTATGAGTATGAGTATGAGTGTGAGTATGAGTATGAGTATGAGTATGAGTATGAGTGTGAGTGTGAGTGCGAATGTGAGTATGAGCATGTGTATGAGTATGAGTATGAGTATGACTATGAGTATGAGTATGAGTATGAGCATGAGCATGAGCATGAGCATGAGCGTGAGCGTGAGAATAAGCATGAGTATGAGTTTAACTATGAGTATGAGTACGAGTATGCGTATGAGTATGAGCATGAGCATGAGCTGAAGTATGAGTATGAGTATGATTATGAGTATGAGTATGAGTATGAGTATAAGTATGAGTATGAGTATGAGTATGAGTATGAGTATGAGTATGAGTATGGGTATGAGTATGAGTATGAGTATGAGTATAAGAATGAGCATGAGCTGAAGTATGAGTATGAGTATGATTATGAGTATGAGTATGAGTATGAGTATGAGTATAAGTATGAGTATGAGTATGAGTATGAGTATGAGTATAAGTATTAGTATGAGTATGAGTACGAGTATTAGTATGAGTATGAGTATGAGTATGAGTATGAGTATGAGTATGAGTTTAAGTATGAGTATGAGTATGAGTATGTGCATGAGTATGAGTATGTGTATGAGTATGAGTATGAGTATGAGTATGAGTATGAGTATGATTCTGTGTATGAGTATAAGTATGAGAATGAGTATGAGTGTGAGTATGAGAATGAGTATGAGTATGTGTATGAGTATGAGTTTGAGTATGAGTATGAGTATGAGTATGAGTATGAGTATGAGTATGAGTATGAGTATGAGTATGAGTATGAGTATAAGTATGAGTATGAGTATGAGTATGAGTATGAGTATGAGTATGAGTATAAGTATTAGTATGAGTATGAGTACGAGTATTAGTATGAGTATGAGTATGAGTATGAGTTTAAGTGTGAGTATGAGTATGAGCATGAGTATGAGTATGAGTATAAGTATTAGTATGAGTATGAGTACGAGTATTAGTATGAGTATGAGTATGAGTATGAGTATGAGTTAAAGTATGAGTATGAGTATGAGTATGTGCATGAGTATGAGTATGTGTATGAGTATGAGTATGAGTATGAGTATGTGTATGAGTATGGGTATGAGTATGAGTATGAGTATGAGTATGAGTATGAGTATAAGTATGGGAATGAGTATGAGTGTGAGTATGAGAATGAGTATGAGTATGTGTATGAGTATGAGTATGAGTATAAGTATTAGTATGAGTATGAGTAGGAGTACGAGTAGGAGTACGAGTATGCGTATGAGTATGAGTATGAGTATGAGTATGAGTATGAGTATGAGTGTGAGTGTGAGTGCGAATGTGAGTATGAGCATGTGTATGAGTATGAGTATGAGTATGACTATGAGTATGAGTATGAGTATGAGCATGAGCATGAGCATGAGCATGAGCGTGAGCGTGAGAATAAGCATGAGTATGAGTTTAACTATGAGTATGAGTACGAGTATGCGTATGAGTATGAGCATGAGCATGAGCATGAGCATGAGCGTGAGCGTGAGAATAAGCATGAGTATGAGTTTAACTATGAGTATGAGTACGAGTATGCGTATGAATATGAGTATGAGTATGAGTATGAGTATGAGTATGGGTATGAGTATGAGTATGAGTATGAGTATAAGAATGAGCATGAGCTGAAGTATGAGTATGAGTATGAGTATGAGTATGAGTATGATTCTGTGTATGAGTATAAGTATGAGAATGAGTATGAGTGTGAGTATGAGAATGAGTATGAGTATGTGTATGAGTATGAGTTTGAGTATGAGTATGAGTATGAGTATGAGTATGAGTATGAGTATGAGTATGAGTATGAGTATGAGTATGAGTATAAGTATGAGTATGAGTATGAGTATGAGTATGAGTATGAGTATGAGTATAAGTATTAGTATGAGTATGAGTACGAGTATTAGTATGAGTATGAGTATGAGTATGAGTTTAAGTGTGAGTATGAGTATGAGCATGAGTATGAGTATGAGTATAAGTATTAGTATGAGTATGAGTACGAGTATTAGTATGAGTATGAGTATGAGTATGAGTATGAGTTAAAGTATGAGTATGAGTATGAGTATGTGCATGAGTATGAGTATGTGTATGAGTATGAGTATGAGTATGAGTATGTGTATGAGTATGGGTATGAGTATGAGTATGAGTATGAGTATGAGTATGAGTATAAGTATGGGAATGAGTATGAGTGTGAGTATGAGAATGAGTATGAGTATGTGTATGAGTATGAGTATGAGTATAAGTATTAGTATGAGTATGAGTAGGAGTACGAGTAGGAGTACGAGTATGCGTATGAGTATGAGTATGAGTATGAGTATGAGTATGAGTATGAGTGTGAGTGTGAGTGCGAATGTGAGTATGAGCATGTGTATGAGTATGAGTATGAGTATGACTATGAGTATGAGTATGAGTATGAGCATGAGCATGAGCATGAGCATGAGCGTGAGCGTGAGAATAAGCATGAGTATGAGTTTAACTATGAGTATGAGTACGAGTATGCGTATGAGTATGAGCATGAGCATGAGCATGAGCATGAGCGTGAGCGTGAGAATAAGCATGAGTATGAGTTTAACTATGAGTATGAGTACGAGTATGCGTATGAATATGAGTATGAGTATGAGTATGAGTATGAGTATGGGTATGAGTATGAGTATGAGTATGAGTATAAGAATGAGCATGAGCTGAAGTATGAGTATGAGTATGATTATGAGTATGAGTATGAGTATGAGTATAAGTATGAGTATGAGTATGAGTATGAGTATGAGTATAAGTATTAGTATGAGTATGAGTACGAGTATTAGTATGAGTATGAGTATGAGTATGAGTATGAGTATGAGTACGAGTATTAGTATGAGTATGAGTATGAGTATGAGTATGAGTATGAGTATGAGTATGAGTTTAAGTATGAGTATGAGTATGAGTATGAGTATAAGTATTAGTATGAGTATGAGTACGAGTATTAGTATGAGTATGAGTATGAGTATGAGTTTAAGTGTGAGTATGAGTATGAGCATGAGTATGAGTATGAGTATAAGTATTAGTATGAGTATGTGTATGAGTATGAGTATGAGTATGAGTATGAGTATGAGTATGAGTATAAGTATGAGTATGAGTATGAGTACGAGTATTAGTATGAGTATGAGTATGAGTATGAGTATGTGTATGAGTATGAGTATGAGTATGAGTATGAGTATGAGTATGAGTATGAGTATAAGTATGAGAATGAGTATGAGTGTGAGTATGAGAATGAGTATGAGTATGTGTATGAGTATGAGTATGAGTATGAGTATGAGTGTGAGTGCGAATGTGAGTATGAGCATGTGTATGAGTATGAGTATGAGTATGAGTATGAGTATGAGTATGAGTATGAGTGTGAGTGTGAGTGCGAATGTGAGTATGAGCATGTGTATGAGTATGAGTATGAGTATGACTATGAGTATGAGTATGAGTATGAGCATGAGCATGAGCATGAGCATGAGCGTGAGCGTGAGAATAAGCAGGAGTATGAGTTTAACTATGAGTATGAGTACGAGTATGCGTATGAATATGAGTATGAGTATGAGTATGAGTATGAGTATGAGTATGAGTATGAGTATGAGTATGAGTATAAGTATGAGAATGAGTATGAGTGTGAGTATGAGAATGAGTATGAGTATGTGTATGAGTATGAGTATGAGTATGAGTATGAGTATGAGTGTGAGTGCGAATGTGAGTATGAGCATGTGTATGAGTATGAGTATGAGTATGAGTATGAGTATGAGTATGAGTATGAGTGTGAGTGTGAGTGCGAATGTGAGTATGAGCATGTGTATGAGTATGAGTATGAGTATGAGTATGAGTATGAGTATGAGTATGAGTGTGAGTGTGAGTGCGAATGTGAGTATGAGCATGTGTATGAGTATGAGTATGAGTATGACTATGAGTATGAGTATGAGTATGAGCATGAGCATGAGCATGAGCATGAGCGTGAGCGTGAGAATAAGCATGAGTATGAGTTTAACTATGAGTATGAGTACGAGTATGCGTATGAATATGAGTATGAGTATGAGTATGAGTATGAGTATGAGTATGAGTATGAGTATGAGTATAAGTATGAGTATGAGTATGAGTATGAGTATGAGTATGAGTATGAGTATGAGTATGAGTATGAGTATGAGTATGAGTATGAGTATGAGTATAAGTATGAGTATGAGTATGAGTATGAGTATGAGTATGAGTATGAGTATGAGTATGTGCATGAGTATGAGTATGTGTATGAGTATGAGTATGAGTATGAGTATGAGTATGACTATGAGTATGAGTATGAGTATGAGCATGAGCATGAGCATGAGCATGAGCGTGAGCGTGAGAATAAGCATGAGTATGAGTTTAACTATGAGTATGAGTACGAATATGCGTATGAATATGAGTATGAGTATGAGTATGAGTATGGGTATGAGTATGAGTATGAGTATGAGTATAAGAATGAGCATGAGCATGAGTATGAGTATGAGTATGAGTATGAGTATGAGTATGAGTATAAGTATGAGTATGAGTATGAGTATGAGTATGAGTATGAGTATAAGTATTAGTATGAGTATGAGTACGAGTATGAGTATGAGTATGAGTATGAGTATGAGTATGAGTATGAGTATAAGTATGAGTATGAGTATGAGTATGAGTATGAGTATGAGTATGAGTATGAGTATGAGTATGAGTATGAGTATGAGTATGAGTATGAGTATGAGTATGAGTATAAGTATTAGTATGAGTATGAGTGTGAGTATGAGAATGAGTATTAGTATGAGTATGAGTATGAGTTTGAGTATGAGTATGAGTATGAGTATGAGTATGAGTATGAGTATGAGTATGAGTATGAGTATAAGTATGAGAATGAGTATGAGTGTGAGTATGAGAATGAGTATGAGTATGTGTATGAGTATGAGTATGATTATGTGTATGAGTATGAGTATGAGTATGAGTATGAGTATGAGTATGAGTATGAGTATGAGTATGAGTATGAGTTTAAGTATGAGTATGAGTATGAGTATGTGCATGAGTATGAGTATGTGTATGAGTATGAGTATGAGTATGAGTTTAAGTGTGAGTATGAGTATGAGTATGAATATGAGTATAAGTATTAGTATTAGTATGAGTATGAGTACGAGTATTAGTATGAGTATGAGTATGAGTATGAGTTTAAGTACGAGTATGAGTATGAGTATGTGAATGAGTATGAGTATGAGTATGTGTATGATTATGAGTATGAGTATGAGTATGAGTATGAGTATGAGTATGAGTATAAGTATGAGAATGAGTATGAGTGTGAGTATGAGAATGAGTATGAGTATGTGTATGAGTATGAGTATGAGTATGAGTACGAGTATTAGTATGAGTATGAGTATGAGTATGAGTTTAAGTGTGAGTATGAGTATGAGCATGAGTATGAGTATGAGTATGAGTATGAGTATGAGTATGAGTATAAGTATTAGTATGAGTATGAGTATGAGTTAAAGTATGAGTATGAGTATGAGTATGTGCATGAGTATGAGTATGTGTATGAGTATGAGTATGAGTATGAGTATGAGTATGAGTATGTGTATGAGTATGAGTATGAGTATGAGTATGAGTATGAGTATGAGTATGAGTATGAGTATGAGTATGAGTATGAGTATGAGTATAAGTATTAGTATGAGTATGAGTAGGAGTACGAGTAGGAGTACGAGTATGCGTATGAGTATGAGTATGAGTATGAGTATGAGTATGAGTATGAGTGTGAGTGTGAGTGCGAATGTGAGTATGAGCATGTGTATGAGTATGAGTATGAGTATGACTATGAGTATGAGTATGAGTATGAGCATGAGCATGAGCATGAGCATGAGCGTGAGCGTGAGAATAAGCATGAGTATGAGTTTAACTATGAGTATGAGTACGAGTATGCGTATGAGTATGAGCATGAGCATGAGCATGAGCATGAGCGTGAGCGTGAGAATAAGCATGAGTATGAGTTTAACTATGAGTATGAGTACGAGTATGCGTATGAATATGAGTATGAGTATGAGTATGAGTATGAGTATGGGTATGAGTATGAGTATGAGTATGAGTATAAGAATGAGCATGAGTGTGAGTATGAGAATGAGTATGAGTATGTGTATGAGTATGAGTTTGAGTATGAGTATGAGTATGAGTATGAGTATGTGTATGAGTATGAGTATGAGTATGAGTATGAGTATGAGTATAAGTATGAGTATGAGTATGAGTATGAGTATGAGTATGAGTATGAGTATAAGTATTAGTATGAGTATGAGTATGATTATGAGTATGAGTATGAGTATGAGTATAAGTATGAGAATGAGTATGAGTGTGAGTATGAGAATGAGTATTAGTATGAGTATGAGTATGAGTTTGAGTATGAGTATGAGTATGAGTATGAGTATGAGTATGAGTATGAGTATGAGTACGAGTATGAGTATGAGTATGAGTATGAGTATGAGTATGAGTATGAGTATGAGTATGAGTATGAGTATGAGTATAAGTATGAGTATGAGTATGAGTATGAGTATGAGTATGAGTATGAGTATGAGTATGAGTATGAGTATGAGTATGTGTATGAGTATGAGTATGAGTATGAGTATGAGTATGAGTATGAGTATGAGTATGAGTATAAGTATGAGAATGAGTATGAGTGTGAGTATGAGAATGAGTATGAGTATGTGTATGAGTATGAGTATGATTATGAGTATGAGTATGAGTATGAGTATGAGTATGAGTATGAGTATGAGTATGAGTATGAGTATGAGTATGAGTATGAGTTTAAGTATGAGTATGAGTATGTGCATGAGTATGAGTATGTGTATGAGTATGAATATGAGTATGAGTTTAAGTGTGAGTATGAGTATGAGTATGAATATGAGTATAAGTATTAGTATTAGTATGAGTATGAGTACGAGTATTAGTATGAGTATGAGTATGAGTATGAGTTTAAGTATGAGTATGAGTATGAGTATGTGCATGAGTATGAGTATGAGTATGTGTATGATTATGAGTATGAGTATGAGTATGAGTATGAGTATGAGTATGAGTATGAGTATAAGTATGAGAATGAGTATGAGTGTGAGTATGAGAATGAGTATGAGTATGTGTATGAGTATGAGTATGAGTATGAGTACGAGTATTAGTATGAGTATGAGTATGAGTATGAGTTTAAGTGTGAGTATGAGTATGAGCATGAGTATGAGTATGAGTATGAGTATGAGTATGAGTATAAGTATTAGTATGAGTATGAGTATGAGTTAAAGTATGAGTATGAGTATGAGTATGTGCATGAGTATGAGTATGTGTATGAGTATGAGTATGAGTATGAGTATGAGTATGAGTATGTGTATGAGTATGAGTATGAGTATGAGTATGAGTATGAGTATGAGTATGAGTATGAGTATGAGTATGAGTATGAGTATGAGTATGAGTATAAGTATTAGTATGAGTATGAGTAGGAGTACGAGTAGGAGTACGAGTATGCGTATGAGTATGAGTATGAGTATGAGTATGAGTATAAGTATGAGAATGAGTATGAGTGTGAGTATGAGAATGAGTATGAGTATGTGTATGAGTATGAGTATGATTATGAGTATGAGTATGAGTATGAGTATGAGTATGAGTATGAGTATGAGTATGAGTATGAATATGAGTATGAGTATGAGTTTAAGTATGAGTATGAGTATGAGTATGTGCATGAGTATGAGTATGTGTATGAGTATGAATATGAGTATGAGTTTAAGTGTGAGTATGAGTATGAGTATGAATATGAGTATAAGTATTAGTATTAGTATGAGTATGAGTACGAGTATTAGTATGAGTATGAGTATGAGTATGAGTTTAAGTATGAGTATGAGTATGAGTATGTGCATGAGTATGAGTATGAGTATGTGTATGATTATGAGTATGAGTATGAGTATGAGTATGAGTATGAGTATGAGTATAAGTATGAGAATGAGTATGAGTGTGAGTATGAGAATGAGTATGAGTATGTGTATGAGTATGAGTATGAGTATGAGTATGAGTATGAGTATGAGTATGAGTATGAGTATGAGTATGAGTATGAGTTTAAGTATGAGTATGAGTATGAGTATGAGTATAAGTATTAGTATGAGTATGAGTACGAGTATAAGTATTAGTATGAGTATGTGTATGAGTATGAGTATGAGTATGAGTATGAGTATGAGTATGAGTATAAGTATGAGTATGAGTATGAGTACGAGTATTAGTATGAGTATGAGTATGAGTATGAGTATGTGTATGAGTATGAGTATGAGTATGAGTATGAGTATGAGTATGAGTATGAGTATAAGTATGAGAATGAGTATGAGTGTGAGTATGAGAATGAGTATGAGTATGTGTATGAGTATGAGTATGAGTATGAGTATGAGTATGAGTGTGAGTGCGAATGTGAGTATGAGCATGTGTATGAGTATGAGTATGAGTATGAGTATGAGTATGAGTATGAGTATGAGTGTGAGTGTGAGTGCGAATGTGAGTATGAGCATGTGTATGAGTATGAGTATGAGTATGACTATGAGTATGAGTATGAGTATGAGCATGAGCATGAGCATGAGCATGAGCGTGAGCGTGAGAATAAGCAGGAGTATGAGTTTAACTATGAGTATGAGTACGAGTATGCGTATGAATATGAGTATGAGTATGAGTATGAGTATGAGTATGAGTATGAGTATGAGTATGAGTATGAGTATAAGTATGAGAATGAGTATGAGTGTGAGTATGAGAATGAGTATGAGTATGTGTATGAGTATGAGTATGAGTATGAGTATGAGTATGAGTATGAGTATGAGTATGAGTACGAGTATGAGTATGAGTATGAGTATGAGTATGAGTATGAGTATGAGTATGAGTATGAGTATGAGTGTGAGTATGAGTATAAGTATGAGTATGAGTATGAGTATGAGTATGAGTATGAGTATGAGTATGAGTATGAGTATGAGTATGAGTATGAGTATGTGTATGAGTATGAGAATGAGTATGAGTATGAGTATGAGTATGAGTATGAGTATAAGTATGAGAATGAGTATGAGTGTGAGTATGAGAATGAGTATGAGTATGTGTATGAGTATGAGTATGATTATGAGTATGAGTATGAGTATGAGTATGAGTATGAGTATGAGTATGAGTATGAGTATGAGTATGAGTATGAGTATGAGTTTAAGTATGAGTATGAGTATGAGTATGTGCATGAGTATGAGTATGTGTATGAGTATGAATATGAGTATGAGTTTAAGTGTGAGTATGAGTATGAGTATGAATATGAGTATAAGTATTAGTATTAGTATGAGTATGAGTACGAGTATTAGTATGAGTATGAGTATGAGTATGAGTTTAAGTATGAGTATGAGTATGAGTATGTGCATGAGTATGAGTATGAGTATGTGTATGATTATGAGTATGAGTATGAGTATGAGTATGAGTATGAGTATGAGTATGAGTATAAGTATGAGAATGAGTATGAGTGTGAGTATGAGAATGAGTATGAGTATGTGTATGAGTATGAGTATGAGTATGAGTACGAGTATTAGTATGAGTATGAGTATGAGTATGAGTTTAAGTGTGAGTATGAGTATGAGCATGAGTATGAGTATGAGTATGAGTATGAGTATGAGTATAAGTATTAGTATGAGTATGAGTATGAGTTAAAGTATGAGTATGAGTATGAGTATGTGCATGAGTATGAGTATGTGTATGAGTATGAGTATGAGTATGAGTATGAGTATGAGTATGTGTATGAGTATGAGTATGAGTATGAGTATGAGTATGAGTATGAGTATGAGTATGAGTATGAGTATGAGTATGAGTATGAGTATGAGTATAAGTATTAGTATGAGTATGAGTAGGAGTACGAGTAGGAGTACGAGTATGCGTATGAGTATGAGTATGAGTATGAGTATGAGTATAAGTATGAGAATGAGTATGAGTGTGAGTATGAGAATGAGTATGAGTATGTGTATGAGTATGAGTATGATTATGAGTATGAGTATGAGTATGAGTATGAGTATGAGTATGAGTATGAGTATGAGTATGAGTATGAGTATGAGTTTAAGTATGAGTATGAGTATGAGTATGTGCATGAGTATGAGTATGTGTATGAGTATGAATATGAGTTTGAGTTTAAGTGTGAGTATGAGTATGAGTATGAATATGAGTATAAGTATTAGTATTAGTATGAGTATGAGTACGAGTATTAGTATGAGTATGAGTATGAGTATGAGTTTAAGTATGAGTATGAGTATGAGTATGTGCATGAGTATGAGTATGAGTATGTGTATGATTATGAGTATGAGTATGAGTATGAGTATGAGTATGAGTATGAGTATAAGTATGAGAATGAGTATGAGTGTGAGTATGAGAATGAGTATGAGTATGTGTATGAGTATGAGTATGAGTATGAGTATGAGTATGAGTATGAGTATGAGTATGAGTATGAGTATGAGTATGAGTATGAGTTTAAGTATGAGTATGAGTATGAGTATGAGTATAAGTATTAGTATGAGTATGAGTACGAGTATAAGTATTAGTATGAGTATGTGTATGAGTATGAGTATGAGTATGAGTATGAGTATGAGTATGAGTATAAGTATGAGTATGAGTATGAGTACGAGTATTAGTATGAGTATGAGTATGAGTATGAGTATGTGTATGAGTATGAGTATGAGTATGAGTATGAGTATGAGTATGAGTATGAGTATGAGTATGTGTATGAGTATGAGTATGAGTATGAGTATGAGTATGAGTATGAGTATGAGTATAAGTATGAGAATGAGTATGAGTGTGAGTATGAGAATGAGTATGAGTATGTGTATGAGTATGAGTATGAGTATGAGTATGAGTATGAGTGTGAGTGCGAATGTGAGTATGAGCATGTGTATGAGTATGAGTATGAGTATGAGTATGAGTATGAGTATGAGTATGAGTGTGAGTGTGAGTGCGAATGTGAGTATGAGCATGTGTATGAGTATGAGTATGAGTATGACTATGAGTATGAGTATGAGTATGAGCATGAGCATGAGCATGAGCATGAGCGTGAGCGTGAGAATAAGCAGGAGTATGAGTTTAACTATGAGTATGAGTACGAGTATGCGTATGAATATGAGTATGAGTATGAGTATGAGTATGAGTATGAGTATGAGTATGAGTATGAGTATGAGTATAAGTATGAGAATGAGTATGAGTGTGAGTATGAGAATGAGTATGAGTATGTGTATGAGTATGAGTATGAGTATGAGTATGAGTATGAGTGTGAGTGCGAATGTGAGTATGAGCATGTGTATGAGTATGAGTATGAGTATGAGTATGAGTATGAGTATGAGTATGAGTGTGAGTGTGAGTGCGAATGTGAGTATGAGCATGTGTATGAGTATGAGTATGAGTATGAGTATGAGTATGAGTATGAGTATGAGTGTGAGTGTGAGTGCGAATGTGAGTATGAGCATGTGTATGAGTATGAGTATGAGTATGACTATGAGTATGAGTATGAGTATGAGCATGAGCATGAGCATGAGCATGAGCGTGAGCGTGAGAATAAGCATGAGTATGAGTTTAACTATGAGTATGAGTACGAGTATGCGTATGAATATGAGTATGAGTATGAGTATGAGTATGAGTATGAGTATGAGTATGAGTATGAGTATAAGTATGAGTATGAGTATGAGTATGAGTATGAGTATGAGTATGAGTATGAGTATGAGTATGAGTATGAGTATGAGTATAAGTATGAGTATGAGTATGAGTATGAGTATGAGTATGAGTATGAGTATGAGTATGAGTATGTGCATGAGTATGAGTATGTGTATGAGTATGAGTATGAGTATGAGTATGAGTATGACTATGAGTATGAGTATGAGTATGAGCATGAGCATGAGCATGAGCATGAGCGTGAGCGTGAGAATAAGCATGAGTATGAGTTTAACTATGAGTATGAGTACGAATATGCGTATGAATATGAGTATGAGTATGAGTATGAGTATGGGTATGAGTATGAGTATGAGTATGAGTATAAGAATGAGCATGAGCATGAGTATGAGTATGAGTATGAGTATGAGTATGAGTATGAGTATGAGTATAAGTATGAGTATGAGTATGAGTATGAGTATGAGTATGAGTATAAGTATTAGTATGAGTATGAGTACGAGTATTAGTATGAGTATGAGTATGAGTATGAGTATGAGTATGAGTTTAAGTATGAGTATGAGTATGAGTATGTGCATGAGTATGAGTATGTGTATGAGTATGAGTATGATTATGAGTATGAGTATGAGTATGAGTATGAGTATAAGTATGAGAATGAGTATGAGTGTGAGTATGAGAATGAGTATTAGTATGAGTATGAGTATGAGTTTGAGTATGAGTATGAGTATGAGTATGAGTATGAGTATGAGTATGAGTATGAGTATGAGTATGAGTATGAGTATGAGTATGAGTATGAGTATGAGTATGAGTATGAGTATGAGTATGAGTATAAGTATGAGTATGAGTATGAGTATGAGTATGAGTATGAGTATGAGTATGAGTATGAGTATGAGTATGAGTATGAGTATGAGTATGAGTATGAGTATGAGTATGAGTATAAGTATTAGTATGAGTATGAGTGTGAGTATGAGAATGAGTATTAGTATGAGTATGAGTATGAGTTTGAGTATGAGTATGAGTATGAGTATGAGTATGAGTATGAGTATGAGTATGAGTATGAGTATAAGTATGAGAATGAGTATGAGTGTGAGTATGAGAATGAGTATGAGTATGTGTATGAGTATGAGTATGATTATGTGTATGAGTATGAGTATGAGTATGAGTATGAGTATGAGTATGAGTATGAGTATGAGTATGAGTTTAAGTATGAGTATGAGTATGAGTATGTGCATGAGTATGAGTATGTGTATGAGTATGAGTATGAGTATGAGTTTAAGTGTGAGTATGAGTATGAGTATGAATATGAGTATAAGTATTAGTATTAGTATGAGTATGAGTACGAGTATTAGTATGAGTATGAGTATGAGTATGAGTTTAAGTACGAGTATGAGTATGAGTATGTGCATGAGTATGAGTATGAGTATGTGTATGATTATGAGTATGAGTATGAGTATGAGTATGAGTATGAGTATGAGTATGAGTATAAGTATGAGAATGAGTATGAGTGTGAGTATGAGAATGAGTATGAGTATGTGTATGAGTATGAGTATGAGTATGAGTACGAGTATTAGTATGAGTATGAGTATGAGTATGAGTTTAAGTGTGAGTATGAGTATGAGCATGAGTATGAGTATGAGTATGAGTATGAGTATGAGTATAAGTATTAGTATGAGTATGAGTTAAAGTATGAGTATGAGTATGGGTATGTGCATGAGTATGAGTATGTGTATGAGTATGAGTATGAGTATGAGTATGAGTATGAGTATGAGTATGAGTATGTGTATGAGTATGAGTATGAGTATGAGTATGAGTATGAGTATGAGTATGATTATGAGTATGAGTATGAGTATGAGTATGAGTATGAGTATGAGTATGAGTATGAGTATGAGTATGAGTATGAGTATGAGTTTAAGTATGAGTATGAGTATGAGTATGTGCATGAGTATGAGTATGTGTATGAGTATGAATATGAGTATGAGTTTAAGTGTGAGTATGAGTATGAGTATGAATATGAGTATAAGTATTAGTATTAGTATGAGTATGAGTACGAGTATTAGTATGAGTATGAGTATGAGTATGAGTTTAAGTATGAGTATGAGTATGAGTATGTGCATGAGTATGAGTATGAGTATGTGTATGATTATGAGTATGAGTATGAGTATGAGTATGAGTATGAGTATGAGTATGAGTATAAGTATGAGAATGAGTATGAGTGTGAGTATGAGAATGAGTATGAGTATGTGTATGAGTATGAGTATGAGTATGAGTACGAGTATTAGTATGAGTATGAGTATGAGTATGAGTTTAAGTGTGAGTATGAGTATGAGCATGAGTATGAGTATGAGTATGAGTATGAGTATGAGTATAAGTATTAGTATGAGTATGAGTATGAGTTAAAGTATGAGTATGAGTATGAGTATGTGCATGAGTATGAGTATGTGTATGAGTATGAGTATGAGTATGAGTATGAGTATGAGTATGTGTATGAGTATGAGTATGAGTATGAGTATGAGTATGAGTATGAGTATGAGTATGAGTATGAGTATGAGTATGAGTATGAGTATGAGTATAAGTATTAGTATGAGTATGAGTAGGAGTACGAGTAGGAGTACGAGTATGCGTATGAGTATGAGTATGAGTATGAGTATGAGTATAAGTATGAGAATGAGTATGAGTGTGAGTATGAGAATGAGTATGAGTATGTGTATGAGTATGAGTATGATTATGAGTATGAGTATGAGTATGAGTATGAGTATGAGTATGAGTATGAGTATGAGTATGAGTATGAGTATGAGTATGAGTTTAAGTATGAGTATGAGTATGAGTATGTGCATGAGTATGAGTATGTGTATGAGTATGAATATGAGTATGAGTTTAAGTGTGAGTATGAGTATGAGTATGAATATGAGTATAAGTATTAGTATTAGTATGAGTATGAGTACGAGTATTAGTATGAGTATGAGTATGAGTATGAGTTTAAGTATGAGTATGAGTATGAGTATGTGCATGAGTATGAGTATGAGTATGTGTATGATTATGAGTATGAGTATGAGTATGAGTATGAGTATGAGTATGAGTATAAGTATGAGAATGAGTATGAGTGTGAGTATGAGAATGAGTATGAGTATGTGTATGAGTATGAGTATGAGTATGAGTATGACTATGAGTATGAGTATGAGTATGAGCATGAGCATGAGCATGAGCATGAGCGTGAGCGTGAGAATAAGCATGAGTATGAGTTTAACTATGAGTATGAGTACGAGTATGCGTATGAATATGAGTATGAGTATGAGTATGAGTATGAGTATGAGTATGAGTATGAGTATGAGTATGAGTATGAGTATGAGTATGAGTATGAGGATGAGTATGAGTATGAGTATGAGTATGAGTATGAGTATGAGTATGAGTATGAGTATAAGTATGAGTATGAGTATGAGTATGAGTATGAGTATGAGTATGAGTATGAGTATGAGTATGAGTATGTGCATGAGTATGAGTATGTGTATGAGTATGAGTATGAGTATGAGTATGAGTATGACTATGAGTATGAGTATGAGTATGAGCATGAGCATGAGCATGAGCATGAGCGTGAGCGTGAGAATAAGCATGAGTATGAGTTTATCTATGAGTATGAGTACGAATATGCGTATGAATATGAGTATGAGTATGAGTATGAGTATGGGTATGAGTATGAGTATGAGTATGAGTATAAGAATGAGCATGAGCATGAGTATGAGTATGAGTATGAGTATGAGTATGAGTATGAGTATAAGTATGAGTATGAGTATGAGTATGAGTATGAGTATGAGTATAAGTATTAGTATGAGTATGAGTACGAGTATTAGTATGAGTATGAGTATGAGTATGAGTATGAGTATGAGTTTAAGTATGAGTATGAGTATGAGTATGTGCATGAGTATGAGTATGTGTATGAGTATGAGTATGATTATGAGTATGAGTATGAGTATGAGTATGAGTATAAGTATGAGAATGAGTATGAGTGTGAGTATGAGAATGAGTATTAGTATGAGTATGAGTATGAGTTTGAGTATGAGTATGAGTATGAGTATGAGTATGAGTATGAGTATGAGTATGAGTATGAGTATGAGTATGAGTATGAGTATGAGTATGAGTATGAGTATGAGTATAAGTATGAGTATGAGTATGAGTATGAGTATGAGTATGAGTATGAGTATGAGTATGAGTATGAGTATGAGTATGAGTATGAGTATGAGTATGAGTATGAGTATAAGTATTAGTATGAGTATGAGTACGAGTATTAGTATGAGTATGAGTATGAGTATGAGTTTAAGTGTGAGTATGAGTATGAGTATGAATATGAGTATAAGTATTAGTATTAGTATGAGTATGAGTACGAGTATTAGTATGAGTATGAGTATGAGTATGAGTTTAAGTATGAGTATGAGTATGAGTATGTGCATGAGTATGAGTATGAGTATGTGTATGATTATGAGTATGAGTATGAGTATGAGTATGAGTATGAGTATGAGTATAAGTATGAGAATGAGTATGAGTGTGAGTATGAGAATGAGTATGAGTATGTGTATGAGTATGAGTATGAGTATGAGTATGAGTATGAGTATGAGTATGAGTATGAGTATGAGTATGAGTATGAGTTTAAGTATGAGTATGAGTATGAGTATGAGTATAAGTATTAGTATGAGTATGAGTACGAGTATAAGTATTAGTATGAGTATGTGTATGAGTATGAGTATGAGTATGAGTATGAGTATGAGTATGAGTATAAGTATGAGTATGAGTATGAGTACGAGTATTAGTATGAGTATGAGTATGAGTATGAGTATGTGTATGAGTATGAGTATGAGTATGAGTATGAGTATGAGTATGAGTATGAGTATAAGTATGAGAATGAGTATGAGTGTGAGTATGAGAATGAGTATGAGTATGTGTATGAGTATGAGTATGAGTATGAGTATGAGTATGAGTGTGAGTGCGAATGTGAGTATGAGCATGTGTATGAGTATGAGTATGAGTATGAGTATGAGTATGAGTATGAGTATGAGTGTGAGTGTGAGTGCGAATGTGAGTATGAGCATGTGTATGAGTATGAGTATGAGTATGACTATGAGTATGAGTATGAGTATGAGCATGAGCATGAGCATGAGCATGAGCGTGAGCGTGAGAATAAGCAGGAGTATGAGTTTAACTATGAGTATGAGTACGAGTATGCGTATGAATATGAGTATGAGTATGAGTATGAGTATGAGTATGAGTATGAGTATGAGTATGAGTATGAGTATAAGTATGAGAATGAGTATGAGTGTGAGTATGAGAATGAGTATGAGTATGTGTATGAGTATGAGTATGAGTATGAGTATGAGTATGAGTGTGAGTGCGGATGTGAGTATGAGCATGTGTATGAGTATGAGTATGAGTATGAGTATGAGTATGAGTATGAGTATGAGTGTGAGTGTGAGTGCGAATGTGAGTATGAGCATGTGTATGAGTATGAGTATGAGTATGAGTATGAGTATGAGTATGAGTATGAGTGTGAGTGTGAGTGCGAATGTGAGTATGAGCATGTGTATGAGTATGAGTATGAGTATGACTATGAGTATGAGTATGAGTATGAGCATGAGCATGAGCATGAGCATGAGCGTGAGCGTGAGAATAAGCATGAGTATGAGTTTAACTATGAGTATGAGTACGAGTATGCGTATGAATATGAGTATGAGTATGAGTATGAGTATGAGTATGAGTATGAGTATGAGTATGAGTATGAGTATAAGTATGAGTATGAGTATGAGTATGAGTATGAGTATGAGTATGAGTATGAGTATGAGTATGAGTATGAGTATGAGTATAAGTATGAGTATGAGTATGAGTATGAGTATGAGTATGAGTATGAGTATGAGTATGAGTATGTGCATGAGTATGAGTATGTGTATGAGTATGAGTATGAGTATGAGTATGAGTATGACTATGAGTATGAGTATGAGTATGAGCATGAGCATGAGCATGAGCATGAGCGTGAGCGTGAGAATAAGCATGAGTATGAGTTTAACTATGAGTATGAGTACGAATATGCGTATGAATATGAGTATGAGTATGAGTATGAGTATGGGTATGAGTATGAGTATGAGTATGAGTATAAGAATGAGCATGAGCATGAGTATGAGTATGAGTATGAGTATGAGTATGAGTATGAGTATGAGTATAAGTATGAGTATGAGTATGAGTATGAGTATGAGTATGAGTATAAGTATTAGTATGAGTATGAGTACGAGTATTAGTATGAGTATGAGTATGAGTATGAGTATGAGTATAAGTATGAGTATGAGTATGAGTATGAGTATGAGTATGAGTATGAGTATGAGTATGAGTATGAGTATGAGTATGAGTATGAGTATGAGTATGAGTATGAGTATGAGTATAAGTATTAGTATGAGTATGAGTGTGAGTATGAGAATGAGTATTAGTATGAGTATGAGTATGAGTTTGAGTATGAGTATGAGTATGAGTATGAGTATGAGTATGAGTATGAGTATGAGTATGAGTATAAGTATGAGAATGAGTATGAGTGTGAGTATGAGAATGAGTATGAGTATGTGTATGAGTATGAGTATGATTATGTGTATGAGTATGAGTATGAGTATGAGTATGAGTATGAGTATGAGTATGAGTATGAGTATGAGTATGAGTTTAAGTATGAGTATGAGTATGAGTATGTGCATGAGTATGAGTATGTGTATGAGTATGAGTATGAGTATGAGTTTAAGTGTGAGTATGAGTATGAGTATGAATATGAGTATAAGTATTAGTATTAGTATGAGTATGAGTACGAGTATTAGTATGAGTATGAGTATGAGTATGAGTTTAAGTACGAGTATGAGTATGAGTATGTGCATGAGTATGAGTATGAGTATGTGTATGATTATGAGTATGAGTATGAGTATGAGTATGAGTATGAGTATGAGTATGAGTATAAGTATGAGAATGAGTATGAGTGTGAGTATGAGAATGAGTATGAGTATGTGTATGAGTATGAGTATGAGTATGAGTACGAGTATTAGTATGAGTATGAGTATGAGTATGAGTTTAAGTGTGAGTATGAGTATGAGCATGAGTATGAGTATGAGTATGAGTATGAGTATGAGTATAAGTATTAGTATGAGTATGAGTTAAAGTATGAGTATGAGTATGTGCATGAGTATGAGTATGTGTATGAGTATGAGTATGAGTATGAGTATGAGTATGAGTATGAGTATGAGTATGTGTATGAGTATGAGTATGAGTATGAGTATGAGTATGAGTATGAGTATGAGTATGAGTATGAGTATGAGTATGAGTATGAGTATAAGTATTAGTATGAGTATGAGTAGGAGTACGAGTAGGAGTACGAGTATGCGTATGAGTATGAGTATGAGTATGAGTATGAGTATGAGTATGAGTGTGAGTGTGAGTGCGAATGTGAGTATGAGCATGTGTATGAGTATGAGTATGAGTATGACTATGAGTATGAGTATGAGTATGAGCATGAGCATGAGCATGAGCATGAGCGTGAGCGTGAGAATAAGCATGAGTATGAGTTTAACTATGAGTATGAGTACGAGTATGCGTATGAGTATGAGCATGAGCATGAGCATGAGCATGAGCGTGAGCGTGAGAATAAGCATGAGTATGAGTTTAACTATGAGTATGAGTACGAGTATGCGTATGAATATGAGTATGAGTATGAG
This sequence comes from Andrena chrysosceles, assembly GCA_963855975.1. NCBI lineage: Eukaryota > Metazoa > Arthropoda > Insecta > Hymenoptera > Andrenidae > Andrena > Andrena chrysosceles. Next base: position 1,435,112 of record CAWLCU010000601.1, read on the forward strand.
TATGAGTATGAGTATGGGTATGAGTATGAGTATGAGTATGAGTATAAGAATGAGCATGAGCTGAAGTATGAGTATGAGTATGATTATGAGTATGAGTATGAGTATGAGTATAAGTATGAGTATGAGTATGAGTATGAGTATGAGTATAAGTATTAGTATGAGTATGAGTACGAGTATTAGTATGAGTATGAGTATGAGTATGAGTATGAGTATGAGTATGAGTATGATTCTGTGTATGAGTATAAGTATGAGAATGAGTATGAGTGTGAGTATGAGAATGAGTATGAGTATGTGTATGAGTATGAGTTTGAGTATGAGTATGAGTATGAGTATGCGTATGAGTATGAGTATGAGTATGAGTATGAGTATGAGTATGAGTATAAGTATGAGTATGAGTATGAGTATGAGTATGAGTATGAGTATGAGTATGAGTATAAGTATTAGTATGAGTATGAGTATGATTATGAGTATGAGTATGAGTATGAGTATAAGTATGAGAATGAGTATGAGTGTGAGTATGAGAATGAGTATTAGTATGAGTATGAGTATGAGTTTGAGTATGAGTATGAGTATGAGTATGAGTATGAGTATGAGTATGAGTATGAGTACGAGTATGAGTATGAGTATGAGTATGAGTATGAGTATGAGTATGAGTATGAGTATGAGTATGAGTATGAGTATGAGTATGAGTATAAGTATGAGTATGAGTATGAGTATGAGTATGAGTATGAGTATGAGTATGAGTATGAGTATGAGTATGAGTATGAGTATGTGTATGAGTATGAGTATGAGTATGAGTATGAGTATGAGTATGAGTATGAGTATAAGTATGAGAATGAGTATGAGTGTGAGTATGAGAATGAGTATGAGTATGTGTATGAGTATGAGTATGATTATGAGTATGAGTATGAGTATGAGTATGAGTATGAGTATGAGTATGAGTATGAGTATGAGTATGAGTATGAGTATGAGTATGAGTTTAAGTATGAGTATGAGTATGAGTATGTGCATGAGTATGAGTATGTGTATGAGTATGAATATGAGTATGAGTTTAAGTGTGAGTATGAGTATGAGTATGAATATGAGTATAAGTATTAGTATTAGTATGAGTATGAGTACGAGTATTAGTATGAGTATGAGTATGAGTATGAGTTTAAGTATGAGTATGAGTATGAGTATGTGCATGAGTATGAGTATGAGTATGTGTATGATTATGAGTATGAGTATGAGTATGAGTATGAGTATGAGTATGAGTATGAGTATGAGTATAAGTATGAGAATGAGTATGAGTGTGAGTATGAGAATGAGTATGAGTATGTGTATGAGTATGAGTATGAGTATGAGTACGAGTATTAGTATGAGTATGAGTATGAGTATGAGTTTAAGTGTGAGTATGAGTATGAGCATGAGTATGAGTATGAGTATGAGTATGAGTATGAGTATAAGTATTAGTATGAGTATGAGTATGAGTTAAAGTATGAGTATGAGTATGAGTATGTGCATGAGTATGAGTATGTGTATGAGTATGAGTATGAGTATGAGTATGAGTATGAGTATGTGTATGAGTATGAGTATGAGTATGAGTATGAGTATGAGTATGAGTATGAGTATGAGTATGAGTATGAGTATGAGTATGAGTATGAGTATAAGTATTAGTATGAGTATGAGTAGGAGTACGAGTAGGAGTACGAGTATGCGTATGAGTATGAGTATGAGTATGAGTATGAGTATAAGTATGAGAATGAGTATGAGTGTGAGTATGAGAATGAGTATGAGTATGTGTATGAGTATGAGTATGATTATGAGTATGAGTATGAGTATGAGTATGAGTATGAGTATGAGTATGAGTATGAGTATGAGTATGAGTATGAGTATGAGTATGAGTTTAAGTATGAGTATGAGTATGAGTATGTGCATGAGTATGAGTATGTGTATGAGTATGAATATGAGTATGAGTTTAAGTGTGAGTATGAGTATGAGTATGAATATGAGTATAAGTATTAGTATTAGTATGAGTATGAGTACGAGTATTAGTATGAGTATGAGTATGAGTATGAGTTTAAGTATGAGTATGAGTATGAGTATGTGCATGAGTATGAGTATGAGTATGTGTATGATTATGAGTATGAGTATGAGTATGAGTATGAGTATGAGTATGAGTATAAGTATGAGAATGAGTATGAGTGTGAGTATGAGAATGAGTATGAGTATGTGTATGAGTATGAGTATGAGTATGAGTATGACTATGAGTATGAGTATGAGTATGAGCATGAGCATGAGCATGAGCATGAGCGTGAGCGTGAGAATAAGCATGAGTATGAGTTTAACTATGAGTATGAGTACGAGTATGCGTATGAATATGAGTATGAGTATGAGTATGAGTATGAGTATGAGTATGAGTATGAGTATGAGTATGAGTATGAGTATGAGTATGAGTATGAGTATGAGTATGAGTATGAGTATGAGTATGAGTATGAGTATGAGTATAAGTATGAGTATGAGTATGAGTATGAGTATGAGTATGAGTATGAGTATGAGTATGAGTATGAGTATGAGTATGTGCATGAGTATGAGTATGTGTATGAGTATGAGTATGAGTATGAGTATGAGTATGACTATGAGTATGAGTATGAGTATGAGCATGAGCATGAGCATGAGCATGAGCGTGAGCGTGAGAATAAGCATGAGTATGAGTTTATCTATGAGTATGAGTACGAATATGCGTATGAATATGAGTATGAGTATGAGTATGAGTATGGGTATGAGTATGAGTATGAGTATGAGTATAAGAATGAGCATGAGCATGAGTATGAGTATGAGTATGAGTATGAGTATGAGTATGAGTATAAGTATGAGTATGAGTATGAGTATGAGTATGAGTATGAGTATAAGTATTAGTATGAGTATGAGTACGAGTATTAGTATGAGTATGAGTATGAGTATGAGTATGAGTATGAGTTTAAGTATGAGTATGAGTATGAGTATGTGCATGAGTATGAGTATGTGTATGAGTATGAGTATGATTATGAGTATGAGTATGAGTATGAGTATGAGTATAAGTATGAGAATGAGTATGAGTGTGAGTATGAGAATGAGTATTAGTATGAGTATGAGTATGAGTTTGAGTATGAGTATGAGTATGAGTATGAGTATGAGTATGAGTATGAGTATGAGTATGAGTATGAGTATGAGTATGAGTATGAGTATGAGTATGAGTATGAGTATAAGTATGAGTATGAGTATGAGTATGAGTATGAGTATGAGTATGAGTATGAGTATGAGTATGAGTATGAGTATGAGTATGAGTATGAGTATGAGTATGAGTATAAGTATTAGTATGAGTATGAGTACGAGTATTAGTATGAGTATGAGTATGAGTATGAGTTTAAGTGTGAGTATGAGTATGAGCATGAGTATGAGTATGAGTATGAGTATGAGTATAAGTATTAGTATGAGTATGAGTACGAGTATTAGTATCAGTATGAGTATGAGTATGAGTTAAAGTATGAGTATGAGTATGAGTATGTGCATGAGTATGAGTATGTGTATGAGTATGTGTATGAGTATGAGTATGTGTATGAGTATGAGTATGAGTATGAGTATGAGTATGAGTATGAGTATAAGTATGGGAATGAGTATGAGTGTGAGTATGAGAATGAGTATGAGTATGTGTATGAGTATGAGTATGAGTATGAGTATGAGTATGGGTATGAGTATGAGTATAAGTATGAGAATGAGTATGAGTGTGAGTATGAGAATGAGTATGAGTATGTGTATGAGTATGAGTATGAGTATGAGTATGAGTATGAGTATGAGTATGAGTATGAGTATAAGTATGAGTATGAGTATGAGTATGAGTATGAGTATGAGTATGAGTATGAGTATGAGTATAAGTATTAGTATGAGTATGAGTACGAGTATTAGTATGAGTATGAGTATGAGTATGAGTTTAAGTGTGAGGATGAGTATGAGCATGTGTATGAGTATGAGTATGAGTATGAGTATGAGTATAAGTATTAGTATGAGTATGAGTATGAGTTAAAGTATGAGTATGAGTATGAGTATGTGCATGAGTATGAGTATGTGTATGAGTATGAGTATGAGTATGAGTATGAGTATGTGTATGAGTATGAGTATGAGTATGAGTATGAGTATGAGTATGAGTATAAGTATGAGAATGAGTATGAGTGTGAGTATGAGAATGAGTATGAGTATGTGTATGAGTATGAGTATGATTATGTGTATGAGTATGAGTATGAGTATGAGTATGAGTATGAGTATGAGTATGAGTATGAGTATGAGTATGAGTTTAAGTATGAGTATGAGTATGAGTATGTGCATGAGTATGAGTATGTGTATGAGTATGAGTATGAGTATGAGTTTAAGTGTGAGTATGAGTATGAGTATGAATATGAGTATAAGTATTAGTATTAGTATGAGTATGAGTACGAGTATTAGTATGAGTATGAGTATGAGTATGAGTTTAAGTACGAGTATGAGTATGAGTATGTGCATGAGTATGAGTATGAGTATGTGTATGATTATGAGTATGAGTATGAGTATGAGTATGAGTATGAGTATGAGTATGAGTATAAGTATGAGAATGAGTATGAGTGTGAGTATGAGAATGAGTATGAGTATGTGTATGAGTATGAGTATGAGTATGAGTACGAGTATTAGTATGAGTATGAGTATGAGTATGAGTTTAAGTGTGAGTATGAGTATGAGCATGAGTATGAATATGAGTATGAGTATGAGTATGAGTATAAGTATTAGTATGAGTATGAGTATGAGTTAAAGTATGAGTATGAGTATGAGTATGTGCATGAGTATGAGTATGTGTATGAGTATGAGTATGAGTATGAGTATGAGTATGAGTATGTGTATGAGTATGAGTATGAGTATGAGTATGAGTATGAGTATGAGTATGAGTATGAGTATGAGTATGAGTATGAGTATGAGTATGAGTATGAGTATAAGTATTAGTATGAGTATGAGTAGGAGTACGAGTAGGAGTACGAGTATGCGTATGCGTATGAGTATGAGTATGAGTATGAGTATGAGTATGAGTATGAGTGTGAGTGTGAGTGCGAATGTGAGTATGAGCATGTGTATGAGTATGAGTATGAGTATGACTATGAGTATGAGTATGAGTATGAGCATGAGCATGAGCTTGAGCATGAGCGTGAGCGTGAGAATAAGCATGAGTATGAGTTTAACTATGAGTATGAGTACGAGTATGCGTATGAGTATGAGCATGAGCATGAGCATGAGCATGAGCGTGAGCGTGAGAATAAGCATGAGTATGAGTTTAACTATGAGTATGAGTACGAGTATGCGTATGAATATGAGTATGAGTATGAGTATGAGTATGAGTATGGGTATGAGTATGAGTATGAGTATGAGTATAAGAATGAGCATGAGCTGAAGTATGAGTATGAGTATGATTATGAGTATGAGTATGAGTATGAGTATAAGTATGAGTATGAGTATGAGTATGAGTATGAGTATAAGTATTAGTATGAGTATGAGTACGAGTATTAGTATGAGTATGAGTATGAGTATGAGTATGAGTATGAGTATGAGTATGATTCTGTGTATGAGTATAAGTATGAGAATGAGTATGAGTGTGAGTATGAGAATGAGTATGAGTATGTGTATGAGTATGAGTTTGAGTATGAGTATGAGTATGAGTATGAGTATGAGTATGAGTATGAGTATGAGTATGAGTATGAGTATGAGTATAAGTATGAGTATGAGTATGAGTATGAGTATGAGTATGAGTATGAGTATAAGTATTAGTATGAGTATGAGTATGATTATGAGTATGAGTATGAGTATGAGTATAAGTATGAGAATGAGTATGAGTGTGAGTATGAGAATGAGTATTAGTATGAGTATGAGTATGAGTTTGAGTATGAGTATGAGTATGAGTATGAGTATGAGTATGAGTATGAGTATGAGTATGAGTATGAGTATGAGTATGAGTATGAGTATGAGTATGAGTATGAGTATGAGTATGAGTATAAGTATGAGTATGAGTATGAGTATGAGTATGAGTATGAGTATGAGTATGAGTATGAGTATGAGTATGAGTATGAGTATGAGTATGTGTATGAGTATGAGTATGAGTATGAGTATGAGTATGAGTATGAGTATGAGTATAAGTATGAGAATGAGTATGAGTGTGAGTATGAGAATGAGTATGAGTATGTGTATGAGTATGAGTATGATTATGAGTATGAGTATGAGTATGAGTATGAGTATGAGTATGAGTATGAGTATGAGTATGAGTATGAGTATGAGTATGAGTTTAAGTATGAGTATGAGTATGAGTATGTGCATGAGTATGAGTATGTGTATGAGTATGAATATGAGTATGAGTTTAAGTGTGAGTATGAGTATGAGTATGAATATGAGTATAAGTATTAGTATTAGTATGAGTATGAGTACGAGTATTAGTATGAGTATGAGTATGAGTATGAGTTTAAGTATGAGTATGAGTATGAGTATGTGCATGAGTATGAGTATGAGTATGTGTATGATTATGAGTATGAGTATGAGTATGAGTATGAGTATGAGTATGAGTATGAGTATAAGTATGAGAATGAGTATGAGTGTGAGTATGAGAATGAGTATGAGTATGTGTATGAGTATGAGTATGAGTATGAGTACGAGTATTAGTATGAGTATGAGTATGAGTATGAGTTTAAGTGTGAGTATGAGTATGAGCATGAGTATGAGTATGAGTATGAGTATGAGTATGAGTATAAGTATTAGTATGAGTATGAGTATGAGTTAAAGTATGAGTATGAGTATGAGTATGTGCATGAGTATGAGTATGTGTATGAGTATGAGTATGAGTATGAGTATGAGTATGAGTATGAGTATGAGTATGTGTATGAGTATGAGTATGAGTATGAGTATGAGTATGAGTATGAGTATGAGTATGAGTATGAGTATGAGTATGAGTATGAGTATGAGTATAAGTATTAGTATGAGTATGAGTAGGAGTACGAGTAGGAGTACGAGTATGCGTATGAGTATGAGTATGAGTATGAGTATGAGTATAAGTATGAGAATGAGTATGAGTGTGAGTATGAGAATGAGTATGAGTATGTGTATGAGTATGAGTATGATTATGAGTATGAGTATGAGTATGAGTATGAGTATGAGTATGAGTATGAGTATGAGTATGAGTATGAGTATGAGTATGAGTTTAAGTATGAGTATGAGTATGAGTATGTGCATGAGTATGAGTATGTGTATGAGTATGAATATGAGTATGAGTTTAAGTGTGAGTATGAGTATGAGTATGAATATGAGTATAAGTATTAGTATTAGTATGAGTATGAGTACGAGTATTAGTATGAGTATGAGTATGAGTATGAGTTTAAGTATGAGTATGAGTATGAGTATGTGCATGAGTATGAGTATGAGTATGTGTATGATTATGAGTATGAGTATGAGTATGAGTATGAGTATGAGTATGAGTATGAGTATAAGTATGAGAATGAGTATGAGTGTGAGTATGAGAATGAGTATGAGTATGTGTATGAGTATGAGTATGAGTATGAGTACGAGTATTAGTATGAGTATGAGTATGAGTATGAGTTTAAGTGTGAGTATGAGTATGAGCATGAGTATGAGTATGAGTATGAGTATGAGTATAAGTATTAGTATGAGTATGAGTATGAGTTAAAGTATGAGTATGAGTATGAGTATGTGCATGAGTATGAGTATGTGTATGAGTATGAGTATGAGTATGAGTATGAGTATGAGTATGTGTATGAGTATGAGTATGAGTATGAGTATGAGTATGAGTATGAGTATGAGTATGAGTATGAGTATGAGTATGAGTATGAGTATGAGTATAAGTATTAGTATGAGTATGAGTAGGAGTACGAGTATTAGTATGAGTATGTGTATGAGTATGAGTATGAGTATGAGTATGAGTATGAGTATGAGTATAAGTATGAGTATGAGTATGAGTACGAGTATTAGTATGAGTATGAGTATGAGTATGAGTATGTGTATGAGTATGAGTATGAGTATGAGTATGAGTATGAGTATGAGTATGAGTATAAGTATGAGAATGAGTATGAGTGTGAGTATGAGAATGAGTATGAGTATGTGTATGAGTATGAGTATGAGTATGAGTATGAGTATGAGTGTGAGTGCGAATGTGAGTATGAGCATGTGTATGAGTATGAGTATGAGTATGAGTATGAGTATGAGTATGAGTATGAGTATGAGTGTGAGTGTGAGTGCGAATGTGAGTATGAGCATGTGTATGAGTATGAGTATGAGTATGACTATGAGTATGAGTATGAGTATGAGCATGAGCATGAGCATGAGCATGAGCGTGAGCGTGAGAATAAGCAGGAGTATGAGTTTAACTATGAGTATGAGTACGAGTATGCGTATGAATATGAGTATGAGTATGAGTATGAGTATGAGTATGAGTATGAGTATGAGTATGAGTATGAGTATAAGTATGAGAATGAGTATGAGTGTGAGTATGAGAATGAGTATGAGTATGTGTATGAGTATGAGTATGAGTATGAGTATGAGTATGAGTATGAGTATGAGTATGAGTACGAGTATGAGTATGAGTATGAGTATGAGTATGAGTATGAGTATGAGTATGAGTATGAGTATGAGTGTGAGTATGAGTATAAGTATGAGTATGAGTATGAGTATGAGTATGAGTATGAGTATGAGTATGAGTATGAGTATGAGTATGAGTATGAGTATGTGTATGAGTATGAGAATGAGTATGAGTATGAGTATGAGTATGAGTATGAGTATAAGTATGAGAATGAGTATGAGTGTGAGTATGAGAATGAGTATGAGTATGTGTATGAGTATGAGTATGATTATGAGTATGAGTATGAGTATGAGTATGAGTATGAGTATGAGTATGAGTATGAGTATGAGTATGAGTATGAGTATGAGTATGAGTTTAAGTATGAGTATGAGTATGAGTATGTGCATGAGTATGAGTATGTGTATGAGTATGAATATGAGTATGAGTTTAAGTGTGAGTATGAGTATGAGTATGAATATGAGTATAAGTATTAGTATTAGTATGAGTATGAGTACGAGTATTAGTATGAGTATGAGTATGAGTATGAGTTTAAGTATGAGTATGAGTATGAGTATGTGCATGAGTATGAGTATGAGTATGTGTATGATTATGAGTATGAGTATGAGTATGAGTATGAGTATGAGTATGAGTATGAGTATAAGTATGAGAATGAGTATGAGTGTGAGTATGAGAATGAGTATGAGTATGTGTATGAGTATGAGTATGAGTATGAGTACGAGTATTAGTATGAGTATGAGTATGAGTATGAGTTTAAGTGTGAGTATGAGTATGAGCATGAGTATGAGTATGAGTATGAGTATGAGTATGAGTATAAGTATTAGTATGAGTATGAGTATGAGTTAAAGTATGAGTATGAGTATGAGTATGTGCATGAGTATGAGTATGTGTATGAGTATGAGTATGAGTATGAGTATGAGTATGAGTATGTGTATGAGTATGAGTATGAGTATGAGTATGAGTATGAGTATGAGTATGAGTATGAGTATGAGTATGAGTATGAGTATGAGTATGAGTATAAGTATTAGTATGAGTATGAGTAGGAGTACGAGTAGGAGTACGAGTATGCGTATGAGTATGAGTATGAGTATGAGTATGAGTATAAGTATGAGAATGAGTATGAGTGTGAGTATGAGAATGAGTATGAGTATGTGTATGAGTATGAGTATGATTATGAGTATGAGTATGAGTATGAGTATGAGTATGAGTATGAGTATGAGTATGAGTATGAGTATGAGTATGAGTATGAGTATGAGTATGAGTTTAAGTATGAGTATGAGTATGAGTATGTGCATGAGTATGAGTATGTGTATGAGTATGAATATGAGTATGAGTTTAAGTGTGAGTATGAGTATGAGTATGAATATGAGTATAAGTATTAGTATTAGTATGAGTATGAGTACGAGTATTAGTATGAGTATGAGTATGAGTATGAGTTTAAGTATGAGTATGAGTATGAGTATGTGCATGAGTATGAGTATGAGTATGTGTATGATTATGAGTATGAGTATGAGTATGAGTATGAGTATGAGTATGAGTATAAGTATGAGAATGAGTATGAGTGTGAGTATGAGAATGAGTATGAGTATGTGTATGAGTATGAGTATGAGTATGAGTATGACTATGAGTATGAGTATGAGTATGAGCATGAGCATGAGCATGAGCATGAGCGTGAGCGTGAGAATAAGCATGAGTATGAGTTTAACTATGAGTATGAGTACGAGTATGCGTATGAATATGAGTATGAGTATGAGTATGAGTATGAGTATGAGTATGAGTATGAGTATGAGTATAAGTATGAGTATGAGTATGAGTATGAGTATGAGTATGAGTATGAGTATGAGTATGAGTATGAGTATGAGTATGAGTATGAGTATAAGTATGAGTATGAGTATGAGTATGAGTATGAGTATGAGTATGAGTATGAGTATGAGTATGAGTATGTGCATGAGTATGAGTATGTGTATGAGTATGAGTATGAGTATGAGTATGAGTATGACTATGAGTATGAGTATGAGTATGAGCATGAGCATGAGCATGAGCATGAGCGTGAGCGTGAGAATAAGCATGAGTATGAGTTTATCTATGAGTATGAGTACGAATATGCGTATGAATATGAGTATGAGTATGAGTATGAGTATGGGTATGAGTATGAGTATGAGTATGAGTATAAGAATGAGCATGAGCATGAGTATGAGTATGAGTATGAGTATGAGTATGAGTATGAGTATAAGTATGAGTATGAGTATGAGTATGAGTATGAGTATGAGTATAAGTATTAGTATGAGTATGAGTACGAGTATTAGTATGAGTATGAGTATGAGTATGAGTATGAGTATGAGTTTAAGTATGAGTATGAGTATGAGTATGTGCATGAGTATGAGTATGTGTATGAGTATGAGTATGATTATGAGTATGAGTATGAGTATGAGTATGAGTATAAGTATGAGAATGAGTATGAGTGTGAGTATGAGAATGAGTATTAGTATGAGTATGAGTATGAGTTTGAGTATGAGTATGAGTATGAGTATGAGTATGAGTATGAGTATGAGTATGAGTATGAGTATGAGTATGAGTATGAGTATGAGTATGAGTATGAGTATGAGTATAAGTATGAGTATGAGTATGAGTATGAGTATGAGTATGAGTATGAGTATGAGTATGAGTATGAGTATGAGTATGAGTATGAGTATGAGTATGAGTATGAGTATGAGTATAAGTATTAGTATGAGTATGAGTACGAGTATTAGTATGAGTATGAGTATGAGTATGAGTTTAAGTGTGAGTATGAGTATGAGCATGAGTATGAGTATGAGTATGAGTATGAGTATAAGTATTAGTATGAGTATGAGTACGAGTATTAGTATCAGTATGAGTATGAGTATGAGTTAAAGTATGAGTATGAGTATGAGTATGTGCATGAGTATGAGTATGTGTATGAGTATGTGTATGAGTATGAGTATGTGTATGAGTATGAGTATGAGTATGAGTATGAGTATGAGTATGAGTATAAGTATGGGAATGAGTATGAGTGTGAGTATGAGAATGAGTATGAGTATGTGTATGAGTATGAGTATGAGTATGAGTATGGGTATGAGTATGAGTATAAGTATGAGAATGAGTATGAGTGTGAGTATGAGAATGAGTATGAGTATGTGTATGAGTATGAGTATGAGTATGAGTATGAGTATGAGTATGAGTATGAGTATGAGTATGAGTATAAGTATGAGTATGAGTATGAGTATGAGTATGAGTATGAGTATGAGTATGAGTATGAGTATAAGTATTAGTATGAGTATGAGTACGAGTATTAGTATGAGTATGAGTATGAGTATGAGTTTAAGTGTGAGGATGAGTATGAGCATGAGTATGAGTATGAGTATGAGTATGAGTATGAGTATAAGTATTAGTATGAGTATGAGTATGAGTTAAAGTATGAGTATGAGTATGAGTATGTGCATGAGTATGAGTATGTGTATGAGTATGAGTATGAGTATGAGTATGAGTATGTGTATGAGTATGAGTATGAGTATGAGTATGAGTATGAGTATGAGTATAAGTATGAGAATGAGTATGAGTGTGAGTATGAGAATGAGTATGAGTATGTGTATGAGTATGAGTATGATTATGTGTATGAGTATGAGTATGAGTATGAGTATGAGTATGAGTATGAGTATGAGTATGAGTATGAGTATGAGTTTAAGTATGAGTATGAGTATGAGTATGTGCATGAGTATGAGTATGTGTATGAGTATGAGTATGAGTATGAGTTTAAGTGTGAGTATGAGTATGAGTATGAATATGAGTATAAGTATTAGTATTAGTATGAGTATGAGTACGAGTATTAGTATGAGTATGAGTATGAGTATGAGTATGAGTTTAAGTACGAGTATGAGTATGAGTATGTGCATGAGTATGAGTATGAGTATGTGTATGATTATGAGTATGAGTATGAGTATGAGTATGAGTATGAGTATGAGTATGAGTATAAGTATGAGAATGAGTATGAGTGTGAGTATGAGAATGAGTATGAGTATGTGTATGAGTATGAGTATGAGTATGAGTACGAGTATTAGTATGAGTATGAGTATGAGTATGAGTTTAAGTGTGAGTATGAGTATGAGCATGAGTATGAATATGAGTATGAGTATGAGTATGAGTATAAGTATTAGTATGAGTATGAGTATGAGTTAAAGTATGAGTATGAGTATGAGTATGTGCATGAGTATGAGTATGTGTATGAGTATGAGTATGAGTATGAGTATGAGTATGAGTATGTGTATGAGTATGAGTATGAGTATGAGTATGAGTATGAGTATGAGTATGAGTATGAGTATGAGTATGAGTATGAGTATGAGTATAAGTATTAGTATGAGTATGAGTATGAGTATGAGTATGAGTATGTGCATGAGTATGAGTATGTGTATGAGTATGAGTATGAGTATGAGTATGAGTATGACTATGAGTATGAGTATGAGTATGAGCATGAGCATGAGCATGAGCATGAGCGTGAGCGTGAGAATAAGCATGAGTATGAGTTTAACTATGAGTATGAGTACGAATATGCGTATGAATATGAGTATGAGTATGAGTATGAGTATGGGTATGAGTATGAGTATGAGTATGAGTATAAGAATGAGCATGAGCATGAGTATGAGTATGAGTATGAGTATGAGTATGAGTATGAGTATAAGTATGAGTATGAGTATGAGTATGAGTATGAGTATGAGTATAAGTATTAGTATGAGTATGAGTACGAGTATTAGTATGAGTATGAGTATGAGTATGAGTATGAGTATGAGTTTAAGTATGAGTATGAGTATGAGTATGTGCATGAGTATGAGTATGTGTATGAGTATGAGTATGATTATGAGTATGAGTATGAGTATGAGTATGAGTATAAGTATGAGAATGAGTATGAGTGTGAGTATGAGAATGAGTATTAGTATGAGTATGAGTATGAGTTTGAGTATGAGTATGAGTATGAGTATGAGTATGAGTATGAGTATGAGTATGAGTATGAGTATGAGTATGAGTATGAGTATGAGTATGAGTATGAGTATGAGTATGAGTATGAGTATAAGTATGAGTATGAGTATGAGTATGAGTATGAGTATGAGTATGAGTATGAGTATGAGTATGAGTATGAGTATGAGTATGAGTATGAGTATAAGTATTAGTATTAGTATGAGTATGAGTACGAGTATTAGTATGAGTATGAGTATGAGTATGAGTTTAAGTACGAGTATGAGTATGAGTATGTGCATGAGTATGAGTATGAGTATGTGTATGATTATGAGTATGAGTATGAGTATGAGTATGAGTATGAGTATGAGTATGAGTATAAGTATGAGAATGAGTATGAGTGTGAGTATGAGAATGAGTATGAGTATGTGTATGAGTATGAGTATGAGTATGAGTACGAGTATTAGTATGAGTATGAGTATGAGTATGAGTTTAAGTGTGAGTATGAGTATGAGCATGAGTATGAGTATGAGTATGAGTATGAGTATGAGTATAAGTATTAGTATGAGTATGAGTTAAAGTATGAGTATGAGTATGAGTATGTGCATGAGTATGAGTATGTGTATGAGTATGAGTATGAGTATGAGTATGAGTATGAGTATGAGTATGAGTATGTGTATGAGTATGAGTATGAGTATGAGTATGAGTATGAGTATGAGTATGAGTATGAGTATGAGTATGAGTATGAGTATGAGTATAAGTATTAGTATGAGTATGAGTAGGAGTACGAGTAGGAGTACGAGTATGCGTATGAGTATGAGTATGAGTATGAGTATGAGTATGAGTATGAGTGTGAGTGTGAGTGCGAATGTGAGTATGAGCATGTGTATGAGTATGAGTATGAGTATGACTATGAGTATGAGTATGAGTATGAGCATGAGCATGAGCATGAGCATGAGCGTGAGCGTGAGAATAAGCATGAGTATGAGTTTAACTATGAGTATGAGTACGAGTATGCGTATGAGTATGAGCATGAGCATGAGCATGAGCATGAGCGTGAGCGTGAGAATAAGCATGAGTATGAGTTTAACTATGAGTATGAGTACGAGTATGCGTATGAATATGAGTATGAGTATGAGTATGAGTATGAGTATGGGTATGAGTATGAGTATGAGTATGAGTATAAGAATGAGCATGAGCTGAAGTATGAGTATGAGTATGATTATGAGTATGAGTATGAGTATGAGTATAAGTATGAGTATGAGTATGAGTATGAGTATGAGTATAAGTATTAGTATGAGTATGAGTACGAGTATTAGTATGAGTATGAGTATGAGTATGAGTATGAGTATGAGTATGAGTATGATTCTGTGTATGAGTATAAGTATGAGAATGAGTATGAGTGTGAGTATGAGAATGAGTATGAGTATGTGTATGAGTATGAGTTTGAGTATGAGTATGAGTATGAGTATGCGTATGAGTATGAGTATGAGTATGAGTATGAGTATGAGTATGAGTATGAGTATAAGTATGAGTATGAGTATGAGTATGAGTATGAGTATGAGTATGAGTATGAGTATAAGTATTAGTATGAGTATGAGTATGATTATGAGTATGAGTATGAGTATGAGTATAAGTATGAGAATGAGTATGAGTGTGAGTATGAGAATGAGTATTAGTATGAGTATGAGTATGAGTTTGAGTATGAGTATGAGTATGAGTATGAGTATGAGTATGAGTATGAGTATGAGTACGAGTATGAGTATGAGTATGAGTATGAGTATGAGTATGAGTATGAGTATGAGTATGAGTATGAGTATGAGTATGAGTATAAGTATGAGTATGAGTATGAGTATGAGTATGAGTATGAGTATGAGTATAAGTATTAGTATGAGTATGAGTAGGAGTACGAGTAGGAGTACGAGTATGCGTATGAGTATGAGTATGAGTATGAGTATGAGTATGAGTATGAGTGTGAGTGTGAGTGCGAATGTGAGTATGAGCATGTGTATGAGTATGAGTATGAGTATGACTATGAGTATGAGTATGAGTATGAGCATGAGCATGAGCATGAGCATGAGCGTGAGCGTGAGAATAAGCATGAGTATGAGTTTAACTATGAGTATGAGTACGAGTATGCGTATGAGTATGAGCATGAGCATGAGCATGAGCATGAGCGTGAGCGTGAGAATAAGCATGAGTATGAGTTTAACTATGAGTATGAGTACGAGTATGCGTATGAATATGAGTATGAGTATGAGTATGAGTATGAGTATGGGTATGAGTATGAGTATGAGTATGAGTATAAGAATGAGCATGAGCTGAAGTATGAGTATGAGTATGATTATGAGTATGAGTATGAGTATGAGTATAAGTATGAGTATGAGTATGAGTATGAGTATGAGTATAAGTATTAGTATGAGTATGAGTACGAGTATTAGTATGAGTATGAGTATGAGTATGAGTATGAGTATGAGTATGAGTATGATTCTGTGTATGAGTATAAGTATGAGAATGAGTATGAGTGTGAGTATGAGAATGAGTATGAGTATGTGTATGAGTATGAGTTTGAGTATGAGTATGAGTATGAGTATGCGTATGAGTATGAGTATGAGTATGAGTATGAGTATGAGTATGAGTATAAGTATGAGTATGAGTATGAGTATGAGTATGAGTATGAGTATGAGTATGAGTATAAGTATTAGTATGAGTATGAGTATGATTATGAGTATGAGTATGAGTATGAGTATAAGTATGAGAATGAGTATGAGTGTGAGTATGAGAATGAGTATGAGTATGTGTATGAGTATGAGTATGATTATGTGTATGAGTATGAGTATGAGTATGAGTATGAGTATGAGTATGAGTATGAGTATGAGTATGAGTTTAAGTATGAGTATGAGTATGAGTATGTGCATGAGTATGAGTATGTGTATGAGTATGAGTATGAGTATGAGTTTAAGTGTGAGTAGGAGTATGAGTATGAATATGAGTATAAGTATTAGTATTAGTATGAGTATGAGTACGAGTATTAGTATGAGTATGAGTATGAGTATGAGTTTAAGTACGAGTATGAGTATGAGTATGTGCATGAGTATGAGTATGAGTATGTGTATGATTATGAGTATGAGTATGAGTATGAGTATGAGTATGAGTATGAGTATGAGTATAAGTATGAGAATGAGTATGAGTGTGAGTATGAGAATGAGTATGAGTATGTGTATGAGTATGAGTATGAGTATGAGTACGAGTATTAGTATGAGTATGAGTATGAGTATGAGTTTAAGTGTGAGTATGAGTATGAGCATGAGTATGAATATGAGTATGAGTATGAGTATGAGTATAAGTATTAGTATGAGTATGAGTATGAGTTAAAGTATGAGTATGAGTATGAGTATGTGCATGAGTATGAGTATGTGTATGAGTATGAGTATGAGTATGAGTATGAGTATGAGTATGTGTATGATTATGAGTATGAGTATGAGTATGAGTATGAGTATGAGTATGAGTATGAGTATGAGTATAAGTATGAGAATGAGTATGAGTGTGAGTATGAGAATGAGTATGAGTATGTGTATGAGTATGAGTATGAGTATGAGTACGAGTATTAGTATGAGTATGAGTATGAGTATGAGTTTAAGTGTGAGTATGAGTATGAGCATGAGTATGAGTATGAGTATGAGTATGAGTATGAGTATAAGTATTAGTATGAGTATGAGTATGAGTTAAAGTATGAGTATGAGTATGAGTATGTGCATGAGTATGAGTATGTGTATGAGTATGAGTATGAGTATGAGTATGAGTATGAGTATGTGTATGAGTATGAGTATGAGTATGAGTATGAGTATGAGTATGAGTATGAGTATGAGTATGAGTATGAGTATGAGTATGAGTATGAGTATAAGTATTAGTATGAGTATGAGTAGGAGTACGAGTAGGAGTACGAGTATGCGTATGAGTATGAGTATGAGTATGAGTATGAGTATAAGTATGAGAATGAGTATGAGTGTGAGTATGAGAATGAGTATGAGTATGTGTATGAGTATGAGTATGATTATGAGTATGAGTATGAGTATGAGTATGAGTATGAGTATGAGTATGAGTATGAGTATGAGTATGAGTTTAAGTATGAGTATGAGTATGAGTATGTGCATGAGTATGAGTATGTGTATGAGTATGAATATGAGTATGAGTTTAAGTGTGAGTATGAGTATGAGTATGAATATGAGTATAAGTATTAGTATTAGTATGAGTATGAGTACGAGTATTAGTATGAGTATGAGTATGAGTATGAGTTTAAGTATGAGTATGAGTATGAGTATGTGCATGAGTATGAGTATGAGTATGTGTATGATTATGAGTATGAGTATGAGTATGAGTATGAGTATGAGTATGAGTATAAGTATGAGAATGAGTATGAGTGTGAGTATGAGAATGAGTATGAGTATGTGTATGAGTATGAGTATGAGTATGAGTATGAGTATGAGTATGAGTATGAGTATGAGTATGAGTATGAGTATGAGTTTAAGTATGAGTATGAGTATGAGTATGAGTATAAGTATTAGTATGAGTATGAGTACGAGTATAAGTATTAGTATGAGTATGTGTATGAGTATGAGTATGAGTATGAGTATGAGTATGAGTATGAGTATGAGTATAAGTATGAGTATGAGTATGAGTACGAGTATTAGTATGAGTATGAGTATGAGTATGAGTATGTGTATGAGTATGAGTATGAGTATGAGTATGAGTATGAGTATGAGTATGAGTATGAGTATAAGTATGAGAATGAGTATGAGTGTGAGTATGAGAATGAGTATGAGTATGTGTATGAGTATGAGTATGAGTATGAGTATGAGTATGAGTGTGAGTGCGAATGTGAGTATGAGCATGTGTATGAGTATGAGTATGAGTATGAGTATGAGTATGAGTATGAGTATGAGTGTGAGTGTGAGTGCGAATGTGAGTATGAGCATGTGTATGAGTATGAGTATGAGTATGACTATGAGTATGAGTATGAGTATGAGCATGAGCATGAGCATGAGCATGAGCGTGAGCGTGAGAATAAGCAGGAGTATGAGTTTAACTATGAGTATGAGTACGAGTATGCGTATGAATATGAGTATGAGTATGAGTATGAGTATGAGTATGAGTATGAGTATGAGTATGAGTATGAGTATAAGTATGAGAATGAGTATGAGTGTGAGTATGAGAATGAGTATGAGTATGTGTATGAGTATGAGTATGAGTATGAGTATGAGTATGAGTGTGAGTGCGAATGTGAGTATGAGCATGTGTATGAGTATGAGTATGAGTATGAGTATGAGTATGAGTATGAGTATGAGTGTGAGTGTGAGTGCGAATGTGAGTATGAGCATGTGTATGAGTATGAGTATGAGTATGAGTATGAGTATGAGTATGAGTATGAGTGTGAGTGTGAGTGCGAATGTGAGTATGAGCATGTGTATGAGTATGAGTATGAGTATGACTATGAGTATGAGTATGAGTATGAGCATGAGCATGAGCATGAGCATGAGCGTGAGCGTGAGAATAAGCATGAGTATGAGTTTAACTATGAGTATGAGTACGAGTATGCGTATGAATATGAGTATGAGTATGAGTATGAGTATGAGTATGAGTATGAGTATGAGTATAAGTATGAGTATGAGTATGAGTATGAGTATGAGTATGAGTATGAGTATGAGTATGAGTATGAGTATGAGTATAAGTATGAGTATGAGTATGAGTATGAGTATGAGTATGAGTATGAGTATGAGTATGAGTATGTGCATGAGTATGAGTATGTGTATGAGTATGAGTATGAGTATGAGTATGAGTATGACTATGAGTATGAGTATGAGTATGAGCATGAGCATGAGCATGAGCATGAGCGTGAGCGTGAGAATAAGCATGAGTATGAGTTTAACTATGAGTATGAGTACGAATATGCGTATGAATATGAGTATGAGTATGAGTATGAGTATGGGTATGAGTATGAGTATGAGTATGAGTATAAGAATGAGCATGAGCATGAGTATGAGTATGAGTATGAGTATGAGTATGAGTATGAGTATAAGTATGAGTATGAGTATGAGTATGAGTATGAGTATGAGTATAAGTATTAGTATGAGTATGAGTACGAGTATTAGTATGAGTATGAGTATGAGTATGAGTATGAGTATGAGTTTAAGTATGAGTATGAGTATGAGTATGTGCATGAGTATGAGTATGTGTATGAGTATGAGTATGATTATGAGTATGAGTATGAGTATGAGTATGAGTATAAGTATGAGAATGAGTATGAGTGTGAGTATGAGAATGAGTATTAGTATGAGTATGAGTATGAGTTTGAGTATGAGTATGAGTATGAGTATGAGTATGAGTATGAGTATGAGTATGAGTATGAGTATGAGTATGAGTATGAGTATGAGTATGAGTATGAGTATGAGTATGAGTATGAGTATAAGTATGAGTATGAGTATGAGTATGAGTATGAGTATGAGTATGAGTATGAGTATGAGTATGAGTATGAGTATGAGTATGAGTATGAGTATAAGTATTAGTATTAGTATGAGTATGAGTACGAGTATTAGTATGAGTATGAGTATGAGTATGAGTTTAAGTACGAGTATGAGTATGAGTATGTGCATGAGTATGAGTATGAGTATGTGTATGATTATGAGTATGAGTATGAGTATGAGTATGAGTATGAGTATGAGTATGAGTATAAGTATGAGAATGAGTATGAGTGTGAGTATGAGAATGAGTATGAGTATGTGTATGAGTATGAGTATGAGTATGAGTACGAGTATTAGTATGAGTATGAGTATGAGTATGAGTTTAAGTGTGAGTATGAGTATGAGCATGAGTATGAGTATGAGTATGAGTATGAGTATGAGTATAAGTATTAGTATGAGTATGAGTTAAAGTATGAGTATGAGTATGAGTATGTGCATGAGTATGAGTATGTGTATGAGTATGAGTATGAGTATGAGTATGAGTATGAGTATGAGTATGAGTATGTGTATGAGTATGAGTATGAGTATGAGTATGAGTATGAGTATGAGTATGAGTATGAGTATGAGTATGAGTATGAGTATGAGTATAAGTATTAGTATGAGTATGAGTAGGAGTACGAGTAGGAGTACGAGTATGCGTATGAGTATGAGTATGAGTATGAGTATGAGTATGAGTATGAGTGTGAGTGTGAGTGCGAATGTGAGTATGAGCATGTGTATGAGTATGAGTATGAGTATGACTATGAGTATGAGTATGAGTATGAGCATGAGCATGAGCATGAGCATGAGCGTGAGCGTGAGAATAAGCATGAGTATGAGTTTAACTATGAGTATGAGTACGAGTATGCGTATGAGTATGAGCATGAGCATGAGCATGAGCATGAGCGTGAGCGTGAGAATAAGCATGAGTATGAGTTTAACTATGAGTATGAGTACGAGTATGCGTATGAATATGAGTATGAGTATGAGTATGAGTATGAGTATGGGTATGAGTATGAGTATGAGTATGAGTATAAGAATGAGCATGAGCTGAAGTATGAGTATGAGTATGATTATGAGTATGAGTATGAGTATGAGTATAAGTATGAGTATGAGTATGAGTATGAGTATGAGTATAAGTATTAGTATGAGTATGAGTACGAGTATTAGTATGAGTATGAGTATGAGTATGAGTATGAGTATGAGTATGAGTATGATTCTGTGTATGAGTATAAGTATGAGAATGAGTATGAGTGTGAGTATGAGAATGAGTATGAGTATGTGTATGAGTATGAGTTTGAGTATGAGTATGAGTATGAGTATGCGTATGAGTATGAGTATGAGTATGAGTATGAGTATGAGTATGAGTATAAGTATGAGTATGAGTATGAGTATGAGTATGAGTATGAGTATGAGTATGAGTATAAGTATTAGTATGAGTATGAGTATGATTATGAGTATGAGTATGAGTATGAGTATAAGTATGAGAATGAGTATGAGTGTGAGTATGAGAATGAGTATTAGTATGAGTATGAGTATGAGTTTGAGTATGAGTATGAGTATGAGTATGAGTATGAGTATGAGTATGAGTATGAGTACGAGTATGAGTATGAGTATGAGTATGAGTATGAGTATGAGTATGAGTATGAGTATGAGTATGAGTATGAGTATGAGTATAAGTATGAGTATGAGTATGAGTATGAGTATGAGTATGAGTATGAGTATGAGTATGAGTATGAGTATGAGTATGAGTATGTGTATGAGTATGAGTATGAGTATGAGTATGAGTATGAGTATGAGTATGAGTATAAGTATGAGAATGAGTATGAGTGTGAGTATGAGAATGAGTATGAGTATGTGTATGAGTATGAGTATGATTATGAGTATGAGTATGAGTATGAGTATGAGTATGAGTATGAGTATGAGTATGAGTATGAGTATGAGTATGAGTATGAGTTTAAGTATGAGTATGAGTATGAGTATGTGCATGAGTATGAGTATGTGTATGAGTATGAATATGAGTATGAGTTTAAGTGTGAGTATGAGTATGAGTATGAATATGAGTATAAGTATTAGTATTAGTATGAGTATGAGTACGAGTATTAGTATGAGTATGAGTATGAGTATGAGTTTAAGTATGAGTATGAGTATGAGTATGTGCATGAGTATGAGTATGAGTATGTGTATGATTATGAGTATGAGTATGAGTATGAGTATGAGTATGAGTATGAGTATGAGTATAAGTATGAGAATGAGTATGAGTGTGAGTATGAGAATGAGTATGAGTATGTGTATGAGTATGAGTATGAGTATGAGTACGAGTATTAGTATGAGTATGAGTATGAGTATGAGTTTAAGTGTGAGTATGAGTATGAGCATGAGTATGAGTATGAGTATGAGTATGAGTATGAGTATGAGTATAAGTATTAGTATGAGTATGAGTATGAGTTAAAGTATGAGTATGAGTATGAGTATGTGCATGAGTATGAGTATGTGTATGAGTATGAGTATGAGTATGAGTATGAGTATGAGTATGTGTATGAGTATGAGTATGAGTATGAGTATGAGTATGAGTATGAGTATGAGTATGAGTATGAGTATGAGTATGAGTATGAGTATGAGTATAAGTATTAGTATGAGTATGAGTAGGAGTACGAGTAGGAGTACGAGTATGCGTATGAGTATGAGTATGAGTATGAGTATGAGTATAAGTATGAGAATGAGTATGAGTGTGAGTATGAGAATGAGTATGAGTATGTGTATGAGTATGAGTATGATTATGAGTATGAGTATGAGTATGAGTATGAGTATGAGTATGAGTATGAGTATGAGTATGAGTATGAGTATGAGTATGAGTTTAAGTATGAGTATGAGTATGAGTATGTGCATGAGTATGAGTATGTGTATGAGTATGAATATGAGTATGAGTTTAAGTGTGAGTATGAGTATGAGTATGAATATGAGTATAAGTATTAGTATTAGTATGAGTATGAGTACGAGTATTAGTATGAGTATGAGTATGAGTATGAGTATGAGTTTAAGTATGAGTATGAGTATGAGTATGTGCATGAGTATGAGTATGAGTATGTGTATGATTATGAGTATGAGTATGAGTATGAGTATGAGTATGAGTATGAGTATGAGTATAAGTATGAGAATGAGTATGAGTGTGAGTATGAGAATGAGTATGAGTATGTGTATGAGTATGAGTATGAGTATGAGTATGAGTATGAGTATGAGTATGAGTATGAGTATGAGTATGAGTATGAGTATGAGTTTAAGTATGAGTATGAGTATGAGTATGAGTATAAGTATTAGTATGAGTATGAGTACGAGTATTAGTATGAGTATGAGTATGAGTATGAGTTTAAGTGTGAGTATGAGTATGAGCATGAGTATGAGTATGAGTATAAGTATTAGTATGAGTATGTGTATGAGTATGAGTATGAGTATGAGTATGAGTATGAGTATGAGTATAAGTATGAGTATGAGTATGAGTACGAGTATTAGTATGAGTATGAGTATGAGTATGAGTATGTGTATGAGTATGAGTATGAGTATGAGTATGAGTATGAGTATGAGTATGAGTATAAGTATGAGAATGAGTATGAGTGTGAGTATGAGAATGAGTATGAGTATGTGTATGAGTATGAGTATGAGTATGAGTATGAGTATGAGTGTGAGTGCGAATGTGAGTATGAGCATGTGTATGAGTATGAGTATGAGTATGAGTATGAGTATGAGTATGAGTATGAGTGTGAGTGTGAGTGCGAATGTGAGTATGAGCATGTGTATGAGTATGAGTATGAGTATGACTATGAGTATGAGTATGAGTATGAGCATGAGCATGAGCATGAGCATGAGCGTGAGCGTGAGAATAAGCATGAGTATGAGTTTAACTATGAGTATGAGTACGAGTATGCGTATGAATATGAGTATGAGTATGAGTATGAGTATGAGTATGAGTATGAGTATGAGTATGAGTATGAGTATAAGTATGAGAATGAGTATGAGTGTGAGTATGAGAATGAGTATGAGTATGTGTATGAGTATGAGTATGAGTATGAGTATGAGTATGGGTATGAGTATGAGTATGAGTATGAGTATAAGAATGAGCATGAGCATGAGTATGAGTATGAGTATGAGTATGAGTATGAGTATGAGTATAAGTATGAGTATGAGTATGAGTATGAGTATGAGTATGAGTATAAGTATTAGTATGAGTATGAGTACGAGTATTAGTATGAGTATGAGTATGAGTATGAGTATGAGTATGAGTATGAGTTTAAGTATGAGTATGAGTATGAGTATGTGCATGAGTATGAGTATGTGTATGAGTATGAGTATGATTATGAGTATGAGTATGAGTATGAGTATGAGTATAAGTATGAGAATGAGTATGAGTGTGAGTATGAGAATGAGTATTAGTATGAGTATGAGTATGAGTTTGAGTATGAGTATGAGTATGAGTATGAGTATGAGTATGAGTATGAGTATGAGTATGAGTATGAGTATGAGTATGAGTATGAGTATGAGTATGAGTATGAGTATAAGTATGAGTATGAGTATGAGTATGAGTATGAGTATGAGTATGAGTATGAGTATGAGTATGAGTATGAGTATGAGTATGAGTATGAGTATGAGTATGAGTATAAGTATTAGTATGAGTATGAGTACGAGTATTAGTATGAGTATGAGTATGAGTATGAGTTTAAGTGTGAGTATGAGTATGAGCATGAGTATGAGTATGAGTATGAGTATGAGTATAAGTATTAGTATGAGTATGAGTACGAGTATTAGTATCAGTATGAGTATGAGTATGAGTTAAAGTATGAGTATGAGTATGAGTATGTGCATGAGTATGAGTATGTGTATGAGTATGTGTATGAGTATGAGTATGTGTATGAGTATGAGTATGAGTATGAGTATGAGTATGTGTATGAGTATGAGTATAAGTATGGGAATGAGTATGAGTGTGAGTATGAGAATGAGTATGAGTATGTGTATGAGTATGAGTATGAGTATGAGTATGAGTATGGGTATGAGTATGAGTATAAGTATGAGAATGAGTATGAGTGTGAGTATGAGAATGAGTATGAGTATGTGTATGAGTATGAGTATGAGTATGAGTATGAGTATGAGTATGAGTATGAGTATGAGTATGAGTATAAGTATGAGTATGAGTATGAGTATGAGTATGAGTATGAGTATGAGTATGAGTATGAGTATAAGTATTAGTATGAGTATGAGTACGAGTATTAGTATGAGTATGAGTATGAGTATGAGTTTAAGTGTGAGGATGAGTATGAGCATGAGTATGAGTATGAGTATGAGTATGAGTATGAGTATAAGTATTAGTATGAGTATGAGTATGAGTTAAAGTATGAGTATGAGTATGAGTATGTGCATGAGTATGAGTATGTGTATGAGTATGAGTATGAGTATGAGTATGAGTATGTGTATGAGTATGAGTATGAGTATGAGTATGAGTATGAGTATGAGTATAAGTATGAGAATGAGTATGAGTGTGAGTATGAGAATGAGTATGAGTATGTGTATGAGTATGAGTATGATTATGTGTATGAGTATGAGTATGAGTATGAGTATGAGTATGAGTATGAGTATGAGTATGAGTATGAGTATGAGTTTAAGTATGAGTATGAGTATGAGTATGTGCATGAGTATGAGTATGTGTATGAGTATGAGTATGAGTATGAGTTTAAGTGTGAGTATGAGTATGAGTATGAATATGAGTATAAGTATTAGTATTAGTATGAGTATGAGTACGAGTATTAGTATGAGTATGAGTATGAGTATGAGTTTAAGTACGAGTATGAGTATGAGTATGTGCATGAGTATGAGTATGAGTATGTGTATGATTATGAGTATGAGTATGAGTATGAGTATGAGTATGAGTATGAGTATGAGTATAAGTATGAGAATGAGTATGAGTGTGAGTATGAGAATGAGTATGAGTATGTGTATGAGTATGAGTATGAGTATGAGTACGAGTATTAGTATGAGTATGAGTATGAGTATGAGTTTAAGTGTGAGTATGAGTATGAGCATGAGTATGAATATGAGTATGAGTATGAGTATGAGTATAAGTATTAGTATGAGTATGAGTATGAGTTAAAGTATGAGTATGAGTATGAGTATGTGCATGAGTATGAGTATGTGTATGAGTATGAGTATGAGTATGAGTATGAGTATGAGTATGTGTATGAGTATGAGTATGAGTATGAGTATGAGTATGAGTATGAGTATGAGTATGAGTATGAGTATGAGTATGAGTATGAGTATAAGTATTAGTATGAGTATGAGTAGGAGTACGAGTAGGAGTACGAGTATGCGTATGCGTATGAGTATGAGTATGAGTATGAGTATGAGTATGAGTATGAGTGTGAGTGTGAGTGCGAATGTGAGTATGAGCATGTGTATGAGTATGAGTATGAGTATGACTATGAGTATGAGTATGAGTATGAGCATGAGCATGAGCTTGAGCATGAGCGTGAGCGTGAGAATAAGCATGAGTATGAGTTTAACTATGAGTATGAGTACGAGTATGCGTATGAGTATGAGCATGAGCATGAGCATGAGCATGAGCGTGTGCGTGAGAATAAGCATGAGTATGAGTTTAACTATGAGTATGAGTACGAGTATGCGTATGAATATGAGTATGAGTATGAGTATGAGTATGAGTATGGGTATGAGTATGAGTATGAGTATGAGTATAAGAATGAGCATGAGCTGAAGTATGAGTATGAGTATGATTATGAGTATGAGTATGAGTATGAGTATAAGTATGAGTATGAGTATGAGTATGAGTATGAGTATAAGTATTAGTATGAGTATGAGTACGAGTATTAGTATGAGTATGAGTATGAGTATGAGTATGAGTATGAGTATGAGTATGATTCTGTGTATGAGTATAAGTATGAGAATGAGTATGAGTGTGAGTATGAGAATGAGTATGAGTATGTGTATGAGTATGAGTTTGAGTATGAGTATGAGTATGAGTATGAGTATGAGTATGAGTATGAGTATGAGTATGAGTATGAGTATGAGTATAAGTATGAGTATGAGTATGAGTATGAGTATGAGTATGAGTATGAGTATAAGTATTAGTATGAGTATGAGTATGATTATGAGTATGAGTATGAGTATGAGTATAAGTATGAGAATGAGTATGAGTGTGAGTATGAGAATGAGTATTAGTATGAGTATGAGTATGAGTTTGAGTATGAGTATGAGTATGAGTATGAGTATGAGTATGAGTATGAGTATGAGTATGAGTATGAGTATGAGTATGAGTATGAGTATGAGTATGAGTATGAGTATGAGTATGAGTATAAGTATGAGTATGAGTATGAGTATGAGTATGAGTATGAGTATGAGTATGAGTATGAGTATGAGTATGAGTATGAGTATGAGTATGTGTATGAGTATGAGTATGAGTATGAGTATGAGTATGAGTATGAGTATGAGTATAAGTATGAGAATGAGTATGAGTGTGAGTATGAGAATGAGTATGAGTATGTGTATGAGTATGAGTATGATTATGAGTATGAGTATGAGTATGAGTATGAGTATGAGTATGAGTATGAGTATGAGTATGAGTATGAGTATGAGTATGAGTTTAAGTATGAGTATGAGTATGAGTATGTGCATGAGTATGAGTATGTGTATGAGTATGAATATGAGTATGAGTTTAAGTGTGAGTATGAGTATGAGTATGAATATGAGTATAAGTATTAGTATTAGTATGAGTATGAGTACGAGTATTAGTATGAGTATGAGTATGAGTATGAGTTTAAGTATGAGTATGAGTATGAGTATGTGCATGAGTATGAGTATGAGTATGTGTATGATTATGAGTATGAGTATGAGTATGAGTATGAGTATGAGTATGAGTATGAGTATAAGTATGAGAATGAGTATGAGTGTGAGTATGAGAATGAGTATGAGTATGTGTATGAGTATGAGTATGAGTATGAGTACGAGTATTAGTATGAGTATGAGTATGAGTATGAGTTTAAGTGTGAGTATGAGTATGAGCATGAGTATGAGTATGAGTATGAGTATGAGTATGAGTATAAGTATTAGTATGAGTATGAGTATGAGTTAAAGTATGAGTATGAGTATGAGTATGTGCATGAGTATGAGTATGTGTATGAGTATGAGTATGAGTATGAGTATGAGTATGAGTATGTGTATGAGTATGAGTATGAGTATGAGTATGAGTATGAGTATGAGTATGAGTATGAGTATGAGTATGAGTATGAGTATGAGTATAAGTATTAGTATGAGTATGAGTAGGAGTACGAGTAGGAGTACGAGTATGCGTATGAGTATGAGTATGAGTATGAGTATGAGTATAAGTATGAGAATGAGTATGAGTGTGAGTATGAGAATGAGTATGAGTATGTGTATGAGTATGAGTATGATTATGAGTATGAGTATGAGTATGAGTATGAGTATGAGTATGAGTATGAGTATGAGTATGAGTATGAGTATGAGTATGAGTATGAGTTTAAGTATGAGTATGAGTATGAGTATGTGCATGAGTATGAGTATGTGTATGAGTATGAATATGAGTATGAGTTTAAGTGTGAGTATGAGTATGAGTATGAATATGAGTATAAGTATTAGTATTAGTATGAGTATGAGTACGAGTATTAGTATGAGTATGAGTATGAGTATGAGTTTAAGTATGAGTATGAGTATGAGTATGTGCATGAGTATGAGTATGAGTATGTGTATGATTATGAGTATGAGTATGAGTATGAGTATGAGTATGAGTATGAGTATGAGTATAAGTATGAGAATGAGTATGAGTGTGAGTATGAGAATGAGTATGAGTATGTGTATGAGTATGAGTATGAGTATGAGTACGAGTATTAGTATGAGTATGAGTATGAGTATGAGTTTAAGTGTGAGTATGAGTATGAGCATGAGTATGAGTATGAGTATGAGTATGAGTATAAGTATTAGTATGAGTATGAGTATGAGTTAAAGTATGAGTATGAGTATGAGTATGTGCATGAGTATGAGTATGTGTATGAGTATGAGTATGAGTATGAGTATGAGTATGAGTATGTGTATGAGTATGAGTATGAGTATGAGTATGAGTATGAGTATGAGTATGAGTATGAGTATGAGTATGAGTATGAGTATGTGCATGAGTATGAGTATGTGTATGAGTATGAATATGAGTATGAGTTTAAGTGTGAGTATGAGTATGAGTATGAATATGAGTATAAGTATTAGTATTAGTATGAGTATGAGTACGAGTATTAGTATGAGTATGAGTATGAGTATGAGTTTAAGTATGAGTATGAGTATGAGTATGTGCATGAGTATGAGTATGAGTATGTGTATGATTATGAGTATGAGTATGAGTATGAGTATGAGTATGAGTATGAGTATAAGTATGAGAATGGGTATGAGTGTGAGTATGAGAATGAGTATGAGTATGTGTATGAGTATGAGTATGAGTATGAGTACGAGTATTAGTATGAGTATGAGTATGAGTATGAGTTTAAGTGTGAGTATGAGTATGAGTATGAGTATGAGTATGAGTATGAGTATAAGTATTAGTATGAGTATGAGTATGAGTATGAGTATGAGTTAAAGTATGAGTATGAGTATGAGTATGTGCATGAGTATGAGTATGTGTATGAGTATGAGTATGAGTATGAGTATGAGTATGAGTATGAGTATGTGTATGAGTATGAGTATGAGTATGAGTATGAGTATGAGTATGAGTATGAGTATGAGTATGAGTATGAGTATGAGTATGAGTATGAGTATAAGTATTAGTATGAGTATGAGTAGGAGTACGAGTAGGAGTACGAGTATGCGTATGAGTATGAGTATGAGTATGAGTATGAGTATAAGTATGAGAATGAGTATGAGTGTGAGTATGAGAATGAGTATGAGTATGTGTATGAGTATGAGTATGATTATGAGTATGAGTATGAGTATGAGTATGAGTATGAGTATGAGTATGAGTATGAGTATGAGTATGAGTATGAGTATGAGTTTAAGTATGAGTATGAGTATGAGTATGTGCATGAGTATGAGTATGTGTATGAGTATGAATATGAGTATGAGTTTAAGTGTGAGTATGAGTATGAGTATGAATATGAGTATAAGTATTAGTATTAGTATGAGTATGAGTACGAGTATTAGTATGAGTATGAGTATGAGTATGAGTTTAAGTATGAGTATGAGTATGAGTATGTGCATGAGTATGAGTATGAGTATGTGTATGATTATGAGTATGAGTATGAGTATGAGTATGAGTATGAGTATGAGTATAAGTATGAGAATGAGTATGAGTGTGAGTATGAGAATGAGTATGAGTATGTGTATGAGTATGAGTATGAGTATGAGTATGAGTATGAGTATGAGTATGAGTATGAGTATGAGTATGAGTATGAGTATGAGTTTAAGTATGAGTATGAGTATGAGTATGAGTATAAGTATTAGTATGAGTATGAGTACGAGTATTAGTATGAGTATGAGTATGAGTATGAGTTTAAGTGTGAGTATGAGTATGAGCATGAGTATGAGTATGAGTATAAGTATTAGTATGAGTATGTGTATGAGTATGAGTATGAGTATGAGTATGAGTATGAGTATGAGTATAAGTATGAGTATGAGTATGAGTACGAGTATTAGTATGAGTATGAGTATGAGTATGAGTATGTGTATGAGTATGAGTATGAGTATGAGTATGAGTATGAGTATGAGTATGAGTATAAGTATGAGAATGAGTATGAGTGTGAGTATGAGAATGAGTATGAGTATGTGTATGAGTATGAGTATGAGTATGAGTATGAGTATGAGTGTGAGTGCGAATGTGAGTATGAGCATGTGTATGAGTATGAGTATGAGTATGAGTATGAGTATGAGTATGAGTATGAGTATGAGTGTGAGTGTGAGTGCGAATGTGAGTATGAGCATGTGTATGAGTATGAGTATGAGTATGACTATGAGTATGAGTATGAGTATGAGCATGAGCATGAGCATGAGCATGAGCGTGAGCGTGAGAATAAGCATGAGTATGAGTTTAACTATGAGTATGAGTACGAGTATGCGTATGAATATGAGTATGAGTATGAGTATGAGTATGAGTATGAGTATGAGTATGAGTATGAGTATGAGTATAAGTATGAGAATGAGTATGAGTGTGAGTATGAGAATGAGTATGAGTATGTGTATGAGTATGAGTATGAGTATGAGTATGAGTATGAGTGTGAGTGCGAATGTGAGTATGAGCATGTGTATGAGTATGAGTATGAGTATGAGTATGAGTATGAGTATGAGTATGAGTATGAGTGTGAGTGTGAGTGCGAATGTGAGTATGAGCATGTGTATGAGTATGAGTATGAGTATGAGTATGAGTATGAGTATGAGTATGAGTGTGAGTGTGAGTGCGAATGTGAGTATGAGCATGTGTATGAGTATGAGTATGAGTATGACTATGAGTATGAGTATGAGTATGAGCATGAGCATGAGCATGAGCATGAGCGTGAGCGTGAGAATAAGCATGAGTATGAGTTTAACTATGAGTATGAGTACGAGTATGCGTATGAATATGAGTATGAGTATGAGTATGAGTATGAGTATGAGTATGAGTATGAGTATGAGTATAAGTATGAGTATGAGTATGAGTATGAGTATGAGTATGAGTATGAGTATGAGTATGAGTATGAGTATGAGTATGAGTATGAGTATAAGTATGAGTATGAGTATGAGTATGAGTATGAGTATGAGTATGAGTATGAGTATGAGTATGAGTATGAGTATGAGTATGAGTATGAGTATGAGTATAAGTATGAGTATGAGTATGAGTATGAGTATGAGTATGAGTATGAGTATGAGTATGAGTATGAGTATGAGTATGAGTATGAGTATGAGTATGAGTATGAGTATAAGTATTAGTATGAGTATGAGTACGAGTATTAGTATGAGTATGAGTATGAGTATGAGTTTAAGTGTGAGTATGAGTATGAGCATGAGTATGAGTATGAGTATGAGTATGAGTATAAGTATTAGTATGAGTATGAGTACGAGTATTAGTATCAGTATGAGTATGAGTATGAGTTAAAGTATGAGTATGAGTATGAGTATGTGCATGAGTATGAGTATGTGTATGAGTATGTGTATGAGTATGAGTATGTGTATGAGTATGAGTATGAGTATGAGTATGAGTATGTGTATGAGTATGAGTATAAGTATGGGAATGAGTATGAGTGTGAGTATGAGAATGAGTATGAGTATGTGTATGAGTATGAGTATGAGTATGAGTATGAGTATGGGTATGAGTATGAGTATAAGTATGAGAATGAGTATGAGTGTGAGTATGAGAATGAGTATGAGTATGTGTATGAGTATGAGTATGAGTATGAGTATGAGTATGAGTATGAGTATGAGTATGAGTATGAGTATAAGTATGAGTATGAGTATGAGTATGAGTATGAGTATGAGTATGAGTATGAGTATGAGTATAAGTATTAGTATGAGTATGAGTACGAGTATTAGTATGAGTATGAGTATGAGTATGAGTTTAAGTGTGAGGATGAGTATGAGCATGAGTATGAGTATGAGTATGAGTATGAGTATGAGTATAAGTATTAGTATGAGTATGAGTATGAGTTAAAGTATGAGTATGAGTATGAGTATGTGCATGAGTATGAGTATGTGTATGAGTATGAGTATGTGTATGATTATGAGTATGAGTATGAGTATGAGTATGAGTATGAGTATGAGTATGAGTATAAGTATGAGAATGAGTATGAGTGTGAGTATGAGAATGAGTATGAGTATGTGTATGAGTATGAGTATGAGTATGAGTACGAGTATTAGTATGAGTATGAGTATGAGTATGAGTTTAAGTGTGAGTATGAGTATGAGCATGAGTATGAATATGAGTATGAGTATGAGTATGAGTATAAGTATTAGTATGAGTATGAGTATGAGTTAAAGTATGAGTATGAGTATGAGTATGTGCATGAGTATGAGTATGTGTATGAGTATGAGTATGAGTATGAGTATGAGTATGAGTATGTGTATGAGTATGAGTATGAGTATGAGTATGAGTATGAGTATGAGTATGAGTATGAGTATGAGTATGAGTATGAGTATGAGTATAAGTATTAGTATGAGTATGAGTAGGAGTACGAGTAGGAGTACGAGTATGCGTATGCGTATGAGTATGAGTATGAGTATGAGTATGAGTATGAGTATGAGTGTGAGTGTGAGTGCGAATGTGAGTATGAGCATGTGTATGAGTATGAGTATGAGTATGACTATGAGTATGAGTATGAGTATGAGCATGAGCATGAGCTTGAGCATGAGCGTGAGCGTGAGAATAAGCATGAGTATGAGTTTAACTATGAGTATGAGTACGAGTATGCGTATGAGTATGAGCATGAGCATGAGCATGAGCATGAGCGTGAGCGTGAGAATAAGCATGAGTATGAGTTTAACTATGAGTATGAGTACGAGTATGCGTATGAATATGAGTATGAGTATGAGTATGAGTATGAGTATGGGTATGAGTATGAGTATGAGTATGAGTATAAGAATGAGCATGAGCTGAAGTATGAGTATGAGTATGATTATGAGTATGAGTATGAGTATGAGTATAAGTATGAGTATGAGTATGAGTATGAGTATGAGTATAAGTATTAGTATGAGTATGAGTACGAGTATTAGTATGAGTATGAGTATGAGTATGAGTATGAGTATGAGTATGAGTATGATTCTGTGTATGAGTATAAGTATGAGAATGAGTATGAGTGTGAGTATGAGAATGAGTATGAGTATGTGTATGAGTATGAGTTTGAGTATGAGTATGAGTATGAGTATGAGTATGAGTATGAGTATGAGTATGAGTATGAGTATGAGTATGAGTATAAGTATGAGTATGAGTATGAGTATGAGTATGAGTATGAGTATGAGTATAAGTATTAGTATGAGTATGAGTATGATTATGAGTATGAGTATGAGTATGAGTATAAGTATGAGAATGAGTATGAGTGTGAGTATGAGAATGAGTATTAGTATGAGTATGAGTATGAGTTTGAGTATGAGTATGAGTATGAGTATGAGTATGAGTATGAGTATGAGTATGAGTATGAGTATGAGTATGAGTATGAGTATGAGTATGAGTATGAGTATGAGTATGAGTATGAGTATAAGTATGAGTATGAGTATGAGTATGAGTATGAGTATGAGTATGAGTATGAGTATGAGTATGAGTATGAGTATGAGTATGAGTATGTGTATGAGTATGAGTATGAGTATGAGTATGAGTATGAGTATGAGTATGAGTATAAGTATGAGAATGAGTATGAGTGTGAGTATGAGAATGAGTATGAGTATGTGTATGAGTATGAGTATGATTATGAGTATGAGTATGAGTATGAGTATGAGTATGAGTATGAGTATGAGTATGAGTATGAGTATGAGTATGAGTATGAGTTTAAGTATGAGTATGAGTATGAGTATGTGCATGAGTATGAGTATGTGTATGAGTATGAATATGAGTATGAGTTTAAGTGTGAGTATGAGTATGAGTATGAATATGAGTATAAGTATTAGTATTAGTATGAGTATGAGTACGAGTATTAGTATGAGTATGAGTATGAGTATGAGTTTAAGTATGAGTATGAGTATGAGTATGTGCATGAGTATGAGTATGAGTATGTGTATGATTATGAGTATGAGTATGAGTATGAGTATGAGTATGAGTATGAGTATGAGTATAAGTATGAGAATGAGTATGAGTGTGAGTATGAGAATGAGTATGAGTATGTGTATGAGTATGAGTATGAGTATGAGTACGAGTATTAGTATGAGTATGAGTATGAGTATGAGTTTAAGTGTGAGTATGAGTATGAGCATGAGTATGAGTATGAGTATGAGTATGAGTATGAGTATAAGTATTAGTATGAGTATGAGTATGAGTTAAAGTATGAGTATGAGTATGAGTATGTGCATGAGTATGAGTATGTGTATGAGTATGAGTATGAGTATGAGTATGAGTATGAGTATGTGTATGAGTATGAGTATGAGTATGAGTATGAGTATGAGTATGAGTATGAGTATGAGTATGAGTA
Organism: Andrena chrysosceles; assembly: GCA_963855975.1. NCBI lineage: Eukaryota > Metazoa > Arthropoda > Insecta > Hymenoptera > Andrenidae > Andrena > Andrena chrysosceles. The sequence goes on from CAWLCU010000601.1 coordinate 1,470,316, forward strand.
TGAGTATGAGTATGAGTATAAGTATTAGTATGAGTATGAGTAGGAGTACGAGTAGGAGTACGAGTATGCGTATGAGTATGAGTATGAGTATGAGTATAAGTATGAGAATGAGTATGAGTGTGAGTATGAGAATGAGTATGAGTATGTGTATGAGTATGAGTATGATTATGAGTATGAGTATGAGTATGAGTATGAGTATGAGTATGAGTATGAGTATGAGTATGAGTATGAGTATGAGTATGAGTATGAGTTTAAGTATGAGTATGAGTATGAGTATGTGCATGAGTATGAGTATGTGTATGAGTATGAATATGAGTATGAGTTTAAGTGTGAGTATGAGTATGAGTATGAATATGAGTATAAGTATTAGTATTAGTATGAGTATGAGTACGAGTATTAGTATGAGTATGAGTATGAGTATGAGTTTAAGTATGAGTATGAGTATGAGTATGTGCATGAGTATGAGTATGAGTATGTGTATGATTATGAGTATGAGTATGAGTATGAGTATGAGTATGAGTATGAGTATGAGTATAAGTATGAGAATGAGTATGAGTGTGAGTATGAGAATGAGTATGAGTATGTGTATGAGTATGAGTATGAGTATGAGTACGAGTATTAGTATGAGTATGAGTATGAGTATGAGTTTAAGTGTGAGTATGAGTATGAGCATGAGTATGAGTATGAGTATGAGTATGAGTATAAGTATTAGTATGAGTATGAGTATGAGTTAAAGTATGAGTATGAGTATGAGTATGTGCATGAGTATGAGTATGTGTATGAGTATGAGTATGAGTATGAGTATGAGTATGAGTATGTGTATGAGTATGAGTATGAGTATGAGTATGAGTATGAGTATGAGTATGAGTATGAGTATGAGTATGAGTATGAGTATGTGCATGAGTATGAGTATGTGTATGAGTATGAATATGAGTATGAGTTTAAGTGTGAGTATGAGTATGAGTATGAATATGAGTATAAGTATTAGTATTAGTATGAGTATGAGTACGAGTATTAGTATGAGTATGAGTATGAGTATGAGTTTAAGTATGAGTATGAGTATGAGTATGTGCATGAGTATGAGTATGAGTATGTGTATGATTATGAGTATGAGTATGAGTATGAGTATGAGTATGAGTATGAGTATAAGTATGAGAATGAGTATGAGTGTGAGTATGAGAATGAGTATGAGTATGTGTATGAGTATGAGTATGAGTATGAGTACGAGTATTAGTATGAGTATGAGTATGAGTATGAGTTTAAGTGTGAGTATGAGTATGAGTATGAGTATGAGTATGAGTATGAGTATAAGTATTAGTATGAGTATGAGTATGAGTATGAGTATGAGTTAAAGTATGAGTATGAGTATGAGTATGTGCATGAGTATGAGTATGTGTATGAGTATGAGTATGAGTATGAGTATGAGTATGAGTATGAGTATGTGTATGAGTATGAGTATGAGTATGAGTATGAGTATGAGTATGAGTATGAGTATGAGTATGAGTATGAGTATGAGTATGAGTATGAGTATAAGTATTAGTATGAGTATGAGTAGGAGTACGAGTAGGAGTACGAGTATGCGTATGAGTATGAGTATGAGTATGAGTATGAGTATAAGTATGAGAATGAGTATGAGTGTGAGTATGAGAATGAGTATGAGTATGTGTATGAGTATGAGTATGATTATGAGTATGAGTATGAGTATGAGTATGAGTATGAGTATGAGTATGAGTATGAGTATGAGTATGAGTATGAGTTTAAGTATGAGTATGAGTATGAGTATGTGCATGAGTATGAGTATGTGTATGAGTATGAATATGAGTATGAGTTTAAGTGTGAGTATGAGTATGAGTATGAATATGAGTATAAGTATTAGTATTAGTATGAGTATGAGTACGAGTATTAGTATGAGTATGAGTATGAGTATGAGTTTAAGTATGAGTATGAGTATGAGTATGTGCATGAGTATGAGTATGAGTATGTGTATGATTATGAGTATGAGTATGAGTATGAGTATGAGTATGAGTATGAGTATAAGTATGAGAATGAGTATGAGTGTGAGTATGAGAATGAGTATGAGTATGTGTATGAGTATGAGTATGAGTATGAGTATGAGTATGAGTATGAGTATGAGTATGAGTATGAGTATGAGTATGAGTATGAGTTTAAGTATGAGTATGAGTATGAGTATGAGTATAAGTATTAGTATGAGTATGAGTACGAGTATTAGTATGAGTATGAGTATGAGTATGAGTTTAAGTGTGAGTATGAGTATGAGCATGAGTATGAGTATGAGTATAAGTATTAGTATGAGTATGTGTATGAGTATGAGTATGAGTATGAGTATGAGTATGAGTATGAGTATAAGTATGAGTATGAGTATGAGTACGAGTATTAGTATGAGTATGAGTATGAGTATGAGTATGTGTATGAGTATGAGTATGAGTATGAGTATGAGTATGAGTATGAGTATGAGTATAAGTATGAGAATGAGTATGAGTGTGAGTATGAGAATGAGTATGAGTATGTGTATGAGTATGAGTATGAGTATGAGTATGAGTATGAGTGTGAGTGCGAATGTGAGTATGAGCATGTGTATGAGTATGAGTATGAGTATGAGTATGAGTATGAGTATGAGTATGAGTGTGAGTGTGAGTGCGAATGTGAGTATGAGCATGTGTATGAGTATGAGTATGAGTATGACTATGAGTATGAGTATGAGTATGAGCATGAGCATGAGCATGAGCATGAGCGTGAGCGTGAGAATAAGCATGAGTATGAGTTTAACTATGAGTATGAGTACGAGTATGCGTATGAATATGAGTATGAGTATGAGTATGAGTATGAGTATGAGTATGAGTATGAGTATGAGTATGAGTATAAGTATGAGAATGAGTATGAGTGTGAGTATGAGAATGAGTATGAGTATGTGTATGAGTATGAGTATGAGTATGAGTATGAGTATGAGTGTGAGTGCGAATGTGAGTATGAGCATGTGTATGAGTATGAGTATGAGTATGAGTATGAGTATGAGTATGAGTATGAGTGTGAGTGTGAGTGCGAATGTGAGTATGAGCATGTGTATGAGTATGAGTATGAGTATGAGTATGAGTATGAGTATGAGTATGAGTGTGAGTGTGAGTGCGAATGTGAGTATGAGCATGTGTATGAGTATGAGTATGAGTATGACTATGAGTATGAGTATGAGTATGAGCATGAGCATGAGCATGAGCATGAGCGTGAGCGTGAGAATAAGCATGAGTATGAGTTTAACTATGAGTATGAGTACGAGTATGCGTATGAATATGAGTATGAGTATGAGTATGAGTATGAGTATGAGTATGAGTATGAGTATGAGTATAAGTATGAGTATGAGTATGAGTATGAGTATGAGTATGAGTATGAGTATGAGTATGAGTATGAGTATGAGTATGAGTATGAGTATAAGTATGAGTATGAGTATGAGTATGAGTATGAGTATGAGTATGAGTATGAGTATGAGTATGAGTATGTGCATGAGTATGAGTATGTGTATGAGTATGAGTATGAGTATGAGTATGAGTATGACTATGAGTATGAGTATGAGTATGAGCATGAGCATGAGCATGAGCATGAGCGTGAGCGTGAGAATAAGCATGAGTATGAGTTTAACTATGAGTATGAGTACGAATATGCGTATGAATATGAGTATGAGTATGAGTATGAGTATGGGTATGGGTATGAGTATGAGTATGAGTATAAGAATGAGCATGAGCATGAGTATGAGTATGAGTATGAGTATGAGTATGAGTATGAGTATAAGTATGAGTATGAGTATGAGTATGAGTATGAGTATGAGTATAAGTATTAGTATGAGTATGAGTACGAGTATTAGTATGAGTATGAGTATGAGTATGAGTATGAGTATGAGTTTAAGTATGAGTATGAGTATGAGTATGTGCATGAGTATGAGTATGTGTATGAGTATGAGTATGATTATGAGTATGAGTATGAGTATGAGTATGAGTATAAGTATGAGAATGAGTATGAGTGTGAGTATGAGAATGAGTATTAGTATGAGTATGAGTATGAGTTTGAGTATGAGTATGAGTATGAGTATGAGTATGAGTATGAGTATGAGTATGAGTATGAGTATGAGTATGAGTATGAGTATGAGTATGAGTATGAGTATGAGTATGAGTATAAGTATGAGTATGAGTATGAGTATGAGTATGAGTATGAGTATGAGTATGAGTATGAGTATGAGTATGAGTATGAGTATGAGTATGAGTATGAGTATGAGTATAAGTATTAGTATGAGTATGAGTACGAGTATTAGTATGAGTATGAGTATGAGTATGAGTTTAAGTGTGAGTATGAGTATGAGCATGAGTATGAGTATGAGTATGAGTATGAGTATAAGTATTAGTATGAGTATGAGTACGAGTATTAGTATCAGTATGAGTATGAGTATGAGTTAAAGTATGAGTATGAGTATGAGTATGTGCATGAGTATGAGTATGTGTATGAGTATGTGTATGAGTATGAGTATGTGTATGAGTATGAGTATGAGTATGAGTATGAGTATGAGTATGAGTATAAGTATGGGAATGAGTATGAGTGTGAGTATGAGAATGAGTATGAGTATGTGTATGAGTATGAGTATGAGTATGAGTATGAGTATGGGTATGAGTATGAGTATAAGTATGAGAATGAGTATGAGTGTGAGTATGAGAATGAGTATGAGTATGTGTATGAGTATGAGTATGAGTATGAGTATGAGTATGAGTATGAGTATGAGTATGAGTATAAGTATGAGTATGAGTATGAGTATGAGTATGAGTATGAGTATGAGTATGAGTATGAGTATAAGTATTAGTATGAGTATGAGTACGAGTATTAGTATGAGTATGAGTATGAGTATGAGTTTAAGTGTGAGGATGAGTATGAGCATGAGTATGAGTATGAGTATGAGTATGAGTATGAGTATAAGTATTAGTATGAGTATGAGTATGAGTTAAAGTATGAGTATGAGTATGAGTATGTGCATGAGTATGAGTATGTGTATGAGTATGAGTATGAGTATGAGTATGAGTATGTGTATGAGTATGAGTATGAGTATGAGTATGAGTATGAGTATGAGTATAAGTATGAGAATGAGTATGAGTGTGAGTATGAGAATGAGTATGAGTATGTGTATGAGTATGAGTATGATTATGTGTATGAGTATGAGTATGAGTATGAGTATGAGTATGAGTATGAGTATGAGTATGAGTATGAGTATGAGTTTAAGTATGAGTATGAGTATGAGTATGTGCATGAGTATGAGTATGTGTATGAGTATGAGTATGAGTATGAGTTTAAGTGTGAGTATGAGTATGAGTATGAATATGAGTATAAGTATTAGTATTAGTATGAGTATGAGTACGAGTATTAGTATGAGTATGAGTATGAGTATGAGTTTAAGTACGAGTATGAGTATGAGTATGTGCATGAGTATGAGTATGAGTATGTGTATGATTATGAGTATGAGTATGAGTATGAGTATGAGTATGAGTATGAGTATGAGTATAAGTATGAGAATGAGTATGAGTGTGAGTATGAGAATGAGTATGAGTATGTGTATGAGTATGAGTATGAGTATGAGTACGAGTATTAGAATGAGTATGAGTATGAGTATGAGTTTAAGTGTGAGTATGAGTATGAGCATGAGTATGAATATGAGTATGAGTATGAGTATGAGTATAAGTATTAGTATGAGTATGAGTATGAGTTAAAGTATGAGTATGAGTATGAGTATGTGCATGAGTATGAGTATGTGTATGAGTATGAGTATGAGTATGAGTATGAGTATGAGTATGTGTATGAGTATGAGTATGAGTATGAGTATGAGTATGAGTATGAGTATGAGTATGAGTATGAGTATGAGTATGAGTATGAGTATAAGTATTAGTATGAGTATGAGTAGGAGTACGAGTAGGAGTACGAGTATGCGTATGCGTATGAGTATGAGTATGAGTATGAGTATGAGTATGAGTATGAGTGTGAGTGTGAGTGCGAATGTGAGTATGAGCATGTGTATGAGTATGAGTATGAGTATGACTATGAGTATGAGTATGAGTATGAGCATGAGCATGAGCTTGAGCATGAGCGTGAGCGTGAGAATAAGCATGAGTATGAGTTTAACTATGAGTATGAGTACGAGTATGCGTATGAGTATGAGCATGAGCATGAGCATGAGCATGAGCGTGAGCGTGAGAATAAGCATGAGTATGAGTTTAACTATGAGTATGAGTACGAGTATGCGTATGAATATGAGTATGAGTATGAGTATGAGTATGAGTATGGGTATGAGTATGAGTATGAGTATGAGTATAAGAATGAGCATGAGCTGAAGTATGAGTATAAGTATGATTATGAGTATGAGTATGAGTATGAGTATAAGTATGAGTATGAGTATGAGTATGAGTATGAGTATAAGTATTAGTATGAGTATGAGTACGAGTATTAGTATGAGTATGAGTATGAGTATGAGTATGAGTATGAGTATGAGTATGATTCTGTGTATGAGTATAAGTATGAGAATGAGTATGAGTGTGAGTATGAGAATGAGTATGAGTATGTGTATGAGTATGAGTTTGAGTATGAGTATGAGTATGAGTATGAGTATGAGTATGAGTATGAGTATGAGTATGAGTATGAGTATGAGTATAAGTATGAGTATGAGTATGAGTATGAGTATGAGTATGAGTATGAGTATAAGTATTAGTATGAGTATGAGTATGATTATGAGTATGAGTATGAGTATGAGTATAAGTATGAGAATGAGTATGAGTGTGAGTATGAGAATGAGTATTAGTATGAGTATGAGTATGAGTTTGAGTATGAGTATGAGTATGAGTATGAGTATGAGTATGAGTATGAGTATGAGTATGAGTATGAGTATGAGTATGAGTATGAGTATAAGTATGAGTATGAGTATGAGTATGAGTATGAGTATGAGTATGAGTATGAGTATGAGTATGAGTATGAGTATGAGTATGAGTATGTGTATGAGTATGAGTATGAGTATGAGTATGAGTATGAGTATGAGTATGAGTATAAGTATGAGAATGAGTATGAGTGTGAGTATGAGAATGAGTATGAGTATGTGTATGAGTATGAGTATGATTATGAGTATGAGTATGAGTATGAGTATGAGTATGAGTATGAGTATGAGTATGAGTATGAGTATGAGTATGAGTTTAAGTATGAGTATGAGTATGAGTATGTGCATGAGTATGAGTATGTGTATGAGTATGAATATGAGTATGAGTTTAAGTGTGAGTATGAGTATGAGTATGAATATGAGTATAAGTATTAGTATTAGTATGAGTATGAGTACGAGTATTAGTATGAGTATGAGTATGAGTATGAGTTTAAGTATGAGTATGAGTATGAGTATGTGCATGAGTATGAGTATGAGTATGTGTATGATTATGAGTATGAGTATGAGTATGAGTATGAGTATGAGTATGAGTATGAGTATAAGTATGAGAATGAGTATGAGTGTGAGTATGAGAATGAGTATGAGTATGTGTATGAGTATGAGTATGAGTATGAGTACGAGTATTAGTATGAGTATGAGTATGAGTATGAGTTTAAGTGTGAGTATGAGTATGAGCATGAGTATGAGTATGAGTATGAGTATGAGTATGAGTATAAGTATTAGTATGAGTATGAGTATGAGTTAAAGTATGAGTATGAGTATGAGTATGTGCATGAGTATGAGTATGTGTATGAGTATGAGTATGAGTATGAGTATGAGTATGAGTATGTGTATGAGTATGAGTATGAGTATGAGTATGAGTATGAGTATGAGTATGAGTATGAGTATGAGTATGAGTATGAGTATGAGTATGAGTATAAGTATTAGTATGAGTATGAGTAGGAGTACGAGTAGGAGTACGAGTATGCGTATGAGTATGAGTATGAGTATGAGTATGAGTATAAGTATGAGAATGAGTATGAGTGTGAGTATGAGAATGAGTATGAGTATGTGTATGAGTATGAGTATGATTATGAGTATGAGTATGAGTATGAGTATGAGTATGAGTATGAGTATGAGTATGAGTATGAGTATGAGTATGAGTTTAAGTATGAGTATGAGTATGAGTATGTGCATGAGTATGAGTATGTGTATGAGTATGAATATGAGTATGAGTTTAAGTGTGAGTATGAGTATGAGTATGAATATGAGTATAAGTATTAGTATTAGTATGAGTATGAGTACGAGTATTAGTATGAGTATGAGTATGAGTATGAGTATGAGTATGTGTATGAGTATGAGTATGAGTATGAGTATGAGTATGAGTATGAGTATGAGTATGAGTATGAGTATGAGTATGAGTATGTGTATGAGTATGAGTATGAGTATGAGTATGAGTATGAGTATGAGTATGAGTATGAGTATGAGTATGAGTATGAGTATGAGTATGAGTATAAGTATTAGTATGAGTATGAGTAGGAGTACGAGTAGGAGTACGAGTATGCGTATGAGTATGAGTATGAGTATGAGTATGAGTATAAGTATGAGAATGAGTATGAGTGTGAGTATGAGAATGAGTATGAGTATGTGTATGAGTATGAGTATGATTATGAGTATGAGTATGAGTATGAGTATGAGTATGAGTATGAGTATGAGTATGAGTATGAGTATGAGTATGAGTATGAGTATGAGTTTAAGTATGAGTATGAGTATGAGTATGTGCATGAGTATGAGTATGTGTATGAGTATGAATATGAGTATGAGTTTAAGTGTGAGTATGAGTATGAGTATGAATATGAGTATAAGTATTAGTATTAGTATGAGTATGAGTACGAGTATTAGTATGAGTATGAGTATGAGTATGAGTTTAAGTATGAGTATGAGTATGAGTATGTGCATGAGTATGAGTATGAGTATGTGTATGATTATGAGTATGAGTATGAGTATGAGTATGAGTATGAGTATGAGTATAAGTATGAGAATGAGTATGAGTGTGAGTATGAGAATGAGTATGAGTATGTGTATGAGTATGAGTATGAGTATGAGTATGAGTATGAGTATGAGTATGAGTATGAGTATGAGTATGAGTATGAGTATGAGTTTAAGTATGAGTATGAGTATGAGTATGAGTATAAGTATTAGTATGAGTATGAGTACGAGTATTAGTATGAGTATGAGTATGAGTATGAGTTTAAGTGTGAGTATGAGTATGAGCATGAGTATGAGTATGAGTATAAGTATTAGTATGAGTATGTGTATGAGTATGAGTATGAGTATGAGTATGAGTATGAGTATGAGTATAAGTATGAGTATGAGTATGAGTACGAGTATTAGTATGAGTATGAGTATGAGTATGAGTATGTGTATGAGTATGAGTATGAGTATGAGTATGAGTATGAGTATGAGTATGAGTATAAGTATGAGAATGAGTATGAGTGTGAGTATGAGAATGAGTATGAGTATGTGTATGAGTATGAGTATGAGTATGAGTATGAGTATGAGTGTGAGTGCGAATGTGAGTATGAGCATGTGTATGAGTATGAGTATGAGTATGAGTATGAGTATGAGTATGAGTATGAGTGTGAGTGTGAGTGCGAATGTGAGTATGAGCATGTGTATGAGTATGAGTATGAGTATGACTATGAGTATGAGTATGAGTATGAGCATGAGCATGAGCATGAGCATGAGCGTGAGCGTGAGAATAAGCATGAGTATGAGTTTAACTATGAGTATGAGTACGAGTATGCGTATGAATATGAGTATGAGTATGAGTATGAGTATGAGTATGAGTATGAGTATGAGTATGAGTATGAGTATAAGTATGAGAATGAGTATGAGTGTGAGTATGAGAATGAGTATGAGTATGTGTATGAGTATGAGTATGAGTATGAGTATGAGTATGAGTGTGAGTGCGAATGTGAGTATGAGCATGTGTATGAGTATGAGTATGAGTATGAGTATGAGTATGAGTATGAGTATGAGTGTGAGTGTGAGTGCGAATGTGAGTATGAGCATGTGTATGAGTATGAGTATGAGTATGAGTATGAGTATGAGTATGAGTATGAGTGTGAGTGTGAGTGCGAATGTGAGTATGAGCATGTGTATGAGTATGAGTATGAGTATGACTATGAGTATGAGTATGAGTATGAGCATGAGCATGAGCATGAGCATGAGCGTGAGCGTGAGAATAAGCATGAGTATGAGTTTAACTATGAGTATGAGTACGAGTATGCGTATGAATATGAGTATGAGTATGAGTATGAGTATGAGTATGAGTATGAGTATGAGTATGAGTATAAGTATGAGTATGAGTATGAGTATGAGTATGAGTATGAGTATGAGTATGAGTATGAGTATGAGTATGAGTATGAGTATGAGTATAAGTATGAGTATGAGTATGAGTATGAGTATGAGTATGAGTATGAGTATGAGTATGAGTATGAGTATGTGCATGAGTATGAGTATGTGTATGAGTATGAGTATGAGTATGAGTATGAGTATGACTATGAGTATGAGTATGAGTATGAGCATGAGCATGAGCATGAGCATGAGCGTGAGCGTGAGAATAAGCATGAGTATGAGTTTAACTATGAGTATGAGTACGAATATGCGTATGAATATGAGTATGAGTATGAGTATGAGTATGGGTATGAGTATGAGTATGAGTATGAGTATGAGTATAAGAATGAGCATGAGCATGAGTATGAGTATGAGTATGAGTATGAGTATGAGTATGAGTATAAGTATGAGTATGAGTATGAGTATGAGTATGAGTATGAGTATAAGTATTAGTATGAGTATGAGTACGAGTATTAGTATGAGTATGAGTATGAGTATGAGTATGAGTTTAAGTATGAGTATGAGTATGAGTATGTGCATGAGTATGAGTATGTGTATGAGTATGAGTATGATTATGAGTATGAGTATGAGTATGAGTATGAGTATAAGTATGAGAATGAGTATGAGTGTGAGTATGAGAATGAGTATTAGTATGAGTATGAGTATGAGTTTGAGTATGAGTATGAGTATGAGTATGAGTATGAGTATGAGTATGAGTATGAGTATGAGTATGAGTATGAGTATGAGTATGAGTATGAGTATGAGTATGAGTATGAGTATAAGTATGAGTATGAGTATGAGTATGAGTATGAGTATGAGTATGAGTATGAGTATGAGTATGAGTATGAGTATGAGTATGAGTATGAGTATGAGTATGAGTATAAGTATTAGTATGAGTATGAGTACGAGTATTAGTATGAGTATGAGTATGAGTATGAGTTTAAGTGTGAGTATGAGTATGAGCATGAGTATGAGTATGAGTATGAGTATGAGTATAAGTATTAGTATGAGTATGAGTACGAGTATTAGTATCAGTATGAGTATGAGTATGAGTTAAAGTATGAGTATGAGTATGAGTATGTGCATGAGTATGAGTATGTGTATGAGTATGTGTATGAGTATGAGTATGTGTATGAGTATGAGTATGAGTATGAGTATGAGTATGAGTATGAGTATAAGTATGGGAATGAGTATGAGTGTGAGTATGAGAATGAGTATGAGTATGTGTATGAGTATGAGTATGAGTATGAGTATGAGTATGGGTATGAGTATGAGTATAAGTATGAGAATGAGTATGAGTGTGAGTATGAGAATGAGTATGAGTATGTGTATGAGTATGAGTATGAGTATGAGTATGAGTATGAGTATGAGTATGAGTATGAGTATAAGTATGAGTATGAGTATGAGTATGAGTATGAGTATGAGTATGAGTATGAGTATGAGTATGAGTATAAGTATTAGTATGAGTATGAGTACGAGTATTAGTATGAGTATGAGTATGAGTATGAGTTTAAGTGTGAGGATGAGTATGAGCATGAGTATGAGTATGAGTATGAGTATGAGTATGAGTATAAGTATTAGTATGAGTATGAGTATGAGTTAAAGTATGAGTATGAGTATGAGTATGTGCATGAGTATGAGTATGTGTATGAGTATGAGTATGAGTATGAGTATGAGTATGTGTATGAGTATGAGTATGAGTATGAGTATGAGTATGAGTATGAGTATAAGTATGAGAATGAGTATGAGTGTGAGTATGAGAATGAGTATGAGTATGTGTATGAGTATGAGTATGATTATGTGTATGAGTATGAGTATGAGTATGAGTATGAGTATGAGTATGAGTATGAGTATGAGTATGAGTATGAGTTTAAGTATGAGTATGAGTATGAGTATGTGCATGAGTATGAGTATGTGTATGAGTATGAGTATGAGTATGAGTTTAAGTGTGAGTATGAGTATGAGTATGAATATGAGTATAAGTATTAGTATTAGTATGAGTATGAGTACGAGTATTAGTATGAGTATGAGTATGAGTATGAGTTTAAGTACGAGTATGAGTATGAGTATGTGCATGAGTATGAGTATGAGTATGTGTATGATTATGAGTATGAGTATGAGTATGAGTATGAGTATGAGTATGAGTATGAGTATAAGTATGAGAATGAGTATGAGTGTGAGTATGAGAATGAGTATGAGTATGTGTATGAGTATGAGTATGAGTATGAGTACGAGTATTAGAATGAGTATGAGTATGAGTATGAGTTTAAGTGTGAGTATGAGTATGAGCATGAGTATGAATATGAGTATGAGTATGAGTATGAGTATGAGTATAAGTATTAGTATGAGTATGAGTATGAGTTAAAGTATGAGTATGAGTATGAGTATGTGCATGAGTATGAGTATGTGTATGAGTATGAGTATGAGTATGAGTATGAGTATGAGTATGTGTATGAGTATGAGTATGAGTATGAGTATGAGTATGAGTATGAGTATGAGTATGAGTATGAGTATGAGTATGAGTATGAGTATAAGTATTAGTATGAGTATGAGTAGGAGTACGAGTAGGAGTACGAGTATGCGTATGCGTATGAGTATGAGTATGAGTATGAGTATGAGTATGAGTATGAGTGTGAGTGTGAGTGCGAATGTGAGTATGAGCATGTGTATGAGTATGAGTATGAGTATGACTATGAGTATGAGTATGAGTATGAGCATGAGCATGAGCTTGAGCATGAGCGTGAGCGTGAGAATAAGCATGAGTATGAGTTTAACTATGAGTATGAGTACGAGTATGCGTATGAGTATGAGCATGAGCATGAGCATGAGCATGAGCGTGAGCGTGAGAATAAGCATGAGTATGAGTTTAACTATGAGTATGAGTACGAGTATGCGTATGAATATGAGTATGAGTATGAGTATGAGTATGAGTATGGGTATGAGTATGAGTATGAGTATGAGTATAAGAATGAGCATGAGCTGAAGTATGAGTATAAGTATGATTATGAGTATGAGTATGAGTATGAGTATAAGTATGAGTATGAGTATGAGTATGAGTATGAGTATAAGTATTAGTATGAGTATGAGTACGAGTATTAGTATGAGTATGAGTATGAGTATGAGTATGAGTATGAGTATGAGTATGATTCTGTGTATGAGTATAAGTATGAGAATGAGTATGAGTGTGAGTATGAGAATGAGTATGAGTATGTGTATGAGTATGAGTTTGAGTATGAGTATGAGTATGAGTATGAGTATGAGTATGAGTATGAGTATGAGTATGAGTATGAGTATGAGTATAAGTATGAGTATGAGTATGAGTATGAGTATGAGTATGAGTATGAGTATAAGTATTAGTATGAGTATGAGTATGATTATGAGTATGAGTATGAGTATGAGTATAAGTATGAGAATGAGTATGAGTGTGAGTATGAGAATGAGTATTAGTATGAGTATGAGTATGAGTTTGAGTATGAGTATGAGTATGAGTATGAGTATGAGTATGAGTATGAGTATGAGTATGAGTATGAGTATGAGTATGAGTATGAGTATGAGTATAAGTATGAGTATGAGTATGAGTATGAGTATGAGTATGAGTATGAGTATGAGTATGAGTATGAGTATGAGTATGAGTATGAGTATGTGTATGAGTATGAGTATGAGTATGAGTATGAGTATGAGTATGAGTATGAGTATAAGTATGAGAATGAGTATGAGTGTGAGTATGAGAATGAGTATGAGTATGTGTATGAGTATGAGTATGATTATGAGTATGAGTATGAGTATGAGTATGAGTATGAGTATGAGTATGAGTATGAGTATGAGTATGAGTATGAGTATGAGTTTAAGTATGAGTATGAGTATGAGTATGTGCATGAGTATGAGTATGTGTATGAGTATGAATATGAGTATGAGTTTAAGTGTGAGTATGAGTATGAGTATGAATATGAGTATAAGTATTAGTATTAGTATGAGTATGAGTACGAGTATTAGTATGAGTATGAGTATGAGTATGAGTTTAAGTATGAGTATGAGTATGAGTATGTGCATGAGTATGAGTATGAGTATGTGTATGATTATGAGTATGAGTATGAGTATGAGTATGAGTATGAGTATGAGTATGAGTATAAGTATGAGAATGAGTATGAGTGTGAGTATGAGAATGAGTATGAGTATGTGTATGAGTATGAGTATGAGTATGAGTACGAGTATTAGTATGAGTATGAGTATGAGTATGAGTTTAAGTGTGAGTATGAGTATGAGCATGAGTATGAGTATGAGTATGAGTATGAGTATGAGTATAAGTATTAGTATGAGTATGAGTATGAGTTAAAGTATGAGTATGAGTATGAGTATGTGCATGAGTATGAGTATGTGTATGAGTATGAGTATGAGTATGAGTATGAGTATGAGTATGTGTATGAGTATGAGTATGAGTATGAGTATGAGTATGAGTATGAGTATGAGTATGAGTATGAGTATGAGTATGAGTATGAGTATGAGTATAAGTATTAGTATGAGTATGAGTAGGAGTACGAGTAGGAGTACGAGTATGCGTATGAGTATGAGTATGAGTATGAGTATGAGTATAAGTATGAGAATGAGTATGAGTGTGAGTATGAGAATGAGTATGAGTATGTGTATGAGTATGAGTATGATTATGAGTATGAGTATGAGTATGAGTATGAGTATGAGTATGAGTATGAGTATGAGTATGAGTATGAGTATGAGTATGAGTTTAAGTATGAGTATGAGTATGAGTATGTGCATGAGTATGAGTATGTGTATGAGTATGAATATGAGTATGAGTTTAAGTGTGAGTATGAGTATGAGTATGAATATGAGTATAAGTATTAGTATTAGTATGAGTATGAGTACGAGTATTAGTATGAGTATGAGTATGAGTATGAGTTTAAGTATGAGTATGAGTATGAGTATGTGCATGAGTATGAGTATGAGTATGTGTATGATTATGAGTATGAGTATGAGTATGAGTATGAGTATGAGTATGAGTATAAGTATGAGAATGAGTATGAGTGTGAGTATGAGAATGAGTATGAGTATGTGTATGAGTATGAGTATGAGTATGAGTACGAGTATTAGTATGAGTATGAGTATGAGTATGAGTTTAAGTGTGAGTATGAGTATGAGCATGAGTATGAGTATGAGTATGAGTATGAGTATAAGTATTAGTATGAGTATGAGTATGAGTTAAAGTATGAGTATGAGTATGAGTATGTGCATGAGTATGAGTATGTGTATGAGTATGAGTATGAGTATGAGTATGAGTATGAGTATGTGTATGAGTATGAGTATGAGTATGAGTATGAGTATGAGTATGAGTATGAGTATGAGTATGAGTATGAGTATGAGTATGAGTATGAGTATGAGTATAAGTATTAGTATGAGTATGAGTAGGAGTACGAGTAGGAGTACGAGTATGCGTATGAGTATGAGTATGAGTATGAGTATGAGTATGAGTATGAGTGTGAGTGTGAGTGCGAATGTGGGTATGAGCATGTGTATGAGTATGAGTATGAGTATGACTATGAGTATGAGTATGAGTATGAGCATGAGCATGAGCATGAGCATGAGCGTGAGCGTGAGAATAAGCATGAGTATGAGTTTAACTATGAGTATGAGTACGAGTATGCGTATGAGTATGAGCATGAGCATGAGCATGAGCATGAGCGTGAGCGTGAGAATAAGCATGAGTATGAGTTTAACTATGAGTATGAGTACGAGTATGCGTATGAATATGAGTATGAGTATGAGTATGAGTATGAGTATGGGTATGAGTATGAGTATGAGTATGAGTATAAGAATGAGCATGAGCTGAAGTATGAGTATGAGTATGATTATGAGTATGAGTATGAGTATGAGTATAAGTATGAGTATGAGTATGAGTATGAGTATGAGTATAAGTATTAGTATGAGTATGAGTACGAGTATTAGTATGAGTATGAGTATGAGTATGAGTATGAGTATGAGTATGAGTATGATTCTGTGTATGAGTATAAGTATGAGAATGAGTATGAGTGTGAGTATGAGAATGAGTATGAGTATGTGTATGAGTATGAGTTTGAGTATGAGTATGAGTATGAGTATGAGTATGAGTATGAGTATGAGTATGAGTATGAGTATGAGTATGAGTATGAGTATAAGTATGAGTATGAGTATGAGTATGAGTATGAGTATGAGTATGAGTATAAGTATTAGTATGAGTATGAGTACGAGTATTAGTATGAGTATGAGTATGAGTTTAAGTGTGAGTATGAGTATGAGCATGAGTATGAGTATGAGTATAAGTATTAGTATGAGTATGAGTACGAGTATTAGTATGAGTATGAGTATGAGTATGAGTTAAAGTATGAGTATGAGTATGAGTATGTGCATGAGTATGAGTATGTGTATGAGTATGAGTATGAGTATGAGTATGTGTATGAGTATGGGTATGAGTATGAGTATGAGTATGAGTATGAGTATGAGTATAAGTATGGGAATGAGTATGAGTGTGAGTATGAGAATGAGTATGAGTATGAGTATGAGTATGAGAATAAGAATGAGCATGAGCATGAGTATGAGTATGAGTATGAGTATGAGTATGAGTATAAGTATGAGTATGAGTATGAGTATGAGTATAAGTATTAGTATGAGTATGAGTACGAGTATTAGTATGAGTATGAGTATGAGTATGAGTATGAGTATGAGTATGAGTATGAGTATAAGTATGAGTATGAGTATGAGTATGTGCATGAGTATGAGTATGTGTATGAGTATGAGTATGAGTATGAGTATGAGTATGAGTATGAGTATGAGTATAAGTATGAGAATGAGTATGAGTGTGAGTATGAGAATGAGTATTAGTATGAGTATGAGTATGAGTTTGAGTATGAGTATGAGTATGAGTATGAGTATGAGTATGAGTATGAGTATGAGTATGAGTATGAGTATGAGTATGAGTATGAGTATGAGTATGAGTATGAGTATGAGTATAAGTATGAGTATGAGTATGAGTATGAGTATGAGTATGAGTATGAGTATGAGTATGAGTATGAGTATGAGTATGAGTATGAGTATAAGTATTAGTATGAGTATGAGTACGAGTATTAGTATGAGTATGAGTATGAGTATGAGCATGAGTATGAGTATGAGTATGAGTATGAGTATGAGTATAAGTATTAGTATGAGTATGAGTATGAGTTAAAGTATGAGTATGAGTATGAGTATGTGCATGAGTATGAGTATGTGTATGAGTATGAGTATGAGTATGAGTATGAGTATGAGTATGTGTATGAGTATGAGTATGAGTATGAGTATGAGTATGAGTATAAGTATGAGTATGAGTATGAGTATGAGTATGAGTATGAGTATGAGTATGAGTATGAGTATGAGTATGAGTATGAGTATGAGTATAAGTATTAGTATGAGTATGAGTAGGAGTACGAGTAGGAGTACGAGTATGCGTATGCGTATGAGTATGAGTGTGAGTGCGAATGTGAGTATGAGCATGTGTATGAGTATGAGTATGAGTATGACTATGAGTATGAGTATGAGTATGAGCATGAGCATGAGCTTGAGCATGAGCGTGAGCGTGAGAATAAGCATGAGTATGAGTTTAACTATGAGTATGAGTACGAGTATGCGTATGAGTATGAGCATGAGCATGAGCATGAGCATGAGCGTGAGCGTGAGAATAAGCATGAGTATGAGTTTAACTATGAGTATGAGTACGAGTATGCGTATGAATATGAGTATGAGTATGAGTATGAGTATGAGTATGGGTATGAGTATGAGTATGAGTATGAGTATAAGAATGAGCATGAGCTGAAGTATGAGTATAAGTATGATTATGAGTATGAGTATGAGTATGAGTATAAGTATGAGTATGAGTATGAGTATGAGTATGAGTATAAGTATTAGTATGAGTATGAGTACGAGTATTAGTATGAGTATGAGTATGAGTATGAGTATGAGTATGAGTATGAGTATGATTCTGTGTATGAGTATAAGTATGAGAATGAGTATGAGTGTGAGTATGAGAATGAGTATGAGTATGTGTATGAGTATGAGTTTGAGTATGAGTATGAGTATGAGTATGAGTATGAGTATGAGTATGAGTATGAGTATGAGTATGAGTATGAGTATAAGTATGAGTATGAGTATGAGTATGAGTATGAGTATGAGTATGAGTATAAGTATTAGTATGAGTATGAGTATGATTATGAGTATGAGTATGAGTATGAGTATAAGTATGAGAATGAGTATGAGTGTGAGTATGAGAATGAGTATTAGTATGAGTATGAGTATGAGTTTGAGTATGAGTATGAGTATGAGTATGAGTATGAGTATGAGTATGAGTATGAGTATGAGTATGAGTATGAGTATGAGTATGAGTATGAGTATGAGTATAAGTATGAGTATGAGTATGAGTATGAGTATGAGTATGAGTATGAGTATGAGTATGAGTATGAGTATGAGTATGAGTATGAGTATGAGTATGAGTATGAGTATAAGTATGAGTATGAGTATGAGTATGAGTATGAGTATGAGTATGAGTATGAGTATGAGTATGAGTATGAGTATGAGTATGAGTATGTGTATGAGTATGAGTATGAGTATGAGTATGAGTATGAGTATGAGTATGAGTATAAGTATGAGAATGAGTATGAGTGTGAGTATGAGAATGAGTATGAGTATGTGTATGAGTATGAGTATGATTATGAGTATGAGTATGAGTATGAGTATGAGTATGAGTATGAGTATGAGTATGAGTATGAGTATGAGTATGAGTATGAGTTTAAGTATGAGTATGAGTATGAGTATGTGCATGAGTATGAGTATGTGTATGAGTATGAATATGAGTATGAGTTTAAGTGTGAGTATGAGTATGAGTATGAATATGAGTATAAGTATTAGTATTAGTATGAGTATGAGTACGAGTATTAGTATGAGTATGAGTATGAGTATGAGTTTAAGTATGAGTATGAGTATGAGTATGTGCATGAGTATGAGTATGAGTATGTGTATGATTATGAGTATGAGTATGAGTATGAGTATGAGTATGAGTATGAGTATGAGTATAAGTATGAGAATGAGTATGAGTGTGAGTATGAGAATGAGTATGAGTATGTGTATGAGTATGAGTATGAGTATGAGTACGAGTATTAGTATGAGTATGAGTATGAGTATGAGTTTAAGTGTGAGTATGAGTATGAGCATGAGTATGAGTATGAGTATGAGTATGAGTATGAGTATAAGTATTAGTATGAGTATGAGTATGAGTTAAAGTATGAGTATGAGTATGAGTATGTGCATGAGTATGAGTATGTGTATGAGTATGAGTATGAGTATGAGTATGAGTATGAGTATGTGTATGAGTATGAGTATGAGTATGAGTATGAGTATGAGTATGAGTATGAGTATGAGTATGAGTATGAGTATGAGTATGAGTATGAGTATAAGTATTAGTATGAGTATGAGTAGGAGTACGAGTAGGAGTACGAGTATGCGTATGAGTATGAGTATGAGTATGAGTATGAGTATAAGTATGAGAATGAGTATGAGTGTGAGTATGAGAATGAGTATGAGTATGTGTATGAGTATGAGTATGATTATGAGTATGAGTATGAGTATGAGTATGAGTATGAGTATGAGTATGAGTATGAGTATGAGTATGAGTATGAGTATGAGTTTAAGTATGAGTATGAGTATGAGTATGTGCATGAGTATGAGTATGTGTATGAGTATGAATATGAGTATGAGTTTAAGTGTGAGTATGAGTATGAGTATGAATATGAGTATAAGTATTAGTATTAGTATGAGTATGAGTACGAGTATTAGTATGAGTATGAGTATGAGTATGAGTTTAAGTATGAGTATGAGTATGAGTATGTGCATGAGTATGAGTATGAGTATGTGTATGATTATGAGTATGAGTATGAGTATGAGTATGAGTATGAGTATGAGTATAAGTATGAGAATGAGTATGAGTGTGAGTATGAGAATGAGTATGAGTATGTGTATGAGTATGAGTATGAGTATGAGTACGAGTATTAGTATGAGTATGAGTATGAGTATGAGTTTAAGTGTGAGTATGAGTATGAGCATGAGTATGAGTATGAGTATGAGTATGAGTATAAGTATTAGTATGAGTATGAGTATGAGTTAAAGTATGAGTATGAGTATGAGTATGTGCATGAGTATGAGTATGTGTATGAGTATGAGTATGAGTATGAGTATGAGTATGAGTATGTGTATGAGTATGAGTATGAGTATGAGTATGAGTATGAGTATGAGTATGAGTATGAGTATGAGTATGAGTATGAGTATGAGTATGAGTATGAGTATAAGTATTAGTATGAGTATGAGTAGGAGTACGAGTAGGAGTACGAGTATGCGTATGAGTATGAGTATGAGTATGAGTATGAGTATGAGTATGAGTGTGAGTGTGAGTGCGAATGTGGGTATGAGCATGTGTATGAGTATGAGTATGAGTATGACTATGAGTATGAGTATGAGTATGAGCATGAGCATGAGCATGAGCATGAGCGTGAGCGTGAGAATAAGCATGAGTATGAGTTTAACTATGAGTATGAGTACGAGTATGCGTATGAGTATGAGCATGAGCATGAGCATGAGCATGAGCGTGAGCGTGAGAATAAGCATGAGTATGAGTTTAACTATGAGTATGAGTACGAGTATGCGTATGAATATGAGTATGAGTATGAGTATGAGTATGAGTATGGGTATGAGTATGAGTATGAGTATGAGTATAAGAATGAGCATGAGCTGAAGTATGAGTATGAGTATGATTATGAGTATGAGTATGAGTATGAGTATAAGTATGAGTATGAGTATGAGTATGAGTATGAGTATAAGTATTAGTATGAGTATGAGTACGAGTATTAGTATGAGTATGAGTATGAGTATGAGTATGAGTATGAGTATGAGTATGATTCTGTGTATGAGTATAAGTATGAGAATGAGTATGAGTGTGAGTATGAGAATGAGTATGAGTATGTGTATGAGTATGAGTTTGAGTATGAGTATGAGTATGAGTATGAGTATGACTATGAGTATGAGTATGAGTATGAGCATGAGCATGAGCATGAGCATGAGCGTGAGCGTGAGAATAAGCATGAGTATGAGTTTAACTATGAGTATGAGTACGAGTATGCGTATGAGTATGAGCATGAGCATGAGCATGAGCATGAGCGTGAGCGTGAGAATAAGCATGAGTATGAGTTTAACTATGAGTATGAGTACGAGTATGCGTATGAATATGAGTATGAGTATGAGTATGAGTATGAGTATGGGTATGAGTATGAGTATGAGTATGAGTATAAGAATGAGCATGAGCTGAAGTATGAGTATGAGTATGATTATGAGTATGAGTATGAGTATGAGTATAAGTATGAGTATGAGTATGAGTATGAGTATGAGTATAAGTATTAGTATGAGTATGAGTATGAGTTAAAGTATGAGTATGAGTATGAGTATGTGCATGAGTATGAGTATGTGTATGAGTATGAGTATGAGTATGAGTATGAGTATGAGTATGTGTATGAGTATGAGTATGAGTATGAGTATGAGTATGAGTATGAGTATGAGTATGAGTATGAGTATGAGTATGAGTATGAGTATAAGTATTAGTATGAGTATGAGTAGGAGTACGAGTAGGAGTACGAGTATGCGTATGCGTATGAGTATGAGTATGAGTATGAGTATGAGTATGAGTATGAGTGTGAGTGTGAGTGCGAATGTGAGTATGAGCATGTGTATGAGTATGAGTATGAGTATGACTATGAGTATGAGTATGAGTATGAGCATGAGCATGAGCTTGAGCATGAGCGTGAGCGTGAGAATAAGCATGAGTATGAGTTTAACTATGAGTATGAGTACGAGTATGCGTATGAGTATGAGCATGAGCATGAGCATGAGCATGAGCGTGAGCGTGAGAATAAGCATGAGTATGAGTTTAACTATGAGTATGAGTACGAGTATGCGTATGAATATGAGTATGAGTATGAGTATGAGTATGAGTATGGGTATGAGTATGAGTATGAGTATGAGTATAAGAATGAGCATGAGCTGAAGTATGAGTATAAGTATGATTATGAGTATGAGTATGAGTATGAGTATAAGTATGAGTATGAGTATGAGTATGAGTATGAGTATAAGTATTAGTATGAGTATGAGTACGAGTATTAGTATGAGTATGAGTATGAGTATGAGTATGAGTATGAGTATGAGTATGATTCTGTGTATGAGTATAAGTATGAGAATGAGTATGAGTGTGAGTATGAGAATGAGTATGAGTATGTGTATGAGTATGAGTTTGAGTATGAGTATGAGTATGAGTATGAGTATGAGTATGAGTATGAGTATGAGTATGAGTATGAGTATGAGTATAAGTATGAGTATGAGTATGAGTATGAGTATGAGTATGAGTATGAGTATAAGTATTAGTATGAGTATGAGTATGATTATGAGTATGAGTATGAGTATGAGTATAAGTATGAGAATGAGTATGAGTGTGAGTATGAGAATGAGTATTAGTATGAGTATGAGTATGAGTTTGAGTATGAGTATGAGTATGAGTATGAGTATGAGTATGAGTATGAGTATGAGTATGAGTATGAGTATGAGTATGAGTATGAGTATGAGTATAAGTATGAGTATGAGTATGAGTATGAGTATGAGTATGAGTATGAGTATGAGTATGAGTATGAGTATGAGTATGAGTATGAGTATGTGTATGAGTATGAGTATGAGTATGAGTATGAGTATGAGTATGAGTATGAGTATAAGTATGAGAATGAGTATGAGTGTGAGTATGAGAATGAGTATGAGTATGTGTATGAGTATGAGTATGATTATGAGTATGAGTATGAGTATGAGTATGAGTATGAGTATGAGTATGAGTATGAGTATGAGTATGAGTATGAGTATGAGTTTAAGTATGAGTATGAGTATGAGTATGTGCATGAGTATGAGTATGTGTATGAGTATGAATATGAGTATGAGTTTAAGTGTGAGTATGAGTATGAGTATGAATATGAGTATAAGTATTAGTATTAGTATGAGTATGAGTACGAGTATTAGTATGAGTATGAGTATGAGTATGAGTTTAAGTATGAGTATGAGTATGAGTATGTGCATGAGTATGAGTATGAGTATGTGTATGATTATGAGTATGAGTATGAGTATGAGTATGAGTATGAGTATGAGTATGAGTATAAGTATGAGAATGAGTATGAGTGTGAGTATGAGAATGAGTATGAGTATGTGTATGAGTATGAGTATGAGTATGAGTACGAGTATTAGTATGAGTATGAGTATGAGTATGAGTTTAAGTGTGAGTATGAGTATGAGCATGAGTATGAGTATGAGTATGAGTATGAGTATGAGTATAAGTATTAGTATGAGTATGAGTATGAGTTAAAGTATGAGTATGAGTATGAGTATGTGCATGAGTATGAGTATGTGTATGAGTATGAGTATGAGTATGAGTATGAGTATGAGTATGTGTATGAGTATGAGTATGAGTATGAGTATGAGTATGAGTATGAGTATGAGTATGAGTATGAGTATGAGTATGAGTATGAGTATGAGTATAAGTATTAGTATGAGTATGAGTAGGAGTACGAGTAGGAGTACGAGTATGCGTATGAGTATGAGTATGAGTATGAGTATGAGTATAAGTATGAGAATGAGTATGAGTGTGAGTATGAGAATGAGTATGAGTATGTGTATGAGTATGAGTATGATTATGAGTATGAGTATGAGTATGAGTATGAGTATGAGTATGAGTATGAGTATGAGTATGAGTATGAGTATGAGTATGAGTTTAAGTATGAGTATGAGTATGAGTATGTGCATGAGTATGAGTATGTGTATGAGTATGAATATGAGTATGAGTTTAAGTGTGAGTATGAGTATGAGTATGAATATGAGTATAAGTATTAGTATTAGTATGAGTATGAGTACGAGTATTAGTATGAGTATGAGTATGAGTATGAGTTTAAGTATGAGTATGAGTATGAGTATGTGCATGAGTATGAGTATGAGTATGTGTATGATTATGAGTATGAGTATGAGTATGAGTATGAGTATGAGTATGAGTATAAGTATGAGAATGAGTATGAGTGTGAGTATGAGAATGAGTATGAGTATGTGTATGAGTATGAGTATGAGTATGAGTACGAGTATTAGTATGAGTATGAGTATGAGTATGAGTTTAAGTGTGAGTATGAGTATGAGCATGAGTATGAGTATGAGTATGAGTATGAGTATAAGTATTAGTATGAGTATGAGTATGAGTTAAAGTATGAGTATGAGTATGAGTATGTGCATGAGTATGAGTATGTGTATGAGTATGAGTATGAGTATGAGTATGAGTATGAGTATGTGTATGAGTATGAGTATGAGTATGAGTATGAGTATGAGTATGAGTATGAGTATGAGTATGAGTATGAGTATGAGTATGAGTATGAGTATAAGTATTAGTATGAGTATGAGTAGGAGTACGAGTAGGAGTACGAGTATGCGTATGAGTATGAGTATGAGTATGAGTATGAGTATGAGTATGAGTGTGAGTGTGAGTGCGAATGTGGGTATGAGCATGTGTATGAGTATGAGTATGAGTATGACTATGAGTATGAGTATGAGTATGAGCATGAGCATGAGCATGAGCATGAGCGTGAGCGTGAGAATAAGCATGAGTATGAGTTTAACTATGAGTATGAGTACGAGTATGCGTATGAGTATGAGCATGAGCATGAGCATGAGCATGAGCGTGAGCGTGAGAATAAGCATGAGTATGAGTTTAACTATGAGTATGAGTACGAGTATGCGTATGAATATGAGTATGAGTATGAGTATGAGTATGAGTATGGGTATGAGTATGAGTATGAGTATGAGTATAAGAATGAGCATGAGCTGAAGTATGAGTATGAGTATGATTATGAGTATGAGTATGAGTATGAGTATAAGTATGAGTATGAGTATGAGTATGAGTATGAGTATAAGTATTAGTATGAGTATGAGTACGAGTATTAGTATGAGTATGAGTATGAGTATGAGTATGAGTATGAGTATGAGTATGATTCTGTGTATGAGTATAAGTATGAGAATGAGTATGAGTGTGAGTATGAGAATGAGTATGAGTATGTGTATGAGTATGAGTTTGAGTATGAGTATGAGTATGAGTATGAGTATGAGTATGAGTATGAGTATGAGTATGAGTATGAGTATGAGTATGAGTATAAGTATGAGTATGAGTATGAGTATGAGTATGAGTATGAGTATGAGTATAAGTATTAGTATGAGTATGAGTACGAGTATTAGTATGAGTATGAGTATGAGTTTAAGTGTGAGTATGAGTATGAGCATGAGTATGAGTATGAGTATAAGTATTAGTATGAGTATGAGTACGAGTATTAGTATGAGTATGAGTATGAGTATGAGTTAAAGTATGAGTATGAGTATGAGTATGTGCATGAGTATGAGTATGTGTATGAGTATGAGTATGAGTATGAGTATGTGTATGAGTATGGGTATGAGTATGAGTATGAGTATGAGTATGAGTATGAGTATAAGTATGGGAATGAGTATGAGTGTGAGTATGAGAATGAGTATGAGTATGAGTATGAGTATGAGAATAAGAATGAGCATGAGCATGAGTATGAGTATGAGTATGAGTATGAGTATGAGTATAAGTATGAGTATGAGTATGAGTATGAGTATAAGTATTAGTATGAGTATGAGTACGAGTATTAGTATGAGTATGAGTATGAGTATGAGTATGAGTATGAGTATGAGTATGAGTATAAGTATGAGTATGAGTATGAGTATGTGCATGAGTATGAGTATGTGTATGAGTATGAGTATGAGTATGAGTATGAGTATGAGTATGAGTATGAGTATGAGTATAAGTATGAGAATGAGTATGAGTGTGAGTATGAGAATGAGTATTAGTATGAGTATGAGTATGAGTTTGAGTATGAGTATGAGTATGAGTATGAGTATGAGTATGAGTATGAGTATGAGTATGAGTATGAGTATGAGTATGAGTATGAGTATGAGTATGAGTATGAGTATGAGTATAAGTATGAGTATGAGTATGAGTATGAGTATGAGTATGAGTATGAGTATGAGTATGAGTATGAGTATGAGTATGAGTATGAGTATAAGTATTAGTATGAGTATGAGTACGAGTATTAGTATGAGTATGAGTATGAGTATGAGCATGAGTATGAGTATGAGTATGAGTATGAGTATGAGTATAAGTATTAGTATGAGTATGAGTATGAGTTAAAGTATGAGTATGAGTATGAGTATGTGCATGAGTATGAGTATGTGTATGAGTATGAGTATGAGTATGAGTATGAGTATGAGTATGTGTATGAGTATGAGTATGAGTATGAGTATGAGTATGAGTATGAGTATGAGTATGAGTATGAGTATGAGTATGAGTATGAGTATGAGTATAAGTATTAGTAT